>JAREYC010000015.1:0-1447500 GCA_030015325.1 Cryptoblepharus egeriae | reverse complement strand
GATCCTGCCTCAGGGTTGGGTTGGTTCATCCTGCTCATTTGCCAAACAGATGCAACATCCCCATTTGTGAAATTGGAGTGGAGGTTTGAAAACATTATCACGGGGTGGTGGGGATGCCCCTTGCTTAGATAGTTTAAGGATTATCTAGAATCATGGATACCTTTAAACCATGAAAACTCTAGGCACAAGAGCAGCCTATCAACTTCTGAGAGTCTGGTTTTGGTATAAGCTATAGGGCAGCATTTCTCAAAGTGGGGGTTGGGACCCCTTTGGGGATCGCCTAGAGCTTTCCTGTGGGTCGCCTAAAGACCCCTGATGCAGGGGGCCAAGTCAGGCTTGCCAGACCTCCAGCTGTAGCTGCGCGTGCACTGGGGCTGACTGACAGCCTCAGGGCCCAATCCTATGCATGCCTACTCTGAAATAAATCCCATTATAGTCAGGGGGGCCTTTACTCCCATGTAAATGTGGATAGGATTGCAGCCTCAGGGCCCAATGCTATGCATGCCTACTCTGAAATAAATCCCATTGTGTTCAATGTGTGCATAGAACACACATTTCATTTATAAGAATGAAAATACATCCTGCATATCGGATATTTACATTATGATTCATAACAGTAGCAAAATTACAGTTATAAAGTAGCAATGAAAATAATTTATGATTGGGGGTCCCCACAACATGAAGAACTTATAAAGGGGTCCCGGTGTTAGGAAGACTGAGAACCACTGCTATAGGGGAAAGCTACTATTTCCATACCCTTTTTGAAAACCAGTAAGGTTAAGGCTGGTCTATAAGAGAATGCCAAGCAAAATTGACCTTCAGTCTGATGCAACTGGATCTTATTGTCCAGATAATAGAACCTATTAATAAGACCTATTAAAAAGTATTGAAGAATATAACCAATTGGAACCTCCTGATGCTGCAACACTCTACCTTTGAATGCCAGCTATGGGAGTTTAATTATAGGGGAGGCCTGTTGTTTTCATGCTCTGGGTGTGTTGCATGTGTTCCATGCCCTTCTAGGTTGCATCTCTAACTGTGAGACATGGGACATTGAGGCTACACAAACATTTGGTCTAATCCTGTAGAGGGCTTCTTAATGTTGTAATGTCTCATGGATGCAAAAGTATCATAGCCTCTTTCCCTTTGGAAAAATATTGTGTCTTGAAAGATGTGGAACACCTGCTTTTTTAGTGGAAATTTAGATCCTTGGGTTACAGCTCTGTGTGTGTGTGTGTGTGTGTGTGTAAAAGAGAGAGAGAATATATTAAAATTGCCTTATAAAAATCTAATGTGATTGTTTTAAGATTTCTTCTTCCCATGCGGCAGGAAAGGGTGACGCTTTGAAGGATAACCATGTACATTTTTGCTGAGCCTGGCAATCTGAAAGTTCATGCTAAGTGGTTTGTGTCACTATAAATAAAACTGAAACTCTCTCTCTCTCTCTCTCTCTCTCTCTCTGTCTGCGTGGTTATTTTTTAAATGAAGTTTAACACAGAGAGATCAGAACTCAGGCTTTGAATTTGCAACAAACTGTTGCTAAAAGAAATCTGTATGACTCCTTTTTGGCAGTGCTGGACTTGCTAGAAATCCTTTTAAGCATTTTTTTTTCATTTCTATTATACATGTCAATTCAATCCTTGTGTTCATACTTTTCTCTGAGCCTCTCCACAACATCTGTTGACCTTTGTGTGAAGCAGGAGTCTGTTCTAGATTGACCTTTGGGGTCTGATCCAGCATGGCTTTTCTTATGTTGTTTTGGAAAAGGCCCATCAACAACTACAAACCATGATAACTGAACCGGTTATGACTATAGGGTGTGGAATATTATATGTTAAAAACAGTAGGTTGTGGAGGGGGGCTGAGAGGGCCATTGGTCCTGGGTACCAGATGTAGGGGTGACAAGCTGCTGAGGGCCCCCCACCCCTCCCATATGAGGGGTGCCAAAAATGTAAGGGCCTGGGTGCCAAATGGCTTACTGATTCCAGTGGTTGCAAGTAATAATTCCACTATATCCTGACTAGTCAAACCACATTTGGAACATTGCATTCCATTCTGGACATGGAATTTAAGAAGAACATTGATCAGCTGGTTCAGAGATGAGTGACTAAAGCTGCAATCCTAACCCTACATTGAGGCTGACCTAAGCCCTGGCATAAGTCCAGTGCTGATCTGAGGGTGTTACAAAAGTGTTGGAAGACACTTCTGCACCACTCCTGGTGGGAGGATTAGGCCTGTGCACAGACATGCGTTTGCCTCCCTATATCACCACAGGACTATGAAGACTAATGAGTTATGCCAGCCTAGGTTAGGATTGCACCCCAAGACTGCAGACTCATAAACACTTTCCTCAGAGTAAGCTCCACTGAAGATAATGTGACTTGTTTTTGAGTAGACAAGCAAGTCTAGATGCTGCCTGTCAGGAATGTTATAATCACCAGAACTGAGCAGCAGTATGGACTAGATGACATCCCAGATCCCTTTCAACTCAAACATTATAAGCTTCTGTTGATCTTAAATCTGGAAAATCAGAGTTCATGTTAACATTTAGCCATGATAGCTATACAGAACCTCCATCCATTAGAGCAGTCAACCTCTGATTCCTGAGAACAAGATATATGTAAGGGCTATACAGTGTCAAGCACAATACCATAGTCTTTTGAGACTGATGGATGCCAGTGCTATTGCTTTTGTGCTAGGCTTGAAAGTTTCTTAGAAACACCTGATTATTGTTGGAAGTGGATACTGGATTAGAAAGGCCATCAGTCTGATCTAGCATGACCCCTTCCTGTGTGGTTATAAAGGGTTATCTAGTGAATGTTAGGTTTGTCTGCTTCCTGATAACCATTTTAGGTGGAAATAGAGCCTTCATGGTCAGAAACAGTCTATGCAGGGGCAGAGATAGAGGGGGCAGAAATAATTCCTGAAATTAGCTGGCAGTTGTTTTAAATCAGAGGCTGGCCTAGATGTCCCTCTGGACTGATGCACCACAGCTGTCCTTGCACTTTATCTGCAATATTTATATACCACTTTTCAACTAAAAAGTTCACAAGCGGTTTACAAGAAAATGAAAAAAATTAATAGCTAATTAATAGCTAATGGGTCCTTGTCCCAAAAGGGCTCACAATCTAAAATGCAAAAAGTACACCAGCAGAAGCCACCTCAACAGACACTGCTGGGGTGTGTAGGGCCAGTGACTCTCTCCCTGCTAAATAAAGAAGGATCACCCACTTGAAAGAGTGACTCTTGCCCAGTTAGCAGTGGTTATAAGTGAAAGTTTTTTGAATATCAATAGTGGAGCCTCCATGTTCAGAGGCAGTATGTCCGTGGCTGCAGGACACAATGCCAGGAGGGCTGTTGCTGCCTTTATGCCTTGCTTGTAGACTTCCCGGAGGGATTTGGCTTGCCACTGTTGGAAATAGGATGCTGAATTGGACTAGATTTTGACCACTTGCTGTTCGTGTCAGTACAGTCGGTTGCATGTTTACATGAATGTGACACATGGGGATGCCTGGTGCTTCCTCCCAATTACTCATGCATAGGATTGCAGCCTCTAGCTTTCCGGACTATGAGGCCCTTTGAAGCACTGAGAAGCATTGAGGTGGAGACAGAGAAATGGAAAAAAGAAGGGGTGATTGGAGATGGAATCTAATAGGGGGGTGGGTAGCAGTTCTGCTGCTTTGTAGTTCTTGTTAGCCTCCACTTAAGCTCTGTTGTAATACAGGGGTCTTTTTGAGGTACTGAGTCCGGGCACCTCTGTGGCCCTCTGTGTTATTTATGATTACAAATAACATTTTCATGGTGAGTACCCCCACCTTTATAAATCATATTCATGGTGAGTTTGCAGGCCTCCGTCAGTCTTGAAAGACTATGGTATCGTGCTCAGCGCTGCATATGCTGCATGCGAAGCACGAAAGCCTGGGTTGGATTGTTATGGAGGATAGGCTGTTACCCAAGCAGCAAATCCCCCCTCTCCACGCCACTGAATTAGTCCAGTGGAAAGGCAGAGCCAATACGATTGGATCCAGCTGGCGTCGCAGAGCTGGGCTAAGGACAGGAGCTCACCCTGTCTTGTGGGGCCAACCCGGGAATCAAACCCTGGCCTGCTGGTTAACAGGCACAGCGTCTTAACCGCTTGCGCCACCCACAGCCCTTGTACTCATTGTGAGTACCCCCACCTTTATTTCTAGAAAAAAGCACTGGTTGTATATATGTAAATAAAGCAAAACTTCATGTTCTCTTGCTGTGTGTCATAGGCAGTGAAGAACTATGCACATATTTAGTATACCATCAGTACACTCTTTCCTCATTCTAAACCTCTACTGACCACAGTCTTTCCAATCAAATCCACATAGAATCAGGCCATCCTATGAGTATTCCCAGGGATGGCTCAACCATGAGGCCAGTCTTAAGTAGTTGATGGAGGCATCTTTCTCTGCCAGGTTGCCTCCTTCTTCTTCCAAAATGGTGTTGGAGAGAAAGAGAGTGAGAAAGAGAAAGATATATGGGGGAAGGGGAGAAATGTAGAGGGGTTGTTTGGCCTCTTGTGAAAGTGAGGACAACCAGTACACCCCATTTAATGAAGGCAGCCTCTGATATTTCAAGAGCATGTCAAAGGTATTTAGCTCATGTTCATGTTCCTGACCTTTGTATGCACTCCATAAATGTTGAGACCTCTGGCCTGAAATGCTTTGGATTGGAGTTCAGGCTGGGGTGGCAGGTTTACATCTGCACAGTCAGTGGCATAGTGAGAGGGGGTGCAAAGCACCAAGTCATGCATGGAGCCTCACCACAGAGTGCAAGTGGACCCTCTCCTTTTCTTCAGAACCACTGGGGCAGTGGGGGGGGGGCAAAGTGAAGGTGTAAGCCTCTCTTTAGCACCCACTGCCCCAATGGTTCTGAAAGGGAAGGGAGGTCCGCTTCCATGCCACAGCGTGGCTCCCTGCAAGACCAGCTGCAATCCTGACCTCCAGTTTGGCCGGCCTAAGCCTGGCTTAAGTCTTGGGCTGACCTCGGGGTGTCACAAAAGTGCTATCAGACACTTCTGCACCACTCCTGGGGGAGGGTTAGGCCAGTGCACAGACACATGCTTGCCTCCCTGCATCACCACAGGAATGGGAAGACCAATAAGTTAGGCCTGTTTAGGTTAGGATTGTATCCTTAATTTGCACCCCCTCTAGCTATGCCAGTAGCTCTGCAAAGCATATCTGTATGTAATAAGTCATTTAAATTATATCAGATCCTCATCTCTTCCCCCAGCCTATATATTTACTTGAATCTAATGTGCACCCTATACTTATACTAAAATACCACAATTACTTGAATCTAATTAGCCATTGAATCTAATGCACACACTGATTTGGAGACTAAATTCAGTTGAAAAAGGTGAGCATTAGATTTGAGTAAATACAGTATTCTTCAGTTTAGACATATGTTCTCTCTTCTTCTGCCATCAAAAAGTTTTTTTTAATAAATTACCATTACTGCTTTTTATTATTTTAATTTGAAATCATTTTATTCTTATAATAATTTTTTTATTTTATTCAACTCATTTTATTTAAAATAATAAAATCCCCCTCTTCAAAGGCTTTTGGACCACCTTTGAAGTGGGTGGGGGTTGGACTTAGAGTCCAAGCCCCCCCCCCCTCACCTACCCATGGCAGCCAGTGCCTTGAATTCACCTCCCCCCATCAAGGGGGAGGAGAAAGAGGAGGAGTCTCAGGCAGGGAGGGGGAGGAAGGGAGCCAGCGAGGTCGATCATGGGTGCTGTTGGAGCCGTGCTAACCCGGAGGGGGAGGGGGTGATGCGAGTTTATTATTATTATTATTGTTATTCTTAAGCCTATATTTTCTTTGACTGAAGAAGGGATCCTGGTGGAGGCTGGAGGGCTGTCTACTTTTATTGCTCCATCACTGCTTTTGCATAGCATCACTACTGTTATTTTGATAAGCAGCATCCAGGAGAAGAGATTTCTATGATTCTACATCTGGGAGAAAGGGGGAGTCCCAGGAAAAGTGAGGGTCGGTCACCACCCCCCCCATATCTCTTCACCCACCCCCTACATCTGCCCCCTTCCACCACCTCTTGCTTAAGATCTCCCTAGAGTTCCAAGCATCCACTCTTGAGTCTTGTCCAACCCTAGAAGTCAGGCACCAACTATAGGGAGGGGGAGCAAAATCACCTCCATCCTATAACCTCCCTCACCCTATAGAAGATCCTATAGAATTTGGGAAGGGCACCAACGTGGTGGGTTCCCAGCTGGGACCAAAACAGAAGCCTTGCCCTTAAAAGATGCTAGAGGAAGATGCTGCTTATCAGATGATCCAACGCTAGAGAGAAAGAGAAGATCGCAGTGTTTTGTCCTGCATTAAATATATATATATATATATATTTTTTACACTTGGGACTTTTTTATTTTAAAAAAGGAAAGAAAAAAAAGCACCCTCCCCTCTCTGCCCTCCCCCACCCGGCTTCCTTTGGCATCAACACGCTCTTCCACCCTGGTCAATTTCGTTTGGGTCATGGTAAGTTTCATGTCAGTTTCTGATGCTTCTGGTGGGGTGTGTTTTTTTTTGAGGGGGGCAGGATAAGTTTTTTGGGGGTCTTGAATGGGGGGAAATTGAGCTCAAGAGGGAGAGGAAAGATCTTGGTTGGAGATTGGAGATCTTGTAAGGGGAGAAAAGCAACCCAGGGGGAAGTGGACCCTGAGGTGGCATAGCTAGAGGGGGGCGGAGCAGATAGTTTTGGAGGGAGGCGTGCAAAGTGAAGACCCTCCTCTTCGGATCCAGTCCAAGCTGTTTGGAATGATTCCAAAAGGGAGGTGCTCCCTTTATGACTGACTGCTCCGCCCCCCTTTAGCTACGCCACTTGTCCTGATTACTATGCAGTGCAAAGATATGCAATGCAACTTCTCCCCCCCCCCCAAAAAAAAAATATGATGCCCATCTTGGATGGGAGACCCCCATTGGGGGAAAGTGATGGTGCTGTCAGAGTTGATTGCGGAAAAGGGGGATGCAGGATGCTGAGTAGGTCTGAGTGGTACCCAAGCTCTCCAAGTGCGCATAGGATCTTTACGCATAGAATTGGGGAGGGGGGATGAGGAAGATCTGGGGAGGGGGAAAAGGGGAGGAGAGTGATGTATGGCAATCACACTCTCTTTCCCTGGCAGCCAGCTCAGCAAAGACTAGGTGTAGCGGAAAATGGCCGCTCTGGAGAGGGGGGCGGAGAAGGAGGGATGGGGAGGGCCAGATGAAGAGCTGAACTTGGAAATGAAGCCTGGGGAGGAGGAAGACAGATAAGGGCTGCTCCCTCCCTGCAGATCTGAGATCTCCCCCCTTTTTTGCACCACCTCCATGGGGAGATCTAGGCACACACACACCCCAAACTAATTGATCCCCCCTCTCTCTTTCCAAGGACTCCTGGATGCGGTGGAGTTGCTAGAGGGGGGCAAAGCGATAAGTTTGGAAGGGAGCCATATACTTGGGTGCAAAAGACCCCCACGCTATCTATCCCAGCATAGGAGAGCAAAACAAGGAGATCGGGGCCACTTGCACCCTGTGATAAGGCTTCCACCCAAACATAGATCTCCCCCCTCTAGCTACGCCACTGGTTGGCTGGGCCCTGCGGCAGGAAAGCCCGCCTTGTCAGCAGAAAGTCCAACATGGGAGGGAGAGTGGCGTAGCCAGAGGGGGTCTGAGGAGTCAGTCCTGGTGGGGGGCTCTCCCTTCAGTGGCAGAGCCAGAGGGGGTCTGAGGAGTCAGTCCTTGGGGAGCCTCTCCCTTAAGTAGCAGAGCCAGAGGAGGGTCAGTCCTGGGGGAGCCTCTCCCTTCAGTTGGAGAGCCAGAGGGGGGTTCTGAGGAGTCAGTCCTGGGGGGCTCTCCCTTCAGTGGCAGAGTCAAAGGGGGTCTGAGGAGTCAGTCCTGGGGGCCTCTCCCTTAAGTGGCAGAGCCAGAGGGGGGTCAGTCCTGGGGGAGCCTCTCCCTTCAGTGGCAGAGCCAGAGGGGGGTCAATCCTGGGGGAGCCTCTCCCATCAGTGGCAGAGCCAGAGGGGGGGGGGTCTGAGGAGTCAATCCTGGGGGCCTCTCCCTTCAGTGGCAGAGCCAGAGGGGTTCTGAGGAGTCAGTCCTGGGGGCCTCTCCCTTAAGTGGCAGTGCCAGAGGGGAGTCTGAAAAGTCAGTCCTGGGGGGGCTCTCCTTTCAGTGGCAGAGCCAGAGGGGGGTCAGAGGAGTCAGTCCTGGGAGAGCTTCTCCCTTCAGTGGCAGAGCCAGCGGGGTGTCTGAAAAGTCAGTCGGGGGGGGGGGGGCTCTACTTTCAGTGGCAGAGTCAGAGGGTGGTCAGAGGAGTCAGTCCTGGGGGAGTCTCTCCGTTCAATGGCAGAGCCGGGGGGGGGGTCAGAGGAGTCAGTCCTGGGAAAGCCTCTCCCTTCAGTGGCAGAGCCAGAGGTGGGTCTGAGAGGTCAGTCGGGGGGGGGGGGGCTCTCCCTTCAGTGGCGGAGCCAGAGGGTGGTCAGAGGAGTCAGTCCTGGGAGAGCCTCTCCCTTCAGTGGCAGAGCCAGAGGGGGGGGGGGGTCTGAGCAGTCAGTCCTGGTGTTGCTACCCCATTTTGCTCCGACCCCCTCTAGCTACGCCCCTGATAGGGAGAGACACCCGCTGGGGGGCAGCAGCAGAAGCAGATCCCCCCCTCTCCCCACCCCTCCTTTGCACTCCGCAGCGTCCCCCCCCCCCCTAGTCTTCCCTTCTAAAAATAGTGTCTGCCTGGTGGGGGTTTCCAGGCGTCTGCAGCAGAGACACTTACCAGGGAGTTGGTTCCATTTAGAGTACGGTGGCATAGCTAGAGGGGGGGGGTCAAAGCACTAAGTTTCTCAGGGAGCCTCACCGGATCCCAATCCCTTGCACGCCACGATGAGACTTCCTGCAAAACTTAGTACTTTGCCCCCCCCCTCCAGCTACTCCTCCGTTCTCTTGCTTGGATCGTCTGCAGCCCCAGCTTCCCCTAGTAGGGTTTACTCGAGAGTAAACTTGCCTGGGGGTTACTCTCTGGCTCTGATCAGAATAATGAGGATACTCTTTCTCTCCCCGCTTCTTGTGTGTTGAATCTTGGTTCTGATATCCTCAACGGAACTACTCAGGAGTAAGTCCTACTGTGTCCAGCCCCCCAATTCCCAGCCAATGTGTTCAGCCTGTCCTCGTTTCCTTCCAAGTGGTATCAATGGGGCAAGGCTAAAGCCTTGATCTTGTCTGTCCGTCTGTCCTTAGAAACCTCTCACTTTTTAAGAGCCCGATCCTATGCCTACCTACTTAGCAGTACGTCCTATTACAGTCAATCAATAGGACCTACTCCCGAGTAAGAGTGCATAGACTTGCAGGCAGCCCAAGACTGCGACTTCAATGCGTCTTTCCTGGAGCGTAAGCCCCGTTGCCATCAATGGGACTTCTTGCCCAGTAAACCAAGTGGGGATCGAGTTAGTTTGAGGGTTTACAACCCAATCCTGTTGCCTGTCTACTCAGAAGTAAATCCAATTATATTACTCCCAGCAAAGTGCTTTACTCCGACTTGTCTGGCTTACTCCTAGGAAAATGTGGGGAATGCAGCCTTAAACCCAAGTACTATGCGTGTCTTCTCGGAAGTAAGTGCTGTTAGAGTCAATGGGGTTTACTCCCAGGAAAGTGTGGTTTGGATTGCAGCCTCAGAGCCCAATCCTGTATATGTCTACTCAGACGTAAGTCTTATTAGACGCAATGGGGCTTACTCCCAGGAATGAGAGGATGTGATTGCAGCCTTATACCCAAATCCTATGCCTGCCTACTCGGAAGTAAGTTCCATTAGAGTCAGTGGGGTTTACTCCCAGGAAAGAAAGGATGTGATTGCAGCCTTATACCCAAATCCTTATATGCAGCCTTATACCCAAATACCTGAGTGCGTGTCTACTCAGAAGTAAGTCCCACAGAGTCAATTGAGCTTACTCCCAGGAAAGTGCAGGAAATAGTGGATAGGATTGCAGCTTTTAGGGAGCGCCTCCTTGAAACTTTCTCCGAGATCTTAGTTCTGAAAAACACTTTTTTTTCCTTTGGGAAGAGGGGAGAAGAGATTCAGACCCCCAGTCTAGAGAAGCGAGAGGAGATCTGAGTAGGAAGAGAGAAACTTTGGAAAGTGCCAGCATCGAGGAACGGTTTCCCCCTGGGCTGCCTTCAATGCGGAGTATCTGGAGTGTACATCGCAGTGTCTAGCTAGAGAGGGGTCTGAGGAGTCGGTCCTGTGGGAGCCTCTCCCTTCAGTGGCATAGCCAGAGGGGGGATCTGAGGGGTCAGTCCTGGGGGAGCCTCTCCCTTCAGTGGCAGAGCCAGAGGGGGGTCTGAGGAGTCAGTCTTGGGGGAACCTTTCCCTTCAGTGGCAGAGCCAGAGGGGGGTCTGAGCAATCAGTCCTGGGGGAGCCTCTACTTTCAGTGGCTTAGCCAGAAGGGGGTTTGATGAGTCATTCCTGGGGGGAACCTTTCCCGTTAGTGGCAGAACCATAGGAGGGTCTGAGCAGTCAGACTTGGGGAGCATCACCCCTTTGGTGCCATTCCAGATTTTGGGGATTCCAACCGATGTACAGGCGACAGTGATGCTCCCTTAAAAACATAGTGCTTTGCACCCCCTGTCGCTACGCTACTGGACCTAGCTGTAGTAAGAAGACTGTGGAAAGCCACATCCAAACTTTCATGTGAATAATGTTGATTGTAACTCAGGTCTATTTCTGATGAATAAGCAGGGAGTTCTAATGCTTGGAAGTGGATTCCCTGCTCTTTGACATATAGCTCCTCACTTTGTGAGGAAGCTGCAAGGATCACAAGAGAAGAACTTCAGGTCCTGCCATGGGAAAGAGTACTTACTGATGGGATGGAAACTTTGTCCCTGCCTTCCTGTTGTGTAGGAGAGGAGTTATGTGCTCAGTTCCTGCAAGCCGAAAGTCTTGCTCTGCTAGTTCTCTGCTTGCAGGGAGTTTGGGGCTAAGGACAAGCCAGTCAGATGACCCTTTGAAGTGGGACAGTGGCTGACACTCCATCTGCTATTTGTATGAACTGGGCTGAGTTGAAGCTCCTACTAGGAAATCTCTCTCTCTCTCTCTCTCTCTCTCTCTCAATTTCTTGGCCTCAGCATTTAGAACCTAGCTGTCACCTTCCTGTGGAAAAACTGATCGCAGAAATATAGATCTACTCCTTAGAAAGCCTTTAAAAAAAGCATGAACACACAAACAGAGAGAGCACAATCCTAACCATGTCTCCTCAAAAGTAAGCCCCATCGTGTTCAGTGGATCTTACTCCCAGGAAAGTGTCTTTAGGATTGCAGCCACAGAGAGAGAAGGTAATTCATCCACCTTCTGAATCCCATCTACGTCTAATTCATTATTTAAAAAATGCGGCTACCTATTTTGTCCTTACCTGCTGTTGAGCATCTCAGGTTGACCTTGGGGGTCAATAAAAACAATGTTATACTTTTCTTATTAAGGATACTTTTTAAAATGTCCCTTGCATTTAAAAGTGAAGTCCTTTGTGTTTAAAACTAGAATTCCTTTATATTTAAAAGTGCCCAGCGTGTTTTATTTTTTTTCATCACTCATTGTCCCTAATTTAACCTGCATTTTAAGTTGGGGGGGGGGAACAGTTACTAAGAGCCCAATCTTATGCATTACTACTCATTATAGTCAATAGGTCTTACTCCCAGGTAACTGTAAATAGTGGCATAGGGAATATTGGCAGGGAATATACCTATTGTCCAGGGAATCGGCCGGGGAATATACCTATTCCTATTTTATTCCTATTTTATACCCATTTATTAATTATTATTTATTCCTATTTTAAACCTATTTATTTTATTCCAATACCTATTTTATTCCTCCAATCTAACAAGCTGCTAGTCCTCATTGCTTTCCGGAGCAGAGGCATTTGAATATCCCCATGTTTGTTTATTTATTTATAATTTTTTTGGGGGGAGGGGGGTTGTTAAATCCAGAGAGAGATGATAGATGCATGGAGAATTGCCCAGTGATTTTACCTGTGCATGCTTGCTTACTCAGATGTCTGCCCCAGTCAGTTCAGTGGGGCTGATTCCCAGATTCACTGTAACCTTCCTCTTGCATGATCAGAGAGAGAGAGAGAGAGAGATGGATTTGGAGGGGAAAAGAGGGAGACTTTTTGCACAGACAAAACGAGATCCCAAAACAAGCCTGCCATGCACTGATGTGGTCAGTCCTCAAATATGCAACCTTTAATGCTACCCTTTAATGCATAGCTATGCTAGGAAGTCTTTTCACTGGTTTCTTTTTTATCGATCTCCCTTGAAAGACAACTTCTGGGTTAATTAGCAAGAAGAAGTGTGAAAGAGCAAGAAACACAATCCTAACCATGTCTACTCAAAAGTAAGCCCCTGGGTCTCACTTCCAGTCTTTAGGATTGCAGCCTTTGCCTCCTGGATCTTGGGAGTGCTCTTTCCTTTTCCTGGATCCAGAAGGATCCCTGAGAACCTGAGGGTCTCGAAAGCTTCCCCAGTCCTTTTTTAAACTCCTGGAAGGGATTTGACTCTCCCTCCCCCAAATCTAGGAAATCTTAATCCAATAATGTATTAAGAAATTTTACAAGAGTGGGTTATGGGCCCAGTTAGGAGCATTGAGTACCCCAAAAATGCTGATTTCTCTTTTCAAATAACGGGGGGCCTCATGTTGGTATGATGGTCCATGGGTGGGGGCTGGGATCAGAGGAGAGAATGTGTGGGTAGCTATACCTGATAGAGTAATTATATGCTTTAGGATTGCCACCTAAGCCCTATTGATTCAATGAGTGGGGACTGACTTCTGAGTATCCACTCCCAGGCTTGGGAAAGGTATTCTGAGCAAACATGCTTGGGAGGACATGGAAAGTGAAAAAGATCTGGGGTGCAATCCTAACCATGTCTACTCAAAAGTAAGCCCCATTGTGTTCAATGAGTCTTACTCCAAGGAAAGTGTTTTTAGGTTTGCAGCCCTGGACACACACACAGAGAGAATTATTTGGGGGCCTCATTAGATCTATTTAGGTTGGAAGGGGGTTTAGGGAGAGAGGAAAGAGAACGTTAGTGAGAGTTTGGGGGAAGAGTTTTTGGAGATTATGGTGAATGTGAATGGAGAGGTCTTGGGGAGAGTGGTTCATAGTGGTGAGAGTGACACATAAATAATGTGCAGGAGTATTTTTGTGGGGGGAGGGCTATGAAATAGGGGCCCTCTGGCCTGCTGTCCTTTGATCTTTCCTGGGGAAAGGGGTTTGCTCGGCTCCCTTTGCAAGGAAGCTTCTCTAGATGGAGATCCAAGAGCATTTCGGAAAGATTCCCGGTCTCTCTCCTCTAGGAGGAGGAGGGATCCTGGATTATAATATGGGGGGTCCCCTATCACCACCTCCCTTCTCCCCCTTCCACTCTCTCTTTTCCTCCTCCTCTCTCTGGGCAGGCACTGACACTCCTGCAACTTGGCCGATTCTCCTGATCTCTCCTTTCTCTTTGGCAGGGCGATCCTAAACGTGGGTGTACTAAGGAAACCCCATAGATCTCAATGGGGCTTGCTCCTTAGGGTGGAAGTCTTAGAGCATCCTCTTCCCTTGCCAACCTTTGCCTCTCGGTGATCGCTTGACTTTTCTGTCTGTCTCAGTTTCAGGAGAGGCGGGGGGGGGGGGGGAGGGAAAGATCCAAAAATTTATTTTATTTTATTTTTAATTGTTATGTGAATTGGAAGATTTTTTCTCTCTCCTCCCTTCTTCCCACCCTCCATACTGATACTAGGAAACAATTTTTAAAAACTTACCTGAGTTTTAGAGGTTTGCTTTTTGACTTCCAAAGTTGAACATCCTAAAGTTGGGCATAATATTTAAATCCTCTTTCTGAAAGCTTCTTTATACTTATCTGAAAATGTTTCAGAATTTGATGAGTTTTTTTTAAATTGAATTAAAGGGTTGTGGGAAATTTTGACAGCTTTGATAGCATCCTGAAACTCCCCCCCCCCAAAAGTAACTCTGTTTCAGTTCTTTTGGGATCTTGTTCCTTGCTCTTAGTCTGATGTTTTAAGAAGAAATTTTATTGTATTTAAAAGTACATTTTAAGGTTTTTTCCAATAACTGAGTTGATTCCCCTTCGTTGTTTCAAATGGGGCCCTTTGTTTCATTTTTTAAAAATCTTTTGTATGTGTAAGAGTATCTTTCGCACCTAAGAAATAATAATAATAAAAAATCGATAGTTGTAGAGCAGGGGGTTGACAACATGATGTGACTCCCCCTTATTTATTTAATAAAAAATCCAGTCCTCTAATTCAAGGTATTGGGGTGTATGGTGTGTTTCTTTTGTACCTAAGAGATAATAATGATGTGATGATGTGACTCCCCCTTATTTATTTATTTAATTAAAAAAAACCCAGTCCTTTAGTTCAGGGTATTGGGGTATGTGTGTGTCTGTGTGTCTGTCTCTGTGTTTTGCACCTAAGAAATTTTTTTTTAAAAAAAATCAGTAATTATAGAGCAAGGGGTTGACATGATATGACTTTCCCTTACTTTTTTCTTCTTATACCCAGTCCTCTAATTCAGGGTACAATATTGGGGTCTGTCTGCCTGTCTGTGAGTCTGACAGTCTCTGCTATCTGCATCCCTTCCCTTCTCCTCCCCATATGTTGATCTTGGAAATGTTTTATCTTTTTTATTTTTAATTTATCTTTTTGGGGGGTTGGGGGAAAGTTGACAGTTTGATGATACTTCCCCCTATTTTGGGTCTCTCTCTCTCTCTCTCTCTCTCTCTGTGTCCAAAAACCGAGCATCTCTATTTGGGGTCCCCAAACAGGAGATCCCCTTCTCCCTTTCTTTCCCAGTGATGTTGATCTGAGCGATCCCCCCATTACTTTTCCACCCCCAGATTTTTGGGTCTTGCCACCCTTGCCTGTGCCTGGCTGCCTTCTGTGCCACTCTCTGGATTTCATATTTTTTTCCCTAAGTTGGGTCCTTTTGATGCCAGCAGTTCTTTCGGGAGGGCTATTTTTTTCCCTGGTCCCTCCCACCCCCTGCTTTCCCCCCACCTCCCTCCCCACCGTCTCCTCCCCTCCCCCGCACGATCCATAGCCGGGAAAGAGAGAGTGGATGAAAGAGAGAGAGAGAGAGAGAGAGAGAGAACTGTACCAGCAGCCGGAATGACTCAGTAACTTTTGCTCCTGGATCTGCTTTCTCGACCCCCCCTTTCGCCTGGAAATGTATTCTTCACCTCTCTGCCTCGCCCAGGTAATCAACCCCCCCTCCTAAAAAAGATGCCCTCCTGATGGGTGCCACTGTTGCCCCAACTCTCTTCCCCCCAATCCTATCCTTGCCTCCTTGGGGTTGCTTTTAACCCTTTCCTCCCTCTTCCCCCCCCCTCCAAATAGTTTGCAGACAGGTGGGGGGGGGGGAGAGAAGCAAGGGGTCTTTCGCTTCTCTGCAGCCTGGGCTGCTACAAGGCATGGGGGCTCCTTTTCCGCAGATCGGAATTAATCTTTGCTAATTAGTTTCAGTTTCTCCTTATTTTTTTCTCCTTCCTTCCTTCCTTCCCTAAGTTGATGTTTTCTGTGGGGCAGACTAGTGTGCCCTGATGATCAGGGCTGCATAGCTTTCTTGGGGGGGGGGGGCTGTTTGTTAACTGTGCTCCCCCAATTAACTTGATTAATCATTAATTAACTTTAGATTAATAATCAAAACTAGCTTTTGAAACAAGCGATCGTGGACTTGAATTATATATTTGCACCGGATAATATGCAAATATGAGAATATGTAAATATGAGAATATAATATGAGAAGCCCCTTCCGCTTGCTGTATGGGTTGGGGTGTTGCCAGCAATTTTTTTTTTGGGGGGGGGGGAATGGGGTTACTAGAATTAGAGCACAATCCTAACTATTTCTACTCAAAAGTAAATTCCATTATGTTCAATGGGTCTTACTCCCTGGAAAATGTCTTTAGGATTGCAGCAAGAGTCTCTGCAGCAGTAGAATCCATATCCCAAGTTTGGACAAATTAGAAAGAGGGGAGTCTATGAGCATATGTACATGTGTACACATGTTTATGTGTATAGGAGTACATCAGGCAAT
This sequence comes from Cryptoblepharus egeriae, assembly GCA_030015325.1. Lineage (NCBI taxonomy): Eukaryota > Metazoa > Chordata > Lepidosauria > Squamata > Scincidae > Cryptoblepharus > Cryptoblepharus egeriae. The sequence continues at coordinate 1,431,403 of JAREYC010000015.1, read as the reverse complement.
TCTATGGCTATCTACTCAGAAGCAAATCCCATTGGGTTCATTGGACTTGATGCCTGCTGGACATCATGGAAAAGGTTGCCTCCACATTTCATGTACATTTCATGTGCATGTGCGAGAGAATGCGTGTCTGACCACTCGGAGGGAACATGACTGCCCTGGTGGTGGTGGTCTCTCTCTGAGAATGTGCGTCAATGTCAGTGTGATAACATGCCCATGTCATCAGCTCTGTGCCTGTGTTAAGAGGATGTGTTGCAGAGCCGTGGCCTGGGCACATGTGCCTGAAAAGTGAGTGTGCAAAGCCAAGGGCAAGTGTGTTAAAACACGTGTGTCTGTGCAGGACAGGCGGGAAGTATGTTGGCTGCAACATGAGGGTGTGTGGGTGGCCCTCGCATGCAATTTCTTTCTGCATTCAGAATATATATACAATAGTTCATGTGCAATGGTTGTTAGTATGCAACTACTGGGTGTGAAGGAAGATGTGTGTTTGACTGTCTGTCCACATGCTGTGTGCATGCCATTGATCATTGCCCTACAGTTGTGTCACCTGCATATCATGAAATATTCACCCGCCATACTGTATATTTTATGGGGGAAGTCAAGTCAAAAGCTTCCCTAAACGGCAAATTGCCTGGAAAAGTTTGGGCCAAAGCGTTCTCCAAATCTTCGCTATGTTAGATTTTTCTGGGGGTGGTGGCGCATGTGCTGACATTGGGGGGGGGGTGAGAGGCCTATCCTATGAAACCCTATGGATTCGTGAATCCCTATGAACAACACTGGCAATATGTGGGATTATTGTGTGTGATTCTTGAACGTGATCCAATATGCTTGTGTGTTTGGGATCTTTCTGTGTGCTGTCTAAAGTCTATCTGCTTGTCTGTGTTTTGTCCATAAGACAGACGCATTGTGTTGTTACAAATTCGCATGGCGGTTGTGCTAGAGAAAGTAGCCCACATGGTGTGTGTGTGTGTGAGAGAGTGCTGGTTGTTGGGGGGGGGGGGGGCTACAATACACTCTGTGTGTTGTGGACGCACCATTTTAAAGAACAAAATGTTCCTCTGGCCAGGCCTAGCATGGAAATGTGCTCCATGAATCTGTGGTCCTTTTATTTTTGAAAGTATAAGTTTGCACGCTCTGTTTGTGCATGTGCATGTGTGTGAACTGTGTCACACTTTGAAGGATTGTATATTCAAGCAGACCCTTTAAGACTTGTGTGGCATAACTCTGGAATTCTTGCGGTTATGCCCCCTGGACCATTGCAGGCTGTTCTTTCACTTTATTGATTCTTGATATTTATTTAATTATTGAACACCAAGACACTCCTGGAACTGGTGTAACTCCTTCCTTGCTGCCAGCTACAGGAAAACCCTTGCAGTTTCATGATGGCCCTATAGTAGATTTTATTGGGGGGGGGGGGGAGTTGGCTTGTGGTGACTGTTCTCGGCACTGCAATAAACAAATAGGTCAAATAATCACAAAATTGAGAGGGAAAAGGCAAGGAGCAGAGGCTGGTTGTGAGCTACAGATTTTTTTTGAAGGGGGGCTCTGAATTTGGGTTACCCTGAAGCATAGGAGAGGCATTTGAAAGGGATGGAGCTCATCATATTTGACCAGTGAAGTATGACACGCTGACATCAAAATGCAAAGTTGTGACCCAGTGTAGAAACACTTGGCGGCATGCAATATTTTGAATCTCGTAGCTGTGCAAACTTGTGCAATCCTACCTGATTCGGTAGGGAAACTTTTGATGACTTAATTCAAAAACGGACTTGGTGCGTTTTCAAAATCTGTCTCTAAATGCCAAGTATTTTGGATCCCGCAGCCTCTGAGCAGGATCAGAAATGTGATTTTGCTCCAGTGTGGGAGCTGGACAATTTGGGTTATGATTCTAATGTTTGACATGAAAATCTTAGGCCTTCAAATGTGATCGGTTGATTTTTTTTTGAGAGCGATAGAAAACCATCTGCCCCTGGGCAGCGCTTGTCAAAATTGTTCTATTCGTAGGCCAAACAATCTGAAATCTTTGAAATAATTGCTGATATAAGTCAAGGAAGAAATGTATATATTTTTATATATTTTCTGCACATATCTGCATATATTTTTTAAGTTGTTGCAGATTTAGAAATGCCGCATGGCAGAAGAGTTTGCCTGTTGCCTCTCTGTGTGAATTATTCTTCTGCCATGCCTTGTTCTAACCAGCTTCCATTAGGGTGCAAGAAACTCTGTAGGCAACGTGAATGACCTGCTGCAGACTTTTAAGAGAAGGACCTAACTTCAGATGACTCTGTTACTTCTCTAGCTTTTCCTCCTTCCAGTTGGTTTCTTTTAGGGTGCAGGGTTTGATTGGAGCAACTAATCATCTGCATGCAGAAGGAAGAATTATGCGCCCTTAGAGCAGGCTGTCTTTTGTATCTCTCTTGGGAATCACTATCCCAAGCATGGCTTCTTGTAATTTGGAAACACACCCAGAACCCACAGCACATGTTGAAAAGCATAAGCGCGGGCTCTGCAGGCTAATCTTCAAAAAGTAAACTTTTGTGGCTGTTAAATGTATCTCCTGCTTTCTTGGAATTAAAAGCTCCTTTCAGTTATCAGGTCTTTGGAAAACAGTAGGTAAAAACTGATTATTTTATTTTTTACATCTTGTTTTCCATGCCATTTAAAGCCCTGCATAAAAATCATATCCATGATTATGAATTATGAATAACTTTGGAAATATAGGATTTTTAAAAAATAGTTGTGTTGAGTGTATGTACACAGGGCAATGCAGGCGCTCTGTTACTGAACCATGAATTTTGCTACACACACAAAAATATCGAGCATAATTCAAGATAAAAAGGCCTAAGCCTTCCTCTCATGTCCACCTACTCTACTCACTGGGCAATGCTGTCTATCACATGATTTCAGCTGATTCATTTTAGAACTCTTCTCCTAAAATGGCAATCATATGAAACAGGTCATAGTGCATTTTACATAGTGCATAGTACCCATTTTACATGCCAAGAGTCCTAGGCCTAATATGAAGTCTTTTTTATTGAAAGAATCCCAGGTAGGAAACCCAGGTCATAAAGAAATGCAGCCAGGCAATATATGTTATGCTGATGAAACCATGGTTTGACTCAACTGAAGGAAGGTCTATACTGTTCCCATTTCCCAGGTGTGGGAACTGAGACCAAGAGAAAGGAACTCTCCTGAGATTGTGTAATGAGTCAGAGAAAAGAGTGAGGCTGAAAAACATGTCCACACAATCTACCCACTGGGTAATACTGCCAATCACACTTGTTGTCTGTCATGCTCCATAATCCTACCTGATATTTCTAGGAATCTGTTTGAATCCTGAGTCAGGTTTAGGTGATGTCATTTATGGACTAATTTTATTTCTATCCTCAGACATCATTTTGGTACCTGGTGAAGATGTTTGGTCAGTCCAGCGGGGGATTTGCGCTGATTTGAACCTTGTTGGTCCACTATACCAATGTCAACCTTCTCCATCTCATGGCACATGGCACATTAACAAGGTGCTAAAATTGTCAAAGCAAACCATCAGATTTTTTTTCTGCAATCAACAAGGCGCATACTGTGCTGCCTATAGGCCCCTACTCCTGAATGACCCTTTTCAACCGTGTGTTGGATATATGGACCATTAGCAGCATGCAAATTGAAAACCACTGCCATAAAGAAAGAAATCCATTGGTGTTTTATTTCTCTTATCCCTCCTTGAAATTCTGCAGTAGGTACAGTGGCTTAGCTAGAGGGTGCAAAGCATTAAGTCTTGCAGGGAACCTCATTGTTGCATGTGGGTGCTGCACACCAAGGTGAGTCTCTCTCCAGGACTTGGTGCTTTGCATCCCCTTTAATTACTCTACTTGGGGTGTGTGTGTGTGTGTGTGTGTGTGTGTGTGTGTGAATGTGTGCATGTATGTATATGTGTGTGTGAGAGATTGAGAAAAGAGAGCAAGTAAGTAGCCCAAGGATAACCAGTAATTTCTCGGATGTACAGACGTTCAACATGAATACAGATGCCACCAAGAAATATCCAGTACAACAGTTTCCCAGTTGTGGGTGTGTGGCCCACCAGTGGGTTATGACTCAATTATATTAGGTGGACAATAGCATTGTCATGATACTGACAAGGCAGATTAGACTATGTGCATCAAGGGTTAAATACCCTTCTTGCAATGGGAAGCCCTGCTGCCCAATTACCATCATAGACACAGAGGCTTGAGTAGCTGGTAAGGTGAAAATTCTTTTAAGGCCTGTGTGTGTGTGTGTGTGTGTCACAGTGGTTAAAAGTTTGGAAATCACTAAGTACAAAATCCAAACCATGTCTACTCAAAAGTAAGTCCCATTGTGTTCAGTGTGTCTTACTCCCAGGAAAGTGTCTTCAGGATTCTAGCAAAATATATCTAGTAAGCTATATCACTATCTGGGATATCTAGTAGTTATATCTTTGGCTTTCCTTGAACATTTTCAATGATTTATGTTTATGTGAAATCCTGAAATTTGCTTTGAATTTTCACATTGACAGTGCCAATCATAGTGGTAGTGGCAGGAATATTTCAGCTTCTTATACCCCACAAATCTGGCATTTTTGTATATTTACTGCAATCTGGGCCATATGCTTCTCCCTCCATCATGACCCTCCTTGATTTCCAAACAAGGCTTAACTTAGGCCAGCCTTGTGTCTGTTTTCATAGTTGTCACTCAAAACTCTGAAATACTGTACATGAAAAGAGGAGTTGAGTTTAAATAAAACTTTTTAAAAACTTCTTTTAAAGATGTTTTTTAAAAAGACTATTACATTTCAAGTAATTTCTACTGATGAATCATATCAGAACCTTTTAGCCTATCAGTCAATTAAAACTTCAGTCTGATGCTCTTTGGTGACTTCAAAAATGTACATCTTTTGCATTGTATCTACACTGTATTTTCTTATGTTTGCGTATAAAGAAAAAAAATAGTTCTGAAGAGGACCCCCCAATTTTTTGGCAGATATAAGTGTATGTCTTGACAAGTATAGTCTTTGAAGAGACATTCCCCTTTCCAGTTTCACAGGATGGAATACCTCTTTCAAGATGATGTATTTGCCTTCTTACATTGTCGGAAGTTTCTCTCCCCTAATAGGAGGGAATGTGAGAACACGTGTTCTCTGTTCCCTCTCATATGCATGGTACAGAATTTGTCTTCTGAGATGAGGCATGCCTCTCCTAAGATTGTTACCTCTAGTGATTGTAAGTACTGCCGTTGTATTTTTAATTTTACAGGCATCCCTCGTTATCCACTAGGATTCTGTTCTAGAACCTCCCATGGATAAAAAAAATCCATGTATAAAGAAAAGAATTGAAAAATAGATTTAAAGACCTACTTCTAGGTTTCTTGCGCCTCTGTTGTACCTAATTGAATAAGGTAGTACCTCAATATCTGCTGGGGTTTTATTCTAGGACTGAAAAATGGAATGATTGCTTGTATAACTGCCTCTCTACAACAGTAGAAAAGCAGTTTTTAAACTGTGTAAACTGTAAGCCGTTTGTGTTGAGTCAAATCAGTGTATTAAAAAATCAGTGTATAACAAGGTTGGACTTGTATTTAAATCTGCTATTTGATTTCTTGGAATAACTGCTTAGTTGATGAAAGTGTCTTTTAACAGCGCAATCCTAACGTGGACTGGAACAGACAGGCTGGCATACCTGCGCTGTATCCAGCACATGTTTGGGGCTGCTGCTGCATCTACCCAAGGATAGGGGAAACTTACCCCAGGTAATACAGCAACAGTCTCAATGGGTTTACTTGGCTCTGTGACACAGATTTCTTCAGTGCAGATCAGAGCAGTAAGGGACAGATGTGGGTTGACCAGGAACAGGGCACCAGAAACAAGGATAGGATATGACATTAATGTCGGGTCCGAGCACTATCTCCCACTTAACGGCCACCAACCTACAGTTCTGCTTACCGCCTGCCCTCCCTCTACCCTTGAATGACCCCCGTGCTGGCCAAGCTGGTCACAGGGTCCGTGGCGACATAGGGAGGCCAACTCATCCCTTATGCCAACATTACAGTATGTTTGCAACACCACTGGACTGGTTGTGCACAAGGGACCTGCATCGGCCCAAGGGCGCATTAGGATTGTGCTCTTAACTAATCGAATGTTGCTACTTCAGTAAAAATGAAGATAACAAAGTGTTCCTGAACAGATGCAGAGAGTACCTTTTCTTTCTACTAGGCCATATCATATAAACCCCAGCGTTACACATCAGATTGTAAACCCTAATTTTTAAACTAGAAATTAAGATGTGCACAACCAGAGTACTCCAGATAAACTGCAGAATTTTTTGAATTCAGAAAAAAATCCCCTGGTTTCATTTAAATATAAACCAAGCCTTGAGCTCTCAAAAATGCAATAATCGGCATACAAAGCTTTTTTTGTATTTTATTTCAAATTTAAGTTTTTCTCCCCTCAATTTGTGACGACGAGCTTGAAAGTTGATGGGTCAGTGCATATGTGTCAGTGGAGGTCAGCCAGGTTGACCTCTCAGAAGATCCACCTTGCCGGTGCACATCAAGAGGCATGTGGGGGCCACAATGGGGAGACTGAGTGCAGAAATGTGCCCAGGGTCCCCCCCAATGTGGCACTGGCTGGCAGTGGGGTTGTGCCTGATGTGTCTTGCAGTCTGTACAGGAAACACAGTGGTCAGCCGCTGGATTATTACATCATTAGCGGACTGAGTTTGGCTTGATTTATTCTGCAGGCTTGCTGGGAATTGCATTATAGTGTTCAAGAGAGGTCTGTGTTGCTTTCATCGTCGCTTTCCTTTTATTTCTTTGAAAAGTGCATGAAAAAGGACAAAGATTGCTTAGGGATCTCATCCGCCCCTGTTGTTTCAGTTATACTCAGTGCATGTGCAAAGCGCTGGGCATAAGCTGCCAAATCTCGCATGCGTCTGTTCATAAGGAATGCATGTGGTTGCATTGGGCTCTATCGCTCGGGCCACTCTGTTTAGAGGAAACACTGGCAGCGAGTTTTGGTGAGGAATTGTGAGTAAACTCAACCCAGCCCTGATTTGGGAACATCCCTTTTCCTGGCAAGGCAGCCGCGTTTGTGGCTGTCGATGCCACTGGAGCTTCAGGAGTCCCCCAGCACAATCCGGCAGGCCTGAAATAGCCCTGGCAAAGTTTGCGCCACTCTTAGCCAGGACTTCAGAGTGACCCGCTTGATTAGGATCCAGGTCTTTGACGGCTGAGTCGGGAGCGAACTCCCTCTCCAGCTGTCTCTCGCCACCCGGGGACTCCCTCCCTCCCATCTGGGCTCAGCATTACTGTCTCCATCATCTCCTCCTCGTTTGAATTTTGCTCTGAGAAATTTGGAGCCATTTCCTCTTCCCAAATTTTCTGACCTTTTGATTACAGAAACACTTTAAATTTTTTTGATCTTTGGAACTAAAACTAGAAGGCGCATGACCTTCAGATTTCTGGCTGCCTACCCTCCAAAGAGGCTGTCCCATATTTTTCTGCAAGGCGTTTGTGTTCTGGGCGTGCCTTTATTTTTTAAAAAAGCCCTGCTGGATCAGGCCAAAGGCCCAGCTAGTTTAGCACTGTGTTTCTCACAATAGTTTTTTTTGGAAAACCCAAATCAGAAAAAGCATGCTTTTATCCCAATTTTCAGTGTCCTGCAACTGGGATTTAGAAGCCACTAAATCTGGAAGGAGTGCAAATTATATAATAACTATTAACCTGTGCTGGATGTAAGCATAAGCTAAACAAGCTATATTTTAGGATTCTCAATCTACAGGGACCTCAGAATTTTTGGGGGGTGGGGTGGGTGGGTTGGGTTTAAAATTTAATATAGTCCCTTTTTAAATAGCTTGTGCAGCAGATTTGGTGTAATTTTTAACAAAAGGTTTTTAAGTTTTATCAAGCTTAAGGCCTTACCAAGTCTAAAACTGACACTGCTATTGGCCATTGCTAGACCTGACCTGCATGGCTTTATCCAGTTGCCTTTCAAAGCCATCCAAGTTAAAGGCCACAACCTCATCTTGTGGCAATGAGTTCCACACACTAATTTGGTGTAATGATGTACAGTACCTCCTTTGATCTCCACCAATCACATTCATAGGATAACTCCAGCTGTGGGAGCAGGAGAATAACCCTTTTCTAGCCACCCTTTCCAAATCAGGCATAATTAGGAATTATGGTAATTTTGGTCCTGCTTTTTGCACCTTTCCCAGATCCACAATATGCTTCTTAAGGTGGAGCAACCAAAACTATAGCTGGTTTTCTAAATGTAGTTGTGCTATAGCTTTATAACAATCAGTGCAGTCCTAAGGGCTGAGGGTGGCGCAAGCAGTTAAGACGCTGTGCCTGTTAACCAGCAGGCCAGGGTTCGAGACCCAGGTCGGCCCCACAAGACAGGGTGAGCTCCTGTCCTTAGCCCAGCTCTGCGACGCCAGCTGGATCCAATCGTATTGGCTCTGCCTTTCCATTGGACTAATTAAGTGGCGTGGAGAGGGGGGATTTGCTGCTTGGGTAACAGCCTATCCTCCATAACAATCCAACCCCAGCTTTCGTGCTTCGCATGCAACGTATGCAGCGCCAAGCATGATACCATAGTCTCTCAAGACTGACAGAGGCCTGCAATCCTAAGCATGTCTACTCAGAAGTAAGTCCCATTGTGTTCAGTAGTACTATGTTATTTTTGATCCCTTTCCTCCTGACCCCTAGACAAGGTGATCATATGACCAGAAATTTCTGGATTTGTCCTCTTTTTTAGTCATCTGTCCAGGTGTTCTCCAAAAGGGCTTCATTGTCCTCTGTCTTGGCTTCATTTTGGAACTTTGCAATGGTGTGACGTCTCATCATGTTATATGTTGTTGGATTCGTATTGAAGAGCAGAATCCAATGCAAAAATCAGTTTTGAAATATCTCCTTCCTATTAAAAATTATGGCCAAAAAACTAAAACTAAAAAATATCCATTGAGCTCTATGGGAAAGTGAAAGTGCCCAATATTGCGGCTTTACTCGTGAGTAGGCAAACGTGCCATTGTCCGCCTGAAAGGCCAGGTTGAGAGGAATCCAAGACCTTGTCTTCTCTTTCTTTTGAGGTTTGGGCATGTGTTTCCTCTCCCTGTGTGTTTTAAATGGAAACAACTTGGGAAAGGCAAATTATACTTAAAAAAATCTTGTTGGATCCATTTTTATATTTACTTACTGGGTCAGGTGAGGATTTGTCTACCATGACTTCATGTCACTGCTTCCAAGAAAGTTCAAATTCCCAGACTGACATAAAGTGGATAGTAGAAGAAAGGGGGAAAAAATCCCCATTGAACGTCCCAATGCACAACCAGTTTCAAAACCAAAAAGAAAGCAGATACATGAAATACTCGCTCTGATTTTCTCAATCATGGGGGTATTTAAGGTTGAACTGGGTGAGTAGGAACTTTGGTGGATATAAAAGTGGGCAGGGCAACTGTTTGCACATTGGAAGCAGGAAGGAATGTATTTGAGTTGAGAGAGAGAGAGAACGAGCAAGGTTACTTTTCAAAGAAAGGCTCCAGTGTTTTATCTAAACAATGCACAGCGCTAGACAGGAAAAGTCAAAAATCATGTTGCTTTCCCTCTCTCTTTTTTCCCCCTCCCTCTCTCTTTTCCCCCATCCCGCCTGCCCCATATGTCCCAGCCAAGTCCGATACATTGTTTTCTGGCATGTGATGTTCCATGAACCAAATTAGGATGGCAAGAAAAAGAAAAGAATGACGGAGGCCATTATTTTGGCACAGGGAATAAGAGGGATCTTTCTCAATTTAACCACTCAATGCATATAAGGAACTCTAGGGCAAAATCCAGAGTAACTACGGGGAATCCTTGCTCCGGTGTAAGAACAACTTACTCTGGATTCCAATATGAATTTCCCATAGGTTTTCACTAGGTGGTGCAGTAACTACGGGTGCACGTAAAGTCTCTTAAGTGCTCCCGTAGTTACTCTGGATTTGGGGGTATATCTACTTGGTACTAAAAAAAAATTAGAGAATTTTGGTACATGTTCTACCCCTCCCCCCTTTTTGCTGTTTCCATTTTCATAGCAGTGGTTAAAATCTGCCATTCCCCCCCTTGAAATCTCCTGGGATTGAAGTTACTGGTACATGATGACATAGCATTGGTTCCCAGGGGTTTTCTGGGGAAAAAGAGCAGCCACCAGCCCAGAGGGGTGATATTACAGGTACGATTCCACCCATTTCACTCCTTGAAAACATAATAGTGTAATTGAGGACAATTTCCTCTTCCTTTGGACAGTATGTCCCTATAGAATTTAATTTTATTTTCCCCCTGATTTTTGATTGATTGTCATAGACTCTGGAAGGCTTATAATCTGCCTACCATCCCATGCACCTTTATCGAAGCATGTGTCATTACATAAAAGAAAATGATCAATCAATGTTGATATTTTTACTTAATAAAAAAGTCATACCCAATCCCTAAAGCAAGATCTTTTCGTTTTAAAAGTGAATTTTTTAAAATGTGTGTACTTATAAACCTGTTGATGGCAGATGCTGTTTGGGAGGAGGTATTCCCCTTCACTTTCACAGGAGGGAATGCCTCTTCTTAGACTGATCTTGAGAAGAAAAACTTTTTCATACTGGGAACGTACTAGCCGAAGGTTTTAATGTAAGAATTTTCACTTAATCTGATGATAATTACCATTAGCATTTACTATTAATATGACACATTCTTGATTTATGGATTGTATGCACAAGAGATTAAGCAGTCACTTTGTGAGAACTTTAAGAATCTGAGAATAGCAAAAGAAAAAAGAAACACCTTTTTAGCTTAGCGGTAAATTGGGTTGTAATTATCTACTTGGTCAGGGGCGTCCAAATATTTTGGCAGGAGGGTCACAACATCTGTCTGACACTTTGTTGGGGGCCAGAAACAATTATTTACATTTCAAATTTGAATACATTAAATTAATCTGTATTAGAGTCAGATCTGGAGGATTACAATGCTTGCCTGCAAGCCAGATAGGGAGCCTTGCCGCAGGCCGCATTGCGACTAGCTGCAGGCCGCATCTGGCCCCTAGGCCAGGGTTTGGACACTCCTGTAACTTGGTGGTGACAAATCTCCTCCAATTCAGAAGAGCAGGAAAAGTATTTCTTTAAAAAATTGCTTCATTCTCTTAGGCCACATATGCATATTATCCATGTCATGGGTGAAAAAATTGCCCCCTTGTGTGTGGACTTGCAAAAAACAGATAGCATTTTAATTTTTCCTAAAATGTCTGGGCCAGTGGTTCTTCATCTCTGGAATTCCATGGAGGTGCAGGCTTCTCTACGTCTTACCTTATGTTAAGGATGGAACACAATATTGGCTGAATTGCAGGAGGAAGAAAACAGCCCCTCTCACATATATGCATGTGAATGTATGCACGAAGTCACTCAATGAACTTCTTGGCACACTGGAATGAAGGATTTGAATTCAGGTCTTTGTGGTTCATCTCCAGTGTGAAATGCTTCACAGTTCTTCTCCCTCAGTGGGCTGTGAGTGGTACAAGTGATTAATACACTGTGCCTGTTAACCAGCAGGCCAGGGTTCGAGACGCAGGTTGGCCCCACAAGACAGGGTGAGCTCCTGTCCTTAGCCCAGCTCTGCGACGCCGGCTGGATCCAATCGTATTGGCTCTGCCTTTCCATTGGACTAATTCAGTGGCGTGGAGAGGGGGGGATTTGCTGCTTGGGTAACAGCCTATTCTCCATATCAATCTAACCCAGGCTTTCGTGTTTCGCATGCAGCGCCGAGCACAATACCATAGTCTTTCAAGACTGACGGAGGCATATTCAGTATTGATCAACATCCTAATACCAGGTTCTGGGAGCAAAGTGAGAGAGGCTGTGGTTTCTGACATCTGATCCATCAAGCCAATCAATGTCTTTTACCCCCAAATCCAGAGTAACTACCGGAGCACGTAAGAGACTTTATGTGCACCTATAGTTACTGCACCACCTAGTGAAAACCTATGGGAAATTCATATTGGAATCCAGAGTAAGCTGTTCTTACACTGGATCAAGGACTCCCCGTAGTTATTCTGGATTTTGCCCTTAGTCTTACATGTGTTTTTTGTAATTGCAAGAGGAGCAGAAGTTTCTATTAACAGTTATAAACCAGGATAGCTGAATGCACCCTCCATATTCAGTGGCAGTCTACCTTTCACTACTTCTTTGTGGTACATAAAAAGCAGGCCTCCGTCAGTCTTGAAAGACTGTGGTATCGTGCTTGGTGCTGCATACGCTGCATGTGAAGCACGAAAGCCTGGGTTAGATTGTTATGGAGGATAGGCTATTATCCAAGCAGCAAATCCCCCCTCTCCACGCCACTGAATTGGTCCAATGGAAAGGCAGAGCCCATACAATTGGATCCAGCTGGCGTCACAGAGCTGGGCTAAGGACAGGAGCTCACCCTGTCTTGTGGGGCCGACCTGGGTCTCGAACCCTGGCCTGCTGGTTAACAAGCACAGTGTCTCAACCGCTTGCGCCACCCACGGCCCACTGTGGTACATAAATATTCTTAATAATAACACGTCAGTTGTGGGTGAGCTGGAGCAGAGGCTGTCTCTGGGCTGTTGTTTGTGGGAATCGTGGCTGATCACTCTTGGCTGATCACTAGTGTCCTGCTCATGGAGCCCCTGGAACAGGGTGATTATATGACTGGAAATTCCCGGATTTGTCTGGATTTTTAGCCTCCTGTCCGGGTGTACTCCATTTTGGTTTTACTGTCCTACATTTTGGCTTCATTATGGAACTTCGTAACCGTGTGCTGTACCCCACCATATCATATGTCGTTGGATTCATATTGAAGAGCAGAATCCAATGCAAAAATGGGTTTTGAAATCTATCCTTTCTATCAAATGTTATGGCCAAAAAACTGAAAAACAAAAATATGCATTGAGCTCTATGTCTGGGAAAGAAAGGTTCCCCATATTGAGGCTTTACTCATGAGAAGGTGAACGTGCAAGTGGCTGCAATCCTAAAGACACTTTCCTGGGAGCAAGTCCTATTGAACACAAGGGGGCTTACTTTTAAGTAGACATAGTTAGGATTGTGCTCATCGTCTGCCAGAAAGGCCAGGCTGAGAGAAATCCAAGGACACCATAATGGTCCTGATCCAATGAATGGAGCCTCCAAAATCACCCCTCAAACTGGCCCCTGATAATTGCATTGATCTCGATGGGAACTGCAAGGGAACCTTATTGCGCCTTTACTCGCAAATAGGCAAACTTGCCTTAGATATTTTGGGCAGGCTGAGAGAAATCTGGTCCTGATTCAATAAATGAAACCCCTACCAGACACCTCACAAGGAAACCCTTCCTCCAAGTTCCACTGCATTAAACCCATTTGAAAGTGAGACCGCACAGCAGCTTTTACTCATAAGAAAGCAAGCATTCCTTGCTGGTGTGGTAGGTCAATCCAGAGAGTGCAAGGCTCCCAGAATGGTCCTGATCCTGTGCACTTGAAGCTCAGCAAATGCTCCACAAGGCAGCAGTTGAGTGTTTTCAGCATATGAGTGTTTTCAAATTTTATTTTGTCTTGCCCTACATTTTGCCTGGACGTCCTACATTTTAGGGGCCTTGTCCTCCTTTTTTATTATGGCATATGGTCACCCTGGGTGAGGATCATGCCTACTTTGAGCCACTTACATGTGCATCGTTCGTGACAACAGGGCTTGCAAAGAGATTTTCCATTTAAAAAGAAGTTATATAGTGTTGAAATTAAGTACAGGAAAGCAATACAAGCGTTTTTAGCCTTTATTTTAATATGTCCTACATTTTATTGGGTATCCTACATTTTTTAAAACATGCCTGGAATTTTGCTTGGATGTCAAGAATTTTAGGGGAACTTGTCCTCTTTTTGGGGGTTCAGGCATCTGGTCATCCTGCCCTAAGAGGCATCTGCTGGCCACAGCTGGTAGTAGGGTGCTAGATGGTTTTATGGTCTTATCCAGAAAGGTTTATTTAATGTTTGGGGGATATAAAATAAAACTAGCTTTCTCCAAGGTGTCCTAATGAAGTCGAGGAATCTGGTACAGGAGGATCTGAAGGCAAGACTAGAAAACTAACAGTGTATTAGCTGAAGTCATTTAGAAAACTCTCCTTGGCAATTTGAGAGGGACTGGGACTGGGGCTCTTTACTGGGACTGGGGCTCCAGTTGGGAAAAAGGGAACCGCATGTCACTCAACATACTGGCTATAGATAGCTGATTTCCTCCACCAACTTTTCAATGGGGTCAACCTGCCCTGGGATGCCTGGAGAATAGCATCACCAGCCGGTGACTACATGGTGGGTATTTGATTGCCAGTGGAGGCAGGGATGTCTGTACAGTCCAAGAATTATATCCAGAGAAACCTTGGACGAGCATCGTTCCTTCCTCTCTTCCCCAGTAAGATCTGCTCGTTCTATTTTGATTCCAGAAGGCAGCCTTGCCTAATCAGAGTTATTAGCCCACAAATGTTTTACTAGCCCTTGTGTGGGACTAGTAAAAGGGCTGGCCTACAAGAAAACCAGAACTAGGTTTTACAAAAGCTTCCCATGCTGGTCACCTGGAGTTGATGCCGAGTTGCCTCCGGCAAGCAGCTGTTTGTGGGTCTGCTTAAAAGATACACTTGTGCAACACACACATATTGCATGGTCCTTTTCTCAAAAGATCATGGGAACAACCAGGGCTAACCACACTGAGTTGGCAGCCATAGAACATGTGATGTTAATAATAATAACAACAACTCATTTTTATCCCATCATTTCTCCAAAGAGTTCAAAATGGCATATATGGTTGATGTTGTCTCCCCATGCTTAACCTCACAGCGCTTTTGTGAAATCCTCACCTACCTTACAGGGTTGTTGTGAACACAAAAGTATAAAAAGCTTTGTAAACTGCCTTGGGCATTTGTATTGGCAGGGGAAAGGCCATCAATACATCCCATCAATAAATAAATATACGGTAAATAGGGCAGGTTCAGTGAATTGTACATGGTAACTCAGTTAGCTGTATAAGCTACATGGGGATTTGAACCCTGATCTTTTGACATACTGGATCAGTTGCAGTAATAAACTATGCAACGGCAAACACACAAGTGGGCTTTTTATGTATTTATTTTACCTTTCTCTGTATCAGCCTTATGGGGGTACCATCGAGATTGAGGACAGATGGGCTAAAACCCATTTTTTTTTGTTCCAATCTGGATTGGATGCAGATAGAACATGTTATTTGGGGGTGGGGGACCAAACACGCAATGGGCATTGAACTTGATGGAGTGAGTGATCATCCTGATGCTTTTCTTCAGAGAGAGAGGGTGGATTTGGAGGGACGAGGGAGAATTTTGCACAGACAAAACAAGATCCCAAAACAAGCCTGCCATGCACTGATGTGGTCAGTCCTCAAATATGCAACCTCAAATAAGCAACCTTTAATGCAACCCTTTAATGCATAGCATTGGCATCACAGATCAAGGAAGCAACTCCACAGTTCAAACCTTGTCCACCTCCTAGGTGGTTTTAGTAAAACTTCTCTCTTAGCCTCAGTTTTTCCATCTGTAATATGGGGATATTAGCGCTTGCCCTTTGGGGTTGTCATAAATGTTGCAGCAAAACTAATCACAGGAGATGCTTGATGCACTCCAAAAAGTCTTTCCAAATGCAAAATTATTGGCCACTGAGTAAATGCAACCATAATTTATAGACTAGATTTAGGAGAAAGCCATCTCTTCAGGCCAGATGGAAAGGTTGTTTTCAGCCCGCAGCACGTTTCTCCATTCAGAAATGGAGCCCAACTTTTGTGGGATGAGGGACCCTAATATAAAAGGCATCTCCTACTTTCTAACAGTTCTTCTGATATTTCTGCTCTTTTAACACTTTTCAGTTCTACCTAGGATTCGTCATTCAACACACTCTTCCCTCTTTCAACCTCTCTCTGCTGCTCTCAAAGCTAAAATTGTCTTCCCTGACGTTGATTTGCATGTGACACGGTGATCACACTGTTTTTGGCATTTCCTTAGGACTTTCTTCAGTAAAAAACCATCACTCAAATACAAAAGATATTCTTTGCCCATACATGCCTATGTTCATTTTACTTGTAATGCATTTTGGCTATGTGTTAATAAATATGTGTTATTTAGGCTTTTGCAAGTGATATTTATGGCTTTTTTTGGTGGCCATTTTGCATTTGCAAGTTGAAAAAGTCTGGGTTCCACTTTTCAACCGTTTTTGCTTTTAGACAATGCTCCGGTCCCTAACCCGTCGAATAAGTGGGATAAGTGGGATGCCTGTATAAGACACTGCTTGTCTTGTTCATCCAGATCCACCTCCTCCTTGACTTTCTGTTTTCTGTCCTCTGAATTCCCTTGCAGTGTTCTTTTTTTTTGATCCACTGCGCCTTTCCGAGATGGGAGTCCCGCTGTCTCTTCCTCTCTCCACTGCTTCCTTTTGCGCACTGCATTGCTTCCCCCCTCTTCCCCATCCTGTAACAAAACTCCAGGCTCTTAAACCTGGCAAGCAATTTCAGAAGGGGGTTATTAGATTTGGTGGAGAACATAGTTTAATGCAGGCAAACCTTCGGAGACCTCCAAATGCCACTTTGATTGAGGAGGGGGACAATGACAATATATTGGTGTGAATGGTGATTGATCCAGGATTCAAAAAGGAAGGACTGTTTGCCTGTATGTTCTTTTTTGGTGCTTCCTCGAGGCACTTACTGGTCACTGTGGTAAGAGAATGCAGCACTAGATGGATCTTTGGTTGGTTCCGCTGGGATCTTAATATACTCTTGAAAGTGCATTTGTCACTTGATGGCTGGATGGACTGCCCGGTGATGACAGACTGACTGTACATGTATGAAATGGATTATTGCAGCTCAAGCAGCATTCAGAAGAACAGCAATATTTCCCCCTCATTTGATCACAGGTTTCTGAGCTCTGTCCATGCAAGCATCCAATTCCCTCAATGACATTAAGGTTGGAATCCTAAAGACACTTTCCTCGGAGTAAGATCCATTGATCAAAATGGGGCTTACTCAGTGGTGGGCTCCAGCAGGTTCGCACCTACTTTATAGAACCTGTTGTTAACGACAGATAGGACATATAAAGTTTAAAAATAGCCATTTAAAAGTGGCTGCCAGACAGGTATAGAACTGGTTGTAAATTTCTTTGAATCCCATCACTGGGCTTACTTTTGAGTAGTCATGGATTGTGCTCTTAAGTGATGATTTTTGTGTGCAGACCACCCACTGGCAACTTGTGGCACATGCTTGTGTTGTCTACTCAGGCATGGATGTTTTTTTCTATACAGTCTGGTCTCAGTTGTTTAGTGTCTGAATCACATGCATGTTCCCATTGCTTGATGACTGCAATGTTGCACGGTGGCTTGCTTGTTATATACCTCCATACTTAAATACCTACAGCTCAGACAGGTAGAGCTTTCATAAAAGTTGCAAGTGACATTTTTGCAGTAGAGTCTGTTCACATGTTCGGCTGCTCAGCAAACCAGTGATGGATAGTAAGTATGCCTGTAAGTAGTTTGTCCTGTGTAATGGATATCTGCAGTAGCATGGTGGTTAAAAATTGGAAACTATGCTTGAAAGTTAGAGGTCTGATATTAATATTAGACTTTTAATATTTGAAACTTGCCCCAGGATGGAGAACTGAAAAGCAGCAAAATAGTTGTTCCTTAGGATTTGTGTTGTTTTTCAGATGATAATTCAGAAACTTTTAATACCCCAACTTCAGGATTGACCCTGCCTGATTTCATTCATTTCTCCTGATTTCATTTTCTCCATGTCAGACTGTTGAAGGCTCAGCTCCAGTCCTGTTAATATATTCATCTTGTGTATTATATTTATCTTTCCTTGACTCATTAGTATACTGTATGGAACTGAATTAAAAGGTTAAGATGATCAGTATTTATTCTAGGAGTAGCCAGTTCTAGTATCCATCTCTTGATGAGATTTGGGGCATAACTGTTACTACTGACATTGTTTGGGTTGACCCAGGATCCTGTAATGTCACCAGGAGAATGCAATGGTCCTATAGATTGGTTCTCTACTACGAGTCTTGCCATGCCGCAAAAAGTAGTGTGTGTTGCTTTAGTGTGGATGTGCAGGGGCAGTTTGATCAGAAATGTCCCCTAATTCTGGCTCTGGTCCAGCCTCTGTGCTACCCTTACCCCCCCCCCCCCCAAAAAAAAACCGACCAGAAAGCCCTGCCTCTTTCCATGCACCTCACATGCTGATGTCAAACCTGAAGTGCAGGACTTCTAGATTCATTTATAAGGAGAGCACAAACTCTGACGACAGTGTGTGAGGAGCATGGTAAAGAGCTGAATGATCTGCATTTTTGCTGAAGCAGAAGAAAAAGATCTTTGCAGCTTGTATCGATGGCATGTCGGTGGTAGGCTGCATTGCACTGGTGGTATATTGGTGCATTGCACTGGTGCATTACAATGGCTGGTTGCATTGGTGGCAGATTGGAGGGAGTCGGTGGCGCCAGCAGAGAGGTACCCAAAATCTGCTGTCCCATTGGACCTCTTGCAATTTGCCACTGATGCAACACTCAGCAGGTGGTCTCATAGATGGGCCAGCCATGTGCATGTGCACTACTGGCACAGGGTATCCTCTGCCATGATCTTTCCCCTCCCTTGGAAGTTCCAAGTTCCACAGATACACTCTGAAGTATAACAACTTTCTAGTAACTCACATGTTTTAACCAGGCATCCTGGGCAAGCATGATAGAGATCTTAGAAAATTCTTTTTGGAATCCTAAAATATGGCATCAACACTTTGAAACAGACCTCTTTGGCTGCACAGTGTGAGATGGTTCAGTGAAATGGCACTGCATGGCACTTTCATTTCTGTGCACCAATGTTAGCATTCATGCGCCCCAGAGACAAGATCTCCATTCGGAGATCTACCTTCTCAAGGCTCTAGGGAGGGAACTGAACTCCAAAGCATGACAGTGGGGACAAAAATGTTAACAAGACATTTCCCAAAGGCAGTAATAGACCAAGTCAGTGGTTGAGGTGACACAGTCACTGGAAGAAATGGGCTGTTTCTGGTCTGTAGGGACACTTAGATTTAGTGACACTAACAGACACTTAGTGGGATCAGTAGGGACACTTAACTATATGGGGTTGGTAAAATAAATAAAAGCATTCTGTTGGCTGTAGTGAGACAAATTGTCCTATGTTTGGTCATGTAGACCACCCAAAAAAGTCCCATCTCTTGCAACTTCAGCTCTATTCATCTTGCTGGTCCTCTCTGTCTTTCCTCAATGCTGCAGCATTTGGCTGTCTGTGGCTGGAAGACCTTCAATTCTGTCTCTTCCTTTTTCTCCCTTCTTCCTTCCTTTTACTCCTCTATTTTCCTCCTTCCTTCCATCTTGTTGAGGGAACGTGAACTTTTCACCTTCCAAGGATCTAAAGGCTGGGAAGCTGTAAGACGTGCGCCAGCCAATCCCCTCCTGAGGTTACCAACTCAGTCCCCTGCATAAGGCCCAGGCTATTTTTAAACTGCAAGTGAGTTGCCACTTTCTCTCTGCCTCTCTGGTCTGAATTTGCGCCACTCAGGAACTGCCCCCTGTTTGATCACCAGAAGTAAGAGGGTGACAGATGGCCATGGAAAGGGTGAGTGAGGATGCAAAGCGGGGTTCCACTAGCAGGGAAGACAGCGGTGTTTCCAAACAGCTTATTACCCTGGATGGGCTGGGGAAATCTCATCTATGGAGATCGCCAACATACTAAGCTCTGCTGGACTGCGAACCCCCAATCTGATGGCAACGTTACCCCTGTATCGGGGAGGTGACAGAATCATTGACAGTCATTGCAAGTCATAACCAATCTTGAGCATGAGACTGTGATGCTCACCTGATTCCACTCTCACAAATCTGGGAAAGTTTAAACATGTTGGAATGTGCTGATCTTCTTGCGTGGTTCACTGCTTTAAAGTGAGGTAGCCAGGAAGGGATGGCATGAATGGGCAGAAATAACCTGGGCAATAAGGGACGGACAGAAATAACCTGGCCCATCTAATTCCTAATGGTAGCACCCAGTACAACATTAGGGGCCCAGTGCATATCTATGCCCCAGAGAGCCCAACAACCTGGCACTGGCATTATTGGTGGAGAAATGTAAGAATATTTTCTGTGGTGGCACCAAGCCTGAGGAACTCCTTGCCACTACAGGTTTACCTGGTTCCTTCTTTGACCATGTTGTGATTTCCATAGTCAGGGATGCTTCTGAATCAGATGATGAATGCAGAGAGATCTTAACAAAAGGCAGGTTTTAATGCTGAAATTCCTTCTCTTCTTGTTTATTCTCCTCTCCATTTCCCCAGAATTCTCCTTGCACTTTCAACCCAGTCTAAATCCAGAAATGGACTGTTAGTCTGTGATTAACCCAGGGCATTCCAAATACTGCCCAGGATTAAGGACTGGCTTAATTAAAAACTTAATAACGCCTTTTAAATTTTTTGATGTTCTGGCAAGCCTCTTCTAGTTGTGCTCTGTTTAATTCCTTTGGCTGTTTTAATAAGCTATTATTGAAACTGAATGGTACAATAAATTGATTTATTGTCAATATTAAGAGTATTTCTATACCAAGCTTCAACAACAAAAAGTTCACAAAGTGATTTACATAGCTAAGGTATAGCACAATCATCTACATATCTACTCAGAAGCCACACTGTGCTCAATAGGGTTTATTTCCCAAGGATTTCAGCCTATGTCTGTACAGTAATCCTAAACACACTTTCCTGAGAGTAAGTCCCATAAAACAGAATGGGACTTACTTCTGAGTAAAAGTGGTCAGAATTGCACCCTATTAGTCCTGTAGTTTGAGAAAAACAAGAAGGTATGCATTTTTTAGAGTAAATGAATAGAAATGTGAATCTGTACCACTCCCACTCTGTGCCTGTTCATAACTATCCACTTTTAGTCTTTGATGGTATTGTATTAACATATTACAAGTGTGTTATTAGTGCTTTCATCCTTTGGGGTTTAGATCCTTTCCCAGGATCTCCAGAACATGTCCCTAAAGGTTTATTTTAGCTGCAGTGCACTGTGCAATAATGCTCATGCATGAATGCTTAGGTGCCACTGGGTGTATGGTCTGCTGTTCCCCATACTGTGGTTGATGCAGTCTATATTGTTTCCTTACTGATTTTAGGATAATGATGTTTGTCCAGCAGGGTCAGAGATGACCATCTCATGGAAGCAAGCAAGTACAAGCTGGTAAATCTATGTACCATAGATGCCTAGATGTACCATTGATAGTACATCTATGTACCATGGACCAGGAATCAAGCTGGTACATCTATCCAATTAAGATTTTAATGTAATCTAATTTTGATTTGGAGCGATGAGGCCTAGAGAAATAAATCATCCCCAAACTGTGTTTGTGGAACTAAGTTACTGCTCGGTATATAGTCATGCTGGACACATAACCACAGAGACATCTTTGGACAGTGCTGGCTCTTCGGCTTAGAAATGAGGATGAGCAGCACATCCAACTAGCAGTGCAACCTGTTGGGGACACCTTTACCTTTTACCAGGTGCATCATGTGCTTTTACTCCCCAAACAGATCTGTGGTGTTTCCATCCTCCATGAGCAGGAGGCTGCTCGTACCACCTCTGCATGAGTACCCAAGGGGCTAGCCTCATTCAGATTGAAAGGTGCGTGTACTGTCATCTGAATGGGCTGCTCTAGAAGCAGATTATTATTCCCTGCTTTCTGATGGTTCATTTTCTGACATTCCACTCTTTCAACACCATTCAATTATTCCCAAAACTCATTCATCCAACACATGTTTTGCTCTTTCAACCCCTCTCTGCTGTTCTAAAGGCCAAAATTGCCCACCCCAATGTTATAGCTCCTGGTCTAATCCCATTCCCGAAGGTGTTAATGAAAATTCAACTGCAGAAATTTTTGTGTGGCAGCAGGAACTGGCAAGATAAAAGGGGCATTTGCAATTTCCTAGTTAAAAAAGGATTCGAAGCTACAGTTATAAACTAGAAAAAGATTGGATTCCACTTTTGTACTGTTCCACTTTTGTACTGTTTCAATGCCTGTACTGTTATGTGCTTGGAAAGGAAGAACGAAGATTTTTCCTGGTTTACATTCAGAAAACTCTGCCCATATCAGTTCAGGAAGCTTGGCACGGTGATCCTGGTCCTCTTCCCTCCTGGCACTCTCTTCAAAATTTATTGGTCTCCTTTTCCTCTTGCCTCTCTGAGCGGTTGAATTGTAAGTTCTTTGGGGCAAGGACCTGTAAATTTCTCCTAGGCTGTCTTGTGACCGTGGTGATGCTCTATGTTTATAAATTGTTTACTGATTATTATTAAAGTTTTCCAGTCCAGTGATTTCTCTTGGATTGTCCTTTCAAACTATTGAGAGCCAAGTTGGTGTAATTGTTGGCGCATTGGATTCAGACCAGGTTGTGCCAAGGGTCAGTGGTGTTGCTCCTACACGTGCTCTTTTTCTTATCCTAACCTACTTCACAGTGTTGCTGTGAGGTCAAAATGGAGGAGAAGAACTGGGATAGCTGCTTTCAACTCTTAGGAAAGTGTGATCAAAATATAATGAATGTAATATTCCTATTTCCTTACCATCCTTATACTGAGGGATCCCCCTTCTAGTTGTTTTCCTCTATTTGGTTCATTGTTTCTCAGTGTCTCACCTTGGATTCAGGCTTTATTTCAGGGGAACCCCATAGAACCTGTGGCCGCTTCCCCCCTTGTCTGGCCTGGGCCCTTGAAAGCGGATTAACTCGATGCAGGGTCTTTGTGCCAGGGCTAATCCTGCGGGAGGGAAAGTTGTCAGAGTGGCTGATCGGATTTCAGCCCCTGTCCCGGCTCACGGTTCATCGCTGATCCCTGTCTAATCCCGGTGTGCCAAAATTGGCGCGACTGCTTTTGTCGGGGACAGTGATTAGGATTTCTAACAAACCTGAGGAAGAACTTGGAAGGGAGGCAATGATGAAGTGGTAACTTGCGTATGTGGAGCAGCCTCTAAGTCTACCTGGAGATGAGTAGATTCTCTTCTCCCATGTTACTTTCCCACTGAAATGTGCAACATCCAGATAGATTCAAAATCCAGGCACCTTCTTATTTCAAGCAGTTTGGGTAAGGGATAGTCAGCCTGTACTGGACACTATGCCATGTGTAGTGATGATGTTGTAATACTATTTATGACTTAGAACGATATTGCTGGGAACGGTACTTTTTTTTTGCACAGTTGGATCTGGCGCTCAGCTGTAAGTTGCCAAAATTTCATAGATCAGGTGTTGAGAAATCAAGGAACTTAGATCAGTGTTTCTCAAAGTGGGGGTCGGGACCCCTTTGGGGGTTGCCTGGAGCTTTCCTGGGGGTCGCCTAAAGACCCCTGGTGCAGGGGGCCAGATAGGAAGACCTGGTAAGAACGCTGGAGCCGCTGCGGCTGGAAGCGGCTCAGAAGGAGCCTCTGAGCTGCTGTGAGACCAATGTGGAGCCTTGGGGGCGGGGAGGCGCCCAACACACTCACCACAGATGGCAGCCTCCCCCCCAGATCCTCAGTGCAAGCGTGCTGAGGTATGAGCGTGGCACCACAGCTCTGGCGGGTAAGCCCCCTCAATGTTGTTGTTGTTCATTATAAGTGAATGGGACTTACTCCTAGGAAAGTGCTAGGATTGCAACCTTAGAGCCCAGTTCTATGCATGTCTACTCGGAAGTCAATCCCATGATAGTGAATGGGACTTACTCCCAGGAAAGTGCTAGGATTGCAGCCTTAGAGAGCCCAATTCTATGCATGTGTACTCAGAAGTCATTCCCATTGAGTTCAGTGAGATTTACTCCCAGGAAAGTGTGCATAGCACTGCAGCAGTAGCAATGAAAATAATTTTATGGTTGGGGGTCCCCACAACATGAAGAACTTATAAAGGGGTCACGACATTAGGAAGATTGAGAACCACTGACTTAGATGTTTGTGTGAAAAATAGGACTTGGCTGAACTTCTAAAAGTTGGCCAAATTTTGGAGCAGGATTTATAAGTTGGCTAAATTTTGACTCACTGTTTGCATTTTTGGGTTTGAAGCTGTGGGTTTTTTGGAGGGAGGGGATGCAGGAGAAAACTTACCAGTGTTACTTTTGGCAGGTGATTGCCACAAAATGTCCTGGAATGATGCTACAGTACATTTATGATATAACTTTCTATGGAATGTTCTAGGGAAAAAAGAATATCATATAAAAGTGCCAGCAGTGTGTTTTGTTCTCTTCCCTCAAAATAATCAAAATCCCCCAATCCCCTTTTTTGTGGCCCATAGATGAAACCACAAACCTGGGAAGGCGGTTTCAGCGCAGCCTTAAAAAAAGTGATTAAACTTGGACTTTCTTTTTGCTTCTTTAACTTTTCAACTAGCAAGAAGAGAGGAAGAGGTGACTTGTTGCATCCAGCTAATTGGGTTTGGTCCCTTTGAAATAATGATGGTTTCTCTCCGTGGATAACTTTTGCAACCCATGGATAAGTTTTGGATGTTAAAGTTTCCAGTGAGCGGGTTGCTTCAAATATTTGAGTGGACCTGTGTTGTTGTAATGGGAACTTCCATGACATTCTGTTTGGGGACCCTGGTATCGCCAGGACTTAGCAAAGCTACCATCTGGACAACAATGATTCCTGCTATAACTTCATGTGGAATGGTTGAGACTTGCATTACATTTTCCCAGGATCTCCGTGTTTCGTTTTTTGTTTTTAAATAAAGACAAACATACTATTTTTCAGGAAAGGATACATGGCTAATACTATAGATTGAGTTGTGCAGCTGATAGTTTCCATTTGGAGTCTCGATAGTTGAGGGATAGGCTTCAGTCTTCATTTCCATCATGTGTGTGGGAGGTCTTGCTATATCACATTTATGATCCACTTGGTCAGGTTTGCTAGTTGGGACTTGTTTTGGTGGCCAAACATGGGACAATTTGTCTCACTATGGCCAACAGAATGCTTTTATTTATTTTACCAACCCCATATAGTCTAAGTGTCCCTACTGATCCCACTAAGTGCCCCTCAGTGTCACTAACCCTTCAGTCCCGAGCACCTACAGGAAGACGTAAGAAGCACTTACTCTGGCTTGCTCTATGCATTTCCCATAAGTTTCCCATAGATGGCACCGTAACTATGTCAGTGTAAAAGTTCCCATAGTTACTCTGGATTGTAGCCTCTGTTTCAAACTCATTCCTGCCACAGCTCAAGGCAAGGGAAAACCAGGCAAAAAACAAGGGAAACACCTTCCCAGAAGAATGGAGACCCCCCCCCCCCAAAATAAATAAATAAAAAAATTCTTTGGGATTTAAACCTGAGGACATTACCCTGATATTCATCTGTGGGATTTGATATGAGGTGCTGGCTCAAAATCAAGTCTACCGTTTACTGATGGAAGAAGATGAAGGGCAAATGCATAAATAGCAACAACAGTAGAACAAACACCATCATAGCTTTTGAATGACTCAGTCTGCCTTTCAGGATGCTAAATTACTGCAGGGGTTTCCTTAAAGTTAGGAAGCTCAATTAGGGGGAAAATAGTGGGAATCAGGGATTTGTAGCACACCTGACCACATGCCACTTGAAAAATCACAGCCCAGAAACTCCTGGACTGGTGTAGCATCCAATGTGCATTACTTTTAGGATCCAGTGTGGTTTCTAAGCCACATCGTGGAAGGCTATGAGCACATTTCTCTTATTTTCAGTTCCACTCAGCGCTGTGCTTCGCTCCTCCTGAATGCCAGTTTAAATAGGAAGATTTTAAAATTCATTCCAGAATGGGTGTATATGGGATTGCTTGACACTTTCATTTGAACATAGGAAGCTCCCTTTTTACACCCTTGATTCATTGAGACCAGTTCCATCTACTCAGACTGGCAGCAGCTCTATAGGGTTTCAGACAAAACAGGCGCAATACCATTGAACTCCTTCTCAATTACTGGGCATCTCATTCACTTTGGTATTGCCAATTTGCCTGGGGACATTGCTAAAACACTGTAAAAAGGCAATCTAGATTTGAGCATGTATTTAGTTTGTACAGTATCAAGATTTTTTGTATGTAGTGTTTTATTTCACGCTTGGAAACATCGGTACATATCACTAAAACATTGTCCAGAAAGAATCTTGATTTATGTCAGGTACCTGATCACTTTTTGGGGCAGTATTTTATTAATGCCCATGTATACTCTAACATCATGACATGGGAGGGAAGATGCTTATGAACCACAAGGGTGGAAAATTGTACATATTTTATTTCTGGAATTAATTTAACAGTTCTTCCCATTAAATCCAGAATTGAGGAGCAATGGAATTTGGGACAAAATGAACCCATGTCACTAGAAGGGGATAGAATGAACATCTGCTAATAATCCCTAGTTGAACTGAGGACCTATTAAGAGTCTTGAAGCAAGTGTGGTCCTTCACAAACAACGTCCATCTCCTTGGTACTCTGTTATCCCTGCCTTAGTACTGATCAGTGAATTATCCTCTGTGAATTATCCTTAAAAGTGAATTATCCTCACAATCTGCGGCCAACATTTCATTTTTGGGAGGTGGGAAAGTTGTCAGTCACAGCATGAGCCTATATTCTTCAACTCACAGAACGCTTGGTTGCCTCAAAAGCCAACCTTTCCATTCACGACTTGCATGTGGAATTGTCAGGATTAAACTTTCTCAATCATGGATGAGTTATTTCCTCCATTTGGGAGACCTGATTGAGCCACCCTGAGTGGTTGCAAGTGACCTGCTTGCAACAAGATGAAAATCTACGCTGGATGGTTGGACATGTTTCTGGAGGAGTCCAAGTTCAAATCTTGTCTCCAACCTATATTTTGACCTGGCCTTGATCAGATTGCTTTTGACCTGGCCTTGATCAGATTTCTAAGATGGGCATCCCTGAGGACTATCTTGCAGGCTTGTGACACTTGCTCTGCTGATAGCTTATTGGGTATTATTATTGGCTAATCTTGGAGTTGCAACTGAGCACCTGAGAGGGCACTTGTAAAGATTCCCAGTTAATAAAACTCCTGCCCTCTGTTGCATCTGCACAGAATTTCCAAGATAAGAAGAAAAAGTTGCAGGTACAGTCTTGCTCTCAAGCAATCCAGTTTCTGCATCCTGCATATGTTGTGCAAGTGGCACAATTTGGCATAATTTCTCTCTCTCTCTCTCTCTCTCTCTCTCTCTCTCTCTCTCTCTCTCATGTGTTCAATGGGGCTTACCCCCAGGAAAGTGTCTTTAGCAGCCTATGCAGACTTCATAGATCACCCCTTCCATGCAGGGATCCCCAGTCAAGAGGGCATAAACTGGGACCTGACTCTGAAAGCACAATCCTAACCATGTCTACTCAGAAGTAAACCTCATTGTATTCAGTGGTGCTTACTCCCAGGAAAGTGTCTTTAGGATTGCAGCCTCATAAGTGTCTTTAGGATTGTGTCTTTAGTATTGTGTTTAGGATTGCAGCCTAATGCATGTTTTGAATTCAATTCTAGTGTTTTGTCATCATTTTTACATACAGTTAATATTTTTATATGAATATTTGGGGGGTTGTAGAACCAATTGTCTGAGTTTCCATTGTTTCCTATGGGAAAATCCATTTCACTTAAAGAGCATGCCTCCAGAACAAATTAAGCTTTTTATGTGAGGCACCACTGTATACAAATACTGTAGGTAGATTCAAAGATAAATTTAAACTTTTATTTATTATTAAATTTTAAACTATTAGGTATAATTTATAAATATAATTTATTAATTTGAAGAAGGCTATATGCTGCTTGCTCACAAGGAAATGGCAGACAATGAAGATTATTTTTTCCCAGGACACAAAGCTAAAAAAGAGGTTGTCCTGGAAAAAGTGGGTTTATGTTCAGCCTGAGGCCATCAGTCCCTTCTATTTCACTCTTGCTCATATTGACTAGTCTTGCCTCTCCAGAGTTTCAGATAAGAATTTTTCATGGAAGTGCCAGCATTAGAAACTGGGGCCTAAATTTTGTCCTGCCTGATGTATCTATACCAGTGGTACTAGGCAGTGATGGGTTTCAAAGAAATTAAGAACCGGTTCTCTGTCCATCTGGCAGCCACTTTTAAATGGCTATTTTTAAACTTTATATGTACTATCTCTTGTTAAGAACCGGTTCTATAGCGTAGGTGCGAACCTGCTGCTGCCCACCACTGGTACTAGGGCATTTCAGCCTGGGCCCCTCTTTCAAGCTTAAAAATCAGCCCGGGACTCCCTGTCCAATTGATTGGTACGTGACATCCCTGTGATGCCAGAGTTTCTCCATGTCTACTCAGAAGTGTTCAATGAGACTTACTCCATGGAAAGCCCAGTACCAGATTCCAAGATGGCAAATCCCACCCTCCTGTGTTCCCCCTGTCCCAAAGTTGTGACCCCCACTTTGAGTACCACTGCAGTGCATTACAACACCATTGCCCACCCATGGGAACCTGATTCTTCCACCTCTTTATTTTCTGGGATCTGAGGTGTCCCTTTGGAACCGAAAGGACTAGATTTTTATTTTAAAGAATGCCAGATGAAATGTTAAGCTATCTGAAAACTGTGCTGGACACCACGTGTTATTCTTTGGTAGGCTTTCTGCAATATGTAGTTCTGCTTTTATTCCTCTTAGGTGTGCAATCTCAGCACACTGGGCATCTGCATGGAATGTAAGAGTGCTGGGAATTCAACAATTGGGCAAAACAAACGGAGAGGGCACTTAACGTGGCCCAGGGTGTGTGTGTGTGCTGTCTCGAAAGCCTGAAATCCAATTGGGGATTATCTGAGACCAAATGCAGATGTACAGGCCGGCTAATGAATTACTCCCAGCGGATCCCTCACCTGCCTTGACCTCCCCATACTCTGCACTATTGCAAAGGAGCAGCATCCTCGAGTGACCTTGGTGAGGGATTTGCTATTTTCTGTGCTTTGTAGACCTTGCCTCATCTCTCCGGCACCGCCTCCCTCCTTCCAAAGTACTGTCTTTCAATAGACACAAGATCAAATCTGCCTTGAGCCATAAAACTGGGCAATACCTTGCATCAATGTGGCAGGGAAGGGAATTAAACACAGCATTTAAAAATAATATCAAATATATTTACACTTTACACCATTTTAAAAAATTATGACATTTGTATCTATCTATCTACAGTATTTATATACGGCTTTTCAGCTAAAAAGTTCGTAAAGCAGTTTACAAAGAAAGTGAAAAAAATAATATCCATGCTGGGTTCTTTTGATCACCAAGTACTTGAATAGATGTGCACAAATTGTGTGTTTTATGACTTGTTTGAATATCTTCCCAAGGATTGAAGTCAAACTGACAGGTCTATAATTTCCCAGATCTTCTTTTTCCCCTTTTTAAAGATTGGGTCCATATTAGCCTCTTCTAGTCCAGTGGTACTTCCCCACTCCTCAAGGATTTTTGTGGCAATGCTGTGGATGTCATTTATCTTGACTTCAGCAAAGCATTTGACAGGGTCCCACACAACATCTTAATCGGGAAGTTGGAAAAATATGGGCTAAATGAGGCAGTTGTTGGGTAGATCTGCAACTGGCTCGAAGGCCACACTCAAAGGGTTTTGGTAAATGGTTCTGAGTCAACCTGGTGGTTGGTTTTGAGTGGGGAGCCCAGGACTCTGTCTTGGGCCGGGTTCTCTTTAATATCTTCATCAATTACTTCAATGTAGGGATACGGGGGAGCCTGATCAAATTTGCAGATGACACCAAGCTGGGAGGAATAGCCAACAAAACAGAAGATAGGAGAAACCTCCAGGAGGATCTGGATAAACTGGAATACTGGGCTGTAACAGAATGAATTTCAACAGGGAGAAGTGCAAGGTTCTGCACTTAGGCAATAAAAACCAAAAACATAGGTATAAAATGGGGGCTACTTGGCTTGGCAGCACAATATGTGAGCGGGACCTTGGAGTCGCTGTGGATCACAAGCTGAACATGAGTCAGCAGTGTGATGCGTCTGCAAAGAAGGCAAATGCCATTTTAGGCTGCATTAAGAGGACTGTAGCTTCCAAGTCGCGAGAAGTTCTAGTTCTTTATTCTGCATAGGTTAGACCTCACCTTGAGTACTGTGTTCAGTTCTGGGCACCTCAGTTTAGGAAAGATGCAGCCAAACTGCAGCAAGTCCAGAGGAGAGCGACAAGAACGATCAGTGGGATGGAAGGGAAGCCCTACAAGGAAAGGTTGGGGGAACTTGGGATGTTCAACCTGGAGAAGAGAAGGTTGAGAGGGGACCTGATTGCCCTCTTCAGATACCTGAAGGGCTGTCATAGAGAGGAAGGGGCTCATTTGTTCATAGCTGCTTCTGAAAGCAGAACTAGAACCAATGGGTACAAACTGCAAGAAAGGAGATTCTGGCTGGATATCCGGAAAAAAATCCTGACAGTGAGTGCGGTTCGGCAATGGAACAGATTGCCAAGGGAGGTGATGGACTCTCCCTCACTGGGGATCTTCAAGCAGAGGCTCAACGAGTACCTGCCGGGGGTGCTCTAGGAGAATTTCCTGGTACAGGCATGGGGTTGGACTAGATGATCTACTGGTACCCTTCCAACTCTATGATTCTAATGGCTAATGGGCTAATATCCCACTTTTCCTATCCCAACAGGGACACTTAAAGCACAGTACAAGGCTGAAAACTTTCAACAGAAATAGTGAACAATCTTGTTCTCAATGGAGACGAAACCACAGCAGGGTCTCCTTGTATATCTTCGCAGGGTGGGCATTTTCATATAGGGCAATGTTCAAGTATTGAAGTCCTGAATGATGAAAGCCTTTGTAGGTTATCACCAGCACTTTTAATTGTGAAACAGACATCAGGTCTACACTCTGTGCCAATTATAGTTTTCAAACATACTTTACAAACAATCTCATTAATCCAGTTTTGATATTGATATAGCCAATGAGTGGGTCACCATAGCCAGTTTGCTGAGTTCAGTAATATATGAACCAGCCTTAGCTGGCCATAGCTGTTGCTTCGACATCCCGGATCAAAGTCAGATCCAACTGCATCCTGGCCTTTCAAGAGGAATACAGCTCTGTCCAAAACATGCTGGATTTCTAAGTCATGGATCCGGCTCAATAACATCTCTGTCTTCACTGGATTTAATTTCAGTTTATTAGCCTTTTTCCTGCCTTTCACAAGGAGAAGAAAAATTTAAAAAGTACAGAAGAGGAGTAAATTCAAGAAAGCTATTGGTATGGACCAAGGAGTTAAACCAAGCCTCATCCTGAACTCCAAAACTGGTTTTCAATGAACCAGAATACTAAATATCTAATTTACCTCGAACCTGAATTGAGACCAAACCTTTAGGTTCAAGAAGTGGAAACCAGTTCAGAAAAAGTGTTTCAGGAATCAGGCATTCTTTTTTGAAGTTTGACTGATTTTCCTGTGGTTAATTTTTGTTTGTTTTATCTTGCGGTATAAAAAGACTTTTAATTTATTTTTTATTTTTTGGGTGGGGGGAGCTATTTTCCCCTTGGAAACCAGTGCAGCAAAAGCTACTGCAGAGTATGTACCATAAGAGTATCACACTGCAGGTAGCAAAGGCATCTCCAGCAATGTGCAATATTAGGGAGGGGGGAATGGTCTTTAGTGTGACAACAGGAGTGTTGGAAATACATGTGTACGCATCTCTGAACATGTTGGAGGGTGTGAGTTTCAGCAGGGGTCTGTCTTGACAGTCTTCAAGATGAATTGCAGTTCCCCCTGGTGTGTTTCAGAATTTTGCTCTGTGCTGTGTCCTCTTTCTCTGGAATTCTGCTTTAACCCAGAGAATTTCTCAAATTAATTCCAGAATGGAATCATGTACCGTTTGCCGCAGCTTTTCAATTAACCCTTCCATCCTTTCTGTATAACGAGTGCATACATGCAGGCATTCTTGATGCAGCTGCAGATATGATTGTACAGTGGTTCTTTTTGTGGGGTGTTTTACTGAAGCACACAAATGATCCTGAGCAGTGGTAAAACACTGCATTGCAGTTTTATGTCGGTAATTGCATTAAGGTTGTATTTTTGGTAATCTGTTGTTGGGTGGCGCACGCGGTTAAGATGCTGTGCCTGTTATTAACCAGCAGGCCAGGGTTTGAGACCCGGGTCAGCCCCACAAGACAGGGTGAGCTCCTGTCCTTAGCCCAGCTCTCCAACACCAGCTGGATCCAATCGTGTTGGCTCTGCCTTTCCATTGGACTAATTCAGTGGCCTGGAGAGGGGGATTTGCTGCTTGGGTAACAGCCTATCCTCCATAACAATCTAACCCAGGCTTTCGTGCTTCGCATGCAGCGTATGCTGCGCTGAGCATGATACCATAGTCTTTCAAGACTGACGGAGGCTTGCTGTTAAGGCACTTTGTGCCTCAACAAGTGACTCATGGAAAGTGATTACTGTGGAAACTGTGCACACGTAGTGTTCTATATGGCATTTCTGAATGTTGTACAATGTGTGATACCTAATTTATAGGTTCCATTTTGGAAATGAGATTGGGGTGTAATCCTAACCTAGACTGGCACAACTCATCAGTCTTCCCGTTCCTGTGCTGATGTAGGGAGGCAAGCACATGTCTGTGCACCTTTCTCAGGAGTGGCTCAGAAGTGTCTTACAGCACTTTTGTGACATCCCCAGGTCAGCACAGGATTTATGCTGGGGTTTAGGCCAGTTTAACTAGGGTTTAGGATTGCAGCATTTATGATTTAGGACTTCAAAATCCAGGAAGAAATTCTCTAATTTCTAATTTCTTTCTCTCTCTATCTTCCGCAGGATGAATTTCATCCTTTCATTGAGGCACTTCTTCCTCACGTCCGGGCATTTGCCTACACTTGGTTCAACCTGCAGGCCCGAAAGCGTAAGTACTTCAAGAAGCATGAGAAACGGATGACAAAAGACGAGGAGCGGGCT
Organism: Cryptoblepharus egeriae; assembly: GCA_030015325.1. Taxonomy (NCBI): domain Eukaryota; kingdom Metazoa; phylum Chordata; class Lepidosauria; order Squamata; family Scincidae; genus Cryptoblepharus; species Cryptoblepharus egeriae. Next base: position 1,398,477 of record JAREYC010000015.1, on the reverse strand, counting down.
GTTAAGGATGAGCTCCTCAATGAAAAGCCTGAGGTGAAGCAGAAATGGGCCTCCCGCTTGCTGGCCAAGCTACGCAAAGATATCCGGCCTGAGTACCGTGAGGACTTTGTGCTCACCATCACGGGCAAGAAGCCCTCATGCTGCGTCCTCTCCAACCCTGACCAGAAGGGCAAGATGCGCCGCATTGACTGTCTGCGCCAGGCTGACAAAGTATGGCGCCTGGACCTCGTCATGGTCATCCTTTTCAAGGGCATCCCTCTGGAGAGCACCGATGGGGAACGTCTTGTCAAGGCCGCACAGTGCACCAACCCTGTCCTTTGTGTCCAGCCTCACCACATCAGTGTCTCCGTCAAGGAGCTTGATCTCTACCTGGCGTATTTTGTTCGTGAGAGAGGTAAGTTGCTGTCCCAGATGTCTACCTCACCCACCACAGTGTTGGTTTGGGGACTACCCTTCAATCAGTATTGAGAGGTGCTCAATGTAGGCCATATTGGATGAGACTGAGCACATGGTCTGACAGAGCACATTGTGACTTTATATGTTTGTGTGTAAGATAATCCAACCCTTTGATCAGTGGGAAATAGAAAATACAAGTAAAGAAGATAAAGGGCTCAATCCTAAACAATTTAGGCTGGCACAACTGACCTGCTCCCTGTTCCCATGGTGGTGTAGCAAGGCCAGCACATGCCTGTGCATTGGCTTAAGCTCCCAGGAGTGATTAGCACCTTATAGTGGTTTTGCAATCCTCTTAGGCCAGCAAGGAAGTTGTGCCAAGACTTATGCCTGCCTAACTGGGGTTAGGATTGTAGCTTTAGTTTTATAATACTCCCCAAGGTGTTATATGACCTTTTGTGGGACTGGGGGTAACTCGCCTTACTTGGACATGCAGCTTCATTGTTTTAGACTGCAATCCTAATCTCAAATTAGGCCAGCCTAAGTCCTGTGCTAACCTGGGGGTGTTACAAAAGTGCCATAAGAACTTCTGCGCCACTCCTGCAGGAGGGTTAGGCCAGTGTGCAGACATGCTCTTGCCTCCCTACATAATCATGGAGGCAGGAAGACCGATGAGTTGCGCCGGCCTAGGTTAGGATTGAGGATTGCACCTCAATTACTTTAAAAATGGTATTCCAGAGTGCCTGGATACAGGATGAAAGCAATATGTGCAAGTATTGCTGTTGTTTCCCCAGCTTGTGGGAAGGGAGGAATGCTGTTTGACCGTAACTTCCCCCAAATCCGAGGCTGTGTGCAACAGGAACGAGAGGTCATGGACCTTGGCACCTTCCAAGAAATTTTGGTTGCTTCCAGGCGTCTGTCTTCAGTCCTCATTGCCTCTTGACCTTGACCCTGGTGTCTGGGTCTTGGAGGCAGCCTTGAAATCACCTGATCCCTCTAATTGGTAACAAACCCCAGGCAGTAAATACACAGCTGATAAGGGCTCCCTCGCCTGTCACTTTCCCCCAGGCGGATAGGAGTCCTTTTTAAGGTGGTTCACTAATAGCTCTTTTAAGGCAGCTTGGAAATCCTTGCACTGTGACTTAGCAGAACATTCTTGACCTGTGAGCCTATGCACAAATTCTCGCACCCATTAAAGGATGAGATAATTTCTCATGTTCTGTCCCGTAATGGTTCCGGAGGTTTGCCTTGCATTGTGTCCCACTCCCCTTGGATTCTGTTTTTCAGATGACAGTTTTTAAAGATCTTCACACCATATGATATGGGAGAGCAACCTTGTATAGGCATCCCCAAGTTATGGGATGGGTTAGGGACCAGAGTACAGTTTAAAAGTGAAAACCGTTGAAAAGTGGAACCCAGTCTTTTTCAATTTGCAAATGCAAAATGGCCACCCAAAGAGACATAAAAATCTCTTGCAAAAACTTAAGTAACACATAAGTATTAACAAATACATAACAAATTACAGTAAAACAAACAAAGGCATGTGTGGGCAGTGAATATCTAATGTATAGTATTTGAATGATGGTTATTTACTGAAGAAAGTCATAAGGAAATGCCAAAAACAGTGTGATCACCATGTCACATGCAAATCAACATCAGGGAAGACAGCAGAGAGTTTGAAAGAGTAGAGCATGTGTTGAATGAATGACTTCTGGGTATAATTGAAAAAAGTTGAAAAAACAGAACCATCAGAAAATGAACTGTCTGAAAGTGGGGGATGCCTGTATATTTGTAGAGCCAGAGGCAGTAGCATAGCTAAGGCAGGCTTGGGGGGGAAGCCCTAAGAATCATGCCTTGAGGCAGTGGTGGGCTTCAGGGGGTTCTCACATGTTCTATAGAACCCTTTGCTAATGAGCACCTGGTTCTGAGAACTGGCTACTAATGGGACATAGAACCTGTTGTTAATTTAGGTTATTAGGAGATAGAACCTGTTGTCAATTTATTTGAATGCCATCACTGCCTTAAGGGGTGTCAAGCCAGGGTGCCTCTGTGGACACATCACTCTGTGGTTGCGCATCACTTTGAGTAACTGGCAGCTTTTTCATTAAAAATTTTAAAAAAACTGGAAATAAGCTAAAAAAAGTGGCAGACCACTCAGAATGGCTGTCAAGCACTCTGAGGGATTGCGGGAAGAAAGTATTAGTGGCAGTGGTATTCAGGTCTTTTTTCCCCTACCCCTGCTTTTTATCCACTCTCAGCACACCATAACCCAGAAGTAATTGGTAGTGACATCATCACATCACTACAGTTATTTCTGGGTCAGTTGCTTCTGGGGGTGATGTTGCAAGTCATGGCCCTGGGTGCCAAAGGGGCCAGCTATGACACTGCCACATGGTTGGGCCATCTAGCTCAGTGATGTCAGATACTGAAGGATAGCAGGAAGCTGGGCTTCAAGGGTCTTTCCCAGAGACCTGAAAGTTTGAGAATATTGCCATCAAATCTGGGGGTTGGAGACAGCTGTGACTGGGTGTGAGGCGGGCCTGCTGAGGTTCCACGGTGACACTGTCAGCACAGTTCAGATTCCACACAAAGATTACAATCCTAAGCTCCAGTTAGGCCTGCAGACCTGGGGGTTTCACAAAAGAGCCATAAGACACTTCTACACCATTCCTGGGGGAAGGTTATGTCAGTATATAGACATGCACTTGTCTCCCTACATCATCACAGGAACGAGAAAACCAGTGAGTTGTGCCAGCCTAGTTTAGGAATGCACCCAAAGATACTCCGAGACCATGCACAGTCCCTGTTTTCTGGGACTCAGGCAACTCTAAGTATGAGTTTGTATAATGTACTAGTGAAATGTGTCCGCATTGCGGGAGTAAAATACCCTCTGTACGCCATCCCCCCAATAACACGCCTATGTACATCACACCCATGTGCATTGTGATGGGGTTCATCCTGCGTAATGTGGGTGGATGTAGTTTCACCCCCAGGAGTCCCCATCATCATTGAGTCGTTCCCTCCATTCAAATAATTCCACGGGGATAGGTGTGGTAAATTAACTACAACGTTTTTACTTCCATCCATGGTGGAGGCTCCTTTGCTTATTAAGTTTCCAAACACAATCAACTGGTAAGTAAACAAGTTACAGCTTTCCCAACTGGGGAACAGAGTTCAACACCTTAGTCCAATAACAGATAAGCAAACTTCCCTTGCTTCCAGTCCAGTAGGCAGGTAAGTGTCCAGAGGCCTTCTCCACAGGCAGGGCCTTGAAGTTTCACCAGCACTCAAGCACATTCTCCCTCTTTTCCTCCTGCCATTACCCATTTGCCCCTCTTTCCCACCTTTTCCTCCTATTTATCTATACCAGGGGCTTCCATCCCTCAGCTCTAGGAAGGGGTGGGAGGTTCCACCACCAAACAGGCCCCCTTGATGTGCCCAGGCCTGCAAAGGGTAAACTCTTCCCCTGGTGTCATCTTAGGTCTCCCCCTGGCTTCTCTCTCTCCTGGTGGAGTCTGAGACACTGGCACCCAAACTGCATTTCCACAGTGGCAGTCAGGGCCTCCCTCTTCACAGGACATCTCCAGGTACATGAGATCTTCAGCCAACTCCTCTTCTGGAGTCTGTCTCCTCTTAGCTCCCTCACATGCATCATCAGCTCATGAGCATCAACCCCCTATATGCATGAAACCACCATGCACATCAGTCCATGCACATCATGCGCAACTTACCCCATGCACTCCATCTCCCCATTTGCACCATCCCCCATAACACCAACTCCCATGTGCACCATCCCTCCCCCCCCATGCACCCTCCCTCCCAATGCATCGGGCACTAGGCATCAAATTGGCTGGATGTTGATCAGTCGTCTTCACTGTTAAGTATAGGACAAAAACACGTTGCACCTCTTTTCACCCCTTTAAGGGTAAATTTCTCAACATTGTTTCTTGGTGGGTGTTGATGTCACAGAAGGAACACCCTCCCCGAATTTCATGCTTCTAGGTCTGGGGGTTGAGACTGGGCAGTGATCAACCAGGGATTCTCAATGGAAAGTACAGGGAGGAAATAGGGAGTATAGGGGGTTCTTTTCTACCCCCTTCCAGTTGGAATTTCTGAAAAGTGGTTCTTAGTGGGTGCCTCTGTCATGGAAGGAATACTATCCCCAAATTTCATGCTTCTATCAGTTTTGGCAGGGTGTTGATAGTGAGTGAGTCAGTGAGTGAATCAGTCAGTGACTTTTCACCCAGATTCAAAATGCCTTAACTATGCCACTGTGGGGTGGAGGAGTAGGAGCTGTGAGGAGGAGTATACTTGGAGGAGACTCAGTTTGGTGCATGCTCTTTGCCAGTGGACGGAGTGAGAGTGAGGGAAGAAAGAAAGGTTCAGGCAGTGTACTTTGGATGCTGGAGGGGGACAACAAGCAGTGTTACAAGTTGCTGTTTCAAGCACATGCAGGCCTTAGGCCGGGCCTGACTGCAGATGAGATAAATCTTGCGTCCTGATATCATTTGGAGAATCATGGACACACCTTTAGGATGCACCTGTGTATCTCCTTGCACCGACTCCTAACCTGGTAGAAGATGCTGGACTCTTGTTCTGTGAATGCTTTTAGCCATGGAGGGAACATTGCATTCGTGCATTATGATAGGTGTTGCTGGATCCCATCGCAACACGGGATGGCTGGCTGGCCAGCCCTTGTTAAGATGCTACTGCTGTTGTCTCTGACATTATCAGTCTGGAACAGTCGCAGTCTCTCCCCTCTCCCTCCCCCTCCTTGTGATAACGCTCTTTTTCTTTCCTCCAGCGTCAGCAAAAAATTTCCTCTGCCGATTTCTCTCTGCAATGGATGACCCTGGAGCAGGCGCGAGCTACGTGCCAGACCAAAGGCGTGCAGCTCCTTAGCATCTCTCTCTCTCATTCTCTCTCTCAAGTGGGTGCCTCACTGCCACTTTGCCACATCAGGGAACAGAATAGGAAGGTTTGATGGTACTCAAGGAAGCAATCTAGTCCAGTCTCCTTGCTCTGGGACTGGAGTGTCCCATCCTTCGCTCCTCATCCTACATATTCAAGATCACAATACCGCAGTGACCCTAACTGTTCCTAGCTGATATGCAGAATCTTGGCAGCACCACTTCTTTCTCCCCCCTCCCCTTATATTCTTCATAGGGTCTGGCTCTGTGACTGCAGTGGGGGGAGGGCTGGTTGATTGGGGGAGGTTTCTCCTGCAGCCTTTGGCTGGTTGCAGGATAGGAGGTCGCTGCTGAAAGTCAAAGGCATTGCAGCGTAATGGTAATCAATCTCCTGCCATCGATCAAATCGTAACGTGCCTCCGCTTAGTGTTCTGGCAAGAAAATGCCTTCTCTTCTACTGGGGGTTGGCGGGGGGCTGGCTTTTTGAAGCTTTTTTTTTTGAAGAAGGGGGCAGATAGGTAGAAAGACCAATGGTAAAGAAATGCTATGACTAGTCAGAGGATGTGAGAGATCCTCTGGCCACCATCAGATATAGGGGATTTCCTCCTAAGTAAATCTACTTGCAAGGAGACACTCCAGCCTGCAGTTTCATGCAGCAAGATAACTTGCCTATTCAACAAGGAACTTCTCCTTGCTTTCCCGGTTAGACAACGGGATGCTGCCTTTCCACACTGATGGGCCTACTCACAAGTCTGCACCTCCAGCCTCCAGCCTGTGCTGCATTGCAGTATCCCAGCATAACAAGGGACAGGGATGCGGAGGGTGGATTTGCTTCTTGTCCTGGGAAGTTGTGTGCTGCGGAAGATGAAGCTGTAGCTCAGATTCCATGATTCTTCCTGACATTGTATGGATTGGTAACAGACTGGTGTCATATTCTTCATTAAACATCTGTCCAGGGCAGGGTGACCAGATGCTCAAACCCCAAAAGGAGGACAAGGTCTTGGATTCCTCTCAGACTGGCCTTTCAAGCACGCAATGGCACATTTGCTTACTCACAAGTAAAGCCACAATATTGGCCACTTTCAGTTTCCTATTGAGCTTAATGCATATTTTTCATTTTTAGTTTTTTGGCCATAACATTTGATAGGAAAGAGATATTTCAAAACTGATTTTTGCATTGGATTCAGCTCTTCAATACAAATCCAATGAAATATGACATGATGGGGGTACTGCACACCATTGCAAAGTTCCAAAATGAAGCCAAAATGGAGGATAATGAAGCTCTTTTAGAGGACACCCAGACAGGAAACTAAAAAAGAGGACAAATCTGGAAATTTCCAGTCATATGGTCACCCTGATCCAGAGGCAACTTTTGTGTCTTTCCAAATGCAAAAAAACTGTGGAGATTGTGGGAGAAACAGTGGCATAGATAGATAGAGGGGGTAGAGAATCAGTCTTGGAGGGAGGCATGCAAGGGGTCCCCTCTACTGTGGAGCCATTCCAGGTGGGGGGGAGCAAAATGGAGTTGTATGGCTCCAGTTTGTTCCCGCCACCTGGAATGTCTCCAGAGTGGCCCCTTGAACACCTCCTTCCAAGACTGACTGCTGTGTTCCCCTCTAGCTACACTACCAGGGAAGAAAGAACGAAGGTAGAAAAGCTTGTGATGTCTTAGTGGGGTGGAAAATAGACTGGGTTTTGGGAATGGGACAGGGAGAGTGGAGATGGAGACTTGCAAGACAAAAAGAGAGGAAATTACAGAAAGATAATGGCAGTGCAATCGTAACCCCAGTTAGGCCAGTACAATTCATAGCATAAGTCCTGTGCTGGTCTGAGGGTGTCACAAAAGTACCATAAGGCACTTCCTTGCCACTTGTGGGTTAGGCCAATGTACAGACATGCCAAAACCTCTCCACCATCTACAACCATGCTCCAACCACTGCAGGAACAGGTAGGTGCTGGTCTAAATTGGTTAGGATTGCACTCTGAGAGAGTTGTCAGATGGGGAACAGAGAAAGGCTGAAAACGTCAAGCATCTTGGTCAAATTAGCCCATTCATTGAAGTGGTAACTTCTATGCCATGTGTGCTCTCATCCAAGACTGGCCATGTGCATGGCTTCAGATTCCCCTTGCCAGGTGCCAACTGTGCAAACAAAACAGGTGCAGAGACAAACCCAAGGGCTGCCCATGACCCATCAGACATGCATGGCAAGTGAAGGGTTTGGAGAAGCTGCACCTATTGTGCATCTTTCCTCCCCCTCCGGGAGCTGGCAACTAGCCACCTCCATTTACCAGCCTGATCCCCTGGAAGGATAAAAAGCAGGCAGATGGCCCCAATCTGCCACTTTTGTCCAAATGCCAGACAATGCTTTCATGCCAGCCTTTGTGCCATGCACATGGCCAAGCCATTCCCCCATATGGAGAGCGACGCTTGCTGCCAAGGTATTTAGAGCATTTGCCTTCTGCACTTACTTGGGCTCCAGGGGTAGATGAAGAAGCAGCCATATTTATCATGCATTTTTGTTTTGTTTAGTGTCTATAAGATTTTGCCTCCTGTGTTGGGATGGGATCCTTTCCAGGGGATCCTTTGCAAGGGCTGTGTCTGAAATTCACCTACTCCAAATTTACCTGCCCCTATTTTTGGAGCTCTGGGCTAGGCTGGCACAGTTTTTAAAGATGATGTGCTTGTCAGCAGGCCAGCAGTTCGAGACCCAAGTACCACACAATTCCTGTTACTTGCCCAGCTCCTGCCAACCTAGCAGCTTGAAAGAGTGTAAATGCAAATAGAATAATAGGTACCACATTGGTGAGAAGATAACAGCATTCTGTGAGGACTTGGCATTTAATCATGCCTGTCCATGACCCTATAGATTGTCTTTGTGGACAACGCTAGCTCTTTGACCTTGAAACTGGGATGAGCAGTGCCCTTACATGTTGGTAACATATAGTTGTTCATTCTGAGATTGCTTTTTAGTAGTGTTTTACCAGCGTACACATCCAGAGAGGAGGTGGAAAATGCAGGGGATCAGAAGAGACTGAGAACTGCAGTCAACTGTATGTTGACTTTATGTCTGAAATTTTATGTCTGAAAATTTAATGTCTGAATTTAAATTTAATGTCTGAAATATTCCTAGTTAAGTGGGAATGTGGGCACAATCCAGAGTAACTATGGGGAATCCTTGCTCCGGAGTAAGAACACTTTACTCTGGATTGCAATATGAATTTCTCATAGGTTTTCACTAGGTGGTGCAGTAACTAATGTTTCTTATGTGTTCCCGTAGTTACTCTGGATTGCAGCCTGTGTGACGAGTGCAAAATGAAATTGTGAACAATAACACAACAGAGGACAAGCTCTCCTTATTTCTCAGCTCCTGTCTCATCATACATGCAAACTTCATTGGTTTCCTTGAATTCCACTTGAATTGAAAGTTCAGTTTTTGACAAGGGCTGCATTGGTGCTCTCCTCAATTCTCTATGAATGCAATGGCATCACTAGGTTTTGTGTCACTCGGTATGGGAGGCTAGCATGTCACCTCCAAGATGGACCTCTTACCATGCAGTAGGTGAGGCAATGCTTCGGATGGTGAGCATGGCGAAACACCATTAACCCATCCTTGTTGGTTTTCGGCTATTCTTTTTGCTAAAGCATAGATATTTCAGTGCTGTTTAATTCTTTGCATTCTGCAGGAAATTATACATGTACATAACACAATGGTACTACTAAAAATGTCATATTTTAACAGTTTTGGCCATTATTTTTGTCACTCTCTTCCCCCGTGTGCATCCCCACACATCCCTAGTTATGCCACTGTGCAAACATTCATGAAACAATTATTTTCTGATATTTCTCCAAAGTCTTAAATAAGCCCCACCTGATGAATTTCAAATTTCTCCTTAAATGAAATATGGAGTATTTGTTCAGGGGGGATACTCCAAGGAGACCACAGTTGGAAAAATCAAACTTATTATTAATGTAGGATTGGGGGAGAGGGAGGAAAGAAGAGACACAGTGTACAAGGGGAGAACTTTGCTGCATTGCTTAATTTTTTCCCTTGATCTCGGCTGGAGTTCTTTACCAGGCAGTAGAAATGCTTGCGAGGAAGTACCCAGAGCTATTGATTCCTCTGTGGTTGGTTTATATGTGGATGTGTGTGCATGCCTACATATATGTGCTTTTGAAAAAAGTGTGTGCGTGTGTTTTGCTCACTTTGGTCATAGCCTTGTGCAGTAAGTCAGTTTTATGTCCATTTTGCAGACAAATGGATCTGCAGGCAAAGGAGATTGAATTCCTACCCTGCAATGAGTTAGTGGGAGAAGAAGTCTTTGGCTCTTTCGTCTCTGTTAGAACATCTCTATTAGTGGATAGACAAACAGCTTGATATCAGCAGCGGCCAGTCAGATGCCTCTGGGAAGCTTGCAAACAGGGCTTAAAGTAGTGGCTCCTCTCCTCTTTCTTGGCACCAGCACCTAATATGCCGAGACAGACTTCTTCTGCATGTGGAGGTTCCTTTCTGCCACTGTAGCTGATGGCCATTGACAGAACTTCCTTCTGTGATTTTTCTAATTTTTTTTTACACATGTCCCTGAAAGTATTGTTGGAAATCCAGAGTAACTACGGGGAGTTCTTGCTCCGACATAAGAACAATTGACTCTGGATTGCAGTGTGAATTTCCCATAGGTTTTCACTAGGTGGTGCTGTGACTACATTGACGTAAATGTCTCTTATGTGCTCCTGTAGTTACTCTGGATTGTAGGGTAAGTTGCAAAGCTTTGATCATCTTCATTTGTGGATGGTTTTGTTGAAGAGAGTTAAGCACACTGTTTTTGAGAACCCCCTTTCTATTAAGAGTGGATGAGATGAGGAAGAATTATTTATTTATTTACTTACTTACTTACTTTCCCCCTTGCTTTTTCTTTATGTTTTGGGATGCCCAAGACGGTTTACAATAAATCATAATAACTTACAATAAAGCACTAATCAATAAAAATAGAGAGAGCCCATATTGCATAAAAACCCTTGCTCAGCATCAAATCATTTATTGAACAGAAGACATTTTCCCATTTAAAAAGGAAAAAAAATCACCAGCAACAAAACACCAGAAGGGCATAAAAACCCATAAAATGCAAATAGTTTGCTCTCTAAAATAGGAGCAGGTAATAGCTGTTAGACAAGGAGATTTAAAAAAAACATCACAAATCCCACCAATTCAATGGGAAATGTTAAATGCAAAAGAAGTTTTTAATTGCTACTGGACTGCAGAAGGGAGGGGAAGCTCTTAATTCACCAGGGAAGGAATTCTATAGCTGTGGTGCCACCAAAGAGAAGGTCCTACTTCTTGTCACTTTCCCCATCACAGATGGAACACATAGGAGGGTCCACTCAGAAGATCTGAGTATACAGATCTTCTCTGGGATATACAGAGTATACAGATCTTCTCTGGAATATACAGAGAAGACAGTTACTTGGGTCCTCTTACAAGTGATTTAAAGGATAAGATCAGCATTTTGAATTGAGCCCAGATACAAACTGGCAATCAATGTAATTGTGGAAGCAGTGGTCCCTCACTGTAGTTTTTGAACTGTCTTCAAGGACAGTCCCACATTTGGCCTCTTACAGTAATACAAATGAATTGTTACCAAGATCATCTATGGGGAAATTTATTTCTTTATGGGCAAGAGCGGTGTGGGGTGCATGCATGCATGCATGTGTGTAGCCTTTTCAAATGGGCTGGAGATGCTCTTCTAGGGATTGAACTTATGCACGCAGATCAAGGGTGCTTCCTCCGAGACATGGACATTCATGATGAAGGCAGGCAGCGTTCCCTGTAAGGGGTCTCTGCTGATGTACAAACCCCCACCAATAGTTTCCTGGTGTCACAACACATCACGATGCTTCCTCTGACATTCAGCGATGATACCATCATGTCATCATCAAATGTCCTGGTTGCATGTTGGACAGAGGATGAAAGGGAACAATGGAGGCAGGTGCTTTATGCTGAGTCAGCCCTTTGGTAAAATGAGGCCAGCATTGTCTACTGGCTGCAGCTCTTGGCGAACAGGAGATGCCAGGGATTGAATTTGGGATGGTAAGACAGAGCCCTCAGTATAAGCTGCCTTTTACAAAGTCAGGCCTTTGGAGCAACTATTGTCTGCTCTGCAATGGCCAACTAACTCTTTGATCCTTTTAACTGGCAAGGCCGGCGTCTGAACCAGAGATCTTCTGCATGCTGTGGCACTCGGCAGGTCAAAGCCTGAAGCTGCCAAGACTCAGGGAGATCCACGGCGCCCACGTAGCATGGGAGGGATGCCTCTCTCAGATGCTCACTCGCTCTCCATGGCAGATGAATTAAAGATGAGATGGGAAGCGTCTGGCTTGCACCTGTCACCCCCTCCTCCTTTTGCTTTGGCAGCTTCCTTGCCCTCTAATGGGTTTGCAGTTACCCAACTGGCAGGGTGCCCGCCTCCATTCAATGCCATGATGGCGGTGGCGGCGGCAGCTGCCGGTGCTTCCCAGCCCTCCCTTCCCTCTTTGGTCGTGCAGACTTTCCTTTGCCAAGAAGTCCATTAGAATCACTCATCCCAGTTGGCAGACAGAGAGGGATGCCAGCGTCGAGGTGGGGAGGAGAGCAGGCACAGGCAGCTGGGAGGGCATACAGGAATAATTTCCTCCGGGGCTTGCATTGCAATGTGGACAGCTGCAGATTGGAGATGGGAGGGGAAAGGAGGCCAAATCCTAGGGGATAGTAGTAGGGGTACATGCAAAGGGATTTCCCAGGTAGGAAAGTTTGCAAAACTTGCTTTGCTCAATCAGATCAAAGCATGTTTCAAACAGTATACAGTCATTACCGACGTGATGTTCAACAGTGCCGGCGTCCTCATTGGCTAGTGTGTAATGTGCATGCTTTTCAGTGTATTATGATGAATATATTAATGTTTATATGGTACCATCAATGCACATTGTATTTTACAAGATATGTGAGGACAGATCCCTGCCCTTGGGGCCTTGTAATATATAAATTGACATAGAGGTAGAAGGAGAAATAGAAAAAAAACACAGTTATTTTGGTTACATGTACAAATAGCCCAGTTCTGTGGCTTTTAGCATTGACAGAATGTGCAGTCTGACACTGCTACTTGCTTTCTGGCTGCTGCAAAACCACCTCTGGCACCACATCAAGAAGGCTTCTCGTATGTCGCCAGATGACTGGCCATGTGCCAGAGCAGGTGAGCTTGCATGAGAGGAAAGAGGGGATGGAAGAAGGTGGAATGGGGCAGGGAGAGGGCAAAACTGGAGGAGGGGGGAGAACAAGGGCAGGTAGGCTGTTGGCAGGGGTTGGATATGGTGGCAATCATGCCATCTCTACTAGTGCTCACCTGTGGATCAAGGTGATGGTGCAAGTAGAGATCCTCTGAGGTTATGTACAGTCACTTTTTCACATAGCAGCCATATAGCCATCCCATATTAATCTGGAATGAAATGAATGCAGTTTTCCCAGATCAGCATGTGAATTCCAGGCTTGTTTGAGCACTCTTTTGAGAACTTAGGGCCCAATTCTATCCAGTTCGCCAGTGCTGGTGCAGTTGTGCCAGTCCGCTGCATCCTGTAGTGGAGGGGCAGTTACAGGTGCCTTCTTAAGATATGGGGCTTACCATGCGGTTGCATTGTGTCTATGTTGGAGTTGGAAAATTGGATTGGGCCCCTACACTCTTGCTTTCTTCTAGTGTGCATTGGAGATGTTTGTACAGCAATGAAAGGAATAGCCATAGCATCACAGCAGTCCCATTCATAGAAGGAATTTTGAGTCCAGCAGCATGAATTTCTGGCTTTCTGATTTAAGTGATGTGATATCCCCCCCAAGAGTTGGGGGCTTGGGTTTTCCTGGGAGTAAGTCTCATTGAACACAATGGGACTTCTAAATAGACATGGAGGAGCACTGGCTTGAAAGGGTCCTGGAGAGATTTTTAAATTTGAAAGGGGGTCCTATGCTGAAATGCCCAAATACCACTGTCCTAGGATATCATAGTGGTGGATTGCCTCTAAAGATGGAGTTTCTACTATCTTTTAAAGCTATAATGGCTAATACATGCTGGCCAATCTGTTTTCTGTGAATACCAATGAACGGTATTGATGCACTTAAACACCAAGATTCACATGTGGACATTACTCATGTGATAAATGTAGTGAGCTTTTCGAGGTGGCACAGAAGTCTACACATTGTTTCTAAAATCTTTTAATGGGGCGGGGTGGAAAAAGGGCTGCTTGCAACTGGACAAAGGGAGAAGTGTCTGTGGGGCATTAATCTTTGATGGAACACTTTAAAAGTTGCTAAGTGCTGCATGATCTTTGGCCTTGATCCAAAAATACTATCTCCTGGGTGCTTGAACCAGCATAGGGAAATCTAATCTCCCCTCCCTTCCTCCCCAAATGGATGGCATCAAGGATAGCGGGTGGGGGCTGGATTTATTTCCCAAAATGAGCAGCATCAGAAGTGATAGCATCAAGCCCCCTTTTTACACAAGAGGAAAAACAGCACCCTCCTCCCTCTTGATGATAACTGTAAGATATTTTCTTATGCGGTGGCTTTGAAGAGTAGTCCATGTACCAAAACAAACGCTAGTAGGCTTGTGGGAAATAGATGTTGAGCTAGATCTAACAGGCCTTTGTTCTAGATAGTAATATATGGAACTCGTGAAGGGTAGTCCTACTGGCAGCTCTGATCCAAAACAGCTTGGTAGAGCCGTCTTATACAGGAGTAGTCTACAGTGGTCTCTTGGTTTACAAACATAATTCATTTCAGAAGCATGCTTTAATCCAAAACCCTTGTATATCAAAGGGAATTTTCCCATAAGAAATAATGGAAACTCAGACAATTCGTTCCACAACCCAAAGATATTCATATAAAAATGATTACAATACTGTAATATAACACAAAATAATAAAGAGAATACAAAATATAAATAAAAATGAAACAAATTCAAACCTGCACTTAAAGCACAAGCCTAACCATGTCTACTCAAAGGTAAGTCCCATTGTGTTCAATGGGGCTTACTCCCAGAAAAGTGTCTTAAGAAGTGCAGCTTTACCCCCAAATCCAGAGTAACTATGAGAGCACATGAGAAACTTTACGTGCACCTGTAGTTACTGTACCATCTAGTGAAAACCAATGGGAAATTCATATTGAAATCCAGAGTAAGTTGTTCTTACACCAGAGAAAGGACTCCCTGTAGTTACTCTGGATTTTGCCCTTAGTCTCTCAGGTCTCTCAGCCTGCCCCATCTTACACAAGTGTGAGCCCCACTGATTATAATAGAGCTTACGTTAGAGTAGACATGCAAGGCTAGGTCTCTCAGGCTCCTTTATATTGTCCCACTTACACAGGAGTAAACCCCATTGATGGTAATAGTGTTGACATGCATTGACTGGTCTCTTAGGAGAGTACTAAAACCAGCCATATCCCGGCTGGGACTACCGGTATTTTTTCCTTGTTTATCAAGATATCACTTGTATATCAAGTCAAAATTTATTAGAAATGTTTTCCTGTCTTGGAAAACACTCTCAATCCAAGTTACTCTCAATCCAAGGTTATACTGTACCCCAATTACTAGAGACAAGCAGTAATTGGAACTAGAGACAAACAGCCTTGGAAGGCTGTTGCTTTTATGCCCTGCTTATGAGCTTCCTGGAGGTATCTGACAAACCATATGGGAATTGAGACCCTATACTCGACTGGGTTTTGGTCTGATCGGGCAAGGTTGCATTTATTTCTTAGGTGCTTTATAAATAATACACATTTACAGCAGTGAGTTAAATCAATATTGGCTTAATTCATATTGTAATAGCAACGCCTGAAGCCACAGTGCATGGCTTGATTTAATAGCAATTTGGATTGCCTACACTTGCATAAAGACCTCTGTTCCTATATATATAGGAATGAATATATATATTTCCCCCTTTCCCTTCCCTGACCAAACAGAGGCCCCTGCCTTAAGGGAAGGGTCTCCACTACCGATAGTTGGCATCCTTCCCATGCCACCCTCTTCACACAGGCAGACAGACGGCTGCCATTTGGGAGTGACCCAGCCTTGGAATCACTGCTTGCCTGGGAAAACCCAATGGCAGCTGTCACCCTGGCGCTTGCGGGCACCTTGCTGATGAGGCCAAGCAGATGGCAGTGCCAGCTTTGGGCAGATGGTAGCAGGTGGCGAGGCGCCCAAAAGTCGACCCCCCAAGGGGAACAGGGCTGCAATGGTGGGTGGGTAGGAGAAGTCTCTCTCTTGTCTTGTCTCTTTTTGAAAAATGTGGGGTAGGGAGTGGGTGCCAGATGGCAGCTTGGCTGTGGGCAACTCTGCCCACCCTGAATTGGCAAGGCCTTTGTGGCATCATTTTGTAGCTGCTCTGTGGTGGTGTGTTGGAGGTGTGTGTGAGTGTGTGTAACAGAGAAAGGGCATAGCTTAGACTGCCTCTCTGTGTGTATGTGTGTAAAAAAAGACATGATCAAAGTGTACAGAATGATGTGTGGAATGGAGAACATGAACTAGGAGATGTCTTTGTCTCACTTGTAATACTAGAACTTGAGTCCTTGAAACTGAGTAGTACTAGATTTGAAATGGACCAAAGAAAGCCCGTCTTCATGCAACACAGATTTAGGCTGCAATCCTGACCTCCAGTTAGGACTGATTTCCAGGACTAAGCCCTGGCAAAAGTCCTGTGCTGACCTAGGGATGATACAAAAGTGCTGTAAGACAGTTCTGTGCCACTCCTTGGGGAGGTTAGCTCAATGCACTTGCCTCCCTGCATCACCACAGGAACTGGAAGACCGATGAATTGCGCCAGCCTAGCGTAGGACTGTACCCAAAATTTATGAAATGTGCTGCCACATTATGGTGATGGTTGCTGGCTTTAGAGGAATGTGAAAGATGATTTGGGGAGGGTGACTATGAAGATATGAGAGTGAAGTCTCCCAATTCAAGGTAGTCTGCCAGTCGGTGCGTGGCAGTTGTAAGAGAAAGACGGTTGACTACAAACCCTGTGTGTTTTTTTCCTGGGGAAACCTGTCTGGCTGCCACTAGTAATAGGAGGCTGGATTAGATGGACCTTAAGGCTGTAATCCTAAACCACAGTTAGGCCAGCACAAGTCCTGGCACAAGTCCCGTGTGGGCCTTGTGTGTTTCAAAAGTGCTGTACACTTATATGCCATTTCTGGGGGCTTAGGCCAGTGCACAGACATGTGTCAGCCTCCCTACACCACCACAGAAATGGGGAAACATTGGCCTAAATTGGTTAGGATTGTATCCTATGTTTCTTATGTTTTCTCTCTGCTAGGCTGTTTTTTCCCCTCACAATTCCTTTTAAATGCTAGTTCAAAAATGTCCAAAAGGATCTGAGAGCTCAGTAGTAGAAAGCAGGTCTTGGACCAGAAGTTCCCAGGTTTAATCTATGGAATCACAAGGATTTCATATATAGAAGGCAAAAGTCACTCTGCTGAGAAGAGCTGCTGGAAGTTGGCTTAGTCTGAGCTAGATGAACTAATGGGTTAACTAAGGATCCCGTCCTATCCAACTTTCCAGCACCAATGCCAACTGTGCCCCCTTGAATCCTGCAGTGGGGGTCTAGCCAGAGTCCTCCTCAGTTTAGTGTAATGTTTATCCCTATATCTCATGACTGCACTGCAACTATCGGCACTGGAAATTTGCATAAGATATGGCCCTAAGGCAGCTTCTTATAGCCTCCTACGTTGTCCGTTTGACAGAGCACCTGCTTCTCATGCAGAAGGTACCAGGTTCAATCCCAGACTTCTCCAATTAGGATTCTCAGATAGCAGAGCCAATAAAAGATGCCTATGGAGTTGCTGCCGGTCGGAGCATACAACTGTGTGTTAAATGGGCCTATGGTCAGACACCGTCTGATGCAGCTTTGGACATCCATCAAGAATATCCATCACTCAATAGAAAAGAGGCTGAAATTCAACCAGTTAAGAGGATTTGGGGATCCATGGTCTGACCCTCTAGAAGGCAGATTCTGATATAAATTCTGAAAGCTGTTGCATTTCTTTTCAGATCTAGTGTAAAGATTATCAGGGTGGGGAAAGGCAGGGAGGAGGTGGAAGGAAGGTGTTTTGGGGAGGGGAAAGGACAGGCGAAGGGTGTTCTTGGGGTGGTTTGGCAGGGAGTGGGAGGAGAAGGTCCAGCAGTTATGCAGGGTCCAAGCCTCATTCCCTGGGCAGTGTGAAGGCTGCTCTGATCTACTCTGAGTTTTGCCACTGAGTGGCACAGCTCATAGTAGATCCAGTGGGGCTGCTGCAGCGCTACCTGGGGTAAGGGAAAATGTTGCCCCTTCCTTCCACAGCAGCCAACTGGCCTGCCTGTTCCAGCACAAGTTAGAATTGTTCTGTTAGACACTGAAGATCTAGGTTCAGATCTCCTTGACAAATCACTCTATCTCAGACTGCTGTACTCTGTAGGGTTGTTGTGAGGATAAAATGAGATAACTTGCATGCACAGTGGAAGGGAGAAGGGGGCAAAGTGCATTTAGAAGAGGAGCATCATTGTCCGGAATAGCCTTTACCTTTGCCTCTTGCATGCAAATAAAGCTCAAGAGGCACACTGGCATACCTTTTAGTGTAGCGGTTTCCCAATGGTGTGATACCAAAGCATGACTTGCTTCCAAGCAGCCCCTGCTGTGATTGGGTAATTCTGTTGCAACTCCATAAAAATCTTCATCTGATCATTTTGATTGACTCCCAGTGCAAAACTAGTTGGACTCAGAGAAGGCTACCTGTTTATATCCCTGTATAAGTCAATGCTCTGGGTTGGTTCTTTCCAATCAGTCATGCCTAGTACAAAGACTCATGCAGGAAACCCAGTTAATTTGATTAGGTGCCCTATGGGCAATTTTTACTATTAAACTGTTTGAAAAGAAATATTCTTTTCAAACTATTTTGAAAGGGGGTCCAAGGGCACATTGCCAATTTTAACACGGTGGGTATTTTTTTTGGCATTGATGGGATAGAGTATAGGGAAAACCCAGGTTCAGGTTCTGCTTGTGGTGCAAATTTTCAGGTGAGCAAAAATAGCCTTCTTCACACCTTATATTCAGCACATGTCCAGTCCCCATGCAATGTGCGCTTTTATGTTTATGTTTATAGTTATTTCCAAGTCATATCCAGTGGGTACTCAGCAGGATCCTACTTTTTATACTTCCTTCTTCCCAGTGTTGATTCTTAAAATGAACACCTGGGGATAGTCATTCACGAATATGAATCTGTGCACAGACACTTGTGCACACCTACAATGTAATGTGTGAATAGCCTTGTTTCTCAACTTGCTGGAGTCTCAACAATCATGTCTGGGCATCATGCATGAAAATGCGTCTTTCTTGAGTGTCTCCCTCCTCACTCCTTGCATTTTGCTTTTCCTCTCCCTTTTTTCATTCCCAGCTCAGTTTTTCCATATCCATCCTGCTCAGCTCCCTCGCCCTGGCCAGGAATGTGGGTCAGGTCCGCCCATGGAAGGACTGCAGGTTGCCGCCATCCATGTGCCAGAAGTCAGCTGAGGACAAGGCTATGCAGACGTTGTGCTTAAAGGCACAGCAGTGGCAGCAGCCCTCCACCAGCCATACACAGAGCTTGTCTGCCCGACTCTGCCTTTCCCTTCCCCACTCAGCTTAGCCCCGTCTGGCACAGCCTGGCCAACAGGATCTGCTCTCCATCTCTGCTGGCCTGACGTGGCACTCTATCCGCTTCCCTGCAACAGGGCCTCTGACTACATTTGCAGGCCTTGGCCACACACACACACACAATCGCATAGTGTGTGTGTGTGTAGGAAAAAATGTTGTATTAAACCAGCAGGATTTTGCTTTATGGGTTACTGCTGCCGAGTGGGGCCTAATGAACAGAAAAGCCTATTCAAGGAGACCGAAGTGTTTAGAAATGTATAATTAAGGGAAAAATATTTTTTGAGAAGGATGTGCCAACATATGTGCCATCAGGTCCCCATTGAACCAAAACATATGTGCCACTGGTTTTGAGTTCCTGGAACTTGTCCCAGGTAATTAAGGTCCTGATTCTCCCTTTTGACATATATTTTTATTTATTTACTAGCAGAATTACCCCTGCTTACTGGGCAAGAGACACTCTTTCAAGTGGGTGTTTCTCTTTTATTTAGCAGGGGGAGAGTAACTGGCCCTCCACACCCCAGCAATGTCTGTTCTAGTGGCTTCTACTGGTGTTCTTTTTGCACTTTAGATTGTGAGCCCTTTTGGGACAGGGACCCATTAGCTATTAATTAGCTATTAATTTTTTCATTTTCTTGTAAACCGCTTTGTGAACTTTTCAGTTGAAAAGCGGTATATAAATACTGTAGATAGATAGAATGAATCCAGCAGTGTGGGAGTAAATTTCCAGAATATTTGTGGGTTCCAGGCTTGGTAGGCACCACTGGGCACTGGACACCGACATTGGGCAGTGGGTACTAACGGGCACTGGGTACTGAAGGGTACCAGGCATCCTTACTGTGCACCACTGGGCATTGGGCACCACCCATAGCTCTCCCTTCCCTCATCTTCACAAGAGTCCAGCAAGGTAGGTTAGGCTAGACCAGTGGTGGGATTCAAATAAATTAACAACAGTTTCTATGTCCTAATAGCCTAAATTAACAACAGGTTCCATGTCCCATTAGTAATGGGTTCTCAGAACCAGGCACTCATTAGCAAAGGGTTCTGTAGAACCTGTGAGTACCTCCTGAAGCCCACCACTGGGCTAGATGTAATTGACGATATCACTGAAATAGAAGCCTTATTGCTCAGCAAAGTGTTGAACTTGGGACTGCCTCATCAACACTGGATCTGCTATACCATACCATTGCAAGAAGTTGCATCTTGCAGTGTGGGCAGTGAAAGAAGTGTATTTTATCTCTAGTGATCATGTATGCATGAACACTGAAGCTTCAGATAGCTGGAGAGGTTCAGTTTGAACTTGACAATATGTGGTTTCAATTAAATGATTTCTTCACTGCTCAGTATATCTTTAACCCAAAGAACAAGTCACCTATGCTTTAAAATCTTTGTAGGAATGTAGCAGGTAGAGATGAACTTTGACTAATGTTTAATCGGGCTGGGAGAGGGGCCTCTTGGGTGGAGGTTCTTGTAGGCTGGCAAAGGGTGATATAAATACACAGTTACTTTTATTTTTATCTATGCTATGTTGGTATTTAATGGAAGTTGCTAAGTTACTGATTTGGTAAAAAAGAGAAAATGGTGCTGCAATGACTGACTTCGCCAAGACTTTGCTAACTATCAAGCGACTGGTCCTTATGATGGTGTACTGCTTGGGTTGTCAAACAACCAGCAAATAAACGAGCTTGATCTGCCCTTGTGCCTTTGACACAGGGCACAATCCAGAGCAAGTTCAGCCTGCTCTGCCCTAACTGCTCTCTCCTAACTATTCTGTATCCAGAGCAGAAAGTTATGCTGCATCCAGCGAGTCAGGAAACCTGGGCTGCCCTAACTGCTCCATAGTATGTTAAGTAATTGACACATGGGGAGGACTTGCTCCTGAGGAGACACCCCCTCAGATCACACTGAGCAAGGAACAGATGTGGTGCCTACAGTGGTGACACGACTCTGTGCATCACCCGGTGCGGAAGTCTGTGCGTCACCCCTGGGATGCGCGCACCCCCCTACCTGGACTGTGCAGTTGCCAAAGTTGGCGCCTGCGCAGTTGTTTCTGAAGCCAACTGGCTTCTGAAAGAGTACTGCACAGGAACCATCTCTGATGCCAGCACAGTACTTTTCTGAAGACTTTCGGCTTCAGAGGAGACTGTGCAGGCGTCAGAGTTGGTGCCTGTGCAGTACTCTTTCTGAAGCCATTCGGCTGCCGCTGCACTTCATGAGTGAGGCCGAATGGCCGTGCAGAGGCACGGACTTCTTCCGCTCTACGGAAGTCTCCGCTGAAGCTGTTCGGCATGCTCAGTCTGTTTCTGTGCAGTGCACCTCAGGTGGCCATTTTATTCCAGCTCCGAGGACGAGCGACAGCTTCTGACTGCTACTCCGCCTTGGAGCAGGCCTGAATGGGCGTGCTGATGCCCGGGACCTGCCAAAGGACAGTCAAACTCCTCCTGCGCATCACCCCATACAGAGCGCATCACCCAATGCAGCCCACACCAGCTGCACCAGTCTGGTGACGCCACTGGGTGCCTGCCTTATAAGGAGTCCCTGATGAGATGCCAGTACATTCTACAGTGAATACAAGGGGCTTCTTGGAGTGGCCTGCTGTATCCTGAGGTTTGTGGGCAGCCATAGTTTGTTCCATATCCTGAGGTTGAGAGGCGGGGTTGCATCTAGGCTGGCCAAGAACTCAGATTTTTGGTCAACACTGCCATTCTTACTCGGGCCTTATCATGGACCCCTATGGGTCTACTCATTACTATACCTGCTCCTGAGGTGGTATATCTCTGAGGGCTGGAAGAGGGCATTTCTGCCTTGGAAACAGGCTCTGGATACAGAGTAACTGCTCTGCCCTACGCAATGCTAAACATGCCCTCAACATGCCTCTCCTGAACTGCCTAGGGCAGAGCAGGTCCACCTCTCGTAGGGCACCCTATCTTGCCTTGCTCTGCCCTAAGCCTCTTCCAGAGTAACTGGGCTGGAGCATCTTGCAGTTGCTCCACCCCAGTGATAGATAAGGCAACCTAAGGGCTCTTATGTGGACATATTAGTTGCTCTGGATTGTGCTGCCTGGCACAATAACTTAGTAACAGTATGCATTATTTAACCACTGAGTAGCCAAATTCCTGTGTGGGACTCATTCGTATCAGGTTCAAATTGTTTCACAACGAATGCACAGCGGAATGAATGGAATGAACAATGGGTTGGTTTGGCCATGGGAAAGTGTGGGTAAAAAACAAGGGCCACTCCTATGAAAAATGTAGGCTTAAAAAAAATTTGCATTATCTCATGACAATTTTATACCCTGGGGCATATGAGTAATAAGTACAGCTGCATCAAAGATGTCTATATTGTGGTGGTACTCAAGAAAACTACTGTTGCAAGTAAAATTTACATTTTACAAAGTCCACAAAAAAAGAATAGGATAATGAGTTAAAAGAAGATGAAAATAAAAAATTTAATGGAAAACAAAATAAGTAATAATGACACATTTATAAGCATGACTTTTAAAATAAACTCATTTTTCTTCTGCAGTAGTCATGGTACTTGATTTACCCTCTGATCAGAGAGAAGCCTCTCTAGAGCAGCAACTCATGCGGAAATGAAATGGTCAATGAAATGGGTATATAATCTATTTAATTCTGCTTCATGCATCAACAGCAACTGAATAATCCAATTTTGCCTTATGCCAAGATGTGGCATTTTTCCCCATTGGTGATATGGCTAAAGCAATAAAGCATGCAGAGCTGCATTCTAGGAGGATTTTCTGCTACAGGCAGGGGGTTGGACTAGATGACCTACTGGATCCCTTCCAACTCTATGATTCTATGCATTAGGAAGCCTCCTTTTGTGGGTCATTAATCCCAGCAGATGAAGCAAGCCCACTACTCTTGACATGTTCCTGGTTCAACAGGCAGTTTGGGGTTGATTGTATTATATCCTGCAAATCTCATTGCTATAAAAAGCAGAGGAGCACGAGCTAGTAGAGAAGTTGGCAACCTACAATCTATGCAGTCTTTGTGCTGCCTCCCCTTCCAATGCTTGAGGCATTGTCAGCCAGACCAATGCTGGCAAGTTCAGCCAGGATTTGTGGCAGGAACAAATTGTTTCATTGGAGTTATTATATAAGAGGCAATTACACAAGTGAAGCTGTTCTGGGTTTTATGTAAAGGGCTGCTGTGTTGGTGTGTCCTGAGTACAGACAAACAGCAAAGCTGCTTGGAGTGTGAATGTCCCTCTGTCACACATCATTCAATTGGCCCCTAGTCTTGGTTTTCCAGGTCTCCTGTTTTTAATAAAATTACAGAGATTTAGGGGATGCGTTGTCTTAAATACTATATTTACTAATTACAGCTCCCTTCCTTGATTCTGTACCAATCAAGCCTCAGGTTTAAGAGACCCTCTTGGTCCTATATTCTCCAATCAGGGAATGGGATGATATCGGGGAATAGCCATGTTGGGCACTGACTGAGAGCCCATTGGGGACCCACCTGCCAACCACTTTACTCAGTATGTTGGGGTCAGGAGGCCCATAGAAGCAGAAGATCCAAGTATGACAGCAGTGGCAACAGGGACATCCAATACCCTATGGAGTGGGCAGTCATGCATGCCATGGATGGGATCCAGTCCACTGCTTTAGTACTTGGCTTCCAGCAATCTCGTCCTGGTTCCATCAGTGAGTCCCTCCTATGTTGTTCAGCCCCCAAAGTTTTGTGGTGTGCATACTGTTTCTCTTGGCTATTTTCGTCACTTCCTCAGATGGCTATCATTTTTGTTTCCTCTTGGCTAGAGCATATTTTCAGAGTTTTGTAGGGAAGAATGGCAGGGCTAGTGGAGAACGTCGTTTTATTTCCATCATGCTTTGGACCAATGTCACATTGCAAGTATTATGGGAAATCAGGTATTACGGGAAACATTAGGCCAATTCTGCTGGTGGGGGGGCAATGGTGGATGCTCTTCTAGCATCAGCTGGGGGCCCAGCATCATGGGGGCCTTGCAGCTGTCCAACAATGTTGATACTTGGCCCTGAGTGTATGTATTTGATGCATTTGGAGTCTAGTGCATATGCATGATCATATACACATTGGTATGCTAAGATGCCAGGTAGCATCTGGCTGGCTGTGTCCCATGCAAAAGCCAAGGCAATTTCATTGCAAATTGATGATCACATATTACAGGACAATTCTACGATTCCCCCCTCCCAAACTATCTTTAGCCGAAGACTAAACACCCTGTTGCTTTTCAAATCTACTCAGGGTGGGCTATTGCCAAGGAAATTCACACAGCAAGCCATGAGCGGATTTAAGGCAATTTGTAATTGGGTAGGAGGAGAGGAACAGGCAGTGCTCCTTGATGCGAAAATAGCAATGTTTGTAATTAGACAAAGCCATCTCCATTTTTCATCTATAAAATGGGAAACTGAGACAGATGGAGAGAATTAGTCAAACTCTGGGGGCAGGGGAGACGGAAGGAAAGGGAAAATGGAACCTAGAGTTGGGCTAGTTCACAAAACCTAGAAGCCACATGGCCGCCAGCCCAGAATGTAGCCACGTGGAATCTGTCTGCGTGAATTCTAATCCCAACCATTTTAATCACCATCTCTAATTACAAAAGGAGGTTGCATGGCAGGGGGAAGAGATGCTGCTTTATATGAACATTTTTAATGGGAGTTGTGTCATCATCATCATCGGCCCCCCCCCAATACATGGCAAATAGCAGCTGTGGGCGGTTTGGGATATGGTTTGGGGTTTGAGATATGATTTGGGACCTTCATGGGAGGTTAGATTTGAAGCTCCAATGTCCTTGTGTTCACTGTCCTGTTGTCTCAGTTTGCAACAGGAAAGCCTGATCCTACTGCCATGTTTAAAAGAAAGGTTAAGCCCATTGGCTCTAATGAATGGGCTTAATGATGTGGGATGTTTGGACCTGTCCTGCTCATCATTACATAGCCTCCTTGTTAAGAGGCAGTCTACCTAATAGTAATACTGTTTATTAGTTTGTTTATTATACTATTATATATACTATACTATTATATATACTATAATACTATTAACAATATTAATAGTAATACTGTTTATTATACTGTTTAGCACTTTGTTTATGTACTGTCTTGATATCCTTACAAAATCCTATAATGTAGCATTATCTTAACATTGCATATGATATTGAGTGGTTTGTCTCAGGCTGCCAAGTGAGTTCATGGAAGAAGTAAGGTTTGACCCAGAGAGATCCAGATTCATAGCTCAGTTTCTTCTTTACCTCTTTGCTGAGATATAAATAATAGGGTGGAAGCCACAGGATGGAGGTTGTAGCACAGTACTGGAGCACAGATTTGGGTGGCAGAAGGTTCCAGGTTCAAACTTTGGCCTCTATAGCTCAAGAGGATGTGGGGAAATCAAGGTCAGGAAAATCCCAGAGAGCTGCTGTCAGAGGAGGCAATGATCTGAGCCAGCCAGCATAAAGCTGTTACTTGTGTTCACACGAACAAATTGTTACTCCTAATGAAGTCTGCATGGTTTACTATGCTTTCTTGAAAAGGGAATGGGAAAGTACCTCCTTGGTCATTGATGGCTGAGCCCATGGTAGGGGAAGTCATTGTAGGAGGTGAGCAAAATCCTGACTCTCCTAATCTGGAGTGCATGGACAACAGCGAAACCTGGGCAATGACTGGGCTCCACATTGGAGATCCACATCTGCAGAATTCACATGCTTTGGGGAAAGTCTTGTAGTTCAGTGTTACAGCACATGCTTTGCATCCAATAGATCCTAAGTTCAGCCTCCAGTTGAAAGGATCTTGGGTATCATTAACTAAGAAAAACTTCTCTTTGCCTGCGACCTCAAAAAGAAGCTGCTGGTCAGATTAGGTAACAGGAGGTGAAGCAATGATGTAACTCTGCATAAGACAGGTCAGCCTGAGGAACCCATTACTTTGTGGTGAAAATATGCTTTGCATGAAAAAGAATCCACATTTCAGTCGATGTCTCCAGTTATGGCTGAGTAGTGGGACCAGGGAAAATCATTGTCTGGCAGAAAGAAGCACTACGACTCAGAGCAAACAATCCTGCATTTGATGGATCAATGGTTTGACTTTGTATAAAAACAGTTTCATCTGATTATAAAATGGCTATTGCTTATGAACGACTGTCATATTTAACCAGGCCAAGGGAAACACTGGCTCAGATACTGGGTAGTGGAAACTAGGATCTGAATCATTCCCTGTTGTCACTCCCTGCCCAGCGTTACCATCTTGGGCTTTTCCTAGCTTTTGTCAATGGCAACTTTGATCCTCTCCTTACCGTAATTGCGTGGGCAGCCCTCCAAATACAGGGGCTGTCCCCGGATTGGTTTGGCTCTTTTCTGTTTTGTAGCAGCTATGATTTTAATCTCCGGTTCCCCCTTTCCCCAAAAAGCCGAGATTGCAACCTAGTGGCCTTTCTTCCATGGCGGTTGAAACCAAATTGCAAAGAGTGTAATTTGAGCTTAAGAACTGGACCAAAATACTTTTTACAAGAACTTCTAACAGTACTGGTGTGGGACATTATAGCATGTCACGCAGCAGGATGGTTGGGCCAAAATACTGATCTGAGTCCAAAATTCTGCATTGATTACTTTGAGGCTTAAATATTTTGGAAAATTTGAAGGTGAAACTGCCCCTTGTTCAGTTTTGAGTTGTGGGAGTCACACGCACAATTGCTCCTTGTATATAATTTTATCTGGTAGCTGTTACTGGAATGTTGCTACAGTGTCAATCAGAGATTTTCAACCTGTGTGCCATGGCATACTGGTGTGCCATGGATGGTCCTCAGGTGTTCTGCAGGAGTTTGGGGAGGGAAATTAATTGGGGTAAATAGGGAAATGCACCTTTACCAACAGCATAATATGCCTTGTCAATGGCCAAAAAACCAATGGAGCGCCTGGACAATTTTAGTGCCCTATCAATGTGCCATGAGATGAAAAAGGTTGAAAATTGGTGTGGATGGACAGTCCTCAGCCAAGAAAAGTCAGAAGAAGGAAGGTTTCCCTGCTTAAAATTGCCCAAATGGCTTCCCACTTCCATAATCTGCCAATTTTGGTTCCTGTCTGCATAGTAACAATGGAGCAGCTTACTCTGAGTTAGAGAACTGGATTGTAACTGGAGGTTAAAAAAACTGGGGAGACTAGTGTCTCCCACAGGTTGCCCTGCTAGTTATGACCAACTCTAGATTGCAGTGCTCATTCCCATTTCTAAGCCGAAGAGCCAATGTTGTTCAAAGATGCATCCATGGTCATATGGCTGGCATTACACCGAGGTGCACGGAACACTGTAATCTTCCCACCTTGGTGGTACCTATTTATTTACTTGCATTTGCATGCTTTTGAGCTGCTAGGTTGGAAGGAACTGGGCTGAGGACAGGAGCTCAGTCTGTCTTGCAGTATTCAGGTCTCGAACCACTGACGTGCTGATTTTCAGATGAACAGGCATAGCCCATTTAACCACTAAATCTCTGGGGGACTCAATGCAAATCCCCCACTCTACTGTGCAGCCCATAATGTAAACCTCAGCTTATTTCTCCCACAGCCCTAACCTATCTCAAAGTTAAAAGGGGATTATCACATGTAAGATCTTGAGCAATGTGCAGGGATGGTGGGATTTTAAAAAGAAAAAAGAAATTGCCATAGAACAGTCAGAACATGAACATAAATGGACTCGAAGCTTTAAACTTATTTAATGGTATTCAGTGTCAATACAAATGAAATTTGGTTCTATAAATTAAATAAGAATCAGACTGTGGGAAGGCAGCAGCAAATTCTCTTCTTGATGAGACCTTGGGTAATGGTAGAATCCTGGCTTAGAGTTTTTTTCCTTGGAGCCCTACAGTCAAAAGGGACTAGAACCTTACTTTTTTAAAACGAAAGCTGAATGTTAATGGAGGTTGGAAAACTAGGATGGGTAGTTCCAAGAGAATCTGGAGTTGAACTGGTCTTTCCAGATAGTAAAGTGGTTTTACGGTTTAGATAGGTAAACAACATGCTGATGGGCTTCTCTTCAATGCCTGCCTTCTTTTCATTCATTTCCCCAGCTAACGATGCTGCCAGGCACTGCACTTAATTGGCAGTCACATTGTTTGGAAGATACCTGGCAGACAGAAAAACTGAATGGAAAGAAAACTTCTCCACCCCTCCATGTGGGGCAATCAAATTTCAAAAGAGAGGAAGGAATCAGAGGAAAGAGATGAAACCGATGGGCCAGCCTGCATTTGTTACAGGCTAAGCCGTTTTTTCATATCTGCTGCTAGGTACCTGGTGTTGCCAATGAGATCTCAAGACTTTCAATCGATGGCATTGATCCAAGTTGCACAAGTCAGGCCCAGGCAGGCTATTGCGATGGCGGCATCAGCAGCTCCACACCTCCTTCCCCCTTTTCTATTTTTACGAAAGAAAACAATGTATTGATTTTACCGACTCACCAATTCATCTCCCCTTTTGTTCATTCCTTCCCATGCTTATCATTCTTGGTAGGTGAATAGGTCTTTTAACCTTTTCTCTCTCACTCACCTGTAGTCAGGTGGCTAGCTTCTTTCTGTTTTTTTAATTGTGCCCTATTCCTTTAACACTACCCTGACAATACTCACTAAAAATTACTTATAGTGAAGCTTGCCATTGCACAGAGAGAAAAGAATAGGGAAAACATCACCTGATCAATTGGTTTTTCAATATAGTGCCAATACATTTCTTACTACCATGGAGAGTAATAGCAAGTAGAACCTCTGACTCTAGGAACTTGCAATCAACACTTCCGGGTGCTGAATTACTGTTCAGCAGTAAAGAACATAGCCAAGGGATTTTAAACCTTTTGTACCCAAGGAGAGCAAACCAAGTTGATATATTTCATCTGAGGGTGGTTCCAGATGGAGCAAAAGTAGGGTAGAAATTTTGAGGGGGGGACCTTTTTTCTCTCCCAGATGACTGCTTAAATCTTCCTTTCTATTCACCTCTTTCAGACTGATTCTGGCATTCAATGTTGAAAGACTAATAGAAAATAATAGAGGCTGGAAAGTTACAGAGCAGTTTCAGTTTTTAAATAATGTATGTGAGGTGTTCGTCCATTACAGACATATAGGTACTATGACGTCTTTAGAAGTGGTTTGAGAGTGGTCATGCTTTATTCTGAGGAATCCCAGGTTTCATTTTGTGGAAGGGGGAGACAGCAGTGTCAAGAGTGGTGGTGGCATCACCTTGTGTAGCTCAGCAACCCCAGCAGTTTGCAATAATGTGATGATGCCATCACATCAAATGTCCCATCAGAGTTGCTGAGTTTTTGCTGACTCAGAAGCTGGCTATGGTGCTCCAGATGCAGGTGCCACATCTTGTCTGTGGCAAGCACCACTGGCTCTCCTGCCCCTGTTCTTCCACAACAAGTGTGCATTCTGCAGGCAGAGCAATGGTATGTGCTCTGCAGGGTGGCTAGGATGAGTGTGATGCTGGCACCCCTTTAGAATTGTCTTATGGCTGATACTTGGGGTAGACTACCTCCTATCCCTCTTTCGCTATGCCACCGGCAGGGGGGAGGACAAGAATTATTTGTTAACAATACCCATTCTCAATCCAGCAAGGAAGGAAAGAGAGAGCGCAATAGGACAAAAGAGAGAAGTGCAATGGGAGAAAGGGAGAGACCTACAGTGGTGAAAGGAAGCAGAGACTGAAAGGAATAAAGCAGGAAAGAATGAATGAACATACAACACTAGATTCAAAACTGTTTTGCACCTACAAAGTCTGCTAGGGTCCTTAATCCAGGCTGTTCCAAGCCAATTTCAAATCCTCCAGATTCAGCCATTCCGAACACACCTTGCAAGCTGGCAGGGAGAGCAAGTGCCATCTTCTTGGTAATGCTGCAGACAGCTGAAGTTTAAAGGGACCTTAATGAATACATGGGACATCTGTCATGTCCGACACATCCCCTTTCATTGGTGTGATGAAGACAAGGTGGTGGATTCAAACAGCCTGGTTGCTGCAGCAAGGATAAGGTGCAGATGTGCTGTCTGTATAACAATCCCCATATTTTGTATTGTGTTAGAACTGTATGGAAGCCACTGAGTTGCTCACTAAACAGCAGGGATTGAACAACATTTGTTATGGGGCTTCTGCAATAGAGAGCTCATATTTGGAACACGTCTGATCAGAACGTGTGGGATTATGTTAAAAGTTTGAAGACGTGACATTTCAATGCCTTTTCATTTGGAGGGTATGAAGTGTCCCTTAGAATTATTGCATCAGCCAGAAAGTTTGGTATAAGTGGCATCTACTTTACTTCCTAGAAGAAACAGTATAAAAACAGGTTCCAGTGCCACTCCAAGCAAAATGCAGTTTATGAAATGTCTTTATAATGAGTCAGGTTATTGGTCCTCTGCTTCTGTACTGTTGACACTGGCTGGCAACAATTCTCCAAGGTTCACGGCTCAGAGGTTTTTCCCATATCTACTTGGAGATGAACTAAATCTGGGACCTACTGTATGTAAAGCAGGCACTCTGGCTATTCCTCAAATTCTCAACTAAGGTGCAAGCTTAACCAATATAGGCCAGCCTATTTCACCTGGCATATCTTTCCATGGTGGTGTGAGGATGTCGGTGCACTGGCCTGACCCCCTCGCTCCCAGAATGGGGCAGATGTGCCTTATGGCACTTTTGTAACACCCCCAGGTCAGCACAGGACTGGGATTTTTGCCATCCTAAGTGGAGTTTAGGATTGCAACCAGGATTGCTATTTCTCTTCTCAACGTGTGGACATTCTAAGTTTAATGTCCATTCTAATATGGACGTTCTAAGTTTCAAAGCCCAAGCAAGAATCTTGTTATTCCACAATATCCACTGTTTCCTCTTAAACACTTTCTCCATTTCCTTTCCTAATTCTCTCTTGCATAAAAAGCAAGTGATTAACATTTATCCTCCCCAAGCAAAGGTAAATCTTCACTTCCTTGCATAATGCTGCACGGTTGGTCGATGTCCTGTTCCCAAAAGATTGCCCTTCAGCAGTTATAATGTTTGTGAATGTTCTGTGACATCACTGCAGTTTGGCCAATGATGTTACGGGCTTATATCTCACATAAATTAGGCTCAACTTTTGTAAACGTTGAGTTTGCTCTGTGCAAAAAGAGCCATCTGCAATCAGCTCTTGCCACTATATAAAGCTTACCACTTGCTTTGCTCTGTAAGCTGGGATAATTCCTAGACTGTTTGCTCAAAGAAGTCACATGGAAGGAGTGAGATTGTTGTGTTCTGAAGAGTTTTACAGAGGGGCAAGTGTGGGTCGATCGTGTAGCCTCGTTCTAGCTTTTGTAAAACTCACCTCATGTATGGATGCTCCATATAAAACCCTTAAATATGTCGGGGTCTCCCTGTGTGTGTTTGTGAAGGGATGGGGAAGATGCAATCAATTGCAGCTATTGAGAAGCACCCCTCTATTATTGCCTGATGGTATGATGTGGAGCAATTTTTAATGCAGACATTTCTTCACTCCACCAGTTTCTTATCTAGTGGCTTCGGCTGGTGTTGTTTTTGTATCTTTTTAGATTGTGAATCCTTTTGGGACATGAAACCATTTATTTCATTTTCTCTAGAAACCACTTTGTGAACTTTTTTTGCTGAAAAGTTTGTTGACTGATTGGTTGACTGAAATGAGATCCATATTTGGGATTTCAGATTTGGGAGCAGAAAAACTTGCAAATGAGTCCTGATCATTGATCTACTCCCCACGTTTACTTTGGCCCTTAAAATGCCTTTCTTGTCTTTGGTGCTTTAACCACTCTACTTCACTGCCTCTTCCCCAGTGCCTTTAGCCTGGGAGCCTGGATTCCTAGCTCGCTTCCTTGCCTCAACCTCAAGAAACCGCCCAATCCCTGGGCTGCATGCTTTGGCAAGTTTCCTCCACTAACAACTTCCAGAAAAGCTCTCTCTCTCTCTCTCTCTCTCTCTCTCTCTCTCTCTCTCTCTCTCTCTCTCTGTGTGACTTTTGCAAGTGACATGGGGAGATGGGAGGGAGCTGCAATCTGTGTGTGTAAGCAGAACTTTGTATGTGTATGTGTATCACACTAAGCTTCCCCCTGCCACCTTCTTTCTGTCCATGCTTTCCAGAGTGCAAAGCTCCCTCCTCATTCCACTTGTCAATTTTCCTTTCAGCTCAAATTGCTCGCACCCCTGGCTCGGAGATGCCGCCGTTGCTCTTTGCCAAGGATAATGGCTTGTTACTCAGTTTAAAAATAAAAAAAGGAAAGGCAATGGGTGGTGTGAGAAAAGAATGCCATCCTTGCCCTCTTCAAGCACTGGCACTTTTTGCTTCCTTGGCTGCAATGCCTTTCTTTCTTTCTTTCTTTCTTTCTTTCTTTCTTTCTTTCTTTCTTTCTTTCTTTCTTTCTGTCTTTCTTTCTTTCTTTCTTTCTTTCTTTCTTTCTTTCTTTCTCTCTTTCGCTCTTTCGCTCTCTCTCTCTCTCTGTGGGGCAGCTGGAGGATTCACAACACTTTTCAAAAATGGCTGCCAAGGAGGGGGGGGGAATGAACTTTTTTGGAACGCAAGCGTTAACTTCTCTTCCTTTCGCCTTCAAAATGGCTGCCAGCAAATGTGGGGAGGTTGTCTTTGAGTGAGCGATGGAAGAGGGGGGAGATGTTGGAGAGGAGGAGCAGCTTGGGGAGGGAAAGGTTGGGGGCCTGGAGGAAAAAAAACTTTTTTAAGCCTCGTTGTGTAAGGAGGATGAAAGCGAGAGCCAAAATTCCAGTGCCAAAATAAACAGCCTGTGAACTGCACGTTCTTTTCTGTCTCTCGTGTTCTTTTGCCAACCCCTGCATTTTCTCTTTCTTCCTTCTCCATTCTATGAAGTTTCTCAGCCAGCACCCCCACAAGGGAAAATGGTCACTAAAATCAGATCAACTTCTGTATTTTGAGCGCTGGGTGTCCCTTTTAAAGAACTGGTGTTGCTTCTGCAGAGTGATTATATGGGAGGGGGAGCACAGTTTTAGAGGTGGGGGGACCTGCCATGGCAAAGGAGGGAAAAAAGAGGGACGTTTTCTAGTGTTGGGAAAACGAGAACGTTGTTTTACCTCATTTTGGGGTGGGGAATAAAAGTTGACATACTGGGGCTAGTTTTCTGCAAGCTCCACTTGGTTGCTCCCTTCTCTGGGGTTCCGAATGGAGCACAAAATGGCTGCATGGGGGAGTAATGCTGGCAAGCAGAGAGGGGAGAATACAAAATGGCCGCCCCCAGCTAATGACGTTAACATTAACCCAGGAGGCGCTGCCGTGAAAGCTTTCTTGCTGGGCTCCGTTGCTCCTTGCCCAGTTACCCACAACGTGGTTAGGAGAAATTGTCCCTCCATCCTAACAGTTTTTTTTGTTCGAGGGGACAAGGGGGAGAATCGGCTCACACCTTGATCGGATTTTCTTCCCTCCCATAGACAAACTGGCATAGCGTCCATTTCCGAAGCACTTTGGGGACGGCATGCAGAAAAAGGGGGAATGTAGTAATGCCGGCAGGCTGGTTGGCAGAGCTGGGGCTCTGTGTTTTGACTGTGGTTGTTTGGATCATCTCAGATTTTCTGCCTCCAATCCCCCTGCCAAATGCATGGCTGAGCCCGACGTCGGCCAGGGGATGTGAAATAAAATGCCAAAGTCTGTGCTGGGGGTGGGGGAATAAGTGGACGATTGCATGGGGGAGCAGCGCAAAAGAGGAGAATCTGTGTGTGTGTGCGAGAGAGAGAGAGAGAGAGAGAGAGAGAGAGAGAGAGATGGAAGAAGATAGGAGAGAAATATTTTGGCAAGGGATTCTGGCTTGGGCTCAGTTTCTGAGGCCAACTGTAGGCTGGGATGGAAGGAAACAGTGGGCTAGACTTTAGAGGAAGAGTTAGAACAACCACAATCTCTTATGGACTGAACAACCCACATTCTGGCTCACTAATCCTGCTGAGGGCCGTATAAACGTTCCCCCTCTACAACAATCTCTATTAACATGTAACCACAACTCCGCTTGGTCCCACAACTATTGCAATTTGACTGTGAAACATTTCCAAAAAGAAAATACCTCCAGGATTGTTCTAGTTGCTAAGTATTGAGGCAGAGCCTGGGGCATTTCGGCCCCAATCCAGGTCTGGAGTTCTACCATTCATTGTCTGGCAGTCACTGAAGCTGGGGGATGAAGC
This sequence comes from Cryptoblepharus egeriae, assembly GCA_030015325.1. Taxonomy (NCBI): domain Eukaryota; kingdom Metazoa; phylum Chordata; class Lepidosauria; order Squamata; family Scincidae; genus Cryptoblepharus; species Cryptoblepharus egeriae. The sequence goes on along the minus strand of JAREYC010000015.1, from coordinate 1,364,352 downwards.
CAGAGTTGGATGCCTGAAGTGCAAGAGGTTCTACTCTGTTGGCCAGACAACAGCAAAGGGCCAGGATCTGAATACACCACGTTCCCTATTTAAGTACAGGTTAGGTTCTAAGAGTCTGTTCTCAAGTTGAAACATTTGGTTCCTTCCAGCCCAGTACTATGAATGCATCAGCACGTACTAAGCCTGTTTGAAAGCACCCATACAGATGACTGGGAGTTGGGTATTTGTAATTTGGATATCTGTAACTTGGGTATCTGTGGTGGCACAAGTTTAAGACACTGAGCGGGTTTAAGATCTAGGTCCTACAAGATAGGGTGAGCTCCCATCCTTAGCCCAACTCCTGCCAACCTAGCAATTCGAAAGCATGTAAATGCAAGTAGATAAATAGTGTCACTTTGGTGGGAAGGTAAAGTAGCATTCTGTGTGCCTGTGGCAGTCATGCCAACCCAATCAATCAATCAATCAATCAATCAATCAATCAATCAATAAAATAACCGTGGAAGTGACTTGGGACAACGCTGGCTCTATAAGCTTAGAAACGGGGATGAACGCTGCTTCCTATGGTCGGTCATGACTATCAGTATAACCTGTGGGGAACACTTACCTTTTTCAAGTTGGAGAGCTTGTGTATTTATACTTGGTCGGTCAGTGTCATACTGCCTTGACTTTTTTCCCCCTTGAAACTTGGCCTCTTGAACCATTGTGGGTAACAGCTGATTGTAGGATAAGGACTTTTCACTGAATTTACCGTGTGTAGCATGATGTTACCAAAGAGGAGGTGGTACCCAAAGGGCAGTGCCTCTTCGGGAATCAAAAAGGTCCAGCTTCTTGGATGCATGCCTAGTTTTACTTCCTCCTTTCCCTAGACCAGGCATTTCCAAACCTTCAGCCGTAGACAAGCACCTAGCAATCCAGCCCTTGCTGGATGGCCCCTCCATCCAGGCCATGGGCAAGCCCTGTAATCCTCCAGTGGCATGGGGAATTCTGCTGTCCACATCTCGGGAGGGTATTTTGAGGTCTGGTGGTGCTGCACATGCTTTCTCTCTGTGTGTATGAAAGTGCTTATGAACTGGATTGAAGATCACCCTTTTTCTGTGTGTTGGAAAACTTATTTTCATTCATTCATTCACAAGGTCGGTCACTAATATATTCATTTATGTAAATTTATTCAAATTTGAAATGTAAATCAATTTTTTTCCCGGCCTCCAACCCGTATTTTTTCCCGGAAATACAGTGTGGCCCTCCTGCCAAAAAGTTTGAGACCGCTACCCCAGACACTTAATTGCATCTGATGGCTTTGCTATATCTTTGCTGATCCATGCCTGGCAGTTCATGCCTATGTGGTGATATTTAACTGTGTGTTGATGTTTAGATTTGGATGCTTCTGTCGGGAATCTTATGATCAAAGGCAGAATTTCAAAAAATACTTCTAATAAAGAAAATTGATACTCTTTAAAAAGAGCTTTGCGAAACATAAGTTGCTAACTCCAAAAATAAATCTCATATGCCTTTTCAGCTTGGAAAAACATAAAATTTCAGCTTGGAAAAGAAGTATAAAATTTTGTCTTAGCAGTCCAGCTGGACAGGAGCCTTATTTGTTCAATCTAAACTGTCTAAATAACTTTTTTTTTTAAAAAAAATCCACCAGTAGTAGTAGTAGTAGTAGTAGTAGTAGTAGTAGTAGTAGTAGTACATCCATCATTCACATTGTGCTGACTGTAAAGTTTGTGTAGGTTTTTCTTTTTAAGATTTAAATTTGTTTTACCTAGCCTATCTTTACCTTTATCTACTCTTACTTAGGCTGGGTAAAGGATTTTTAAATCTTAAAAAGAGAAAGGTTATTCACTGTCACATTTTTGTCTCCATAATGCCCCAGGATATTTGCAGAGGCCAACAGGCAGCCCAGTTCTGAGCTGCCTGGTGCCCAAAGGACCTGAATGGCTTCTGCTGCATCCTATGCATGGCAGGCAGCTGCTGCCACCTCCACAGGGTGAGGGTCAATCATCCTCATCTGCTTTGTAAGAGTGCAGACCCCGACTCTCATATTGAGAGTTGTGCATTTTTAACATGCATCACAATCTGTGTATCTCCTGGTTATTGTTTATTGTTGCTAGTTCTGATAAGCTTGGAGCATTTTTTGCAGTGTTTACAGTTTTGGGCTAGGAGCAGGCAGTTTTTGGGTCAGATCTTGAGTGACAAAGATCAGGGTTTGCTTTGCTTGTCTTGGGAATTTGGTACTAGAAAATCAAGTCTTTGCTGGGTAAACTGGCGCATCTTGGGCATATGTTACTCATTCAACTGCACACATTGTTGGGACTTAGTAAAAGGACACTTAAAAAATATATCCTGCATCAAAAATGTCCAGGGACGTGTGGATTATAGTCAAGTATTGCTGCATCAGAGAGGGAGAGTTTATGTGTGTAGAGAAGGAAAGGAGAGAGGAGAGGCTTGTTGGGGGAGTGGAGGTTGGCTAATCCAGGATGCTGGTAGGAACCTATAGTGCTGAGCTCAGCGTCTGCAAAGGCTGCCCAGAGAGCCTGATTATTTTTAGATAAGATGGAAAGCGGAGAACGAGGAGTTCTGGGCTGCAGCCCACATGAGGCGTGAGTTGTGTTTCTGATGAGGAAGAGAAAGTAGGAGGCGGGGCGGGTGGATGGAGTTGCTACTGCAGTGGCCATTCCTTTTTTTCTTTTGCTCTCCGAACAGCAAGGCCACGTGGCTATTTCCCGGAGAAGGGAAGAGGCCTGGCTCTGGCATACACTGCAGCATAAACTTGCAGAGAAGAAGAGAGAGCCACATGGCAATCTAGTCCAACTCTTCCGCCTAGAGCTGTGGTGCTTGGGCTTTTCAGCGCAGGACCCCCTTTCAAACTTAAAAATCTGTCCAGGACCACCTGTCAAACTTAATGGGATGTGACATCACTGTGATGCCAGAGCTCCTCTGTGTCTACGTGGAAGTTAGTCCCATTGTGTTCAATGAAACTTACTCCCAGGAAAGCCCAGTGCCAAGGGGGTTCCAACTCCCTAGAGTTTGGACACTCCTAACATCTGGTCTAGCCAAATATCCTATTTCCCATAGTGACCAACTAGTTGCTTCTGGAAAGATCACAAGCCAGGTAGGTGGGCAATAGCCCACGTGTTATATCTCCACAGATTTGCCAATCTGATGTATACATGCAATTGTGTATACAGATGTAGAGCTCCATGCTCTAATAGTTACAGGTAAACTGCTGTAAAAAGAACATTGCTGGATCTGACCAAAAGTGAACTTAGATCCAAATCCTGGTCAACCTTTTAACTCTGGCATGTACCAATGGGGCATGTGATGCATTCCATAGTTGAGGGCAGACATGGAGGCCTCATCAAGGTAAGGTATTGTTTGTTCACTTGGAGCTGTATTGCCCTTACCTTGGTGCTTGAAGTTGGTTAGGATTGTGCCCTTTGTCAGACATCCTGTCGTAAAACAGGTGCCTCTAGAAAGAACATATGGAGATGATAACATTCTGCCACAACTTGTATTCTGAAGTACTGTAAATACTGAAGCACCCAATGATGGTTCACTTTACCATCCTGGCTAAATATGTTCGTAGACTTCTCCTCATTCATGAATGTACCTAACCTGTTTTTAAAGCCATCTAGTCTACTGTCTATCACAGGGGTCTCCAAACCCTGGCCCAGGGGCCAGATGCAGCCCTCGGCAAGCCTCAATGTGGCCCCTGGCAAGACTCCCCTTGGACAAGCTTTGTAATCCACTCTAATACATTCTTGTATGTAAATTTATGTATATTTATTCAAATTTAAAATGTAAATTAATTTTATGGCCCCCGACACCATGTCAGAGAGAAGATGTGGCCCTCCTGCCAAAAACATTTGGAGATCCCTAGTCTATCACCATAATGTTGTGGCAGCAAATCCAATAAGTTGTGTGCATTGTGGAGAAGTGCACAGAAACTGCCAATTTTAAAGAGAATTTTTTTTTGTTTTTAAGTGCTTCTTCCACCACTACCTTCCATTGAAGAAGCAAAGATTCATTTGTCTTTAATAAATTTAAAATGCTTTGGACTGGAGTGGGGGGAATGTGTTTATAAAAGAAATACATATTGTTGTGAGTTGAGTTTAGTATACAGGACAGGGTGACCATATGACCAAAAATTTCTGGATTTGTCCTCTTTTAGCCTCCTATCCAGGTGTCCTCCAAAAGGGCTTCATTCTCCTCCATTTTGGCTTCCTAAAACTTTCAGTAGTTTTGCAGAATGGGCACATTGAAGACAAAAAGGGTAGCCATGAATAGTTATGCTGCACCTCAGAATGGCTTCCATTTTTCCCAAAGATCCGTGGGAGCAATACTTGATGATGTTCAGCACTATTCCCAAGAATGCTATGGAGAGAGTAATGCCCAGCAAAATTAAGGCGTATAAGTAAGTGACATTTCCACAATTTCGCCCATAAGCATTCTACACAATGTTATCTTTTTGTGTAACATTATCAACAGGGATTTTTTTTTGGGGGGGGGGTGTAGGAATGGTGGCCAGCAGCACTCCAGAGAAGCGTATATGCTTCAGAGCACTTAACATATTTATTCAGTATTCTTCTTTCATGCTACTTGGAAGCTACTCTTACTGCACAGGTTTGAAAGTAGTATGACGTCATGCCAAACGTCCAGCGTTAGTACGGAATTGGGAGTGCTGTAATTGGCCTTGTGTTAATGGCGCCAGCAGGGTTCTTGAGGTCAGGCGTTGCGTCTGCTGCCGGCGGTCAGGGAAAGAGGGAGGGCGAGAGGCTCTATCTGCGGCAGTGGCTCGTTAATCACCACACGGGCAGCAAAGTGAGTGCTGTCGAGGGAGCGCCAACTGAGGGAGGAAGGGTGGCCATTACTGTGAAAATTATATTACATTGAACAGCTATTAGTGTTTGGCTGTTGCTGTAGCAACTCAGAATGGCCTAGGCTTGTGGTTAGCCACCTCGAATCTTTACTCGTGTGAAGGAAGACTAGAGATCTCACTGGCAATACCACATACCACCTCCTACAACTCAGCATGTGGCAGGCCATGGAACCAGTGAGCTCTTGCTCACATGTGTGAACATGTGTGTACACCTGTTGAAACGTCCTGCATTTGCAGTGCCGTGGGGCACGAGAGTGTGATTGATTTTGTTTATCTTCAATAAAACTCTTAATAACTTTCCACAAAATTTCACAGATTTTCTCCCAAGTTTGTTTTACATTTTGCTTCCGTTGAAGTCTGGAAACAACTTAGCTGTGGTTCTGATTATCAACTCAGTGACCAACTTTGTGACCAACCAGTGACCAACCTGACTGGGCTTGTGACTGAGTGAGGTTCCTGATGTCCCTTGTACTGGGAGCCCATCCCAAAATAAGGGCCCATAACCAGTGCCTGAGGCAGTAGGGGTCTGCTGCCACTGCTTCCCACCATCACCTAATAATCAGTCGGGACCTATGAGGATGTTTGCTGGGAGGGTTCATACCTCCTAAGTCAATGCAAGTTCCCCTGAACATCACCACTGATTACAAAGATTGCCTTGATAAAAGAGGACTATTACCTATCCATTGCCTGGTTGGCTTCCTGAAACTCATGAAACCTCTCTTTGGGATGTTATATGTATAAAAGTCCCAAATCTTATGAATATTTCATTTTTTTTTAAAGATACAGATCAAAGCAGCAGTCCGAGGACGGGAATCGGCTCAGACCAAGAGGACAGCAAACCGATCATCACATTGGGTGAGCAAAAGATATTGAACAATGGGGGAAAGTCTGTAGGGGTAAATGCACATATGAATAAATCCATGGTTAGCTCCTTGGCTCAAAGCAGAACTCTGTTGAAATGCTCCCATCCTCAGTCTCACCACCAGTTTTGCTGGTGGCAAAGGAAGAGTGGCCACTTTGGCAGTTGAGGTGAAAGGAAGGGGGTTTTGTAAGCACTGGTTACACTTCTTTTGCAGGCTGGCTAGTGCCATTTCCCCCACACACATACAGTTCTTCTCTGATTGAAGTTTTCTGAGTATATTCCATAGTTCTCACGTACCATATTTTTGGTGGCACAAGTGGTTAAGACACTGTGCCTATTACCCAGCAGGCCAGGATTTGAGACCTGGGTCCCCACAAGACAAGAATTTCCTGCTACAAGCAGGGGGTTGGACTAGATGATCCACTGGGTCTCTTCCAACTCTATGATTCTATGAGTATTGGCAATGAGAAGAGAGCCTGAAGAGATTAAGGTTGGGCCAAATTCACCTGAGAGTATCTGAATGGTATATAGAGTTAGGCTACAATCCAGAGTAACTACAGGACCTTTTACACCGACGTAGTTATGGTGCCACCTATGGGAAATGCATTGAGCAATCCAGAGTAAGTGCTTCTTATGTCTTCCCGTAGTTACTCTGGATTGTACGGTCAATCACCATCTTCAGCATCATATAAATATTTAATTCAATTAAAATCAGGATCAACACTACTTTCAGTCAATTTTCTTTGGTGTTGTCCTGTTTTGCAATCAAACAAGTATTTGTTGTTTCTGGAATTTCTCATTTTTAGTTTGTATTGTTTTTCCAGTGATGTTTTACAAAAAAATTATTCCAGTACAGAGTTTGGAAAGTACTTAATGGAACTAACATGGAGTAGTTCTCTCCCAGTTTTGTTGCCCCCTTTGCTGGTGTCAAAATGGGAGATCATGAAAGGGAGAGTGCCATGGCTTTCCTCTGTATGGTTTATGGCTGCCATTTTCCCCTGGAGCCTCCAGATACCAACACAATGTGGCATTATTTCCAGAGGGCTTATGGGAAATTAAAATACTGCCTACAAGCCATCCAGAAACTATACGCATTGCTGGAAAATTGTGATGGCAAAGATTGGATTGTAATTTGGGGGACAATACAATTTTTTAAAAGATATTTAAATAATAAAAAACAGGATAGCTTTGTGCATAAAACCAATGTGTCAAGCTTTTGTTCCAGCCTTACACTACTGTGTCCCTTAAGACTTTGAGACTTCGGTCTCTAAGTTGGATTGCCAATGTTGAAAATTCCAATGACTGTGGACACGCTGGCGGATTTCTGAATGGGTAAAAAAAATCTCTCTTTGCAGACGCGACGGATTTCCAAGAGAATTTTGTCACGTCGGGTGTTTTCAGTGTCACGGAACTTATCCAGGTTTCCAGGAGTGAGTAGCTCCTACTAGCTTCTTTCTGTCTTGTTTGTGCTTCCAATGAGGATAACTTGCATGTACTGGTGGCAGGAGTTCACAGGAGAGCCAGAGCATAAAAGGGAACATTTTAGTTTAATTTTAGTGATTTATTTTTACCCCAGAAGTTTTCTCAAGGTGAGTTTATTCTAGAAGCTGACTGAGCTAATTGCAGTAGTCTGGTCTGGGCAACTGCTGTCTACATGCCAGTGCCTTTCTTTGCTCCTCTTCCACCTCCGTGGCATCATTGGAGATGGCATTACCTGGTTGGCAACCAGGAAGGTTTGCAGTATCATCAAATCCATCACTTCTGGACTGATGAATTTTTGCTGCTGGTTGAAAGAAAAGCCAGCAGTGGCTTGCCAGGTGAACATGTGTGTGCACACACTGGCCATGCTCAGTCCCACTGGCTCTCTAATCAACTGCTTTTTGGCAACCAACCCACCCTCTGTCTGTTAGTTTCTGCTGTCATGACTGAAGGTGGCCAAACTGGGATAGGAGTGATGCTGGCATCCCCCTAGGATCCTCTTATGGCTGGAATCCAGGTTGACCGCACTGTCCACCCTTCTATTACTACACCACTGCCCCTACTCCCTGAATTCAAAAGGAAGAAGGTAATGGAACAAAAAAGGAAGAGTGATGGACTAGAGGAGGGGTGGGCAAATCCTGGCCCGTGGGCCACTTTCAAACTTTGGGGAGCCCCCGTTTGGCCCACAGGAAGCCCCCAACTCCAGTGAGCCCACTGGAGACTGTTGGAGCCATAATTGTCTCAGTCCATCAGTTCATGTCTCCATGTGTTTTCTGTTTTTTCCCCCTGGGCATTATTTTACCCCTCTACCTCCCAGCTGCCTGTGAACAAATGTCTCCATGTGCTTCTGCCTTGGTCTGTATGTTTTCACAATGCAAGACATGTATGGCAAACAGTTCATAGTTTTCATATAGTTCTACATGTCTGTATTATAGATATCATGTATATTATAAATAAGTTCAGTAAAATTAGTCATAAGTTTGAAATGTTTTATGAGGACCCCAGCACAGTGTCAGAGACAATCATGTCGCCCTCCTGATGAAATATTTGTCCACCCCTGGAGAGTATCATATATGCTCTTGCACATTACTTTCTTCTGTTTCCACTTTTTGAATCCATGGAGTCAGAAGAGCAATGGTTGTGGCTATCACTTGTGTGTCATTGGGTAAGGCTTGACTCTTCCCAGAAGTATTGGGCCAACCCTGTCTTCTGGCGTGCAGCCTATAGTGCTGGTTAGCTGTTAGGTAATTATTTTAGTGTTATTTCTATAACTTCATTAGCTAAATGAGCATCATGATGACAGAAGGGATGTAATGTGATGTTCAGGGAATGAAGGCTGTTTTGAATTGAGCCAGAGTTTTATTTGGAGAACTTTCTGTTCAAGTGTCTGGGCAATGAGTCCTCCTGATGCTTTTTAAAAAGGCTGCCGGCCAGCGTGTCTACCCCAACTGCCAACAAGTTTGTTTGTTACGTGAAGCACAGCTTGTTACGTGAAGCAGAATCGTAGAGAAACTTTTGTTTGTTACATGGAACATACTTTACGTGAGGCGTTTGTTATGTGAAGGCGCCACTGTATGTTATAATATCAGTTAGTGTGCTTCAGAGGAACATTGGAGGAAAAGGGATAGCTACTAGCTATTGGAAGGAGTGGCACCAGAAAGACCCCTGTTTTACTGATCTGAAAATTATCAAAATGTCCCCCACCTCCTTTTCAATCCTAACCAATTTTCCAGTTCTGAGATAAAATTAATACAGCTCTGAGGCAAGGGAACAAACATTGCCTTACCTTGAGGAGACCTTTATGATTGCCCACATCTGCAGGATTCATCACATGCCCCTTGGTGCAGCTATGCTAGTTCTGTAAAGATGATTAGGATTTCATCCTATGTCTGCTTAAACATGTTCTGATGTTCTAAGTATCCTTGTTACTGTTACCAGACAGTATCCCTGTTACTGAGGTCTAATCTGCCAGTGTCAGGCATGGAGAGTAACTGGCTCTCTCATATCCCACAAACTTATCCCCTTCACACATGGTCTCTCATTTTACAACTTGCCCTATGTTGATGCTCTTTTATCTCTTCTGCTCTGCAGCGCCAGTGGTGACGGGCACGGGGCCAAATTTCTCTTTGGGGGAGTTACAAGGGCACCTGGCCTATGATTTGAACCCTTCAAGTACAGGGTTGAGGCGGACACTTCCCAGTACCTCTTCCAGTGGGTAAGTTTGAATTGGGGATGGGGCTTCTATGCAGAGTCACAGATAGAGCTCTCATGTGAACACAGCTGTTTTGTGCTGCTGGCGTCTTTTTTTTAAAGCCCCAAGATTTTAGCCCAGGAATTTATTGAAACAGGGGTGACCCTAAGCATATGCAGAGTGCCTTTTATACCCTTTTGATCAGAACACAGCTCTAGAAGATGTTTTGAATTAAGGACATAAGAATAGTCCCCACTGGATCAGGCCAACACAGCCCCATCTAGTCCAGCTTCCTGTATCACACAGCAGCCCACCAGACGCTTCAGGACAGCTGAATCCAGGTGCCCCCTCTGAATTCTCCTCGTGACCACTTTCTGCAAGAAACAAGTGCACATTTCTTATGTTTAGGGAGTTAGATTTCTAGGTTGAAGGATGTAGCTTTTGTATTTGGATGCCTTTCTTTTTTTGTGGAACCAGTTATCAATCATGGTTTGTTGCTACCCCATGATCTTAGCTACATTGGTTTGACCTTAGCTCAGACCTTAGGAAATCTTGGTTAGCTACATCCCATGATATTTGGGATCTGGAAGTTGGAGGGGAGTGGACTATTCAGATCAGCAGTTGGAGGCCTCAGAGTGAACGCCCCATCAAGTTGCTTCCACAGAAGGCAGAGAATTGTGCACTGGGAATAGCTGTTGCAATGGCACTTAATTTCCAGTCTTCTCTATAGGACTAAAAAAGTCTCTCAGATTTCCAAAGCCCAGCCTTCCTAGCTTAGGATCGAGGCCACAGTGGATGAGCAATGGGTTGTCTCATTTACAAGTGAGCTATTGTCATTTGATCAAGAAGATTCCAGAATGTCCAAATATTATGTTTCTTGGTCTTGCTGCATCCTTTAGCCATTTCCATGAACTAGAAGTGAACATTCTTTATGTCCAGTTACAAGACTGATGACCACATATGGCTGAGATGATCAGCTGATCTCTCAAGTCCAAAGCAGTTGGATGTTGGACTCAGGTGGTGCTACCAATTTTTCATTTAAGGGCAAGAAAAGCATTCCTCAGTATTTTTCTTTGTAATTTGCCCAGATCATTTCCTTCTCTCATTGCTCTGACCAAGAGACGCTCATTCTTGAATTTCTCCACTACCGTCCACCTCATTCCTGGAACGTGCACAGCCTTCTCATCCTGACCTCCAAAGCCTTCAATCCACTTTATCTCTCAATTCATTCACCTCCCCTAAACAGTCCTAAGGTCTTCTATCCCATTAAATATCTCCACACTTTCTGCCTTGCTGCCCCTTATGCCTGGACACCTGCCTGCCTTCCAACACCTCTGGGATGTCACTGTCTTTACTTTTTTAAACCCTACCCCAAAACTTCTTTTACCTGAAACCCTTACCCTACTCTAACCAAGGCTAAGAGCATATAACTGAGTTAGATATTCTTGTAGTATCTACCAGAGATGACAACTTGAGACTTTGACTCAAGTTGCAAAAGTACCATTTTTCAAGTCACTTAAAGACTCTGGAGTTGCAAAAAAATTGGAAACCCTAAAACACTGAAGTCAGAACTCCCCAGACTTGATTGTTTTCCTGACTTGAGTCACCAAGGCTGCAATACTAAAATATTTTCCTGGGAGTAAGTCCCATTGAACATAATGGCGTTTACTTCTGAGTAGACATGGTTAGGATTGTACTCCAAATCTCCTGTTTGTGGGTTTGGGTCCTTGCTAACTGCGTTTGTGGTCACTCAATTCAAGTCAAGTGCAGAGTCAAGTCTATGCTAGTGCTTTTAACTCAAAAACACCTGAGTCAGGGATTCCTGGTTAAACTCTAGTGTCACTCAATGAGTCAAGTGGAGGTCTGGTGACTCTAGATTCAATCTGCACTGCCATGACTTTTCCTATCATTGCTACCTACTCTCCATTTCCCGCCACTGACATGGCTGTCAACCTTACTCCATTTTCTGTATTATAAGCTTCTTGGGCTAGGTCTTTTTGAAATTTGAAAAGTATACATAAGTGTTGGCGTTGTTTACAAATAAATAGAATTAAATATTGTTTTTAACAAAATAACTGTGGCTGGGTGTTGTAGTTTCTTGGGCCTGAGTGTTTGGGTAGTTGTTGCTTCAGGGGTCTTTGCCTGGGAATTGTGATAGTTACATACTACTTTGGAAATTGACTTATAAACACAGTTGTCATATGAGAAAGCATTAGATTCATGCACTTGTTTTTGGAGAAGATAGAATCAAATACAAATGGGCCTTGTTCATATCCTGTTCTGTACATTCTGAAATGAACGCACCATGGAACTGAGATTGCCATAATTTTCTTCCACAAAATCGGGACAGGACCCTCTGTCCCATTTGCCAGAATGTGAACACAATTCCCAAAAATCGGAATTGTCCCTGTTTATTGGGACATGTCACAAACCTGCATGGAATAAAGCAAGAAAGGGGAACTCCATTTTAAAAGCAAAATAAGGTATGTGAATTCATTGAACAAATAAGGTATGTGAATTCATCATGGTTGCTACCATTTTTACTCATGCTTCCTCATGACAACCTTGTATCCTGAGAGTAAGTGGGTGGTGGAATTAGCCACCCTAAGGATATGGTTGTGTGGAAAAGCACCTGTTTCAACTAAGAAACACACATTATTTTATGATTAAAAACCAAAAAATGAAGATGAATTAAAATAGCGCCAAACAAAAGGAATGGATATAAGTAAAATTCATGAATTTTTCTTGTATAATTTTAAAAGCCACAGTTAGGTTTAAATGGACACTAATTATGCTATCTATTTTTTTTGTTCCACTTTTGCAGGAGTAAACGGCACAAGTCAGGTTCAATGGAAGATGACTTGGACACCAGCCCAGGGGGCGAGTACTATACATCCCCTAGCTCACCCACGAGTAGCAGCCGCAACTGGACAGAAGACATGGAAGGGGGTACGTGTATGAGACTGAGATGTGCTCTCCAATTTGAATTCCAGTTTCTCTGAAACTATCAGTTCTGGCTTTGGATACAACATAACAACCAAACAACAACAACAATTGTTTGCTGTTGTAGTTAATGCATAAAATTCCACTTTTGCTTGAGCTTTGAAATATAGGGACATTTTGAAGGGATGGATGAGTATTTTGTTGATGTGATATGCTTCAACGTGTTTTTTCTGCAGTTTTCATTAAATTCATCAGATTATTTTCCCCCAGTTCTACTGTGGGTGGTTTCCTTTGCAATTCTATACATACTTTCTTAGAAGTAAGTCCCTCTGAACAAAATACAGTACATCTTATTTTTGAGTAGACATTCATAGGATTGCGTTGTAAGAAAGCAAGGGGACAATCCTGACCAATTTAGGCCAGCATAATTCACCTTGGCATAACTTTCCATGTTTTGTGAAGAGGATGGTGCATGCCTGTGCACTGGCCTTATGGCATTTTTGTAACACCCACAGGTTACCACAGGACTTATGCCAGGATTTATTCCAGCCTAACTGGGGATTAAGATTGCAGCCTAAGTTGAGTCTTAGTTGATTTTGAATTTTTAGATTTTTAGATAATGTACATATGTGTCATAGTCTTCATCTTAAAAAGAAGCATTCCCTCCTGTGGAACAGAAAAGGGGAAATGCCTCTATGATGCTGCTTGTCATATAAATGTATTATCATATTCAACATCTTAGAAGAATTGCTACTTTCACTGTATTAAAAAGTTGTTTTTAAGTTATTTGCTTTAATTTATTGTTTATATACAAGGAGTAATTTTATTTTAAAAAAATTTTTTGCATATGTTTTATCCTCACAGTATAATTACGGTATGATGTCCCCTTCTTCCTGAGAATATTCTGCCTGGAAACCCATTCCCAGCAATAGCAACTGCCATTATGCTGGTGGGCAATAGGGAGTCCTCCACCCTCATACCCTTCCTTCCCCCAGTGGTACTAAAGACGTGTTCAGCGGTTTTGCAGGAAAGGGTTTAGTTCAATCCTGTACTGGATGTTCTATAAAATCCTTCTAAATGAGCGTCTGAGAAAGACTAAACCCTTTAGTGGCACAGCCTAAACCAACTGGCCCAGATAAATCTGTGCTGTGGGGAGGGAGGAGAGGGAACAGATTAACTCCCTCTGCACCAGCCTCCATTCTGTCTCTCCCCCCCATCCCAGGTCAGAACAACATCCACAGCAAGGGTCTTATTTTCCATAATTAGATTTCATATCCTCCAACATTTCATTACCAAAAACATGATCTTGGGTGATTATACCACCCTATTCCAATACTAAGGAGCAACCACATTTTCCACAAGACTCTCTTCTGCTTGCTATGTGTTGTATGTATTTATTTTATCTTGTCCTTCGCTGTTGTCTAAAGCAAGCGTATTAGACTATTTTTCATTTTTAGATGTATTCCCTCCTTTTTAGCCCTCCAGGATTAGGGGGGTACTTTTAATTATTCTCAAAATATAATGTACATATTTATGCACCATGTAGGACAGGGGTCCATTTTACAGCTAAAGAACACTGACTAGATTGTTGAGAGAGTAGAGTTTTCCCATGACAGAGAAAATGTGGTCATTGCAGCAGTTGAAGGGGATGATGGCACTAACAGCCATGTGCATTAATGGTGATACAGTATAAGAATAATCATTATTGTTAACACAGAATAATAATAAATAAATTTTGCCTATGCATCCTAACAGAGACACTTCTCCTCCAACTCCCCCAGGTATCTCCCCGACTGTGAAAAAGACAGAAATGGATAAGTCCCCATTCAATAGTCCATCTCCACAGGACACTTCACCCCGGCTGACCAGTTTCACCCAGCATCACCGTCCGGTCATTGCTGTTCACAGTGGTATGTTTGCTTTGCAAAGGAAGGCTGAGCATATTGAATTTGCTAGGTTTAGATTTGACTGTTGCAGCAAAATCAAATGGGAAGAAAGTGGTGACTTTCTGAGGTGGAGGAGCAGACTAAATAAGACTTTGCTTATTTGAAGCTTCCCTATGGAAAAAACAAATAAAAAAACCCTGACTCCCTGCAAATAGAAAGCAAGCCTGTCAGAGATTTTCAACCCCAAGCATCACCAGGTGAAGTCAGGAAATCCTTGTCTAGAACCCTTGAGAACTCATGCCAGTTAGTGAAGATAATACTTAGCTGGACCAGGGAGGGAGGTTCTCACCTCCTCTTCATGTGCTAGCTTTCTGTTTGCAGGGAGATTATTATTATCTTTTTTACAAACATTTTTGCTAGCTTTACCATTTGCTATATAATCCATTCTACCACCTTAGGACTCCACCATCTTATTGGTACACAAACTAGCCTTTATGTGGGATTTTCAGCCCACGGATGTTGTCTGTTGTACACTTCCGCTAGCTAGGTGAGCCACAATAGATTTAATCTCCTTTCTTATAGTCATTCCTTTCTTCCTGGGGAGTCTTGGGAGCTTTGATCTTCTTTCTGGAAAATCCTTAGAATTGCAAAAAGGTGGTGTAATATATCTAGGGATCTCTACCAGTGAAGTTTCAGAATGTTTTTCAAACTACATTTTCCAGTATTTGGGGCAGGTGGGAGTATACAATGAGTGTACAGTGGGAGTGTACAATGAGTATGAAAGGCCTTGTGACCTTTTTTGAATTAACATTAGGGTGCATCTAAGTGACTTCTTTGTGCTCCTTAATTGATTGTGTCCTTAGCATCCAGAGTGAGTAGGAAGATTCTCAGAGGTAAAAAAAATTTGTCTGTTAGTATTCCAGACTCAGTAGCCAGAATTGACATTGATCAGTGTCATGAAAGGAAGAGAGACCCCGAGTGAAGACAAATGTAATGTTTTAAGTACAGCAGGACCATCCTGGAAATGCTGTCACTATCTTCAGTCCAATTCAGTTCCTCTTAAAGCTATGAAGGAAAAGCTTAATTCTGAACATTTGAAGCAAAAGCCAGCTGCCTACAATGCAGGTGGATAAGAACATTGTAAGTCTCCTCTCTTCCAGTTCACAGAACAACCTGCAGTTTAGGAAACAGTGTTCCTCTAGAAAAATTAATAAGGTAATGAGTGAACAGATAAATGCATGCAGCACTTAAAAAAATAAAAATTGAAATAAGAGTGGCCCACCCAAAATCTTGAAGGAGGAAAATGAATGATGGCTAGGGTAGTATTCAATTCACTAATGTGAATGTAGGGCCACCCCACAGCTGAGTGACCTCCTGTGGACTTTCATGTTATGTCTGTCCTCAACCTAATGCATTGTGTAAGACTTGTCTTCACTCTTTTCATTTAGCAGTGCCAGGCAGATTGCAAACCAGTCAGCATTGAGCTTTATCATGAGAGTAGCACAGTAGATTTCAGCTGCAATCCTAAACATACTTTCCTGGGAGTAGGCCCCACTGAATACAATAGGACTTACTTCTAGGTAGACGGGTTTAGGATTGTACTGTTCTTCAGCTATTGCTTGCAAAAAGTCAAAAAGTATATGTTGTCTAAACCTGAATTTTGAAATAATGTTAGCTTTAGAGAACCATGTATTTACAATGTTGAGTTTGACAGTGGCCTTCTTGATAGTCTAGTCTAGATAACTGTGCACCAAAATCTGGGCTATGGGTTCTGAGGACTCCCAGTGCTGAGGAGTCCCAAGTTTTGTGACCACTGATCTGTAGTTTGAAAGAATCTTTTTTTAAAAAAACACACAAAAAAGTTGAATTTGAAAAGCAGTCATATGTATTCTGACATTTTTTGTTTTGAAAATGAAATATATGAGAAATTTCATGTGGAATGTTTGCAGGGAGCCAGAGCTGGGGAGGAGACAGGGGCAACATTGACATCCCTCTAACTTGCAACAAGGTGACAGGATCTTGGTACAAAGTGGATAAGGAGAATTTTGCTACCACTGACAGCAACAGCAACAATAAACAGCTGTTTATTGGACATATTCCCAAGTATGAAGTGTAGAAAAGAGAGAGTGAGAGAAAGAGAGAGAGAAGGAAATTTCTCAAAGACCTGTTGACTTGCCTGAGAAATGTTGGGGAGAAGAAGAAGGACATGTTGCCTATACTGTACCATTTCTGCCTCCCTCATGCTCGAGGAGAAGGAAAAAGAGGAGGAGGGGAAATAGGAAGGATGGGCCATCTAAAGTTGCTGTGTCTCCCCCAGCTGATAGTCTCTGCAGAGGTCCCCGGGAGCAGGAGGGGCTGGATGCGAGCTGGCGACTAAGGCCGCCCGGTCTCCTCTCTGTCTCTCTCGCCCCCTTCAGGTATCGCCCGAAGCCCCCACCATTCCTCTGCTCTGCACTTCCCTACCACCTCGATCCTGCCCCAGACGGCCTCCACCTACTTCCCCCACACAGCCATAAGGTACCCGCCTCATCTGAACCCGCAAGACCCTCTGAAAGACCTCGTCTCTTTGGCCTGTGACCCGTCCAACCAACAGCCGGGACCGGTAAGGAGCTGCCAGGATTGCGTCTCCCTCTTTCTGTCCTTGCACATAACTGGGGTCCAACTGTCCTCTGTCCAGCCCAGAATGCAACCCAGAAAGTGCAAGGGAAGACAATATGTTTATTTTAAATGCTCATAGGGCATATGTTTCCATTGCAATCCCTCTCACATCAGTACATGTTGTGTGGTGCCTTGAGGACTAGAACATTGTTCTTTTTTAATTGGGATTTTTTTTAAAGTGACATTTTGTAAAATTCATTAGTCCTCAGAATACAGGCAGTGGTGGTTGTTTGTTTCAGTGAATCATACCCCAGGAATGTTCACCAGAAACGTATCAGTAAGCCAGTAGTAGGTGTTCCCTGGAGAGATTAGTTTGGAAGCAAAATTGATTTAGAGTAAAATTGCAAATTCTAGAAATAGAGTGTATTATATCTCTTCTTAGACCAGCCCCCAAATCCAGAGTAACTATGGGAGCACATAAGAGACTTTACGTGCACCCGTAGTTACTGCATCACCTAGTGAAAACCTATGGGAAATTCATATTGGAATCCAGAGTAAGTTGTTCTTACACTGGAGCAAGGACTCCCCATAGTTGCTCTGGATTTTGCTCTAGGCCACGTTTTAGCATGAGGGTCATAGTATTCCATGGCTGAAAGATTCTGCCATTCTTGCCTGTCAAGGGAAGGCAGAAGACAAGTTTAGGAAGAGTTTTTATGAAACTTTTTAAATCCATGGTGTGGGATAGTGGGATTGCCTGTGATACTTCATGTCAAGATGAAGTATCCTCTCTTAGGCTATAGAAAGAGCCTTGTATTGGAGCAGCATAAGGAGTCCATATAATCCAGCATTCTGCTTCCCACAGTAGCCAACTAGATGGATCAAGGAAGCAAATAAGCAGGATATGAAGGCAACAGCCCTCTTTTGCTGCTGCTTCTCTCCAGTACTGAGCAATACGGTGCCTCTGAATATCGAGGTTCCCCACACCCGTCATGACTATAATAGCTGCTTGCTGACTGACCTATCATCCCTGAGTAGAATTCATCCTTTCCCATGAATTTGTATAACTTGCTTTAAAAACCACTGAAGCCATGGCCACCATGACATCAAGCACCATAAATCCTCTCCCTCACCAAAGTTGTAAAAGCCCGGAAAGAGATTTTGAAATTCATTGGGGTTAGGGGCGATACAGGGCTAGAAGGAAACAGTTCCAGCTCCTTTGATGCTAGAAGTTTCTGTGGGGCTTCTAATCAAACTCACCCCATGCAACCAGAACCCCCTGTAGTCCAGCCCCTCACACACAGGTCTGCCTTTTGATGTATAGCGTGCTTCTCAGCTGGCCCCTCTCCACCTCAGTTGGGTGCCCCACTTCAGGTGGTTCCTTCAAAAGGTTACTTAATATACCAGCTACCTGCAGGGTGGCTGGTAGGAGATGGAAGAAGCAGTGATTTTTTACTCTCTTCTCCCCCACCCCAATGTCTGTATTTGAAAGCTCATATTTTCTGATATTTTACTTGTGGTTATATCTTGAGAATTTTCTCTGTGACTGAATTTTCTTCAGTGACTGGAGAAATAGACCACAGACAGAGTTAAAGCTGATATAATACAGGCAGTGTTCCTTGCCAGGTGTATCTGCAACTCATAATGCTTGCTATTTGCTGAGTTTTATTAAAAACAAAAATTCTGCTTGTAGCATTTAGGGCAGTTCACAGCAGGTCAGAAATTGGGATAGGAGCACTTCTCCATCACTGCCCAAACTATTCAATTACTTCTGAGGAAATCCACTCCACTGCAACTTCCACCTCCTCAGTTTTTGTTAACTATGGCTACAATCCAGAGTTACTATGGGACCTTTTACACCACTGTAGTTACAGTGCCACCTATGGGAAACCTATGGGAAATGCATAGAGCAATCCAGAGTAAGTGCCTCTTACATCTTCCCGTAGTTATTCTGGATTGTAGGGCAAGAGAATTTGAAACATTAATTTTGGAATTGGAAAATGTACATTTTGTCATCACAATCCATTCATTTGGCTTCCCTAGTTTATACAAATGGAAAAAAAATTGTAGTATTGCTTGAGGGTAGAATTAAATCAAAATTGTTTCTGTGTAGTATTCTACTGAGTGCATCTGTGGTTGTGAGTATTTGATAGAAACCATATTAAAGCAACTGTAATTTGATTATGTACTTATATGACTGCATCAGTATTTCCTTTGTGTAATGTTTTACCAGTGTTCCTGAGCAATAAGAACCAACTGGTAAAACACCACACAAAAATAATTTTGATGCAACTATATTCACACTGATATTAGAATTCTTTTTCTCTATGGTGCTTTATCAATGCACACATATGTATTGCTGATACTGAGAGGCACAGTACACTACATGCATGAACTGCAAAAGCTCATGTGAGGGACATGTGCTGTCCTTTGTACAAACGTTTATGAATTAAACAAAAAGAAGATCATGAAGGATTTTCTTCAGTGCATCAACACCTTATTGAAAACAAAATTTAGTAATTTGGAACTTCAAATTACTAAAAACCAGGGGAAGATTCAGATGAGAGGAATTTCAGGACCACCCACAAAGAATGGAATTTCATCTTCAATTCCATCGCTAAAGTGCTTGTCATTAAATGTGTCACACATTACTTTTAAGTGTACACTTTTGTAATGTGCAATGCAAGAAGTATGAGTTTTGCAGATATGCCTGAATCATAGAAATAGACTCATCAGAGAGATGGGGAAATTTGCAACTCCCTAGCAAGAGTGTATTTGCAACCATCTGGAATTCACTGCTGCGTATTGTATGAACTGGCCCATAGTTGAGTTTCACGGATTTAGAAAGAAGAGGAGGTAGATGCTGTGTGGGAGTTTTGTGGATAGCTATACACCTGCAACCGCTGTTGGAAAAGTCACCATATTGGGGTAAAGAGGGACAGTTGCTTTCCCCCCTGATAAATGTAAGTGGCCCTTTCAAAGGTGCCTTTTTGCCCAGTTAGCAGGGATTTCTGCTACTGCTAATCAGTTTTGACATAGATTTTGACAAATGAAGACTTGCATTGAACCCTCACCCTCCCTGGGACCCTACCTCTTCTTGATGATGCATTTGGAAGCCAGAGTGGCAGGTGGATCCTCAACCAGTGCCAAATCTTATGAACCCAAATAATCCCCCCAATGCTACTAAACTGATTGTAATAGGTCACTTGCCTCAGTCTCAAACAGCATGTGCAAAACTAACCCACTTACATAGGAGGAGTAACATGCAAGTTTGTTGCCACAAAATAAAACAGATTTCACAGAGACATGGTGCACTTTCACAGTGGCCAAACTCAAGAGTCTCTGAGCCTAACAAAACTGAAAAAGGTGAATCCCACAACTTCGAATCCTATATTGGGTTCTGCAAAAACAGGGGTAGCGTGACCAGCTTTGTCACATTATTGCCACCTTGAGTCAGTTGCTGCTAAGTCTGCTGCTAACAGATAAAAGTGCCTTTTACTGTGCTCTGCAATGCAGAAGTACAAGATTTCTGGTTTTCTTTACAGGGAACATGCAAATGAAGGAACTCCTTCATTCACATGGCCTCTGTAAATATGTCCCTAGCTTTACAAAATCAGTGCAATGAAGCATAGGAAGGAAGAGGATGATCCACTTCTTGCTCAAGTGAGTGGAAAGCAGATGAATGTGGCTCATGTTTGTGCTAGGTTGGAGGTTGGTGGCAGCAGATGTTGGGTGAAAAACATCCCAAATATGCTATACCCCACCATCTACTCCTGACACAAGCCGCATTGGGTTGCTTCATGGCTGGACCAGCCTTGTATAAAAGACAGATAAATGGAGGAGAAGCCCTATTAAAGGCCATGAATACTAAATGGAACCTTCATATTCAGAGGCAGGTGAACTGGCTGAGATTCCCCTACTCTGTGGGGAAGCCCACCTATTGTCCCATTCTGTGGAAGGGAGGTTTCCCTGGGTGGGCGGGCAGCTCCTGTGGGTGGTGCTAATGGCTTGCTATGTGTGTCTTTTGTGTTGTGTCCCCTAGTTAAATGGAGGTGGTCAAGTGAAGGTACCCGGGCACTACCTTTCCACCCAGATGTTGGCGCCGCCACCCCCCGGTATGCCCCGCCTGGCAATCTCACCTGACACCAAATCCACCACGACAACTTCCGAGGGAGGGACCACCTCGCCGACGTCTCCTAGTAAGCAAGCAAGCCTGCCCGCCCAACTCTCCCACCCCATCACCAAACTATCAAGCCTTGTCCACCTGCCTTTCATCTATCACCAGTCCAGCCCTGGCCATATTCTGGCTGTTGCATAGCCCTCTTTTGTGGGAAGGGAATGTCTTTGGAGGGTGGGGACATTGAATAGGCCCTGCTGGATCAGACTAGAGTTCTGTCTCATCCAGCATCCTCCCTTCCGTGGTGGCCAGCCAGACACATGCAGGAAGCCTCTTATGTAGGGCTTCAAGGCAGTAGCCCTTCCCAACTGTTGACCCCCAGTAATTGATATTTAGAGGGAGACTGCATATGAATGTGAAAGTTCCATTTAGCTTTAATAGCCAGTAGTCATCAATTGATTTCTCATCCACCTCTTTCTCCTCCATGAATTTGTCCAATTCAAGTAAAAAAGCAAGTAACTATTATTGTGTCTTGGGGCAGCAGGTAGTTTGATTTAAATTAAAGCAACACAAATCTCTTATTAATTCACAATTGTAAATCCCATGGACAGAGGGTTAATTTTCAAACTCTATTTCCAGCTTCCACAAATGCACACTAATTGGCTTCTGTAACAAATTAAAACACATGCATTGAAGAGAGCCTTTCTGTGAAGCTAGAGCATAATCTAAAACCTCTGACCAAACAGCCTATGAGCCTTTGGAAGTACAGAATTTAACTTTGCTTATCCCAGCAATGGTGAACTCAAGGATATCTGTCTTTACCTGGGTTTAGCAATTTAGTACAAGAACTTCCTGGAAGAGGAAACACCCATAACAGTCTAAAATGACAGGCTTATAACAACAGGGAGGAACTGTGTTTTGAGTTAACATGGAAAACAATTAGCCATGTTGTTTTGTGCTTTCTTTACACTTAGCCCAACTTGAAAGAATGGAGATCTTTTGGGGAGTTTGGCTCAGAGTTTACAAAGCTTATTTTGCTTATCCCAGCTTGCAGTAGAGCTGTATTTCTTGCAAGGAGAACTGCTGCTCTTAACAGTGGGGGCTGATCTAACATAGGCTGCTTATCACAAGCTGCTGAGGAGCTGAGGACTTTTGCACCTTGCTTTGTTTTAACCAACAGGACATTGCCATGCCTGTTTTTCCTTATCACATTCTGCACATTTTGTGGCTGTTACAGGTTCAGGGTTATTTTCACACAGCTTGTTAGGTTTGTGTCCTGTTGGAGAGGCATAGAGGTGTTGCAAGGACCTGTACTTTGATCTAGAATGTTTAGCTGGATCTCTTAATGCCTAATCTTTTTCATACTCAAGGGAAGGATGACACCTACCCCCAGTATAGATTAAATTAAACAAGAAATCACTAGTTAACATCTCAAAATCAGAAATGTGAGATTTGAGGGCTTCGTGAGCTTCATCTTCTCAAGAAACGTGTGACCAGACTTAACATTTACAGGAACCAGCCATGTGTAGACACTTGTTCCTTGTTTTTTAAGGTGTCTGCCCCTTATCCTTTCAACAACCTCCTCTTCCTTTCTCTGGGTAGCAAGAGAAATGTTGATTTAGCCTTTCCCTTCCTTTGATCTTGAATCTCCTTCCAACCTCAGGCAAGTCAAGTGGGTTTGC
Source organism: Cryptoblepharus egeriae (assembly GCA_030015325.1). NCBI lineage: Eukaryota > Metazoa > Chordata > Lepidosauria > Squamata > Scincidae > Cryptoblepharus > Cryptoblepharus egeriae. Next base: position 1,341,715 of record JAREYC010000015.1, on the reverse strand, counting down.
AAAATGGTGTGTATGTGTGACTGGGCTAGCCAATACACCTGCCTCATGGAAATGGTTGCTTGGGAGAGTAGAGTTGTTGGCGGTGCTCGCCTCTGTATGTGTTCACCCCCTGGAAGACAATGCTTGGTTAGTACTTCTCCTCCACACTTCCTTTTCGACTGTATTCTGTCTTCCTTTTTGAATCCTAAAAGCAGAGGGTTGTGAAGATATTGCCTGGTACTGAGAGTAAGATAAGGGGAAATTAGATACAGTAGCTGGAAACAAGTTAATAGGACCCTAAACTTAGTTTCTGGCAACAGGTTTGAGCATTGCAGAGAAATATCTGCTTGCGTACCCAAAGCAAATTGCTAGTCCTCATGACTGCATAGATTCTTTCTATCCAGTGACATAGCGGACAGAAAGCTCTGTGATAAACCCAAAAGCTGGGCTTCTTCTACCTTGCAGGATTATATCTCCTTCATAATGTCTGTCGAGATGTCTGTGATTAGGCCTTATCTCTCCTTCACCCACAAACATCTTTGCAAAATAAAGACATTATACATTGTGTAATTTTTTCCTAAGTGTAACTACAACAGCTTCACCAGAGAGCACTGAAAACTGGGGACCTGCATGTGTAGAAATGAATCTAAAGTGTTTCGATCTGTTTGATTCTAAACTCAGAACTGGAAGTAGATTCTTTTAGGAGATTCAGATTTACTTCCATGACTACACAGGAAGGTTGAAAGGGGGTGAGGACTCTTGACAGGTGTCTTTCCCAGCCCTCTAGCCTGGGAAATTTTAACTAGGGATAGAACCTGCAATGTTTTGCATGCAAAGCACACACTCAACTTATGAGCTTCCCACGAGCTCTGTGTACAAAACTGCTTTATGTGGAATTAAGTTATTGGTTTGTCTTGTCCAGTAATATCTATCCTGACTACTGGTGGGCCTTCAGGTTTTTTCCCAACACTGAAATCCTTTGGACTTAATACTAAATTGGGAGCCTGCACAACCCCACTTTGCAGCTATCCTAGCAGGGGGAGGCTTTTCAGTCTATTTTACTGGAATCTGAGACTGTATGTGATTCCATCTCTATGGGTCAAAGATTCCCCTCTAGTTCCCCATGCAAAATATACTCTTCATAGAGGGTTAGAAGAAAACCATTCTAAACCTATCATGACCAATGATGGCTTTTCAGTTTTGACTGGATTTTCACTCTATTGTAACTCTCTCCCTCCTTTTAACTCTGCCCCCACCCCATCCTTTAGGGATGAAACCAGTAAGGCTGATTTGGGAGCTTTTATAGTGGCCAGAGTCTGGTCCATCAGAGGCTTTCTTGGCAGATCTTTCTGTTGACCTATCTAGGGTGCAATCTGAGTTGCCCAACATATCCTTCCTCAAGTCACTAGTTCTGGTAGTAGGCTCGAACCTTGCACACTGATTGTGATCCTTGGAAGAGTGAACCTTGGATGGCTTAAAGTCCACTTAGCCTAAGAGTGAATATTCATATTTATTTTGCATTCATGTGCTTGGTAAGTGGTGGGGAACTTGGAGGATAGCGTCAAGACAGGGTGCCCAGATGCGGAGGACAAGGTATTGGATTCCTCTCAGCCTGGCCTTTCTGGCAGACAATGGCATGCTTGCCTACTCAAAAGTAAAGCCGCTGATATTGGGCACTTTCACTTTCCCATAGAGAAATGCATATTTTTTATTTTTAGTTTTTTGGCCAAAACTTTTGATAGGAAGGAGATATTTCAAAACTGCATTACACTGCATTTTTGCATTGGATTCTGCTCTTCAGTATGAATCCAACAACATATGACATGATGGGGTATTGCACACCGTTGCCAAGTTCCAAAACGAAGCCAAAATGGAGGACAATGAAGCCGTTTTGGAGGACAGCTGGACAGGAGGCTAAAAAAGAGGACAAATCTGGAAATTTCTGGTCATATGATCACTATGAAGCAACACAGGAAGAAAGATGATTCTGAGTGGTTATTGCTGGCTGGTGGTTTGATGAATTTAATATTTAAAAACCCTTTTATTTATTTTTCTGTTCTCCTCTTACAGCCTACTCCGCCCCAGGCACACCCCCTACGAACCGCTTCGTGGGACTAGGACCACGCGATCCTGGCAGCATCTATCAGCCGCAGGTGAGTGGAGAGGAAAACTTTCAAGAGACAGTATGTACGTAAGAGGGCTCCACTTCAGCTTGTTGGATCTCATCTGACAACCATCTAGTCAAGCATACTATCTCCAGCACTGGCCAGTCAAACATTTCTAGGTTATTCACATATAGGGCATGAAGGTTTCTTTCTCTCCGTCATCTGATACATAGGGCTAGTCTGCCCCTGAATCTGGAGGTACTGCAGAGATATCACAGTAGCTGCCATTAAACCTCCACCCACTCACTAGGAAGGTACTATCTTAGTGGTACAGCACTTGCTGTGCATGCAGAAGTCTCAGGTTCAGTCCCTTTCTGTTGGCTATCATGGCACACTTCCAGACTTTATAAACTGGGCTCCAGTTTCTTGCCCCCCTGATTTCCTCCTAAAACTACAGTCCCCTCTCATCTCAGAATCCGGATTCCATTTTCCATATTTTGGCTCTGATTCTTGATGTCTCTGGTTTCTCCTGTACAGCTCCTGCCAAGATCCTGGCTGGCACCTTCCCAACACCCTGGGGAAGACTCCTTTTTTAATGCCTCTAGAAAAGAAGAAGAAAATGCTTGGCAGGAAGTAAAGTTAGAGGCTGAATCCAAGCCTTGTCTCTTCCCCCCCACACACCCCCTGCTTGGCCAGATCAGCATGGCTGCCTTTTAAGATATGATTGGCTGGCACTCTTAACATGATGGCTGGCAGCCAATGGAATTCCTTTTCCTTCCCCTCCAGTGCCATTGGCACCTGGCATTGGCACTTAGACACAGCTCCTGTTGAAGGTGTGGCCAGGACTTCTGGGTAGAGAGAAAATGTCGTTCCTCCCATTGCTCTCCAAATGAGCTTAAAGAGTCATTCAGAATTAAAATTTTCACTTTGGAGAGTGGGCTAAGTGTTGTGTGGATTGCAGAACCCAGTTTGCACTTTCAGGAGAGACTCAGGAGTTGGAGAAGTGTCTCATTTGTATTGACTTTTTTTGTATAGTCAGCCAAGTTTGCAAACTGACCCTGTGTTGTCTGTAATTCCTTTTGGAGTTTCAGACAGAATATTCCCTGGAGATTTCAGAGATTGAACCTAGTTCTTCGGAGCTTTGTGAACCCATTCCAAAGTGTCTGTGACTCCACAGGGGATTGGTTTGAGAACTTTGAGAACTCACACTTTGAGAATCCACACTTTGAAAAATTCTGTATTAACTGAATGTACCTTTGCCTTCCTTGTGAAATATGACACTGCCTTTTCCTAAGTCAGATCCATCCAGTTTTCAATCTCATTCCAGTGTAGGCTTTTGAGATTCTTCCAAATGTAACTTTGGAATCAATTGTTGAAAAGTTTTTTTTTTAGGTTTCTCACGAAACTGAATTTTGTGTATGGGTGTAAGCCTGGGTTGAATTGGCCCTTAAATGCACCACTCCATTCACAAGTGACAAAATGAGGTGGGGCATTTGGTAATATTTCCCAAGGATGACTAGGGGTGAAATCCGGGGCACACACTTTCAAGCATACCATTGCCAATATGAGAGCTACCAAGTTGCTACTTATTTTAAACAAAAGCTTAGGTCATTAGAAAGCTGTCTTGTGGCCTACACCTAAGAACTTCTTTTAATATATATATATCCCTGGGGAATTGTGACATGTACACACATCCTTGATGAACTTTTGGATCTACCCAGAAAAAAATGTGGCCATAGGGTCGTGCAAGGAGAGGCCAACGCTGCCACCTGCTGGAGATATTGCACCACAGTAAGGCTTGAATCACATCTGCTTAGCAAAAACTTGCATGTGTTAAAAGTAGGAGACATCGGCTGTGTTTACTTTTCAACTTCTAGCACTCGAAGCACTAGAGTGCTGTTCTTTATTCTCTGTCTTGTACATTCAGGTTGCATTCTTTTTCATATTCTGGTGCGCTTACCATGCTAGCTTGGCATTAGAAAAGATGGCCAAATCCATGCACTTTTTTCTAATGGCAACATCCATACATTATGATAGCAACATGGCTGCCTCCATTCATTTGATTTCAGTGGCTTCTGTATGTCTGCCATTGTTCATTTTTTTAAAATGAGCCAATAAGAAGCATGCTACAGTCATGCTAGCAATATAATTTCCTTCTATTTGCAGTTAAACAAATGAATATAGATTTTAGTGGCCAGAAAGGAAGTGATGTCAGAGAAGAGGCTTAAGGGTTCAGTTTGGGACTGAGACAAGAAGGGTTCCGTTTGGAACCCAAATGCAACAGGAGTTCTGTGTATACCAATTTCAGTTCCATGTGAAAAGATAGTATACAAATCTAAAAAAAAAGCACACGATAAATCCATACTTGAGAAGTCCATCAGCTTTCATGAATCATCAGGCTGCAGCAAACCAGGCCTTGTTGCAAATCCCTTTTTTAAAAGAGGGAACACAGTCTAGAACAGTGGTTTTCAAAGTAGGGGTCAGGACCTCTTTGGGGGCCATGATCCTGTTGCATTAGTAAAAGACTCTTCCCAAGCTCATGGGAAACCCCTCCAACTTCATTTGCAACTTCATTTCAGGGGATCACAAAAAGTTAGGCACTGCCATCTTGGAATCTGGCACTGGGCACCACTGTTTTGGAATGGCTGCTTTCCTAGTTGTATGTCTCATTGAACACAATATGATTTACTTTTGAGTAGACATGGAGGAACTCTGGCACTACTGTGATGTCACTTCTTGATCAATGTAATTTCTGGCCATTCCATCACTTCCAGGGGGTTCCAGACATTCTCAGAAGGGGGTCCTGGGCTGAAATGCTTGAGAACCACTGCTCCAGAAGGAAGGCCAATAGCTCAGGGTTGAGGTACTTGCTTTACTTGCTGAAGATCTCAGTTCAGACCACAGACAGGGCTTTAAAAAAAAACCCTATCTGAAGATCTGCTGCCTGTCAGTGCAGGCAAAGGTATGTGATGGATTGTCCAGTGATTAGTTTCTGTATAAGGCTATTTCAGAAATTCTCAGATTCTTAGTGGTAAAGGATGTGCTTTGCATGCAGAAAGTCCCTGGTTCAATCTCTAGCACTGGAAAAGGTCATTGTCTAAAATCTAGGTTTGAGTTTCAGCATTTCCAGGACAAGGAAGGGCTGTGAAAGATCTCAGTCTAAAACCTTGAAGAGTTGCTACAGCCAGTGTAGATAATATTGAGCTAGATGGCCCATGATTTGGGCTTTTCCCCAGACTGTTTATGGAACTATCCTGCCATCCAAATGTCCTTCCTAGCCTGATTTGGCCAGTGTGTAAATTTGTAACCCAAGCCTGCTGTGTTTGCCTCCCTTCTGCCATGAACCTGTTGCATTAGTAAAAGCCTCTTCCCAAGCTCATTGGCACCCCTGCTGTTCCACCCTGCTGAGAAAGCCAGGTCAAGGCTTTGTTTGAAGTCCTGCCCAAACTCTCAGAGAGCAAGTGGGGAATCAAGAAGCTCTTGCCTCAGATTCATTCTCATGAATTATTTGCACCAACTGGTGCTTTGGGCAGCTCCTGTAGTCTGGTTTCTATGTGTATGCTTTCTTCCTATTGATGGTATTTTCCCATGGTTCCTGCCTGCCCAGCAGGAAGAACCTTAGCAAGCAAAATTCAAAACACTCCTCTTGTATCTGGGTCTGGAGATCTGCTGTCTCAAGCAGTGGCATAGCAAGGGAGAGCATGGAGTGCAGTTGCACCAGGCTACAAGCTTTAGGGGAGTTACAAGCTAAACTTTACACTACTGGGTAAAATTGTGAAAAATGGGCTAAATTTAAATGATAACACCATCATGTTACATATTGTTGGAAAGGTAATTTTATGCAGAATGCAATGAAACAAACTGCATTAGAATATCTATATTCTGTCAAATGTTATGGCCAATTAACCAGAAAATGGAAACACAAAAGCTGTTGGAACAAAAAGTGGATTTTCTTAACTCAACTTTCCCATGATACTGATTTCTCGGAGAGCCAATGAAATGCAATTCTGATTTTAGATGGAACAAATAAGGAGTTAATATGAATCAGATCTCATTTCCATATACAGGCATATATACAGGCACTTCTAAGTAGTGCTCTTCTTATATTTAGCAGGGAAAGCATAACCATTCATCTTTGGCCCAGCAAAGTTTCCCTAACCAATAAGGGACACAATTTTCATATTTTTACTTAATTGAATTTGATTTTGTTGTTGCAGGGAAAATAGAAAAAACACTTTTAAAAATATATATATCTGGGATGACATAACTTCCAGCGTGACATCACTTCCAGGGCAACATTTTGAGCTTTGCACTGGGCTACATGATCATAAGCTATGCCACTGGTTTCAAGCAGTTGCTGGGTCAAGACCCACTAAATAGTTAATAGATCTAAGAGCCTATACCACTATCTCAACTATTGTGTGGTATAACTAGAAATCAAACTTTCTTTATATGATCAGATGCTACCTTCTCAAAGCATAGCAGGTTCAATCCCAACTAACAAAACAATTATATTATAACAAGCAGAAAATATCTAATCACATGATGCACTAATGATCTATGAAACCATCTGTCACATGGGGTCACCTAGCCCAGCACTGTCTCCTCCTGATGGGCAGAGGCTCTCCAGGACTCAAAAGTTAGTTCAATTTCAGAGCATTGCTTAGGACATTGGTACTCAAAGTTGGGGTCGAGATCCCCCTGAGGGTCACAACCTCCATTCAGGGGGGTCCCCAAGAAGGTGGGATCCACCATCTTGGAATCTGGCCCTGGGCTTTCCTGGGAGTAAGTCTCATTGAACACAATGGGAATTATTTCCAAGTAGTCATTCAGGAGCTCTAGCATCACAGTGATGTCACATCCCAGTAATTTTGACAGTGTGTCCCCAACAGATTTTTAAGTTTGTAAGGAGGTCCCAGGCTGAAATGTCTAAGTACCACTGGCTGAGGGTCTTTCAGGCAGGGTCACCTCAGTAGGAACTCCTGGATCTGGTGAAAAATGTAGCACATTCAGTTTGAGGAACTGAGGTACCCTGAAGCTTCTGGGGAGCAATGTGAGAATTCATTTATAGTTCTTTATTGAGACATCAAAAAGCAGATACAGCACCAACAATGACCAATGGTTGGTCCACCAAAAATGACCAATTTCAGAAAGTCAGCAGAAGTACACAGTTTGGTGGACACCAGAAAGGACAGCAAAAGAACAGCTATTGCCTCTCTCCTGGCCCTACCTGAATGCAGATAACTGGCCACTCTCTCCACTCTCTTAGACCTGATCCAGCAGGGCAATTTTTAGGTTCCACATGAGCATGGAAAAGCAGTATGATGCTGCCCAGCAACAGACACAAACAGAATCTCCCTTGCTTTCCTTGGTGGCCCTGTATCCTGAAGCCACACAAAAGCAAAGCTGGTCAGTTGGCACGCCCTCGGTGTGGTTTCTGTGGGCAGTGTGCCCTTCGGGCAACCACAAAGCCAGTGACCTCTTTGATTTTCCAAAACAAACCAGCAAATTATAGGGCATTGTTCTGTGGATCAGAGGAGCAAATGAAGGCTTTTCATTCTGCATCTAGGCATGGGAGGGCTGAGGGAAGCTATAACTATTCCTACTTTGTGTTTACCAAGAATTTATATTTGAGATGTGTGGATCATCCTCCTTCCCTCGCTCTTAAAATTTTGTCTTTCTCTTCAACACTTCTCTTTGCTTTCTTTTGAGATTCCTCTGGCAGTTCTCATGAGCAAGTACCACCAAGTTTGTTAGCACCTCACACTGTGAGGCTCTTTATGGAGTTTTAAAAGTACATGGACTTCCAATCTACTAGAGCGCCCTTGGAATTTTATTGTCTGGATACAATAGGAACATTACTAGAGCAGTGATTTTCAGCCACTGTGCCCTAACACATGGGTGTGCCTCAGATGGTCAGCAGGAGGGTCATTTGAGATTGAGGCTGCAATCCTAAAGACACTTTCCTGGGAATAAGACTCATTGAACACTATGGGTATTACTTTTGAGTAGACATGGTTAGGATTGTGCTCTGAGAGTTGAACCCCTATGAGCAGCATGGTGTGCCTTGTCAATGGTCTAAAAACTGATGGTGTCTTGATGCCTTGCAGTGTGCCGTGAGATGAAAAAGATTGAAAATAGCTCTCCTAGGGGTTGTTTGGAAACCAAATGCTGGTTTTGATCAACCTTTGGACTGATCAGCAAAGCAATCAGTAACGGTCATAGTCCCTTCAGCTTGATTCTGAACGGAGTTAAGCAAATTGAACTACATATAAGTCTATGCAAATGATATGCTATTTTGTCTCAAAGCAAATGAAGTTGGCTCTTAAAAGATAAATGTCAATAAATGGCAGATAATGCTTAGGAACAGTCTGCTTACCATGGTAAAGTGGCATGCAATAAATCTGAGGCAGCAGTAAGGATCAGGTTGCCTGCAGGGGGGTCTTCCTTTCCCAGATTCAGTCAGTGATCATCAGTTTCCATTTTTTATTGAAGAGAAGAGCCTAAAACAGAGTTGTTTTAAACCAGGGAAAAGGAAACGGATTCATTGCCTCCTGACCAATTGATTCACTAGTTACCATGGTAAATAATTGCTTTTGTATCATGCAAAAATAGGTCTTCACAGGGATTCTCAGAACCAAACATCGCAAATGGGGAGGGTCAACCTGTGTTTCCCCCCCAACTCCTGAAAATCTGATTATTCTGAGCTCAGTTTTGAAACTTGCCTTGTTCTGATGTCATTATTAGGAAGGAGATGAAATCCAGGCAGTGGTTATCCAGAAGTGCTTAAAGAGCTTCTTCCCTCCTTCTAGCACACTAGGATCACATTTGTGTTTTTACCTTCTCGCACACTTGCCATGCTAGCTATATTTTCCATGTGCTCAGGGCTAGAAAGCCACTTTCATGAATAGTGTTGTCCCATTGCTCTTTTCTGAGGTAAGAACTGGATGCAGTCATCCTTGTATAGTAAATGGGGTGTTTTGTTTTGTTGTATTTTTTTCCTTTTTTGTCTTCCATAATATTTTTGCTATGTTTGCTTTGTTGTTATTTTTATTATAAAAAATAATAAAGTTAAATAAAACAGTAAACAGGGGAGGTAGTGAAGGAAGGCTGTTTGAACTCAGACAAAAGGAGTTATCCATTCTCAAAATTTTAACAGCATTATGCTTTAATAACTTTAAAATTTAAAAACTTTATTAACTATAAGGTAATTATGAAACATCAAGAAAGCATTCTGAAGTACATTCAATGTAATTTTCCATTAGTTCTTTAATGTTTTGCTTTTCTGTCATGCTAGAGCAATGTTCTTCAACCTTTTTCATCTCAAGTCACATTTAACAAGGTACTGATATTGTCAAGGCACACCATAAATTGTTTTTACCATTGACAAGGCACACCAGACTGCTCAAATCCCCCAATTCTCCTATTAATGAATGTCAATCCCCAAATTCCCACAGCACACCTGGGGACTGTCCATGGCACAACAGTGCGCAATGGCACACTGGTTGGAAATCACTGGTCTAGAGGCATGCAAAACAATTCTGGCTTCTTCCTTGCTGAAAAACAAAAGGAGCCTTGGATACCTCTGACCCTCTTCCTTCATGATACATGCTCAGCAACATCTCAAGCACAGTATAAGACCTGGGAAATGTAGTTTTCAAATCAACTTATGCCTATGCTAAAGTTTTTGGTACCTGAAATTGAAATTGATACTGAAAGTCTCTACTGCTTGCCACTGCAACATATGAATAGTCAAGGAGACAAATTTAGTATCCAAAATCAGGGTGCATTATGGCACATGAATAAATATGGTAGCTGCCACCATATTTACTAGAATATAAAGTGCTGCTGCCATATTTACTCAAATATAATGCACACCTTTTCCACCCAGATTTAGTCTCCAAAATCAGGCTGCACATTAGAGTCTATGGCACATTATATTCAAGTATATAAGGTATTATCAGAGAAGAACTTCCAAGGGGAAATGTTGTATATGTTGTGATTGTGACAAACCAAACAAATTCATATTCTGAGCCAAGTGAGTATGGAATTTTGGTTACATCACAAATATCAGATTTCTATGTTCCTCCAAGGGGGAAATTGTTGTGCTCCAGAAATAATCATTGGGATACTGCTCTCCCACACAATTAAAACTCACTATGGATAGATATGGGGTGGAGGGGGCAAGATAAAGCAAGATCATTTCATGCCAAGTAAAATTGCCTTTTGCCTTTTTCTCTCCCTTCCAGTCCTGGTATCTAGGCTAGTTGCAGCTTTCTTGGACCTTCACCTTCCTTTCCCCTTTGGGCTTTGGGCTTCCTCTGAGGAGCGTGCTGCAGCCCCCCTTCCCGCAGCCCAAATCTTGGTGGCGAGAGAGAGAATGAAAGAAACTTAATATCAACAATGAGAGACACCACAGACGGAAGAAAGGAAGGAAGGAAAGGGAGAAAAGGTTCAAGCCTCCTGGAAAAAAGTTTAAAATAAAAACACACCCTCATCCCCCCGCCGACAGCCTTCTCTCCGACAGAGCAATCCTGAGCAGTCAGCAGTCTAATTGGGGCTTTTGGCTGGAAACAATTCGCAACTGTCATCAAAGGATGGGCAACCTGCCACCATTGAAACCCTCTTGCCCTCTGGAATCCCACCTGCTACGTTCTCAAAGGGATGTATATGCAAAATTTTCTGATTATTTTTCCATCTCTTGTGAGTAGAGAAAAAAGAGAACAAATTTACCTGCACCTGCTGCAGACCCCTCCCTCCTTTTTTCTACGCTGGATTCCCTCTCCCAAACATCTTGTGAGATTCTGGCAGTGTGACCAAGTGACTGTGGAATGGATCACCAAGACGGGTCAAGCGGTTGAGTGCAGACCTACATTGAGACATGGAGTTTAGGAGATTCCTTCTCCTGAAAGATAAATGAGTGTCGCCTTTTAACCTGTATTTGCCCCCTTCCCACAAAATTCTATGCTTTGCTTTTGGATGGGGGCTTTCTGGGCCCCAACACCCACTGAGAGGGTGTAAGCATGGCCGCTTGGGCAGAGTGGGAATGTGGCTTCTTTCCTTGAATGCTTTGTGCTTTTCTTACCCAAGATATGATCTTTGGGAAGGGTTGGTATAGGGAGGGGGTGGATGATGGGTTGACAGACACTGGAGTGGGGGGAGAAGGGACCAGATTCACATCATGTAAATTAAGTTTGTTGGATCAGTGCAATCCTGGGCCGGGTGGACAGCAATGGTGGTGTAATGTTTGGGAGAGGGAGGTGTAAGCCTTGGCTGTGAATGTCAAAAATGAGCATGGAATGAAGGGGTGGATAGGATTTAGGGAGAAATTAAGAAAGTTCATGAGGTGATATTGGAAATGCATTTTACTACCATGCTGCACTGATCAGCATGTCCAATATCCCCCATCACACCTTCCCCCTAAGACCAGAGGTCTGTCTTTAACCTTTGCCTTAAAGTTGGACCCACAGCTGAGATCTGGACTGTTCTACCCAGCTTGGCCTGCATAGAATCTGTTGGCTTGTTCTGTTTGGCGGAAGAGGGAACTGCACTTGGGGAAGGGAACTGGAGTATGAAGTGTCCCAGCTCGCTGGCCCTCATCTCCACCCAGACTTTGAATCCTTCTTGTTAAATTATGGACAGCCAATTGGATGGAAAGCCAGTGGCCTCCATGTTGCTCCCATCTTGGTGGCAACATCATGGATCTGGAGAGGAAAGGGTTTGGCTGAGCTTAGCGGGTTGGTGAACCTTTTCCTCTCTTCCTCCTACTCTCCCACCCTTGCGTATAAAGAACTATGCATGCCATAGTTGACCAGCTATGAAGCGATGGTGATTGATTGCTAATATGGATTGCACATTTTTTTTGTAGGAAATGCACTTTGAAGAGAAGGGGAGAAAGAAAGAGATATGAGGGTGGGTTCGGGGAAGGGTAGTCTCCCATTGTGGTTTGTTTGTTTTTTGCGTGTGTGTGTGCATATGTATATGTGTCTGGGAAGAATTTCATGAAGAGATTATCCACCCACAGGGTCAAGGTGATATATGAGGGTGGGGCCTTAAACTCACAAGTCATGCAGGCAGGCATAGAGAAAAAGTCATAGCTAAATTTGGTAGGGGAAGTGTGATAGGTCTCTTGATAGTTGTCCCCCTCCAAAAGGGCTTTGTCCTCTCCTGCTTCCCTCCCACAAGCCCCAGAGTGGAGCCTAGAAGCCATCTTGGACTGGTTCAAGTGCCTACAATTTATCGCTCCAGTCCTCCTTGCTGGGTCACAGTAAGTGGCATTCCATGTGGGACGAGATGCCTTGAGATGGGGCCAAGTCAGGCCAAGCAGCAGAGCTCTGACCACATCACTTCAATACCGCCCTCTGCTGTAGCATTCCTAGAAACACCAAAGCTTTAAATGTCATGGACCAGACTCCGATCATCCTGGTTGATGCCAGAACACTGGGGCTTTGGATCCAAGTCCTCTGTGAGGGCCAGGTAGATAGCGGCTCAAGTTAACAATAAGTTGGCTTCCAAAAGATCTTCCTCTCCAAGGGCTGGAGCCGACAATTGTGACATTACAACACTTAGAAGATTTATTTCCTCACTTCGTGTCAAAAGCATTGGGACTGAGGAGGAAAATTGGTTCCGCTGCAGGATCTGTCCCAGAATCATCTTGCTGAGTAATTTTCAACCATGCGAACAAGCCAGCTAGTAAGGCCAGACGGGCCAAATAAGCCTTTCCTCAGGAATCACAAGAAAGCTCTGGAATCCACAAGCAAAAAACGTTGTGCTGGACCTGAAGAATGATCAAGACTGCCTGTTGGCCTAGATGCACGATGGCCAATTTCTGCTTCCTCGAGAGCCACAAGAGTTGAGCCTACATTACTAAGAATGCATCTGGGCTAAAGACTCAGAGTGGTTTCCTGATGGTTCCCTCTCCCTGGGAGCTGTAGTTCTGTGACAATGCTACGAATTTCCACTAAAATTCTCGCCACCTCCAAGCTACGTCTCCAGGGATTTTTTTGAGGAAACCCTGGCACTTATGTTGTGAGCAATGTTTGCAGTGTAGATAGATCATGGGACTGGGAAGCATTCTGCTCACAGATTTTTTACAACAGAAAGATGGAGGCATCATCCAGTGCACCCTGATTTTCAAGCAGCAATGCTTGCTTCCAATCATCCAGCCTCTGAAGGTTTAAAACAAAGCTTAATAACTTTATTCAAGGTCAGCTTTATACCAAGAGCTTCCCTTCAGGCATGTAGTTCTGCAATAACAGACAAAATGATCAAGAAGTGGCCTGAACTCAGCCACATAATCGGGTATAAAGTTGCTGCCTTTACTGACTTACTCTCATCCTTTCTTTTTGAAGAAAGGGAAAAGAAGCAAGCGCTTCGCAGACAGTCTTTAAGGTGAGTGGATCTGTCCACACCTCTCCCACTTGAAATGCATCCTGGCTTGATGATTGAATGCAAGTGTTGCTATTTGTATGTTGTGGACGCTGAGTAATGGGATTTCCAGATCCAGTTCTGTCTGTCACTCCGGGCTTGTTCCAGGCAGTCCTGTGTCCATTCCCGTCTCCTAGCCAAAAGATCCTGTTCCAGGCTGCAAGTGTATTTTGATTCTCCCACCACCTCAAACCACCTTGTGCTTCTCCAGATCTTCCCACTGTTGTTGCCGAGATTGAATGAGACTTCACATGAATGATGGGAATGATTTTCCAAAGGGGAAAAACCGCTCCAGGAAATTCCTCACAAATTTGGAGCTTCCTTGCCCCAAACATTTCTCTTTGTGTGATGGAACCCATGACTGGGTCTTCGGTATCCTTTCTCAGGCTGACCTTCAGTGGGACTCTATTCTCTTCCCGTTCCAGAACCATTTGGTATAATTCATGGCTGAAAAGCTGCAATCAAGAGCCCCTTTCCCACCTTGATTCTCAAAACAGCTAGGCCACTCTGTCTCTGTTGGCATGGCTAGCTGGTAGTCATTGGGGTTTGCATTTGGATGTGCAAAACTTCTTCCTCGCCCTCTCCTGCCCACAAAGGTCAAGAGGAAAAACAAAGGTTTTGTTAAATACCCAAGCCCCTTGCCCAGAATTTGCCATCATGGGGGTAGAGCATGGTTTCCAGTGGCACTTGTTTACATCTCCGCACCTTGATGAGAACTGTTCTAGCCAAGTTTGGCCAGGGTGTGGGGGAGAGAATTGGGCAGGACAGCAAAAATGCCCCCCGTCCCCCAAACCCTGGGCTATCTCCAAGCTGTGATTATACCACAGAGGCAAGGAGGGACTTCCTTTGGGTGGGTGACCCGGGAAATAAAACAAAGGTGACTATTTTAAAAATATATCTCTATATATATATCCGCAATTGGTGGAGAGGAAATGTTTAAGAAAAAAGAAAACGGATTAACCCTTACAAATATAGATTGCATGGTGCTTTTTAAACAGGAACTCATGTGACCTAGCTCAACCAATCAGCTGGCTGAGAATGTGCATGGCAATTATACATAAAGGCTCTCTTTTACCCCACTCCCTCTCTTCCTCCCCTTCCTTTCCCCTCTGTCCGCCTCTACGAGGAACAAGGAAAAAAATCACGGTTTCCTAATTTGCACGAGAAAAAAAAAGAAAATACGTTTTATACCACATAATGTGCCTTGCCTTCTACAAAATACGTATTAACTCTAATGAGATCACTGCACAGGTGTTGCTGCATGCTTTCAATGCGTGTATGGGGGAAAAAAGAAAAAAGAAAGGAAAAAAGGGCTGGGGTGGGGGGAGGTATAGGGGATGGGAGGCATAGCGCCATTGCTTTTAAAAAAAATCAGCATTATGGATTGGTGCATGAGAATAGGGCAGGTGCAATGAGGTTACTGAAATGGAGGTGGAGTTTTGTTTCATTATGTTGATTTCAAATTAGAAATTTGTTAATAAGGATTTCTGCTAAGGAGGGGAGATGTAGAACAAGAATGGTATTTCTTGTTCTGTTCTTGGCTGGGCTCTGTTGTATGATACAAGGTGCATTTGGGCAACAAATGGACCACCTTTTAAATCTCTATCACACAGGGGATCAATAATTGTAGGGTTGAGGATCTCAGACACAGAACTCTAAGCCTAAAAGATTTCCAGAATTCCATCCAGTAAATGCCACACAATATGTGTGCATTGTCTCACTTTCACTTTGCTTAAACAGGTTCAGCAGGCTTATATAAGTCAAACAGGTTCGGCAGGATTTGGTTGTGTTTCCCAAGTCCTGTTTGAGCAGAGGCAATGATCAAGCAAGTGACAGAGTCATGATGAGGTGAAAAGCCTTTCAGAAACAATTTCAGTTCTCTTGGAAACAATTGCTTCCAACTGCAACCAATCAAGACAGTTCAAAATTTCGGTTTGTAGGGTAGATGTCACCCTATAAAGAGAGCAGAGGAAATGTCTTGGCTTGATCTTTCTGTTTATTAGGATTCCACCTAAATTTAAAGGTCACTCTGTGCCAAAGCTTCTGGCACCAGATTGAAACAACTAGTTGTTTCTTAACAGCAGCTATGTGTACTTAGGTGTCTGATGCTCCTCAGGGCTCCAACTACACTACAAACTAACATCACTTCTAATATTAAGGTTCCTCTCCTCCAAGGAACCCTGGGAGGTATAGTTCTGAAAGAAGGCACCATCAGTGATTAAAAAATAGATCTGCTGATCAAGCCCAGTGTCCATGCTGATCAAACCCAGAATCGAATGCTTCTGAGATGTTCACAATTGGAACATGAATGCAACCAGCCTCCCCTTTTGTTTATCCTAGTAACTTCCCCGATTAGTTCCATTTAGCTCTCAAAACTAACATTCCCCAGCTTTCTCTTGGGGAAAGCAGGGAGAGTTTGAACCATCTAGAAAACCTACTGTAGGATAGACAGTTTTGATTCACATCTGTATGGCTCTACCTTGTCCTAATCCGTGCCAATTTGGGGTGGGGGGCAGCTATGTTTTATCCCCCATCCAACGCCATGTTTTCTTTCTCTTTTGGACAGGAAGCAGTTGGGGGAATATTCCTTGAGCTATAAATCCCCTTCTGGCCTCGTCCCACGTCTTCCAGTTGTAAATATAAATTGCACCCAGAAAGAGGATTTCAAATATGCAATGCCCTCCTGTGCTTTTGCAGGTAGATCTCTGAATGAAAACAACCATTCTTGCCAGTTGAATTACCCTGAAAGAGATTGGGAATTTCTTATTCTCAAAGCTTGGGAGGCAGGAAGCTTTGTTGAAGACACAGAGAGGGGAATTTCTTGTAAACTGTATTCTGCTTTTTAACTGACCAAAGTTGGCAATCATACTTTATAGGCTGCTTTGCTTTGTTTTTCCCATCCTGCCTGCAACATGTTACTGGAAAACGAAGGGCTTAATTCAAACAAAACTTTCTTCTTCTTCATCTTTGATCTGTCTTTACTGACATCTGACATAGAACAAGGAAATGTTGGAATGTGCTTGTGTGAATGAGAGAGGTGTAGATGCAATTTAAGAATGTGTTTTCCCAAAGATTCTTGCTTGGGCTTTTTTTCCCTTTTTGCTTAGGTCTGAAAATGTTCCAGATTCACAACTTGATCAGTTTTGAGATGTTTTGTTCACAATGTTGGGAGAAGTCAGGGGTGGAAACCCTAATGCTAAAAAGCAAAGTTGTCCCAAAAAAAATAAGAACCTGAATTTGACTGTTGAATTTTCTTAATGCACATTTTTTAAAAAAAAAAAAATTCAGAAGGTTAAAGTGTTGTGTCTTTTTGAAATGTAAAGCAGTGAGATGAGCTGGATCTTTCTTCCTTTTGCATGGGGAAGCTGTGTCCCATTCACTTCTTTATGGTAAAGGACAATTTTCATAAAAGGGGCTCAAAATAAGCAGGGACAGATTCCCCTCTACATTTTTCTCTTTCACTTTCTGAATCCAGACTTCTGGCATTTGCTGCAGATCTCCTGTTTTCTGTTTTTTTTTCTCAGTTGGGAGTTTTCCCAGACCTATAATTTTTTAATGGCAGAAAAGAGAGAATAACGGATGAAATGTGCTGGCCTTTTGTAATTATTTTTGCTTGCTATAATTTGGCAGAGCAGCTGTGATGATGGTGTCGGGGTTTTACTATTTTATAAAAAGAAAAAAAAGATACTTCGTGGCAGTGGCTTATGGGAAAGTTCCAAGCAGATGGAACTTCCCAAAATTTAGGAAAACTTTTGCCCTCCATTTCTCATTTGAGAGAGACACTTGAATTAACGTGCATCTTGTCACTCTATTTCTCTATCTCAATTTTCAAGATCAATTCCTTTTCTCATCTCCCTTAACAGATTCCCTCCTTACCATCCAAACTCTCAAAGGGTAACTCTTTCACCTACAAGGACAAAAACCCTGATGACACATTGAATATTCACCCATTTATTGTCATGTACACCTTCAAGTTTAGAGAGTGCGCATTGCATGCATCTCAGTACAGAATTTTATTGCCTTGTCTCTGAAGCATTGATGCTAAGTTAAGGATAGTAAGAAGAGCTTTTTCTGGATAATGTTTCCCATTGTAAGCCTGGTAAACATCCCTGGCAAAGAAACCCCAAAGCAGGACATGAAGGTAATGGCTCTCCCTCGCTGTGCCACTGCAGCTGGTACCTAAAGGTAGACTTCTTAGCCATCATGTCCATTGTGTCTGTCAAGAGAATCTCCAGCAGCCGTAGGACATTAGATGGCATGATAAAACCTTTAGCAAAGAGCTGCCAAACTCCTGCATTAGTTGTGTTTCTTTTTTTCCAGGTCATAAGCAATATCCCCACCTTGAGAAATTATACAAGTATTGTTAATATTATTTGTTTCTCTTGAAATAACTTGTCTTGTTTTCCCAAACTGGGACCTCCAAATTCTCCAGCAAGATAAATTTGCTGACTTCTCTTTTTCCAGTTATTGATACCCTAAATTAAGTTGTCCCTGATTCTGTTTGACAAATCTTTCTATCTTTCTTCCATCGTGCCCATCTTCTCAGCAGTCACCCTCTCTCCTATCTTCATATCACAAGAGATACCCTGGGGAAAGGTTCCTTGGGTGTTGAGGCTTGCCACACTCCACATTACAATTAAAGCTGCCCAAGCCACTGCTTGCGGAAAGATTGAATTTGTTTTGTAAGAAAACGTTTGTATGAAAATATGATGGGTGGGAGGGGGTTAGGTTTGTTCTAATTTTTAATTTTTTTTAGAATGTGTTTAAGCTTGGGGGGAGGGTGGAAGACTTAAGTTCCTAACCCTAACCCATGTATTTGTATTTGATCTCTATACTGTAACAATTTCTTACGTTGAATTTTTCAAACTGGGCATGGGACATGGAAGCAAAATGGCATCTCATTGTGGGAGAATTATGGTGGACACTTTGTTCCAAAAGTGCAATAACACTGTGTTGGCATAGACTGTTGTTTGTGGAGGAAATGATGTGAAAATTCAGATGTGTCTTTTAAAGACTAAAGAGCAATGATCAAAAACAAATAGACAACACTGCAGCAATGTTAATTGCGGGGGGGGGGGGGCATGCGCAGGACAGGATGGATGGGATGCCTTGCAGTACCCAAATCCAGACATGGATGGGTGTCTTGAACTCTGAAGTCAGAGACTGGTATGAGGAAGTTGCAAAAGTTGGTGATATGAGTTGCAGCACTTAAGACAGAAGGTACTCTGGGTAGATCAATGAGAGCAGAGGGTGTCTTGCATTTATGTCTGGCCAGGCCAGAAGCTTCAAGCTATCTGTAGGTTGCAGGCACCAATGTGGCATGCCATGATTCCCTTCCATATCTGAAGAATGTGCACCTGGCCTTTAAGTTTCCTAGTTCAGACTTTTAGACACAAGGAAGCAAAAATATATAGTGGTGGCATCACCCTTGATTGTCTGTGGCAACCTTGGCAGGGACAAGAAAACCCCCATTGACAATCCATGCTAACTGGTAAAAGGGAGGCCAGCAGCACAGCGTGGTAGAAGAAAACAAGGGTCTGAGATGGGAGTGTTGGATTGCTTCATGGGACATCCTATATCTTTGCCTTGATGAACTAAATCAGAAGTCTAGTTGCAGTGTTAACATACAAAGGCTTACAATTACTTAGATTAAAAGAACTGGAAATATGGGAAGTTGATTACACCAGTTTTATAAGCCACCTTGGGTATCCTTCCTTTAGGAAGAAAGGATATAAATATAGGATATAAATCAAATAAATAAAAATTATACAAACTTGATGTGGTTACACAAGGGATTGCACTAAAGTTCTTTTTGAGTGGTGTCCTACTCATGCACATGTGTGCATGAGTATAATGCCAAAGATGGCCCTAGATGGAATCAGCATATCCTTGGTTCATAAATTCTACTTCTTTCCATCTTAAGAGAGCCATCTAAGTACTTTTCAAAATTCTGAAGACAAGGTTGTATGTTTTATGCTCATGCATCCTTCCCCCTGCCCCACCCCCAAAAACTGCCAAGTGTATAAGTCTGAATACCAAGTGGACATGCTGAAAGATGCTGTCAAATCCTACTAGAGACCTCTCACTGATACACTTTTCCATAGATAAAATGTTCAAAATCCCAATATCTAGCTAATCTAGATCATGCATATGCCAATCAGATATGTATATATATTGTCCACATGGATTAGAACACACTTGTGCACATAGTTTTAAGCTTGTGCAGTTGCACAAAAAAAACACAAACCCCTTCTTTCAGTTGTACATACAATTGAATTGCTTTGCTGTAGTGTTTTCTCCATGAACTCATCCATGCACACTTCAATTCCAAATTTAATTCTCCAAAACCTCCTTGTTCAGACTTGGCCCAAACACTGTATAATTTGTGCTAGCAATGCCAATGTCCACCCTTATGGCAGGCATGGTTCGCACTGCAAAAGAAACTCTCACAGGTTAAGCAGCATCCATTGGAATTATTCTCCACACTCAGAACTCATCAGTGTTGAAGATGGCACTTAGCGTTGCTGGTTTATGAAATGGCAACCAATAAAAGAGGAATCTGGAAAAAAGCACCTTATTAACTAATACCAACAATTTGGCCATGCTGCTAAACCTGTTTCCCCACCATCTCAAAGATGGTGTTGCCCGAGAGAGATCTCAGAAGTCAACAGTCCTCACTCCCACTCAGATCAGATGGGGGGAATTGCTCTGTTCTATGCAATAACCTCTACCTCCCAGCCCCAGAGGCCACTGGTCCATTGCACATCAAAATGCTTCGAAACAAACTGGAGGAACAGAAGTGATGAGAAACAGGACCGGATTAACTGTGATTCTGAGTCCTCCAAAAGCTATGATATTGATGCTTCCCAGGGTGAAAATAGTGCTTTCCCCATGGAAATCCTTGCCCTGGGATATTCTTGCCACTTAGCTGTAAGTTTCTAAGTTTGCCACCCACCTTCACCCCAGGCACTTAGCAAGAATGACAGAGAGGGGCCAATCCTAGCCAACTTTCCAGAGCAGTTACAGCCAAAATGCAAACCTGAGAAAAGGAAATAAATGTAATCTGCCGCCCACCCCCCCCCCCCCAAACAGGATGCAGCAGAAATAAAACAGGACCTTGTTGGCTGCAATGGGGCTGAAATGTTGGATAGGACTGGGCCCTAAGATCCCACCAGCAGGGAAATTTGTAAATACTGGGGTTGCATAGGTGGTAATGTTTTCTGAGAGATGGAAACCACCTGGTCTTCCTTTGCAGAGCAGCTTATTGATGGTATAATTTTATTTCAGAACAGGAATGTGAAGACATTTTAAGTTTTTCCTCTGAATTCAAGATTGGGTCTTTGGCTTTGATTATTTTGGCTCTTAATTGGTTCCTTAATTGCTTAGATGACTTACCATTCACTTTTAAGATTTGGGTTTCACTATCACACATCTAAGTAAGATACAGGCACCTTCCTGACCATCACTTTTGGGTTTTCCCCTGCCCTCATACCAAAACAGAAAGAAAAACAAAAACCCACCAATAAAAAATCTGCCTGATCCAGTCAACCAGCCATATTCTCTATATGTCAAAGACTGGCAACTAGGCTTTCCCCAGGTATAGTTGGCCCCAGAAAAGGATTGCTTGTCCCTTCGTTACCACTGGCAAGGGAAGGAAAACAGTTGAGGGAGTTCTACTCGTCCTTATCTATATCCTGCAAGGAAAAAATAAATGTTTCATGTCTGGTCACCTAATGGTGATTTCTAAGTCACCGTAGGTGACCAGCGGAATATTTCAACACAAGCCTATTATAGACAATCAAGAAGATTAAATCAAGGGTATCGTTGGCAGCAGGGGAAGCTGGGCCACAACAAAGAAAGACAGTGAGTTTCAAGACCACCTTGATTCTTAGACAACATGGACAGGTATGTGCAGAAGATTTCATGGCTCTAGCAAGGGATAGCTCTTAGCCCTGCTCGTTTTTTCCTCTGACACAAGATGAGGTTCTGCTCTTGCCCATTTTTTCATGCACTACAGATTTCCCTGTGAATGAAAATGAAAAGACACTTTTAATAAAATATTTTTGAAAGGGTCTTGTTGGTAAATAGAAGGGGAGAAAGTGTACATATTATATTTACCTGTATTATGCTGTTGGGAATCTCTCTTGCCATGCTGGGATCTTTGTTACCCAGATCTGATGTGCATAGTTCATGGGGGGTGCCCATCCTCCCTGTGACAGTCCAGATAGCATAGCTCATAATTACATAATAATAATGTACATTATTATTACATAATAATTATAAGCCATGTGTTGTGGCCCAGGTGATAGGGCTGCATGCAAATGGGATCTTTTGAGACTGTTATTGGCAGATGGAAGGGAGGCAGGCAAGCGGGGGGGGGGGGGCAGGCAGGCAGAGTCTCAGTAGACAATCCTTGCAAATCTGGAAAGCGGGAGACACGGGAGAGAGGAGAAGTGTATGTGATACACAGAGATTTTTGCAATATTATGTTTATTAATTTGCTGCATTTAAAAAAATTTCTTTAAACTTGCACATCTTGTTTTTTGATTTTGTGTCTCATTAAAAAAATATTTGGAGAGCGATAAGGAACAAAACAATGAAATTTAGTTTAAGGAGTGGAAGATTTAAGTTGCAGCCAATGCTGTCTTCAGTGGGCGGTTGGGACTGGGAGGCAATGGGTTGCTATGTGGTGCAGCCCTGACAAAATATTGAGTGGCAATGTGGCATGCTAAAGACTGTAATGTAAAGATTAGCCTGGAAAAATGTGGAGTAAGAAAAGAGAGGTGATACATCTGATACAAGAGAGAGCACTTTCAGCCCCCCCCCCCCCAGCTGCTGCTGATTCCTGCAACCTGGTTCCAAAATTTTTGATCCCAATTTTAGGGTTTAAGAAAATCAGAATTAAAGTCCCGTGGTGCTCAGTGGGGTTTAATTTAGCAGAAACTGTGCATAGGATGGTGCCTTGGTCTCAAATAAACAAATTCTGAATTGTAGCAGCCTGTTTTGCCTGGCTATGAAACACTTGTTTTTGTTTACATGACAAACAAAATTGGATTGAATCCAGTTTAATGGTAGTGGCTTATTTTTACAGGCCTACTACATTTGTGAGGACGTGGAGAATACTCTGCTTAGTTCCTTCCATAGACCTGGTTACAATGCTGAGCCATCACTGTTAAACATGATCCAAGCCTGTTTAGGTTTGCATGTTCACATTAGAAGTTTTCCAGCTGGGAAACTGTGTGTATGTGTGCATATATATGTTTTCCTCACTAGGTGAAAGTAGATCATCTTTCACTTTCACCCTTGATGCTTCTGAAATTACCACCAGTTACCATTAATGACACTGATACTCTTTTTTGTTGGGACATCATTTGGGAAGTGTCTGCGCGCGGACACACTTAGGCTGGTTTAGGTCTTAATGTTGCACCAAATGACAGCCCATGCTTAGCGGTGCACCTACCATCACTCCTTTCACTTTCTGGATTCCAAAGTATAGAGTGGAAGAGGACTTGAGGAGGAGAGGAACTGAGAGTCTGGAGTATTTCCGAGACCCTAGCTTTCTACTCCACACTTCCCCTACAATTCAGAGTAACTACAGGAGCACATAAGAGACATTTACGTCGACATAGTTACAGCACCATCTAGTGAAAACCTATGGGAAATTCATATTGCAATCCAGAATAAATTGTTCTTATGTCGGAGCAAGGACTCCCCGTAGTTACTCTGGATTGTGCCCTATCTCTCATCCTTTTTGAATCCAGAGAGTGGGAGAGGAGGAAGACGAGCATTGAAGGTGGGTGGTTGGAAGCAATCACCCATTATCATACCACCACCCAAGGGGGCAGCAAGCCCTGTTTTCTTCATGTGGAAAAAAAATTCTCTAGAACTAGTACAAGGTCTTCCTGGCACCTCCTTCTCTAACATACTCTGATTGTCTCATCCCACCTCCGCTTGGAGCAGAACCTTGACTCTTGCATTATATTGAAAGCCGGAGATTGAGTAGACTTACATCTACTGTTTGTTACCATCAGTGAGTTTGCAGGGCTGATCATTGTATCTACACAAACAAGGAGGAGAAGCCAGCAGGAGTATGAAATACAACATACCAAAAATATGACTTAAGCTGTGCCTCTGAACTATACTGCTGGTTTGTGATTCCTTCTCTTAATTCCCGATGTTTCCTCCAACCTGTAATCTGTGGCACGTCCCCCACCTTCCCAATTCCAAGGGCCTCAGATTCCCGCTTAGGATGGGGAATAAGATCTCTCATATATTCATTTTCCTCGTGCTGCTACAGTGCTATCAAGAGGGTTAGCAAGAAGGGGGTGGCTGCAGAATAGGTAGGACTTGATCACAGATGGTTGGGCATGGCAGCAATTTGCCACACTTCATCTTTTTTCACTGTTCATTAGAACTGCTACCTATGTGGCTATGTGATCCTATGCAGGTTTACTCGGAACTAATTAGAGCATACTTCTCTGGGAAGTGTGCCTAGGATTACAGACTAAAATAAAGTTGTGCAGCACTAAACGCATGTTTAGGGAACATGTCCTATTGAGCTTTCCCTTCCATTGCCTTGACAGCACTGCCCAGTTCACCCACATTCCCCACCACCTTTTGACACGTCTCCTTGAGCAGCCACAGTTCACGTTGGGGGAGTATCTGTATCTTCTGGGGTTTATTTCCATTGTCATTGTATAGTTTGAAGAAGAGGGTGATGAAGGCAGTGTTAAGGGGAAACAAAATGCAGGAGTGTTTTCCAAAAGTATGCTGGCAATTTTTTTAATTCCCCCCATGTCTTTCCCTCTCTTTTTTTGTATTTCTCATTTGGAGTATGTTTCTTCCCTAGCACACACACACACACACACTCACACATGATCATTTATATTTTACCAATGTTACAATAGTAGTTATTCTCTTTCTTGCTTCTCGCTTGCTACATCACGTTAACACAACCACAAAAACACATTGACACACCAGGGAAGAATGAGCTGGCCACAGCCTCTGGGTGGAGATCGCCAAGTTTGGCTTAAGAAATGGGTGAGTCTACACCACAGCCTTAACCGGATTTAATTATGTATGAATGAACAGATTCCTTCCATTTCACCACCACCCTGAGATGCCAAGAACCATTTTGGGTTTCTTCCATTGGAATTTCTGCAGCTCTTCCAGATTTTGGAATGAAAAGATTTTGGCACCTTCACCCTAAATTGGGAAAAAAAGAAGAAATACAAAAAGTCAAACTTAGAAAAATATTCCCTATTTTTAAAAAAGTTTTAAGTTTGTGCAGTTTTACAAAAAAAAAAATTAAAAATTGGGGTGCATTTAGGGGTGGTGGGGAAAGATCACTTAGAAAAAGTTCATTTTAGTTTTGGGGGGGGGGGGCTAGGAAGGGTTCTGCAAAAAAATGGCCATTCCTTTCCCATCACCTATCTTGCAAAATTTCAGAATTGTTACAATAATGGATTCCAACTTTTTGAGTTCTGCTGTGGTAAACATATCCAATTCTGTACAATCTGGGCCAAAATCCAGCAGACGAGGATCCTAGAAACATCTCTATTTAATCCTGGTTCAACTGCTTTAATATTACGTTGATTCCTTCTTCCCAGGGAATTACAGTTCGGTGGGTGGGGTTTAAACTTTAAAGTTTGCATTAAGTCCCTCCCGCCACATTACAATTCTTTGGATACCTTTAGAGGAAACCCATGACAGTTGTTGGTATATCAGCATAAAGGACACAGTGTTGACACACCAAGAAACTATTGATTGCATGCAAACCAAGACCTCCTCTTTCCAATGCAATGTATCAATCTGGTCCTCCAAATGCATTTCAAGAAGGTTACCTATGGCTGCTCCGCCTCCGTTTTCCAACTCCGTACCCCCCCCCCCAACAGCTCGTCTCCCTGGTGTGCTCACAATATTTGAGTCTAGCATTTGTATGCATTACTGTTAGTCGATACGCCTACCTTTTATGTACCATTTACTGAAAGCTGAGTCTGGTTTTTTCTTTTCTTTTAATTTTTTCCCCTATGCAAAAGGAAAAAAGAAACAAAATAATCCAAAAGGACTATTTCAAGAAAAAAAACTAGAAAAAAGCAGAAAAAAAGAAAAGAGGAAAAAAATAACAAAAAATGTATAAAAAATTAAATAAGCTATGCTTTCAACTGTCGTGCTGCCTCCGTTGTCTCATTTGGAATGTTCCAAAAACCGCACCACTCCAATTATGATTGGCTTCTGAATTCTGGAAATAATTTGCTCCGATGCTTTTCTAAATGTCCTGGCTTCAGATAAGTCCTGAACTTTGATGTGTTCACATAAGTGACTCCTGTATGTCTGCTGTGGAATTTCCGTGCATTGCAGAGGTTTCTGGGAATTATTCCATGGAACATGCTCAGGAATTATCTACTCCTTTCATGGAACAAAGCCTATAAGAACAGACCTCCTGGATCAGCCCCAGTGCACCATCTAGTCCCAAGAATCTTGTTTCCGTATGGGCCAGCCAAATATCTGCTAAAAACCCACAATCTCACGTCCTGTTTCCTGTCTCTAACATTTAATTGTGGTAGCGATTCCATTTGATTACCATAAACCATCATAAGAAGTGGATCAGAGCAGCATCCAGGTTCCAAAATGGTAGCCTGCCAGATCATTGTAGGATGTCCAGAGATGGGATGAATGTTCAGAACATTCAAGTATTCCCCACTTTCTGACAGTTCGTTTTCTGATGATCTGCTCTTTCAATACCTTTCAGTTATACCCAGAACTCATTCATTCAATGCAGAACTCATTCTTTCAACCTCCCTCTGCTGTTCTAAAGGCCAAAATTGTCCCGCCCCCGCCCCCAAGTTGGAGGTCCTGATTCCCAAAGGAGTCAATGAGAATCCATTTATAGAAATTTATAGAATTTGCAAGGAGAATTTGCAACTGGCTAGCTAAAAACGCATTGGGAGCAACATTTATAAACTAAAACCGATTGGGTTCCACTTTTCAGCAGTTTTCACTTTTGGACAGTTCTGTCCCTAACCCATCTAATAAGTGGGGGATACCTGTGTCCCTCTTTGCATCTGTTATATAGACGTCTAATTCCACTGCACAGAGAAGTTCCATGCATACCCCACTCCAAATGCATGCTTTCTTGGGCGTGAGTCTTCCCACATTCATTTGGGTCTAGTGCTATACAAGCATGTACAGCATCATGGCTGGAAATACTGCACTAATGTTAAGTGTGTGCTCCACTGTCATTTATTTTAATGCTCACATACTCATAGCATTCACCAAATTTTGTGGTGGTGAGTTCCATAATGTGAGTTAGGAAAACATGCACTCATGCAAACAGTTCTTTCCCCCTGTTGCAGTGGTGATTCCTTTGTCTCAGGAAGGGAGCTGAATTCAAGCAACTACACGTCTCCCTACCCACCCAAAATATCTCCCTCTCCACACTGTGAAAAACTGATAGAGCAAACAACAACAGCATTTAGACCAGCCTTATGAGAAGAAACCAAACTTCTCGTCAACATGATCCAGGAACATGGATCAACATGGATATCCGGTCAATATGGGTACCAGGAAAGCCTAGGGCTGACCCCTGATATCATCGCTAAAAGCAGGGATATTCTTGTAAGCAGTCTTTTCTTATTTTAAGAATCACTAAGCATTTCCAGGAGAAATCCCAGGAGAAGCTAAACATTTCCAGGAGATGAAGAGCAGAAGGGATTGTAAAGAGTTCCAGAAGTTTCTCTCCAAACTAGGAAATTGTGCAGAAAAATGGCAGGCATGCTTCAATGTAAGTATAGGTATCCGCCGCTTTCTGACAGTTCATTTTCTGATGATCTGCTCTTTCAGCACCTTTCAACTATACCCGGAACTCATTCATTCAATAGATGCTCCACTCTTTCAAACTCTCTCTGCTGTTCTAAAGGGCAAAATTGCCTTCCCCCGTGTTGTAGCTCCTGGTCTAATCCCATTTCTGAAGGCGATAATAAGAATCCATTTGCAGAAATCTATGTGTGACAGCAGGAATTTGCAAGATAAAAGGGCATTTGCAATTTGCTAGCTGAAAAAGCATCGGAAGCAACATTTATAAACTAAAAGCGATTGGGTTCCACTTTTCAATGGTTTTCACTTTTGGATTTCACTTCTGGTCCTTTACCCGTCCAATAAGTGGAGAGTTCCTGTAAGTGTCAAATAATGCCCATTGGGGTAAAAAACCAAAACGTCAAATATAAGCTAATGGTATCTGAGCTTTGTGTGATCAGGAGAGAGATCTTGGGTGCTGGTGGACGGCTCGATTAAAGCATCAACATTATATGGCATCAACATATATATATTATATGGGTACAAACTGCAAGAGAGGAGATTCCAGTTGGATATCCGGAAAAAATTCCTGACGGTGAGGGCGATTCAGCAGTGGAACAGATTGCCAAGGGAGGTGGTGGACTCTCCCTCACTGGGGATCTTCAAACAGAGGCTCGACGAGCACCTGTCGGGGATGCCCTAGGGAGATTTCCTGCTGCAGGCAGGGGGTTGAACTAGATGACCTACTAGGTCCCTTCCAATTCTATGATTCTATATGTAGTTTCATTGAAAAAGGCCAAATCCATAAATAGGCTCATTAAAAAGGGCCTGAGAATAAAGCAGCCAATATTATTGTGACAGGTCACAAATTGATGGTAAGATCCCATCTGGAGCACTACATACAGTTCTGGTTGCCATGTCTCAAAAAGAAAAACTGGGAAAGGTGTAAAAGAGAGCAACCCAGTGGACTGAGGCTCCTGCCTTATGAGAAAAGGCTACAACATTTGGGTCTCTTCAATCTGGACAAAAAGAAAAAAGAACGTGACTGAGATGTATAAAATGATTCATGGGATGGAGAGAGCAGATAGAGGAGGGATGTACGTTTCCCTCTTGCACAGCATCAGAATCAGGAGATATCCACTAGAATTGAGTGTTGTGAGAGTAAAAACAGCCAAAAACAATTACTTTACTCAGTATATAATTAATCTGTGGAACTCCTTGCCACAAGATGTGGCATTGGCACCTGGAGGAGATCCTTAAAAAATATGTTGGACAGATTTCAGGAGAAAAAATCCATCACAGGTTACAAGCCGTGATGTGTATATGCAACTTCCTGGCTTTACATGGAGCTGAACTCTGAATGCCAGAAGCAAGGAAGAGGCAACAGGATTCAGATACAAGATTGGAGAGAATTTAAGCATACAGATTTCTCATTGTCTTTCCTGCAGAGGCACAGCTAAGGAGGTGCAAGTAGGGAACATGCCCTGAGTGCCACTTGGAGGGTGGCACTGCATTGCAGGTTTGCTGCTACTGCCAGCACTTTCTCTATAGATTAAAAACCCAAAAGTGACATGCGATGTTGCAATGTTAATGTCCCAGACACTGCTGCCTTCAGTGATGGCACTTCTTGTGTGCTCCCTGAAGCATCTGGTGGGCCACTGTGTGATACAAAAAGCTGGACTACATGATCCTTTGGCCTGAACCTGCAAGGGCTCTTCTTATGTTCTTGTGTGCATATTACTCTTGCATATGCAATTTTCTGGATTGGGGTTTTCGATTCCCCAAGGTCACCCAGGAAGGCGAAAGAGCTTTCAGATCTGCTGCAAGATTTCCCCCTCCCACACTTTCCCACCCAGCAATCTCAAGCCCCGGACTGCTTTAAATTCTGCCGCAACGCGGTCTCCAAAATGCTGACGCAGCACATTGCCAGCATGTTCCCTTCCATCAAACCATTTCGGCTCTGCGGTTCGACAGAATTTATTTCCTGCTTTTTGCATTGTGTCAATTACAGACATGGAGTTTTAACCCCTAACCCCTCTTAAAAGAAGAAAAAAAAAACCAATTTTTTGACAAACACACAAATCAATAGAATTGTCCTTGGGATTGTTTCTGTATAGTCTTGGTTGAATTTCATTGATTTGTTCAGAAACTTCTCATTGAGCTGGTTTGCAGCAGAAGACTGCTGGCTTCCAGCCGGGCACCTCATAATCATAAATTACAACCATTTTATTACTTCAGCCAGAGATGCTCCTGAAATAATCCTTGTTTGACTTACCCTACAATCCAGAGTAACTACAGGAGCACGTAAAAGACATTACATGTACCCGTACTTACTGCACCACCTAGTAAAAACCTATGGGAAATTCATATTGCAATCCAGAGCAAATTGTTCTTACACCAGAGCAAGGACTCCTCGCAGTTACTCTGGATTGTGCCCATCGTCCCTGGATTCTGAAACACCAGGCTGCCTGGTCTCACTTTTTCATTACAACCAGTACATAGAATCTCCTTTATTTCATTTTTTTTAATTTTCCAGAGTTTTCTAAAGCCTGGAAGCTTTGCCACACTTTTGAAATAGTTCCTTTGTATTTCCAGGACCAGCCCAGCTATAGGGTGGAATGACATGGCCACTGATAAGGTATGCCCCACATCCCACACTTGCAAGCTGGTTCTCCCTGCCCTTTGCCCATCTGGTGACTTCACCACACACCCTGATCCACTTGTAGCTTGATAAGTAGCAGGTGCAGACCATGGGGCAGTAACGTTCACCTTACTCTAGCATCACTGCAAAGGGAAACTCTAGCAGCACACTGGGTCCCAGAACGATGAGTGTCCACAAGTTGCGGATGGCCTTAACAGCATTTCTGCATAGGTATAGTCCATCACTGCTCTGGGTACTGGAGCAATTTGTTAAGGCTACACCATGATCAGATGCTCTCACTACATCTTCGTTGGATGCACAGTGATGAGATCATACATCATCACTGAACTACCAGGTTGTCAAATTCCGTGCTGTGTGGCTTGGCCAGGAGTTTCCATTGGTTGAAAAGCATGCTTGGAACCCAGTCCTGTTTACATAAACAACCAGGTGAATAACAGGTGTATAACCAGGTGTATAAGGGAAACAAAAATGTGGATATACAACCAGGTGAATAACAGGTGTATAACCAGGTGTATAACCAGGTGTATAACCAGGTGTATAGGCTTTTGTGTTTTCATTTTCTGGTTAATTGGCCATAACTTTTGATAGAATATAGATATTCCAATGCAGTTTGTTTCACTGCATTCTGCATAAAATTACCTTTCCAACGATATATAACATGATGGTCGCTAGTGTTAAGCTCAGCTTGTAGCCCCCCTAAAGCTTGTAGACTGGTGCAACTGCACACACCACACTGCTCTAGCTACGCCACTGGATGATGACACCTGATGATGGTGATGATGGCACCTGATGATGGTGGTGATGGCACCTGAATGCCTAATTGATATCTTTAGTTTAGTTTATTAGGACATAGAACCTGTTGTTGATTTAGGTTATTAGGACATAGAACCTGTAGTTAATATGCAGTGGTGAATCCCACCACTGCATAAAACACTTCTGCACCACTCATGGGTGAGTGAGGATAGTGCACAGACATGTGCCAGCCTCTCCACACTGCCATGGAAACAGGAGTAGGTGAGTTATGCCAGCCTAACCCTACAATCCAGAGTAACTACGTGAGCATGTAAGAGACATTTACATGCACGCATAGTTACTGCACCACCTAGTAAAAACCTATGGGAAATTTATATTGCAATCCAGAGTAAATTGTTCTTACACCAGAGCAACGACTCCCTGTAGTTACTCTGGATTTCGCCCTAAATCTCTCAGGATTGTGCCCTGATGTGCTTAATGCTGAATGCACTCCACACAAAGCTGAAGAGCTGCTTTAATATGGGAAACTCAGGCGGATTTAGGCTCTCTTAAAGACCTAAAACCCCACTTCCAGTTTTTGTCTGAAAAAGGCCTCAAAAGTTCTTTGAAGGGCCTAAAATGACACTTCTGATTGTCAAACAAAATGACACTTCTGATTGTCAAACAAAAACCCCAAACAAAGTGGGGTTTAAAGTATTGGAAAGTGAATCAACTCAGCAGAGTGATGACAACAGAGCTTCCCCTTCTGTGATTTAGAAGCCTTTCCCTCCACCCTGGCTGTTTGCTTAGGCGCATGCAAAAATCAAGACTGAGACCAGAATTAAATCTTTACAACAGGTTTACTTACAGATCATGAAGGCTCATATTTACAGCATCTGGTGAAGACCAGAGTTTCCTAACACGTGAATGGACCAGAAGGACTAAAGCTGCTCCTGCTTGCATGTGGTTTTGGGGGCCTGGTGGAGAGCCATGTGCTCACATCTGGAAAGAGGAAGAGAGAGAGAGGAAGAGGGAACGGGTCCAAGCCATACCTCCTGCAATGGTCACTGAAAGGGGACAGGTAGAGAGGTCAGTCAGGGCAGAAGGTGGGTCACTGCTCTCTTCTAACACATGCAGGTCCGTGTTGTTTCTTTTCCTCCAGTATAAAGGCTCTCCAAATGGCCTCTGTATGGTACCAGGAAGATAGGTGAGGTGAAGACGGTGGTGCCATTACCACCCCTGCAGATATGGCACCCCAGGGAATTTGCCCCCCCCCCTTTACCTCCAGGTACACTGGAGACACAGGGTGGCCACCTATGGGTTTGTGACCAGTGGGTTTGGCTTACTGTGGGTGCCACCCATGTGGATGTGGAGGACCTCACAGAACTTCCCAGACCCTTCCTGGGATGTGTTCTGAGGTGCAGGGAAGCTGCACATCATCTCCACACACTTCAGAAGACCTCACAGAAGCTTATGTGAGGCACTTCAGGTTTTGAGGTGCAGGGGGGTTGAGCCAGGCCTCCCCACACCTCAGAACACCTCTAGGCACAACTGGAATAATACATCCCAGAACATCTCCAGTCACATTCAGAGGTTTTCTGAGACCCCCCCTCCATGGACCTCAATATCTCTGCTGTGATGGTGGGTCTGAGAACAGATCCTCGGGGACCACTGGTGGGCAGATCTCGGTTTGGGCCTAATCGTCCGAACCGGATCTTCCCACCTGGCGGCCGCTAGCGAGCTGGTCGCAGTGGTGGCTGGCAAGAACCGTGGGGACCGCGGCTTCAGGTTCTCGGCTTCAGGAGACACACTGCGCATGCGCAAAGCTTGGCACATGCGCAGTGCGGCGGGGTTGGGGCCAGTCCCTCACCCCGCCCCCTGACCCCAGCCCCACCGTCTGACCCCGGCCTGGCCCCTCCCACTTCCAGCGAACCAGATCTTGGGCCAGACCGGGCCCACCCCTGCCGGGGACACAAAGACCAACCTGTACACACTGACCTAAGGGTAAGTTCTGTAATGTAAATGCAATTTACATGCAATTTACGGTTGGGGGGATATTGTTTTTATTGTTTTTAGCATTTATGTTTTAATTGTTTTTTAATTGAATGTTATATTTAATGTTTTTATATTATGTTTTAATGTGAGCCGCCTTGAGTCGGTCTACGACCCGAGAAAGGTGGGATACAAATTTTAAAAATAAAAATAAATAAAATAAATTTCCTTCTGAGTAGCCACCTAATAGGTGGAAGAAAAATTCAGAGATGAGGCGCAATCCTAAATCAGCAATAAGAGCGATGCAGCTCCACGGTAAATAAGAAAAACCTTCCTTGACTTTGAGGAGGCGGATGCCACCATGAATGCCACCCATCTGCAGGATGCAGCGCATGCCCCACTGGCACAGCTATGACAATTGGTTAGTTAAGTCATTAGACAACAGCTCCCTGCTGAGCTTCTTTACAAAACAATTTCAAGCAGGACCAACTGGTCTGTCTGGGAAGTGACAACTTACAACAACCACAGTAGTAATCTTGAATTACCCAGAATTATTTTAGACTCATGTGCGTATCAATTTTGGGAGAGAAGTAGAGGAATTATTCTTTAGGTAATCTCCTCTTGATCTCTCTCCCCATTCATCCCACACCTTGCAGTGTTCAGGTCTCTCTTCAGAAAAAAGCACTACCAATTGTGGTCTGTCCACGCCACCTACTGGAAAAGGAGATGTTTTCTTCCACTTTCAAGAGCTGGGAACATGCAACACTTCATATGTTGGGTTTCTGCTATTGGACACATATATTCCTCTTTTTTCCGGGATATGTCCTCTTTTGCAGCCTTGTATCTGTAAAAAAATAAATCTTCATTATCCTCCTTTTCCTTGTGAACAGGCATCATGTACCCTTCTTGTAATGAATAAATTTTATGTAATAAATTATAATTAATAGTTTTAAATTAAATAAAAAGCAATATAGTGTTTAAATTAACCACATGAAAGCAACATATATTAGTGTTTTTATCTTTCATTTGGTCATGTCTTACATTTTTCTATGTTGTCTTATATTTGGGGCGGCTTGTTCTCTTTTACAGTTATGACACCTGATCACCTGGACACATGGGGGAAACAAATCCTGTTTCAGGAAAGCGTTCCAGTAATCCTCTTCTGGATTTGAGCGTTCCACTAATTCAGTGTTCAGTGGCCACAAAGTAAATCAATTCAGGGTTAGGAATTATATGTGTAGCAAACAGATTCCACACACACAACATCAGCCTTTAAACAATAAATATTTACTGGTCATTTTAACATAAAGGTAAAGGTGTCCCTCACAAGTTATATAGCTGGTTATAACTGACTGTAGGATACGGTGTTCATCCCCGGTTCTAGAGCCAGTGTTGTCCAACATGCTGTTCTCATGTGCATGGAATGGTGTTACCATCCCACCGAAGTGGTACCTATTTATCTACTTGCATTTGCATGCTTTTGAACTGCTAGGTTGGCAGTTGCTGGGCTAAGGATGGGAGTTCACCCCATCTTGTAGGACCCGGGTCTCAAATCCTGCCCTGCTAGTCAACAGGCACAGTGTCTTAACCATTTGCGCCACCTCAGCCTGACATTTTAACACAACAGAGTCATAAGCTATGACAGTGAGGTACAGCCAGGAACAAAATTTGAGCTTTGGGATAATGCCCTTTATGAAACAGAAAATGCTTCAAGTTCATCTGAAAGATGGTGGCAGAAAAAGAGCCTTCTGAACCTTTCAAAGTAAGGAATTCCAAGTCTGTGGTGCCACTACTAACAAGGCCCTATAAAATGCCCCAGAACCTGTCACAGTACTGAATAAACAGCAGGTCAAATGGCACAGCCTCCACAATTGATTCAGGCACATGCATCAACCAAGGCAGCTAACAGAGCTTCTTTGAAAGAAAGAAAGAAAGAAAGAAAGAAAGAAAGAAAGAAAGAAAGAAAGAAAGAAAGAAAGAAAGAAAGAACAGGCATTTATTAGCTTTCAACCTTTTCATATTATAAAGGGGGAAGGTAGTCAGAATAGGTAAAAGGCTATCAATAAATTAAGCGGAGGGAGGGAGTCAAGTTAGAGTAGTACTATTAGATTGCAAGGAGGGCAATTATCAATTCAGCAAACAAGAAAGCCATGATATGGATTAGTTCTCAATTCCCCAAGGAGGGAATTCCAGAGTTATGGTACCACCACAGAGAAGACCTGTTCTCGAGTTGCCACCTCTCTCTCTTGGAACAAAGACGGCACCTGTAGCAAAGCCCCTTCATACTATTTTAGGGATGGGCAATCATGGAGGCCTCCTCCGTGTAAGGGAAAATTTGCTCTCTTTCCTCTATGTTGTGGCTGCAATGGCACCCAAAAGTTGGACCCATTGCAGTGGCATAGCTAAAGATCATGTAGTCCAGTGCAACGCTCAAAATGTTGCCCCAGAAGTGATGTGACAATCAGAAGTGACATAATGTATGGGCTATTTAAAAAAAAGAAAATTGGGGGGGAGGGGGGGAAAGCATCCTCCTCCCCAGTAGCTTGCCACCTATTTGTTCTACTGCCTCCCCCAGCTAGTGGCATAGCTAAGCCATCTGTCTACTATTCGGAATTGAAGATTTTGTAGCAATCCTAACAATAAAATCAAATTTTATGAAGTCAATAAATAAAGGTTGCCCTTTATTGGTTAGAGACGCTGTGCTGGGACACTGTGCTGGGTTATTCTCTCCCTGCTAAATATAAGAGGAGCACCAAGTAGAAGTGGCCCTTTACCCAGCTAGCAAGGATATTATGAGAAATGGGAGCACGACTCAAACAAACAAACAGGTATTTATATGCCGTCTTTGAGGTTATTGGATTTCTCCTCTGACTTTATTTCCAACCCTGTAGAGGATTTTACAATTGACTGGGGTTCTATTTTTCAAGAACTTTCTACGTTATTCATCATGCATATCTTGCCATTTCATATAGCCCCCAAGAGTTTCCTCCTCCACACTTTCCTGAGAGCAAGCCCTATTGACTATAATGGACTTCTATATAGATAGGCATATGATTGGACTCCAGGCCCTGGTAGAACTCCATTAATGCTAACTTGGACCCTCTGTATGAGTTTGACACCTCTAGGTGGTTCCTTGAGTGGTTCTAGGTGGTTCCTTAAATGACAGATCTCGCTTCTCTGGCTTCTGTTTTGCCTCGTGGGAGACTCAGCTGCAGCTGGCTTTTCTTATCTTCCCACATTCCACAGCCAAGCATCAAGGTCTCTCCTCCCACAGCTTCCGGTGTTTTCAAGCCAGTGACCTTCAGATCTTATCTTTTAGCAATTAACATCAATTAACATCAGCTCAACCCTCTAGATCAGACCTTCAGCCTAACAGTCCCATAATTATGACTGTAGCATAATTACATCTCATTGGCTCTCAGAGCAAACAGTCTCATAAGATATGTTTGCATTTTAAAATCCTCTTTTTTGTTCCATAGACAGGTGTGTTTTCATTTCTGGTTAATTGGTCATAACGTTTTATAGACTACAGATATTTGAATGCAATCTGGAGGGGTGACGACTACATGGCTGGTCAAAGAAAATCTGGATGGATAGAATAATTGAGGACAAGTGATATATTATTGTTACCTCTGAAGATGCTTATGATTGGGCCAAGTGGAGAAAGGCATGCAGAAAAGTGGGCCTTGCTCCTATGGGGGAAAATCACTGTGACAAAGAAGATGACAGATAATCGAATGCAGCTTGTTTAATTTAATTTTGCATTAAAATACCTTTCCAATGATGGCAATTTCTTCATATCTACCCCCATTTTTAACAATTTTAACCACTAGCATCAAGCTCAGCTTGTTGCCTCCTAAAGCTTGATAGCAGGTGCAACTGCTACCCCCTGCACTCCTTTAGCTATGCCACTGGCCCTTTGTGGGATTGTGTTTCTGGTCTCTCTGCCAGGTGGCACAAGTACCACAAGTGTTATTTGTGTTACTTGTATGATACCCACACAATTGTGTTACTTGTACATTACCACAAGTGTTAGATGTATGTTACCCATACAACTGGTTGAGAAACCATTCTACTGAGACCATACCACTGAAATCATACCTCTCTACTGATGTAGAGAGTCACTGGACAAAATACAAAGGCACATTTGCTTATCACACACAGGCCATGTTTATTCACAATGTTAAGGGCGAGTAACCAGTGCAAAAACACCCTGGTGTCACATGGGCTCACCATCTACCCCTTATGGACAATGATCTGTGTCTTCTCAGAAGTACAGTGGTGCCTTCACGTAACAAACGCCTTACATAAAGTATGTTTCACGTAACAAACAAAAATTTCTCTAAATTTCTGTTTCATGTAATAAACTGTGCTTCACGTAACAAACACACTCATTGGCAGTTGGAGCAGATGCGCTGGCCGGCAGCCCTTTAAAAAGTGTCAGAGCTGCCTAGCGCACCGTCCCATAAGGAAAGCAATACTTCTGCACTGTTCCTCCTGTGGCCGGGTGTCTGCTGGACAGAGGGAGAGAAGAGCAGTGGAGAAGAGGGAAGCAGCTCAGGGTAGCCAGAAGGGAGCAAAGAGAGAGAGAGAGAGAGGCTCAGGATGGAGAGAAGGAGAAAGTGGGGAGACACTTGGAAAGTGTCTTTGATTGCAGCCTCCTAACCATGTATACCCAGAAGTAAGCCCCATTGTGTTAAGTGGGGCTTACTCCCAGGAAAATGTCTTTGATTGCAGCCTCCTAACCATGCCTACCCAGAACCATGTCATCATTTTTACATCCAGTTAATATTTTTATATGAATATTTTTTGGGTTGTGGAACCAACTGTCTGAGTTTCCATTATTTCCTATGGGAAAATCCGCTTCATATAAAGAACGTTTCACGTAATAAACATGCCTCCAGAACAAATTAAATTTGTCACATGAGGTGCCACTATAAGTCCCTTTGTGCAGGATGACCATATGTTCTCTTTTTCAATGACGTTGTCTTCCTTCCTTCCTTCTTTCTTTCTTTCTTTCTTTCTTTCTTTCTTTCTTTCTACAGTATTCATATACCACTTTTCAACTAAAAAGTTCACAGAACGGTTTACAAAAACATGAAAAAATTAATGGCTAGTGGGCTAGTGGGTAGTTAATAAATTATATTAAATAATATAAATTAAACAAAGAAATAAATACATTATTGTAATTAATAAATTATATACAAACAATACATCCATACCTACTCAAATCTAATGCACCATCAAATCTAATATGCACACTCATTGAGATTTTCTTTAAAAAAGATTTACTGGCAATTGTAATGCGCAGCTGAAAAGCAGGTGTAAAATGAAATTTTACTGCATACAACAAGGAATTATATGACAATAATAGTATGACAATTCATTTATGTTATGATTTTTACCTAATTGGACTACTAGATACACACCCTATACTAATAATAAAAACACCATAATAAAAACACCAAATTTACTGGTTAACCCATCTGGTTAACCCATCTGGTTAACCATCAAACTCTAATGTGCACACTGATTTTGGAGACTAAGAGCACAATCCTAACCATGTCTACTCAAAAGTAAGCCCCATTATGTTCAATGGGTCTTACTCCCAAGAAAGTGTCTTTAGACACTTTCCTGGGAGTAAGACCCATTGAACACAATAGGTCTTACTTTTGAGTAGGCAGTTAGTGACGCTGGGAGTAAGACCCATTGAACACAATAGGTCTTACTTTTGAGTAGGCAGTTAGGATTGTGCTCATAGGCTGCAATCCTAAAGACACTTTCCTGGGAGTAAGACCAATTGAACACAATGGGGCTTACTTCTGAGTAGACATGGTTAGGATTGTGCTCTAAATTCAGCTGGAAAAGCTGAGCATTAGATGTGAGTAAATACAGTACATTAGTGTGCAGTATGTGGTTTTATATATATATATATATATATATATATATATATATATATATATATATATATATATATATATATATATATATTATATTATATTTATATTTATATTTATACATTTATATTATATTTATATATTTGTCTACTATGTCTACTCAGAAGTGAGCCCCATTGTGTTAAATAGGGCTTACTCCCAGGAAAGTGTCTTTAGGATTGCAGCCTAAGTATATTGCATAGGATCCTGCACACTGAATGCATGTTTTGAATTCAATTCCAGTGTTTTGTCATCATTTTTACATCCAGTTAATGTTTTTATATGAATATTTTGGGGGTTATGGAACCAATCGTCTGAGTTTCCATTATTTCCTATGGGAAAATCTGCTTCACTTAAAGAGCGTTTCACTTCAAGAGCAGTCCTCCGGAACGAATTAAGCTCTTTATGTGAGCGACCACTGTATATTGCTTTCATATTGTTGATGTAAACACTACATTACTATAAAATTTAAAACTGTTGCATACAATTAATTACATAGTATTCTGTGAATTGCAAGAAGGCTACATGTTTTCTGCTCAGAAGGAAAAGGAGGAGAGTGAAGATCTTTTCCCCAGGACAGGAGGCTAATGGTACAATCCTAACCCTATCTACTCAGAAGTAAGTCCCATTATATTCAATGGGTCTTACTCCCAGGAAAGTGTCTTTAGGATTGCAGCCTAAGAGGGGAGGGCTGGCCCTGGAGAGGAGACCTGGTCCCCCTGCAGAGACCCCTCCAAGGCAGCTGCGGCCGGTGCTGGTCCCTGAGTCCGGGCAGGGCTCCTCCTCTCCCGCCTGCCCCTCCCTGCTCCTGCCCGGCTCCTCCTGCCTCCCTCCGGTCGTCCAGCGTCACTTCCAGCGCGGGTGCTCTGCTGTCACATCCGCCTGTCTCTGCTGCCTGCCTGCCTGCCTGCCTGCTGGAGGAGGCGCTGGAGGGGCCCCGCGCGTAATGCGGAGCGCAGCAGCTCCCGGTTGTGGCTGCCTTTTAGGGCGCCTGGAGGGGACCGGCCAGCGGAGGATCGGGGCCGGGCCAGCACTGGGGGGCTGAGCTGCACCCACCAGCAGCACCAGCAGCCACTGGGCAGGGAGAACCGCCTGGCCCTGCGACACTCTTGGAGAGCCCCCAACTTGGAGAGGGGCATGTGCAGGTGGGTGCATTCATAGAGGGCTGGGGGGTTAGGGTGGCAAGACCCATCTCTTCCCCCCTCCAAAACACCCTCCAAAACACCCCTTCACCCAGCATCTCATTAGCCTCTGGAACTCCCTGCCACTGGATGTCATCACCTATTTTCCTCCTTTGGACCCTGGAAGAAAAAATCAGTCCTCATCATCCTCTTGTGAACAGGCATCCTGCAAGCTTCTTGTAATTACTACGGCTGAAATCCTAAAAACACTTTCCTGGGAGTAAGATCCATTGAACACAACAGGGCCTTCTTTTGAGTAGGCATGGTTAGGATTGTGCTGTAAGACTGGAATCATAACCATACTTACCCGGAAATAAGCCCCTTTAACTATAATGGGACTTATTTCTGAGTAGACCTGTATAGGATTTGGCGCTTTAAATGTATGTAAAAAAATACAGAATAGTATTATAAGTAATAGTAATATTATAGAATAATAAACGATACAGGCTGTAATCCTAAGTACATTTTCCAGGGGGCAAGATCCACTGAATACCATGGGGCTTACTTCTGAGAAGACATAGATAGGATTTGGCTCTAAGCGTATGTAATAAAATAAGACGTAATAGTATTGTAGAATAATAAATAATAGTAATAAGCAATAGTTATAGAATAATAAACAATACAGACTGCAATCTTAAGAACACTTTCCAGGGAGTAAGATCCACTGATCACAATGAGGCTTACTTCTGAGTAGAGATAGATAGGATTGCACCCGTGCTGTTTGAATTAATCACTTAAAAGCAATATTTCAAGTGTCATGTCCTAAATTTTCTTGAATAGTCTATGTTGGGGGGGTCCTTTGCAGTTATGACATATGGTCAGCTTGGATGTAATAAGCCTATGGAACTCTTTGCCACTGGATGTAATCAGGGTGAACATATGTCCTATTTTTTCCAAGACATCTTTTTTAGTTATGTGTCCTGCAAAATCAAACCAACCACAAATCCCAACTTATCCTCCTTTTCCTTGTGAGCAGGCTGCATTCAGCCTTCTTGTAATTTCTAATAATGTGCAATAGTTTTAAATTTAATAATACAGTATAATAGTGTTTAGGGCTGCAGTGGCTCAGTGGATCACAACTAGTAGGGCAACCTGCAAGGGACATCTTTTTTTAATATAGTGTTAAATTAATCACTTGAAAACAATACATACCAGTGTTTTCTAGCTTTTATTTTGTGGTATCCTACATTTTTCTTGAGTGTCCTACATTTTGGGGGGTCCTTGTCCTCCTTTACATTGCAGTTCTGACATGTTACCTTGGATGTAATTAGCCTGTGGAATTTCTTGTCACTGGATGTGGTGGTTCATCTGGCCTGGGTGGATTGGAGAGATTTATGGAGGAAAAGGCCGTCACAGGTTACAAGCCATGATAGGTCCTGATTTTAGCTCCTGCTTGTAGTTTTAGGCTGCCACAATGTACCCAATACAGGTTGACTTGTATAACCCCTGGAACATCTGGTGGGCCACTGTGAGATAAAGGATTGGCCTTTTCCAGTGTTTCTCCTCTTATCCTCAGTGATTCTGAAAGCATTGGTAATGTAAGTACCGTATTTCCCGGCTTATTACACGCACCGGACCATGAGACGCACCAACGTTTAGAGGAGCAAAACAAGAAAAAAAGCATTCTGAACCAAATGGTGTACTAATATATTTAATAAAATATA
Source organism: Cryptoblepharus egeriae (assembly GCA_030015325.1). Lineage (NCBI taxonomy): Eukaryota > Metazoa > Chordata > Lepidosauria > Squamata > Scincidae > Cryptoblepharus > Cryptoblepharus egeriae. Next base: position 1,300,243 of record JAREYC010000015.1, on the reverse strand, counting down.
GCAGAATAATATTTCAACCATGTAAAGTCAACAGTGGTATTAAGAACCATTATCACTGTCATTAATAAATGAGGAAAGACTTTAAGCTTCAAGCACTCTTTTAATTTTCTGGTAACACCAAAAACTCACCATCTCTAGTGTCAGTGATTTGCGACTTTTGCACAAATTGCATTGCAAATGATCAGACAACAACATTTTACACAAATCTCATTGCAAATAGTCCAGGAAGGCAGGTAAGTTGGGGGATTCTTTTGGGGGGTAGGTAGGGAAAGGTGAGGGGATCTAGATACATAGGGAAGAGTGAGGGAGGCACAGGCATGGAGCAAGAGGGACCAGGTCTTGTGCATGTCTACTTTGGAGCAAGTCTCCAAGCCAGGGAAGGCTGCTTTGGATTGCAACTGTGCCAGGGTGACCAGATGCCAAACCCAAAATTCCTGAACCCCAAGGCCAAAATTCCTAACCCCCAGGGCAAAATTCCTACCCGCTTAAAAAATTGCCAAAAAATGTATTTTTTGTTTTTATATTTTTGATTTTTACTTTTTTGGCCATAACTTTTGATAGGAAGGAGATATCTCAAAACTGATTGTTGCATTGGATTCTGCTCTTCAATACGAATCCAATGACATATGACATGATGGGGTACGGTGCTCCAGGATTGGCCCTATCACTCTAACAGACGCACAGACATTTCCCCCCCCCTTTGGGAAGAAAAAAAAGTGCATCTTATAAACCGGGAAATACGGTATGTGGAACTCCTTGCCACTGGACATGGTGATGCATCTGGCCCAGATGTCTTTAAAGGGGGTGGGAAGATTTCTGGAGGAAAAGCCCATCACAGGTTACAAGCTATATAGATATGTACATCCCCCTTATTTCAGAGGTAGGTTGCAAGGGGTGGCACCATGATGCAGGTCTCCTGCTGTCTTTCATGATCCCTGGAGCTACTGTGAGATACAGGAGACTGGCCTTCACTTGATGGGCCTTTGACATGATCCAGCAGGTCTCCTCTTACATTCCTATGTTCAACTGTGTGTTGTGCTTCTCCTGAGATGTATATGTGTTTTTACCTGCTTGGAGATTGAGCAATCTTTGAATCTTTCACTCTTGCAGGGGAAAGTGTGTGTCTGTGTGTTTTATCCTCCTTTGCCCCCATGTGTCTTTTTTTCTTACCACTTCCTCTGTGCATGTGTCAGGGTAAAATCCTAACCCATTTTCCAGATCTGGAGTAAGGGCACTGCAACTCCAAGGTAAGGGGACAAACATTACATCAGGAGGCCTCCATGGTTGCCCCCAACTGCAGGATGCAGCACATGCCCCAATGGCACAGCTGTGCCAGTGCTTGAAAGTTGGTTAGGATTGTGCCCTCCAAGTGTATACTGTGAGGCTGCAATCCTATGCACATAGGGTTGGCATAAGTCCCAAAAAACAGGGACAATTCTGATTTTTGAGGATTGGCAAATGAGAGAGAGAGGGTCCTGTCCCAATTTTGTGGAAGAGAATTAGGGCCTATATGCACACTTTCCTGGGAGTAAAGCCCCATGAATTCAGTGGGGCATACTTCTGAGTAGACATGCATAGGATGGAGCGCTGAAAGTCTTGATCCTTCTCGCATACCATTGCAGGCAGTGATCTCATCTGTCGGTGTGTATTTCTCTTCTCATCTGTCAGTGTATATTTTTCCAAGTTGTGCTCCTTCTCTCTCCCCCTTGCACAGAATGGTTTTCCCGGAGTTGTGCGCATGTGTGTCAGGGGCAAGCCAGAGCCTTCCATCTCGCTATTTAGGGACACAGGATTGTATGATTCTTGTCATTAGATTCTCAAGATTCAATCCTCATCTCGTACTTTTGTTGAAAATAGAATATTGTGCGGTGGTTGCTGTGGCTCAGTATTGAGGGTTTGTCTTTGATAGCAGGATTCTGTGCCTGTTTTCTCAGACGTAAATTCCACCAAGCGGAGTGGTCCTTTCCTCCCCCCCCCCCAAGATGCATCTGACCAAGCTCATGTCACCATAAATTGTAAGGGAAAAAAATGCAGTGATGTCATTTTTTCAGTATGGAATAATTTTACTTGGTTATTATTTCTTCATGAAGAGCCATATAGGTTGGCAGAGCTAGCTGATGATAACGATTACCTAAAATGAGCCCAGGTGATGTTACTGGAATCAGTCGTAAGTAGACATCTACCCTTAAGGAAATCTTTCCAAATTCTTCAGCTGCCTGGCCCTGCTCCAACCTGCAAAGAATGTACATTATGTGAGTAAAAAACTTTGGAGCCCAGATGACGTTCCAGATGATTTCTTTTGCAAGGATCATCCGTTCGTTTTCCAACCAGCTGTTTCTCTCCAGAGTTGTCCCATTCCCTCTTTGTGCACCCAGAAACCATTACCTTCTCCAGTTGGTGATGATAGTAATGACGTATTTTTAATATTTATATATTAAATATTTTAATATTTAATTTTAATACATAAACTGTTAATATTTATATTAAAAAAATTATATTCTGCCTTTCCCATGTCAAAGCAAATGCCCAAGTAGGCTTACCAAGGTTTAGTTCCTCCCCTCCTGTTGTTCTCACAACAACCCTGTGAGGCTGAGTGAGTGGTTTCTGTGTACATTGCAGAAAATTAGAAAACGGGTCTCTTTCCCAAGGATCATACAACGTTGGGACTGATGCAAAAGAGATAGCAGGAGGAGGGAAGGAAATGTAGAGCTCAATCCAGAGTAACTACGGGGAGTCCTTGCTCTGATGTAAGAACAATTTGCTCTGGATTGCAATATGAATTTCCCATAGGTTTTCACTAGGTGGTGCAGTAACTACAGGTACACGTAATGTCTCTTACGTGCTCCCGTAGTTACTCTGGATTGTAGGGCTTGAGCTGAATGGTGATTAATTTTGCTGTCAATACAGAAGTACAGGTCCTTGTCCCCCAGAGGTTAACAAGCAACTGATGCAAAGAAGTTAACTAATATAGGAGTAGAACATACAACAAGTTCAATTATACTGTCTATACTAAGCTTACTTATGGTAGGGTTTGGCGACAAAGGAGTCGTGCTTAAGGATTGGTCTTGAAGGACCTGAAGAAGCGACTGCGCTAAAGTATGTGGCTTTAGGGTGTGTGCTTTTGTGTATGCTTTGTTGTGAATCATTTGGCTTCACTTATATCAGAAGGGGTACGTGGCCTTGGGCTGTCTATATTACTCACCGAGCTGTCTGACCAAAGCACAGTTTTGCTTTGGTGTCAGCAAAACCTTCAGATGTTGCAGATCTTAGGTGCCAGATGCAGTTGTAAGTATTGGGGTTGTGGGTCTGCTGAGATCAGGCTGTGTCAGTGCCATATTTGGCATGGACTTTCTAGGGAAATAATTTTTTTTAATTAATCAAGCAAGCTGGGACTGTGCATGGACGCAATGCGCGGCCACAGTTTTAAACAAGCAAGTTCCAAAAATTGCAAAAAATGGCAATTGCTCTGGTGCATACATTAATGTTCAGATTTTGCTGGATCATGCCCAAGATTTACCTCATCCAGTGTTCTGCCTCAACAGTGAACAGGTGCCTCTGGGAGGCTTACATGCAAGTGATGCAAATTATCTTTATTAAAGACAAACATTGGCGCTCTGAGCGATACTAACTCTGAATAGGGAGGCTCAGGAGTTGTGCATAGCAGCAGTAAATAGACTGTGAGCCCAATCCAATGCAAGTCTACGCAGAACTATGTCCCATTATGATCAATGAGGCTTACTTCAAGGCAAGTGAGGAGAGCATTGTAGCCTGATTCTCCATCATGAATGTGTTTCAACCCCTTTTCCGAGATCTCACTAAGTGCCACATTAGCAGAATTAATGCCACCTCCTTCTTCAGAGTCCTGTAGTTCACAGTTTCTCCAGGTTGTTGGATCCCCCAAGAGATATGAAGTCAAATCTCTTGGGGGATCCTTTATTCTGGATTACCTGTTGTAATACGGCTGCATTTGTGTATGGTTTGTAGGAAATATTTTTCTAATGAACAAAAGTTTGCAGCAAGCCACATGTGCCCCTCAGAATGTGTGCTTGGTGTGAGTGTTCATATTGATGCATCTATACATCTGATTTATATGCATCCGAGGTTGAATGATATATGGTTCAAATGACTGAAACTTAAATTCAATTCTGGTTCAATTTTTTCAGTTATTGTGTCTTTAGGATTGCAGCCTTCTGAGTAGATAGGCATAGGATTGGGCTCTTTGAGATATAAACAGTTCTTGCTTATAGTGTTGTGCCATCAGATGAATGATCATACAGTTGAACTTTTAGGAAAGAATGTGATTTTTGAAAACTGTGCATGCTTTTAAATGCAAGGAAAAAATGCTTTTACCAACAAAATCCATAGGATTAGAAAAACCAACAACTGAGTTTTTAAAAAAAGTTAATCGTACTTGACAAATGGATAGCCAGTTACTAACCGAGTGTGTGTACAGGTTTGGCTCCAGTTCACGCAGCCAAGAGTTTTCAATATGTGGGTTCCTTTCCTGCTCATGATGTTAAAATCCCTGAACCTATTTTAGTCTTTTGAGTTCAAGTCCAGGTAAATTCCTTGATAGTAATAACCCTCACCTTTGTTTCCATTTTTAGGACACTGCGCATCAGAGCACATGAACAGAGAGAGACTTTGGGATTTTCAAATCCTACGCTGGAATGTGGGAGACATCAACTGTGGTTGTTCTGCATGGACATGTCATAAAGGCTCTTTCTATCTCACCGGAAGCTAGAATGTTTTCCTAACTGACTGCTTTTGCTGACTCATTCTGGGGCTTAATTTCCAATCCCCCTACCTTTCCTTGAAATCAACCCAATATCAATCCAGAGTTGCTCCCTACATACCAGCAGCTGCCATGAATGGACTTACAGTCAGTGAACTGTGTTGCCTTTTCTGCTGCCCACCTTGTCCAGGCCGGATCGCTGCTAAGTTGGCTTTCTTGCCTCCAGAACCCACCTACACAATAGTCCCGGAACCAGAACCTGCTGGCAGTGCTAGCAACAGCTCTCTGCGGAGTGGCGCCCTGGCCCGCTGGAAGCTCCACTTGACAGATCGGGCAGATTTCCAATATAGCCAAAGGGAGCTGGATACCATTGAGGTCTTTCTGACCAAAAGCAATCGAGGGAACCGAATTAGCTGCATGTATGTCCGGTGTGTGCCAGGTGCCAGGTAAGGAATTGCCAAAGAGGAGATGGCTGCAGTGGATTGTTTAGAAGTTAACAGCAAAATCCTAACCATGTCTACTCAGAATTTTAGAAGATTGTTTAGAAGTTAACAGCAAAATCCTTACCATGTTTACTCAGAAGTAAGCCCCATTGTGTTCAATGGGTCTTGCTCCCAGGAAAGTGTTTTAGGATTGCAGCCAGAGGCTGGTTGTCCTAATCAAAGTACCAAAACTGAGCGTTGTGTCTTCCCTATTGGGACCTGCACCTAGTATTATGGAATCCCTATAATAACACTTCATAGTTAGAAAGTACTTTGGTGAGCACACCTGTTGCCCAGATATTGTATTTTAATGTTTTTAAACTTTATTTTTACATATAAATTACTACAAAGTACATTTTCAGTTTAGAGCAAGTACTAAAGTTCACTGAAGTTCATCCTTTTATCTATAATCCCCCTGTATATCCTTTCCCTCCTTTTACTTTCCCCAAAATCCCAGCCATTCTCAAGGAAAGACATTAAGGTTGCAATCATAACTACACTGGGAGTAAGCCTTATTAGTGGGACTTACTTCTGAGTACACATGCTTAGGATTGGGCTGTTAGAAAATAATGAGTGCATCAACAAACTCCAAGCAGTAAAACAGGAGAGAAGATAAACAATGGCTGCAATTCTAAAGACACTTTCCTGGGAATAAGATCCATTGAACACCATGGAGCTTATATTTGAGTAGACATAGTTAGGATTGTGCTCAAAATAGAACAAAATATCCTTAGGCACACTAATTTAGAAATAAGGGACTTGCTATTGAGTAACATAATGTATATCCTACAAACAAGCATTCATTCCTGGAAATTTCTCTAAATGAAATAAACATTCTATCCCTCCCCAAATATCTCTATGTAACCTAAAGTCAAAAGCTAGGCAATGGCTCAAAAAGGGCCATTATCATTATATCTGTACAGATATATATGTTATATCTGAATGACATTACTCTAGTTCATGATCCTGATATGAATTGAATACAGATGTCCTCATTATCCACTCGGGTTCCAAAATCTGTGTATAAAGAACCTCCCATAGATTAAAAAAATCTGTGTATAAAGAAAAAAATGGAAAAATAGGTTTAAAGACCCACTTTCAGGTTTCTTGCTCCTCTTGCACCTATTGAAATAGGGTAGTGCCTCAATATCTGCAGGGGTTTGATTCTGGAACTGAAAAATGGAATGATTGCTTGCATGACTACCTACCTACAACAGTAAAAAAAGCAGGTTTTTTTTAAAATTGTGAGTTGTAGTGGCCATTCATATTGAATCAAAAACATCTATAAAAAAATCTGTGCATAACAAAACTGGACCTGTATATAATCTCAAACATTGGTCCAGCTCTTTTTAGTGTTTGGAGTACTTTGCATGCATTACCTTGCTGTTTTCTTTCCCACAGCTCTGTCAGGTTAAATACATATTATTATCCCCATATCCCAGAAGGAAAGAGTGAATGTGAGTGGTAGTGGCTTGTCCAAGACCCCCGAGTGAATTCCCAGTGGTGTGATTAGAATGAGGGAAAACCTTATTTTCAGCTGAGTTTCTTGACTGTTCAGTGTTCCACCAATTCTTAGCTGGCCTTATCCCCATGTAGGTATTGTTTATTAGGAGCAAGGTGTCCATATATTTTAGGCAGCTGCCCAGGTTCTTGAGGCCATCTGTGACGTGTTGACTCCATGTGGAATCCCTTCTTGAGTACAGGGCCATGTATAGCCCAATGTTATTTTAAACTTATTTCTCAGAACATGTGCTACCTGGCCATTTTGACTGGAGATGATGGATTAAACCTGCAGCCTTTTGTATGCTTTGCAGGCATTCCATGTGTGATGGTTCTTCTCTTATTCTTAATTCTTCTAGTTAGACTCCTTTGCTCTGGTTTGCTCATACTTGTGTTGTGTCTATGTCAATAAATCCACGATGACCTCCAACAACAGGCTGATGAAGAGATAGAATATGTTCATTAAGACATAAAAAGAGGCATGGGGTAATTCAAAGAAGGAAAGCATGGAATGAGCAGACAACAGAAGACATGAGAAACCTCCAGGAGGATCTGGATAAACTGGAATCCTGGGCTGTAACAAATAGAATGAACTTCAACAGGGAGAAGTGCAAGGTTCTGCACTTGGGCAATAAAAACCAAAAACACAGGTATAAAATGGAGGATACTTGGCTTGGCAGCACAACATGTGAGCGGGATCTTGGAGTCGCCGTGGATCACAAGCTGAACATGAGTCAGCAGTGTGATGTGTCTGCAAAGAAGGCAAATGCCATTTTAGGCTGCATTAAGAGGACTGGAGCTTCCAAGTCGCGAGAAGTTCTAGTTCCTCTTTATTCAGCATTGATCAGACCTCACCTTGAGTACTGTGTTCAGTTCTGGGCACCTCACTTTAAGAAGGATGCAGCCAAACTGGAGCAAGTCCAGAGGAGAGCAACAAGAATGATCAGTGGGATGGAAGGGAAGCCCTACGAGGAAAGGTTGGGGGAACTTGGGATGTTCAGCCTGGAGAAGAGGAGGCTGAGAGGAGACATGATTGCCCTCTTCAGATACCTGAAGGGCTGTCATAGGGAGGAAGGGGCTCATTTGTTCATAGCTGCCTCTGAAAGCAGAACTAGAACCAATGGGTACAAATTGCAAGACAGGAGATGCCAGTTGGATATCCGGAAAAAAATTCCTGACAGTGAGAGTGGTTCGGCAGCGGAAGAGATTGCCAAGGGAGGTGGTGGACTCTCCCTCACTGGGGAGCTTCAAGCAGAGGCTCGACAAGCACTTGTTGGAGATGCTCTAGGAGGATTTCCTGCTGCAGGTAGGGGGTTGGACTAGATGACCTACTAGGTCCCTTCCAACTCTAGGATTCTAGGATTCTTTCTGGATGTTGTGATGCTTCTCTGATCCCCAGTGAAGTGCATTGAAGAGGCTGAGCACAGATTCTTTAAGCCAGAGAGCCATACTCTCTGAGCACAGAGAGCCACACTGGAGCACACCAAGCATCCTTTGGCTTGCACTTTTGGGAATGGATCAAATTTCCCCAACCGATCAAATGGTTTGTGACCACCTAGATATCCCACTTTGACCTTCGAATGACTTGGATGTTCAGTTAGTTGCCAGTCCTACAAGGTGGACATTCTATGGGCTTTTGTTCATAATGGCCCCATTTGATGGAGACAGAAAAGCCACAGGACGACCTATCTGCTTGACCCGATGATTTCCTGTGTCTGATTTCAGTGTGTCTGAGGGAAACCTCTTTCCTGCTGAAGTTTACACTGAGTCTTTCCTGATGGGAAATATATGGGTGAAAGAAAGGGAGCAGGACTTTGTTTTCTTCACACTGGGAAAGTACAATTTTAAAAAGACCCATTAGAAAACAATGATCAAGTAGCAGCATTAAGACAACATAGCACCTTAAAAGCAGAACATATTTAGAAGAAGGTTGGTGATTGACTAAGGGTGCAATCCAGAGTAACTACGGGGAGTCCTTGCTCCGGAGTAAGAACAAGTTACTCTGGATTGCAATATGAATTTCCCATAGGTTTTCACTAGGTAGTTCAGTAACTACGAGTGCATGTAATGTCTCTTACGTGCTCCCGTAGTTACTCTGGATTGTAGCCTTAGAGCACAATCCTAACCATGTCTACTCAAAAGCAAGAGGAAAGTGTCTTTAGGATTGCAGCCTTAATGTATTTGTATCCCACTTTGCCTTCACCAGGCAAATGTCTAAGGTGGCTAACCACATTCAAAAAAATCCATGCATAAAATAAATAATGCACAATAAACCCATAGCATAAACCTCCCCACACACATACACATACACATACATACATACACCAGCAATATAAAAATGGAGGAAAAAAATAAAGGACATGTTAATATAAAACAAAGAGTCATAAAATGCTGCAAAATTATGAAATAAAGAAGATAAGCAGTGGCCATTAAATAGCATATTGCAAGTAAAGAGGCGTCATAAAATGAACGATAAAATATCAGATCAGCAGGGAAATATAAAAGTCAAGGGCATAAAAACACACAATTGCAAATGAAATATTTTCCCCACCCTCCCATCCTAATGATTCAAAAGAAAACCAAAACGGTTTTGGTTCTCTTTTTGGAGAAGATCAAGGGAGAGGGAAGTTCCCAGATCTGCAGGGAGGGAGTTCCACATCTGCTTTGGTGGATCCGATACAAATATCAACAAGGCAAAAAACATCATCCATCAGAGTGACATTTATTTCCTGTGTGTAAGCATATTGCTATATTGGCATATTGATGCAAACATACGAGAAAAGCATATTGATGAGCCCTTGTTTGAGAGCCAACTAAAAGGCATGTGCCATGAGTGACTTTTCTCCTCGTGGTGCTATAGTGGAAAGAGAAGTTAGTTCTACCAGAATTCTCCCTTGTGGGGAGCCATCAGAGTTCACATGGCTTGCGCCTCGCGACCTCAGGTATGATTGCAAAGTAACCACAGCCTGTTTCTCGATGAAGATGGATAATCTGGCAAAGATAATCTGTATCCTTAGGTGCTTTGGGTACGAAAGCATCAGTGTCAAGGTCGAGACTTTGGCTGAGTGATGGCTGGGAGGCTGACGGCTGCTTCCGTAGAGCCAGAGAAGTGCAGTGCGAGATTTGGAGGCCCAACAGCTGTTTCCTTGGCCTGACAGATGTTGGGTGGCTGTAGATCTGGATGTGCTCCTATTGGAATTTCCTGCTTCTTCATGACTGTAGCTGAAAAATCCCTCTCATATCGCTTGGTTGGGTGGATGCTGCAAATTGTGCTCATGTGTGATATAAAGGAACCATATTTAGCACATCTGTACCCCATCAGGACAATGGTCCTCAAACTTTTTTAGTGGCAGGACCCACATTTGGGAAAATTGGAGGGAAGCTCTTGAACATGGAGGCAAGATCCATCAGCTGATTAGTCCTAATAACTGTGGAACCTCCATGTTCAGAGGCAGGCTACCAATGACACACTGAATATAAAATTGGAGGGGCGACACTCGGAACAACCCTATGAGGGTTGGAAAAGGCTGGCTGAGCCAAGGTCACCCCAGTGAACTTTGTGACGGAGCAAGAATTTGAACTCAGATCTCCTCGATCTTTTAACCACTAGGCAACGCTGGCTAGATTTAAAAGCTTGAAAACTCAGTCACAAAGGCGGCTATCTTATTTACGCTCACATGGGAATAAGCGTCATTGACCACAAGGGCACTTACGTGCAAGTAGCATTTGTAGAAGTGCATTGTAAGTATATTTTGTGGCAATTCAGGCTGCAATCATACCCACACTTACCTGGGAGTAAGGCCCACTGACTATGATGGGATTTACTTATGAGTAGACATGCATAAGTTTGGGTTCTCAGTTACTTATTGACAAGCAACAGTGGATAGTTGGTTCCAAAGTGGCTTTTTTTGTCTTGTGCACACTCAAATAGTTTTGTTCTTTGCTGACTCTCTTTCCTGTTCTGTCCATCCAAATTCTGACCCCAGCTAAATACAGCGTTCTTTCTGAGGCCTACCTTGCTGGGTCAGTTTTTTTGCCTCCCATGTCTTCGCTAGGTGAATTTTTCCACAGGCACAAGGCGGATTTTACTCTTTGTTGGAGTGAAAGAGTAACCAGGAAAGCAAAGGAATCTGTTTCAGCTGAGCCCTGTTTGTGCCTGTTACAGCTGAGCCCTACATGATGGATCCAGTCCCTCACTGCATTTCCTTCTAGCCTCTTGCCCACCCTTTCTGCATATAGGTGGAAATGGCGGACTTTTCAAAGGGATTTATGGAACCCTTAAGGAGATGAAGGACGCACCACCTGGTCGGTCTGCTGCCGCAGCTGGCTCCCATCCAATCCGCCATCTCTGTCTAGCTGCAGATGCCTTGTTCCAAACCAGCTGCTGGGATTCTGGGAACGCAGACCTCGGTTAATCCCAGTCTCTTGCACGTTCCCTTCTGTCGGGTTTGAGTTTCTGGACTGTGTTGACCTTATTTATCATTGTTATTAAGATTACTGTTACTAGCAGTAGAAGCAGTAAGATAAATATATCTGTCACCAAATAGCATATATTGGTTCTCAAACTTTTAGGTTACAGTGCAATCTTAAGCATGCCTACTCACAAGTAAGTCCCATTGTGTTCAATAGTAGTTACCAGTGATGGGATTCAAAGAAATTAACAACTGGTTCTATGCCCATCTGGCATCCACTTTTAAATGGCTATTTTTAAACTTTATATGTCCTATCTCTCATTAACAACCGGTTTTATAGAGTAGGTGCGAACCTGCTGGAGCCCACCACTGGTAGTTACTCCCAGGAAAGTGTGATTAGGATTGTAGCCTTACTCCCTAAACAAGTCTTTGGGGAGAGGGGGGTGAGGGCAGAATCGCATCACCAAGACAGGAGAAAGAGGGGTGATTCCACTAATATTTACTGATGGATCACAGGAGCAGGCTCTGTACCACCACTAAAGGAGTAGCTTGGATCTGCACCTCTTGAAGTTGTAGCTCTTGTACTTGCAGCCTATCTCACTTCATTGTATAAGTCACACACTTATACAGATAGATACATATATCTCACTTCATTCAAGCATCCCCCCACTTATTGGACAGGTTAGCAACTGGAGCACCGTCCAAAAAGTGAAAACCGTTGAAAAGTGAAACCTAGTCTTTTTCAGCTTGCAAATGCAGAATGGCCTCCAAAAAAGCCATAAATAATCATTTGCAAAAGCCTAAATAACACATATTTATTAACGCACAGCCAAAATAGATAACAAATTACAGTCAAATGAACAAAGGCATGCGTGGGCAACAAATATCTTATGTATTTGAATGGTGGTTATTCTGTGAAGAAAGTCATAAGGAAATGCCAAAAACAGTTTGATCACCATATTACATGCAAATCAACATCAGGGTAGACTATTTTAGCCTTTAGAACAGCAGAGAGAGGTTGAAACAGTGTAGCGTATGTTGAATGAATGAGTTCTAGGGATAATTGAAAGGTGTTGAAAGAGAGGAACCATCCAAAAATAAACTGTTTGAAAGTGGGGGGACAACTTTATATGTGTGGACAAGGCCTAATGCTGTTGTGTCTTTCTGCCTTGTTTCTTCCCCACTCCAGGTTCACAGTTCTGTTCTCACACGGTAATGCTGTTGACTTGGGCCAGATGTGCAGTTTCTACATTAGCCTGGGCACCCGGATCAATTGCAACATCTTCTCCTATGACTACTCGGGTTATGGTGTCAGTACAGGAAAGCCTTCAGAAAAGAACCTCTACGCTGATGTCGATGCAGCCTGGCAAGCCTTGCGAACTCGGTAAACCTTGTCGGGATGTCCACTGGTTGACAATAATTTTTTAATATCTTGGTGTCGTTCTTGTCCTACATGCTCGCAAAAGCTTTGTAATATTCTAACTGGGTTAGACCAAAGATTCATCTTGCCCAGTATCTTCTTTCCAACGATGGGCAGCCAGGCAGGTCTTGGTAGCCAACAAGAAGAGCATGAAGGCAATGGCGCTTTCCTGCCTTGGGTCATCAGCTGCTTGTATTCAGACAACAGATGACTGACAGCTAAATAGGACCTCCATGCAAAGGAGCAGTCTCCTTAATGTGGAGAGCAGCCAGCATGAGAGGACCTTCCTGGGAAGGCTTTCTTTTGCCGCTGTCAGATCGCTTGATCCGATCCAGCAGATCTTTTCTTATGTTCCTAGACGAACACAGATTCTTCTATGAAAGAACATGAACTTGTCTGCTGGTTCAGACAGAGGGGTCATCTAACGCAGCAGCTTTTTCTAACAGTTGATAATCAAATACCGTATTTACTTGAATCTAATGGGCACCTTTTTCAGTCTCCAAAATCAGGGTGCACATTAGATTTGATTGATGTTGCATTTGATTCAAGATGGTCATTCTAGCCTGTTGTGAAAAGTTGTACAATTTTGATTATTATAAGTATGGATCAGTTTTTTGTTTAACAGTTTACTGTATTGTAACAAAAAGTAACATAAACCCATTGTATAAAATAATGCAATTAGGTAACATAACCTCAATCCATTGTCATTTGATTATTGTCATATAACTCACTGTTTGTATGTGGTTAAATTAAATTGTGCACCTGCTTTGCAGCTATGCATTACAATCATCAGCAAACATTTAATCTTTCGCCTTTAAAAACTGTGGTGCTCATTAGATTCAGTGGTGCATTAGATTCAAGTAAATGAGGGTACAGTATTTGACAAGCTAGTCGTGAAGGTTGCAGCCTGTCCCTATTCTTCATCCTCGGCAACCAGTAGACTGCCGCTGAATATTGATGCTCCATTTAGCTATCACATGTGAGGATTCAAGGCTTATCAATGTATAATTTTTCCTCCTGTGGCCTGTTGGATAGTCCCGGGTGGAGCAGAAACAAGAAAATAATAGCGTGCTGGCTTTAATTTGTTCTCTGGCAGTATCTAGTCCTCATAGGGAGACTCCATCCAAACATGGATGCTCTGCTCAGCTGTGATGGCTGATTGCAACGGAGACCTATCCCTTCTCCATGAATGTGCCTAATAGTTACATCTTAAGCCAAAGCCTATAGTGAGTTTCATTTGCTTAATCGCCTGTTGTGTGAAGTATTACTTTATGCAATGTAGGAATAACTCTTGGAAAGGCATTTAGCATGCAGGAATTAATTGCAATCATTTTAATTATTTTCCGCTGTCACCCCTCTCCTTCTCTCTCGTCCCATCTGCCACCCAGATACGGGATCAGCCCAGAGAACATCATCCTTTATGGGCAAAGCATTGGTACAGTGCCCACGGTGGACCTGGCCTCCCGCTATGAGTGTGCCGCTGTCATTCTGCACTCACCCCTGACTTCAGGCATGCGTGTCGCCTTCCCGGATACGAAGAAGACCTACTGCTTTGACGCTTTCCCCAAGTAAGTCCCTCAAAGGTTACCAAAAATCCAGCCTCGTCCTCTGAAAGGGAGATGCATTTCAGTGGGAGTCAGGGAGAGGCAAGCAAGCAAGGTGGACTATGTGCATCTAATTTCCTTTCCAGAATGTTGAGGATATCAGAAGACTACTGTAGAACATGGATGCTGTGTTTAGTTATGGCTAAAAGGTGCTCACAGCCCCATCTGAAAGTCCCATCTTAAGAAGATCCAGCCTGGATCAGACTGAAGGTCTAGCTCAGTGGTTATCTTTTGAGAATGACAATCTGAGACACCCCCCAATGATGTCATCAACCTGGAAGTGATGTCATGGACAAAAGTGACATCAAAGAGGAAGTGATATCCCTGTGATGCCAGAGCTCTTCATGTCTACTTAGAAGCAAGTCCCGTTGTGTTAGGTTTGCCATAATTCTCTTCCACAAAATCAGGGCAGGACCCTCTGTCATACTTACTAGTATGTGAACACAATTTCCCAAATTCATGACTGTCCCTGTTTTGGGGGAAATATGGCAACCCTACATTTTGTTCAATGAGACTTAACCTGCAGGAAAATATGGATTGCAGCCTAAGTGCCCCATTCCAAATGGCGGCACCCAGCTATTTGTGACCCTTCCTGAAATGAAGTTGCAAGCCCCACTTTGAGAACCACTGGTCCAACATCCTCCTTTTCCTAGTGGACAACCCAGCAGCTCCAAGAAGTCCACTGGAATGACATGCAGTAAATTGCCCACCCTCCTGTTTAGTTACCTATTCACATTTTATACCACCCTTCCTCCCAGGAGCTCAGGGAGGTACAGAGTACACCAGTACAGAGTTCCTCCCCTCCTTTTGTCCTCACAACAACCCTGTGAGGTAGTGGGAGCTGACATATAAATGACAGGCTCAAGATCACCCAAGAAGCTTCATGGCAGACCAGTGTTTAAATCCTCAAGTACTATATGCCTTGACCCTTTCCCTCCTTGTTTTCTATTTGTTTACAAGGAAAGCTAGATTCTTAGGCTACTGGAGACAGTCCATTATTTTTATCCACCCTTCCTTTCCAGTCTGCTGCACTGGCAAAATGATGGTTATATGCAAGCAATAGGTACCAGCATTATATTTTGTTGTGTTTTTCTAAAATTTTATTTTCTCACATGGTTTTCATCTATCTCATATCAAATGAGATATTAGAACATACAGAACTCTACTGCATAGACCAAATATACATATGGTCCAGCAGACTCCAGTAATGGTCAATCAGGTGTTTTGAGAAAGCCCAGAAACAGGATATATACTATAGAATCAAGAGTTTCTCCACTGTTGTTGTCCAGCGGTGGCTATTTGTAGGTAGACCTGAACCTAGTAGGCCTCTGAACCTGGTGGTTCCACCACCTTATCATGGTTAATATCTGTTCCTAGACTTTTTCTTTTCTGGTTTTCTGTGGCAAAACATTCTATAAATAAGTGCCATGAGTCAAAGGATTCTCTGTCCCGAAGCTTGATCCCCCCATTCAAATCCCCCAAGTGTAGTTTTATGCCCCAAAGTTTTTTTTTAATTCTCCATTGCTAGTTTGTCTTTTTATTTATATGCTTTATATCTTGCCAACATGGTGCAAAGGAAACCCTGATGGTGGCTTCCAGCATGCAGTTATTTATAAAAATTTCAGCTAGAATAAAAGCGAAAGGCGAGCAACAGCTTGTTTTGTCTTTATTTGATTTGTACCACACTTCCTCTCCCAACTGCTTCTCTTTCAGGCTCAAAGGCCTTCAAGGCTTCAAAGGATGAAGCCAAACCAAAACCAAATCATTTAGTGGTTTGACTCCCTGGAGTGAGCATCAGGTTTTTAAGGCAACCGCATGCCTGGAATGCTTCCAACCCTCCATTTGTCCGCTAGACTTTGCAGCCTGAAAATTTGCAGTTTCAGATGTTTGACCCATTTGTCTGTTTTTCCTTCTATCAATCATCATTAGTCTTCCTTCTGTATATCCATCCCTCCATTATGATTCTCTTCTATCTTTCTTCTGTCTAACTGTCATTAGTCTTTTTCTCATTTGTATGTACAACTGTCATCCATCCATCCATCTATCTATCTATCTATCCATCTATCCATCTATCCATCTATCTATCTATGTATGTATGTATGTATGTATGTATGTATGTATGTATGTATGTATGTATGTATGTATGTATGTATGTGGGGCTATGAATTGGTGATATTGCACATTCTTTGCCTGCAGATCATCTCTTGCCATCTCAATCCCTGGCATCTCCACTTAAAGAAAAACAACTTCTGGGCTTGGAAAGTAGTAAAGAAACACTTTGACTTTTACCAGTTAAAGATCACAGTGGACTAAGTGGCTCCATATCTTGCCTTTGCATGAGCAGCCTTATATGAAGGGCTGTGGGTAGCTCAGTGGCAGAGCAAGTGCTTTGTTCCACACAGAGGGCTCCAGGTTTAGTCCCTGATATCTCCAGTTGAAGGGATCACTAGTCACAAGGTTAGGAATAGTACCATATAGTAGCTTCCTGCCAGGCTAAATGGACCAAAGGTCTGATTTTTTTATCCTGATTTTTTTTCCTTTTTTTCCTTTCCATAGCATCGATAAAGTGTCTCGGATTACCTCTCCCGTCCTCTTCATCCATGGCACAGAGGATGAGGTTATTGATTTCTCCCATGGTTTGGCCCTCTTTGAGCGCTGCCCGAAAGCCGTGGAGCCCCTCTGGGTGGAGGGTGCTGGCCACAACGACATTGAACTGTACAGCCAGTACCTCGAACGCCTGCGTAAATTCATCTCCCACGATCTGGCTGGCCAACACAACTGAGCCCTCTCACGCTTCTTTCGCCCTTCCTTCTGGTGATAGCCATGTGGTCCTGTGACTGAGATGCGGAGGGGAAGAAGGAGACGCTCGTGGATTCAGAAGCAGAATGTTGCCCACACTGCAATCTCCATGAAACTCACACACACATACATACCATCTGCCAAGATGGGATCTCGCCCCAAGCTCTCCATTGTGGATCCATTTCTCTGGAGGAACATAGGGTTTCCTCTCCATTGCTGGATGTCAGCCAAGCAGTCCTTGCTCACAGCCGCTGCCATCTCTAATGACGAGTATCTGTTCCTGTTCCAAGACTGGGGTTCTCTGTTACCCCTCATCTCGACACTTTGAGAAACTTGAGGGTCGCCAATGTTTTGGTGTTTATTTTATTTTTAATGACCAGGCCTCCACTGAGAGTGCACTGTGTTTTCAGCCTCTCCACCTCTGTGTCCTATTTCCAGATCCCATTTTACTTAACTCTCTCTGACCCAGCAATAGCAATAAGCCATGAGAGGAGGCACCACCAATGCTTTTCCATGGGAAAAGAGTGGCACATTGCATGATGGCTAACATGGCTTCCTCTACCTTTGCTGCCCAGCCCACAGCACCACTAGAGGTATTGAGGAATTTGGTCAAGTTTCTCATGTGTCAAGGGGTGTCCTACGAATGTATTTCATATGGATGTAACATGAAAGGACTTGGATCGTGCAGCCTGAGAGGGCTGATCCAAATAAGCCAGCACTAAGGAAAGGGGGGATTGCCTACTCCGTCCGCAACTCCTTGCATTTTATTGTTTTAATTGACCCCCTCCATTCTGTCCAGATGTTCCCACATGTTTGGGCCGTGTTTAATTCCAGGTATATGGGGGAAGGGGGGATCAAAGTGGCCTCTGCCCATTCATTTTGGAAACAAAGAGGAATAAAAAAATTGTATCGAGCCAGACTGGTTTTCCAAAGAATGTTGCTTGGAGTGTCTCTGGACGCAGATGCTCATGCATGTTCAATCCCAGGCAGGGCATGTCTGGACTTAGACACGTCAGTGTTCGTAAACAAGGTCTTGGAGCTTCTCCTTGATCCACAGCTGGCTAGTTTACACCTGTTTAAATCCTCTGGTTATGTGCAAAGTTGGAGCAATGTGTGTTGCCAGACACTGATCCAGCAATTTTCAACATTTTTCATCCTTATGTCACATTGAGAAGGTACTGTTTGTCAAGGCACACCATCCGTTTTTGACAATTACCAAGGCGTAACTGCCAGCCAAGGGCTTGCATGCCCCAATGACCTTCTCCCAAATTCCTCCACCAGCAAACCATTACCAATGTAACATGTCACAGTGGTTGAAAATCATTAATGAAATTTGATAGGGGAGCCTATTAGAGGTTACCCTCCTGTTCTCAAACACTTGCAAGAAATACAAAGATTGAAGAAGACCATTACAGGGTGGGGTGGGGAGCACATCTCAGTGCTACTGGATTTAGTTCCAACTCCCCAGATGTTAACAGCAGCAATTCCTTCTTACTTTGTCTCGTCAATATTAGTATTTATGCTCCTGCTTGCTATCAAGGATTCTTTCACTGGAAACACCCAAGTGTCGCAGCCTCTTTTCGGGGCACAAAGTAAATACTGAACCACTGATTTGTGGATGCTGCTGACAAAGGTATAGAGTCAATACATTTAGCTCAGTATTTTGACCAGCAGTTGCTCTCCATAATCTCAGACACAGAGGGGTCTCTTCAAGCCTTCCTACAGGCCCACTAGGAAAAAAAGGCTCTTGAATATATTATAAATTTATCCTGATTCCCAAAGATGCTAGGATTTAAAACAATATCTAGACTTTAGGCTGCAATCCTAAAGACACTTTCATGGGAGTAAGACCTACTGAACCTAATGGGGCTTACTTTTGAGTAGACATGGTTAGGATTGTGCTCTAAGCCAGCCATGTTGCTGATCCAATTGCCATCTTTCCAAGTGACCCACTGTAGCATGGGAGCTAAGAAGTTGTGATATGTGTTTTGGGATTTCCCAACTCTGAATTTCTTTCTGCCATGAGCTCATTCAGTGGCCTTAGGCTAGGGTTGCAATATGTCCCCCAAAAGGGGACAGTCCCAATTTTGGGGGGTTGTGTTCACATACTGGCAAATGAGACAGAGTCCTGCCCTGATTTTGTGTAAGAGAATTATGGCAACCCTATCTTAGGTAAGCAAGTCCCTCTCAGTATAGGGCTACAGTATGAGAATACTGTATATAATTTAAAGGCTTGTTGGAAGGATAACATCAGAGGTGTTTTGAACACCCAAAAACTCAAAAAAACATTGTGTTTGTATGTGGCACTTTAGATAGGAATAGTAAAAAAAAAATAAAGGGTTGGTTCCTGCCCCAGCAAGCTTACATGCAAAGCTTTGGCAGCGGAAGAAATCATACAAGTGAAGAGGATAGCAGTAAAGATCATGAAGATTTGACCTGTGACCAACCTGCAAGTCTTCCTTTCACGCAAGAGTTCTCTACACCAGTGTTTTGCCATGGCACCTGGAGATGCTATAGCGCATTTACATGGGCATTGCGCAGAACTCTTCTTGCCTTGTGGGCCTGTGATCTCACAAGATCTTGTGATATGATGGCAAGATTTTGCACGATGGCACTGCCGCAGTAGGACAGCATGGACAAAGGGCATTGCAGCAGCGGTAATTTTGGGAACCACAATTTCAGTGGTGTGGAGAAGGGGGATTTGCTGCTTGGGTAACAGCCTATCCTCCATATTAATCTACCCAGGCCTTTGTGCTTTGCATACAACATCGAGCACGATACCATTGTCTTTCGAGGCTGATGGATGCCAATGCAAAGCTATACACACTTTACTGTAGGGCTCTGACCCATTCAACTACGTCTTGGGAGTAGACATATGTAGGATTGTAGCTCTGTAAACTTTCCGTGTGAACATATCTATGCTTGGAAAAGAGGGCCTAGTCTCTTTCTGAAGCAAACATATAAAATAGCTCCCATCGCCCTCCCCCTTTCCCGCACCTGAGCCCCAGTTGTCCCCAGCAACCTCTGATTAGCCAAAGCGGCTGGAACCGCTTGGAGCGCCTTAATCCCACTGGAGAAACAATTTGTTTGTGCCAAAGACATATATATTTTTATCCTCTTAACTACAGCTGGTTTCCTGTCGGAAAATGCCAGAAGGGTTAGCATGAGTTGGAGGCCCACAGGAAATGGGTGGGGGATGCCGAGTATGCGTCCCGCTGGGGGGAGGCGGAGAAACACCATGGCATTCAGAAAGCCGAGAAGTGCAAACATTTGACTGGTCATTAAGGGTGAAGGGGCATTTTATAGGTTTATAAATTCTGAATGGCATAGTGTGAGAGATAAAGGTTTAGCATTGCGGCCCTATTTGAAGGTAAGGCCACCCAATGCCTTGGACTCAAAATAAAGAAGTACAATACTTTTCCCAGCACCAAAAAATTCATTCACAACCACCAGATTTGGCAGGGCCTGGCCTGAAAGGAGGATTGGATGGATTCACAGAGAAGGGGTCCACTTAAGGCTACTGAATTAATCAAGAGGGTTAAATGAAACCTCCAGATTCAGTGGCAGTCTACCGCCAACAATATTAATGTCTCTTGAAATTTGAGAACAACAGGAAGGAGTGTTCTTGGCTTTGCATAGAGATTTGTAGTGTACAAAAAGCACTTTTTAAAAAATGCATTGCTTGATCCGGCCAAAGATCCATCTGCCAGTCCACAGTTCCATTTCCAACAGGGCGCTAAATCCAGAGCAGTTATGGGTCCACGCAGTTATGTCACCCTCTAGTGTTATCTTATGGAAAGCCATCATAACTGCTCCAGAGCAAGGGGCTTAGGGCAAAATCCTGAGTAACTACAGGGAGTCCATGCTCCGGTGTAAGAACAACTTACTCTGGATTCCAATATGAATTTCCCATAGGTTTTCACTAGGTGGTGCAGTAACTACGGGTGCACAAAAAGTCTCTTATGTGCTCCCGTAATTATTCTGGATTTGGAGGTCAATTTCACTTTAGGATATAGGCCAGGGTCTACTTAGGTGCCCCCAAGCTGAAAAGCAACCCATAAAAACAACAGGCACTTCCTATTCTTCCTTGCTCCCCCTCTCAACAACTGGTTTTCAGAGGTAGACTGCCCTTGTAGATGAAAGTTCCATTTACTGTAGCTATCCAGGATTAATAGCCTTTGATAGATTAATAGAATCAATCTATTATGATTTGATAAGTAAAAGATAAGTATATATAAAATTGAAAGGTCACTGACTGACCGACTCACTCACACCCAGCCAAAGCCGCCGGTCCCAGAAGCATGAAATTTGGAGAGAGTGTTCCTTCCATGATTAGGCACCAATAAGAACTGGGTTTTGAAAACTCCAAACAGAAAGGGGTGAAAAGGGGACTCAACATGTTTTTGTCCCTATACATTGAAGTATCGTTGACTGATCAACACCCTGCCCCAATCCATGGACCTAGAAGACTGAAATTTGGAAAGGGTGTTCCTTCTATGACATGACCACCCACTATGAGCTGCTTTTTAGAAATTTAACCCTTAAGGGGGTGAAAAGGGGTGCAATGTTTTTTCGTCCCTATACTTAACATTGAAGACTGACTGATCAACATCCAGCCCCAGCCCTTGGACCTAGAAGCATGAAATTTGGGGAGCGTACTCCTGTGATGTGAGGACCCACTAAAAACCAATCTAGTGCCTGATGCCTGGTGCATAGAAGGAAATGGGGATGGTGCATGGGAGGGGGTTAGAGGACCAGCATTGCACAGTCCTCTGTGCAACAAGGACTGTGCAACAATGCCCAGAACGAATGCCCAGTGCTCAGTGCTACCTGTCACAGCCCTCTGATACCCTCTGATGCACAGTGCCTGTCAGTGCCCAGTGGTGCCCAATTCCATAAATATTCTTGAAAGTTTACTCCCACAATGCATGTACATTTTGCTAGTACAGGAATATAAAAAGAAGGAAATTATGAGCTGCTTTGAAGGCTTCTTTTTGAGGGTTAGTATGTTGCTTAACACCCTGATACATAAGAGTCCTGCTGGATCAGATCCAGAAGATCATCTAATTCAGCACCCTGCTTTTAATGTTTCAGTGTTTCAATGGCTGGCCAATCATTCAGTCTTGCAGCACAAGATAGCTCCAGAAGCCATGGCCCTTCCTTATTTTTCATTCTAAACATCCAATGTATGGTGCTATAGGTGGAAATTCCATTGCTAGCCTCTGCAACCACTCATAAGACCTAATACTACTGCATTTACTCGAATCCAGTGCGCCATGGAATCTAATGTGCACCTTATACTCATAACCAAAACACCACATTTACATGAATCTAATTAACCATCAAATCTAATGCACACCATGATTTTGGAGACTAAATTTGGCTGAAAAAGATGAGCATTAGATTTGAGTAAATACAGTAGTTCTCTGCTGAATCAGGACAGTTTCATTTAGACCAGCATCTTGTTCCCAGTTGTGGCCAACCAGTCACCTAGAGGAAGTCCACAAGCGGGGTGTAGCAGTGTAATGTCCTCATAATTTATATATGGTCCTGTATTATTTCAGCATAATGTTCCTTTGGTTTGTAGGACCTTAAACAAGGAAGCTTCCTGCTCTTTCTTGCACCAATAAATATGCTGCACATTTCCTTGGGAATGACCTGAATGGGGGCATAGGACATACGTGTAAGATCACGTCATAAATAGACCAATTTCACCCCACAATTTATGGGGGCTCAATCGTAACAGCTGGGAATTCCTCCATTTCTCAAATCCTGGAACAGTTCCCCTTATGCTCCATATTGGAAGGATCAATTCACTCGGTGACCTCCCTGGCGGATAAATCACCCAGCCAGGGGACTGGAGGTCAGCGTGGAGAATAAAGGGCGCTTTGAATATTTGGGTCTGGTGTGCCTCAGTCATGGGACCCCTTTCAGAAGCACAGGCCAGTCATGGGATCCGGCAAAGTGAATTAAGCCCTCTAAGAAGGAGATTTTTCTCATCCCCACCCCCTTGGCCTTCTCTACCGTCAGCTTTTCACGTGCTGGTCATATGAACGGGGATGGCATAAAAAGGGCCAGGAAAGATCCCTGGATTTCACTGCCTGAGAGGAAGCAAAGGAGATGCTTTGAGTGTGGCCAAGAGGATGGGTATTGCCAAGGAAAACCCTCCAGAAGCTGGAGATGAGCTGGTAATGGTAAGGCAGTCAAGCTCAGAGACCTCTATAGATGGGACATGGGATGTATAGGAGACCTTTTGGAGCTGACACCTCCTGGGTCTGGCCTTTGGTTCACGCAGCCCAGTGCTGTCTTCTCTAACTAGTAGCAGCTCACAGTTTTTTTCGGGGAGAAGTTCTGAGAGTCTATAGGACCAGTCATGGGATTCAAAGCAATTAACAACTGGTTCTATGGCCATCTGGCGGCCACTTTTAAATGGCTATTTTTAAACTTTATATGTCCTATCTCTCGTTAACAACTGGTTCTATAAAGTAGGTGTGAACCTGCTGGAGCCCACCACTGTATAGGACCCTCTGCCACTTAACCTATGGATACTCCTGATGTATGTCCAGATCCTCTTGCTTGACTTGTACCTCTTGCCTGATTGGTCCCTTTTGCCTGATTTGGGTTAGATGGGTGCAGTGTGTGTCTCTGTATGCTCAGAAACTCATTGACACTCCTCCTGTGGGCTTTGGTCAGTGAAGACCATGCTACCTGATAGGTTTTTTCCCAACAGAAACAGACCCTATAGGAGTGAATGATGACTGCACATTTCTTTCTATAGCCAAGGATGTCTAGTTCCATTGGAAAAATTCTTTCATTCAAAATTATTGTATTCAAAATTCTTTCATTCAAGATTATTGAAATTATTGTGGTTATGATTCTACCTTCAGAAGTACTAGAGGCTCCTGAAGGTTCTCATCTCATCCAGTGGATTGAAAGGAAGGCTCAGAAGTAAGAGTTTCAGCCTTGACTTAAGGTACACTGACTTCTCAGGACAGAACAGAATTTCTGCTTCTGGAGAATCCTTGTGATCCTTCAGCCCTATGTATCCTGCCCCATGTCTAACCAGCCATAGTATCATTATACAAGTTGGTTAACATTATGCAGAGTATTAATACTAAAAGGAGTGGCACAAAATGGCACAATATATGCATGCTCACAGAATCCAGCTTTTATTACAGTACAAAAAGAACAGAGACTTTCCCGAGGGGTGTATGGTTTATTTTGAGCTGATGACTCACCTCTGTTTTAATTCAACAATTAATTAGTGAAGTAATTAATCATTAACAAATTTGTTGATTTATTCTTTTCTGTAAACTGACTTGTGAAGTACTCTTTATTACAAAGCAGTATATAAATAGTCTTAAGTTACTACTACTACTACTACTACTACTACTACTACTAACAACAACAACAACCACCACCACTACCACCACCACGACAATTCCCTATTTTCAGGGACCTGCTAATGGCGAGGTTATTTTTCCTGACAAACGATAACACCCTTTGTCAGGAAAAATAACCTCACTGTTTGCAGGTCCCAACCTATTTTTATTCTTAACAACCAATATACTCAAGAAGACTTCTGGGGCTGGAATTTCCATTGCTAGCTATAATACCAACTATGAATATAATATAAAGCTAGCTATAACAATTATATTATTAAAAATACTATAATTTTTAGAGAAGTGGATGTGAATTTTTTACAAAATAAAATCATACCACAGGCTAAGTATTGGTGGAGGATGTGGTTGTTGTTTTTGTGATACTATGGAAAATACATGAATTGAAATTTGGGCTGTAAGCAGCTGTCCATTTTGCTGATGCTCCTCCATAGAGCCTTACGCATGTGGATGGCACTATTAATAATAATACCCACAGTTTGCTTTGCACAGTGCCTGGCTTCTTAAACATGATAATATAAATTTAGAAAACTGAAGACAATCTATTGTGCATTGTTAGAAGGAAAGGGCTGTCTATATTCCTTTGTTCATTCTTGACTTCAGTAATATATCAGAAAAAAATAGATATGTCCAACATTTCACATACAAGTACACGAATGCCCTTGAATTCGTAGATAATCACTGCAAGGATTGAGGCCTGACCTCCCTGTTCCACCTGCCATAACCAATTTGTGGAAAAATCTTGCTGCGCAAGTCAAAAATCAACTTTATTCCTGAATCTTCACCAATGGAACTTTTCAGCATAGACCACTCTGTCCTTGAATGGCTGGGTGGACAGGACATTTACATCTGATTTACCATAAATCCATGTATTAAATGTCATACACTAAATAAATAAACAAGTGGGACTTCATCCCCCAAAAGTTACTCTAAAACGTGGGTGCCCAAGTCTTGGCCCAGGAACCAGATGCAGCCAGATGTGGCCTGTGGCAGGTCCCCAGGTAAGGCAGGGCCTCCCTACGAGGCCACCCTATGGCAGGTCTCTCTGTGTCAAAAGGCTTATGAACAGGTTTGAAGACCATCCCCTCTCTCTGTTAGAAAGTGTTTATGAACTGATCTGAATTCATTCATAAGTTCTGTACCATCTTTAATATATTCATTTATGTAAATTTTTTCAAATTTGAAATGTAAATTCTTTGTTTCCTGGTTCTCTACACAGTATCAGAGTGATGATGTGGCCCTACTGCAAAAAAGTTTGGACAACCTTGCTCTCAGTAATGCCCTCCCTTGGCTTTGTGGTTTTCCCTTTGTCATCCTATGCCTGGGAGATTCTTGGAGGCTGGGACGGTAAAGGGAAGCCCACGGGGTTGTAGATCCAGCTGGGACAAGAAGATTGGGAAGATCTCCCTGCAAAGATCGATGCCAACATAATTGAAATGCATCAGCTGTGAATGTCATCCCCTGCCTGACGTCACATCTGGAGCGTGTTGGATCTGCACCCTTGGATCCATCTAGGCCAGTACTGATCACCTGGATTGGCTGTAGTGCCAGAAGAATCACAGCCAATACTTACACCCAAGATCTTTTTAAACAGATTTCAGGATCTTCCACATGCAAAGCATCAGTTCTTGCACTAAACATGTCCAAGAAAAAAGGTTTGGGTTTTCATAGGTTTTCATTTTTAATGTGTTCTCTTTTTATTAGTTTAATTTTCATATGCCATATTTTGGTCTCTTTTTATTTTTTCTGTTCATCTTCATCCTTTTTAAATGAAAAACCCTATTCCTATTCTGAATACGCAGCTCCTAGTCACAGCTCCGCCACACAGCCGCCTCCTTGTGGTGGCCATTTCAATTACTCAGATTCCCCTACAAGGAACATGTACACAGAGGACATGAGTAATCAGGATCTCCCTCCCGTACAGGGGAGGGAGTTGCGATGTTGAACTGAGGCCAAGAGCTGCTAGTTAAATCCAAGTTAGGTGTTCATTTTAATTGTCAAAAACAAAAATGAAACTACGGTAAATGAGTTCTAAAGATAAAGCCCCTGTTTGTTGTCATTTGTTCTGTTTGATCTGTAGCAGCCATTTGGAACAAAGTTTTGGAAGTAGATAAAAGGTGGATACAATATCCTTTATTAAATTCCATTCATTCCAAAAATGCACATATATAAACCAGTGATATTGCTGTCAGCGGAGTCAAGTTATTGGTAGTCTAGCCTCAAAATGGCCTAATCTGACTGGCAGCCATTCTCCAAAGGCACTTCTAACTGTTGGTAATATCCTTTTTAACTGGAGATGCAAAGATTTAGGGAGTGTCTGTTATTCAGTGGGAGAGCGCATACTTTGCACACAGGGCTCACGTTCAAGTCTCGGGTTCTCCAGCCAGCATATGGAGGGGGAAACTCTTGATTGGGAAAATCTTTAACCACTCAGCATGTGGTTTATGCTGCTGGACAGACCAACGATCTGACTCCACTTTTGTACATCTGTATCCTCCACAACTGTACAGGGGATTATTTTTACTATTAGGCTGATAGGTATTGATCAATCCTGAGTTCAAATTTCCACATAGCAATAAAGCTTCCCAGGTGGGCTTAAACCAGTCCTTTGTCTTAGTCTGGCCAACCTTCCAAGGTTGTCATGATCTGCCATCCTAAACTTCTTTTGTACATTGACTTTAGTTACCCTTACCCACTTCTGTCATTTGCAACACATTTTGCAACATTCAAGACAGATCTATGAAATGCAATAAAATGGATACAATTGAAACTACTGTAGTTCTTTGACTGTCAAGAACAGTTACTGCCACTGGGTTCCACACACATTTTCAAAGCCTGGAAGAATCTGAAATGTGGATTAAAAAACTCACCTCCAAAAGTGAAAAATCAGGTGTAGTGGTTAGGGAGTTGAGACCTGGAAGGTCTATGATGCTTCCTGGGTGACCTCTAGCCAGTCACTCACTCTCAGCCTCATCAAGAAGGGTGCAGAGGGTAGCAGTTCAACCAGACAAAAGCTTTAGGGGCAATAAGCAGAGCATGACGTTAGTGGCTAAAATTGTGAAATATGGGGTTTGTATGAATAACAAAACCATCATGTTATAAATCACTAATTTGATAACTGAATGTAATGCAGAATTTAATTTAATGCAGAACGCAATGAAAATTGCATTTGGAATATCTGTGTTCTATCAAACGTTTTGGCCAATTAACCAGAAAACACCAACTATGGAACAAAAAGTGGATTTTCTAATCTCAGAACTGACCTGAGACTGATTACTCTGAGAGCCAATGATATATAATTAGGATACACTTTGGAACTAATAACGTGTTAATATAAGTCTGTTCCCATTTCCATATTTCATAATACAGTTACCCTTGCTAATCGTACTCCAAATACCCCTGCTTGTTAATCCAATAGTATAGAGGCACTTCTAAGTGGTGTTCCTCTTATACTGAGCAGGGAGGGATAATCATCCCTCTTTGCACTGGCATTTTAATTTTTTTTTTTCTTAATTAAATTGGATTTTGTTGTTAGGTGGGGACATGCAAAAACCTTTACCCCAGATAGGAGAAAGATGCTTTAGCTATGCCACTAGTTGGGGGGAGGCAGCACAACAAATGGGTGGCAAGCTGGTGGGGGGAACAGACAAGTTTCTCTCAATGTTCTCTTTTTTAAAAGGTTGAGCATGACATCACCTCTGCTTGTGAGATCAGTTGCGGGACAACATTTTGAGCGAGATAAGTAATCAATAGCTATGCCACTGGCCTCACCTACCTCACAAGGTTGTTGTAAGGACAAAAAGTTAAATGTTTTATAAGCTGCCATGGGCATTTGTTCTGGCATGGGAAAGGGAGGGTATAAATTGCTAAAATCAATCAATCAATCAATCAGTCAATGGGTCCTTAATGGGAGAGTGGGATAAACATGGAATAAATAACATACATCAAAGTTTTAGCAGCATAGTTATAAACATGATCTATTTTATTTTTAAATGTTGGGTTGCTTTTACTGGTATGTATGTATGTATGTATGTATGTATGTATGTATGTATGTATGTATGGATATACAGAGAGATAACCATTATATTATCATTATTTAATATTCTGTTCCTTTTTATTGTGTTCCTTTTTTTACATAGGCCAGAAAAGCACAGTCTACATGAGATTCCATGGTATAAATAAAACAAATTGTAATAAGGAACAAACAACTCCCCCAAACTTGAGATATTGGGATTATATACTGCTACCATGAGGACTCTCAGACCTGAGTGGTGTGACTCAGAACACTGCCAGATGCTGTGTCGGATCTGTTGTTTGTGTGCTATAAAACAATAATCAAAACCCTTACCATGCTCTTTGCACATGGCCATCAATGATGGCACACCTGGCCTTAAAGGCACCTTGAATCCTCCTCCCCTTTGGATCCTTCTCAAGCTGCTGCTTTCATCATCGGGGCCTAACAGATGAGCCAGCTATGCCTCAACTTCAACATAAGACCCCAGAAAAAAAGTGTGTTCAGATCAGGCCCAGGACCCATCTAGTCCCACAGTTGCCCACATCGGCCAGCTAGATGCTACTGAAAGGCCCTCAAGCAGGAGATGAAGACACCATGTTCCATGTCCCATGTTCCAATGCTGCACCATTCGGCTGTAGACTTCACCTACGTGTGGAGGTTCAGTTTAGCAATCATAGGGTGGAATCCTTAAGCATATCTACTCTGAAGTAAGTCCTACTGAGTTCAGTGGGAGTTACTCTCAGGAAAGTGTGGTGAGGATTGTAATAATGATAGTCATCCATAGACTTTCATAAGTAATAGTCTGTTGGATCAGACCAAACTACAGTACTACAATTAAATCAGACCAACCTCCAAATCCAGAGTAACTACGGGAGCACGTAAGAGACTTTACGTGCACCCATAGTTACTGCACCACCTAGTGAAAACCTATGAGAAATTCATATTGAAATCCACAGTAAGTTGTTCTTACACCAGAGCAAGGACTCCCCGTAGTTACTCTGGATTTTGCCCATTATCTTGTAGCAGTGAGTTCTGTAAGACTGCAATCCTAACCACACTTTTATGAGAATAAGTACTATTGAACCCAATGGGACTTACTTCTGAGTAGACATGCTTAGAATTGCACTGTGAGTTAACTTGTTTGTGTGAAGATGTACTTTCTTTTCCTCCAGCCACAAATTGTATGGATTCTTCATGCCCTAGACTCCCAACCCTACCACTCCACAGTGCAGACAGGTATTTTTGGCTTACCCAAGAGGAGGGAAGTTTAAGTATTTTTAAGTCTAGCTTTCCACTTCCCATAAAAATGAGTCATTATAAAAATATCTGTAGTAGTTTCTTCTGCCACCTACTGGATAAATGATTCAACATCTCATTTTTATAGGGTTAGAGTTGCTACTGCCTTTCATCATTGGACCCCTTGTTATTTTTCATTTTTAATCATTTAGGTTGAGAAAGATTCCAACTTTATTTTCAGTCCTAAACAACTAGAACAATTTAATTAATGAAAATATTTTCATTCTGCCTTATGGTTTAAAAAAGGCATATAACAAAATATAAAACTATCACAAAACAGGAATTAAAATCTGTTGGAATTGCTAAGTAACCTTATAGTTTAAGAAAAAAATTTTAAGTAGTATAATTTAATAGAAATTAACCCTACAGTCCAGAGTAACTACAGGAGCACGTAAGAGACATTACGTGCACCCATAGTTACTGCATCACCTGGTGAAAACCTATTGGAAATTCATATTGAAGTCCACAGTAAGTTGTTCTTACACTGGAGCAAGGACTCCTTGTAGTTACTCTGGATTGTGCTCTAATTGAAGTTATTTAAGACTAAAGAAAGGTAAATTAGGAAATCTGTGCTTGCAATATATTCTGTTAAGAACATTTTTGTTTATTTTTTCTTTCTGTTTTGTTTTATTTTTTAATTCTTTCTTTTTCTTTCTCTTTTTTTCTTTGTTCCCTTTTTTGAAAAAAATTTAAAAAATAAAAAAACATGAATTAAAGAAAACAACACATCCAATTTTAAAAACACAGATTATTTAGCAATTATACAGGTGGTCCCTTGATGAAACATTTCAATAATGTCTGAATTGGTATATGTTTAAGTACACTATAAAAAGAGAGCAAATGAGTACAATCCTAACCATGTCTACTCAAAAGTAAATCTCATTGTGTTCAATGGATCTTACTCCCAGGAAAGTGTCTTTAGGATTGCAGCCATCATCAAAATTTCCCTATTGCTTCCATGTTCTCCAAGCTGCGCACTTTTCTATCATCATACAATGATGCTCCATGCAATGACTCAACGAAGCATCATACAATGATCACAGTGACAGTTGGATGCAGAACATTTTTCTGGGGTACTCACCAGCACTCAGTACTAGCACTTTTTTCCAGCTTCCCCCCCCCCCCCAATAGCTGATTCATAATTACTCATATGGGGATGGTGTGTGTGAGTACTGGCACCTTTTCCCCCCAGAAAAAAACTGGTGTGCCGTGGCACATTGGTGTGTCATGGGAATTTGGAGTCATTAATTAATAGGAAATTGGGGGATTTGAACAGCCTGGTGTGCCTTGTTAATGGTAAAAAGAACTGATGGTGTGCCTTGACAAATTCAGTGCCTTGCTTGTGTGCCAAGAGATGGAAAAGGTTGAAAATCACTGCTCTAACTTCTTTTCGTGGCTGTCCAACCCCTCTGATGTCCTTAGAGGACAGACTGGATTGTATGGGAAAAGGTGGTCTCTCAAATACGCTGGTTCAAGCCCCACACATTCTGATTCCGCGTGGTACTCCTGATGCTGCTTATTTCTTGAGACACACACTCACAGTTTCCCAGTAGGGGAAAAGGGATGGCAACACTCACTGCAGGGAAAACTCAGATGTTCTGGTAACACTGTTGGGCCTCCAGCTGATCTTGTGTGGGTTTGCTAACCTGCTCACTCTGGATAGGTCCCAAGAACTTTGCAAACTCCAGGACAAGTGGTGATAGAACAGGTATAGCCAGACCTCCCAGATACTTGCTTCTCCGCTATTTGACGCACAACTTTTAAGGGCAATGAGTTCTGTGGAAATGAGCTGGTGGGCAGTTGCTGTTCCCTCTCAGAAGCAATTATAAATAAGTAGAATTTATTAAGAAATAGTGAAATATGCTTGCATTGTGGGAGTAAAATACTGCCTGTATGCCATCTCCCCATTGCAAATAACACCACTATGCACAACAACCCCATGTGCATCAACCTCCATGCACATCATCGGCCCATGAGCATCAACCCCACATGCGCATCAACCCACCATGCACATCAAGCCCTCATGCACAACATCCCCCCATATGCAACATCTCCCCATGCTCATCAACTTGTATGCGTATCAACCCCCCATACACAACATCCCCCCATGCACAACACGCCCCAAGTGCAACATCCCCATGTGCAACATCCCCCATGCGCATCAAACCCCCATGCGCATCAAACCCATGCATATAAAACCCCTATGCACATCAACCGCCCATGCGCAACTTACCACATGCACATCAACTCCCCCATGTGCAACCTCCTGCATGCGCATCAACCCCCCATGTGCATCAACCCCTATGCGCATCAACCCCCCATGCACATTAATAACTCGCCCATGCACATTAACCCCCATGTGCATCAACACTCCATGCAAATCAACCCCCATGTGCACCATCTGTCCCATATGTGATATCCCCCATGTGCACCTTCCCCCCATGCATACCATCCCCCAATGCACACCATCCCCCAATTTGCATCATCCTCCCATGAGCACCCTACCTCCAGTGCATCAGGCACCAGGCATCAAACTGGTTGGATGTTGATCAATCAGTCTTCAATGTTAAGAATAGGACAAAAACATGTTGCACCCCTTTTCACCCCTTTAAGGGTTAAAATTTTCAGCATCAGTTCTTGGTGGGTGTTGATGTCACAGAAGGAACACCCGCCCCAGATTTCATGTTTCTAGGTCCAGGGGTTGGGGCAGGGCAGTGATGAGCCAGGGCTCCCAATGGAAAGTACTGCATAGGGAAGGAAACGCGTTGCACCCTTTTTCACCCCCTTCCTGTTAGAATTTGCAAAACCCGGTCCATCACAGAAGGAACACCCATCCCAAATTTCATGCTTCTAGGTCAAGCGGCTTTGGCAGGGTGTTGATGAGTGAGTCAGTCAGTAACTTTTCAATTTTATATAAAGTATATAGATACTTTAGGGCTGTGAGTGGCGCAAGCGGTAAAGACGCTGTGCCTGTTAACCAGCAGGCCAGGGTTCAAGACCCAGGTCAGCCCCACAAGACAGGGTGAGCTCCTGTCCTTAGCCCAGCTCTGTGACGCCAGCTGAATCCAATCGTATTGGCTCTGCCTTTCCATTGGAGTAATTCAGTGGCGTGGAGAGGGGGGATTTGCTGCTTGGATAACAGCCTATCCTCCATAACAATCCAACCCAGGCTTTCGTGCTTCACAGGCAGTATGCAGCGCCAAGCATGATACCATAGTCTTTCAAGACTGACGGAGGCCTGCTTTTTATAGATACAGTATATAGATTTACAAGAATTCTGCATATAAGGAAAAAAGGGAGACACTGAAGTTCCTCACCCCCTCCCCACCCACAAGGCTAAAATTGAGGACTTGTCCTGGAAAGGAGGACATAAAAGGGCATGTCCTGGAAAAAGAGGAGAAAAAGAGAGCATGTCCTTTAAAAAGAGGATATGAAGAGAACATGTCCTGGAAAAGAGGACATAAAAGGACATGTCCTGCAAAAGGAGGACATAAAGAGCGTGTCCTGGAAAAGAGAACATAAAGAAAGCATGTCCTGGAAAAAGAGGACATGCAGAGACCATAAAGAGAGCATGTCCTAGAAAAGAGGACCTAAAAGAGGACATGTGCCTAGCCAGACCCTTTGCAGAGGGGGAGCCTCATATGCCAGTTCAGATTTGCCCATATGTCCTTTTGTGCGGCAAGTCACTAGAATGTTTTTCATTCCAGGAAAAAGCTGGGGGTGGCAAGCATGACAGGGCGTGTGCTGCTTTCTAAAGAGTTGCCTAGTGGGTGTCTCCCTTTAATCATGTCTTGATTGGCTCCTTCCATGTCTCCTTCCATGATGCCCATTTCTAAGGTCATGATGCCCTGATTGGTACACACTGTTGACATTGCCACATATGTGGTGGGGGTGGGAGGGTTGCTGCAGGAATGGCTGGAAGGGTTGTACCTTGATGGGTTGGGGGGGGGCTTTTCCTCCCCCTTTTGGCTTAACAACCTTAGGATTTGGGGATAGTCTTTTACCACTAGTGCAGGAATCTTCAAGCATTTTGGCAGGAGGGCCACATCATCTCTCTGACATTGTGTTGGGGCTGGAAAAATTATTTACATGTCAAATTTAAATAAATTTACATAATTTATGTGGCTTGCTGAGGGCCACATTTGGTCCCAAGGCCGGGGTTTGGAGACCCCTGCATTAGTAGATAGGATTTACTTTTATTTATGCTTATTTTTCCCATTTTTATACTATCCTTTCTCTAAGGACTTCAGGGTAGAATGCATGGTTCCTTTTGTCCTCACAACAACCCTGCAAGATAGGTTAGAGACAATGACTGGCCTGAGTTACCCAGGAAGATTCACAGCTAAGTAGAGATTTAAACATGTTTTGGATTTTCCAAATCTAACAGCGCAATGCTATGCTTGTCTACTCAGAAGTAAGCCCCACTGTGTTCAGTAGTACTTACTCCCAGAAAAGTGTGGTTAGGATAGGACTGCAGCTTAAGTCAAACACAAGAACAACTACCAGTGGCACTTAAAGTGAGGGTTGTCAACTTCAAGTCTTTGAGGGGTATCAACTTCAACTTTGAGGGGTATCAACTTCATGTCAGGGGGTTCTTGAAAAGCTAGGTGCTGCCATCCTGGAATGGTGCATTCAGATTCTCTTCCTGGGAGTAAGTCTCATTGAACACAATGGGACTTACTTTCAAGTAGACATGGAGGAGATCTGGTATCACAGTGATGGCACTCTCTGTTCCAGCCATGACATCACTCGGAGGGGGGGCAGGATGACCAGATGCCCAAACCTCAAAAAGAGGACAAGTTCTTGAATTCCTCTCAGCCTGGCCTTTCTGGTGGACAATGGCATGTTTGCCTACTCATGAGTAAAGCCACAATTTTGGGCACTTTCACTTTCCCATAGAGCTCAAAGCATATTTTGATATTTAGTTTTTTGGCCATAACATTTGATAGGAATGAGATATTTCAAAACCAATTTTTGCATTGGATTCTGCTCTTCAATATATGATGGGGTACTGCACACCATTGCAAAATTCCAAAATGAAGCCAAAATGGAGGACAAATGAAGCCTTTTTGGAGGACACCTAGACAGAAGGCTAAAAAAGAGGAAAAATCCAGAAAAATCTGGTCATAATATGATCACCTTCTTCGGGTGGGAATCCCCAAATAGATCATTCTCAGAAGGGGGTCCTGGACTGAAATGCTTGAAATACCATCCTGGCATCCTAAACAACTGCACAGTTAATGAATGAATGAATGAATGAATGAATGAATGAATCCGTCCATCCATCCATATACCGCTTTTCAAGTAGAAAGTTCTCAAAGCAGTTCACAAAGAAAATGAAAAATTAATAGCTAATTAATAGCTCATGGGATTCAAACAAGCCTCGTGTGATCCATTGACATACATTGCAACTCTAGGTGTGTTTATTCACTGAGGATGACTCCCAGGAAACTGCACATTGGATTGCACCAATACCCATGTCAAGTCACCTGCCTGGTTACAATGGATTAATTGTAGTTTGTATCCTGTACTAGTCTGCCAGCTAGAGGGAGGAGTCCTTTTGCAACCTTTTGACCTTGCCAGCCACTCCCAGCACGTACCAGTATCATGTTGACAACTTCCTCGCCAGGCAAGGCATGGAAGTGCCAATCAATGCACGGCCATGGGGATGCTGCTCCCATGAGATCAGTGCATTGCCGTCACGTCCCTCCTGCTTAGTTGTGAACCTGCCTGATGCCTAGCCACATCTCAGGGATGTCACAGCTATTGTTGTTGGTGCTACAGTACAAGCAGCAAGTACAGCACAGGTATTCCCCACTTCTTGTTCAGGTTAGAGACCAAAGCACCATCCAAAAATGAAAACCGTTGAAAAATGGAACCGTCTTTTTCAGCTTGCAAATGCAAAACGGCCACCAAAATAACTATCATTTGCAAAATATATTTAAAAGACACAAATATCACTTGCAAAAGCCTAAATAAAACATATTTTTAACACATAGCCAAAATACATAACAAATTGCAGTCAAATGAACAAAGGCATGTGTGCGCAATGAATATCTCATGTATTTGAATGGTGGTATTTACTGAGAAAGCCATAAAGAAATGCCAAAAACACTTTGATCACCAGTCACATGCAAAACAACATCTGGGAAGATAATATCAGCCTTTAGACCAGCAAAGAGAAGTTGAAAGAGTGTAGCTGGTGTTGAATGAATGAATCCTGTGTATAGGTGTTGAAAGAGAGGAACCGTCAGAAAATAAATGGTCAGAAAACAGGGGATGCCTGTACTGCAAACAACAGTACAGTACTTGCCAAAACACAAAACAACTAGGAATCCCAGAGCTCAGAGTTGGATATAAATAATTCACAAGGCCGTGGACGCCTTTTGACAGTAGCAGACTATGGGAAGGAAGACAACTCTCTGCCTTGGAAGAAGGCTGACATGTCACATCAGCACACAAGCCGCCCCAGTGCAAGGATTCAAGTCCCGGTGTGGGAATTCAGATACTGAACAACGTGCTTGGATTGTCAGAGGAAGAAGCCTTTGAGCACAGAAAAACTGGGAGCTCGCTTCGTGGAGGCCCAGGCTAGGTCAGAGACAAAAGGGCACAATCTCATCAATTTAGAGTTTGGCCTCGTTG
Organism: Cryptoblepharus egeriae; assembly: GCA_030015325.1. NCBI lineage: Eukaryota > Metazoa > Chordata > Lepidosauria > Squamata > Scincidae > Cryptoblepharus > Cryptoblepharus egeriae. The sequence continues at coordinate 1,263,938 of JAREYC010000015.1, read as the reverse complement.
TAATATTTGGCTACAATCCTAACTTCCAGTTAGGCCGGCCTAACTCACCTGGCATATCTTCCCATGGTGGTGTGGGGAGGTAGGTGTATGTCTGTGCACTTTTCTAAACTCTCCCCACCCCAAGGAATGGGCAGAAATGTCTTACAGCACTTTTGTGACATCCCCTGGTCAGCACAGGACTTATGTCAGGGTTTAGGCTGGCCTAACTGGAAGTTAGGATTGTAGCCAAATATTACAACCAAGGCCAAACTCCATCTCTACATGACTGTCTATGATTCTCTATAACAGGGGTTATAACAGAGGCAAATCTTGAACCCACATTGGCCCGGGTAACACACAGGACACAAACCTAACCAGTGTAGGCCAGCACGACTCACCTGTCTCCATGTACCTATGATGGTGTGGGGAGGCTGGTGCATGTCTGTGCACTGGCCTAACCCCCGCCACTGGCCTAAGAAGTGCATTATGGCACTGTTGCAACACCCCAGGCTAGCATGGGACTTGTGCCGGGACTTATGCTGGCCTAACCGGAGTTTGGGATTGCAGCCTTAAGACCTGTGCTGCTGGTGGGGTGTGTGTGTGTGTAGAAGGTTCACATCCCCAGTGGACTTGCTAATAAATTATGTTTGCCCTATCCCTGTGACACCTCTGTGGACCATTTATGGCATGGATGTGCCATGGCACACTCATTGAAAATTGTGGCTTTTATCTAATTTCAACCTTTTTGATCTCATGGCACACTGATAAGGCAGTAAAATTGTCAAGGCACACCATCAGTCCTTTGACAACTGACAAGGCACACTATGCTGCTGGTGGAAAGTTCACATCCCTTAAATGCCCTATTAATAAATGATATTATCTAATATTTAAATAAATTTTACAATCCCAGGTGGCACACCTGTGAACCACTTGCGGCACACCTGTGAACCACTTGCGGCACACCAGTGTGCCAAAGCACACTGGTTGGAAATCACTGATTTAAGCCATCAGCCACAGGTAGTGACATGCCATAAGCACATCATGGCACACTCTTCAGTCTGCAGTCCCTAGTGCACATGCACCAGGTACACTGAACCAACATGCCCTGTGGGGTACTGGCATAGTACAGGGTCTATGCAGGATCAGTTACAGGTTCAGGCCAGTCTCATGCAGATAGAAGGAGGAACCGCAAACAGCCACACCTGGCTAGGAGTCTCCGCACATAAACCGGGAAAAGGAAACATGGCAAAGGCCAGTCATCTGCCTTGTCTGAGATACCATTTCTCCTATGCATCAGCCCACCTGTCTTATCCATACAGCCATCAACCCCATTCAGAAGTGAGTGCCAGCAACTATGTAGCCACATCCCAGGATGAAACCTGGGGAAGATCCAAACCCTGAGCTTTGGGGGAGGAAAGGCCCCTCTTTCCACCACCCCCATCCCCTGCAGAGTCCCAGCCTGATGTGAGATGTGCAACTAAACAAGTAGGGTGGAGAGAAGAGATCCTTATCTCTAATGCAATCACAACCAGGGAAATTGAGACAAGCTTTTATTAAATACCATCAGCAACAGACCAGTGTCTGAAAAAGAAGAGAAAGAGGTTTCACATCAGTGGTCCAGCAGATAGGAAGAGTTTTAAAGTGGCATCAGAGTGTGTGCGCAGTCATGCCCTCATGTGGGGTAGAGTACAGTACTGTACCTGGTTCTCTGCGGGCAGGGGCTGTTCTGCCCCATGTGGTTATCCTGGAAAAACAAAAGGGTTCACGATGTGTGTTTGGTTTATTTTCTGACAGTTCCACTCTTTCAACAGCTTTGAGCTTTACCCAGGACTCATTCATTCAAGACACGCTTCACTCTTCCAACCTCCCTCTGCTGGTCTTAAGACTAAAATTATCTTTCCTGATGTTGATTTGCATGTGACGTGGTGATCACACTGGTTTTTTTGGCATTTCCTTAGGACTTTCTTCAGTAAATAACCATCACTCAAATACATAAGGTAATCATTGTCCATGTATGCCTTTTCATTTTACTGCAATTTGTTAGGTAGTTTGGCTTCGTGTTAATAAATGTGTTATTTAGGCTTTATGCAAGTGATATTTTTTGGTGGCCATTCTGTATTTGCAAGCTGAAAAAGACGGGGCTCCACTTTTCAACCTTTACCACTTTTGGACAGTGCTTTGATCCCTAACTGGTCCAATAAGTGGGGGATGCCTGTACTTGGAATCCACAAAAAAATAAAAATAAAATAAAACAGGCTCCCTCTGCTGTTAGGTGCTGCAAAAAACAAGGACGATTATGCAACGTTGTTTTTGAGCAGACACAGTCAACAATACTGAAGATGGTTGAGAGCCAGAGGTATGGTGTTCATACATTGAGCCATTCAACTGTCCCCTTCCACTTAGTTATAACAGATGCATTATTCTTAGGCCACTATTGGAACGATGGAGTGGATGCAGGGTGAGCAGATGCCCAAACCTCAAAAGGAGGACAACGTCTCGGATTTCTCTCATCCTGGCCTTTCCGCCGGACAATTGCATGCTTGCCTACTCATGAGTAAAGCTGCAATACTGGGCACTTTCACTTCCCCATAGAGCTCAATGCATATTTTTGATTTTTAGTTGTTTGGCCATAACTTTTGATAGGAATGAAATATTTCAAAACCAATTTTTAAATTGGATTCAGTTCTTCAATACGAATCCAACGACATATGACATGATGGGCTACTGCAAACCATTGCTAAGTTCCAAAATGAAGCCAAAATGGAGGACAATGAAACCCTTTTGGAGGACACTTGGATAGAAAGCTAAAAAAGAGGACAAATCCTGAAATTTCTCGTCATGTGTTCACCCTGAGTGGATGTTCCATTTAGGCTGCAAACCTAAAGACACTTTCCTGGGAGTAAGACCCACTGAACTCCAAGGGGCTTACTTTTGAGTAAACATGGTTAGGATTGTGCTTTTGTGTGCTCCTGGGGCAGGGAACCTGCATGATCTGAGGGCATCCAGCTGTCAGTGCGAAGTTCTCCCTTTCTTCTCTGTTCCCATCACCACATTTTCCCTTGCATGTTCTACTTTTACAGACCCTGCAGTTAGAGTTTAGTCTGGGTTGATGGGTTGTGGAGTACCTAATGTTATAACAGAGCAGGCAGGATGAAGGCAGTGAGGAACACTGGAATTTTTGGGGAGCTGTAATGCTCTCTATTGATTTTTATGGGTGCATTTCAGAGCTATGTCTGCATGAAAATGGCATAGGGCTTTACAGGTATCCCTCATTATCAACTAGTGTTCTATTCTGGAGTGGATTCAAAAAACACCTGTGGATTAAAAAAAGTGGAAAAATAGATTTAAAGGCCCACTTTCAGGTTTCTTGCTCTTTAATTATACATAATGGAATAAGGTTGTGCTTTAATGTCTTCAGGAACTTCCTACTGATATTAAAAATGTGTTCAATAAAAGCAGTTTCCAAGCCTTTAGTTGCTAAAAACAGCTTTTTTTTGCTGTTGTAGAGGGGCAGTTTGCCTGGTTCGGTTGAAGAATGTAATGATTGCTTGCAGGACTGCATCTTTACAACAGTAGAAAAGCAGTTTTTAAAACTATGATTTGCAGTGCTCATTCATGTTGACTCAGTGTTTATAAAGAAATCAGTGTATAACAAGGTTGGATCTGTACTGGTGTTGCATCCATCTTGGGGGAGGGGGTATTTTTAGATTATGGCAGCTGCCAGTTATTTCCTATCTTCCCCACATTTCTACCATGCCTGGGACTTCTTTTGGTGAGAGGTGCGTAGATAGTGTTTCCTCCAGCAGAAGTGAAGTTGCACCAGTGAATCCATGTACTCATGTATCCATTTTCATGTGGGACTCACTATGCACATTTGAAAGCCTTCCCTGGCCTAGCAATCTTGAAAAAGTACTGAACACATGGATCTGGTGCGTAGCTTTTACATTTAACATTCAAAGATAATATACAAACAAAAAGATTGCTGCTGACTGAATGGATTGCTGATGACAACATGTGGGAACAGCCTGTAAGTGTGAGCAGATCGAAGGCAAAGCAGGGGGGGCAAAGCACTAAGTTTTGCAGGGAGCCTCCCTGTGTACAAAGGGCCCTTCCATTTCAAAGCCATTCTGGGTATGGAGAACAAAACTGATCCATATGGCATAGGTGTGCACAGATCAGGGTGACCATAAGTCCCAGGTTTCCAGGACATGTCCTCTTTTTAAGTCATGTGTCCTGGAAAAATCTTCTTTGTCCTACTTTTCCTCGTGAGCACCCTACTTCTAATTCAAAAATTATACGTAATAAATTATATGTAATAGTTTTCAATGTAAGAATAAGCAATACAGTGTATAAATTAACCACTTGATAGCAACAAGTGTGAGTGTGTGTGTGTTCTGAGCTTTGATTTTGTCATGTCTTACATTTTTCTTGTGTGTCCTACATTTTGGAGTAACTTGTCCTCTTTTGGTTATGCCATATGGTCACCCTGGCACTAATCAGTGACTTCATTAGAAGGGAGTCAACTGAATATAGTCTGTGTGAATAGCTGCAACTGCACACAGATTAGTGGCGTAGCTGGAGGGGGTCAACTGAATACAATCTGTGTGAATAGCTGCAACTGCACACAGATTAGTGGTGTAGCTGGAGGGGGTCAAATGAATACAATCTGTGTGAATAGCTGCAACTGCACACAGATCAGTGGCTTCATTAGAGTGGAGTCAACTGAATACAGTCTGTTTGAATAGCTGCAACTGCACACAGATTAGTGGTGTAGCTGGAGGGGGTCAACTGAATACAATCTGTGTGAATAACTGCAACTGCACACAGATCAGTGGCGTAGCTGAATACAATCTGTGAGAATAGCTGCAACTGCACACAGATCAGTGGTGTAGCTGGAGGGAGTCAACTGAATACAATTTGTGTGAATAGCTGCAACTGCACACAGATCAGTGGCGTAGCTGAATACACTCTGTGTGAATAGCTGCAACTGCACACAGATCAGTGGCGTAGCGGAATACAGTCTGTGAGAATAGCTGCAACTGCACACAGATCAGTGGTGTAGCTGGAGGGAGTCAACTGAATACAATCTGTGTGAATAGCTGCAACTGCACACAGATCAGTGGCGTAGCTGAATACACTCTGTGTGAATAGCTGCAACTGCACACAGATCAGTGGCGTAGCGGAATACAGTCTGTGAGAATAGCTGCAACTGCACACAGATCAGTGGTGTAGCTGGAGGGAGTCAACTGAATACAATCTGTGTGAATAGCTGCAACTGCACACAGATCAGTGGCGTAGCGGAATACAGTCTGTGAGAATAACTGCAACTGCACACAGATCAGTGGCGTAGCTGGAGGGAGTCAACTGAATACAGTCTGTGTGAATAGCTGGAGGGGGTCAACTGAATATAGTGTGTGAAAAGCTGTAGGTGTGCACAGGGGCATAGTTGGTGTCAAAGTACTAACAGTGCCATCCTAAGCATGTCTACTCAGAAGCAAGTCTCATTGTGTTGCATAGTATTTACTCCCAGGAAAATGTGGTTAGGATTGCAGCCTGTGTCTTGCGGGGAGAGGGCTGCCTATTAAGACTCCCTGTTCAACTTAGTGCTGTGACCCCCTCTAGGTGCACCACGGGCGGAGATGAACAGCCTGGATAGGCTGACTCTCGAGTAAAGCAGGGAGATGCTGGGACTGCTGTCCTGGGGTCCCGCTCCGCCCTCTCCACGCTCCTCCTTCCTCGTGATCGACGGGGGGGAGGAGGAAGGTCAGAGCCTGGGCTGCCCTCCTGGGTGGAACCCAGCCCGGCTTCCCCGTCTCCAGGGCGCGGCCGGCACCCACCCCAGAGAGCCGGCAGGAGGTGGGGCGGGCGCGGCGCACGTCGGGTCTCCGTCGGAGCAGGAGCAGCGCTGGGAGGCGTTGCCTGGAGGGCTCCCGGGCAGGCAGCAGCATGTCTGGCTTGGACTACCTGGCGGCCGAGTGCCTGATGTCCATCTCCAACGGGGCCCTGATCCACCCGGCTTCGGCCAAGGAGGGGCGCGCCCCGTCCAGGGCTCTCCAAGCCCTGCGTCCCCTCTCCAAAGGGGACCCCGGCTCTTCCCCGTCCTCCGTCTCCGGGGAGCATCTCCAAAGCCCCTCTCCAGCCCTCTCGGAAGCGGACGGGGACCCTCGAAGAGCCCCCGCGGGCAGCGCCCCCCCGAGCCTCCCCTGCGCCCCCGCCAAGCGGCACCGCTGCCTTTTCCAAGGCTGCGCTAAAGTCTACGGCAAGTCCTCGCATCTCAAGGCGCATCTCAGGACGCACACGGGTAAGGGACGCCCGCAGCCCCACACTGCCTTGCCTGCCTCGGCCCTTCTCCCCATTGCGCCCCCAGACTCCCCCCTCGACGCCCCTCCGCTCTCCCAAACCCCCTTGATCCTTATCTCCCTGCGCCCCCCACTTCCCCCTCCTGGACTCCCCTCTGGTCTCCCAGACCCCTCCCCCGCCTTGGTCCTTCTTCCCATTGCTGCCCCTCACGCTCTCCCCCTTGATCCTTCTGCCCCTCCCCCAGCCCCACCCCCTCTTGATCCTTTTCCACTGCACCCCCAGATTCTCCCTCTTGATCCTCCTCTGCCTGCTTCCCCAGACTCTCTCCCCTTGATCCCTTTCTCCCCTGCGCCCCTGGATTCTTCTCCTTGATACTTCCCCATACCCCCAAACTCGCCCCCTTGATCCTTCTCCCCCTGTCCCAGACCCTCCCCCTCTTGGTCCTTCTCCCCCAGCCCCCCAAGCTCTCCCCCTTGATCCTTCTCCCTCAGCCCCCCAAACTCTCCCCCTTGATCCTTCTCCCCCAGCTCCCCAAACTCTCCCCCTTGATCCTTCTCCCCTTGCCCCCAGACCCTCCCTCTTGATCCTTCTCTCCTTGCCCCCAGACCCTCCCCCTCTTGATCCTTTCCCCTTTGCCCCAAACTCTCCCCTTGATCCTTCTCCCCTTGCCTCCCAGACCCTCTCCCTCTTGATCCTTCCTCCCTGCTCCCCCAGAACCCCCTTTCTTGGTCTCCCCCCCCCCCACCTTCCCCTCCCACGTGGAGACCTGGCCTTGCCCTTCTTGGCCTCTCTTCCTTCCCCGCACGGACCCCACCTCTGCTTGTGCAGCTTTTGCCTAAGACGGCCAGTGGCGTAGCTGAAGGGGGGCAAAGCACTAAGTTTTGGGGGGATCTTCATGGGGAGGGTGTAGGTGGCCCTTATCCTGCCCCTTCGGAGCCATTCCAAGTGGGGGCAGCCAAAAAGTACCGCCTTCTCACCCCCTCCCCGTCTATCAATCTGGATCCCACGTGGCTTGAAAGTGAAAGTATTATTTTTTTCCCAGAAATTGGAAGAAGGGCATCCCTAGATCTCCCTCTAGAAACTATTTTTAAAGATCAGGAAGGGGGATGGATGGGACATGCAGGGGGGACATCCAGCCTACTGTACTATGCATGTCTACTCAGAAGTAAGCCTCATTGAACTCTGGGACTTGCTCCCAGGTAAGCATGCATGGGATCGTGCCCTCAGGTTGCAATCCTAAAAGCCCTTTCCTGGGAGTAAGTCCTATTGAACTCAATGGAACTTACTTCTGAGTAGACACGAATAGGATTGCACTGTTAGTCTACTACCATCAGTTGCCCCTGGCTGCAAACAGGTTTGTCGTCGTCCTCCCACCAAAAAAAATCCTATTATGTAAGAAAGAAAAAAATTTATAATTCTTTATTGTTATCTTTATAATTATTATTATTTTGATTATTGATAATATTCTTATTTATTACATAATTATTAGTTAATAATTAACTTATTAATACCAAGAAGGCTGCATGTTGCCTGCTCACATGGAAAAGGAGGTAAATGAAGATATTTTTCCCCAGGATACAAGGCTAAAAAAGAGGACATGTCCTGGAAAAAGAGGACATGTGGTCACTGGGGAGGGTGGCGCATGGGGTGATGCTCCTGCAGGGCTCATCCTCTGCCTAGATTTTGGGGCTGGGTGGGTCTTGGTAGGCTTTCTCTGCCTCCCCCCACCTTGTTCCCTTGGAGATCTTTCTTTGCCAGCCTCCAAATCTCGCCTACTCCCTGTTTGCTAAGCCTAGGCTTGTGCTGCCCACGCTGGAGGGAGGTGTGGTTTGCCTAACTCCATATAACCTGAAAAAGAGGAGGAGGAGGGGTGGGCTGATGGCTGATCTCTGGCCACTGACCACCAATCACCTTTCCTCTACCCAGTGGTGTGGCTAGAGCGGGGGCTCTGTTTTGTTCCCCCCATCTGGAATGGCTCCAAAGGGGTGAGACTCCCTCCGAGACTGAGTGCTGAAACCTCCTCTGGCTATGCCACTGAAGGAGTGATGTTCCCCCCAGACTGACCACTTTGACCCCCCTCTAGCTATGCCACTGAAGGAGTGAGGCTCCCCCAAGCCTGACTGCTCTGAACCCCCTCTAGCTATGCCACTGAAGGGGTGAGGCTCCCCCAAGCCTGACTGCTCTGACCCCCCTCTAGCTATGCCACTGAAGGGGTGAGGCTCCCCCAAGACTGACTGCTCTGACCCCCCTCTAGCTATGCCACTGAAGGGGTGAGGCTCCCCCAAGACTGACTGCTCTACCCCCCCTCTAGCTATGCCGTTGAAGGGGTGAGGCTCCCCCAAGAATGACTGCTCTGACCCCCCTCTAGCTATGCCACTGAAGGGGTGAGGCTCCCCCAAGACTGACTGCTCTGACCCTACTCTAGCTGTGCCACTGAAGGGATGAGGCTCCCCCAAGACTGACTGCTCTGACCCCACTTTAGCTATGCCACTGAAGGGGTGAGGCTCCCCCAAGACTGACTGCTCTGACCCCACTCTAGCTGTGCCACTGAAGGGATGAGGCTCCCCCAAGACTAACTGCTCTGACCCCCCTCTAGCTGTGCCACTGAAGGGGTGAGGCTCCCCCAAGACTGACTGCTCTGACCCCCCTCTAGCTGTGCCACTGAAGGGGTGAGGCTCCCCCACGACTGACTGCTCTGACCCCCCTCTAGCTATGCCACTGAAGGGGTGAGGCTCCCCCAAGAATGACTGCTCTGACCCCACTCTAGCTATGCCACTGAAGGGGTGAGGCTCCCCCAAGACTGACTGCTCTGACCCTACTCTAGCTGTGCCACTGAAGGGATGAGGCTCCCCCAAGACTGACTGCTCTGACCCCACTCTAGCTATGCCACTGAAGGGGTGAGGCTCCCCCAAGACTGACTGCTCTGACCCCACTCTAGCTGTGCCACTGAAGGGGTGAGGCTCCCCCAAGACTAATTGCTCTGACCCCCCTCTAGCTGTGCCACTGAAGGGATGAGGCTCCCCCAAGACTGACTGCTCTGACCCTACTCTAGCTGTGCCACTGAAGGGATGAGGCTCCCCCAAGACTGACTGCTCTGACCCCACTCTAGCTATGCCACTGAAGGGGTGAGGCTCCCCCAAGACTGACTGCTCTGACCCCCCTCTAGCTATGCCACTGAAGGGGTGAGGCTCCCCCAAGACTGACTGCTCTGACCCTCCTCTAGCTATGCCACTGAAGGGGTGTGGCTCCTCCTAAGACTTACTGTTCCACCCAGTTTAGCTATGCCACTGGAGGGGTAAGGTCCCCCTAGGACTGACTGCTCTGCCCCCTCTAGGTATGCCACTGAAGTGGTAAGGCTTCCCCCAAGACTGACTGTTCAGACCCCCCAAAACTATGCTACTGAAGGGAGAGGCTCCCCCAAGATTGACTGCTCTGACCCTCTTCTGCCTATGCCACCTCCTCTTCAGCTCCCACCCTTGTGCAGGAGCCACACCAGCCCTACTCAGAATTGCAGGGTGGGATGAGGACACAGGAGTGGGTGGGCTGGAGGAGTGGCAGTGTGACGTCAGAAGTGGAGTGGCTGGGGGTGTGTGTGTTGGGGGGGGGAAGGCTGACCTCCCTACCATGTATGGAATGCAAGGCCACTCAACTGGTTGACTAGCTGAAAAAGGCTGGGTGGGGGATGAAGACACAGAACACACCTTCTGTGTGTTCTTTTTGAGAATCCCCACACTTGAAGGGCTTACTCTTGAGGACGCATACACTAGATGGCAAATGTGCAGCTTGATCCAGTGGTCATCAAGAATACCCCCTCCCCCACTGAGTCCAGAGTCTTAGAATAACATCCCCCCATTGAGTTCAGTAAAATTCATGTCGGGTTATTGTGCTTATGTCGGGTGCCATATATATCCTCTTTTTCCAGGACATGTCCTCCTTTGTAGCCCTGTGCCTGGAAAAATGTTTACATTGAAGTTGTGATCTTCCAAAGGGGATCCTGACCCCCACTTTGATATTGCCTGTTTTTGGCTCTGATGGCCCAGAGTGGCTCCAAATGGAGGGGCTGCTTGATCCTTTGTGAGGCTTCCTGCAAAACTTAGTGCTTTGCACCCCCTCTAGGTATGTCACTGAGTAGGTAATTGTGTACAGAATGTTTTTTTAAAAAATCTGGATAAAAGAGGATGTTCACCCCCATGTATAAATATTTTCTACCAGCAATCAATCCCTAATGCAGTGGTACTTGGGCATTTCAGCTCACAACCCCCTTTCAAACTTAAAAATCTGTCTGGGACCCCCTGTGATGACAGAGCTGCTCCATGTCTACTTGGAAGTAAGTCCCATTGTGTTAATTGAGACAAACCCCCAAATCCAGAGTAACTACAGGAGCACATAAGAGACTTTACTTGCACCCGTAGTTACTGCACCACCTAGTGAAAACCTATGGGAAATTCATATTGCAATCCAGAGTAAGTTGTTCTTAACACCGGAGCAAAGTAACTCTGGATTTTGCCCATATTCCCAGAACAGCCCAGTGCCAGATTCCAAAATGGCAGATCCTATCCTCGGGCAACCCCCCAATCCGACATTGTCCCAAACCCCACTTTGAGTATCACTGTCCTAATGACTCATACAGGTCTCTAGGATGTGCCCATAAAATTTTCACCCCCAACTCTTATTGCCTGCCTATTTTCAGTCTTGGACTCTGAAGAATACCTGGCCAAGGTAACAAGGGTGGATTCTGATCTGATCTTTCTGTCCTTCGGCAGGCTTGCCAGGGCTCACCCCCAAGTAAACATGCCCAGGGCAGAGAGAGGAGATATAAATTTGCCTTTGGTAGGTGTGATACTAAGTGAGATAAACTGTTTTTCCCCCTTTCTCCCGAGTGCTGCCGTGAAGGTACAGTCAGTCCCATGTTTGATTCTGAGCGTGGCATGCAAAAATGTCTTTGCTGCCTGGCATGTGCCATGTCCTTAATCCCCGTGTGGGCGAGAGGGCTGGCCTGGCAGCTGGCAGTATTGTAGGCTTGGGCTGGATAGTGTGCGGGTGTTGTGTGGCTGCTCTGTTTTCCCAGATGCTGTCTGGTTTTCACCAAGTGTTTTTCAAACCCTTTAAAATCTGGAGTGGGTGAGTGAGTGAGTGTGTGTGTGTATATGTGTGTGTGTGTGTGTGTGTGTGTGTGTGTGTGTGTGTGTGTGTGTGTTAGGGATGGGTAGGATAAACATATTCTGGATCCCCCAACCCACCATCTGTTACTTACGCAAACTTATTGAGATCCGTGCACATGATTGTGTATGCACGTGAAACTGATAAAGGTAAAAGTGTCCCCTGCAGATTGTACTGCTAGTCGCAACTGACTGTAGGGTGCGGACTCGGGGTGATCAGATGTTCAAACCTCAAAAGGAGGACAAGGTCTTGGATTCCTCTCAGCCTGGCCTTTCCAGCAGACAATGGCACGTTTGCCTACTCACAAGTAAAGTTTCGATATTGGGCACTCTCGCTTTCCCATAAAGCTCAATGCATATTTTTGATTTTTCGTTTTTTGGCCATAACGTTTGATAGGAAGAAGTTATTTCGAAACTGATTTTTGCCTTGGATTCAGCTCTTTGACTCCAACAACACATGACATGATGGGTATGACACCAACATATGACACAAAATGAAGCCAAAATGGAGGACAATGAAGCCCTTTTGGAGGACACCTGGACAGGCTAACAAAGAGGATAAATCAGGTCATAGGATCATCCTGTACTAAGGAGTGGTGCTAAATTCTTGGACAAGAATGGTTTTATGAAGTATTGTCTTCATAGGACTGTCTAGCACGTAGAGAGCACCAAAAACATGCAATACTGCAAACATTTTACAAATGAGGCTGACTTATGCAATGATTTTTTTTCAGAATGGGATGATTATGCCTGTTCATAAGATAGTAGCCTTAAAAGCAGGTACTGTCTTGCTCAGAGGCTTAGTAAGGGCAGTAGGCCAGGTGGATCAGTAGCTTAGCTATTTTTCCTTTCAAAATTCTATTTATAAATATTTTAGGCTGTATTTTAGGCTATGTCAGAATGTAGGAATTCTATTTCAAGAGAACCTCTCTCAAAGCTACCCATGTAAACCACCTTGAAATAAAGACAGGAGAAAATCCAGTCACCTGAAAGGTGGTATGTTTAGTTTTTGCCTTAACTGTGCATAGGGTAGACAATAAGAACCTGCCTATCTAATCTGACATAAACCTATACAGACTGGCAGCTACGTTCTGAGGTCCTGGGCAGATCTTGATATCCAAGATCCAAAAGGAGGCACAAGCAGCAATTTCCAATTAGTGTCCCTTAGTGTTGACATTTTCAATGCTAGAAGGTGAGATACATGCAAAGCAGGTGCTCTACCTCTGAGCTGTGGATGGTCCTGATAAGCATACACTGTTTCCTTGTACTGAATCAAAACATTGTCTTGTCTAAGGTCTTGGGATTTTCCTGGTCCTACTACCTAAGAACCTTTTTAGCTCTAGGAGATCTAGATTTTGGGGATCCTTATCTGTTGGTTTGGTACCTGCAGGTTTGACTCAACGTGAGTTCCGATCCTGTGTCTGGAGGTCCTCAAAGTCTATAAGAGTTTTCTAGTTGCATTGGGGAGGTGTTCTTGAGCAAAAGTAGGCAAAGGCTGCAATCCTAAAGACACTTTCCTAGGAGTAAGACATATTGAACACATTGAAACGATTAGGATTGTGCTCTATGTGTCCTCTGCATCGGAAAGCCTCCGGAAGCCACTTAATGGTTGCATTGGAGATCCTTGAAGTCCTTTCCACCAATTCAGTTATCCATGGAAATCAGTATCTTAGGGAGAGTCCAAATGTAAAAGACCCACTGTATTTCCTCTTCCAACCCCAAGCTGTTTGCTTTGTTTTATAAAAAGACATTTTTTAAAAGAAGAGAGAAAGATAAAACAACAAAAGGGAGGAAGCAAAAAAGTAGAACAGAAATATCCTTAAAAGATATATGGCAAGCGCAGAATTCCAAATTTACCTTTCTTTAGTCTAATATTAATTTCTACTACCCAAAAATCTATCTTAAACTATAATCTTATTTAACCATTCCAACGAACCCAAGCTGTTTGCTTGGTTTTGTTTACTGGAGTGTTTGTTTAACCCTTTTGCTCTTGGGTTTTGTTTTTTTAAACAAAGGGAACGCTTTTTAATCCCCCTTTTTTCTTATCCTGCCCAGATGGCACTGACTCATCCTGGCAAGTGAAATGAGCTGCCCAGGAACCTCCCCAAATATTGCTGGCCCTCCCCTACTGCTGTTCCCACACCGAGGCAAGGGTTAGGGCTGGGTGTCACAGGGGTACCAAGGGCTGCTTGGTGCTTGGATTAGCCCAACTCTCAGGGGCTGGTGCTCCCCTTCCTGCAAGATTTAACAAAGGAAGATAATCCATATGCTTGTTTTCATGCTGGGTGCAGAAAGGTGCCATTGGATTATTTCAGATGTTGCAAGTTTACTATCTAGGTGGAAGATCGGTGATCAGTACACATGGAGAGTCAATATTCTGTAGTGGATTGACCAGTTTCTGATAACTGAAGGGCTTTCCCCCTAAATAATAAACCAAACAATAGATGCTGTTGTAACCAATACTGTAAATATGAAATAATAGACCCAAGCGGCCATAGACTGCAGCTTGTGAACCACCTGTGGCTCTTCGTGCCTTGTTTGGGCTGAGCTCTTTTCAATTCATACAGAAGATAAATTTTTAATATTTTCAAGCTTTGTAATTTTAATCCAGTGGTTTTTCAGTTTATACTCAGTAAATATTTACTCAAATCTAACTTGCACCCTTTTCAGCTGAAATTTAGGCTGCAATCCTAAACACACTTTCCTGGGAATAAGAGGCATTGAACACAATGGGGCTTACTTCTGAGTAGACATGGTTAGGCTTGTACTCAAACTCTCCAAACAATACAGGCTCCAAAATCAAGGTGAAATTAGATTCGATGGTGCATTAGATTTGAGTAAATACGGTATTTTGATTATTAGGTCAGAATTAAATTTTAGTTTAATATGATTTAAAAAGTTACAAACCCATTGTTTTGTCAGATAGTGTAATTTGGTTAAAAAAATCACAACATAAAACCATTGTCTTTTCATATAACTTATTGTATGCAGTAAAATTAAATTTGGCACCAGCTTTGCAGCTGCGCATTATAATTGTCAGTGAACAGTTTTTTTAAATCTCAAAATAGGGGTGTGCATTCGATTCAGTGGTGCATTAGATTCAAGTAAATATGGGTAATTGAAAGACAGTTGGATTAAAACATGTTTAATGTTCACAGTGAGTAAAAATATTTAATAACTTAATGCTTCTTAAATATTAGTTCTCTTAACATATCTCTCTTTCAGCTCTCAAACATCTGAAGTTTATTTTTTGTGGCTCTTTATTAAACAGGTTTGGCCAACCCTGTAATAAACATTAGCAATGCAGCAATAATTAATGATCATTGTTATTTCTCAATAAAGTCTATGTACTGTTAACATTAACATTTATGGAATAGCGTCCACATTCAAAGTACACTGTTATCTTGTAGTGCTGCTGTGAAGTAGGTCAGTGCTGTATTATTATCACCATGTTTCAGATGGGAAAAAATTGAGATTAAACAGTGGCATAGCTAGAGGGGGGACATCAATTGTACCAGGTGATTCTATACATGGAGATTCTATTTAAGTGAACTTTTGACTAAAATGGCCCCTTCTCTTTTCTAATCTTTTTTTTTACAGGCGAGCGTCCATTTCCCTGCAACTGGCCCAGTTGCCAGAAGAGGTTTGCACGATCTGATGAGCTGGCCCGCCACTTCCGGACACACACTGGCGAAAAGCGCTTTGCCTGCCCACTCTGCGAGAAGAGGTTCATGCGCAGCGACCACCTCACCAAGCATGCCCGACGCCACCCTGCCTTCCAGCCGGGCATGGTCCGAAGACCCGACTGCCATAGCGCCTCCCCCAGTGACTCAGCCACCAGCAGCTTGGCTGGGAGCCCTTCCCCTGACAGTCCTACCCCTGACAGCCCTGCCCAGTAAAAGGTCCTGCTCCCTTTTCCTACAAGGAGTAGGGTGGAAGATGTGGTCCCAGAGATACTTGCTGTCCTCTTCCTCATCAGGATGAAGTCAGCCCTTTCTGATCTTGTGATCCCCCCCCCCAGTTTTTAATTTGGTTTCAACTTTGTTTGTTCAAAAATCAATTCTTCACACCTGTGTGGCTGCTTTGATGTGCTGCCTGGTTTTGGCAAGAACCCCATTCTGACCTGTCTCAACTTCCCCCATGATTTATGGGAAGTCAAAACTGGACTCATTTGGCAGTTTTTGTTCATGTTGTCTCAGTTTTCCAATGCAAGGGTCTGCGACTGGCAACCTCGTTGGGTGAAAACTCTTGGTCTGGCCATCTGTCAATCATCACTTCCAGTTTGGGGTAATTTCCAGTTTGGAACATTTGTCTGATGCTCAGGAACAGAAGAACGTGATCAGAGGTCCACCAGCTCAGTTGCCTGCCTCTGATAGTCAGTCAGGTGCTACTAAGAAACTCATGAAGGGGGCATGATGGAAAGAATCATCTCTTTGTGGTCTTCATCCTACATCTAGTACATTCTGCCACTGAACAAAAAGAATCCATACTTTGCTGTCATGGCCAATGGCAACCAATGGACTATGATCTTCATTAATTGGTTTACTTTGTTAAAATAAGCCAGTAGTAGTGGAGACTATTACCACATCTTGTGATCATGAGTTCCATAGACTATCTTTTCTATTGCATGAAGAAATAATTTGAGATATGAGATGTTTGACTCCCTCACCCTCAACCATATTATTTTTTTCCTAGGAAATGTCTCTCTCTTTCCCTCTGCCAACCTAAATTGCCCTCTCTTTCCAGACTTTCATGAAGTTCTCTGGAGTTGTGAGTTTGGGGAACAGGGTTGAGTTTTGTCATCAGTAGTCCATGACTAAATTTGGGCTGTGACACTATATTTAAATATTTAAGTATTTAAATATTTTATTTCTAGATCTAACCCTACCTTAAAAGAAAGTTAGCAAGCTATTTTAGGGAAGTGGGTTGATTATTTTCATTTTAAATATTCTTTAAAATCTAAGTGGAACCAAAAACCAGTATGGCTATATTAAACACTCTTCCTCTCAGAGTGGGATGGTATAAGTTTGACTGGGCAGATGCATCCATAGAGTGCATCCATAGGGTTGGTGCAGTCATTGAGGCCCTTGAGGACAAACCCCATGGGGCCCTCCATTTTCAGGCTATCAATCCCATCTTGACCAGAGAATTGCACAGGGGACAAAGAAGAGTCATCTTCTATGCCACTGCTACAGATGCAGCCCCGAGGAGAACTCATTGCTAGCCCTGGCCATTGCCCAGTAAGTATCCATGGCCAATGGGGCAATGAGGGGAGGAACTGTAGCCATAATTATCAGTCTGTCTTCCAAGGCACAACATGAAAATTCCTGGATGACCTGCCTCTGATGCAGTACTGCGAGTGGGACATAATGGGAATTTGAATTGATGCAGAGGCAGGTGGACTGTCCCATCTGCTTCTCCACTGCCCAGTAAGTATTGGAATTAGAAGGAGGAGGATAGCAGCAGTGGATCAATTACCAGGAAATAATGAGGCAAGAGTTTTTTGGTGCTGGTCCTGGTTCTCGCTCTAGGTAGTGTATCTGCTTTGCATGCAGACTGGGTTTAATGATAACGTTTCCAGTTAGATAGCAGGTCTCCACATAATGCCTCTCTCTACCCAAATTTCTGGACAGTCACTGCCAGGTGGAAAACAAAAGGAGAACTCTTAGCTCAGTATATGTTAGTATATAGAAAATGCTGTTCCTTTCCCAGTCTCCAGATAAAATTATTTTGGCTATCACGTGATGGCAAAGAAAGATGTACCAGGTACAGGCGTCCCTGCTTTCTAACAGTTCATTTTTTGATGGCTCTGCTCTTTCAATACATTTTTGAAAAATTATATCCAGAAGAAACACATTCTCTGCTCTTTCAACCTCTTTGCTGATCTAAAGGCTGAAATTGCCTTCCCCTATGTTGACTTGCTTATGGCACGGTGATTTAAACTGTTTTGGTGCATGCATGCTAACATTTGCTTGCATGAGTGCATGCATGCTAACATTTGCTTCAGCTCTATGAAGGCATTAATGAGAATCTGTTTGTGATAGCAAATAGACAATAAATCTAAAAGCAGGAATTTGCAAAAGCAGGAATTTGCAAGATAAAAAGGCATTTGCAGTTTGCTATTTATAAAAAACATTGGATGCAACATTTGCAAACTAACAAAAGGCTGGGTTCCACTTTTCAACCATTTCTGTTTTTCACCATGATTCTGGTCCCTAATCTGTTAGAGAGCAGGAGACAGCCTGTATTAGTGTCTTGGTCAAATGCCTGTCAATTATTGGGATCTCTGGATATTTGCATCAGTGTATGTGCACTCACGCGTGTATCCAAGTCATTCGCATCCTACTATAACTGGGCAACAAACCTCATTTTATTTATTCTAAGCTTCTTATCCCAACCCTATCTTCAAAAATGAAACTTATATTTAAAATATACATTAGGACACAAATGTCCATATACAAAATGAACGGGTGCAAATGAGCATTACTAGGACACTTTTAAACTGGGACACAATTGTCCAGGATGCAATGGACCTGTCACAGGTAAAGAGGTCTGCATGAGAGAAATTGCTGTTCTCAGGATTGGTGTGAGTGAACTGCTATCTTGTCTGTAGTTATGATCATATGTATGTTTTGGGGAAGGTTCCAGAGCTCGGTGTTAGAGCGCATGTCTCAGGTTTAGCTTTTGGCACCTCCAAGTAAATGATCTTGGGTAACAACTGGAGAGCTGCTGCCCATCAGAGAAGACAATCCTCAGCTAAATGGACCAATGAGGGATAAGGCAGCTTTATATGTTCATAGGGAGCAATACATGGTTAACCCATATAGAAAGTTATACGTTCATTTTGACTGGCATTTTAGTTGAAATGATCAGGGCTAGGAAAAGCTTCTCTCCCTGATATTTGGGGGAACTGCTGCCAGTCAGAGCCTGAGAGTCCTGACTTTAGATGGACCAATGCTCTGACCGTGCCTATGGCAACTTTATATGTGCATAATCAGAAAGAAATGTCTTAGGAGTGTGTTGGCAAACTTGGCACACAAGAAGTCTTGGCACACTTCAGAGCACTTTTATTTTCATATGGCGTAGGGTTGCCATATGCCTTGAAAAACAGGACAATCCCGATTTTCGGGAATTGTATTCATATACTGGCAAATGGGACAGAGGGTCCTGTCCCAATTTTGTAGAAGGGAATTATGGTAACCCTACCATGGTACCTTGTGGTGCACAGTGTATATCAGGGTTGTTGCGTGTTCAATTAAAAAAACACTTGGGTGGTTTAGAGCTATGGGATCGGCTCTGTAGGGTCCCCTGGTTCCTAGGAAAAATTGAGTTTGTAGAGGATGGGTATAAGATGCATCCTGCTTTGGTGTGCACTTGCTGCTTGCAACCAGCTCAACAGGATTCCTATAGACAAGCAATTTGGGTGAATGAGAAGTTGTAGATATGGTGGTTGGTGGCTTTGTGGGATAGCAATAGCTGTTATTTTTAAAAAATAATTTTTTAAATATTTTTTTAAAAAATACCAGTGTGGTTTTGAAATCTGCTTCCCACTGCATCTGCTGTTGTTCAATTCACACAGGGTGCTCAGGGAAGGCCAGGACTTGTGGAATTTGGGAAAGAGACACACTATATGTCAATAGTTCTGTTTGCTGACCTGAAGCATCCTCTGCAAGCTTAATTGGAACCAGAAAAAAGTCCTTGTTTGGGACAGGTTTGAAGGAAGCTCAATCTTGTGTTTGGAAATCTATTGGGGCATAATATTCTGGCATGTACTACCGATATCCTTGTGACTGCGAAACTGTGATGTCCAGGAAAGATCTGAATTAGACCTATGGATGTTGGAATATGGGCCCTGATTCACAAGCCTTTTCCTGAAACCTCTGAGAGTGCACTGAATTGGCAGGCCAAGAGCACAATCCTAATCATGTCTACTCAAAAGCTAGCCCCATTGTGTTTAATGGGTCTTACTTCCAGGAAAGTGTCTTTAGGATTGAAGCCCATGAGATTGAATTTGCCTGCTAAAATGAAAGTTGGGGCCACGTCACCTGGAAGAAGCTAAGTCCCCCACCCAGGTCCCTGCACAGCTTCATCAGTTCCAGCATCCACTCAGAATATGCTCAGGGGGACTCATCCATGTGTGGGAGGAGGACTCTTTCCACATTTGACTGTCTTAAGAGTTAAATATATATATTCTTGTCCTCTCATTTTGGAATAGGTAAGCAGAAATATTTTGAAGAAGTAGTTTTTTTAACTTATAGGATGCAATGCTTTATTGCTGGGAAATGGTGGTTTGCAAGATGTATTTTTGTAAAATGAGATCAAATTGCATGGCAAGCTTTTGAAAGCATTTCAGATATGGTTGGAAAGTCTATATTTTTATGTTTATTTTTCTGAAAGAAAATCTATCCCTCCTTCACGTGCCTGTAGTAGTCAGATTGTTTTATAAACCAACCAGAATATGATGAATTTCTGTACACAAACCGAACAATCAAGAGTAACTAAGAGACATTACGTGCACCCGTAGTTACTGTTCCACCTAGTGAAAACCTATGGGAAATTCATATTGTAATCCAGAGTAGATTGTTCTTACAGCAAGGACTCCTCATAGTTACTCTGGATTGTGCCCATAGTTTGCTTTGTTCTTCTAATGAGCTGGGGATGGTTTGCACTTTTTTTGTTCTTTGTGTAGATCTTCCTTCTCAGTTCATGGAAGAAACCCAAAAATGCTCTAGGAAGCCTCTTAAGATACTACGCCAGTGATGGGGGAAACCCCAGTGCTTGGAATATAGTGAGATTTGGCTTTATTATATTCAAACAGCTATTATTTGGTTTACAATGGTTTACAACTATGAGCAGCTTTCTAGCAATTGCTAGATTGGAAAGCTATGGAAATGGTTTGTTCCCTTTACAACCTGTGTACAGATAATGCGTATTATTTTATAATATGGTTAATATATATATTAATTTATACAGGAATAGAGCTCCAGGTCTAAAATCAACAGCTCTGTGTATAGCTCTGTCTGTGTATCAATGTGTGTGTTTTGAGTGTTGTGCAGTTCAAAAAAGTGGGTCTCCTTATCAGGTTTGTATTTTTAAGAAGCACTGAAGCCAATGCGTGGGTGTGTTTTCTGTGGTGCCATTTTTAATTAAAAGTCAAAGGTTGTGTTAATCCCCTGTCTCTGTCTCATTTAAAAAGATATTAATCCTTCCTACCTCATGCTGGCCATATAGGACCATGGCACTAACCAACAAACGCTGAGCAGATATTCTAGACAAGCTCTAGATTCTCAGCTTATCTATGAAGCCCATCTCAGTATTGAGAGCCAGGATGGTTTTTTTAATGTGTTGATTCTCAAAGTGTGGGTCTGGACACCTTTTGATAGGTCATTTCAAGGGAGTCATGAAAAGTTGGGTGCAGCCATCTTGGAATTTGGCACTGGATGCCACCATCTTGCAATGAGGCAATTATGCTGCAATTCATTATTTCTTGGGCATAAGTCTCATTGAACCCAGTTGGACTTACATCAGAGAAGACATGGAAGGTCTTTGCATCACAGTAACATCATTACCGGTTTGATGTTGCTTCTGGCCAGGACATCATTTCCAGGTTGATGACATAACTTCTTGGGCTCCCATACAGATTATAATCATTCTAACAAGTGGGTCCCAGGCTGAAATGCTCAAGAATAACTAGTTTAATGGTTAGGGAGTTGGACTTCATCTTTGATTATCCAGTTTCAAATCCCACCTTGACCATGAAGCTTCCTGGGTAACCTTGGGCCAATCTCAGCCCACCTACCTCACAAGGTTGTTGTGAGGGCAGACGGAGGAAGAGAAACTACAGATTTGTAGGAATCGGTAACATGGGATATATCCAGTGGTGGGATTCAAATAAATTAACAGGTTCTACGTCCTAATAACCTAAATTAACAACAGGTTCTATGTCCCATTAGTAGCCAGTTGTCAGAACCAGGTGCTCATTAGAAGCTTCAGGGGGGTTCTATAGAAGCTGTGAGAAGCCCCTGAAGCCCACCATTGGATATATCCCATGTTTGCAGAAATTCCCTTAAATAAATTTTATTTGGGAGACAGCTCGTATTCAGTTCTGTGGGGCAGGTATCTAAAGACAGTCAAAAACGTCTGTATGCTTTGACTGCTGAGGCCCCAATCCTATTCCAGCTGCAATGCATCCCCAGGTAAAGGAACATACAGTCTTACCTCCCACCACTGCCTTCCCCCCACAAAATGCAGCACATGCCTGGTTGACTCAATGCATCTTGAACTTTGAGCCTAATCCAATGCCTGTCTACTCAGAAGTAATTCCCATTACAGTCAATGGGGCTTACTCCCAGGAAAGTGTGGGGAGGATTGCAACCTTAACCCAATCCAATGCCTGTCTACTTAGAAGTAAATCCCATTACAGTCAATGGGGCTTACTCCCAGGAAAGTGTGGAGAGGATTGCAACCTCATAACTCAACCCAATGCCTGTCTACTCAGAAGTAATTCCCATTACAGTCAATGGGGCTTACTCCCAGGAAAGTGTGGAGAGGATTGCAACCTTAACCCAATCCAATGTCTGACTACTCAGAAGTAAATCCCATTACAGTCAATGGGGCTTACTCCCAGATTGCAACCTTAACCCAATCCAATGCCTGTCTACTCAGAAGTAATTCCCATTACAGTCAATGGGGCTTACTCCCAGGAAAGTGTTGATAAGCTACAAGGGGATTGCAGGGGAAGCAACAGCTGAAATGAGGACAGCCCAGTATAGTCTGTTTTGCCTTTAACGAAGATGGTGGTTTGGGCACACCTGCTCTTTTTGCCCAAAGTTAAGATGGCTGCTGGTGTTACTCGCTCCTTCCTACATCTCACGCTTGTGCGCATGCGCTCTCTTTTTTAGCTCTTCCTCACCAAGATGGCGTCCACAAGACTCCGACCACGACGGCTCGTACTGCGCATGCACAATATTCCTGAGGGCGTGTCTCGCGCATGCGCACCTCTAACCCCACATTCTTGCCGGTTGTCAAGATAACGGCCTGCCTTCCCAAGCTCTCTTGCCCGGCGCCTGAGACGCATGCGCATTCCCGCAGCGTCTTCACTTGCCCGTAGTTGTGAGGGCAACGCCTTCTTTCGGCTCGGGCCCTTAAAGCTGCGCATGCGCGTTCTGTTCCTTTTTCCGCCCTGCCAGTAGCAAAGATGGCGACGACCTGAGTGGGGGGGAAGAATCAGCTGAGGGAAGGGACGACCTGAGGGGGGGTGGAGGCGGTGGCCGGAGGTTGTGGTGGCTTCTCTTCTCCTCGGTCCCTCATGCCGCTGGGATGCTCCGCTCGAGCGGCTTCTTCTGCGGGGTCGAGTGCCCCTTCGGCCCGGCCTGCGGGAGGCCCTACTGCCACTTCCGACACCCCCCAGGGCACGCCTGGACCCCGAGGCGCCCCCGCCCCCAGGCCGCCCCCCTCACGCGCCCCGCCACCGCCACAGGTAAGAGGCCCCGACCCCCTGCTCCCCTCCCCCCACAGCCTCTGGGCACACCCCTCCCCCACCCCATGTAGGCTGAGGACCCCTGGGAGAGGCTCTCTGCACATGCTCAGAGACAGTGATGGAAGAGTATCTTCCATGCTCAGAGGCTCTCTGTATTGGCAGAGGTGGAAGACACTCTCTGCAAGTGCTCAGAGGCTCTCTGTGTTGACAGAGGTGGAAGACACTCTCTGCACATGCTCAGAGGCTCTCTGTATTGGCAGAGGTGGAAGAAACTCTCTGCAAGTGCTCAGAGGCTCTCTGTATTGGCAGAGGTGGAAGACACTCTCTGCACATGCTCAGAGGCTCTCTGTGTTGACAGAGGTGGAAGACACTCTCTGCACATGCTCAGAGGCTCTCTGTATTGGCAGAGGTGGAAGAAACTCTCTGCAAGTGCTCAGAGGCTCTCTGTATTGGCAGAGGTGGAAGAAACTCTCTGCAAGTGCTCAGAGGCTCTCTGTATTGGCAGAGGTGGAAGACACTCTCTGCAAGTGCTCAGAGGCTCTCTGTGTTGACAGAGGTGGAAGACACTCTCTGCACATGCTCAGAGGCTCTCTGTATTGGCAGAGGTGGAAGAAACTCTCTGCAAGTGCTCAGAGGCTCTCTGTATTGGCAGAGGTGGAAGAAACTCTCTGCAAGTGCTCAGAGGCTCTCTGTATTGGCAGAGGTGGAAGAAACTCTGCAAGTGCTCAGAGGCTCTCTGTATTGGCAGAGGTGGAAGACACTCTCTGCACATGCTCAGAGGCTCTCTGTATTGGCAGAGGTGGAAGACACTCTGCAAGTGCTCAGGCTCTCTGTATTGGCAGAGGTGGAAGTCACTCTCTGCACATGCTTAGAGGCTTTCTGTAATGATGTTTTCTGTGTAGAACAAGGGTTTCTCAACCCCTGATCTGGGGACCACTGGAGGTCCTTGGCAGCTGCCTGACTGGTCAGCAAGAGGACTCCTCTAAGTGCCTCTTCTCCTCCGCACAGCAGGAGGGCTATGTTGGAGGATTGCAGCCTCAAGGATGAATCCTATGCCTGTTATTCAGAAATAAGTCCCTGTTATTCTGTTATTCAGAAATATAGTCAATGAGGTTTACTCTCCAGTCAGAGTGACTAGGATGGCTTTGTGCATCTTAAATGCATTATGCATTGAAAAAGGTTTAAAATCCCTGCTCTGAGTAGACATGCAGTGAGACATTGGGCTCTCACCTGCAATCCTATCCAGGGTAACCCAGCAATAGCTCTATTAAAATAGGATTTGCAGCTGGAGGCAGCTGTGCTATGCTCTAGGTGGGGAAGCCCTCTCCAGGTCGCCAGAGGCAGAACTCTCCCCCCATCCCTGTGCTGGTCCCTGGAAAATTTCTTTCCCCAGAACCAGTCCCTGGGGCCAAAAAGGTTGAGGGCCACTGCTGCAGAAGAAGCTTTTTGAACATGTAGGTTGTCATATGTTGCGAAAAACAGTGACAGCCCCGATTTTTGGGACTGTGTTCACATACTGGCAGAGGTAAGCAGATAGACTCCTGAGGGGAAGTATGGGATCAATAGAGAGTCCCCAGTCCCATTTGGATTGTGGCATGGAAAAGGTTGAAATGCACCATTTTAATTTATGAAACTTAGGGTGCAATCCTAAAAAAAATTAGGCCGGTTTAACTCACCTGGTCTATCTGTGACAGTGTGGAGAGGTCAGCATATGCCTGTGCATTGGCCTTTTCCCTCCAGGAACAGGGCAGAAGTGTTTTGTTGCATTTTTGTGACACCTCCAGGTCAGCACAGGACTTATGCTGGGGCTTAGTGCAGCTTAAATGGAGGTTAGGATTGTGGTTAGGCCCGCATATGTCCTAGCACAAGGCTTGTTGTGGCCTGGGGTGTCAGAAAAGTGTCATAATGCACTTTTGCACCACTCCTGGGGGGTTAGGCCAGTGCCCCGACGTGTTCTGGTCTGCCCACACCACTAGGGAAAGGGGATGTTGATGGTTGCTGACAGATAGCTAAATTGAGCCTCTTGCATTCAGGGGGAGTCTCTCTCCAGATATCAGTTGCTGAAGAGAAGAGATCTTGTTGATTTCATGGATCCATCTAGCTGACTCCTATGGGGACAAAATGTTGGACTAGAACACCACCTGTATTAACAGAATCCCATGTACAAAAATAGTTTTCCCCTTAATACTTATTGAAATGTGAACAGTGGGGGAAAGGTGATAGTTTTAAAGCTTGTTGTGTGGAATTCACAGAGTTGTCTGGCTGGCAACTCTTGGGAGCAAATTCTGGAGGTGTAGATCATGGGTCTCCCAACTGCCACCATAGCAAGACATTTTGACCGACCTGCTGAGCCCAGTGACATAAAAATGTGTGCCTTCACCATCACTCTTCTGGTAGATGAAATTATGACTGAGCTTAGAGGGAGCTACAGCAACTGCCTCTTAGATGCAAATATTAGTCTCCTTTTGTGAAGAGTCTTAGTTATACCAGAATAAATCAATTTTTTATATGATTGCCCTAATAGGCCCACCATAAAAGCAAGAGTGAGTTATGTGTCTTGGCAGCTGAAAGCTTTGAGACCTTTGTCTGGGGAAAATTTTTTGGTCTGTTTGCTTCCATGTTGCCACTGTAGTCCAAAAATTGTCAGGGATCTCTGCATCTTTGTATTCCAAAATAAGCCAAGTAATGCCTTCCTTTACTCAACACCAAGGCCACCTTTGGACAGCTGAACAGATAGCAATGCATCCAGCCTGAGGTTTAGTTAGCAGTGCAAGTTTCTCCATGGAATCAGTTTCTGAAGCTTTGATCATCCTTCTCTGGTACCTCCTTAATGAATAGGCTGTAGCATGAATGTACATTTTTGGGGTAGCACAAGGCTTATTTTGGGGCATAACCCAATTTCCTATTTGTTTTAGCTTTGAAACATGCTTACAGTATCACAACCTCAATATAGTAACCTTTGGTAGATAATTTACTGGGGGAAGAGAAAGCCACTTAAAATACTTTCATTAGGTGACCTCCTAAGCCAGTGGTGGAGAGCCTATGGCACACTCAGAGCCTTCCCTTCCAGTTCGTGACCATAATTCTGCCACACACACCCAGCCTGGCATTTGCTTCTGCCCAGAGTGAGCCAGTGCCAAGTGCACATCCCGAAAGCTCTGCACTCAGTTCGGAGCACAGCCAAATTGAGGGGGCGAGTGCCAATAGCACATGCCCAGAGCTCTGGACATGCACAGTGGACTCGGGGTGTTCTGGGCACGCATTCTGGGCACCAGTGTTGTCAGTTGGCACGTGGTGCCAAAAAGGTATACCACCACTGTCCTAAGCAAAAGCAAATAATACATATATTCCCCCAAATGCAGGTCTTAAGCACACCCTAGTATTATTAAGCGGCAGCTTTGTTTTCATTACATTTCCTGACAGAGAACAGTGTTGGGGAAAAAAAATCCCATCATATTCTTAACTTGCAGTCTCAGTATTTAAACTACTGTATCTCTACCAATGAATCAACTAAACCTGTATTTGATAAATCTACCAATTATTCTACTAATCTACCAATATTAAGTTTGTAGTCTTCGTTGTACTGGGTCTTTAGAGATTGAATGGTGGCTGGAATATCCAAAACCTTGCTTGAACTCACACATGGGAAAATATCATTTATTTTCAGAGGGCAGTGTCTCTTTAAGAGCTGCATGTGCATGAAAGTGGGATGTTTCCTGCCAGCCGGAGTTATCTTGGCTGTCCAGTAGCAGGCTGTCATGGCTGAATATTGTGATACCCTCATGTGCAGGGATGCCTGGTCTTTGCAAAGGAGGTAACTTTTAAAGAGAGGAATTTTGAGTGAAAACATGAACAAGTACCTCTGCTGCTTGCTAACACATGAGAGCACAGGTAATATTCTTCCTTCAGTCTTTCTGTTTTGCTTTGATGCACCCGAGAGACAATGTGCAGGAGATTCTTCGGGGAAATAGGGTTGTGGCTGGCCTCTCACTTGGGGGCAAATGTAGATTCCCACCTAGTAAATAATTTTCCTTTATTTTAAATAACCAGCCATTATCTTTTGAAGTATGTTGGTGCTACTGTTCCCTTTACCTGAAAAGGGGGGTTGGATAAATAGGTTTGTCTACTGTATTAACAATGTAAATATCCTGTAAAGTGTATTTGTCACTGTCTGCCAATTTTTGGAAAACCAGTGAGATGGATATTAAAGCTGCAATCCTAAACACACTTTCCTGGGAGTAAGATTCACAATGGGGCTTACTTCTGAGTAGACATGGTTAGGTCTGTGGTTGAAATCCTAAAGACACTTTCCTGGGAGTAAGA
Organism: Cryptoblepharus egeriae; assembly: GCA_030015325.1. Classification (NCBI taxonomy): domain Eukaryota; kingdom Metazoa; phylum Chordata; class Lepidosauria; order Squamata; family Scincidae; genus Cryptoblepharus; species Cryptoblepharus egeriae. The sequence goes on along the minus strand of JAREYC010000015.1, from coordinate 1,236,698 downwards.
TTCATTGAACACAATGGTGCTTACTTCTGAGTAAACATGGTTATGATTGTGTTCTAAGGAATGGTTAAGACAAGTGCTTGCAAAAAACAAGCAGCAACATTGAAGTGGGAGTATTGGGGTCAAATAGAAGCCAATTTAGTTATAGATTGTTGTAATGGAAAAATAGTGAAATATGTTTGACAAGGACTCTGATTTAATGTTTTAAAAATTCTGTTGAGCAGGATTGCTGTATGTGTACATTACATGGTTAGTAATGATCTCTCCCCCTCCCCTTGAAAACGTATGAGTTGCTGAGGTTTTGTAGAATCCAGAATTGTTGCCTTCTCCTCCATTATGGAGATAATGAAGTTTAAAACAAAAATCACCACACGTTTAACTAATTTGTCCTGTCATAGCGGCATTAAATAGATTGTGGGGTTAAGGGGGGTTTTCAGCAGGTTGAAGCAATTTTTGTTGTTGATGCATTTTTATTTTAGCCAGCTACTCTTAAGCAATCCCCAGGTATAGAAAACTGAAGATTCATTACTTTTAGGGGGCTTTCATTGAAATCGACAAACTGCATCCTGCTTCTTTTTTATGCCAATCATGTCCAAACACAGCCTTCCAAAAGCAGCAAAAGGCGGTACCTCAAAAAGGGGCTTGTCTGCTTCTCACCCCAACCTGAGTAACTTGCATGTTCCTTTAACATTAAATCTATCTCTTCCACCTCTTGCATTTAAACTTGTTACCTGAAAGCTGTTGCAACTTTACCGTAGCATTGTTTGATTGTGGTTTCTGTCATACAAGGTTGGGGGGATGCAAGGTGGTCTGTTGAAGAGTCACCAATGATTCTGGTTGGCACATGGGCCCTATATGTGCCTACACCCTTTTTTATGTGCTCACCAGGTTGGTAGCCATCAACTTATGATTTGCTTTGAGGACTAGATGTTGCAAAAAGGGCTGGGGTGTGGAAATCCATGCCAAGAACACTGTGGTAGATCCCCAAACAGTGAGGTGCAGCTCCTGGGAGTGGGTTTGGGACATGAGGCACCCATTAGGGAGCCTCGGACATTGGTGAGGATGCATTACTATGAAGAACAGTAGAAGGCTCAGCTTGGTGGGCTAGACTTGGTACACTTGGAAAAGCCTGCCTGTGCACCCTGAGTCTCTTCTCATCCTCGTAGTGTCACGTCTGGCCTTTAAATCGCAAAGATCAGTAATTGGACAGCACATGGGAGCAGTGTGGGATGCTAAAGGCTAAGAAGCGCTGCCTCGGAATTACTGCTAGAAATAGTCATGTAGCTTGCATGCACACACCCTCCCATGTTTATATTTCATTGCATTGTGATCTTTCATCCTCCCAGTTCCCACTATCCTTTTTGCATGGTCAGCAGCCAATATGTCCTCACTCCAACAGGTAGAGACAGAACTGTTGCAGCTGTAGTTGGAGAGAAAAACACCATTGAGGGATAAGAAGGATAATTTTTATTCATCTTGGAGGCCTTTTATCTAGTTCCAAATGCTGCTGTCTGGTTTAGTAACTGCAAACTTCGCTCTTTGTGGGATGTATTACATTATGTTGAGGTATTACTAGATGAACCTAATACTGGAAGGTTTTAGTATCATATATGAGATAATTAATCATTGGTAATGGTCTGGGGAAGATTTGGTGTTTTGTGAATCAAGGCTGAGTCCTTGAAAATCAAGCAGTAGAAACTTGCACAATGCAAAGGCCCCATAACTGGGGGAAGTTATCCTACATAATATCAAAGGGGAGTGCGGGGAGTGGGGTATATTACAGAGATGGTTTTTTCTTATATGGCTATGATGCAGTCAGGAAAAGAAAAGTGTAATTTCCAAATTGCTTGTTAAAAAGACTGAATTTTTTTGTAGGGGAGAGCATTCGGATATCTGTGCTCATGAAGGTCCTTTCCTGTTAATTATAGGCCCTCAGCAAAGCTTTGTAGCACAGGTGTTTGGAAACATGCAAATACTTGTATAGTTTCAGGTACAATGGAGTGAAACCCAAAGGGCTATTTTTAAGTAACTTGTAAGTTGTGTTTTGAGTTGCCTTTTCCTAAACTACTACAGATTAAAACCTAGGCTGGAAATGTACAAGGAACGCACAATGCAAAAGGTGTCCCTTTGTAATACAAGACCTAAATTTTGGGGAATATGTCTCTTATGAAAATAGGTTACAGATCATCTAATGGAATTGGTGGGCTTCTGGTTTGAGACATGTCAGAGAAGGCACTCCTTAACTGGGCAAGAGGCACTCTTTCAAGTGAGTATTCCTCTTTTATTTAGCAGGGGGAGAGTAACCGGCCATACACACCCCAGCATAGTCTGTTCAAGTGGCGTCTGTTCTTTTTTGCATTTTAGCTTGTGAGCCCTTTTGGGACAGGGACCCATTAGCTATGAAATAGCTATTAATTTTTTATTTTCATTGTAAATCACTTTGTGAACATTTTATTTGAAAAGCGGTTTATAAATACTGTAGATAGATAGTTTCAAGTTAGTTGTTGAACATACCTCTATAAAGTGCATTGATAACTCCATGCTTGTAAAAATGTTTGGACAAATTAATGGAGGAGAGGTTTTATCGTCAGTTACTAGCCATGCTGTTAAAGTGAAACTTGACATTTTCAGATGCACCGTGACACTGAATGTTAGCCTTTATGCCCTGCATGAGTCCTTCCCATAGGTATCTGGTTTGTAAATTATGGAAGCAGGATACTGGACTAAGCTTGACTCTTGGTATTATCTAGAATAGAGGTGCCAAATATAACGTTTGGAGACTGGGTATGACCCATGGAGCTCTTTATCCAGTCTGCATGATAATGGGCTCCCCCATATCTTGAAAATATTATCAAGATTTGCATATTTTCTGTCATTTGCAGTTAATTAGTTCCTAAATGAAAAAATTTCTTATTTCTGGTCATTACCTGCTTAATGATATCACTTCCTGTTTAATTTCATCACTTCTGGCCCTCAGCAGGCATTGTGAATTCTCTTTCAGCTTGCTGTATGAAACAAGTCTGACATCCCTAATGTATTACGGATAGGGGCATCTTAAGAGAGTGTGAAGGCAATTTAGTCCAGCACAACTCACTGTTGTGGTGTGGGGAGGATGGCACATGTCTGTGGACTCGCCTAACCACCCTCCCAGAAGTCATGCTTAAGTGCCTTACAGCACTTTTGTGACACCCAGGCCAGCACAGGACTTGTGCCAGCCTCATCTGGGCTTATGATTGCACTGTCAGTGAGATACAAGCAGAGGATGCCCCAGCAGAGGCAGAGCATGAGAAGAGCCAGTCAGGGCACAGCAGTGGAAACCTGCCATTATAATGTTAACATGCCACAGCCTTGAACTACCGGTCATGTAGTTCAAGGATGCCACAGCACTTCACATTTTGGGAGCCACTGTGGCACAGGTGGCACAGGCAGCAGAAGTAGAAAGCAACCAGGAATCCTAGCACTTGTTTTGACTCCCATATCACTTCCATAGTCACTTTCACTCAGATGGGCTTGGAGTACCTGTTTTTCCTTATCCCCCAATATAGCTGCTATTCTGCCACTGTCCTTCCCCAGATAATAACCTTATTCATTTTAAGTGTTTAATTTTAATTTGTTAAAAAGTATTTTAAAAGAAAAAAGAAAGCAATAAAAATACATAAAAGAAAAAGGGAGAGAAACATATTATACACTAGTGAAATGAACCCACCATTGCGGGAGTGAAATTTCAAGAGTTTTTGTGGGCTCTGGGCATGGCTATACATTGGTGGGCACCAGTCATTGGCACTTTTTGAGATTGGCACCACTGAGCAAAGATAAGCAGCAGGCACCAGAGGTTACCAGGGGGTAGTGGCGGAGAGCAGCAGGCACCAGCAGGAATTTCCAGCAGACACCATTGGGCAGCACCAGGCACCACCATACAGTGGGAACCAGTGGGCACCATCTGGTAGTGAGCTCCAGGCATCTCTATGGGCACCACCACACAGTGGGCACCAGCAGGCACCATAGCTGACACCTGCGCATCCCTACTGGGCACCGGTCAGCACCAGTTGACAGTGGGTAGCAGACAGCACCGAGCATCCTTACTGGGAACTAGGTACTGAGAACCAGCAGGCACTGAGCACCAGGAAGCAACACCCGGGTGCAGGTACCATCAGATACCACTGGGCACCATCGGACACCACCGGGTGCTTTCATCACAGAAGGAATGCATTCCTCAAATTTCACACTTCTTGGTCTGGCCATTTTGGCTGAGCATTGATGAGTCAGGAAGTGAGTCAGTCAGTGACTCTTCAGTTTTATATACAGTGATACCTTAGTTCACAAACTTTTAATTTGTTCCATGACTTTTGTTGCGAAGTGATTCAATTTTAACCCATATGGTTCAATGTAAATTTGGTTAATCCATTATGAAACCTTTTTTTAAACCACAAAAATATGAAACAAAGTATAGTATGAAGAGTATAGTACAGTCTGAAGAGAGTGAACACTAACCATCCTTGAGGCAACTTCTGGCGTGGCGGACAGGAAGGTGTTCAGGGAGAAGGTTATTGTTTGGAGGAAGAGTCCTCCTCCATAAGGACATTGGAAGATATTCCCAAAACCTTCTTGAGAGCCATGCTAAACAGCAACTGTGCACAGGTCACCCAAAAACTTCACAGTCTAGATGCCCCCCTTTTTGGGTTTAATCGGTGTCTAAATACACTGCCGGGAGCTCCATGATGGAAGACGAAGCGGATGTATCAAGTTATGTATTATGTGCAAACAGTGGGAGATGTGGTCCACTCTTATAAGACTGGAACCTACGCGGGAGACTGTGTAATGAAACTGAATGGCAACAAATTCAGGATAGCCAAAAAGAGGGAATTTCTTTCCAAATACATAGGTATCTATATGTACCTTTGGTATCTATAAATACATATAGAACTCACTGCCATATGATTTCCCATCAGCAAAGATGGCTTTCAAAGAAGATTACCTTAGAAACACTGGGCACATCAATCCCCAAAATCACCTCGGACCACCATAACCACACTAGACACTGATTAAACCCAAAAAGGGGGTCATTTTGTGACAACAAACCACCCCTGCACCCCTTACAGAGGTGCCTTGTAAGAAGAGCATAATTTGTTCTGGAAGCATGTTTGTTTTACATGCATTTTTTATAGATAGTGGATTTTCCCATAAGAAATAATGGAAACTCAGATTGGTTCAACAACTCAAAAATAGTCATATGAAAATGTTAACTATATGTAAAAATGATGACAAAACACTGTTATCGAATTCAAAACTCTGTAATATAATACAAAATACAATTACTGTAATATTATTAAAACCAATGTAATATGCTGTATAATAAAACAGAAAAGAAAACCTATATGGCCCAGGATGACTAATTTTCACTAAAAGAGTCACTGGTATTTTTTGAGCAACTTTCACAAGGAACCTATCTGATACTTGCTTTTGTCTCCTTTTGAGGATTTCATGGAAACGTGACATTGGGTTGTCATTATACAGATTCATCGCTCACACTGCTACAGCCTTATTTGGGTGGTGCTTTTCTACAGAATTTTGCATCATTTCCCATTGTTTACAAATGTTCTTAATCTCATTTGATGTGAAGGATTCCTCTCCTCTGCAGATGAGATCTCCTCCATAACCTCTTGCTATTGCTCATGATGCAGATCCATCAATTCGTTTGTTTTACAAGTCACTGTTTGCCTTACAAGGCAGAATTCCTATGAAATTTTAGTTTGTCTTACAAAGCATTGTCTTATAAGGTACCATTTTGATCTTATCTTGGGTAATAGAACTGACAGCTAATGGTTATAGGACTAGGAGGCAAAGGATGCAAATCGTTGTTTTTGAGTTGGACAAATTGAAGGAGGCAGGTCTTATTATATCAGTTATCCCTCTTAACTAGCCAAGATGGATTATTGACTACTGGTTCATAATGGGAATTGAAGGAACAAAGCTGATGCTTGACTTTTTTTCTTCCTCCTCTAGGGTGTGGTTATGATCCTTACAACCCAGAGCTCCCCAAGCCTGTGTCTCAAAACCAAAATGGGGTGCTGGAGGACATTGCCGAGTCAGCTCCCAGTGCCCTGGAACTGGAACTCGTCAACCAGGCCATTGAAGCAGTCAAGAATGAAGTGGAGCGTGAGCAGAAGAAGTATGAGGAGCTCTTGGAGACCACCAAGGAGTATGGCTCTACCAAGCCTTCTATGCTTGGTTCCAAGGTGGGGGGGTCAACAGCACCCAACTCCTTTACACCCTTGGAGTATAGCCCAGGTGGCTACAATGTGAACAACAACACTGACTACAACCCCACTCCTCTTTCAGTGGCCCCTGCTGGTCAGTCAAGTAAGTATACCTTGAATTCTTTTGACAAAGTGAAATCAAAGGGCAGCTCACTGGAGTACATTCCCATGGTAGTCACCCATCCAAGGAAGTACAGCAGTCCCACCACCAACAGCAAATACATTATTGACAACTCTAAGCCATCGACTGATTTGGAGTATGACCCTCTTTCAAATTACTCTGCCAGGCTCTTGAACAAAACTGGTAAGCAACAGAAGGGGACCAAGCGGAAGAGAGTAGTTGATTGTGGGGAGACGTATTCCACATTTAAGAAACAATGTGATGAGGGCAGCGACCATGAGCTGCTTGCAAAGTTCTCTGACTCAGAAGAGGAATGCCAGGTGACCTCAGCCACCCATGCAATATCTCAAGAAGACAAACTGTGTGTCGGGCTAGTTGGCAAACAGAAATCTTCCCAAAAGGAAGATTTGGGTTCTCGGGAAATGAAAGAGACAGCTGTGCAGTACGATATGGGAGACATTGAAAGTCCTAGGAGTGCCATTGTCAAAGACTCACTTGAGAAAGACAGCAAGTCAGTGAAGACTCCTTCTGACAAAAGCAAGAAAGAGGAAGAGAGAAACAGCACCTTGTCCAAAGAGAAGCCGAAAAAGAAAAACCTGAACAGCCACAAAACAGAGTGGAGTGTTTTATGGGGTGGTCAGATAAAAGAGTGGAAGAGAAGCCAAGACAAAGTTGCTGGCAAGGAGAAGGCAGACAAAAAGCTACAGCAAAAAAATGGGGAGAGAACAAAAGAGAAACGAAGCAAGCCTCATGTTGATGGGCACTCCAAGAAGCTGGACAAGGTGAAGTCTGAGAAAGTGGCTGGAGGTAAAGTTAGCAGATCAGGCAAGAAGAGTGAAGGGTCAGGTCTTGGCAAAGGATCTGGGTCTGAGAAAGCCCGGAGCCTCAAGAAGGAGGTGACACTCAGAACTGGTGATCAGAAAAAAAAGAAAGAAACTTCTAATCTTGAGCATAAAGACAGAAAAGGCAGGTCAAAGGAGAAATTGGCCAGCTCTCGGGTGAAGGGAAGTTATGAAGTCACGGGTAAAGTCAAACAGCGAACATTGAGTCATGTGGATCTCTTTGGTGATGAGAGCGGGGATGAGGGGCAAGCCATGCAGCTGCCTCCAGCAGCTTTTCCTGATGTGAGTTCAGATGAGGATGATGAATGCTTTCCTTCTCACAAAAATGGGGTGACTAGCATCAAACGGCCCAAGCTATCCAAGTCTACTCCATCATCACCGTCCTCTTCCACAGATGATGTTGATTATTCAGTCCTAGAAAGGGACCTGGACTTTGAGTCTGACCCCATGGAGGAGTGCCTACGCATTTTTAATGAATCTGTGGATGTGAAGATGGAAGACAAAGGCAGGTTGGGAAAGCAGGTAAGAAATCAACTGGGATGGGTTTGGGAACTTCTAATCTCATCTTGCATTTGTTTAGGAACAGGTATGTCTGATCCCAGTGAGTCTTTCTCCTAAGAAGAGGGGGGATACAGCCTTTGCTAGATTTTTATAAAGCTTATGCACCACTGCTGTTAAATTTTTAAAAAAGAAGAAAAAAGGAGGGTTTCAACTTAACTGTTGGTGGCAGTGACTGGAGATGCTGCAGAATCCAGGTTCTTGCCACTATCAAACATGGAAGTTCAAACACTGTTTTTCAGTTGTGATCGCAGTACAACCCTGGAAGTGCTGTTGCTGCCTTCACCGCTCATTTGCCACCCCTTAACAGAACCCTTCAAACATTTCATGGTTCTTTTGTTTAGTTAAGGCGAGTCTGACTTTGTGAACCCATGGACTGCAGAACACCAGGCCCCCCTAGGCCCCACTGGCTTCTGAAGTTTGCCCAAATTAATGTTCATTTCCTTGGTGACAAGGCAATGAACCACTAACCACTTCATCCTCTGCCATCCCCTTTTCCTTTTGCCTTCAGTTTTTCCCAGCATCAGGCTCTTTTCTAAGGAGTCCTCCCTTCTTATGAGGTGGCCAAAATATTTTTGCTTCAGCTTCAGTTTTTGTCCTTCCAGTGAACAGTCAGGGTTGATTTCCTGGAGGATTGACTGATTTGGACACTTTGCAGTCTAAGGGAGTCTCAAGAGTCTTCTCCAGCACCATAATTTAAGGCATCTATTCTTTGGCACTTAGCCTTCCTTATGGTTCTGCTTTCACAGTCATATATCACCACAGGAAAAACCATAGCTTTAACTAAATGGATCTTTGTTGGCAATGTGGTATCTTCACTTTTAATTAAATTATCTGGACATGCCATACCTTTCCTTCCCAGGAGCAGGCATTTTTTAATTTCATGGCTGCAATCACCATCTGCAGTGATCTTGGAGCCCCCAAAAATAAATGACTTCAATTTCTTCCCTTTCTATTTGCCATTAATTGATTGGACCAGAAACCATGATCCTGGTTTTTTTAAATGTTTTATTATAAGCCACATTTTGTACTTTGGGTTCGAGACCCGAGTCCCCACAAGATAGGGTGAGCTCCTCTCCTTAGCCCAGCTCTGCGACGCAACTGGAACGACTCTGGAATGGCAGCTGGAACAGCTGGAATCAGCTCTGCCGTTCCATTGGACTATTTCAGTGGCGTGGATTGGGGGGATTTGCTGTTTGGGTAACAGCCTATTAATCTACCCAGGCCTTTATACTTTGCATATAGCGTTGAGCATGATACCATAGTCTTTCGGGACTGATGGATGCCAGTGCAATGGAATTTTGCACTTTCACCCTCATCAAGAGGTTTCTTAGTTCCTCCTCCCTGTTGGCCATTAAAGTGGTATCATCTACACATCTGAGGTAATTGTTTTTTCTCCCACTGCTCTTAATTCTGGCTTGTAATTATCCAGCCCAGCCTTTCTCATAATGTATTCTCCATATACATTAAATAAGGTGATAATATATAGCTTTGTCATGCACCTTTCCCAATTTTATACAACTCAGTTGTTCCATGTTTAGTTCTGAATTGCTTCTTGACCCACATACAAGTTTCTCAGGAGACTTGTAAGATGATCTGGTACTACCATCTCTTTAAGAACTTGCCAGAATTTGTTGTGATCCACATGATCAAAGGCTTTAGCATAGTCAACGAAACAGGTGTTTTTCTGAAACTCCCTTGCTTTCTCTATAATCCAGTGAATACTGGAAATTTGATCTCTTTGGAGATCAGCTTATACTTTTGGTAGTTCACAATTCACATGCTGCTGAAGCTGAGCTTGATTTTAAGCATTACCTTGCTTGCATGTGAAATGAGTGCAATTGTGTGGTAATTTGAACATTCTTTAGCATTGCCTTTCTTTGGGATTGGAACACAGGCTGTTTTTTTCCAATTCTGAGGGCACTGCTGAGTTTTCCAAATCTGGCAGATTGAATTACTTTGACGTCTTTTTTTAAGGATCTCAACTGGAATAATGACACCTCCACTAGCTTTGTGGTTAGTGATACTTTGTAGGGCCCACTTCACCACATTCCCAAGATGTCTGGCTTAAGTTCAGTGATCACACTGGTGTTTATCAGCAACATTAAGATCTTTCTTACAGAGTTTCTCTGTTTATTCTTGCCACCTTTACTTAATCCCATCTAGGTTCCCTTACCTTTGAGTAAATGTTGGGAACTACTGCTTTAGAAGAGTCCTCTAACTAGTCCAGCATGAGCCATTTCCCCATCCTTGTTTGTAACTGCTGATCAGTAGTTGTTAGCTGGAAAGCTAGATGGAATCTCCATCTTCTGGGTCAGTCTACACCCCAATATCAATTTCTGGGGGATAAACAAGGGAAGACTGCTGCCTTCACATCTGGCATGTGGGCTTCCAAAAGATGTTTAGTCAGTGTGGAAAACAGTTCTGAGAAAGCTGAATCCTTGATCTAATTTCAGTAAGGCTGCTCTCATTCTCTGCCCTTGTGTGCTCACACTGCCTGTTTCAATGGGCTGTTTGTTCTTTTGTACAATGCTAGATTTTCTTAATAGTACTTGAATGGATGGATACCATAGTCTTGGGCAAAGTAGTCTTGGGCAAGTCCAAAGATTCATGTTTCTGCAAGAATAGTTCTTTACATCAGAGGTTCCTCAACCCTTGAGGATTGTGTTGAGGCCTGAATGACCAATTCGTGCCCAGAAGCTGTATTCAGCTCTTCATGTTCATGGTTACTGTAGCACTTTTGCCAATAGAATATTAGGATGTCAGTGATAAACAGTAGCAATTGTGGTATGGGAACTTCCTTGGCTGTTCAGCCTTTGGAAAGGATACCAGTGCTGTCCCTAGAAGATCCTTGTGTGAAGCTGTCTTTGAAATGGCTTGTTTCCAACTAGGCTGGCTCACTTTCTTTATTTGCTTTCTTTAGTCTTGCTTCCCCTGCTGTTTCAGCACAATTTTTCTTTATGTTTCCATTATCTTGGAGTGAGGCTCTCCATTCCCCACTGCATGAAAAATCAGCATTCCTTTGGAAACCTGCTCTTTTTTTCCCCTCTGCAGTCAACTAAAGAGGAAGGGGCCACTGAGGAAAGAACAACAGAGGACAACTTAACCACCCTTTTTCCTGGACAGAAAAGGAGGATCTCTCATCTCCCCAAGCAAGGAAATGTAAGTGGTGTGGGAATAAGGTGGGTAGGAAAGACTTGCTTTAAATGGGACGTGGCCTGACCCTTGCTGTAGATGTTATGCAACCCATTGGTTACTCTTATCTCTACCAATGAAAGCTGTAATGTAGGTTTGAATGTCGAACTAGTTAATAACAGTTTGTCCCTCTCTTTGTTCCCCCACCCAAGTGATGAAATTTAATTACTAAAATAGCCCCCACTGTTTGCTGCCTGGGAATGGGGAGGCAAAATTGAAATAGGGATGCATTGCAGGTTAGCCCTGCTTGATATCAGTGAGGTGTGTAACTGTTGTGTTCTGAACTGACTGTATTCTCCAGACAATCTTCAGATGGGTAAGAATCCAGGCCATCTTCTGGCCTTCAGAAGCATTCTTCTCTCACCACATGGTTTTATTCTTTCAAATTTCCACTTCAAAAACTGAAGGAAACATGTTTTAAAACAGAAAACCTTAATGGGAAGACGATAATAGCTTGGTTTCTGCAAGATGTGCTTAGCCCTTGAGTTCCCCTACCCTTTGACAGGTTGATAGGCTCTGTGTTTTCACAATGAAAGCCTTGGTCAGCATAAATAAGGTTTGGTCAATTTTGTGTCCTCTGCTGATTTGTCCATTTTCTCCCTCACAACAAGAGATAAGGGATAGGTGTTAAATGGGTTGGAAATCCCATAAATCAAATATTTGCAGCTTCTCAGTGGTGGCTCCACTAATCCCAAACCATTTTCAGAAAAATGTGCACATGCAAGGATAAACCTTATCGTGCCAATCTACTTTTTCATATTCAAACTAAGGAAAGGACCAAATGCTCTTTAGCCATCTTTTTCCAAACAGCACCTCCCCAATACACCTGCATACACCTACGTGCAAGCCACAATACCCAGAAAAATGGATATGTTCTGAATTAAGTTATGATGCTGTAGTTTTAATTAACTGATTGGATCACAATGGTCTGAATGTATTACAAATTGAGTCTTAGTACCCTTTAAGTTCTTCTTTGAATCAGAATGGACAATGAGATTTTCTGTTGCTGATGGATAGAAAGTTTGAAACTCTTCCCTGTGGCTTATTTTGTGTGGGAGAGCATCAGCTGGTGGAATCAGTGTTCTTCTTTTATAGTCCTCATATATAGAGGACTTCTTTAGTCTATTCAGAAGTAGAATCATTAAAAGTATGGGTTCAGTTCCACTTCAAGTTTGTCAGTATTTTAATCAGTAGTTCATACAGGCATTTTTAAGAAGTGATTTACTTACCACATCAAGGCAGTTTGTTTTAGATTTGTTTCATATGGAATACCTCTTATTTAAAACTAGCGAAAACATACCCACGATGCGGGAGTAAAATTTCTCCGTATGCCACCCCCCCCGCTGCACATCAGTCCCCCATGAGCATCAGTCCCCCATGTGCCACACACCCCTGTGTGCAGCATCCTCTCCAGTGAACAGCATCCAGTGAACACCCTATGTGCAGCATCCTCTCCTGCCTCTGAACAACTTCCCTCCCCAGTGCACCAGGCACCGAGCACCAAATTGGCTAGATGTTGGCCAGTCTTCCATGTTAAGTATAGGACAAAAACATGTTGCACCACTTTTCAGCCCCTTATGGGTGACATTTCTCCACATTGGTTCTTGGTGGGTATTCATGTGACATAAGGAACACTTAACTTATACTATATTTAACACTGAAGACTGACTGATTAACATCCAGCTGATTCACTGGGAGGGAGGGTGCACAGAGGATGATTGTGCACATGGGGGGTGGTGCGCATGGGAGGATATTGCGCATGAGGTGTTGATGCACATAGGGGATGATACACACGGGGGGGTGTTGGTGCGCATGGGGGGTTGGTACGGATGGTGGATGATACACAGTGGGGGAGTGTTGTTGCACAGTTGTTGGTTGATGCGCAGTGGGAGGATGGCATATGGGAGGAATTTTACTCCTGCAAAGCAGGTATGTTTTCGCTAGTAAAACATAATTCATACATTTGAAAGCCGAGTGTCATTGAACCTGACCAATTATCACATTTGTATTTAAGGATTCAATTCCATCTCAAGGCAACCAAAAGATTTTACGTTTGTGTTCAGTTTAGGATTGCTGAAAAAAGCTCTTAAAATCATTTTTGGAGTTCAGGTTTGGCTCAACTCACAGCCCAGGTTGTTCAAGTTTCCATTACTGTAAATCAACATCTTGCTTTTCTCATGTAGGCTGAAGTTTCAAGCAAGCCAGTTGTCCGGCCGTATAGAGTACCATCGGCCCAGGAAGTATGTTACCAGAGGATGCAGCTGGCTCAACAGCAGGCAACACAGCTATCCCAGCAGCAGCCACCACACACCCTTCAGCTGTCTACAGCACCCCATAAAAGTTCCTTGGCTTTGCACAAAGGACTAAAGAAACGGATTGCTCATGTGCCCAATACAGCTTTTCCTACAGTTTCAAAGTGCAGTAAGCAAGCACCTCTGCTTCTTTTCAACAGATACATCTTGCCATTGGGATTCATAGCTGTGGCAATTGAGTCTGTGTTTGAAAGTGGTCAAATGTGCTATTTCTCCTTGCTTTCTTATTTTACTGCAAATGAGTGTTGTGGCAGAAATAGGATAATCTGTTTTAGAATATGATTTTCCGCAGTTCTTTTGAAATGAAAAGTTTCAGTGTATTTTCTGTGCTGGAACAAGCTCCAGCCTTCCACTTGGTTTTGCAGCTGAAGAGGGATGTAGGGATCTTCTTGGCAGTTGTTCCCTGCTTTTTTCCCATCTCTGGACTGGGACGAAGGGTGGGGGTTGGTTTGGTCCCTGAGTTTGCAAAGAGTGCTTTCAAAACAGGGCAACCAAACTATATAATGGCTGAGCTCAAAAGTTGTCTCAGGGCAATTGTTATAAAATCCCCACCTTCCATGGACAGTGAATTCAGGCTGGTTTCAACAGCACACTTTTGCTGTCTTAGCACATCATAAGGCTGGTAAAGCTCATCTTGGTTCACCCATGGAACCAGATTAGAACCTGGAGCAGTTTCCTCGATAGTTGCCCCATGCAAGCTGAATTTGAACAGCCTGTGATCTCATATGAGATGTCTGGTGATTTGGGATATGGTAATTTCAAATAAGGGGAATGGGCTCAAATTGCTGAGTATGTGACAGAGACCAGAACACGTGCCTCAATTCTGCAATACTGTGTATGGCCTAAACTTGATGAATCACTATAGGGGTCCTTTGCATTTGAGTCAGTAAGCTGAGAAAGCAGCAAGGCTGGATTCCTGTGTTCTCTTGGTAACTTTCTTGAAAAACAAAATTCATGGAGGATGGGTTTATTGAGGGATGTTTTCCATATGACAAGGCAAATGCCATCAACCATCATTTGAAGCAGTTTCTAACTGCAAATGTTGAGGACACATATTCACAGCTGGGGATTTTTGTCCTTCCTGGAGGTATCTGGCTGGCCACTGCTTGAAGCAGGGAGCTTGCGCTTGATGGACCTTTGCTCTGCTCCAGCAAGGCTGCTCTTATAAGTTTTGAGGGGCCTCTTCATGAGCTGGAAAAACAAATTGCTCCAGCCCCTGTTCTGAAATCCCTGATAGTTTAGTGGTGCCCTGATGGTCCCTTCAGTTCCATGATTATAAACTGGTTTAATAAACTTGGTTTAATGACCCAAGTATTGTATTCTGGAGAAGTCTAGCACTGCTTCTTTACAGCAGTCCCACCATGTACTAAGTGGCCTCTGATGTGTAGTTGTCTAACAATTTGGAACAAGCTCCAGTATTTGATATGGATCCAGTACTTGATATTGTCCTGGTTTTTTTTCTTTCCTCTCCTTCTTGTGTCATTCTGGTCCCTGGAGGTCCTATGAAAACTGTTTTGTCTGGGAGCGCAGTCTCTTGCAATGGTATTGATGTTCCCTCTCTGAAAGCGCGGACACTTACTGGGATGGCATCCAAGACGACAACCACGAATGTCCCAAAGAGGATAGCTCATGCTCCTTCTCTTCAGGTAGAATCCCTTCTGGTTCAAGATAATGATATGGCAGGAATAGGGAGGAGGAAGCAAAGCAATTCTGAATTTCTCAAGAGCACTTGGACTCCTTGTTTTATCTCTTCCTTCCTCTTCAGAGTGCAGCATTAAAGAGACCAGTGATTCCCACTGAGTTTGGTGCCAAGGTCCCCACCAACATCCGCCAAAGGTATCTCAATCTCTTCATTGATGAGTGCCTGAAGTCTTCCCCTTCACAGCAGGAAGCATTTGACAAGGTTTGTGTTTTAGTAATAATACAGTTGGAGGGAGAAATGTCTGCATGGTCCTAATCCTTAGAAGTTGATTTCATTTGCTTTTGGTGCAAAAGTAATGTAATTGGTAGGAGATGTTGCAGAAGAGCTGAAGATGAGCAGACTAGATTGTCTTTCTTATTGGTTGATATAGTCCAACCTGACTAGAGCCCCTTAAAGTTCCATTCAAACAGCAGGCGTTCAAATATTTGCTGAATATTTTGGTCTCATCATGCAATCCACTAAGTCAACCATTCTCAACAGGAGCCATATATTTCCCGGGGAATCGCTGAAAGGTTTGAATTTTCATGTTTTCTGGTGTTCAATAATAATTTTGTTCTTCTTTGATGGGGCCCCTGGAATCTAAGAAGAACTTTTAAGGGGTTGTAACAAAAAAGTTAAGAATGCTATAGTTTTGCTTATTGTGAACAAGCACATAGTAAGCTTCTGGCTTGTGTGCTTCCCACCCCCTTAGCATGGAGGAAGAAGACAATGCTTCTGCTTTCAAATAAATGAAGTCTCCATGACACAAATTTTGGGAAAAGATGGTTTATTCTGTGCTTAGTTTCAACAAACTAGGCCTTCAAAGCATGTTTAGCTTGGGACATAAGTTGAGTTGACAACTTCTCATTGTTGCAGTTGTGGATTTTCTACTCAATTCAAAAATGACATGAATGATGCTGTTCACAGGCCCTGGCAGAGGAGAAGGTGGCATACGAGCGTAGCACCAGTCGGAACATCTACCTGAATGTGGCAGTCAATACCTTGAAGAAGTTGCGCAGTTTGCTGCCTAGTTCATCACAGGATGCACACAGTATGTATAGTGCTTTGTTTCTTAAAGGCAGGATGAAGCATTTTGTTTCAGCATTTTGTTTTTCATCCCTGAAAACAGCTAACAAGCAAAAGTGTCAATGATATATATAACAGAAATCGTAGATCAGAAATCAGGTTATTTTGAGAACAGTGTTAAAAGGGGACTGCATTGGCTCAGTGAGTATGACACTGTGCCTGACATCTTGAAGGTCAGCAGTTCGAAACCTGAGTGACACATGATGGAGTGAGCTCCTGTGACTTGTCCCAGCTTCTGCCAGCATCACAGTTTAAAAGCATACAAATGCAAGTAAGGAAATAGGTACCACTTTGTGGGAAAGTAACAACCTGTTGATAGTCCTGGTGCTTGCCAGTTTCCTCAACATCGCATCAAAACATGGAGTGGATAACTCTGATCCAGAATAACACAACTCACCACCACATGGGACTAAAGAAATTTCCTTTTTGGAGGGAGCAGTGTTCAAATAATGTAGGAAGCTGTCACTAGTAAATCAAACCCACGGACTATGCGGCCCATGGACTATAGACCCATGGACTATGCGGCCCATGCGCCATGTGCCATTATCAGTTGTATTCAAAGTGGGGGGTATTGCAAGAGGGTGGGATCCACAACTTGTAATCTGGCACTGGGCTTTCCTGGGAACAAGTGTCATTGAACACGATGGAACTTAACTTCTGAATAGACATGGAGGAGCATCCCAGTAAGTTTGACAGGGGCTCCCAGGCAGATTTTAAGTTTGAAAGGGGGTCCTGGGCTGAAAGGCCTGAAAACAACTAATCTATATGAACTATATATGAACTGGCAGCATGTTTCAGGCAGATGGTTCTTCCTAGCACTGCTACCCAATATAGAAATGATTCCAAATGTGTGGGGTGAGATTGACCCTTTAAACCTGAAAACATGGGAGCCTAATCCAGGTAGACATGAGCAATTCTGCCCTTGGTGGACTAACAGCTTGATTTATAAGCTTTGTGTCTTCTGAGTGAATCCTTAAATTTGCACCTTAATTTTTTGTTCTTTGCTTTACTCTTTTTTAAATCTAGAGACCAACAACAAGAAAGTGGTGTCTCACGAAGCCATGCTTGGAGGAAAACGGGCTGCAAGGACCAGTTTTACTATCAACCGCTCCTCAACCACAAATTTGCAGAAAGAAGACCTGAGAGGTGTGTCCTCCTTTCTGTAACCTGGATGATACCAGGCTGAGATTTGCTGAAGTCAGTGTGATTTATATCTCCCTGTTTTATGGACACACATTGCATCTCATAAATTGGCAACAGTTTGACTTTTGTTGCAAGTGAAGATAATTTTTTTCTAATCGGATCTTTAGTCTTCACTACTGATGTCTGAGGATGCCTCAAAGTTTCCTGATGTTAGATGTTCCGGCTAGCAGCTCCTGGCAGTCTGGGGCCCAGTGGTGGACTGTCACTGCTCAGCATAACCCGTATTCTTACTATCCTTTACAGTCAGCTTTCAGTAGTAAAGAAATTCCTACCATTCCTACCAGTCTTATTGCTACATTATGTTATCTTTAGGGGTTGCCTTGTATCGCAGGCTTAAGGACTATATAATGACAGAGGAGGAGCTGAAGGAGAATGGCTACCCACTGCCATGTCCAGAGAAGGCAGGTCGTGCTGTCGTGTTCACTGCAGAAGAGAAGAAGACCACAGATGGTAAGCAATACTTGGAAGTAGACCCCTCTGGCTCAGTGCTTCTTATAGCTGCTTTTCCCAGGATCAAAGCATCTTTCCCAGTATCCATCCTTTGAAATTTTGAACTGTCTTGCAGTTATCCATAGTGCCACAAGAGGGCACTGTTGCATGGGATTGTAATGATTTGATTTAAAAAAACCAGTATGACCATTTAGTTGAAAAGTAGTATATAAATCCTGTTAATGTTAATAATTAAAAAGTCCTCTTCCTCCTTTCAGTTTTTCTGAATCCAGTGCCATATTTGTGGGTAGTTGGGATTTTTTAAAACCAGTTTTATAAGAAGGTGGGGAACAAATCAGAGATTCCATAAAACATAGTTTTGTGAACTTTTTTTTGTTTGACATGAATCATCAGGGTTTTTCTTCCAAAGATAACGAGAATGTAGGCAGCTCACCTTTCATATTTGTCCAGGGTCTTGTAGGATCTGCAGCCGCTGTGGCACCGAATATATGGTGACGGCATCAGGAAACTGTGTCCGCAAGGAGGAATGTGTTTACCACTGGGGGAGGCTGCGCAAACAAAGAGGTAATTGTTGCAGGAATTGGCATTTTGCTTAAATCTCTTTGGAGAGCTAATGTAGCACAAGAGGGTGTGACCAGGGAGACCTGGGTTTGGTACCTGCTTCAACCCGAAGTTTGCAGAGTCATGCTCACTAAGACAAGGCTATCTCTCAGCACTGCTCTTATGACTGAATGTGAAAGTGCTTCATGCATGCCATTCAGAGTGTCTTGGAAGAAGGCAAAGTAACAAACAGGATTAAATAAAACCCTTGAGGTCTTGCAGTGTGGGTGCAAGTAAATATGGAATGGAAAGACGGTGAGGTCCCCTCCTTTGACATGCCCAGAACCAGCTGGCATTTGATTCATCTCTGTTCTTTGGTGTCCATTGCATTCTGGCTGGGTCAGTGGGAGAAGTAAGACAGGAAGGCTCATTCCATTGGACTGATTGACACCAGCTGGCATCTGGCTCCTCCCTTTTCTGAGCTGTCCCAGTCCACAACTGTTCCACCTGGCCATTCTGTAATTCATGATTTAACAGTTCAGAAATATCATAAGAATACAAGGAGACCCCTGCTGATTCAGACCACAGGTCTAGCCAGCCATCCGGCGGCCCCTGAAAAGCTCAAAAACTCAAAAAATAATTCTCTCCTGCTGTTGATATTCCAGAGTTGGTACTGGGATGAACTCATTTTTCCTCCTTCTGCCCCTTTTTCCTCTGCATTGTATATGTGTGCCACATGTGGCATTTTACATGGAGTGAAAGGGCAGTTCCCTGCCCCATAGACTTGCATCTATGGTGCAGGGGAAATAAATATAGGTAAACAGGGAGGACTATGCTGTTCTTTCATTAACACATAGACTTGGTTATGGTAGGAGAGGGAGAATAAGGGATTGTTCCCAAAAAGCTTCATGGCTAAGGAGAGTTTTTATTTGGAAGGCTTCTGAGTGGAGGCAAAATGCAAGTACCCAGAAAGTGAATGATTCCCAACTAGAAAAACTAGAGCTGGCTATTGTCACAGTAATCCTTATAGCTGCCCTCTTCCAAGAGGCCTTAAAGATGAATTTGGAGGTTAGCAGTATTGTGTGGAATAGGACTGGGTGGCAGAAATTAGGGACCCTCTGGATTCTGGCCCTAATACAGATGTGGCTGTTAACAAGCTGATTTTGATGAAAAGCTGGCTTTGTTGCAAAAGCTGAGGTATCTTCCTGCTTAAGTTTTAATATTCCTGCTGAGGTATATTCCTGCTTAAAACCTCTTTTGGTTTTCAGTGCCTGGTGGCTGGGAAACGCATTACAACTGCTGTTCAGGAGCAGTGGGCTCTCCAGGGTGCCAGGTTGCAAAAGTAAGTAGGGTGGAGTTGGATCATTTGACTTTCCCGGTGCTATCTTTTTTAACCAGCAATAGCTGTCCAAAGTTTTGGGCAAAAAAATTTTCCCAAGTTTTGCTTCCCAAGATTCTTTTTAACTGGGGTTGTTTGCGATTGAACCCATGGGCTTCTGTACGCCATGGCTGATAGGGAGCAGATATGACCCTTCTGTGTCTAGTTCAGTCAAGGTGTGTATAACTGCATGAGAACTCTGCTGGTTCAGCCCAAAGTTCCATCTCATCCAGCATCCAACAATGGCTAGCCATATGCCTTTGAGAAGACCAAAAGCAAGGCACTAGCCCCTAGCAGCTGGTATTCTGAGACAGATTGCCTCTGAACATTGGGGTGCTTTATGGTCATCATAACTGGGAGCCACTAATAGCTGTTCAGGGGTAGTCTAATGCCCCTTTAAAGCCATTTAAGGTAGTCGCCATCACTGTGTCTTGTAGTATTGAGTGCCATAAATAAGTTACACATTGTGTGAAAGATTTCCTTTTATCTGCTCAGAATCTTCTGCTGGTGACTGGCTGAACTTGCTTTTAGAATGGGAGAAATATTTCTTCCTTCTCACTCATGTGTACCCCTCTCAGTCCCCTCGGGATCAACAATAAAATATATTGATGCAGCTTGGTTTTCACAAGCTAGGTAAACCTGGTCAGCTAGTCTTGCTTTGATGATTTATCTGAGTTAAATGGAAAGGGTGCTAGCGTGGGTGGCAGAAGCTAGAGGGCACTTGATCTTTTCTCCTGAGGTATTTTCATTTCCTCTTCCTTTTTGGGGTTTTTAAAAATTTTTATTTTTTTTCCTCCTTAAGCAACATGTCCATGATGGCAGAAAAGAGAGCCTGGAGGGGTTTGTAAAGACGTTTGAAAAGCTCCCCACCACAGATGGCTATCCCGGCATCTATGCCTTAGACTGTGAAATGGTAAGTCCCCTGGGGATGGAAGGGAGGGACTGCATTGAGGTGACAAGGGAGTTGTGAAAACAAGATAGTATCTTTAGAATAAAAGCCTGGTGTAGAGGCAGTCCAAATATAGCCACCTGTATAAATGACAAACCTGTTTGTGTGATATTGGTGTTTTCATACTCTGGAAGACCTAATGGTCTTCATACTTTGTTTTTCGTACTCTGTCTTTCATACTTTGGGAGACCAAGTACTTTGTCAACCTAGCAGTTCAAAAGCATGCAAATGCAAGTAGATAAATAGGTACCAGGCTTAAAATACATAGGAAAGTTATAGCATTCTGTGCCTCCAAAAGTATAGACATGGTGGCCACATAACCATCAAAGAGTCTACAGGCAGCGTTGGTTCTTGGCCTTAGAAACAGAAATGAGCACATCCCCCTACAGTTGGTTACAGCTAGCAGGATTCCAGCAGGGACTTCTTTACCTTTTCCTTTGGAAGAAGATGTCTTTGATTGGGTTGCTCCTCCTCTGTAGTTCAGACTTGTCTTTATCCTCCTTTGGGAGCAAGCCTTCCCCTCTTCTAGTCCTGTCTTGCTCCTCCACACATTACGTGGTTGGAGTTCCTCAATTGCATTCATTTGGGGAGAAAAAACAATAGGGAGAGAACCCAAAAGGGTTGTTTATGTATAACCTGGCTCTCTGAAGGTGCTAGTGTGTTCATGGAGAATAGTAAGCATGCTCAACATCAACTCTGGAGTAGAGGAGGAGAAACTTGAGAGCTTGATACCTCGCAACCACAGCTGTTTTCAGAATCACCAGATGCTTCAGATTCTGAGAGAGGGAGGGGCACATCTGCCTGATCAGGTGTGATGACTTTCCTGAGTAGATGTGATTGTTTTTCCCATAGAGGTGGCATAGCCCCCTCTGACAGAATGGGTTGCAATTACTAACATGGCCCCAAATCTGGCAGCAGTAGGCTGTTAAGATTCAATTGCTCCTCTCTGGGTAAAGGGTCTCACCCACAATTATTGGGGCAGAGAAGGAAGTTGGTCTGGTTGGAAAAGAGTCTCTCGTTTACACACTTATTCTGTTTGCCGCTGACCACCATTTTACACTACAGTGCTTTTCTGTCTGTGGCCTACCAGTGCCAGTACTTGAATTAGGAAAGTAAACTTTCCTAACCCAACTCCTTGGGTTTGGCCCTCTGTCCTCTGAAAGGTTTGCAGTGGGATGGGAACTAACCGTAGGATGCCCTAAGTGCCGAGACCCCATAAGCTTTCCATTCCCATGTTGCTTCACTTGAATCTGGTTCAGAAAAGGAGAGTATGGAGAACAGAAATAATGGTGGTTGCTTCTCAGTGGTTAGAGCTGCATTCTTTCTCTCTTGTCTGTTTGGCTGATACAGCCTTTTCTTCCTGACCTTTTGTGGCAAGGTTCCAGACCCAGACGGCCTAGAGGCCTGCAGGTAGACCTGGTTTTTCTTGAAGCCTGAATAGTATGTCTTCAGGACTGTGCTGCTCAGTACATCCAGCAATACTGGAGGTGGGGGTCAAGCAATTTATTTTTTTTCACTGGTATATGCACAGGTTTGCCATATATGCACAGGTAGGCTCCACAAGACTTAGCCCCCCAAACAAACAGCAAGGTATTTTCCTGGTTCTCGCCCTGAAAATCCCATTTAACTTCAGGAATCCAAGTCTCAGGACTTAAGGACGAGGGTGGGAAAAGCTCCCAGTTTGGTTTGTTATTGGGCAGGGCCAGGGTTTGGGATAGAGCATGTGCTTCACTTGCAAAAGGTTACAGGTTCAATTCCATGTATTCCCAGGTAGGGCAAAGGACAAATTCCTGTCTGAAATACTGGATAGCGATTGTTCATATGTGCTGTCAGTGCTGAGCTGGATGGACCAATGACTTGACTCAATATGACAGCTTTTATGAGGCTGTTAGCTTCATTTGTTCATGGCTTGAAAGGTTTTCCAGGCACTCTCTCTGAAATGCTCATTTCATTCCTTATCTTCAGTGTTACACCAAGCAAGGCCTGGAGTTGACGAGGGTCACTGTGATCAACGCAGATCTCAAAGTGGTTTATGACACTTTCGTCAAACCTGACCATAAGGTGGTGGACTACAACACACGGTGAGTACCTGCAGCATAAACAAAACTCCAAGCAGCTGAGGGTGATGAGAGTTGTTATTGAATCAAGAGCATAAGAAATGGTCAGGGACAACTTCTGGGCTAATCACTGTGGTTCCCTTTTCCAATAGGTTTTCAGGTGTGACAGAGGCAGACCTGGAGAACACATCCATCACCCTGCGAGATGTACAGGCAGTCCTCTTGAACATGTTCAGTGCTGACACCATCCTGATAGGACACAGCTTGGAAAGTGATTTATTTGCACTAAAGGTAATAATGTGAAGGATCCTTGCCTTGCCTGGTGGGGCTGGGTTGGGGAACTGTGCAAAGATGTTATGACTTATGGGATTCCTTCCAGGGGTGGGCTCCAGCAGGTTCGCACCTACTCTATAGAACCGGTTGTTAACGAGAGATTGGATGTATAAAGTTTAAAAATAGCCATTTAAAAGTGGCTGCCGGATGGGCATAGAACCATTTGTTAATTTCTTTGAATCCAGTCACTGGTTCCTTCCCTTCTTCAGGCACCTTGGGTAAAGTGTCCTCTCCCACACCTCATTTGAAATAATTCAGCCTTTTTCCTGTGATGAATAATGGGCTTAAATTCCTCCTTATAACACTTTCAGACTTATTTCAATGTTCCTTTTCACCTGATCTGTTTTAATTTTGGAAGGCAAAAGAAGAGAAATCTCCCAGTGAGGCTTGGGGTTTGTTCTTTCACTTTACTCAGTTAATCTCTTTTCTAGCTCATTCATTGCACAGTGGTGGACACAGCGGTCGTCTTCCCCCATCGGCTTGGCATGCCTTACAAGCGAGCACTGCGCACACTGATGGCTGACTACCTCAAGCGCATCATTCAGGACAGTGGTGAGATGGTGGGGGGGTGAGATTGTCAGCCAACAGGCCCAGTGTTCTGATTTAACCTTCAGTGATCTTTGCCTTCCACTCTCTTCAACATTTCCTGTGTAGGAATGTTTGTCAGCTTTTGTCCATTTTTCTGCACTTTTCTGTGGGATCAGACCCCATATGCATGGGGCCCTAGCAAATCACTGGAGCACTTGCTGTTTAATGAGCATTGATGAGCAAGGCTTGGGTTCTAAGATAGTCAGAATACACAGCAGGAGGCTGGAAAGGGCTCCCTTTGAGGCAACTTCATGTATTCATGATGACCACCTATAGCTCAGTGGTGGACTATACTAATAGTATATATTACTATACTATAGTATATGTTACTATACTATATATTAGTAACAGTGGTAGTGTAACTATACTAATATTTCTGTCCACACAATGTTCTCAATCTAGGTTGCTCCCCACTCTGGCCAGTTTCCCACCTCTGCTATTTGCCAAAATTTAAAACAATGAGAAATTTGATCATGGTCCTCACATCAGCTTTTAGCTCTTGGACCAATTAGGTTAATAGATAATTTTAAAGTCTTTTTCTTAAGGACCTCAAGGGATTGGGCTATCTGTCTGTCCCTTCCATTGTGTATAATTTATCAAATTGTTAATATTAAAACTCATAATGCTGTGGAAGTTTCTGTCCCTCTTATAAAGGCTGAGGATATTCTGCAGTATTTTTCTATGAGGTTTCATTAGCTTTAATATAGTTTTGGTAGGAAATGTTGGAATTTATTAATTCTTTCAGCTACTCAAGTACAGGTGTAACCTAATTATATGTAATTTTGTCTGCAATCCAAAACTCCAATTAGGCCAGCATAAGCCCTGGCATAAGTCCTGTGCTGACCTAGGGCTGAGCTAATCAGAGGGGGTTAGGCCAGTGCACAAGGATACGCCAACCTCTCCACACCTCCACTGGAATTTAAGCCAAATGAGCTATGCAGGCCTAAAGTGGTTAGGATTGTCTCTATGTGAATGAGGTTGGTTTTTTTAAATTGAAAGATAAACATCCCTTAAGGAGTAGTTACTGGCTTAAAGGCAGCCTGCTTACAATAGTTACTTTCAACTTGCCTTAGAAAAGTGCACAAAGAGGTTTGTTTCAGTGGGAGGCAGAGCCAGGGCCTCTCCCTTCCCCCAAGTGATAATCAGTTCTGAATTGTTTTGATCTGAATTTTTAAGGGGAACTTTTGATTCATTGCCTGCCTTTTTACTATGGTAACTAATTGCCTTTGTATAATGCAAAAACAGTTAATCACGTAACTTCCTGGAACCAAATGTTGCAAATGAGGAGGTTCAATTGCTGTAAAATTCACATAAGTTGCAGGTTCTTTTTTTAAAAAAAACCATTTGATCCAACATTGCATACATTCAGATGGAGGGGGCAGAGAGGGGCATACATTCAGATGGAGGGAGCAGAGAGGGGTATTTAAGTGAAAAAATACATATACGTCTACCTATGGCCATCTTCATACTAATGAGACCAACAAAACACTAACACACTTGTCCCTGCCCACACAACTTATCTCCTTCTGATGTACTGACAGCTTAAAAAAAGATTTCTCTCCTTTGATTTGCTTAATGTCTGAGTCTCCATTATTAATCATTGCAGGAGATTAAACTGCTTTCAACTGGGGCTAATATTCCATTTCTTGTTTTTGCCAGTGGACGGTCACGACTCCAGTGAGGACGCCCGAGCCTGCATGGAGTTGATGATCTGGAAGATCAAAGAAGACGCAAAAGTGAAGCGGTGACATGTCTGCTGCCCTCTGCTCCTTCATGTCCTTGGCGCAGTGCAATAAAGCCTTCCCACGAAACTACCTGTATCTGGCAGCAGGTGTACCCCAGACTCCCTTTCCCATGTTTTCAGGTAGCCTGGGACATAGGAGGGAGCTGCTGCCACTGGCATAGCTACAGGGCATGGATCCTCTTTGTGCACATGAAACCCACAAGGCCAGCTGCTCACCACAGCGGGAACAGAGGAGTGTTTCAGTGGCATTCAGTCTGAGAAGACCAGACTAGACTCCAGAGGCACTTGATTCTGTAGGGTCCTCTTCTTCCCCACCCCCATTTGATTTATAATCTGAAATGTAGCTTGTAACTTAGGTTTGACGAAATCATTTTCTGAATGGCATAGAGGCTGCTGTGATACATTGGACCAGCTGAAAAATGGACAGAGGGAGATATGGTGAATGTCTGTGTATGGCGGCAGGAGAAAGATGCTTGTTAGCTGTGAACTAGTGAACACTTCTTGTTCAGGACAGTCCTCAGTTCTAATGTTGGTGGGCAGAGTACCCAGGAGGCCCTGGGTCAGGTTGGCAAAGAATAAATCAACATGAAGAATGCTCAGATGGCACAGATGCTCACAAAGCAGCATTTCCTATCCATTGGAGAGTGACAAGGGGCTTCCAAAGTTCTCCAGGCTGTTCTCTCTCTCTCCACCTGGGAGTTGCTGGAGCTCATCCAGTTTATCTTGTGCATGCAATGCCAATTTTGAATCTGGGAGAATCTGACATTCACACTGCTTTGGGCGGCTGCGACACAAAATGTGGGAGGTCAGGTCGCAGACAGTGCAGCGATGTTAAAAAACAGCACTAAGCAGAGATGTGTATGTATGTTTTACTTTGAAAGCCCCCTGAATAACTAATAAGAGGTAGGGGTAATAATAACCCCTGTATAAGAAGTGGGTGTGATAATAGGATAGAAAGAGTCCTGAGAAGTCCCACCCACCCATGTTCCCATTCCCTCCTCACTCTCTGATGTACAGAAGTAGACTGAAGTTCCCCTGGTAGTTTTCTCACTCTTCTCCCTGAACAGTTTTTATTGTCTCCTTGCTGTACAGCCACCAAAAGACATAAAGTGCTGCAGCTCTTTGTCCCCCCCCCCCTTGTTCTTAGTTTAGCAGCCAAGTTGTTGCATATACATTTGTGAACAAAGTTATGCAGGGCATCCCGCTAAGCTGTTTTCTAATATTCTTTGAATGACAGCACTTATAATGATAGTACTTTTCTATATAAGAAATGCCAATTTTATCCTGTTTCTTTTTCTTGTGTTTTAAATATGGAGCGGAGCAGGCAATATCTTTTTCTTTCCCAGCCCTGCTCTACTTCTGCCAAGATTCCCACACATGTAGCTTGTAGGAGGCCCAGTTGCTCTGGGGTTCAGTTTTTTGGCAGGGGTGAGTGGGTGGGTGGGAATCGTGTAAAACCAAAAAAGTGGACATTATGGAAACTGCTCCCCTTGATAGGGATACAACCCTGTGGATATTAATCTGCTAAGGGCTGTTTGTGTGAATAGCCTCTTTCAGATTCCCACAAGCACCATGGCTATCAGAGGCAGTTTACATGAGGGGTCCTCTGGACCTGGGGTCCCATTTTGCTGCATCAAGGTAACAATGCCCAAGATGGCATTTGGAGTGCACAGTGTGCCCAGCTATTGCCTAGGTTCTTGTTTGTGCTCCCCATGCACACAGGTCATAGACACAATCATTTTTATGTAAATTCTCATTAGATTGGAAGAGTTGGTTGGCAAGGATTGCACACCTGTTGGCAGCCATTGCCTTGTCTCATCTAGCACTATAATACAACTGTGAGATTCCTGGCCACTTTGCCCTCCAAAGCACAGTAGTACACTTTGTACAAATATGGTGTGCATTTGGAAAGAGAAAGTATATAATCGTGGGGAAACTTGTAAGTTCTACGGGTTATTCCCTCTTTAGAGCACATATTTTCAGATGTGGTAGCAACAGCTTAAAATTTTTTGGAAGGGAGGGGGCATGACATGTCTCAGCATAAGACTTGCATATGCTAGATTTTGTATGTTCCTCTGGCTGTGAAGCTGACCCAGACCCAGAAACTGGGTCTGAGTTAGTCAGGTTAGTTACTAGCACAGTAACAACCCATGGATAGATATCACAGAATGAAAGATAGTGGTTGAATCCATCTTTCTGTTACATGCACATAACTTTCCCCTTTCTTTGCATTGACTTAAGTGTAAAAACACAAAACAATAGAAATACTACACACCATCCAGGAGTGAATTTTTTAACATTTTGAACCCAAAAGACATATCTACACTTAAGCTCTTTTTGGTTTTATTACCATTTAACTGTCATGGATTTCCCCACCTCCAAAGAATCCTAGGGACAATAGTTTACCAAGTGCTGAGAATCCTCTTCTGTAACCATCTTGCCCTCGAACTACAGTTTCCTAGGCTGAAGGTGCTATTGTGTTAAAACAAATTTAATCCTCTGCAACACTTCTTCTGCCATTTCCTATTTGCAGGTTACTAACAGCCCTGCTCCCTGCAATGTGCACCTTCCTCTAGGGGGCTGATTTGAAAAGAGCTGTACTGTTTTATGGCTGTAGGTTCTTCTCTTGTGGTTAACCTGGCCAACCCCTGCTGCATGGTTGCAGCTTGCTTTACAGTCTGTAACACTGTACAGTAATGATAATAATCAAAAGCTGTAGACTTTGTATATTTATTGCTGTTAACACTATTTTGTAAATTTTTTTAAATAAAAGCCATTTCTGACTAGACCTTTTGTAGAAAATATTGAGGGTGGGGGGGGGAGACATATGGAAGGTTGGGCACTGATTTTGGAGCATCATTAAAGCAGAGCAAATGGCTAATTATTTATGATGTTAGATGCCTGCAGCCAAAGAGCTGATTAGTTGGTCCAAATCAATATGTAAAATTCAGATCTCTATGGCTTCTTGACCTTTGTTGCCCCCTTAGGATTGATGAATCCACACCTATCAGAATTTTCAATCAGCGTTACCTGGTTCTGGATCCTTCCTTGATGTTTCCTTGTCCAGACTCTACCTCCTGTTACTTTTTCTCAGTCTTTCACTCATGCACATGGGGACACACGGTCCTAGCTAACTTGGTAAGTTTCCCTCACAGATGCTGAACTATCAACTGTTTAATTCCTTTGGTTCAGTTAACATTGACAGCACACTAACTCAGATCATTGGTGATGCAAAATTTTTACCGCCACAGGTACAAAATTTTGAACCATTTTGGAGACTGCACCATTTTGGCATCTCTTACGTAGAGGGAAGATTTATTATAAATTAGCTGAAAATTCCCTTTGCCTTGTGATCGCTTGGATGAAAATTTTGGTAACAAGGTGGAAAAGTACCCTGCTCCCTAATTTTTCCCATCCTTCCTTTCTCCCCCAGGCTTGCTATTGACTTTAGAAAAAAATTGCCACCAGTCCAAGAGAAAAAGAATTTTATTTCTTTAGGCTGTGCATCCTATCAAACTATAATTTGATGGCCAGGCATCGATCATTGAAGCAGCTCGCCACATAAAGCATGGTAGACAGGTATGCCCACCTATTCAGTATGGCTGGCATTGCAGTATGGCTCTATCAAAATAAATTGTGGTGGTTCAAAAAAAAAATTCCAGTGGGAGACTGTTCAGGTATGTGTGCCTTATAGATAGGAAAACTCAACTAATTGGAAATACTTTTATTGGGCTGTATCAACAAATACAATATTTTTAAATAGAGTGTCTCTTGGTGGGCATCAACTGGCTCTAGAAAATAGAGCAGGATCCCCAAACCAGACTTATTCTCTGTTAAGAAATAATTTTCATTTATTACATTTTCTTCCTTCACATGCAATGTCCATTTTATTCTCACCACAATCTTTTGAGATAGACTAGACAGAGAATGAGTGGTCAACAGTCGCTTAGCAAATTGTGCAAGATTAGTGCGCCTTTGCCTGCCCGCTTCTGCATGTCCAGTTGGGCTAGCCTAAGCCCCAGCATAAATCCTGTGCTGACCTAGAAGTATCACAAAAGTATGACATTTATGCGTCACTTCTGGGGAAAGATTAGACCAGTGCGCAGATATGTGCTTGCCTCCCTATATCCTTGCAAGAATGGGAAGATGGATGAATTATGCCAGGCTATGTTAGAATTGTACCCAAAGTTGTTACTGATGGTGGACCCTTTCAGGCCTTGTCTGAAATCCTAGAATGTCAGACTAAAGGGTTCATCAGCCTCATGCTATGGATGGTACAGTATAAGTTCATTGGGAACAGAAACTGGTCAGTGCAGAGCACGTTTTCCATTCACAAGGTCCTAGATGCAGTCACTTAAATCTTCAGTTCAAAGCAGTAGTTCCCAAACATTTTTGACTGGTGTCTCCTGTGCCATACTGGACCAATGGCCAAGGCTCCCCATTAGGGTTAAAATTCTATCAACTCTATTGAGTGATTGATTTTTCCTAAGGATTCTGCAGCTCTCCTGGCTGGTTTCTGAGGTTCCCTGGAGGGAGGTTCACAGTTTGGGAATCACTGGTTAAAAGGAACTTGAGAAGGACCCCTGTATCGTGCCCTGGTGATCTGCAGTTGCTTGGTATAGATGGACTGAGCTAGGTGGACTAAATGGCCAGCTTGGAAAAGGCAGCTTCATGAGATCATTGGTGTCTCCCCTTTCCCACTACAGTGTCTATAATAGCAGAAAAATTATAGCACTGATAACTAGTTAACAAAGGCTGAAATCCTAACCACACTTTCCTGGGAATAAGCACCAGGGGTGGGCCTGGCCCAACCTAACAACCGGTTCGCTGGAAGTAGGCAGGCGAGGTGGGGTCAGGGAGTGGGGCCGAGGTCAAGGGGCGGGGTGGGCAGGACGTCCAGATGCCCGGAATTGCCCGGACAGGTCCGGAATTGGAGGACATGTCCGGCCTGTCCGGGCAGGAGGGGGGCTTGTCCGGGGATGGGGGGGTAGTGTGCTGCTTTGCGACCACAAAAATAGATGCTCTGACTGGCGCGCGCCTACCGTGGCCGTCAGAGCACCCATGTTGGGAGAGACCCTATCCCTGCCCGCACTGTTTTTTTTGTCAAGCAAAGGCTGTGCTCTGCCTCTCCAAGACCGCCCGGTCTCTTCTCAGACCATGCGTGGTCTGCGGCGGCGAAGCATCCCACTGCAGACCGCTCGCAGCAAGCGCGCCTGGCTCCACTGTTGCTTGCTGCGAGTGGATCGCTAGCAACTGGATCGCTAGCGGTGGGCCAAAATTAACAACCGGTTCTATAGAACTGGTGCGAACCGGCCTGGGCCCACCATTGCCCACTATTGAGCATAATGAGACTTACTTTTGAGATTGGTTTAGGATTGCACTGAAATTTAACTAGTTAACAAAGGGCTGCAGTAGGTTAGTGGTTAAAAGCCTTGTGCCGGTTAATCTAAGGTAGTTCACCAGTTCGAGATCCGAGTCCTCGATGGGGTGAGCTCCCATCCTCACCCCAGCCCTGCCAACCTGCCTACCAATTGCTAGTAGATAAATAGGAACCACCTGGGTGGGAAGGAAACAGCACTCTGTGTGCATTTGGGCACATGTCCATGGACAGCACTGGCTCTGTGTCTCTAGAACCAGGGATGAGTACCGCTCCCTAGAGTCAGTCATGACTAGCAAGGCACCTGCAGGGGACACATTTACCTTCTGATTAACAAGACTGAGAATTGATTGAAACTCAAGTTCTCCTACCTCTTGACAATCTCTTACCCCACTCTTTGTGCGTCCCTCTTTCCATGCGTCCGTCCAATTAAGAGTCATGCCAGAACAGCAACTCATGCAGAGTTGTGACTCATACAGGTGACTTCCTCTGAAGATGGTCCTTTATTTCAGGCATAGGAGTGAACCTTTCACATTAATTCAGCCAAAGGGCAGCATTGACATGAAGGATCGGGACTGCAGAATGTGCTTGGTTCCAATAAATGCCATCTACTTTGCAGTGACTGTGCCACAGCATTGCTCCTTCAATGGGGTCAAAGGTTAGGCACAGCCAATTTGATCCTTTCAAACGGGAGGCTGTTGCATTTACAAGTCTTTTTTGTGTGTCTCTTTCCCCCAGCATCAACTCTCTTAACTCTCCATGGGTGTCAGTAGTTGATCCCCCCAACAAAACTTCTCATTGTTTGCCTTATTGATCAAGGTGCTGAGCCTCATTAAATACCCCTCTTTAGTTAATTTCCCAGTGTAAGCTCTTTACCAGAAAATTCAGATCACCAGGTTTCAGCAGGAGGAAGGGTGGGTGGCTGTCAGGCAGCTTGTGTCCTGCTGGGATATAGACAGATCTGTCAGAACCAATTTGTGCCTTGTGATTTGCGTGGGGTACAGAAAAGTGTCCTGGAATCAAAAGTTACCACTGAATTGGCAATTGGGTTTGCCGATTCTAAATTTGGCTTCTATACTTCAGATAGGGGTTGTTGAATTTTTTTCCAAAATTAAATCTTAACACAGAGGGCAATAAAGTTGATTATTTTCCCCAAGAGTCAAATTATCAGAAATCAGGTCTGGATATTCTTGTACAAACACACATTGTGTGTCTAAATGTGCCACCGAAAGACCCCACATGGAGTTTTCTTGAGGATATCACCTCAGGATTCATTTAACCAGAGATCTTCCAAATGAGGCAAAACAAAGTCAAGCATATCTTCACACAAGGGCACTCTGGATATGCCCAGAGGCCCACTTGTCACAGTTCTCATTGTTGCAATTAACAGTGTACCAAATAATTTTGCATTGGACAATTTTGGCTACAAACAGTTAAACCTTGGTTTAATGCTGGCTTTCAGAACTTGAACTACTGCATTTACTTGCTTCTAAAGCTCACCTTTTCCACTGAATCCAGTATCCAAAATCAAGGTGCACATTGGATTCAATGATTAACTAAATTTGGGTAAATGCAGTATTTTGATTATGGGTATTGGATGCACATTAGATTCAAGTAAATATGGTAGTTTCAGAAATGGAGCTAGTTGCTACATACATATCTCAAGACAAGTGTGGGGGTATCCCTTCTTTCACCCCTCACTAGTTAGTCCAATGATTGAGAGAAGTTGGTTGCCTCCCAACTAGAATAGTAGTAGTTACAGTAGTTGCTCACTACCAGGATAGAATACCATACATATATCTGGAAGACCCAGGTTCAAATACCCATTGAACTATGAAGCTTTATGACTGACCTTCAGCCAGCCACTCTTTCAACCTACCTTACAAGGTTATAGTGAAATCAAAAGTAAGGGAGGAAAGTACTGTCTTCACCATCCTCCTTCAAGGAAGGGTAGTATAAAAATGTGAAAAATAAATAAGTGGGAACAGGATGAACAAGAAGAGGTTATTTCTGGTCTTTTGCCTGAGTTTTGTCCTTCCCAAGGAGTGCCAGCCCAGCATGGTGCTCAGAGCTTCCTGCCGTGCAGCATTCATGGGGCGTCTGTGCAGCTTACCCCTTTCCATACGGTCTTGGGGCTGGTGGGGTCAGGGGTGATCAGGACTGATCGATCCCCCTTTTTGAAAGGCCTTTAACTCTGTTTTGTCCCTGGCCTTTCAACAGCCGAAACGAACCAGGGGGTTAGGGGGAGGACTGGTCAGCAAAGGGAGACACGGGGAAGAAGAGATGCGGGGGTTGAGTATTGATCAGGAATTGGGGGCTGCTTGGAAGAAGGGAATAAGCTCTTTAGCAAGTGACACCCAAATGACACGACCCATTCTGCCATTGATCGGGGCTGCTCCAACCACATCTGTTCTCCCTCTGTGCAACCTAAAGATGAAGACACAATAGTTGATGGGTTATTGCGTCTTCATCTTTAGGATTCCTGGCCTCAAAAGTACCATTCCGATATTTCATTTTTTCTGTGTTGGGAATATTTGATGCCAAGACATTTTCATTTGGGGTGGCAAAATTAGACAATGTGCATATTTTCTAAGGAGGACTATTTCTTGAAAATTAATTAATTATTACTATTATTATTACTATTAATTTTTTTCATTTTCTTGTAAACCGCTTTGTGAACTTTTCCGTTGAAAAGCGGTATAGAAATACTGTAGATAGATAAATTGTCACTATTTTGGGACCATAGAACTGTTTGCCACAAACACAGTCCTGAGCTATATTGGGGCCAATTAATGCTTGCCCAGACGGAAAGCTTTGGTTGGCACCAATATGAACCAGGATTATGGTAAAAGATTAATGTCACCAATTTCCACTGCAGCCCTGAGTCCAGATCATGCTTATATATACATTGAAAACCAAACAAATGTGCAGGCTACCTAAAGGCTACTCTTCGAGTGTAAAAGAGGGTCCAAAACACTTGTATATCAAAGCAACATTTTTCCTTAGGAAATAAAGGAAATTCAGACAATTTGTTCCACAACCCAAAGATATTCATATAAAAATGATTACAACAGTGTAATATAATACAAAATAATAAAGAAAATACAAAATATAAAGTAATATTTAACAAATTAACCTCCACTTAGTCTCTCGGGTCTCTCAGGCTGCAATCTGCCCCCTTACACAGGAGTGAGCTGCTTTGACTGTAATAGGCTTACTTCAGAGTAGACATACATAGGCTGGTCTTTCAGGAGAGGCTGAGCAGGTGCTGACAGAGCGCTGAAACTGGCCATTCCCCAGCTGGGACTTTTTCACTTGTTTATCAAGATGTTGCTTGTAAATCAAGTCAAAATTTATTAGAAATGTTTGCTTGTCTTGGAAAACACTTTCAATGCAAGTTACTCTCAAACCAAGGTTTTACTGTATTTAGCAATGGGATTAATTGCTTTCCTCATGCAATCATATTGAAAGGCATGTAGTAAGGATGTTACTATTGCAGATAGGGATGGGACTGAGGCTGAAAGATAATAGCAACCTTGTAGGTCTATAGTAGAAGAGCTGAATATCTTGATTTGTACCTCAGTCTCTACCACTATCCTCAGGCACCGATATTTTTAAGCAGTGACATTTAAAGCAAATTTCAGAGCTCCTCCTCAAGAGAAAATTTTGATCTTTCTTAATATGAAAGCCAAATGAAAAAGGGTTTCTATAAGTCAATGCTTCCCAAACCTTTTTTGCATTAGGACCTACTTTTTATAATGACACTCCAGTGCACTGATTTTCAACATTTTTCAGCTCATGGCACACTGACAAGGTGTTAAAACGGCCAAGGCACACCATCAGTCTTTGAACCATTGACAAGGCACACTATGCTGCTGACGGGGGGTGCACAAACATTGGGTCTATTAATTAATAATTGATCCTTGCCCCAAACTTTTGTGGCACACCTGCAGACCATTCATGGGACACCAGTGGGCCATGGCACACTGGTTGAAAATCACTGCTCTAATGGGATCCACCTATCTTCACAAGCTTAAAAAACTGTTTAGCAGCTGCACAAAGGTCTGGTTTTATTCTCTTTACTGTAGTAGGGGGTGGGAACACCAGAGCATTTATTGATCTCCATTGGATTGGAGATCCAATCCCTGCTATCTGATTAATGAACACCAAGAAGTGTAACTTTAAGGGTGTTTGGGCAGCGCTGTTCCCCAAAGTACCAGCCTGTTTAACCCTTGATGCACACTGTCTTGTCAGTTTCACGACCCACAAAAAATTGGGTCATGAACCACTTTTGGGTGGTCTTGACCCACAGTTTGGGAACCTATGAGTGAAATTTTTTGAATTCGGGGGCTGTCATCATGTTCCTAAACTGCCAGTTAATTTTTTCTTTCTTTTGTAAGTTTATTTACCTAACAATATTATTTGTCTAGTTGGTTTGGTACCAATTGTGGCTGATAGGATGTTGTTCACATCTGTGTGGTAGAGGTGAAAATGTTTGGTACTCTAATCACTCTGCCTCTTTTCAACTGTGTGCACATTTGGCAAAACAGTGGGTGTCCTCTTCCCCACACCCCAATGAAATTCCCAATTTGATGGCACCATGCTATCGTGGGAGGAAGTCCTGTCCCCATGCTTTCAGGATGCTTGTCACATCCTATTAACATCGGCAGCAAATAAGTCATCTTTCTGGGACCCCTTTGCCACCCCTCTTCAAAATTTCCTTTGCAAAAACTGGGGAAGAATTAGACGTTCTCTAGGGCTTGGCTATGCATCCTGGAGGATTTTTAGGAAAGATTTGCTCCTTCACTAAAAGCAAAGTGTTGATAAGTCCCTGCTAAATCAGCATAGGGTCACCTGTTAAATTTAGAGCCTGTTCTAAGTATCAAATACACCCTGCTATTTTTTATTTTTTTAATGTTTAAGTTTAGTTCATTTGCTCTTTTTTACCTTTAGGTTACTGATGCCCATTTGTGCTGACACTACAAAAGGACAATTTCAACCAGAATCATTTTGGCTGCAATTCTAAAGACACTATCCTGGGAACTAGACCCATTGAACACAGTGTGGCTTACTTTTCTGTAGACATGATTAGGATTGTGCTCTTAGTGTATTAATGTGCAAAAATGCTGTGCGTGATCTCTGTACATCAGTAACACACACTACATAAAAAGAAATTAGATCATCAGTCAGGTCCCCTTCATCAACCAGCGAATAGGGGACTTTTAGGGAGCTCACTTTCTCTTCCTTCTCTGAAAACAACTTTGGTCCAAGTGCCTGTTACCCAAGTAGAGGCATCAGCCAGACATCTATAGAGCAACTGGTTTTGAAGCTATTTTCAGTTGTTGTTGCAAGCAAACAACATATACATGAATGAATCAATAGCTAACATTGCTGGTACATATGGCGTCTGGGTAGATGACAGATACTGACTAGCTGTCCAACCCACCCAGGGTGACCATATACTGTAGAATGTAGGACTGAGTGCAGCTACATGTAACCATTGCATAGAAGAGGAATTTAGGCAGGTGCTGCTTTTTAAAGCATCCTGTGATGAGCTAAACCTGGCTCAATTCCCTCTTCTATGCAATGGTTAAAGGTACAGGCACTCTGTCCTCCATTCTATATTGTCAGCCTAAACCCAGCCCACCCACACTATATTAATGGTTCTATCAAGAACTCCATCAACACAATGCATGTTCCTTAACTTGTGTCTCAGTTTCATTCTGCCCCAAACCCATTGCTTGTGTGCTGAAAAAAGCTGGGGTGATGCACTGATGCACCAGGGATGGGTGTGGAAAGGGGAATGTCACATCCTTTCAACCTGTAAAATTCTTTTACCCGGTCGAAACTTAATCCACTCTCTGAAGGGGGAAAAATGAAACCCCCCATGAGTTCAGCTTAACCCCTCTCAATTCCCTTTGAGAGGAAAAAGAAACTTTATAATCCGGCTGAGCTTTGGCTAAATTCCTATTGGATGTGAAGTGGACAGGTGGAGGAAGGATGGGCTGGGGGTTGACATGTCCCCCTTGGAGCTGTTAAATAGTCAAGGCGAGCAAAACCTGGAGCCACATTTGTTACTCTGAAAGGGCCAGCAAGAGGAATTGGCCAACGGGTGAGCAGATTTGGGGTTTCTTTTGATAATCAGTCAAGTGTTTTGCAATCATTCTTCAAAGCATGGTTTGCTTTGGGTTGTTTGGGATGGGACAGCCAATCTAAAATGTTCTAGTAGATTTGTTGATCTATTAGAAGATCTGTTGATCTAGTAGATCTGTTGCTCTACTAGTAGGAATGTTGAAATGGGACATGAACTGGGCAGAAGCTTTCGAGGGTTAGAGCTTGCTTCTGTCAGTGGAGTGATGGTAACATTTTATGTATCTTGCATATCTCTATGACAGTGAATGTTGGCCTGATCCTGACAAGGGTCTATGCCTGTGGAATGCATGCGCCACCCGTGCGCACTGCTGCAAAAATGCCACAAAGCACTTTGTAAGAGTGCAAGGCCCAGGCACATCGGCAGGATGGCCAGAGGTAGGAAGCCCACTGGAGTGTGTAAGCCTGATGCAGGTGATGGGGAGGGAAGAACGTAAATGGGGGCAACATTCCCACATTGGATTGGGTATGCATGTGTTAGTCTTTACATTGTCACAGGATTCTTGTTTCTTTGTAATAGACTAACACAGATATTGGTTTGGAGCTTAAGAACATATGAAGAGAGTGGTTTGCCCAGCATCCAGTTTCCAGCAGTGGACATCTGTATCCTTTGAGGAAGCTCACAGGCTGCTTCCTAGAACCTGGTAACAGAGGTCAATGATTGTGGTGGGATGGCTTATATAAAAGCCGACACCATGCACTACCTGAGCAGAAGCGTTGCATACCAACTAGGCCCCATCACCTCTCCGTCACTGGTGTACACCATGCAGCCACCGCAACAGATGCCCAAGCCTTACCACTTGCTTTCAGCACCAGCACCCCAGATCTCTCCCTATCGTAATGGCACATCAACAGATCCTGTGGCAGGTAAGAAGCATAGAACTATGCACTATAATTTAGATATGCTCTGATGGGTTGGGTGTGTGTGTGTGTCCCAAAGTTTATTTTCATGGTCTTTGTACATGTGTCAATTGCAGTCAGAGTGATGTGACCAGTTGAACTTGCATTTTGCCCTGGCTTTCAGTAGTATTTGTTTGCCCAGTTTGTTTTGTTTTTCCATATGGGAAAAAAAGAACTCATGCCAATGAATGGAGGTTCCCAAAATAGACCCCTCTTTGTTCCAGCCTTTCTAGGGTGCATTCATTTTGGCTAGAACAGAATCTGAGATGAATAGGCCTTGTTTGTATTGGGTTGTATTCATATAGAAAAGAAACACACTTGTTCAGTGTTGGCTGTTAGAATTGAAAAAGGGAATTTCAGAATTTTGAAATTTGGCACATGGGGGTCCAAAGCATTTTAATGTCGCATGCTCAGGATGACCCCATACTGGCCCTCAAGAAGCTAGGATTTCTACAGTGATACCCTTCCAGTGTAAGTACAAGCCTTTTCACTCAGACGTTTTGCTTGACAAATTTGATGGGCTGTTCTTCCCAAACACTGTATGTAAGACAGCCACCTGTCCACCTGTTGCAGTAAAGCACATTAAATTCTGCTTGGGGGGTGGGGGGAGAGAAGATGACTATGCTATTAAAGTGGGCAAGTGCAGCCTACAGGAGTTGGTGAATCCTTGGGGACCACTTAAATAGGAACAGTCTATCTGAGCAATTAAATAATCCTTGTAATTTCAGCAGAAGAGCCCTAAAAAGTTCACAAAAACTTTATTCTGTAGCTATTTTTAACCTGGGGTGAGCCAGGACATATCCGAAACCTTTTTGAAAAAGTAATGTATGATTCTGATGCTGCTTTCCAAGGAGGATCTAGAATGAGGAGCAATAGACAATAACTACAGGTGTGTCCACGGGCATCACTAGAGTGGTGTGGATGGTGCGGTCTGCACCTATGTGATATGCCTTGGGGGGTGGGGGGGTGATATACACTCGGATAACCAAAAAATGCAAGTTCGCAATGGTGCAGAAAACTCCATCATGTCATAGACTGTTGGATTTGTATTGAAGAAAAGAAACCAATGCAAAAATCCATTTTAATATAGCACCTTCCTATCAAAAGCTATGGCAAAAAAGAAACTAAAAATAAAATTATGCATTGAACTCTATGAAAAGTTAAAGTGACACATATCTTGGATTTACTCATGAGTAGGCAAGTGTGCAATAGTCCATTGGAAAATGCATGCTGAGAGGAATCCAAGGACACCAGAATTGTCCTGATCCAATGAACACAGCCCCCACAAATCACTCCAGAAGGAGGTCCCTGATGATCACATTGAGATGCATTGAAAATAGATGTGAACTGCACAGCCTTGTTTACTAGCAAGAAAGCAAGCCTGGCTCGGCTGGTGTGGAAGGACAGTCCAGGGCAGTGCAAAGCTTCCTAAATGATCCTGATCAGGGATGTCATTAAGGCGGTGGTCTTCAAAGTGGGGGTCAGGCTCCCCTTGGGGTTCATGACTTTATTCCAGGGGGGTCACGAAAAGCTGGATGAAGCCATCTTGGAATCTGGCACTGGGCACTTTTAATGTCACTTCCAGTCATGACATCACTTCCAGGAGGTCCCAAACAAGTGGAGTTTGGGCAATGGCACATAACTATGCCCACCATTCAGGTTGTTGCCCCACCCAATGCATGGGGGTTATGGCATCTTGCACAGGGTGACGCGAACCCTACTGACACCCCTGGGTGTGTCCCATCGTTCCCCATCCATGGATCTGGTATGTGCAGTTATCCACAGTTTTGTGTTGCACCTATAGGATTATCCGTATCAGCAGTTTCCATATCCTGATGGGGGGTGGTGGTGGATTAAACTGATCCCTGTGTAACTATGTTTGATCCCTGTGCATGTCCCCAGGGCATCTATGTTCAGTTGCTGATATTTCACTTTCAGTCCCTTTGGAAATCCTTTCTTGGGGCTGCAAAGAAAAGGCTGATTCATGGTCTCTCTTTCCTTCCACTTCTCCCCATAAACTCCAAACCCACACAAAGAAGTCGTGCTGGAGCTCCACTATGGCCTTCCCCAGAAGCGACGGCGGAGCAGGACAGTATTCACCGAACAACAGCTGGAGGTGCTGGAAAGCACCTTTGAACAGACTCAATACCCAGATGTGGGCACCAGAGAGCGCCTGGCCATGTTCGTAAATTTGCCCGAGGCCCGAGTCCAGGTAATTTATATTTTCTAGGTCCTCATTTCCAAGGCAGAGGATGGACAAACAACTTTGGTTCTCTTCTCTTTAATGCCTTTTGCACTAAATCCATATTGTCTATGCTGACTGTAATGGTTCTCCAGCGTTTCAGGTGGAAAATATTTTTTCCAGCCATATCTGAAAATGCTAACAGGTTTGGGATCTGCAACTTCTTCACATTTGCTCTACCACTAAGCTACATCCACATCCTATGGATGGAGGGCTATCACGTAGCATGGTAGTTTTTCAGATGTGTACTGTCAGGACAAAAACGGCAAGTAGTCACTGTGGTCCATTAGGGCAAAACATCTAGGACCACTTCTGAAGTTCTCTTTTTTCCAATTTTGATTTCCAAATTATTTGGTCTCACTCCTGGACAGATTCATGAAAATTTTATTTGTGCTCTGTTAGAAAATGGTATTTTATTTATTTTATTTTATTAATTGATACCCCGCCTTTCCTCACTTGCAAGAGAGAGCTCAAGGCGGCTAACATCACATAGAAAATAAGACAGCATTAAAATAGAAGTACACTGAGATATGTGAAC
Source organism: Cryptoblepharus egeriae (assembly GCA_030015325.1). Taxonomy (NCBI): domain Eukaryota; kingdom Metazoa; phylum Chordata; class Lepidosauria; order Squamata; family Scincidae; genus Cryptoblepharus; species Cryptoblepharus egeriae. The sequence goes on along the minus strand of JAREYC010000015.1, from coordinate 1,196,200 downwards.
CTGCAGTTCTTTTTCTTATTATTTCAAATTTATTCATGCACTTCCCTCATTGTACTTCATTGAGGGATGCATGCACATTAATAAAACATGCTCTCATCATCCACTTTTAATATAAATGGATTTAAAGAATTTCCTGCACCCCAATTTCTATTGGATAAAAAACATTTCTGCCCAAAGCAGGGTGAGCATATGTCCTCTTTTTCCAGGACATGTTTTGAATTTTAGACTTGTATCCTGGAAAAAAATCTTTCCCTCCATTTCCTTGTAAGTGAGCAGCCTGTATCATTCTTGTGAAAATTAGATCATATGTAATAAACTAGCAGAGTTCATCTATTGTTGAGGGAGTAAAATTTCAAGAATATTTGTGGGGCATGGGCATGGCTGGATCTGGCAGGTATGCTGGGCATTGGTGGGCATAGCTCAGTACGAGGCACTGGGCAGCAGGCACTGGGCAGACACCAACAGACATTGGGCACTGGGCAGTACCAGAGCACAGTGGCAGGCAGCAGTTGGCACTGGGTATACATACTGAGTACTAAATACTGGGCACCAGTGGACAGTAGACACCACTGGACACCAGTGGACAGCAGGCACCATCAGGCACAAGTGGGGACCGGGTATGCCTTCTGGGTAGTGGGCACCACTAGTCCACCATCGGGCACTATTGTGTAGTAGACACCACTGGGCACCACCAGGCAGTGGGCACCAGACAGTGGGCACCAGACACCGGGTTCTGGGCTTTACTTGGCACTGCACATCCCTAGTGTTTTTAGTTTTTATTTTGTCATGTCCTACATTTTTCTTGGATGTCCTACATTTTGGAGGTCTTGGCCTCTATTTTTGCTTATGGCATATGGTCACTAGCCCCATCTTGCTGAAAACAGCAAGAGCTGAGCTATTTATAGGGCAAGTGGTTTTCATGCAGCCTCATACCTTCAGGCCCATAGTGGATCTTTCATTCACCTGCCATTACTATGGGTAATGAAATATTTGAAAAACAGGCATGGCAAAAAAAACAATGCCAGACACTTTGACAAGGTTAGCTGTCATGTTCCTGTGCTGTTCCCAAATGTCAAGATAAATCATCTGTGAATATTTTAGGACAGCAGATACTCAGATGTTGCAAAAATGCAACCATAGGGGGAAAAAACCATTATCTTGAGTTGCTCATTATCAAGACTACTCCCTTGGTGCGTGAGTTCAACATTATCATTGACAATGGATTACAGGCACTTACCATTTTCTGAACAGTTTCATCCAACAGATGTCCAATGCTTCATGGACTGCAGTACGCAGCCCCCCCCCCCTCCATTGGTTTCCTAAGTGGGTCCAAATTCATGTTCAGTGTGTGACCATATGACTGGATTTTTCTGAATTTGTCCTCTTTTTTAGCCTTCTGTCCAGGTGTCCTCCAAAAAGACTTCATTGTCCTCCATTTTGGCTTCATTTTGAACTTTGCAATGGTGTACAGTACCCCCATCATGTCATTGGATTTGTATTGAAGAGCAGAATCCAAGGCAAAAAAATCAGTGTTTAACTATCTCCTTCCTATCAAAAGTTATGGCCAAAAACCTAAAAATCAAAAATATGCATTGAGCTCTATAAGAAAAGTGAAAGTGCCCAATATCGCTCCTTTACTCGTGAGAAGGCAAACGTGCCATTGTCTGCCAGAAAGGTCATGCAGAGCGGAATCCAAGATCTTGTCCTCCTTTTGAGTTTTCGGGCATCTGGTCACCCTGATGTTCATTGCCTTGGTGACGCTATCCAAAAACCTCTTCCTCTGCCATTGCCTTCTCTTTTTGCCATCAGTTTTTTCCCAGCATCAGGCTCTTTTCTAAGGAGTCTTCCCTTCCAGTGGCATAGTCAGGGTGGTGTGGATGGTGCGGGCTGCACTGGGTGATGCGCCACCAGGGGGGTGACATGCCGGAGGAGTTTGACACTTGAATAGCTAGCTCGAATGGCAAGTTGAGGCACACTGCGCATGTTCAGAAGCCTGGACATGTGCAATCTGCACCTCTGCCTGGCCATTCAGCCTTGCTCAAGAGGTGGAACAGCAGCTCCTGACCACTGCTCCAACTTGGAGCAGGCCCGAATGGGTGCGCTGAGGTGCAGGTGCACTGGAGGAGTTTCAAACTGCTGCTCCACCTCTGAAACAATCCTGAATGGCCAGGCAGAGGCACGGACTACGCATGTCCAGGCTCCTGGTCATGTGCAGTCCATTCCTCCACCCTAAGGAGGAGCAGGCTGTTCCGGTTGGCTTCAGAGGAGACTGTGCAGGTGTCAGAGTTGGTGCCTGGGCAGTTGGCTCACCCCCTGCACTGGGTGACATGCACTGTTGCGTCACCCCTGCCCCCTTCTCATGATGTGGCCAAAATTTTTAGCTTCAGCTTCATTATTTGTTCTTCTAGTGAAAAGTCAGGGTTGATTTCCTAGAGGATGGACTGATTTGATCCCCAGTAGTCCAAGGGACTCTCAAAAGTCTTCTCCAGCATCATAATTAAGTGGCATCTATTCTTTGGCACTCAACCTTCCTTATGGTCCAGCTTTCACAGACATACATTACCACAGGAAAACCTGGCTCTAACAATCTGAAAAAATAGTGAGATGTAGGGCGAAATCCAGAGCAGTTATGGGTCCACACAGTTATGTCACCCTCTAGTGTTATCTTATGGAAAGTCACCTTAACTGCTCCAGAGCGAAGGGCTTAATTTGACTTTAGGATATGGGCAGTAGACTCTTTGAACTGTTCACAAGATAAAAATCAGATTTATCAAAAGATCATAAGGATCAGAAACTGTCAGATTAATGTTACATGTATAATGGAAATTCCTCTACAGCCAGCTTGGTAGTCTTCCATAACTCCACTTTCTAAAATGAATTCCTAAACTGGAACAATTTCTTCCTTTCAGTAGTAAGTTTAACTGTTGCATTTGTCCCATTTTTACAGCATTGTGATATTTCACTCAATTAACCGCATACAGTACAGTACATGGGCTAATCGTATACAGCCACTGCCCAGGCAGAGCATATACTTTGTCAGCATGCATGGTTGGAAAAGCTTTGTATATTGCTTTGCAACAACACTTCTTGACAGCATGCTGGTGAGTAGGTCAGGGCTTTCTCATTGCTCCTGGAGCTTGCAAGGATACCCACTGGAGCAGATAGGTCCAGCACAAGAGAAGGGGAAGAGAATTGAGGAATGTGGGACATGGAGGGGACAGTAATTGGGGTGGAGTAGGAGTTGGGCCTCATTGCCCGACATGGATCAACTCACACTTTTGCCAGTGATATCACTGGCACTGAATTGACCCATAGCAGCTCCTGGCAGTTACCAAGGGGCAAAGGGGGAAAATGTGCCTTTATGCCAAGGAGAACTCCAGAACCCAAAATACGACCATGGGATGCAGCAGCGCCCATGCTGATGCCATTGCATTGCCACACAGGACTCTTGGGATTAGGTTGTTACCTAATTTAGATCTTCCTTCCTAATTTAGATCTTTCCTTCTACTCCATGCTGCTAGTGTGTAGAAAATGTTGATGAAACTCTACCAAAAAAAGCAATCTTTATGTGATTGTATCAAGATTTTTTTTTTTCTGTTATGTGTTGTGTTTTCTGAATGTGCTTCTGAGCATCAATGAAAACCATACAAAAATGTATTGAATCTGATGATGCTCCAAACAGGCGCACAGACAAAAGGTATCATGAGTCTGATGTAGACATACATACAATAGAGAGTACGTATGCTTTACTGTAGTGTTTGATCAGTGTCTCTCTGCACATCATTGAGGATGAAAGCATGGAGGAATGGGTGAAGTTGGCAGCTGCGGCCCTTGGCACAAAATTAGGAAATGAAAGACAGAAGAATAAAGAATTCCTAATAAATTGATTCAACTTCAGAAACAGAATTTGAGCATTTGGAACTCTAAGATCTGGGCTGAAAATTGAATTAGGAGAATTTTAGAAGCATCCATATGTGTGCCAAAAAAAACACAACACTGCTTGCACATTCAACTTCAAATTTCATGCACGGCTGAAATCTTTTTGTTCTTTTCTTGGAAACTTTTTGTTCTTTTCTACGCGTGGTGATTGTTGTCTTCATACTATCCTGTCTTGTGTAAGCAAAGCCTTACATTCTTTTATTAAGAAAATTTGGCCTCCTGGACCAGCTTGAACTTATACCGAAAGGCAATGAGGCAAATGCTTCTACCAACAGTAACTATCTGAGCAGGTATTTCTGATGGAAAACAGGAGAAGGGCCCTTCAGCCAAACTATAACTTTACACCCCTTAGCCTTCCGCATTCAGTATTTTGCCGTTACAGGTCCTTGGGAGGAAAACTCAGCTTGTAAAAAATGAGCAATGGAAATTTACAGTTTTTCCAAAATTTTCCCTAATAATTTAAACTGAGGCAAGATCAACGGCATTGCTGAGGGGTGCAGGCCACTCCTGGTGACACACATGTAGGGGTGACAGCACTACATCCAATATTTTTACAATATTTGTATTTTCAGATAATACTATCATGTTATATCATTTGATGCAATGAAACAAATCACACTGAAATATGTTTAATCCAGTGATTCTCAAGCATTTCAGCCTGGGGCCTCCTTCTGAGAATGACAATCTGTCCAGGCACCCCAGGAGTGATGTCATCAATCTGAAAGTGATGTCATAGCCTGAAGAGATATCTAACAGGAAGTAACATCACTGTGATTCCATGCTTCCATCATGTTCACTTGGAAGTAAGTCTCACTGTGTTCAAAGAGACTTACTCCTAAGGAAGTATGGATAGGAGCTTTGGTTCCCCATTCTAAGATGGTGGTGCCTCTAAGATGGTGGAGGTTTTTGTGACCTCCCCCCACCTGAAATTAAGTCACTACCTCCTCAAAGGGGTTCTGACCCCACTTTGAGACCTATAGGTTTAGCTGTCCAGTGGGACAGGGCTGTGGTGCATCACCACTACCACTGCCCAGCCACATTGCTCTGCCCACCATAGTGGGAAGGAAGTCCACCATAGGGGTGACACACTGGCCTCTCTCATTGGGAGCCACAAACACTAGTGATGCCACTTGCAAGATAAAGGCCACTGCCAAAAATGGACAACCAAAAAGGTCAAGGGTGAAAGCATCTGTAGTGACAGGCTAAATATGGGTTCTTCTTATAATCAGAGGGCTATACCACTTTTTTTCTTCCTCATTTCTGTCAATCTAATGCCACGCCAAGTATCTCTTTTTCTGTTACAGGTGTGGTTCAAAAATCGCCGAGCAAAACTCCGTAAGGACCAGCATGGATTGCTGAGAAGAACGAACCCTGCTAACCCACATGGTGCTGTGGATGGAGGAGGACGACATGCTGAAGAACAACATTCTTTGCACACATCCTGGCTTCAGTCAGCAATAAAAAGTAGTGTGTCGGGAAAGGAACAATTTGTTGTCTCCATGAGGAACAAGGGCATGGAAAACTCTGTATGGCAGTTCTCAGGGGACACCTCGACAGGACCTGAGACCCTCCCTGTGGATGTCATGCTGCTGGAGCAGGAGTTCAAGAGCAGGCAAGACCTATGGTACAGATCCCATTTGCCTGTGCAAACTTATTGGCTGGCTGTATAGGCAGGAATCTGTTAGATTCGGCCTTCCAGAGCTCGGGACTTCCCAGGGCACAGCTGTGCATCCCAAACCCTTAGATGTTATCCTTAGGCTCTATTCATGCCCAGAGTAATAGGCACAAAAATGCAGACAAGGAAGGCCCAGGATGATCAGAATATCTTAACACCTTTCCAACAAGCAAAGGCTAAAAGCAGAGCCAGTATGCTGATATAGGGCCGGCTTTAAGCCAACTGGATCAATTGCTCCCAGATGGCTCAACATCCAAGGGCCCCCCCTCCCTGCTAGGGTAATCCGCTCTAGTCTTGTTCAAAACACATCTGAATGGACATTTTGATTTTTTTTCCAAGCAAAAAAAAAAATAAAATCAGTATTTTTACTAAAGCATTTCATAGTCACTCAAACAAGTGCTTTTGTAACTATTAAGTGTTTATTTTTCAAATGTATGCTACACCTTTTGTTTGTATACTTGAAAGCTTACAGGTATGCAATTTTATATTAAAACTAGTGGAATTAGCCTGTTGTTGTGGAAGTATAATTTCAACAATATTTGTGGGCTTCAAGTGCACTGGGCACCTCTGGGTACCAGGCACTGGTGGGCACTAGGCACCTCTTGGCAACAACAGGCACTGGGCACCAGATAGTACCAGGGGGCAGTGGTGGGCAGCAGGTATCCCTACTGGGCATTCGGCAACACTTCGGGGCACTCCTACTGGGCACTATCATGAGGCACTGGTCACCACTGGGCATCCCTCCTGGGCACCACCAGACACCGGTGAGAATTGGGCTCCACTGGGCACCAGTGGGCAGTGGGCATCACTATCAGGCACGGAGCATCCCTACCCCCAGGCACCACTGGGCACCAGGCATCACTGCACACTAAGCAGTGGGCACCACTTGGCACCCCTACTGGGCATCACCTGGCACTGGGCATCCTCACTGGGCACCACTATCAGGCACCAGCACCACTGGGTAGTGGGCACAGGTCACCACCAGGCATCAGGCATGGGACACCAGACACCATGCATCCCAACTGGGCACCACCAGGCGGCAGCGGGCACCACCAGGCATCCCTGCTGAATACCAGGCATCCCTGCCAGGCACAAAGCACTAGGCATTAGCAGGCACTGGGCACCAGTGAGCAACACTAGGCAGCAGACATTATCGGGCGTTGGGCACCACCAGGCACCAAATCAGTTCTTAGTGGGTCCTTACATCACAGAAGTAGTATGCTCCCAAAATTTAATGCTTTTAGGTCCAGAGCTTTTGGGCTGGTGTTGATCAGTCAATCTTCAGTGTTAGGTATAGGGAGAAAAAACACATTGCATTGCTTTTCTTCCCCTTAGGGGTTAAATTTCTAGAAATTGGTTCTTATTGGATGCCTACATCACAGAAGGAATACTCTCCCCATACTTAATGCTTCTAGGTTCAGGGAGTTGTGGTGGCGCTGGATGTTGATGATTCTGGAGTGGGTGTGTTGATGTCTGCATAGGGTTGCCATAAGTCCCAATAAACAGATCAATCCAGATTTTTGGAGATTGTGTTTGCATACTGGCAAATGGGACAGAGCGTCCTGTTCTGATTTTGTGGAAGAAAATAATGGCAACCATACCTCTGCAGAATTACAAAAATAGGAGCGTCAGCAAAAACACTGCCCCCATGCAGGCTACTACTGATTACCAAATGCAGGTAACAAATAATAGGGGACCTGCTGCTCCAGGCTCTACTTGGGGGCTACTTGGAAAGGTTAGGCTGCTGAGGAAAGCAAGAGCTTGGATTAGACATACCTTTTGACCTGTCCAGCAGGGCTTTCATTATGTGACTCAAAAAAACCCTTCTCTGGGTAAACAAGGTAGGCAAGGACCAGTTTCACGTGTCAATTCACCCCCCCCCCCAACACTTAAGTAGAAGGAGATGCACCATAGATCCTCCTGATGCAGTGCACACTGTTGCTGTGGCCTATGGTGTACCACAAAGGTTTCACAGGTGTTCTGCACAATTTTGGAGCACAGCGGTTGAAAATCATGTAATAATCTGTAGTAATGAATTGTCTGTTGCTCTTCCTCTGCTGACTCCTTAGAGGTGATGGGGAAGAGGTTCAAAGAGTTGACCTATTGACAAAGCCATAGAACCTGGCAGTCTTCAAAAGCTGGAAGTGTTATCACAAGAGGTGAAGACCGTTGAGAAGGCCATAGGCAGGGTGACCATAGGTCAAAACTGAAATGTAGGACCCAAAATGTAGGACACCCAAGAAAAATGTAGGGCGTGACAAAATAAAAGCTAAAAACATTCATATACACCTCATTCCTGTGGTTAATTAAAACACTATATTAAAGGTAAAGGTGTCCCCTGCAGGTTGTGCTGCAAGCCATGACCGACTCTAAGGTGGGGTGCTCAACATTTCTAAACCATGTGGCCAGGACAACTATACACCGAGGTGCATATAATGTTGTTACCTTCCCACTGAAGTGGTACCTATTTATCTACTTTTGCATACTTTCAAACTTTCGCATACTTTCAAACTGCTAGGATGGCAGGGTCTGGGAAAACGGGAGCTCACTCTGTCTTATAACACCCGGCTCTTGAACCCCACCCTGCCGGTTGATAGGCCATTCATCTTAGCCACTGAGCCACTACAGACCCCAACACTATATTACTTACTCATATTATTAAATTTAAAACGATTACATTCAACTTATTGCATTCAATTCATAAGGCTTCAAATGGTCTACTCACAAGAAAAAGGAGGACAATGAAGATTTTATCCGAGGCTCAAAAAAGAGGACCTGTCCTGGAAAAAAATATGGTCACCCTGACCATACAGACTAATGTACCACATTAAAAACCAATATTTTTAATGCCTCCCTACAGTACCATGAGAATGGGAAGACCAGCCAGTTGTGCCAGCCTTGGTTAGGATTGCACCCTATGTGTCACATGTATATTTAATTGATTCCCTGTATTGATACAGGTGAGTGGGGAGGAGGGCAAAGGTATAAATGATATGTAACTAAACCAGGGGAATTCTTCTATGTCAATAATTCTCCCAGGATATGTGCCTTAGGGAACTTGCTAGAGTGCTGGGATGATAACTTAATAATGAAAATTAAAACAGTTAATTAAGGATTTTTTAATTAAGTATTTTTATTGTCCTACACAAGACTTTCTGGTGGCTTTCTGTTAAGCATGGTGGGATTTCTAAGAAAACATGCACAAGTATTGCAATAGAAATGTATCTATGCGATAATTAAAGATCCCTATGCATACATACTCCTCTCACATGCACATGCAGAGGCGAAAATTGGTTGTATTGTTTAAATTACACCTAAGCTAGAAGAGAAGGCAACCCTGCTGGGCCTGTTGCTTCTGTGTGAGTCATTACTGTATAATAAGAAGTGGCCAAAGCAGGCTTCCATCAGTCCTGAGAGACTATGGTATGGTGCTTGGCGCTGCATACGCTGCATGCAAAGCACGAAAGCCTGGGTTGGATTGTTATGGAGGATAGGCTGTTACCCAAGCAGCAAATCCCCCCTCTTCACGCCACTGAATTAGTCCAATGGAAAGGCAGAGCCAATATGATTGGATCCAGCTGGTGTCGCAGAGCTGGGCTAAGGACAGGAGCTCACCCTGTCTTGTGGGGCTGACCCGGGTCTTGAACTCTGGCCTGCTGGTTAACAGGCACAGTGTCTTAACCGCTTGCGCCACCCACAGCCCAAGAAGTGGCCAAAGGGCCACATCAAATACCACAGTGGCCAGGAAATTTTTTAAAATTTACATTTAAATAAACAGATTAAAGATGAAATTTAAATTAATGAATAATTGGGCTCAGATTTCCAGGATTTATCTTAACAATAACATACAGCACAGAAATAATGCATACATTTAAAAGGACCCACATGCCATGTCCCCTTCCTCACCCCACGACCATAATTCCAGTCATGAATGGTCAACTGGGTCAGAGGCTCATAGGGGACCAGCAGTTGGCTGTGGGCTGTATCTGGTCACTGGACTGGGAGTGGGTGCCCCTGCTCTATAAGAAGAAAGCCTCTTTCCAATCACTCAACTTGATGAGAATAGTGACTTGTGCAGCGATTTGCATTGTGAAAGAAATTTGTAGCCTTGCAGACTCTGAAAAGCTATCTTGTCACAACATGCGAGTGGTTTGCATCTTCCATTATAATTTGGGAGAGTGGAAACATGGGGTGTCTCAATTTCAGTAGAGAGGAATTTGCCTTGGCTATTCCTTTATTATCAGATGGATAAGATCTATCCAGCCTTCCAGTTTCTATGAAATCCAGTCTAATCAGGAGATGATGTGCTCATCAACAACCAAAACAATCCAGAAGTGCACGTGGGTTACTCTTTCTCTCACTGGGCTGACCCAACTACAAGATGTTCCACCCTAGTTACTCTGGAAAAGGCTTGGGGCTACCTAAGGTAACATAGGCTGTCCCAACTGGCAGCCTAAGCAGTTCCGGAGAGGCATGTTGAGGGCATGTTTAGCATTGCCTTGGGCGAAGCAGTTATGTTGTATCCAGAGCCTGTTTCCAGGGCAAAAATGTCCTTTTCCAGCTCCTCAGAGTTATACCACCTCAGGAGCAGGTATAGTAATGAGTAGACCCATAGGGTCCATAAGCCAGAGTAAGGGCGCAATCCAAAGTAACTATGGGGAGTCCTTGCTCCGGTGCAAGAACAATTTGCTCTGGGTTGCGATATGAATTTCCCATTGGTTTTCACTAGGTGGTGCAGTAGCTACGGGTACATGTAATGTCTCTCACGTGCTCCAGTAGTTACTCTGGATTGTAGGGTATGAATGGCAGTGTTGACAAAAAAAATCTGAGTTCTTGGCCAGCCTAGCTGCAACCCCTGCCTCTAAACCTCAAGATATGGAACAACTATGGCAGCCCACTAATCCGGGGATACAGAAGGCCACTCCAAGCATCCACCCTCCACTAGAGGTACTGCTGTATTGCATTCTCATCCTGCAGCTGTTACTGGTTGTCAGGAACTTCTGTGCTTCCTTATAAGGCAGGCACCACAGCTGTCCTTGTTCAGTGTGAACTGAGGAGGGTCTCCTCAGGAGCAAGCCCTCCCCAGCTGTCACTGACTTAGCATGCTCTGGAGCAGTTAGGGCAGCCCAGGCTTCCTGACTTTCAGGATCCAGCATAACTTTCTGCTCTGGATACAGGATAGTTGGGGCAGCCCAGCTAGGGCACTCCTCACTGCCCTTACACTGGATTGTGCCCATACTGCACAAAAATAATATTAATATAGCCACATTTTTCTCCCCTAGTGTTTTTATCAGCTTACTGGTACTGAAGAACTGTACCAACACATTGTACTGCACAAAATTTGGAAATTAGAAAAAAACTGAAATGATGGATTGCTAATGTATCAGTCCTGCATTAGAGATAAATCGAGGTCACTTGGACCTCCAAATCTAATTCAGAAGCATCTAGCACTTGTCTACTAGAAGCTGGGTAATCCATGCCCAAGGATGGTACTGAAAACAAGGTTCCAGGAGGCTGAGTTCAGAAGAAGGTTCTTTCAAGGCTCATTAAATTAGGTTCGTCAAGACACACTTCCTGATCGTCCAGTTATTCTCTAGATTCCATCAACTCACAGGTTTTGAAATGGGCGGATTGCATTTTAATTGCCCAGCAATGATTACTTGTCAGTGTAACAACTTATCAATGGCTGTCATCAAGGAAAAGGATGTCGTTTTAAGGAGGAACATGCCTGCAAGTGTTTCTGTATGCCAGGGTGGGACCAGGGAACCCTATACTATTGGGCCATGCTAGACACCCAATCTGCTTAAAAGGTAAAAGAATCATAGCCGTGGAGCTTCAAGTTTTAGTTTCACTGTGGAAACTGCAGAGAACAGACAGACAACGGAGGACGCAGATGGAGTTTCCTTCCGAAAAGGATGTTAAAGCAGGTAAATCTCCCCACCAGGTGCATTGATGTGAATCATTTGCTGCTTTTTTATTGACCATGTTCTTGTTGTGCCTCTTATATTTATGGCGCAGAAAGTGATCACTAAGTACTCATGATGTTTGTGTAGAACCTCTCTGAGTTCAGAGGTATCGTGCTTTGGAAGGCCAGGTTTTTTATTTAGTATATGGCAAATACATGGATTTATGGTAAATCAAATATTAATGTCCAGTTCACCCAGCCATTATTATATTGGATATTATTATTATTATAAGGACAGAGTGGCCTATATTGGAAAAAAATCAGACATTGGGCTGGTATAAGCTCTTGATGGACACTCAGACACAAAGGGATGCATATTTTGTCAAGGAGCACCACAGTCACATGAGGGGAAGGTGCGAAACCCCATTTATTAAACAGTGAGTCCTGGCTGATACCATGTTGGGTATGGATCCTGTTCAAAGTTGACTGATGCTGGTGAGATAGGTCAAAACCTGGCACATTTCATGCCAGCCAAACTACATTGAAGAATTGGCAGTAGGCAACAGTCAGCAGCCAGACATCGTTGTAGAAGTTCTGGCTCTAAACTCCTAGCAATGGAAGCCCAGGTTATGGGGATCGACAGTGGAGTAGGCATAGCCTTTTAATCCTGTCTGTGAGCTTTTCAGAAGCATTACGTGGGCCACTGTTGGAAAGGAAAAAAGCTAGATAGATCCTTGATCTGATTCAAGAAGAGTCTCTTTTTGGATACTGGATCTGTTAACGGAGATTAATCTGATCATGGAATCTTGGGATAGCTTTCCTTATGGACTTCGTAGGGAAAGCAATAGGGAAGGGTTGTTCCCATGTGGCAATGTGGTCTGCTCAGTCAGGAAAATGTGCATGTTTTTATGGGGCTCCAGTTTGCTTCTCGGTGGTAGAATCTTGTTAAATCACATTTTATCTGTCACATTTCAACATTTTCAAAACATCACCAATGTGCGCATTGTGGTAAGGAAGACAGGACTGAAATCAAATACATGAGAGTTTTGAAAAAGAATTGTCCAAACGTCATGCAGAAAGTTCATTTCAGCTATTCAAAATTTAAATTTTCGGGTAATGTTTGCAATCTGCGCAATAGGAGGTTGTTTGGCAAAGAGCATTCTGAAATGTGGCTAAGTATAGACATGTTGCACTGATTTCTTGGGGAGCATGAGAAGCGTGCCTCCAATTTTTGAAAGGACACATCTTGACTTGGGTGCAACCAAAAATCTGGACCAGCAAATATCTTACATATTCCTAAATTAATTGCTTCTCCTGGATCATCAGGTGGCAATGGTGTTTGCAAGCCTTAATTGTTGATTAAGTAATGATAATAGGATTCTGCTGCTGGTCTAATTGTTTTTATTGTTTGATTGTACTGCTGCTTTCTACAACTTTGTCTATTATCTCTTCTCCACTGATTTTAGTTTTTCTGTTATTTTTTCTGAGAGGAATTTTATCAAGGGGAACAAAAAATGGGGGGGGGGGGGGTCCTCCTCCCAAGGGATTAACAGAACAGGGGCCGAAAAACAGTAGAGGGTAGCAGCCAGAAAGGTGTTTGGAGCCCAGATCAATCCACCTGCTCTGTCTTCAGGTCAACCAACCTGTGTGGCACCAGCAGCTAGATAAAATATGAAAACAAAATACACTTTTAAGCTTCTATAAAAAATTTTTAATTTAGATAATTATTGTTGAAGATTAGCATTATTGTATTTATGCTCACACCAGGATGAAAAGTATCCTGTGTGGATAAAATGTACTTTTGCATCTGTAGTTCTGTGGTTATATTCCTGAGCAAGGGGATCCCCTTCATGGTAAGGGGATCCACAAGCCAAAGTGTTACTATAGGAAATCATTTTCCTCCCAGATTCTGGAGGGGTTATAGTAGAGATTCTGGGGGTGTTATAATGACATGCACACTTAATGTGCAATAGTCCTGTAGTTGTCCTTTCATGGGTTTCTTCAACATCCCACTCCATACTTCTGGAAATTAACTCTCTTGAGTTTCTTGTGAAGCAGAAAAGAATTCAACTTGATTCAAGAGCATCCCATGGGGTGAGCGTTCTACCACGCATGAATGTGAAGGTGTCAGGTTGTGCATAGTCTGCTGTGCATGCACACCAACATGTGATATCAGTGCACAGTACTTTACACAGACTGCTATGCATGGGTGTCAAGGTATCTTGTAGTGTACATGTATGAACATAAAAGACAAGACTCTTCTCTGTGGCAAGGATTAGTGTATAAGGGCGCAATCCAGAGTAACTATGTGGAGTCTTTGCTCTGGTGTAAGAACAATTTGCTCTGGATTGCAATATGAATTTCCCATAGGTTTTCACTAGGTAGTGCAGTAACTACAGGTACACGTAATATCTCTTATGTGCTCCCGTAGTTACTCTGGATTGTAGGGCCAATAAAAATTCACAAAGTGAATCTCTAGTACTCCCTTCCAGTTAATCCCTAGTAGAGATCACAGAGCCTGATACAGCTGAAGAATAGAGTCTGATACTAAGGGACATGTTGAATTAGTAAAATAATTCAGTCTCCCAAATCAAGGTACTCATTAGATTCAATGGTTAATTAAATTGGAGTAAATGCAGTATTTTGATCTACTGAATCTAAATGCATTAGATTCAGTGGCACATTAGATTCTAGTGAATATGGTATGTTCTAGCACCAGTGACATAGCTAGAGGAAGTGAAAAGCACTAAGTCTTGCAGGGATCTTCACCATGGCATGCAAACAGTCCTCCTCATAGAGTCCATACCAGATAGGGGAGCAAAATGAAGGTGTATGCTCAGAAGCAAAGAAGGAGGAAAGACCACTTGAAAACTATGGTGAGGCTCCCCGCAAAACTCTGCCTCTTTTTATGCTACTGTGTGACGTTTCATTTCCCCCCACTCTTTACCATTTGACAACTGACAGTATGTTATTAGTGCTCAGACCATAAAATAGTTAGAAACTGTGTTGGCTATTGTGACTCAGTGTTGAGTGGAAAGCTTTCTGCATATGGTCAGGCCACTCTATTACTCTGGATTAATAACCATGTATTCAGTGTGCTGAAACTTTCTTCAGGGCACTGCCCTACCCCTCCCCATGAAATAGCAAGGAAAAGGTGTGCTGCACATGCTCAGAGGCCTCCTCCCCTTTCAGCCATGCCTTTGCATGTATCGTGAACAAGCCTGTACATCCAGATCAGATTTACTGTAGATTCTCACCTAAAAGCCAATCTCACAGATAGGTCAAGGACATGTTTTGAGCCAAAATCATGGAATTTTATATAAGCCAAAGTTAAGTTGGGAGTGAAATGTGAGGGAGGGGAACTTTGTCTGATTTTACTCAAGGCCAGAACCTGAAAATTAGGTATCTCTTGCTGCCTGAACAGCCATAGGTGACTAGACAATAAGGCCAGAAGGTGAATTTATTTGTAGAAATTTCTCATCTTCTAGGCAAATCTGTGGTAACTTAAAATAAGGGCAAAATCCAGATTGACTACTGGGAGTCCTTGCTCCGGTGTAAGAACAACTTACTCTGGATTCCAATATGATTTCCCATAGGTTTTCACTAGGTGGTACAGTAACTACGGGTACATGTAAAGTCTCTTACGTGCTTCCGTAGTTATTCTGGATTTGGGGGTAAGACAGGTATATCCTTCCCTTCCTCTATTTTTTCATTTTCTTTGTAAACTGCTTTGTGAAATTTTTAGTTGAAAAGCGGTATATAAATATTGTAGATAGATGGATGGATAGATGAGAGAGAGAGAGAGAGATCCTCACCCATTTGATACTCACAACAACCCTGTGATTTGGGTTAGGTGAAGAGATGGTGACTATCTGAAGGCCGCCCAGTGAACTTTGTGCCTTACCATAGCCAGGCCATCCAGAGCCACCACTTGCCTCAATTGGCCAAAGTCCCTGTTGTGCTTCTTCCTCCTATTCCTTAGATTCAAAACAGAAGAGAGAAACAGGAGATGCAGAGGGTAAAGGAGTTGTGTACAAAAAAAAGATGCCCAGCCTTTCTCTCTTTCTCAGAGTAGTAGTGGTGAAGCATTGGCCATGAAACCCCAGGCCCTAAGAAGATTAGAGACAGCCCTGTAGCTGAGCAGGGGTTTGATGTCACACCCTCATGCTCCTTGTCCAAAACTCGAACCATCTCAAGATTTGAGGCGCTCTGACCTAAACAAGGACTGGTTTTGACCAGCAAGCAAATCAGTTCTGTAGAAAATAAAATCAGATCCAGGGACTATTTTGTTTAGTTCTGTTCTCTAATCATTCTGATCAAAGAATGTGTCCAATATGTACAATGGGAGGGTGAAATAACTCATTATTACCAGGTGCAGGTGCCACTGTCATTGCCGTAAGCATGGAAAATGCGCACAGACTTGGGGGCAGGTAAAACAGGCTGGAACGATCTGTGAGTGACCATGATGGACAAGGGGAAGGAAGCCCTGCCCCCTCTTCCTTCCCATTCCTGCAGAATAAAATAGTAGTCAAGTCATCATCACCACCATCGTTAAGGCTAAAACTAGACAAAGGTGAGGGGACTGTCTTGACCCAGTTGTATGGCAGGAGCCCCAGATCTTCAGGGGATCTCCAAAGTGATGCAGCAACAGCAGCATATACAAGCATCCCCCACTTTTTGATGGCTTCTTTTCTGATGGTTCCACTCTTTCAACACCATTCAATTATACCCAGGGCTCATTCATTCAACAAATGCTTCACTCTTTCAACACTTCTCAGTGAAAATTGTCTTCCCTATGGTTGATTTGCATGTGATAAGGTGATCAAACTCTTTTTGGCATTTCTTTATGACTTTCTTCAGTAACTAACCATCATTCAGATACATAAGATATTCATTGCCCGCACACGATTTTGTTCATTTTACTCTTCTTTATTACCATGCGTATTTTGGTTATGTGTTAATAAATATATGTTATTTAGGCTTTTGCAAATTATGTTTATGTTTGTTTTGATTTGTGATCATTTTATATTTGCAAGCCTAAACGTACTCTGGGCACAATCCAGAGTAACTACGGGAGCACGTAAGAGACATTACATGCACCCATAATTACTAGTGAAAACCTATGGGAAATTCATATTGCAATCCAGAGTAACTTATTCTTACTCTCAAGCAAGGACTCCCTGTAGTTACTCTGGATTTCACCATCTGTTCCACTTTTCAACTTTTGGACAGTGCTCCGGCCCCTAACCGGTCCAATAAGTGGGGGATGCCTATAGTAGCAATCACAGAGACACAGCAATGTATTAATTTCTAAATCAACCAAACTAGGCAGGCTAGACATAAAAATTAGAGTGAAATTTTATTATAACTGGGTAGAAGACGGGGGGGGGGGGGAATGCAACATCATTTATGAACTCACAGTCCTTAGATAGTTACTGGTTTCACCTCAAACGACTCATCACAAGGCAGTGTGATTTAAAGGCATCCTCACACACATGAGGTTGAGTTTAAGCTCACAGCCCAGAGATAGTGTGTAATCCTTTACTTCAGAATCATTTTTAACCCTTAAAGCGCAAAGCAGCTATTTAACCCTTACAAAAGACACCAAAGGGTTAAATAATGGTTTAAAGGCCCTGCAAGAGGGTTTTCCAGAGAGATCAGGTTGGAATCAGATCCTACAAAGCTCTTCTTACTTTTGTTAGGCGTGATAAGAAAGTGGATCCTCCACTTTCAGAAGCAGTCAACCTCTGGATGCCAGACACGGCAGACAAACAGAAGGGGAAGGAAGAGTGTTTTCTTCCTCTCCTGCTTCTTGGCTTCCTGGAGGCATTAGCCCAGCCGCTAATGGAAACGCATCTCTGAACTAGATATACCATACAGTCTGTGGTACATGGCTGTTGTTTATCCATAAGGCTGTTGTTATCAAGATAGGAAGGTTACGCACTCTGACCTGAAACCTGCCCTTACTTCTAAGCATAGATGCCTTAAGCTACTAGTCTCTATAATCACAGAGTCAGATATCAGAGGTGATGGGAATCCCTTCGGTCACTTTCTGACCCCAAAGGGCTGACCTTTTCTCTAAGGCCAGACACTTTTGGCTTTGGTTATGGTTTCTCAATCACAAGACATGTTCTCAAATGTGTGCTAATTTTTCTATGCATTTTGAGTATATGAATTTTAATAAATTTTAATAAAACTTTAAAATAAATTTTAAAATTATTTAAAACCAAAATTTTAATAAAACAGACATTAAAAATAATGATAGACAAGTTTCTCAACTGAAGCTCTCTAACAACAGGAACAAGTTTGGAAGTCACATGCAATTCTCCTATATTGATTCAGTCTGATATCTAGCCCAGGGGTCTCCATACCCTGGCCTGGGGGCCAGATGCAGCCTGTGACAAGGCTCTGTCTTGTCCTCTGCTAGCCACTGAGAGCTTCTGGACCACTTTCAGAACACAACCAGATCTATTCGCATCCAGAAGACGTTCTGAGGTCCTCAGAATTAGAGTTCTGTCTCTAATGTATTTATTTAAATTTCATATTTTAATATTTTTTTGGCCCTTGACAATGTGCTAGATATTTGATGCAGCCCTTTGGCCAAAATGCTCGGAGACTTCAGATCTAGCCCATTGCTATCTATTCTGACTGGCAGTAGCTGTCCAAGGCCTCTTTTACTTGGTACCAGAGACCCAACTGCCACACAAAGGCATGAACTCCCATTACTTGTCCCACCAGCTCCTGCCAATCTAGCAATGCACATAGATAAATAGGTATCATGTTGATGGGAACAAAATGATATAATGGCATCATTATAACAGGCTCCTGTGACAGGCTGGCAGTCTTCTCAATGTTACATCAAAATATGGATTGGATGACTCCGATCCAGAACAGCGGACGCCACCACCATACAGGACAAATGCTGAAGACGTTGCCTTTGACATGCCCATCACTTTAGGCAAATGACTTGGATGAATGGCAGATGTGCAATCCTCTGTTCAAAATTAGGAAATAAAAGAGAAAAACAACGGATCCCTAGTGTGTCACCTCAACCTCACAATAAGACAGGGAAATGCGGAAATGACAAACCAAAACTAGGAAAATTTGAGAAGTATCCCTAAGTATCACTACCTGCATCCTTGTCTTCCACTATCTGAAATGGCTGAAGGCTCTTTTCTGTTTTCTGCCTCTTGTGTTTATTTTCTCCGCAGTAGCCTGTCCATCATCATTTCTGAATCAGAGAGTGGTAGGAAAATATTCCTACTTTTCTTAAGAATATTTGATCTCATGGATATGCTTACATTTCCTCAGAACAGTTATGATGCAAACGTCTGCACAAGCATTTGCAATGAGCCATGCCAGTGCAAGCATTACTATTTGAACAGGAGACGATATGGGCCCTACAGCCAAGATTATGCCTGTCCGCCTTTCAGTGATTGAATCACAAGAAGCTCTGCGGAGGGGAGATCAACTGTGAAGAATGACAGCAGTAGCAATGGAAAGTTACAGTTCTTTCCAAAAAGTTCCTCAATTATTGAGATAAGATAGCCAGAGGCATCACTAAAGGTAAAGGTGTCCCCGCAGGTTGTACTGCTGGTTGTGACCAACTGAAGTGTGTGGTGCTTATCCCCATTTCTAGGTTCATAGAGTCAGCATTGTCCAACATGTGGCCCACATGTACACAGAATGCTGTTATCTTCCCACTGAAGTGGTATCTATTTAACTTTTATTTTTACTATTTTTTTAAACTTTTTACTATTTTACTTTTTACTTTTACTATTTGTCTTTTATCTTTTTTACTGATAAGGCAAAAGAGGCATCCCTACCAAGCACCACCAGGCAGCATCAGACAGCACTGGGAATTACCAGGCATCCCTACTGAGCACCAGGCATCCCTGCTAAGCATCAGGCACCAACGGGCACCATGCACCAGCAGGCAATATCCAGCAGGAAGCACCACCGGGCACTACCAGGCACCAAATCAGTTCTTAGTGGGTCCTTATATCACAAAAGGAACATAATCCCCAATTTTCATGCTTCTTGGTCCAGGGATTGGGTTGGGCATTAATCAATCAGTCTTCAATGTTAAGTATAGACAATGCTTTTTTCTAGAAATAAAGGTGACGGTACTCACCAGGAAGATGTTATACATGTGGGGGTACTGCCACCATGAGGAGTTGTAATCATAGGAATGTCTACTTGGGAGGGGGCATAGAGGTGCCTGTACTCAGTACTGGTGAGTACCCCCTCAAAAAGACCCCTAGGTACAGGGACAAAAACATATTGCACCCCTTTTCACCATTTTAGGGCTTAAATTTCTTTAAAAAATAGTTCATAGTGTATACTGCATCCAACCCGCAGGCTGGGGTTGCTGAGTATAATTGTTAATGGTCCAAGTGCCCAGCTTGCCCATCTCAAGCTATTCCATCAATCAGTTCACCAGCCAGCTGTCAGTCCTCTCCCGTCCAAGTTTCTTCTTTCTGCTCTCCAAATTCCTTCTTTCCACACCCCTTTCCTCTTCATCTTTGTAGGCAATTGGCCCAAAACAAGGTGCATTACCTCCACCTGCATGCCTTTCCTTCATCCTGGTGCTGCTTTTAATTCTGGGGACCATGTTGCTTCAAGCTGTGCAGTGCACTTGCTGCAATTTAAGGCCCTGGTGTTAATCATTTTCTTGCCTACCTGAGCAATGGGCCAGACTTCCTGCACTTAATCCAAACCCACCTCTGGAAACGTTTGAGCCTTTGCAAGTTGTCATTCATAAAGGCTTGCTCACCACACCTCTGGAGGGGATTTGGGGGGCTGGGGAGGCTACACACACCTCCTGTAATTAATTTTTAATTACCTTTAATTATTTGTTAATTTTCTTTTAATTATCTCAACTGCTGAAATATCAGCGGTTGTCGTAAATTGTAATTCGGGTCTGTGACCGTAAATAAAGAATTGATTGATTGATACACACACCTCCTCTCTCTGTGTACGAAAGTGCTGATGAACTGGTTTGAAGATCATCCTGTGTGTTAGAAAGTGTTTATGAGCTGATTTGAATTCATTCATTCATTCATTCATTCATTCATTCATTCATTCATTCATTCACAAGTTCCATCACTAATATACTCATTTGTGAAAATTTATTCAAATTTGAAATGTAAATCAATTCTTTCTTTTTCTTCTGGGCCCTGGAACAGTATAAGAAAAACAACATGGCCCTTCTGCCAAAAGGTTTAGAGACCCCTGATGTAGAGGATAGGCTTATCTGAGGACAGGACAATCCTCCTCAATATCAACTATTTTTCAGGCAGAGGAGGATGACCATCTGTGTTTAATTCACCCAAAAATGTTATCAACAACCCAAAGGTATGCTGACTATCATTGGGAGCCTCTTTCTGGGTGGCCCTGAATGCCATCACTATGATGTGAAATGGACCCGCAGTAGGGAGACATGTTCGTCATTGAAGTTGGCCTGGGACAAAGGCCAAGAATGTGCTCAAGAGCCCATGGGGTTGAGTAGCTGACAGTTGATGCAATCACTTTGGCCGGGTAGTGGAAACGGTATGGTGCCGAGGGGGACAAGGGGGTGGGTGATCGGAATGATGTTTGGGCGATTCCTGGCTTAGTGCCTGATGGGGAGAGGAAGAAGTGGAAAGGGATACCCTGCACCTGGCAGACAGCTGAGCAGATTTCTTTCCTCCAAACAGGTGAGCAAGCCTCACAGGTATTATCATGGGAACACTTCCAAGACAGAAGGAGAGAGAGAGAAAGGGTGAGACAAGGCACAGGGTGGAGTGTGGCACTCCCCGTCCCTCTTGTGCTGTTTTTAAAAGCTGCCCCTGCCTTCAAAAAGCTGGTGTCTCCCTGCCATCATTTGGAAGGCGCTGGAGGGCACTGGAGGCTGCCCAGGTCTCCAGAAGAGGGTGCCCAATTTGATCCCAGAAGTGGCGCTGCCAGCTCTCGGTTGCTAGGGAGTCACCAAACAGGTTTGATCTTCATCCTTTGCAAGCCGGCAGGTGGTGGGAGGGGGTGAGAAATGGCAGGGAGAGAGAAAGCAGGGTTCTTCTAGCTGTGCCTAAAGAAGTGGGCAGAGTGTCTGGTTCAGCAAGGGGGGCCACGGGAGATGGTCGTTGATAGGGACACAGAGACGTACAAAGCAATATGGGGCCCAGGAACTGTAGGAGATGGCACAGTAGGAATAAAGGATGGGTGACCAGAATGATGAAGAGAGGGGTTGGGGTAGAGCATCCTCCTTATGGGGAAAGGCAGGGGGAGCTCAAGATCTCCCAGAAGCTGAGGTGTTGTGCCAAATATTGCTACCCCAACTGGTGATATGCCAACCTTTTCTCCTCCCCGTCCTGGGAAAAGAAGAAGAAAAGGGGGATGGAGCAGAATAGGAAGTGTGGGGGGGGAAGATTGGTGGGCTAGAGTGTCTCTTGCTCTAGCCCACCACTCTCCTGTACTGGAGAAAAGGAATGGTAAAAGTAATTAGGGAGATGGAGGAGGCCAGTCCACTCAAGCCAACCTGCTGCCAAAGACAACCTTCTCAGTCTCATGGATGGGCCAAACTGGGAGAAAGAGGAAAGTGTTTGATACTAGAATTGGGGTGTGATAGAGGTTGATTGAAGTCATACACAATGCAGAGAAAGTAGAGATAATTTTTTTCTCCTTCTCTCATGACACAAGAACTTGGGGTCAGTGGTGTCACTAGGGTTGCCATTGCCCAAGCAATCCAAATGTGATGACACCATCATGTCACTTCCAGATTGCTCTACCTTCAGGTTGTTTGATGCACATTAGTCCTGGTCATGGCGAGCCATGCTGGCTCTCCTGCCAGATTGGTGCAGCAGGCGCAGGAGTGATGCTGGCAGCCTCTCTGCACCCTCTTTTGTCTGCTCTGGGGCAGACCACCCCTTCTTCCCACCAATACTACACCACTGGTTGGTGTTATCCAGTGAAACTGGTAGGCAGGTGATTTGGGATAGATAAGAGAAAATCCTGCATATAACACAACAGAGGAATAATATTTCATTGCAACAAATGTGGCCTGACTTTCAAATTCATGTAAGTGAACAAGAGCTCAATCCTAACCAGTTTAGGCCAGTACAACTCACACTCTCCCCGTTCCCAGGGCCTAACCCCCTTCCTCCCAGGAGTGGTGCACCTGTGCAATACTTCCAGGACATCATTGAATTAATGCCAGGACTTATGCTGGTCAAACTGGGGGGTTAGGATTGCAGCTGAGGTGTCTCGGCAACTATAAGCCATGATAGCTAAATGGAACTCCCATGTTCATAGGCAGTCTATCTATGAATGCAAAGACACTGGAGATAACAATAGATCAGGAGCTTGTGGCTTCTCTTAGGCAGCTAGTCAGCCACAGATGAATATAGGGTGCTGATTTAAGTGGATGCTTGGTCTGATCCATTAAGGCAACTCTTGGGTCTATCAATTAATGGCTATTGAAAACAGTTACTAATGGGAACTCTGTGTTCAATGGGCAGTCTATCTGTGAATAATAGGCGATGAGGATAAGAATGAGGGAAAGGTTGGTGCCTTGAAATTTAGCTTGTGGCTTCTCAGCTGCATTTGTCTGGGACAGGTTTGGTTTCTGGAATTCTAAACTAGACAGACTTTCTTGGTTTGATCCTGATTCTAGCAGTGTTCTTGGTATCTTGGGACTGCTTTCTAAAGATAAAATTGATGGACTGAGGCAAGTTTAGAAAATTAAAGTTAGAAAAAAGAAAATTAGAGTTAAGGTATTTTGGAGATCACTTGGTGTAATTGCCTGCGTAGTGCAGGTGCCTAGGGCTGTGGGTGGCGCAAGCGGTTAAGACACTGTGCCTGTTAACCAGCAGGCCAGGGTTCGAGACCCGGATCGGCCCCACAAGACAGCGTGAGCTCCTGTCCTTAGCCCAGCTCTGCGATGCAGCTGGATCCAATTGTATTGGCTCTGCCTTTCCATTGGACTAATTCAGTGGTGTGGAGAGGAGAGATTTGCTGCTTGGGTAACAGCCTATCCTCCATAACAATCCAACCCAGGCTTTCGTGCTTCACATGCAGCGTATACAGCGCTGAGCATGATACCATAGTCTTTCAAGACTGACGGAGGCCTGCTTAGTGCAGGTGCCTACAGGCTCCAATTCCGCCTTTACTTGAAACCACCAGTAAGGGAGATCCCGCACCTGCATGAAGCAGCCTGTTCCAACACTTCTTATAGTTCCTTTTAATCTTGCCAAGCTCTTGTAGCTGTTTGTTCCTCAGAGGGCATTGTTTCCAGAACCTTCATCATCATACCCTACAATCCAGAGTTACTATGGGAGCACGTAAGAGACGTTTACGTCAACATAATTATGGCACCACCTAGTGAAAACCGGTGGGAAATTCTTATTACAATCCAGAGTAAATTGTTCCGATGTTGGATCAAGGACTCCCTGTAGTTACTCTGGATTGCTCCCTTAGTTGCCATCCTCTGAACCTTTCCAGTTGAACTATGTCCTCCTTAAAAGGTGATGCCACAATCTGGACTCAGTTCTCCAAGTGAGGTTTGATTAGTGCAGCCTAGGGTTGAACCAATGGGTCTCATGCTGTGCTTATGCAGCCTGGCTACCAGGTCAGATGGGAGGTTTAAATCCCTATGTTGTTAATTAAGAAGACCAAAGAGTGTCCTCGGTCCCATTAGCAAACCAGCAAAGTAAACAATCGGCAAACAAGTTCTATGCATCTTAATCCAAGGGTTAAGAAAGGCTCGGGGCTGACCCAAGACCTGCCTAGTAATGCATGATGCAGAATGCCGATCCTTTCCTCCCCCCCGCCCACCTGATGACATGCCAGGCTCCTATTCCCTGGATTCTAGTCCTTTTCTCTCCACCAGAACGAGAGAGAGAGAGAGAGAGAGAGAGAGAGAGAGAGCGGGGAGGAGAAGATAAGAGTGGTGGGCTAGAACTTCTCAATGACTTATCTCACCACACTTTTCTACACTTTTGCTCTTCTGCATTTTATGAAGTGGGATGGGGAGTGGCAGGTGGAAGAGATTTGGGGTGCGAGGGCCCCACCAAAGCGCTGCCTGGAGTGGCCTCCTCAGCTGGCTTCATGACCTGCCTGGGAAGCTGGATCATGGAGATAATACATTCTTGGAGCACCCATAATTCCATGATGGAGCTCAAGGTCCTAGGTTTTGTTTTCACTTCAAAAGATCTTAGGTAGCAAGGTTGTTGGGGGGGGGGGGCCGTCTCTCTTTTCCTTAAACCTTTAGAGCTGCAGCCAGTCATTGTAGTGGGTTGGTGGCATAGCTAGAGGGGGCAGAACCATCAGCCTAGGAGGGAGTTTCACTGCGGTATGCAAGGGGCCTCTCGCCTTTTCAGGAAGGGGGAGCAAAAAGGAATGGCTCCAAAAGGGGAGGGGGCCATCTGCATGCCTCAGTGAAACTCCCTCCAAGGCTGACTGCTCTGCCCCCTAGCTATGCCACTATACTGAGTGAAATGGATTTCATCTTATCATTCACTATAATGGAGCTTCACTTATTAACCATCTTAGGGGGGACCCTCGGACACCCTGAGGCTCTGTGGTTAATGACACTGTACTATTGATTTGAAGATTGGCAGGTCAGTGGTTCGAGACCCAGGTGCTGCACAAAGCAACATCCCAGTGACAGGCTGGCCAGATTTCCCTATGTTGTATCTATCATCTAAAGCGGACCTGTCAGGAGCAGGAATAACGCTAAGAAAATGATATATTAACCATATCTCATCCTAACCAAACTTACAGGTTTGTTGTGAAAATACAAGGAGGTACATACTGTATATATTGAGTGCCACATCAGCTAAATAGTACCTCCATGTACAAAAACTGTTGACCTCTAAATAGTCAATTGCTGCAAAGATTTGTCTTCCCGTCCTGCCTATGGGCTTCTCAGAAGCAGCTGTCTGTTCAATGTTGGAAGCAGGTTATGGTCTGGATGGACCTGTGGCTTGACCTTGGTTGTAAGCCATCCATATATTATGCCCCACTTATTATTCCTTCTTCTATCTAAACAGTTCTTAAAGTTGGCAGAATCAGTTTTCATAGAAAATACAGTACTGGTGCTAGGGATGGGTGAAGTGAGGATCAAACTACTGTATTTTCTCAAATATAATGCTCACCTTTTCCAGCCAAATTCAGTCTCCAAAATCAGGGTGCATATTAGATTCCATGTTAATTCGAATTGAGTCAATGCAGTATTTTGATTATAAGTATGGAGTGCGTGCTATATTTGATAGTGCATGATATTCAAGTAAATACGATATATGAAATATTACTAAACAGGGTTGCCTGCTGGTTTTTAAAGTGCTAATATAATAGCCACAAAGAGGATAAGTGGAAAGTGCCACCTGCTGTGTCCATTGGTCCATCTCACTCAGTACTGTTAGGTCTGACTGGTGGCAGCTTTCCAGGGCTTCAAGCGGGCATTTCTGCAACCCCTCCTTGGTGATGCTGTTGGGAATTTAGCCACGGACCTTTTGTATGAGCAATGTTCTTATTCACCTTGGGATTGCTGCCCATTGGGATGGGGTTAGAGCCAGTTGTAGGCTTCAGGGGGTTCTCACAGGTTCTATAGAACCCTTTGCTAATGAGCGCCTGGTTCTGAGAACTGGTTACTAATGGGACATAGAACCGGTTGTTAATTTAGGTTATTAGGACATAGAACCTGTTGTTAATTTATTTGAATCCCATCACTGGTTAAAGCTCCTGCTCTGTTCACATAAATCCCTTCCAGATTCTATTCTGGAAGCTCCACATAAATTGGATATTTCAATTTGGATATTTCAGAGATATTTCATGGAAATCCCTTTCAGATGCTATTCATCCAGAATTATATCTTCTGTATATGTTTTGCCTGGGGTGGGAAATTTTAACAGGGAGAAATGGAATGAAAGCTCATTGAATCATGTTCCTCAACTGGATAAAATATCTCTTCCAGAACTGTAGTCTGTCTGACTTATCGGGTTTCCTGAAAAATATTACAACCACCCTCAGGGGAGGAAGTGATTAGGGGCAATTTGGATTCGGACCATATCTCCTCTGACCAAACAAATAAAATATGTTGGAGGGAAAAAAACAATAGCTCAGTAGTCTGGTAGGCAGAAAGAGTCTATCCAGGCTGATCCTTCCTGATAAAACTCCACTTTGAAGTCAGTCCAGGCCTTTGAATGGACAGGTTGCAAGATGTTCTTGGCATGGTCCAGAGAGCTGGATGCCAATCGGTGGGTGTATGGGGGGGGGGGGGCATTGTGTTTGCCTACGGAAGTCCTTGTACTTTGCATTTTTAAATAAAAATTACAGTATTCATTCAAGTATATATTTCTTTTTCTCCTAGCATTTAGAAAACCCTTGACTGACTAATCAATGTGATGATGATAATGATGATGATGATGAACATTATATATCTACACACACACACACACACACACACACACACACACACACACACACACACTGTTTGTATCAACTCTGCTGTTTCATTGGACTATTTCTGTGGCGTGGAAAGGAGGGATTTGCTGCTTGGGTAACAGCTTATCCTCCGTATTAATCTACTGGGGGCATTTGTACTTTGCATGTAGCATCAAGCATGATACCATAGTCTTTCAAGACTGATGGATGCCTACTACAAGTATAAATATTTAGTATGTGTACTACCACTACTATAAAACTATATTTTATTTATTATAGCATTATTGATGTGCATGGCACATAAGCAGAAAAAGGACACTCCCTGCCCCAAGAAACTTACAGTATAAATAAATCTGCCTAATTAATGCTTGTAGTTAGCAGAGTTAACATCCACACCCAAATCCACACCCTTGAACTGGCAGTGTCCCCAAATTTGCCAATTTATTCTACGAAATGCTAACCATGGCTGGCCCAAGGCACTTTTACTATTGACCTAGGTTGATTCTAAGAATGAAGATAAAGTTATCACTGCAGGATTTTTTAGGGGGAGTTGGTGAAGGCAAAGTTTGAGAACGATCCTCAGGAATGGATTGCAAATGGTGAGCAGTAGGCTGGGTTAGAACCAACATGTGAGCTTGGCTCTCCTCTGCTGTTGCAATCTGGCACAGAATAGCTTGGGAGAAGCCGTAAGTCAGAGGTGGAATATTGCCTGTGCATTCATATAGTCCCAGGTTTGGTCCCCGCTATCTCCAGTTTAAAAGATAGCAGGAGGACCCAGAAAGATCTTCAAGGGCTGCTACCCGGATGAGATCAATGTTCTGAGTCAATACATGGCAGCTTCCTAATGGCCTTTGGAATGCTCCCTAGCTTGCAATGCATGGTTGGCAAGATCTTTGACTTTTTTGCATCTCGCTCAAGGGAAACTGAGGCACACCCTTCCAATGGCATATCATTGCCAATGATATTGGAGTCATCTTTTACACTCTTATCTAGTTCTGACGGAAGCTGCAATCCTAAAGACAGTTTCCTGGGAGTAAGACCCATTGAACACAATGGGGTTTATTTTTGAGTAGACATGGTTAGGATTGTGCTCTAAGGAAGGTAACTTTTATCTGGCTTGATTGTTGCTCTTCAGACTGCCAGTGAGGAGATTCCATTCACATGGCTGAATCCTGAGAGGGTGAGAGAGAGAGAGAGAGAGAGAGAGAGAGAGAGAGATTTCTGCATGCAAGAACAAAGTTTTGCTAGAACTCCACATTAGAATTGTTTTTGTCCCCGCATATTGAAAACTAGGATACTAGAGGAAAACTTGCATACCTTAGCCCTTTCCTTGCCATGCTAGTTCTCTATGTGCAGGGAATAATGTTTACACTGAGAACTTTCAAACTGTGATTCCTTTTCCAACGGTTTTGAAAAGAAAGAAGGGAATAGAGCAGAAGTGGGGAGGAGTAGAATTTGCCCTTCTTTCTTTTCATGCACTTCTTTCTTCTCAAAACCGGACAAGAGGTATGAAGAAGAGAAAGGGGATGTGGGTCAGAAGACAGAGGCATGTACCCCCCC
The DNA here is from genome assembly GCA_030015325.1 of Cryptoblepharus egeriae. NCBI lineage: Eukaryota > Metazoa > Chordata > Lepidosauria > Squamata > Scincidae > Cryptoblepharus > Cryptoblepharus egeriae. Next base: position 1,167,701 of record JAREYC010000015.1, on the reverse strand, counting down.
ACTAGTCCAGCACCTGAGGTGGCTTCCCTCTCTTGCCTAATGGATAGGACTTCTCTCGAAGTGGTATAGTCCTAACACCATTATTGCATGATGTATTTGCACCAGCCAAATTTCTGGGGCTGGCTGCTGGCATTTGAAGTACTATCTAGCCTATTTAGTTTGTGTCTAGTTTGTCATTAATTGCTTCATCAATAACTCTAATGACACTTTTGTGCTGAGCAGCTGCGTGGGTTACCTTCTCTATACAGATGGACCAGCCCTGGCTTTGCCTCGCATGTCAAGCTGAGCGTAGGCGAGATGGTGTCTCTTGCCAGCGGATCAAGACTTGTGCCAACCTATGTGCACTGTAATCATTTTTAATTAACTGGATGATGAGTAATAACTATTGCAGGATGAGTCAAGACTTTCAAAAGAGACTCTAGAACAGTCCCTATTTCCTGGTGCTTGTTCTAGATAGCGGATTATCTCATAGGTTTCTGGTTTAGGTTTCATGGGAATGCCTTCTTCAAATATTAATATTATTAATATAACTATTTATTTATCAATCACTTTATACCCTGCCTTTCCCCCATGAGGCGGGATTCAAGGTGGCTATCACATATATATATATAATACTGAAAACTCACTCACTCACTTACTCACTCACTCACTCTTATCAAACAACTTTATCAAACATTATTATCAAACATTATCAAACTTTAAAATTTAAAATTTAAATAAAAATGTATAAATCTTAATTTTTAAAAAAAATTTAAAACATATATTATTAATATGAATTGCTAAAACTGTTATTATTCAGGGGCCAACTATGTGGCTGCCTCCTCCTGTTTCTTCTTCAGCAGCTTCCTGCCCAACTTTTGGCTTCTGCCAAGTTGCTGCAGACATCCAAGCACTGCCTGAGGACCCCCACCCCAAATCCAGGTACCAGCAAATCCAGGTGATGCATTAACTTCACCTTGGCTGAGGTTCTAGTGGCAGGACTGAGAGGCAGCTTAGCCACAGCTGGAGTAACGTTTCCTTCTGAGTTTGGAGATCTATGTTTTGCAGAGGTTTGGCAACCATAGGTTTCGTTCCTCTGAATGGCACAAAGCCTTTGGTTGCCCTTCAATGAATACAACACACAACCAAACAAAAGATGTAATATTCTGATGACATTAAGAGGGAAATAATACCACCCAGGTATGCTTGTGCGTGAGGTAATCACTCAGCCCTTCCCACCAGGTTTGGTGGCTTCTATTTGAAGATCAAGGCAAGAAGCCAAATCCTGAAGAGGCTGTACAAAGATGGTGCTTTTATTATTACTTTTAAATGGTTTACAACAGTGTCTTCATGTTGTTTTCTATGCCTTGTGGTTTCCCTGGGAATGCAATGACTCGGTAAGAAACACAGGCAAGTGCCCTATTGAGTCAGGCCTTTGATCCTGTATTGCCAACTCTTGCAGCAGCTCTTCAAAGTCTCATGTGGATCTGCTGCCCACTCCGAGATTTGAACTCAGGACCTTCTGCATGCACTGAACTCCTGATGGGTAGATCAAACCATTGCCTTCTGCTCTCACAGGCCATTGCTTTATTGCAAATTTTTTGCAAATTTTTTATTTGAGAGATTTATACCCATCATTCCCATATCATGCCTAAGGTGACATTCAAAGCTTTAGTTCTTCCCCTCTTGCTATCCTCAGAACAACCCTGTGAGGTAGGCAAAGCTGAGAATGAGTGACTGGCCCAAAGCCACCCAGGATGCTTCTTGGCCAAGGAGGGATATGAACCTGTGAACCTGGATCTTCCAAGTCTCAATCCAGCTTCCTCACCATTACACAGGGTGACCATATAGAATGGAGGACAAGAATGCCTCAACCTTTAATCATTGCATAGAAGATTGAATTGAGGCAGGTTTAGCTCATGAAGGGCTGAAATCCTAAAGACACTTTCCTGGGAGTAAGATCCAGTGAACACAATCTGGCTTACTTTTGAGTAGACATGGTTAGGATTGTACGCATAGAAGGGTTTAAAAAAACAGCACTTGCCTCAATTCCATCTTTTATGCAGTGCTTAAAGATAGAGGCATTCTGTCCTCCATTCTATATGGTCACCCTGCCATTATACCATCTTGGCTGTCTTCTAGTGCCTCATCTAGCCTAGTGCAATCTTTTATTCGAGCAACTTTCCAATGTCTTTTTCAGCCCTGTTCCCAAAGGTTAGGGTGACCATATGTCATAACCGGAAAAGAGGACAAGGACCTCTCAAAATGTAGGACACCCAAGAAAAATGTATGACATGATGATATAAAAAGCATCATCTATATCTACGTATATAGATCTATAGCTATAGATCTATATCTATCGCTGTAATTCATTTAAACACTGTTTCACTTATTATTAAATTTAAAACTGTTATATATTATTAATTACATCTAATTTATGAATTCCAAGTAGGCCACGTGATGCCTGCTCACAAGGATAAGGGGGACAATTAAGTTTGTTTTCTTCAAAGTCTAGAAGAACACAAGGCTAGAATCCAGGACATGTCCTGGAAAAAGAGGGCATATAGCCAAAAGTTCTGTGTGAAGATAGCAAGGATTGAACCTGGGATCTTTGGAATGCCAAGCAGATGTCCTTCACGCTGCAACCCGTCCCTTCCTCTATCATGTTCATAATTTGTTCATAATCCTTACAGCCATGGCCAAACCAAGACCATGCATTACAAAATGTTGTCCTCCTTACCCAGAGATGTGCCAACCTCTTCAGTTGTAAAAGGAAGAGAGGGATAAAGCAGAAGGGAATGTATGGTGGGCTTGCTTGATCCAGATACTCTAGCCCACCTCCTCTCTTCTCCACACTTTCTCTTCTGCTCCACACCTCTCTCTTCCCAGGCTAGAGACTGAGAGGAGATCAGTGGTTGGGTGAAGGCAGGTACTCCCTGTCAATCTGCTGCCAGAGGCACCACCTCCACAAGTCTTATGAATGGGCTGACTCTATTTGTCAACTTGGAGATGTAAGGCAGTATCATGATGCCATGTTGCAGTTGGGATCACTGAGGCAGAGAAAGGTGGCTGGGCTAATCCATCTTGTTGATGTTTGGTAGAGGTGAGATTCAAACCGGGGACTTCCTAATTAGTGACTATGCTGTTTCACACCATGCAAAACCTTTTCTACCATTCTTTGCCAATCCCAGCAGAGTGCTGGTTCCCCGTCGGTGATAAAGGACTAGTTATTATGAAAACTATGACAATGTGTGTTTCAGCAATACCGGACCACAAAACCGTCACTTACGCATACAGGATGAAGGCACTGAAAGAAATTGCAAGTGATGATAGCGTTTGGTCTGTTTCTTTTCCAGGTTCCAAGATGGACAACCAGGAATATCCTGCAAGCCACCAGAATGCCAAAGGACAGAAAGGTAAATGGAAACTGATTAGCAGGTGAATCTACCCCTGAAATACAGCTTTTTCTCAAAAATCTGGGAGCACCTCAAGTCATTAAGGATGGACTTAAATTGTATAACAATTGACACTTAAAGTTCTAAGGAAATTCTGCAGTGTACGTAAAACACATTTGCCCCCAAATCCAGAGTAACTATGGGAGCACATAAGAGACTTTATGTGCACCTGTAGTTACTGCACCACCTAGTGAAAACCTATGGGAAATTCATATTGGAATCCAGAGTAAGTTGTTCCTACACTGGAGCAAGGACTCCCCGTAGTTACTCTGGATTTTGCCCTTGGAGCTTCTCAGATTAGAAAAAAGCAACAACTAAGAAGGAGCTTTATAAAATGATGCATGGTGGAGACAAAACAGTTCTACTTCCTCTCTTTTTCCTCATGCTACAATGTGGCCTCATCCAAAGAAACTGACTGCTCAGATTTTCAGGATGTTCCAAAGTAAGGACTTCTCTCCGCATCAGATTGATTGGTGGAACTCACTGCTGCAGGATTTGGCAATAGCCACTAGTTTTAAGAAGGGATTTGATAACCTGATGGAGGAGGACAGATGCATTAATAGCTCATAGCCATCATATCTACACGGAGCCTCCATAATCAGAAACAGTCTATCTCCAATATCAGAGGAACAGAAATGGGAGATGACAGCAAAGTAGATCTATCAGTGGCAACCATTATATGACCTACCTGTAGGTTTTTATATTTTGATGTACATTTGAAGAGGGTGATCTATATCTGGCTGTGATGATGGGTGATATTTACCAAGATTTCAGCCTCCCTTTCTGTCTTCAGTGCTGGCTTTATGTTCCTTCTTCCAGATTTCACCTGGGTGGTGAAGGCCAATGACCGGGCTTACAACAAGCAGTTTCGGAAGCGGTATGCCTGGTGTCTGAGAAAGAAGAAATACGAGGTATATGAAATATACATAAGCTGTTTAGTCAAGTGCAATATCTTGAAAGATTGTTGAGGCAAAGCTTCTTATGGTGAAACCAAACAAGGATTTGTGGATTTTCAGAAGGAAGGTTGTTTTCCCTTCTTGCAAGTTGGTATCACCAGCTTAGGATACTTACTTGCAAGGCTGGATATGCAGTATTTCACAAGGGCTGGCCAACGGATTGAGTAAATTTTCTCACAGGACCTATGACTTGTTTGTTTCAAACACAGAAAGCAGTCTTATGCTGAGTCAGACCATTGGTCCATCTTGTTCAAAATGGTCTACTCTAACTGGTAGCAACTACCCCTAATTTCAGAGTTGGGAATTTCTTTAAAGATGCTGCCTGAGACTTTCTAAATGCATCCACGTGCTGCACAGAATATGAGCCACATGCAGCACACAGACATATATTGTGTGGAAATATGTTGGCTGAATTCCTTTGGCATCAGAATTAATCTAAAGGAAAAAATAAAAATGATCAAGCTTTATAATTACAGTAGAAGCTTGGATTGAGAGCGTTTTGGATTGAAAGCTTTTTGCAAGACAAGCAAATGTTGCATTGCACATGTTGGATCTTATTATTTACTTTCAATTTAATTTTTTTAGAAATGTCTGTGAATATTCTGTGAAAGAATAAAAACATGTTTAATATTTGTGTGCAGTGGCACTCAAACATCTGCAGTTTATTGTATATAGCTCTTACATTAAGCACGTTTGGCCACCTTGTGTATATATCTTACATACTCATGGTTCCTAACACATCTTCTTCCACCAGGACAATGCCATCAAAACCTCCAAGTACAACATTCTCACCTTCATCCCACTGAACCTATTTGAGCAGTTTCACCGGCTGGTCAACTTCTATTTCCTTGCCATCATTCTATTGCAGGTGAGAACTTTTACTTAGAAAATAGCCCATTTGGATAAGGGATTGCCAAATCCTTGGCATGGGTACTAGAGAGAAGAGGCGATAAATGGGTAATGGAATCAAATTAGTGCCTTTTATCTTAACTTATTGCCCAATCCTATCCATGGATTTACAGCAATGGGACACTGTCCTGCTGTTGTAAATTGGCTGAAGATGATGTGCAGAATATGCCACTGGCTGCTATTTCTGAGCTGCCACCACAAAACAACAACAGAATCAGAGGCCCACGGCTGGTGGTTTGCACTGGAGCAGATAAACTGGGATGGGGGCAGGCTGTCAGAAGAAAAGGTGTTAATTGGGTGGCAAAGGGGACATGGTGAAAGGTGGATCAGGATTGAGAAAGGGTGGGATAGGTAGCAACAGTGTCTGCAGAATTCAAGTCCCATTTCTCAGTTTGATCTGCTTTCATGGATTCACAAGGCTTCTACCTGCCATATCACTGGGGCAGATCCAAGTACAGTGGTGACTCATGTAACAAACACCTCATGTAAAGTATGTTTCACGTAACAAACAAAAATTTATCTAGGATTCTGCTTCACATAACAAACTGTGCTTCATGTAACAAACACACTTGTTGGCAGTTGGGGCAGATGCGCTGGCCGGCACCTCTTTTAAAAAGCGTCAGGGCTGCGTAGAGCATATGTCCATAGCGAAAGCAACACTTCCACACTATTCCTCCTGTGGCCCAGCGTCCACTGGGCAGAGGGAGAGAAGAGCAGTGGAGAAGAGGGAAGCAGCTCAGGGCTGGCCAGAAGGGAGCAGGGGAGAGAGAGGCTCAGGATGAAGAGAAGAAGAAAGTGGGGAGACACTTGGAAAGTGTCTTGGATTGCTGCCTCCTAACCGTGTCTACCCAGAAGTAAGCCCCATTGTGTTAAATGGGTCTTACTCCCAGGAAAGTGTCTTTAGGACTGCAGCCTAAGTAGACTTCATAGGATCATGCACATTGAATGCATGTTTTGAATTCAATTCCAGTGTTTTGTCATCATTTTTACATTCAGTTAATATTTTAATATGAATATTTTTTGGGCTTGTGGAAGCAATCATCTGAGTTCCTATTATTTCCTATGGGAAAATCCGCTTCATATAAAGAACATTTCATGTAACAAACATGCCTCTGGAACGAATTAAATTTGTAACATGAGGCGCCATTGTAGTCCCTCCAGGTGATTTGCCCCAAGGTGAGCTCCATGGGCACAATCTCCCCTACAGGATGCAGCAGATGCCTTGTTGATGTTACTGCATTGCTGCATGCAGGATCATGGTAGATTTGACTGACCATGTGTTGCTATATAACCAGTCAGAGAGACTGGTTATGTAACCACATCACTGGAGGCAAATACAGCCAACTGATAATTAAGGCAGTTCTTCCTGACTGGGTTACGTGGATGATCCCAGTAAATCAGATTTCTCCTTGTTCTGTGTCCACTTTTGATAGAGTCTCTTAAAAATCACAAAGGGAGAGACTTTCCACCACTGCCAAACATCTTCATGAAGAACTTTCTCTTTGCAGCTCAGCCCTATTTATCACAACCGTATATTCTTTTAAATTTATTTTATTTATTATTCAATTTAATTTATTTAATTTATTCAGTATCTGAATATCTCAGTCTCTACTTCATCTGCCTTTCCAGACTGTTCCAGAGATCTCTACTATACCTTGGTTTGCCCTCCTTCTTCCTCTTTCCATACTCCTTGGCATCAGAGGTATCCGAGACTTGATTGATGACATTGTGAGTAAAAGTTTGATTTCAATGGTCATATATGCACAAGATTAAGATATATTTGTGTATTTCCAGTACATAGTTCAGAAATTCACTGATCTAAACAAAAGATTATATTTCAGGAAGATGTTCTAAATTGAGTTTTGATTGTGAAAACAAATCCCATGTGAACAAAAGTCTATTGTATGCAATTCCCAGATTTAATCTATTTTTCTTTATGTTTCCTTTTCAGGTACGACACCGTAGTGACTATGAAATCAATAACCGTCCGAGTGAGATTTTGTCTGGGAAAAGGTAAGAAATGTATGAGCAGAAACAAATGAGTTGTGTGGTGTTTACATGAACATATTCATCTTTTGTGGAAATTTCAGCAATTTCGTTGAAGATCTATCAGCAAGAAAGGCAACATTTCTTTTCTCCCACTTACAATGTAGTTGTTCTCCCACATTGTTTCTGTTCTCACTCTGAATTGGCTTTCCGATGTCATCCTGTGGTCAAATCTGAATGATTATAATCATAAATCCAATTTTGAGTGAGGGCAGCAAGCATTGCCCTTTCTGTAAACTTGCTTTTATATATTGCAACAAGTAAACAGTGTTCACTGAGATCCCTGATTGGCTAGGATCACTAAGGTGGCAATCCTAAAGACACTTTCTTGGGAGTAAGACTCATTGAACACAATAGGCCTAAGTAGACATGGTTAGGATTGTGCTCATAGTGGAAATAATGGCACTGAAGCAGCTGCCAACTAATGGTGCTGTCCTAACTTAGGCCGGCACAATTCATTAGTCTTGCTGTTCCTGTGGTGATGTAGGGAGACAAGCGCATGTCTGTGCACTGACCTAACATAGCAGAAGTAATGTAGAAGTGCTTTATAGGACTTTTCTTGGTGATGGGCTCCTACAGGTTCGCACCTACTCTCTGTTAATGAGAGATAGGACTTACAAAGTTTAAAAATAGTCATTTAAAAGTGGCTGCCAGATGGGCATAGAACCGGTTGTTAATTTCTTTGAATCCCATCACTGACTTTTCTGATACCCCCTAGGCCAGAATGGGACTTGTGCTGAGGCTTAGGCTGGCCTAACTGGCGGGTTAGGATTGCAGCCTTAGGGCGCATTCCTAATCAATTTAGGCCAGCACAATTCATTTGGTATCACTTCCTCTGGTGGTGTCAGGTGGCCAATACATGCTGTGTACTGGCCTAACCTGCAAGGTGTGGGGCAGAGCGTGTACCAGCCTCCTCACACCATACAGGAAGTTATGACAGGTGAATTATGCTGGCCTAAATTGGCTAGGACTGTGCCCTAAGACTTCATTCCTAACCCCTCGATAGGCCACCCTAAGCCCCAACACAAGTCCCACGTTGGCCTAGGGGTGGCAGAAAAGTTCTGTAAAACACTTCTGCACCATTCCTGGGGTGTTAGTCCAACACAGAGACATGCGCTTTGTTCCCTACATCACCACAGGAACAAGAAGTTACTTCCATAGGATTGCATTGTGTGAATTTTTATATAAAGTGGATGTTACTAATTGCAAGGATCTTTCCTACCCTTTCCATGTGTCTGGTTACAGCTGATTCCTCATTACAGCTGATTCTTTTTATAATTTCTCCTCACAGTTTCCACCAGAAGAAATGGCAGGACATCTGTGTGGGTGATATTGTTTGCCTCCGCAAGGACAGCTATGTTCCAGTAAGCAAACTCAATTCCTTGACACTTTTTTTTTTGGGGGGGGGGGCAAGGGAGATTCACCTCTAGGACCACAGATGAGCTTTGACCAGTGTATCGCTCTGCTAGGAATCCACAGATGGAGTATGAATAAGACAATCCACTGTCCCTTCAATGCAACCATTTCATTCAGCCTTTTTCTGGCCTTTATTTTCCCTCCCGTGGGAGATTTTCTCAGGTTTCAGGGTCGCCCTGTTGTACAGGGATATAACCAGTGATGGGCTTCAAAGAAATTAAGAACCGGTTCTCTGTCCATCTGGCAGCCACTTTTAAATGGCTATTTTTAAACTTTATATGTACTATCTCTTGTTAAGAACCGGTTCTATAGAGTAGGTGCGAACCTGCTGGTGCCCACCACTGGATATAACCCAAATAGATAAATAAAAGCCATTATTTTCGGTTTTCACTCTGCAGCCCTCTTCTAATGTAGGATTGCCATAATTCTGTTCCTCAAAATCGGGGCAGGACCCTCTGTGCCACTTGCCAGTAATGTGAACACAATCCCCCCAAATTGGGACTGTTCCTGTTTTTCAAGACATATGGCAACCCTATTCTAATGTGCCAGGACACCTCAGGGGGCCATATAGCTCTATTGAGAATGGCTGATCTAACAAGCTTAGAACCTCACTGTCTCTTGCCTAGCTTGTGCCCTTTGCCATCATCATGTTCACTCGTTCACCCCTGTGATTCCTAACATGATCAATTATCAGGATATTGATAGGCAGTTGCCATGCATAGTCTTACATCCTACATCTCCTCTTTTTTCCAGGCTGATATCCTTTTACTGTCCAGTACAGAACCCAACAGCCTCTGCTATGTGGAGACAATGGATATTGATGGGTAATAGTATTTCTTATGTATGTGTAACATATTAATTTTGCCCTTCAGATAATGAACTCAAAATAACATACAAAGTGTTCCTTTCCCATTTTATCCTCCTAATAATTCATAGCCCAATCCTAAACTGTGCTGGTACAGCCGGGTCACATGGCCTACACTTGTCCACTGCATCTCAGGAGGTTACTGGAGGGCTTCTCAGGGTAAAGGGATAAATTTTCATTGATCCAAGTAAAGCCCTAGCTATCCCTATGGGGCTTCTTGGATCCACACCTGCTATTCAGTGGGTTCAAGTCTGAAATGCCTGAAATGCTGGCTCAGTTGAGGGGAGGGTTAGGATTTGGTGGAGGAGGCTATAAGTCTACCAATCCAAAATGGGTCTTCTCAGACCTGACTTAGTTTTTTAAGTGGTGCATGTCCAAGGTGAAGGGACAAGAAAGCTGTAAAAAGAGGGATAGGATCTGGTACACACCACTGTTGCAGATTTATCCACTATCACATTCCTGCCCCCTCATCGATCCACCACTGCCTTACCTGGTCCAGAGGGCTTGGGGGGATCCAGCTGAGGTATTGTGTATGCATCTTGTGGGTGGCACAAGCGGTTAAGACGCTGTGCCTGTTAACCAGCAGGCCAGGGTTCGAGACCCAGGTCGGCCCCACAAGACAGGGTGAGCTCCTGTCCTTAGCTCAGCTCTGCGACGCTAGCTGGATCCAATCGTATTGGCTCTGCCTTTCCATTGGACTAATTCAGTGGCATGGAGAGGGGGGATTTGCTGCTTGGGTAACAGCATATCCTCCATAACAATCCAACCCGGGCTTTTGTGCTTCGCATGCAGCGTATGCAGCACCGAGCATGATACCATAGTCTTCCAAGACTGACGGAGGCCTGCTTAGGGTAGCAGCACTTGCAAAATATCTAAAAGTGATATCTAAATACTGTAAAAAACAGACAACCAAAGTGCCTTCTGCCTGGTAGCACAATCCTTGATAGGACTGGGCAGCAATCAATCAAACAAGCAAACAAACAAACAGTATTCAAAAAGCAGTTTACATAGAAAATGAAATACAGTAACTAATGTCCCCAAAGGGTTCACAATTTAAAAAGGTGTCAAAGTATACGAGCACAAGCCACTAGAGAAAATATTGCTGGGATGAGAAGAGCCATTTACTCTTCTCCTGGTAAATAAAAGATGAACCCCCACTTGAAAAAGTGCCTCTTGCCTAGTTAGCAGGGGCAAGTAGGAATCGGTCAATTCCATCAAGTGATCTAGAAATTCATCATTAGTAGATTTATTTGTATGTTAGCCTTCCTTCTTCTAAACAAGTCTTCTTCACATCACTTTCAGAGAGACAAACCTGAAGTATAGACAAGCCCTCCTGGTGACACATGAGAAGCTGACCTGTGAGGAGAACATGGCCTCCTTTGATGGTGAATATATGTTTATTTTGATTTCCCCCTTTTTATACTGCCCTTCCTCCAAGGAGCTCAGGGTAGTAGAGTACATGGTTCCTTCTTTGCTTTAATCTTCACAGTAAAACTGTGAAGTAGTGAAGGGTGAGAGAAAGTGAGTGGCCCAAGGTCACCCAGGAAGCTTCATGGCCAAGGAGGAATTTGAACCTGGATCTTCCAGGTCTTCAGGCGCAATCCAGAGTAACGTCTGGGAGTCCTTGCTCCAGTGTAAGAACAATTTACTCTGGATTGCAATAGGTTTTCACTAGGTGGTGCCATAACTATGTCGACATAAATGTCTCTTACGTGCTCCTGTAGTTGTTCTGGATTGTAGGGTTAGTCCAACTATATTTCTGAAAATGCAAATGGTAAAATTTAATACCCCATCTTCTTTAGTACAACACTTTCAGTGCAGTCCTATTCAAGCTTACTAAGGAGTAAGTCAAACTGTAGTCCAAGTAAATGTGCATACCATCCTGAAGGGAAACTCCACTGAATGCAATCTGACATCTGAGTAGAACATGTCCAGGTTTGTGCTGTTAGTCCATATCTTTAATTCGCTGGCTTCAGCCACACTGCTGAAAAATTCCATTAACATTCACCAAGCTATTTTCAACTGGTGCATAAATGGCACGCACTATGACATTGGTACATTGGTGTGCATTGGCCTGCCATGAAGGATCTGCAAATGTGCCACAGGACTTTGGAGCACTGGGGTTGAAAATAGCTAAAATAGAATTCTGTTTCAGATTCTCTGGCTTTGTTTTAATGGCAACTATCTGTGCTAACAAATTGACAGACAATTCGTTACTACAGACAGTTGCCCTAAAAACAGCTGATGAACCTGGAAGAGTCTCCCAGAAGCTCTAAGATACATCATAAGAGGCAAAGACCATAGAGAAGTCCATAGAGGTCAGTGTGTCATGAACAGAAAAATGTTGACTATCCTCATCTCTGGCTGTATTTAAATCATGATCCTGATTTAGGCACCTGTTCCAGATGAAGGCAGAAGCTGTAACTTAGGTTTGCAAACTACCATCACCATATTATTTATTTATTTATTTATTTATTTATTTATTTATTTATTTATTTATTTATTTTATTCCGCCTTTCTCCCTGAAGGGCACCCATGTTTTAACTGACTCAGGACAAGACAGGCAGGCAGAACATATTCTCACCTTTGTTTTGGCAATCCAGGGATAGTGACCTGTGAAGAGCCCAACAGCCGGATGCATAGCTTCATTGGCACACTGGACTGGCATGGGGAGAAGTACCCTCTTGACAGCGAGAAGATCTTGCTACGTGGTTGCAAGATACGGAATACGGAAGCTTGCTACGGCCTTGTCATATATGCAGGCAAGTGCGCACTGCTGGTGATGTGACATAAGCCCTGGGTATAACACCAAAGGAAAATGCCTTTTTGCATAAAGCCAAAGGTCCCTCCAGACCACATGCCCAGTGATGGGCTTCAAGGGGTTCTCACAGGTTCTATAGAACCCTTTGCTAATGAGCGCCTGGTTTTGAGAACTGGTTACTAATTGGACATAGAACCTGTTGTTCTATGGACAATTGAACCTTTGTTAATTTAGATTATTAGGACATAGAACCTAATGGTTTAATTGAATTAATTTATTTGAATCCCACTACTTTCCACATCCTATCATTGACTATTATCAATCATATTATTACTGTCTGTAGAATACTAGGGAATTTTAAACTCAAAACAATAGATGATTCTATTAATTTGTGTCTCCAAAAGTAATTTGTATCTCCAAAAGTCAGAGTGAAATTTGCATTAGGGGAAGTTCAGAAGTGTCTGTACTTCACCAAGCAATACTGCCCAAGCCATTGCCCTCCTCTCTAGCACATCAGCTAAGCCTGGTTTTCGTTTGCTGCCTGATGTATCAATTTCCTCCACGAAATCCTGTCCCGTGCCAGCTTCTTGATCAGGAAGTGTTAGGAAACTAACATTACTGGTTCTCTGAAAGAGTGGTTAATCACCTAGAAGAACCAGTCCCTCTAAGAAGGTGCAATGCAAACAACACTTACAGCCCAATCCTATCAAATACCACCTCCTCTAATGTAGGCATGCCAATGGACCACACTCAGCATCTTATGGCAAGGAATCCATACTTTCATTTCTTTTCCATGGGGAAAGACTTTGTTTCCTGTTCTGCACCAGCCTTTTGCTGGCATAGGACCAAGGTGAATAAAAAAGAAGGAAGGAGCAGAGAATACCAACACACGTGAGTACTGCTGGTAATTCCCCCACTCCTCCCTTCTTTGTTCCCACCATCAGTGCAAAACGTGGTAGCTTTTCCTCCAGTCTGCCTGCATGCCATTCACCCACTGGACTGGCAGTTTCATCACAATCATAGTTGAATGGCACCTTTGCTGGCATCCTACTCCCCTGGCAGATAAAAGGGTTTGATTCTGGGTTCACTTGGAAGCAGTGCTTATTACCTATAAAGTTTAACTGGTTTGGGACTGGAGTACCTGATAGCAGTGCTGTAGATAAGAGGAAGATCAATCAGTCTTGAAATAAGCCTCCCCATGATGTGCAAATTTCATATGGCTCAGTTTTGCTCCCCCGCCTGGAATATTTCCAAAGATGAAGGGCCCTTCACATGCTATCAGGAGGCTTCCAATCCCTCTAAGACTGACTGCTCCACACCCCTGGCTATGCCGCTGCCTGTGGATCATGTGCTCTTATATATAATTCTGCTGCTACCAGTTAAAATCTGGCAGGCTGAGGTCATCCCGAGGAGTGGCTGGGAAGTAAATGGGAGATAAGTTTACATTCTTAACAGTTCAGAATAAACTCCAAGAGTCCCTAGATCTCATGGTTTGCAACTGACTGAGGACTGAATATTAATTTGACTTGCTGCAGAGAAATCTGTGGTGATGTGCCCTCGGCAGAGCTTCTTCAGTGATGAAAGATGAGAAGACAAGGCCAAGTTCCAATGTGTTGTTAATTTAAATAGAAGGACTCCTCCTTAACATAATCCTCTCCTAATAAAAACAAGAAAGCATTAAATGATTGTGTTTGGCTGGATCTTACCCAGATACTGAAAGACTTTACTTTGCAAAGGTCCTTTGTAATGGGGAGTATGATATTTCTGAGATGAGAGTACAATCCTAACCAATTTAGGCCAGCATATCTCAACAATCTCCCCATTCCTGCAGTGGTGTGAGGAGCCTGACACATGTCTGTACACTGGCCTAATACCCCCCAGGAGTGGTGCAGAAGTGCCTTATGGCACTTTTACGACACCCCGAGATCAGAATGGGTCTTGTTTTGGTTTATCTAGGGGGTTAGGATTGCACTGCAAGTGTGACTCTACCAGATGCTACATGGAAAGGGCTATGTAATTTTGTCTGTTTTATGTTCCTCTCAGTTGTTGCTTGGAAGGGTTGGGTGTTTTGTTTAAGTTTGAATTTTTACTTCTCAAATGTCTCTTATGCAGGCTTTGATTCCAAAATAATGAAAAATTGTGGGAAGATCAAACTTAAGAAAACCAAACTCAGTCATCTGATGGACCGTCTTGTGATATTGGTAAGGGTCAATACCACTATGCCGTCTACAAATGCTTAGCTCAGTCTGACACCCCCTCCCATATTTCTTTCCTTAGATCTCTGTGTGTCTCATCCTTATCGCCTTCGGTCTCGCTGTCGGCAATGGATTGTGGGCCAACACATTTCGCCAGAAGTACTTCTACCTTGCTGAATTCTACAGGCACACCAACATAGCCTTTAATGCCTTCTTTGCCTTCTGGGGGTTTGTCATCCTCCTGAGTCTCGTCATTCCAATGTCCATGCTAATCACGTATGTTCCAACTCCAATTTTTCCTGCATAAAATGATCTGGGGTCAGTGTTTTGGTTTATCCTAACCAATTTAAGCCAGTGTAACTCATTCATCTTCCTGTTCCTGTGCACTGACTCCCCCAGAAGTGGTGCAGAAGTGGAGCTGCACTTCTGAGACAATCACAGGCCAGCTCAGGACTTGTGCTGACCTAACAGGGGCTTAGGATTGCTCTGTGATTTTTGAAACTTCTGGTTTTCCACTGAACTATGAATCTGGCTGGACTTCTCTAACCACCTACAGAGCTGAGAGTATCAGTTTGACAAGGGATCAAAATCATCTCAGCGTGGATAACTGGCTCTGTCCCTCTTTTTCCTTAGCTTTGAGTTCATCTACCTAGTCAACAGCTGTTTCATTGACTGGGATTTGGGAATGTATTATGCCCCAAAGGACACTCCAGCGAAAGCAAGAAGCACAAGTCTGAATGACCACCTAGGACAGATCCAGTATGTCTTCTCAGACAAAACAGGCACCTTGACGCAAAATATCATGACATTCAAGAAATGTTGCATCGATGGGACAATTTATGGTAATGTGGGCTTGGAAACCCATTAAGCTTTGGCAATTCATACACTTTCAAAAGCTGGGATGCATACTGGTGATCTAGCTCTCCTCCACCCTTCAGGTCCCCTCCAATCTTCCTCTGGACATTCAGTCCAGCATCCAAGTCTCCCCCATGCTCCTCTTGATCACCAGGCTCAGTGGGGCCAACAGCAGCTGAAACAGTCATGAGTTATGGCACACAGGACTGTTCACACAAAATGCTGTATCTGTTCCTAGGTGCAGTGGTCATCACATGGATATGCTTTTCATGTGAATTATTGGACCTGAGTTCATTTGTACATTTGTTATCTAACCTGAATCAAATATTTGTACCTAGGTACAGATAAGCAATAATTGGTGCATCAGTGGCATAGCAAGAGGGGGTGTAAAGGTAGCGGGCATGCATAGCTAGAGGGGGAAAATCTTGTCGGGATCCTCATGATGGTGTGCAAGCAGCCCCTCTCTCTTTTCTTTGGAACTATTCCAGGCAGTGGGAGCAATATGGAGGCAAGTGCCAGAGAAGATCCACAGAAGAGATGGATGCTTCTGTTTTCCTCCCACTGAATGGCTCCAAAGGATAGTGGGGGGTTGTCACTTGCACACTGTTGTGAGCCTCCCTGAAAAACATGGTTCTTTGCACCACCTTTAGCTACAGCACTGTTTTGCATCAGAGAGAGGATTCATGTTCAAACATAAAGTCACCAACTAAAGTCACCAACTACAGTCACCAACTAAAAGCAAATTTAGTTAACAATGAGCACAGTCTTAACCATGTCTACTTAGAAGTAAGGCCCATTGTGGCTCTTCTAGGAAAGTGTGTTTAGTATTGCAGCCAATATTGCACAATGTCGACTGAAAACTGAAATAGACATTTAATAACAATTTTTGTTGCTGCCCTAAAAAAACCATTTGGACAAACTCAAGATGAATAATTTATTTACTTGTATTTGTATAGGATGTAATTGTGGCTCACTTTTATGAACTGCAACCTTAATATTTTTTTAAAATATCATTTACAGGTTCAGAAAGCAGTACGAAAGGCCAAATGGTACGTCAAATACTCCTGTTATATATCACATTGTCCATTTAAGACCCATGAGAAAGGCGGTTTAAGGAACAGGTGACCTGATCCTAATCCTTGTTTATGTTTTCTTTTAGGAAGCCATGATGAACTGGAACAAATACTTGGACAGGAAGTTGGAATTCTGTGACCAGCAACTCATAGAGACCATCCGGAAGAAAGACAGCCCTGTGGTACAAGAGTTCATGCGTCTTCTAGCCATCTGCCACACTGTCATGGTGGAGGAGAAAGAGAGTGAGTTAGACTGTTTTCTCACCCTTCCACACCAACATCTCAGAAGCTGACCCTTGACACAGCCACAATGTTAGATAAGGGAGCAAAAAAAGTCACAAATATATTTTTTCAAGGGGTTTGCAAAATGCTGGGCGTTGCCATCTTGGTATCTGACACTTCTGAGTAGACATGCAGGCACTCAAGCTTCAATCCATATTTTCCTGGGAGTAAGTCTCATTGAACACAATGGGATTTACTTCCAAGTAAACATGGAAGAGCTCTGGCATCACAGCAAAGTCACTGTTTGATGTCACTTTTGGCCATGATATTAATTCCAGGTTGATGTCATCAATTCTGGAGGAATATCATTCTCAGGAGAGGGTACCAGGCTGAAATGCTCAAAAAACTACTGTCTTAGAAACAAGACTGGAACACAATCTCCTGGTACCTAAAGAGGTATGCTAGATACTACCTGGTGATGCAGACCAGAGGACTCCAGCTCAGGGTGACCAGATGCCAAACCCAAAATTCCTTAGATTCAGGAGAAAGGAAAGAATCAAGAGTGTCAGCTGAGCGAGGATAGTTGAAAAGCGGTATATAAATACTGTAGGTAGGTAGGTAGGTAGGACGTCAAAGGCCACTTGACACCTTCATTGTGTCTCCCAACTGGACACATGAGTTTTCTGTTTGTTTCATGCCTTCAAGGAAAATAAACAGATCAAGAGTATTATGTAGTTAATTTTCCTGTTGGGCAGGAATGTGAATGTTTGACAGGAGGTACCATAGTTTTGGCAGGCAAGCACTTGCCATATTTATTTTATTTCTATTCATGTTGCCACCAAACCATTTCACATAATAAGGAGTTTTCATGTAGCAAAAATGCTTGCTGCTCAGTTGTTGAACTTATGCTTTTTACAATGACAGGACTGCTATGTCCTGGACAACTATATCCCAGTATAGTACATCCATTCCATTCCTATTGCGTCCTGGACATTTTTGTCCCAATTTATGCAAATTTTAATTTAGCTTGGCCCATTAACTAGCCCATAACTCACTCATACTAGTAAAGTCAGTTCATCTTTCAACAGTTTCCAAAGTACCTATGTCTACTTATTGGAAGGCATTTTGGGGTAGAAGAGGGATGGGTGGTGGGGATGGGGACAGGACCAGGATATAGCACTTGGGCCATATCCTAAACCTACCTCCACCTGAGTGATCCAGTCTTACACCAAGCTGCACAGATCTGTGCCACTACTTTAAGTGGCACAGATCAGATTAAACCCATAGGTGCCTCATGATACAGGTTATGGGGAATGAATTCTCCTTACTCCAAGTTGTGCTACAACCTGGCACCACCCTGTTCTAGATGCAACACAATCCAGTTGGTTTGTCTGTTCCAGGTTGTCAGGATTGGATTTAAAGTCATTTATCTTTGAAGTGTTCTGGAACAATAAATTCCAGTACTGAATTCATCTTTATTTATTTATTTCAATGAATTTTATTAGGATAGAAGCAACTTTGAAGGTTATTAACTTTTAATATTAGACTCACAGAACCTACCTGTGGTTGCATGAGTAAAATTTCAGGAATATTTGTGGGCCCCAGGAATATTTGTTGGGAACCAGGCATGGTGAATCAATCAGTCAGTGAATCTGCCATAATAATAATTGAGGTGGCGGTTGTGGGCGAGGTTATTGTTTTTATTGTTTTCAGCTTGTATGTTTTTAATTGCTTTTAATGGAATTGTCTTATTTAATGTTTTTAATTATGTTTTACTGTGAGCTGCCTTGAGTTGGTCTATGACCCAAGAAAGGTGGGATATAAATTTTTAAAATTATAAATAATAGTTTATATGTTAACAACTATGAACCCGAACCCCCAATTGTTAATGGTTCAACTCCCTGATCAGTACTCCTAAAGTGTATCTCTCTTCTAGATCAGCTGGTTTACCAAGCTGCTTCACCAGACGAAGAAGCTTTAGTAACAGCAGCCAGAAATCTTGGATACGTCTTCCTATCCCGGACTCAAAACACCATCACGATCAGTGAGTTGGGTGTGGAGAGGACCTATAAAGTCTTGGCCATGTTGGATTTCAACAGTGTGCGTAAACGGATGTCAGTTCTGGGTGAGTTTTCATAACCAATTTCTGTCTGGCCTTATTATGAATGACCTGGACTGTATTAACTACTCTGTGGTGTAAATAAAAGTGTAAATAGTTAAATCCACTCCACTGTGTCTGTCATCACTCAGCAATCACAGGACGCGGCAATTCAAATACAGTAGTCAACATCCTGACTAAAACTCTCTGACACCTATCTGATGAAAGAAACCTTGGGTCAATTAAACAATAAATTGAAATGTGTATATGAACTGGGATGAAAGCATACTCTTTGGATCAGGCTATTCTTAATCCTATTGCAAGTCCCACTTGTATCAATAATACCAACCTTTAGAGGGGAAACTGTCTGGTCACATAATCCTGACCTTTCCTGATCTTTCTTTCCCACAGTTCAAGACCCTGAAGGCTGTATCAAACTCTACACCAAGGGGGCGGACATGGTGATCTTGGAGAGGCTTCACCAGAAACGAGTCAACGAGGCTTTCACAGTGAAGGCTCTGGATGTAAGTCTGAAAAAAGTTACTGCATGGGGCAGAACTGCAGGGCAGGAGCAGTTATGAAATGAGCTACTATAGACAGCAAGTTATGGGCCTGTTGCGAGGGTGGTGGAGAGAACAACAACGACAGTCAATGACAGTGATCCAGCATTGCCCTGTCCAGGGCTGGTCTATTTGTGAGGTTGACTAAAGGAGTCACCCATCTCCATCCACCCACTTCCCTCCCCTGTTCCTCCAACCAACTGGATTGGAAAAGAAAGAATTGGTAGACTGGAGGAATGGAAGGGTGGAAGAAAGAAGACTATTGGGCTAGAGCTTCTCCACATGTCCTCTTCTGCTCCATCCTCTTTTCCAGCCCAGGAAGTAGGAGGAATAGGCCCACCACCAGGTCAGGGAGGACAACATTTGGCATTTCACCCTGAGTGACAGGGGGTCTTGGACCAGCTGCTACCTCCATAGGAAGGAAGGAAGGAAGGAAGGAAGGAAGGAAGGAAGGAAGGAAGGAAGGAATTGCTCAGTGACTCCTTGCTGCCTTCCATCATCTTCCATCCTTTTCATCTAGAGAGGGGAAGAGTTGATTGAGAGACAGAACTGAGAATAAGAAAAAAGGGAGGGAAGGGAAGTGTCATTTGATGCTCAAAACATCACAGATCAGCACTGTGTTGCCTCCTCCATGGGATTCCACTCTCTCCTCTTTCAGAGTTTTGCTGCGGAGACCTTGAGAACATTGTGCCTGGCATCCAGGGATGTGGACGAGAAGGAGTACACTGTCTGGAGCAAGAAACACCACGCTGCCAGCATCTTGCTCCAGAACCGAGCCGAAGAACTGGACAAGGTGTATGAAGAGATTGAGAAGGATCTCAAGGTAAGACTAGGAAGTGCTTCTAAAGTTTATTTTTATATCACACTTCCTCAAAGGTCTCATGGTGTTATCCATAGATCTTTCCCTCCTTTTGTCCTTATAGCAACCCTGTGAGGTAGGCATGGTTGAAAGATAATGTCTGACCAGGGTTACCCAGGAAACTTCAGAAGGTTGAGTGGGGATTTCAAGCTAGGTCTTCCAAGTCTAGCAGCACAATCCAGAGTAACTACGGGACCTCTTACGTTGACGTAAGAGACATTTACATCAATGTAGTTACGGCACCACCTATGGGAAACCCATGGGAAATGCATAGAGCAATCCAGAGTAAATTTTTCTTACATTGATGTAAGAGGTCCCATAATTACTCTGGATTGTGCTGTAAGACTGACAACAGAACCAGTACTTCATCTGAGTTCTCTCAGTTCTTATGATTCACACCTCTTCCTGGATCAGAGATCCAGATGATCAGGTCTTGATACTAAAGTGGAACAGATGCAGTAGTATACTGTGGGCAGGCTAATAGTCTTCCCTGTACACTCTTCACTTGGGGGTACCAACTTGCCTATCAAACGCCCTGTACGGTAGACTTGGCTTCCTCTGTGGGGAATATTGGTGGAGGCCTGATCTACCTGACATTCAAATGGCTGGTTGACCTGGCCTCCCCTAGAGAACTTGGAAGCAGTGATCAAGTCTACTCACTGCCTCAAATTCAAGGTAGACCTGGGCTTTCCATGTGGAATGGATCTCAACAAGGAGGCCAGGTCCATACACAGCCAAGGACAGAGTAGTGGAAACAGTCCATCTTGACTACCTCTGGCACTAGGTATGCCATTGAACCAATGCATTTAGAATCCTCTGTTGTCCCATTTTAAAATTTCTGGATGTTGTATGGAAGACCTCCACGTATGATTTCCCACAGCTTTCAGATGATTTTTTTAGTTCAGTAATGCTAATGTGTGCCTCTGGGGAGAGTGAAAGTGACGCACAGAGGCGCATGCAGCCCGTGCGCAGCTTGGGTATGGATGCTCTGCCCATACCTGGGTCGCCCTTCCAGGAAGCACTGCGTGTGGCTGCGCAGCCAAGCTATGGAAATCAGCAGTTGCCCAGGCGGCCATTAACAAGCCTTGCTGGGCAACCCCGAAGCCTCCAGACTGCCAGCCCAGTCCCAGGCAGGTCTACTCAGAAGGAAGCCTACTCACTCCCATGAGATTCTATGGGAGTTACTCCCAGGTAAAGGTGGCCAGGAAGACAGCCCCAGAGCCCAGTCCCAGGCAGGTCTACTCAGAAGTAAGCCCATTGAGTCAATGGAGCATACTCCTAAGTCAGGGAGGGGGTCCTTGCCTCTGCAGCCCAGTCCTATCCATGCCTACTCAGAAGTAAGCCCATTACTTACTGGATAGAGCTTACTCAATAGAGCTAACTCCTGAGTAGGGAGAGGTTCAGAATCATGCATTTTAAGAGGTTTTCAATTTTAAAAAGTGTTGAAATTAAGTATAGGAAAGCAATATGAGTTTTTTTTTTTGCTTTATTTTAACACATCCTACATTTGTCCTACATTTTTTAAACTGGGTAGGAATTTTGGCCTGGGGAACAGGAATTTTGGGGGCTTGGCAGGGAATTAGGTTTTGGCATCTGGTCACCCTGCCCATACCGCCATGGAAAGATATGCCATGTGAGTTTGGTCAGCCTAAATTTGATAGAATTGCACCCTATGTCTCATCACATGTGTGCATTGAGGATACCCTACAAAAAGGTGCTACAAGATTGTGGTTTTTACTGCCCAAAAATTAAGAAAGCACTTATTACATTATCCAGAACCAGACTGCCTATATTACAAGGTTACTGATTTTAAAAAGTGTTTAAAAAGTGATTCAAAAAAGTGTTTTATATTTAAATCAAGAACAAATTTTATGTGGTGCTTTACCAGTGCTGAACACTAGTAAAGCACTGCCCAAACAGAATAATACATGTAATGTGATCCAAATTGCTTGTTCTGTAGTGTTTTATCAATGTGAGAGGTCCTATTAAGGGGTCCTATCAAAGGCCAGCCAGGTTGGACACTGCTCTGCTGACCCCTACCAATGGTCATTCCCAATCTGCTACCAGGGAGTAGGTCAGAGAGGCCCAGTGCAAGGCTGTGCTGTCAGCCCTCACCCCTCTGGCACCAGCATTACCATCCAGTTAGTTTCATTCATTTTCTTCCCTCCCGCTACCCCATCTTAACTATGTGCATTACCAGCTTCCTTTTTTAAAAGAAATCAAAACCTTGGGAGGGGAATTGTGACATTTTGAATTTGTAATACATTTTCAGCCTTATCACTGGCTCGTGTCCTCTTTCAGCTTCTGGGTGCCACAGCTATTGAAGACAAGTTGCAAGATGGTGTCCCTGAGACCATCCAGCTCCTCAAAAGGGGCAACATTAAAGTGTGGGTGTTGACTGGAGACAAGCAAGGTATGGAGTGTGAGATTAAGGGAGACCCAGTTTTTGTTCTGACATTACAGGACTAGTGTCTCAGACCAACTCCTTAACCATTATCATCAGTGATGGGCTTCAAATAAATTAACAACCGGTTCTCTGCCCATCTGGCAGCCACTTTTAAATGGATATTTTTAAACTTTCTATGTCCGATCTCTCGTTAACAACCGGTTCTATAGAGTAGGTGCAAACCTGCTGGAGCCCACCACTGATTATCATCATCCTGGCTCAATACTGAACAAGATGGCTTAACAGCATGTGTTGTTCTACCCACTCTGTGTTTATCCAGCCAGACCTACCTGGCTGTGAGCCTCTGCACATGCCTGTAATCTCTTTTTATTTTATTTTATCACCTGGTTCAAGGGTAAGCAATAAGACAAAATCTCAGACATGCTCTGGATTTCAACCCCATTTTCTGGTCTTTTTTGCGTTGACAGAAACTGCGGTTAATATCGGCTTTGCATGTCAGCTCCTTTCTGATGACATGACCATCTTGGAGGAGAGCCAGATAAGGTAAGGAGATGTGCAGAAACAAGAGTACTTCCATGTATCTGCCTGTGTGAGCATGACCCTGTCACGATCCTGGACATCAGTATCACAGCCAGTGATATGACATTTTCTTTGTAAACAGCGTTGTGAACTTTTTGGTTGAAAAGCAGTATATAAATACTGTAGATAGATGGATACTTGAATGGATGGATGAATGGATGGCTAGTTGGATGGATGGATAGATAGTTGGATGGATGGATGGATGGATGAATGGATGGATGGATGGATGGATGGATGGATGGATGGATGGGTAGGTGGGTGGGTGGATGGATGGATGGATGGATGGATGGATGGACGGACAGACGAACGGACGGGGTGTCATTCAGATATGAGGGAATCTTTGGTAAGGTGACATGTCCTAGGCAGGTGAAAATTTGTCTCATTCTATGTGGGCCACCAGCATCAAAGATCTGGCAAACAGCTTTCATCCCACAATTTGTTACTTTTTTTATGATGTTGTACAATGGGGGAAGAGACTAGGGCAAGGAGCAATCACTGGCCAGGACAGTGTTGTTACTGGAATGAAACAAACCCATATCATATGTCACAGTAAGGGAGAGATGATCCAAACAGTGGATAGTTGCTGACTGCTCCGTTTTCTGTACAGGATCATGGCAGGCACCATCAGAGGATCACTTGCAACACTATGCCCTCAACAGTCGTAGAAAGGTGCTTTATGCTGAACTGAGTCTGAGCTTCCCCTCTGTTCCCACAATCAGAATCAGGGAGAATCAACACTATATCACTGCCTCTTCCCATTCAACAAAAGAGTCTATATGAACATTATGTGATGCCGCAGCAGCTCAGCTGCTAGGGCTTTGCTGCAAATGTTTGCACTCCTGCACAGCAGTTGAGGAAACATTTTCTTCTTTTTTGGTTTATGTATTCATTCATTTTATTAAGTAATTTATTATCCATTTAGCAAATTAATTTAGCTAATCAGTGTATTAATTATTACTAATTAATAGTTACTAATTTTATTACAATTTATTAAATCCTTTTCTTCAGCCAATTCTACCCATTCAATTTTTAATATATCATTTTTAAAATTAATGTTGCATTGAAATGCAAAAAAATTCAATAAACAAAGTGTATATATTGTTTATTCATAAGATTACAGTTTAAAACATTGTTTTGCATATGTTTTCATTATGTTTATCTGTGATTATCAAAATATATATCTCTTCCTTTTCCTCCCATAAAAAAATTGGACACCAGGTACATAATTTGCAATGTGTGACGTACTGCTTGCCGTATTCTGATCCACTTTCTTTTGCAGTGAAATGTTGGAGCCTTCGTGGTACAGTGATAACAGCCTGGCTGGAAGTGCTGAAATTCTATGCAAAACAGACTCCTTCCTACCTTTCGAGACACCTTTCTCACTTCAGGAGACAGCGTTGGTCGTCACAGGAGACTTCCTAGTAAGAAGGGGTTTTGCTGGGCTCTATTCTTTCTTCCTTTCTAGCATTCAAAAGTTCATTCCAGTTATCTTCAAATTATCTTCAAAATTTTATCCCAGTGCTGGACCATGTCTGGGATGCAGACAGTGGTATAGCTGGATGGGTTTTGCAGGGAGCCTCACCAAAGCATACAAGGGCCTTTTTCCCCTTCCTTTTACAGCTATTCCAGGTTGGGGGAGGGAATGGAGGTGAATGCCTGGAATGGCTCTGAACCATGTTACTATTTTTCAGTGGCTCTACTAAATAATAGGGCTGTGGATGGCACAAGCGGTTAAGGCGCTGTGCCTGTTAACCAGCAGGCCAGGGTTCGAGACCCAGGTCGGCCCCACAAGACAGGGTGAGCTCCTGTCCTTAGCTCAGCTCTGCGATGTCAGCTGGATCCAATCATATTGGCTCTGCCTTTCCATTGGACTAATTCAGTGGCATGGAGAGGGGGGATTTGCTGCTTGGGTAACAGCCTATCCTCCATAACAATCCAATCCAGGCTTTCATGCTTCGCATGCAGCGTATGCAGCGCTGAGCACGATACCATAGTCTTTCAAGACTGACGGAGGCCTGCTTTCTTCTAAATAATGTATTCAAAGTGAGGTGGACAGCATTGCCATCACTCTGTGTTGGCTTTTTGAAAACACCACACAGCCAACTTTTTTTAGCTTCTGAATAATTGGGAAGCCTATTCAGAGTGAAGGTGATGTTTCTTTGCTCTGATTTGGCTTCGTAACAACAAAGAATTCAAAATCTTCATCTCAGTTGAGACGTAGGGTGATTTGGCAACCGTAAAAGCATTCTCCGTCCATGAACTCATTGGAAGACGGGTGGTATAAAAATGTCAAAACTAAACTCCAGAATTGTCTTGCTGTTAACTGCTTCTCGAAAGATGCTATTCCACTTTAGAAGAGTCATTTTGATACAATGAATTTTCTGTGAGAAAAAAGCCCTGAATCAAAAAATAAAATAATTGCTCCCTTAGCATGATATTCTCAATCCAAATTGTTGCTCTCAAATTGCTTCAGCCTTTCCTCACATGGAAGGTGCTCCATATCAAGATGTTTCCTTTTCCAGCTGCACAAGATCCTTTTTGAGATACGGTTACCAGAACGGAACTATTTCTCAGTATGGCCATACAGTATTCCTCTGTGTCACTTCTTCATAGGACAAGATCTTTGGTCCCAAAGAAGAGAATTCTTCAAAGGGAAAGGAAAGCTTTTGGGAGCGGTTTCGCTGGTGCCGCAAGGAAACCCAGGAGGAGAACTGGATGGAAAAGGCATTTGTAGAGTTGGCCACCACCTGTAAAGCAGTGATCTGTTGTCGGGTGACACCTAAGCAGAAAGCTCTCATTGTCCAGATGGTGAAGAGGCACAAGAAGGTCATTTCCTTGGCCATTGGAGATGGGGCTAATGATGTCAACATGATCAAAAGTGAGACCTAATTCCAAATCTTTAGCCCATTGGTTCCCAGACTGTGCAGTGTGGCAAATAGACAGAGGGGCTGCATTGATTTCTATGGCCTTTTCTACTTAGCTCTCATAGATGACACATCTTTGTGCAAAATCTCAATCCAAGATGGTAGTGCCAAGATGTCTTTTCAGTTCTCCAGGTGCTACCATCTTGGATTGTGCAAGATCTTTCGTGATCCATTATGGTGGCACCTGGAAAAGCCAGGAAGAAGTTGGCATGAAAGAATTTCATGGTAAGTTTGAGGACCTCTATTTTATGCCTTAATCTAAGATTGCCAATCTATGATTTTAGAAATACCTAGGACTTGGCATCCATCAGTCTTGAAAGATTATAGTATCGTGCTCGACGCTGCACGCGAAGCACAAAGGCCTGAATAGACTGATATGGAGGATAGGCTGTTACTCAAGAAGCAAATCCCCCCCTCTCCATGCCACTGAAATACTCCAGTGGAATGGCAGAGCCAATACAATTGGTTCCAGCTGCATCGCAGAGCTGGGCTAAGGACAGGAGCTCACCCTGTCTGATGGATTGGATTTTGGCAGATCAACAGAGTGGAGAGTGGTGATGTTTTAAAATGCGAATCAGAAGATATAATGTGTTGGGTTTTGGTGGGCCAAGAGAGATGGATTTGGATGGGGTATGGTACAGCCTGAAGGTTGAGCTTTCAGGGGAATATTTCCAGGGAGGAGGCAGCATAGCAGATCTAGAGTCAAGAGGGATGAAATGTGAAAGGGAGGCAAAAGATCAAAGCTGCCCAGCACTCAGCCTTCCATCCTGTCCATGGAACTGCACTGGCCACTTCATAGTAAATAACAAATAGGATCAATAAGAGCATAAGAGGATTCCACCTGGGTGGTGCTAAAAGTCCAACCAGCGTCTGCTTGCCCACTGTGAACAATCAGATGCTTCAAGGAAACTGATATGAATGCAAAACACTTTCTACTTTTCCCTGCCTCTAGGATTTTGGAATTGGTGATGGACTTCTCCTGCACATGGAGTTGATATTCATTGCAGTGAACATTATTTAAAGTCCTACTGGATCACACCAAAGGACCCCCTAGACAACACTCTGTTACCAACAGTGGATAACCCTATAGGCAGCTTCTGTTATTAGAAGGTTCATTGCACTTGCATGGGTGCTTGCATGGGTGGCTGTGGGTGGCGCAAGCGGTTAAGATGCTGTGCCTGTTAACCAGCAGGCCAGGGTTCAAGACCCAGGTCAGCCCCACAAGACAGGGTGAGCTCCTGTCCTTAGCTCTGCGACGCCAGCTGGATCCAATCATATTAGCTCTGCCTTTCCATTGGACTAATTCAGTGGCAAGGAGAGGGGGGATTTGCTACATGGGTAACAGCCTATCCTCCATAACAATCCAACCCAGGCTTTTGTGCTTCGCATGCAGAGTATGCAGCGCTGAGCACGATACCATAGTCTTTCAAGACTGACAGAGGCCTGCTTTTTTTTTGCGCTTGCATACTTTTTAGTTATGGCTAATAGCTATAGACTTTTCATGAATTTTTCTAACCCTTATAAAGCCATTTAACCCTTTGTAAAGCTATTGTAAAGCCTCTGTGTTAGTAACTATCACCATATCTTGTGGCAGTGAATTCTTTAGAATAATTATGCATTGTCTGAAGAGCTAAAGGTCAGGCCAAAATTCCCATTCACCTCCATCTCACAATGCTCTCTCTCTCTCTCTCTCTCTCTCTCTCTCTCTCTCTCTCTCTCTCTCTCCAGCTGCTGACATTGGGGTTGGAATCAGCGGACAGGAAGGAATGCAAGCCGTCCAGTGCAGTGATTATGCCTTAGCACAATTCTCCTATCTACAACGACTTCTCTTTGTCCATGGTCGATGGTCCTACATCCGAATCTGCAAGTTTCTTCGCTATTTCTTCTACAAAACATTTTCTGGCATGATGGTACAGATCTGGTTTGCTTTCTACACAGGATGTTCCACACAGGTGAATATTAAATACCCCCTATGCTAATAGTTCTTTTATGCTTGCTATATATTCCCTGATAGATTGGCTCACCAAAGAAACATGCCATACATGTCTTGAGTTTAGTCTAGCAACATGCTATGTATGTGAACTATATACTCAAGAATTTTAATCTTGCTGTCACTGTGAATTCAGTCCATTCACATAAGCAAGCCACTCTCAGCCTTTGATTTTCACGCTAATATGAGAATAATAATGATAATATGAGAATAATAATTCTGGCCTAGCAATGTGAAATCAAGTGATGGACACACACACTTGTGACTAAACAGTCCTTAACCTTTTCCCATTTTGCTCTTCTGTTTCAGCCTCTGTTGGAAGGCTGGTTCCTTGCTCTTTATAATGTTTTCTACAGTTCCTGTCCAGTACTGTGCTTGGGATTGTTTGAACAGGTAAATCCCACCTAACATATCATAGGGTTAAAGAAGTGCATTTGTAACATGCCTGTGTCCTTCTCTAATATTGTTACAGTTCTCAGTCTAAGGGTGCAGTCCAGAGTAACTACGGGGAGTCCTTGCTCCGGTGTAAGAACAATTGACTCTGGATTGCAATATGAGTTTTCCATAGGTTTTCACTAGATGGTGCAGTAACTATGGGTGCATGTAATGTCTCTTACGTGCTCATGTAGTTACTCTGGATTGTAGGGTTAGTTGCATTAAATTATTCTGCAATAGCTTAAATCCCCCCAAATGCAATAACTCCTGGGACAATCTCAAATTCTAAGGCAGGGACTCTGAGAAGAATTTTATCAGGTGGCAGAAAGTTTCGTTGGCGCCCCTTCCAAAGAGAGGAGGATTGAAAAAGGGCAAGGAGAAGGTGGCAGTAGCCAAAAAAGTCTATGGGGCTTACTGATACAGAACTCAGGTCTACCTACTTGGTAGACCTGGTAGACCCATTGCACTCGCCTTTTGAAGGTCCTGTTTTAAGAACCCCCAGACCTGGAATCACATACAACTCAAAAATTAAGAAAACTTCCTCCCTATCCTTGTATGCTAAAATCAAACACCAAGTCTGGCCCAAGACCTTCCTGCGTCACCTTACCTGGTTCCCACCATCTATTGTTGCCGCTCCCCTAGATTTGAAAAGAAAAAGTGAAATAGCATGGAAAAGGAGGTATGGAAGAGGAGATTCCTTCTTCATTGTGCCTCTTCTGATGAGGCCGGGTGGTGGGTTAGGAAATGGAGCTAGGAAGCTATCTTTGCCTCTAGTGGTGCTTGGAAGTTGTTTTCATCTCTATCTTCATTTTAACCAGCTTCCCCTCCTTTCTCTCCCATAATCACTAGGATGTGAGCGCTGAGAAAAGCTTGCAGTTTCCCGAACTCTACAAGGCAGGCCAGCAGAACATGATCTTCAATTTCCGGGCCTTCGGTGTTTCCTTCATCCAAGGCACCCTGGTCTCCTTGGTTAATTTTTACATTGCTTTATGGTCCATGGAGGATAAGGCTGGCACACGGATCATTGGCGATTACCAGTCCTTTGCCATGATTATAGCAACTACGGCCATAGTGACTGTCCTCATTGAGGTGAATTGTGTGTGTCTGTGTGTGTCTGTGTGTATATGTGTGAGGAGTCAAAGGGCTTTCAGAAAAGAAATCCTCTGGTTTGGAAACAACCCACTTCTTATTTTTTGAGCCACTATCTCCTGGAATGTCAGTTAGGTTTCTACATAAACTTAAGTCTCCCTCCTTTTCACCAACACTTTGGTGTTTGGTCACTGGATAGGATGAGACTGGAATTAGTATCAGGGCACAATCCTAGCCCTGCAGTTGGATTGGCACAAGTGAAGCATGCCCACTCCACCCAGAAAGGATAACTGGGATTGCATGGGGGACAGGGTGACCATATGACCGGAAATTTTCAGATTTGTCCTCTTTTTTAGCCTCCTGTCTAGGTGTCCTCCAAAAGGGCTTCACTGTCCTCCATTTTGGCTTCATTTTGGAACTTTGGAAGGCTGCAGTACCCCATCATATCATATGTCATTGGATTCATATTGAAGAACAGAATCCAATGCAAAAATTGATTTTGAAATATCTTCTTCCGATCTCCTTTCCTATCAAGTTATGGCCAAAAAACTAAAAATAAAAAAAAATGCTTTGAACTCTATGGGAAAGTGAAAGTGCCCAATATTGTAGCTTTACTCATGAATAGGTAAACGTGGTATTGTCCACCGGAAAAGTCAGGCTGAGAGGAATCCAAGACCTTGTTCTCCTTTTGAGGTTTGGGCATCTGATCACCCTGATGGGGATCATGGGGAGGGCTGGGATCCTCACCAACAGAAAGATTGGTTGGTAGGACCTTTCAGGACCTATGAATGGAAACTTCAACAGATCTGTGTTGTGCTTAGTACTGATAAGGCTTTAGGACATAATGAAATCTTGAAAAGCAGCTCTTCCATTTTGCTCCCACATAGTTTCTACTTCTGGGAGATACATTTGGGGCAGGGAAGAAGGAAGAAGGAGTAGCTGGCTGCATGGAAGAGTGGAGGAGGTGATAAAGGAGGACTGTCAGGGTGAAATTTGTACTGGGAACTCTTGCAAAAAGCCGAAAACATTTCTCCCCAAAAATTTTCAGAAAAAGCTTGGAATGAACAAGCAAAATTTCAAATTGTAATAGGAAATGTTTGCTCATCTCATGTAGTTCACTGGGGAATGAAGATGGTTCCAGATATTAAAGGAGAGTGCAGAGGGAAGAGAATACCCAGGCCTCTGAGACCTGAACTAGACCTCCCTGAGGTCTAGGATCCTAAGTGATGTTTAGTATTTACTGTGAACTGAGCCCCCCCCCCCATCCCTTGGTGTAGAACAAGACTATGAAACCTTAGCCTGTGAAATAGGCAAGCAGGACAACCCTTCTTGAGTGGCTTCCTTGTTACTGGTCCACACAGAGGATGCAGAAAGAGAGCATCAAGTAATGTTGGTGGCTGTAAGTTTGCTTACAAACTGTTATTAAGTGAACTTTCTTCTACTTCTTTCTCTGGACAGAACATTATTGATGTGAAATTCTGGACTGTCTTCAACGTAATGGCCGTCGTAATCAGCCTTGTATTTTACTGCCTTTTCACCTTTGCGTCGCAGAGCTACATGGCCTTCAAAAATACTCCTAGTGTCTTCCAATTCCCTTGTAAGGCAAATATATCCAAATATAAATCTATTGCAACAATTCCTTTATAGGTACAGCTTATGGTTCCTTTCAAAGTGGGCTCTCAAGAATGGAGACATGGGCAGTGACATACCAAGAGGTGGGGCAAGGATAGCAAATGCCCCAGATGCCAAGAATTTCAACACCTGGAGCTGGGCACCACAGCATGCTCACTCCCACCACTGTGGTCCAAACTGGGCTGACAGTGGTTGTGCTCTTTAAGGAAAGGGAAAGGAAAAATGGAAAGAGGTCCTTTGAGAGCCTTTTTTGGAATGAATGAAACACCAGAGGTAATTGCAGTGGTGATGTCACCGCAATTACTTACAGATCAGATTGGCAGTAGAATTTCCCCTGGCAGGAAAACTAGACATTTGGGCATTGGGCATCCTCTATGATTCTTCACAGCCACTCCATGGCAGTGCAGGTATTCCAGCCATCCAAACCATCTCAAGACATCTGAGAAAGTACAAGGAATTTGCTTGCCTCACTGCTTTTTGGCGTTGGGTCCTACTAAAGGGCCACCAAATTTTGGCACAAGCAGTGGCTGCAACGTTATGCATAGCGACTTGTCCCATTAAAATAAATCAAATTTAACTGCAAATAGTTGATAGCAACACATTGCCATCTTAACCATGTTAAGAGTAAAGCACATTCAAAGAGGATGGAACCACCAAGCCATGAAAGTTAAAATATAAGAACTTAAGAACCACCACTGGATCAGGCCAAAGGCTCATCTAGTCCAGCTTCCTGTATCATACAGGAGTCCACCAGATGAATAGAAACTCCATGTGTAGTTAGTGGGAGACATGAGGGACAAGCAGCAGAGGAGACATGTTAACTTCACATAGCCACAAATACCTGTCCAGTTCCATGTCTTGTACAGTTCTTAAAATATCAGTTTCCTCTGGGCACATTGTTTTGGTTGCCTTAGGCTATAATCCTATATACTGTAAGGCTGTGATCTTATAAACTCACATGGGAATAAATCCCATTGTTCACAGAGGGAATTATTTTGAGTAGTTCTGCACAGATTGTGCTGTTAATGGTGTTTTGTTTTGGGTGGCTGGTAAACCTACAATTTACTCTGAACTTACTCTCAGGTTTAGAATTGCACCCATGGTGCATTTGGTTAGCACATACCCCGTTTCAAAATTCAGCTTACACTCACATCTGTAGCTGATCTGCTCATTGCTTTCTCCTTCCTCTAGTTGCCACCCAGAATGCGCTGACAGACCCAACTGGAGTGCTCATCGTCTTGCTAGCTGTTGTGGTGAACATCACCCCTTCCCTCACTGTCCGCTACGTTCATAGTTTGTTGAGCTCTAGAACCATGACTGAGGTTAGTGATAGTCTGGCAAACTTAGCCAAGTGACTGTGGAGGGGTTGTGCAAAAGAGGCCTGATCTAGTGATAGTCCTTGGCTGCACCCAAGCAGTCAAGAAAGCTGGTTGATTGGAGGTCACAGTCAGCCTTGATCAGGCTGTGAATTTGTTTGAGGTGCAGCACCCAGCCAAAGGGCAATGTCAAAGGGGAGGCTTCCCTTTGGGAAGGCTCCATTCTCTTGATGGAGTTGGTCAAAAAGGTTTGTTGACTGAAGACCATTCAAAGTTTTGCTTTATGTCTTTATGTGGATGAGATTGGGTTGGGAAAAGGGTGTTTGGAATAGGATTGGTTGTCATTTGGTAGGGTTGCCATATGTCCCATAAAACAAGGACAATCCTGTTTGGGTAAATGTGTTCACATACTGGCAAATGGGACAGAGGGTCCTCCTGTCCTGATTTTGTGGAAGAGAATTATGGCAAACCTATCATTTGGGCGTGGAGAGCCTTGATAAACCCTAATGTGTTTATTTGGCCTCTTTTTTCTGCCAGGTGTTGGAAGCCAAAGATATGCAGATGAAACAAAAGCCTGTGGAGCTGACTTCCCATGTCCGAAGGAACTCCCTGAGTCGGCGTTCTGGCTATGCCTTTTCGCACAAGGAAGGTTATGCGGACCTCATCTCCAAGGGAGCCAGCTTGAGGCTTAAGGACCCCCACCAACGCTGCCAACTGAATGGCTTTCTCTGTCCCCCACTGCCTGACAAAGAAGGTCCCATGCCAGCAACAGACAATATCTCCAATCACAAAGATCGGCTCTGTTAACTGAACAAGTGCAAAACGTGGGGAAGCCAGTATATATATATATACCAAAACTGGCTAATCTAAACACTTTACACAGCCTGCCAATGGCAAGGATTAATGGTGCACAACCCTATTTTCTTCTACACCTGAAATGGATTAATAATCCTCAGCGCACAAAGACTACAAGAGCTGGTTATGCTCAGTTCTGTTTTGGCCCAGGAGATCCTGGATTCGAAATTCCTGACTCTTGAGTACCAGGTTCTTTTACTATTGGAAGTTCTCCTTCCTCCTCTTGCCAGCTGCCTGCAGATTAATTCCTGGTCCTTGACTGTACTCTGTGGTATCCTCACAACTGATGCCCTTCTTGTGCAGAGGAGAAGGTGCCAACCCCCTATGCATCATCAAGACTGAAAACCACACTAGTGACATGCACGCTGGTTTCAAATATATTGTTAGACAGCTTGTTACAACTACCTCTCTGAGGCAAATTCAAAGTAACTTTTTGCACAACCCAAAATAAGCAGTTTAGTGCAGATATTTTTATTTTAATGAAAGGTCCGTGGATGCTTAAAAGCAAGGAATGATGGTCTTTCCCTGTTGTTTGCTCCTGGTACCAATACAGAACTCAAAGGTAAACTGCCAGTACAAAAGGACATACTATTGAGCCAGTATTGCTAATTGCGCCTGACAGTCCTGGCCTAAAGAATCAAACATATGCAGTGTGGTATGCTACTAACATATACACTTAGTAGGTTTGCACTTTACATTTTCGAAAAACATTTTTTTACATTTATATGTATTTGTTACAATCATTTGTTCAATACTGTTTATGTACATTTCCAAAACGTAGATAAGGGATATAGAATACTGGTCTGGAATGATTGTTTGGAAAAATTAGATCTAAAATGTGAAACCAATAGTGAAACAATTGTAAGTTGAGAAACAACTCACAGAAACAACTGTGAGTTTGGCTGACTCTGTATTTTAAAATATTGTCAGGAGTTTTTCATATTCTGATACAGCATTAGTAGTTCTATTCTTACCTCTATATCAGCAATTGTCAAGCAATGTAATGCAGCACGTGTTGGTGTGCTGCAAAAATCTATAACCCCCAAATCCAGAGTAACTACAGGACCACGTAAGAGACTTTACGTGCACCCGTAGTTACTGCACTACCTAGTGAAAACCTATAGGAAATTCATATTGCAATCCAGAGTAAGTTGTTCTTACACTGGAGCAAGGACTCCCCATAGTTACTCTGGATTTTGCCGTAAATGTGCAAAGGAGTTTGGGAGAGCGTAATATATTCATAGGGCCATTGAGGCACGTAAGCCCCCGAGTGGCAATGTGGTGTGCCTCATCAGTTGTCAAAAAAACTGATAGTGTGCCTTGAGAGCTTCAGCATCTTGTCAGTGTGCTGTGAAATGAAAAAAACTGAAAATTGCTGCTGTATATTGTGAGCCACTTTGTATTAAATACCATCAGACAAATAAGAAGTATTTTTTAATTCATTAATTTATGAACAAAACCCATGTCCCCAGAACAAGTGGAGACCGAGTCATAAGATTCAGTGGTACAGATTTCAGGCTGTGTCTGAAAGAAAAACTGATGTTGTTAATGTAGTTATGGAGTAGATACTCCAGAGGGCACCAGAATGTTATCATTGCTGAAAAGCTTGCCTGCTGTTGTGCATATAGCTGCTATCTGCTGGACGGACGTGGTAGTTCTCACAGGCTTGCTGTGGTTGTGGCTCATGAAATGAATGCTGCAAAGTTCCCACTGAGTGGTGAGGAGGGGAATAGTTACATGAATAGCAGTGTTTTCCAGGCACTGGGGTTCAACTAAACCTCAACTACTGTTTGTAAAGATCACACACTCTTATATTTTGAAATAAAGTTGATTCAGTAATTTTGAAAAATCTAGTATGGTCCTGTTTGTTTGTTGAGTGTCTTGGCAGAGAAGGACTCAGCGGAGACCACCAACTTACAACAGTGTTTGCAATTTGTGTATTGAGGATAGCTGAAGTTGCTCAGAACTTAATGAGGCTTCATCAAGGAGAAGGTCCATCGTAGCAGACCTGCTTGCTTCTCCAATATCTTCCTCATCACTGTTGTTCATCCAACTTGGAAACTCTGCTGGATGTTCTGGGGAACATCCAGGGAAAATTTGAACATGTTCTTTGGCACACTCTTAAACTAAGCTGTTGCAGAGAAATGGCAAAACAGAATGATTTGGAGGGGGGAGTTCATCCATATTTCTTCAAAGATCTTGAATGTTCACTTCTGTAGCTCCTCAACTTCTGAACTACTGTGTTCAAATTATTTA
Organism: Cryptoblepharus egeriae; assembly: GCA_030015325.1. Classification (NCBI taxonomy): domain Eukaryota; kingdom Metazoa; phylum Chordata; class Lepidosauria; order Squamata; family Scincidae; genus Cryptoblepharus; species Cryptoblepharus egeriae. Next base: position 1,131,969 of record JAREYC010000015.1, on the reverse strand, counting down.
GTGTCTAAGAGCCAGCCTGTCCAGAAGATTGTCTGAGGCAGTCATCTTGGACATGAACTGGTGATGGATACCATCCTCCTCCTCCTGGATTCAGAAGGGAAGGAAGCAGAAGTGGACGAATGGAGAAGAGTGGTGGGCTAGAGTAGAATTGACTTTCTTCTTCCCACATTCCTTTCTCTCTGTACCCCACCTCTTTCAATTCAGGGAGTTGGAAGAGAATGAGCAGTGATCTATCTGTCTACAGTATTTATATACCGCTTTTCAACTAACAAGTTCACAAAGTGGTTTACATAGAAAATGGAAAAATAATAATAGCTAATTAATAGCTAATGGGTCCCTGTCCCAAAAGGGCTCATAATCTAAAATTATGAGCAGAAGCCACTTGAACAGACACTGCTGGGGTGTGTAGGACCAGTTACTCTCCCCCTGCTAAATAAAAGAGGAACACCCACTTGAAAGAGGGCCTATTGCTCAGTTAGCAGGGGTGATGGCTGCCATACTCACAAGTGAGGTGAATGGGGACATTGGTGTTCATCTCAAACACACAGAGATCTTGAACTGACCTTACAGGCCCTCCTAATGCACTACATGTAATTTCACATCACTGCCTGAGTCACTGTTCTGAGTTAGTCTTCTAATTGGGTGCTTGGATCATTCACTCTCTGAATTCAGAGGAGGCTGCCTACGGCCTGCCTGCATTATAGCCTTTGTTCTGGATCTTTCTTGTTCCAGTCAGAAGGCACTCTCAGAACAGCGTACTCATGCAGACACAACAAAAAATCTTCTTTTGAGAATTGGTGATCCTTACACTTCCAGACTCCAGGTGTTTGTGAAACTTGTGCCTTCACTTAACAGAAAATTGAGAATCACTCCAACAACACAATCCCATCAGAAGTAAATTTCACTGAATTCAGTGGAACATGTTGAATTCAGTGGAATAAGTTGTGTCTAAGGGCGCAATCCAGAGTAACTACGGGGAGTCCTTGCTCTGGTGTAAGAAAAATTTGCTCTGGATTGCAATATGAATTTCCCATAGGTTTTCACTAGGAGTTTCTGCTAGTTACTGCTAGGAGGTGCAGTAACTACGGGTGCACGTAATGTCTCTTATGTGCTCCCATAGTTACTCTGGATTGTAGGGACACTCTTTGTGACCTCATAGACTGCAGCACCCCCTATCCTCTGCTAGCTTCTGAGGTCCATCCAAATTCATGTTCATTGCCTTGGTGACACTATCTAACCACCTTATCCTCTATTGTCCCCTTCCCCTTTTTCCTTCAGTTTTTCCCAACATCAGGATCTTTTCTAAGGAATCCTCCCTTCTCATGTTCTGGCCAAAATATTTGAGCTTCAGTATTGGATCTTCCAATGAAGAATCAGGGCTGATCTCTGGGAGGATGGACTGATTTTATCTCTTTGCAGTCCAAGGGACTCTCAAGAGTCTTCTTCAACACCATAATTCGAAGGCATCCATTCTTCTGTGCTCAGCCTAACTTATGTGCCAGCTCTCACAGCACACATTTACACAGGGAATTCAAACCTGAAAATTTACGTATTTTCCTAGAAGTATGTCTAGGACCAGATTCCAAGACAGTGGTGCCCATGTTTTTGCAACACCCCAGAAATGGACTTGCAAACCTCCCAAGGGGGTCCCAATCCCCACTTTGAGCACCACTGGTGTACATGATAGCAGCCTAAAAGAATGATCTATAGCAGAGGTTCCCAAACTTTTAAAAGGCCCTAGAGTACAGATGTCTGACATAAGGCCCATGGCTGGATGAGGCCCCAAAGGTTCTGTATCTGGCCTTAAGACTCAAACAGATCCAGCATCAGCTGATCTCATCTGTTAAGCAGTGTTGTGTGTCACTGCTGAAAGGAAGCTCACATGATAATTGGTCTTTCCCATATCTTGAAAACACAAACAAGATTTGTATATTTTCTCTTCTGACATTTGCAGCTAAGCATTCCTTAGGGTGCAATCCTAACTTAGGCCAGCGCAATTCATTGGTCTTCCTGTTCCCATGATGATATAGGGAGGCAAGCACATGTGTGTACATGTATGTAGATGTCCTTCCCCAGGAATGGCACAGAAGTGTCTTACTCTTACAGCACTCTTGTGACGCTCTTGTGCCAGCTTTGGACTTGTGCTGGTTCTTATGCCAGCCTAACTGTAGCCTTAGGGTGGAATCCTGACTTAGGCCAGAGAGAGTGGCCCAGCTAAGCTGGCCTAAGTTAGGTCATATCCTCAGCTGACAGGCCAAATCCACAGGGCTAGGAGGTACAGCATAAGGGCAGCATGCTCACTGAGCTATGGGTGTTGTGCCGTATCTTGTGGTGGGGTGTTGTAGTTATGCCATATCCCGAGGTTGAGAGGCAGGAGTGGTGTTTAGGCCAGCCTAAGACTTAGAACTTTTTCTTTTGCTTCCATTTTTACTCTGGCTTATCATGGACCCCTATGGGTCTACTCAGATTTACGCCTGCTCCTGAGATGGCCCAAGTCAGAGGGGCTGGGAGGGGGCTTGTCTGCCCTGGAAACAAGGCTCTAATCTAGACAGCACTGTTCTAGACCATGCTCAACATGGTCTGTTTCACTGGCAGTTGCACTGGCAGAGCTAGGCTGGCCCAGGTACATCTGTCTTGCACCGGCCTGAGTGAACTTAAGCTGACCCAGGCCTTTTCTGGTGCAGCACGGCTGGTCTATCTTGCATTAGGCATCATTATTATAGTCTACCCTGTGCCAGGTAGGCTGGCCTAAGTGCACTTCAGGATTGCAACCATAGTGAGATAAATGTGCTTATTTCTGGTAATGAACTGCTTAATGTCACCAGTTCAAGCCTCTAGCAGGTGTCATGAATATTATTTGGCCCTCTTTATTAAACAACATTGACCACACGGCCCTAGAGTGTGGTCACAAATATCTGATGTATACATGTCAAGAGCTGTGACTATAATGATGACTGGCAGAAGTAGTTCTCCCTCCATCCCAAGCAGCTTGATTAACTCTGATACACATACCCAATCTGCCCTGTCAGTTTCTCAAACCACTAAAATAGGGTCACAGCCCACTGGTGGGTCTTAGACCCATAGTTTGAGAATTGTTGATCTACAGTGTGTTTACCACATGACGAATAAGTTGGAGGATCAAAAGTGAATGACAAAAAATAATTTATTGAAGAAACAAAAAAAGCTGTCGGAACATACAACACAGTCATGGAACAGTCAATAACAACATGAACAAATAGATTTTTCTGCCTTTCAAAAATTTGTCAAGAGGAAGGAGCAGGCCAGCTTTGGTGCTGGAATCCAGCTCCAAATGACACTTTTTTCTTTTATCTTTTCCTTTGTGGATAAAGTGCCCAACACAGAATTCTTTTTTTTAAAAGCTAAAAAGTAAACCAAGATTTTTAAAATAATAATTTAAATATAGAAGTTAAATAATAATTTAAATACAGAATTGCAAAGACACAGAAGTGTAGCAATTACGTATTTCCATTAAATTAAAACAAACAAACAAAAAATCCTGAACCACACAGTGAGAAACAGGAATGAAACTTGGAATTTGTATTGGAACAACAACCACAGTGAATCCAAAATTTGGTGTTTGAAATTTGGGCATCAGTACTGCTCAATCTAATTTTTTCTCACAGCATGGAAACTTGGCTTGATGGATACAGGTTTGACAAACTGAATTCCTGTGGGGAAATCCCAGGATATATCAGTGACATGAGTTTTAGTGAACCCTTGAAACCTGCCATAACCAAATCCTCCTCCCACCCCAAAAAGTCTCCAACTCCTCTTCCTCACTTTGACAGCCCATAGACAGAGCTCAGCTCTTGGTTCTTAGGTGGAATGGATATGCAACATCTAGCCATGTTAGAATTTAGATAGTTTAAAATGGGAATATTTATAGGATTTCAAAGGTAGGCTAACTGATCTCTAACAGGTACGTTTTCTCATCTTCTCTCCCCAAACAAAGTTTGGATGCTATTACTGCCACTGAGCATTAATTGTCAAGTTTTCTGTTCTCTCAACACCTCTTTTTGTCGGTGAGGAATTCTTGTGGGTTCATTGTCCCCTTACTGTTGTTACTACAGTTGTCAACTACTGTTACACTGTTATTTTCTTTATCCTTGTTTCCTAAGAAATATTTCAATTTTTTTCTTCTGAAAAATGCTCAAAAAGATAGAATCCAGCTGGGACTAAACATGATGAAAACTGTGGCATTGATCAACTGGAAACAGTACCCCAGAGTTGAGTCCATCTCTTTAGACATAACATGTAGTTATGGAAACTTGTGGTGAGACATCCAATATCCTGCATTTCCGGTACATCTTGCCTTCCCCAGTGGCCATCAGTAGTGTGGAATGGCCATAATGTTGAAGCATGATGTGGTGGCATAATATGGAAGAGGGGGGGCACAATGTGGGGCTGCCAATGTGGCGGGAGCAGCTTATTGTTGTTTCTCACATCTCTTCCCACATAATTCTGCTCACTGGCTCCAAGGCCCATTGCGGATTGATTTTGTGTCCACTGAGACAAGGGGAAACGAATTCTTTCTAAAAGCATGAGTTCTTAAGACTCAGAGGTAGAGCCTCTCAAATGCCTCTCCTTGGAAAAGCTATCCCCCACATCCAGAGTAACTACGGGAGCATGTAAGAGACTTTACATGCACCCGAGGTTATTGCACCACCTAGTGAAAACCTATGGGAAATTCATATCGGAATCCAGAGTAAGTTGTTCTTGCACCAGAGCAAGGACTCCCCGTAGTTACTCTGGATTTTGCCCTGTGTCAAGGATAGAGCAAATTTCTTGAGATTCTACTCCTTGTTGGCCTTAGAGTTCTTCTTGGACCACTTGGAGTTCTGGCTTTGGACCAGATTTTATATCATGAGCTCAACTCTTGCATACCTAGGCTGGGAATGTGTGGTATGTGGTTGTGGGTTTTCAGTGAGCATCTGGTGTACAGCTCAAGCTAACATATTTGCACATGTACAGACATTGCTTGTTGGCTGGAAACTCCAAAGGAAAAGGACCTGGTGGATGCAATCCATGGACAATTAGACTGAAATGGGGATTTTCTTTCAAATCAACATCGAATGACCCAAGCAATCATTTGGTAGTCTGTTAAATTTGTGATTTTAGAGTTGTGTAATAATACATTTTGTACGTGATGCAAGATGGATATCTAATGGATGAGTAGAAAAAACTATGCAATGTTATCTCAAGTTAAACTTTTCCCCCATCCGAAAAAGGGCCAAAATATTTTATTGCATTGGCATTCTAACTTTGAACAAGTTTACAACCTACTCTCTCCAGTCAGATGGTGATAAATTTCATCCTATGGCTGTTAGCAACACTGTTACTTAATAAAAAAGGGTTTCCTTCTTCAGTTCCAAAAATGTGTACCTGAGGAACTACTATTACCCTTGAGGGGTTCAGAATTGTCTGTAGCACAAGAGCTTGGATTGTCGACACATGGGAGTTTTTTAAAAAAGGAGGAAAAGGATAAATCTTATTATGTGGAATAGATTGTTCTTGAAATCAGTTTGGGAACTGAATAGATGATGGGCAAATAACAGCCATGTTGGTGAGGTCGGAAGTAGGATGGAGCAAAATTTTGGGTTCAACATGGTTCAACATCCATTATTTCAGGAATTGTAGCTTACACTACAATCATGGTCATCCATGGTCATCAAAAGGAAGCCCCACTGAATTCTATGTATACATGTATAGGATTGCATCCTCAATTGACTCATTATTTTAAGATTCATGTCTTTTTTGCCTTGAATTATCAGACATGCTTGATTGATATACTGTCAACAGTGCATATTTAGTGGGCTGTGGGGTCCTCTCAAGCAGTGGAGTTGGAATACTCCTTGGAGATGCAAGAAGGGCCAATGCCATTGCAATCAACCAAAAATGTTTGCTGAATTGAAACTTCTCTTTTTGTATTTTTTCATTGCCAGAGCTTTTGAAGCAATCAAACGTGGATATAAAAGAAACAGATGAAAAACAGTTTCCATTCCCCCCATACTCGTTTGATTTTGGATCAAGAGCCCAAAGGGTTGTTCAAAAAAAATAGATTGTTCAATGATCTTTGGGAACAAAGACCTATGGCCACTTTTTCCCCTTGTCTCAAAGGCCATGGAGGTGGGGGTATCTATCAATGGAACAGCCGTATTAGTTGCATTTTGCAAATGATTGTCTCTCTCTCTCTCTCTCTCTCTTTCTTTCTCTCTCTCTCTCTCTCTTCAGTCTAAAGACACTTGTGATTGGATGCTAAAATGGAACATGGCGCTCTGAACAAAGATGCGCTCTGAACAAAGTTGATTTGGTTGGAAATACAGGAAGGTGGAAAATGGAGCGGTTTGGCTCCCGACAGGACACGATTCTCCTGTTTGGCACCAAACCATCCCAGACCTTCATGATTATAGCTGCCCCCAATCAACTTTTGGATAAGCATCTCCCTTTGTTGGTTGGTTTGGTTTTTAACAACACACAAATATACAAACCGAAAAGAAAGACGGTGGAAGAATGGAACATAAAAAGAGAATTGACAAAGGAACATTCACAATCACATGAAAGAGCCTGGCCCATGCACAGACCTCCACAATAAAATGAAACCTTGTCAGACAAACAACACGTCACCCCCATCCTCCCTTCCCACCCGCACCCCCAATAATTATTACATTACTTCAAGAAAGAGTATATTTTTTCATGCACAAATCAAATTTTCGTTTCATCGTCACCTCTTTTTTTGGTCTTTTTTTTTCTTCTTAAATTACATTTGAACACATAAACACATATATTAAATACTCTTGTAAGACATGACTCAGCGGAAAAAGTAACACATCCCCAAAGCAAAGGGCATTTGTATTATTTTGTGATTTTTTTAAAAGGACTTGTTTAAATATGAAATTTGTAAACTCCAAGGATCCTTCATTTGCGCGCTCTCTTTCTCTCGCTCTCTCGCTCTTTCTCTCGCTCTCTTTTTTAAAAAAATCATGAAACTAACCAGTATTCCTTTCCTTTCCAAACATTCAATACGTCTCCCATTGAGCACATCAACGAAGTAACATGCCGTCTTCTGCAAAATTATAATTTAACAGTATAAAGCTTCAAGTTGCAAATTCCAAAAACTAGCTAAGTAATTATTTTTATTTTTTATTTTTGTCACATAAACTATACATTAAATATTTTTGAGGTATTTCAGAGATCATTGTCGAAGACTTGCCAGGTTTGTGCTGGAGAGAAAGGGTTGGATGGTTGTCTTTGTTTTCTCCTGGAAGGGAGAATAATCTTTGGTATCAACGAGCCATTTGGGTGGTGGGACAAAAGGATGAGATAATTCCATTTTGGGTAGAGGTATTGCAGTAGAAAAATGGATCCATTTCTGGTAGTCTGGACAAATGCATGAGTTTGGCTTCACTCAACACAATACATCAGTGGTCCTCAATGTTCTGAGGACTACAGCCCGGTTCCTTGGAAAAATATTTCCCACGGCCCGGGAGGATCCGCATGTGCAGTTCCATTTGGAACTGCGCATGCACATCAGTGCAGCTGGGCTGTGCCTGTGCAGTTCTCCTTGTAGCCAGGGAGAACTGCCTAGGCATGACTTGATACTTGGCTGCACCTGTGCCGTCTTCCCCGGCTGCAGGGAGAACTGCGCAGGCGCAGCCTGGTAGCTGGGCCACGCTTGTGCAGTTCACCATGACTGCGATGCAAGTCGAGCAAACACAGCTTGGCTCACCTTGCATCCAGGGCAAACTGTGCAGACACAGCCTAGCTGCTAGGCTGTGCCTGCGCAATTGGGCCAGGCCAGGGCTGAGAGCCTCCAGGGCCACCTGCCTCCAGTCTGGGATCCAGTGTCAGCGCAGCCCAGTGAGCAAGGCATCACAGACTGGCACTGGACTGCAGTCCGGGGGTTGAGGACCCCTGCAAAAGATGGTTCAGGTGGCTGGTTGGGCCATTAGACTGACAGATATTGGTCTAACGCTGGAATTGGGGTCAGATTATATTCCCTATTTTGTTCTTTTATTATTTTGAGATTTCACTCTGTGCTTTCTCCCAGGCCTCCTGAATCCCAATTTGAGTAGAAGAGTTTCAAGGCTCTTCCATTTTAAACACTCTCCCTTGAGAGTGAACCCTGTTGAATATAGAAAGAATTTCTTCTGAACAAACAGGTTTAGGATTGCCCCATTCAATTCATGCTGGAACTGGAGTATGTACAGCTTGCCGCTGTAGTTTATTTGCATCTTTCCCATGCTTCTCTGTTATTAATGTCCAGGCACCAATGCAAGAAATGTGACTATATCCAGGATTTGGTCAGTTTTTTGTGCAGTATTTTTTTCCACCAGCTACACCTGAAGCTCACACTAGTTTAAAACTGACTTGGAAGGACAGAACAGTGGTAGTTAAGACATTAATATTAATATCATGATAACGGCATTAAGTGGGGAAAATACAATAGATGGATCTGGAACTGAGTCACATTTTCATAGCAAATAATTTGGGGGGATGTTGGGGAAAACCTTTCTAAGACAACCCCCAAACTTTGCCTTTTCCATTACCACTACCTGCAACACAATTCAGGGCTATTTTTGAAGACTTCTTGCTGGCCGCACAATCCAGTCTATTAGGGAACATGTAACCAGCATGATCCTATTGTTGTACTGTGTAGCCAGTCAGATTCTGGTCCATGGTGACATTGCCAAGACAAATGAAAGAGCAGATCATATGTTTTGTGATCTCACTCATAGGGAGATATATTTGCTGCTGCATCTGTACAAAATCATGCAACTGCATTATGCAAAAACATTGGATGCATTTAATGGGGAATTTTATTTTTTAATTTTATTTTATTTCGTGAAACATTCCCCTAGTTTTAGTTTAAACTCTATATGATATCTGCATTTACGTTTACAGAGCTTAGGGTGGCTAATGGGATAATCTCATTTAATCGGCTAGTGATTGTGGCAACACTGCCCAACCAAGTACTTCTTTGGGGTAGTGAGACTTCATGAATGCATTCAGGGCTCTACACTGCCAGAAAGAACTGCATCTGTCCATGTACCTGGGTGTGAGTCCCATTGAAATCAGTATGGCCTACATCTGAGTAGACATGTATAAGGTTCTTCTGGCATTCACTTTGGAAGCTGAATCATCTAGCTTCCAAGATCTTGCTCCAATCAAGTAAGCACAAGTTTTTCAACTCTAGGAAAGGACTTATGTGTGCATCTGAGTGTGACGGGGATTGATCTCTGGGTGAGTAGGGAGGTAAATCTGGGAGAAAGAGGATAAGTGTGGAGGAAGTGGCTTTCTGTTCCATCACCCAAAGGCTTCAAGAGTCAGCAGAATCCATCTGATTAAGAGAACTGAGGTAATATCGCATGTGTTTATCAGACTAACAAGTGGAAAAAATTATTTTATTCCTTTGGTACAAGAAAAAGGCACTCATCTATCATTCTTAAGATCATGTTCTCTCTCTTTCTCTCTCACGCTCTTTCTCTCTTTCTGGGAATTTGGAAGGGCTAAAAGAGCAGGGAAGTTTTGGTAAAGAAGGTGAGACATTAACAAATGGTTAGCGAGGAATTAGGAAGGATTGCGTGTTGCATGTGTGTGTGTTTGTGTGTGTATCTGTATGGGCACGTCCTCCAGCACAAACCAGGCAAGGGGAACAAAATCTTTGGTATCAGACGTGATTTTCAAATCACAAAAATTGAAAACTCAAGTGAGGTAGCCTATATTCTTGGGTTCTCACTAAAAATGTCTTTGCATGTTCAGGGCCTCTCAAATGTTAGGACTATCCTGTTCTTTTTTCTTCCTCACGGTGCTCTTCTTTGCCAAGGGCTGGCCCCGTATTATGATATAGATTTTGGTGGCTTCTCAGCCCTTCAATACTTCGGAAAATCAGGTCAGGGAATCCACCATCGTCCTCCTCGATCGTTCATTAGCATGGACACATCACAACAAGACAAGAAGACATGGAGGGGTTGGAACACCAGAGGGTGACAGGTACTGGAGGGAGGGAGAATTTTTCTTTGGTTTCCTCCCTTGGTCTCCATTTTTTTTTCCTTTTGGCAAACATACCTTGGCATTGCTACATTCCCTATCCCGGCTCCGTTCTCTCTTCTGAAGCCGTTGTCTTTTGATGGGTCCAACCATCTGTCCCTCGGCTTCCCTCACCCTGATGGCCACACCCAATAGCCTAGATTGGGACATGAGTTTGGTTTTGTTAGGATATAGTGATAGAGTCAATTCATTTATTTATTTGTTTTTCTTTCTCCTTTCTGCTGAAAGAATACAGTTTGGTGGTTTTATTTTTCCTTTCATTTCATCTTGGTTTCCTCTCATTCCAGAAGGTGCCTAACAGTCGCTCAATACATTGTCTTCAACGTAAAGTGAACGCAAGAGAGCCTTGCGCAAGGATGGTGCTCTTTTACCCGCATATATTTGATAGTGTCCCATATTTTTTTAAAAAATCCCAATATCCCAGGAAGGTGGAAAAGGTGAGATCCTTCCACCCCTGAGCCTTCTTGACCTCCTGCGGTCCAGGGCAAAGCAGGTGCTAAAACATCGCCAACTAGACTCAGGAGGCTTGATTGACAGAGGCATTTCTTGTCTGGTGATGGACCATGTTGTTGTTTTGTGTTTTGCTTCATTTCACTTGCCTTGCAGTCACTCACAATTTATGGTGCCAATCACCGTGGAGAGATCATAGAGGAAATGCTCCTTCCAGAACCAAAGAGGAGTACCATCATATATCCATTTTGTATTTTTTTAAGGCAGGCTGTTAATTGGCACACACAAAAAAGTCGGTTGTCGTTCATACATTGCCAGTGATCCGTTTGAGCTTCTTGTACAGTTTTCTATGCCAGGAAGGGGTGGGGTTGGGATGCCATTTCCCATCACTCTCCCCCCGCACACTCAATGTCAATCTATGCTTATATACCTATATATCTATATATCTATTTTTGTAATTGGATTTGAGGTCCTGCCACCCACCCCAAACTTCCCAATGTGGATGCCACTGAATTCATCATTGGTATGGGTTCTTTTTCCACCCTCTTCATTGGTAACAAGAACAAGGAAAGGAGGCAGAAAAGCAGGGTTGATGGGTTTCCTGGGAGGAGATAAAATCCATCCAGCTTGGGGCTGGAAGTGCTCAGTGAACGGAATGAAATCAAAGTCAATTGGAAGGTCAGCTGCCAATCCAGTGTCTGGGAAAGAAAATTCAACTCCCCCTAGTCAGAGGTCTTTCCCCTTCTGATTTCTTTAAAGCTTTAATTTTTTTAAATACCCGATTTATGTACCTAAAATGTGCTTCATGACCCGCTTTAATTCTAGGTGACACAGTGCAACTTAGCTTGGATTCCCCATTTCTGATTCCAGGGGAGAGGAAAGGGGGTTGATTTCTGAGAGTGTCTGCATTTTCCCCACACACACACTTTGGCTTGGAGTTTCTTTGAGAGGAATCATCAAAGAACAAGTCTTCTCTTAGGTGGCTCATGGTTGACCATGTTTGTGCACTCGGCGGTAGTTGTGGTGGGTTCTCATGGGATGGTTGGCTGGACAGAGAAGCCTTCTACTTGTGGACTGTAGAGCATGGGATGAAGAAAGGGCATTGAACTGGGGAAGATGTTCATGAGGATGATCTGATGATGTTCAGTGAATGCTTTCTTTGATGAATTTCCATGCCTTTTCCTTCTTGGTACTATTAATGCTACCAGCAAAGATTTCTTTTTTAAAAAATCACTACTGACACTTCATTCTCGGCTTAGAGAAACCCCTCTTGACATATTCTGAAATAGATTCTCGTTGCTACTTAAATCTAGCTATTGTTTGTCCCCAAATAAGATGCAAACAATTCCCACGCAACCTAATCAAGTGCATTTTCCCACACTGAGAATGCTTTCCAGCTCACCAAAGATGGCATTCATTTGAAATAAGGGACTGGTGACCTGATATTGCAGGCATACGAACATATGAGGTTGAGTTCTACTGAGTCAGACTAGTGGTCTGTCTGGATCAGGGTTGACTACGTTGGCTGGCAATGGTTTTCCCATGGTTTCAGGGAATAGCATTCCCCAGATCTACACCAGAGGATACCGGGACTGAATCTAGTACCTTACATATGCAAAATATACTGTTTCAGTGAACTATATCCCCATTGCCCTTTTTGCCCAGAGTGCAGTAATCTTATATCTTGCTGATGTTAACAGAACCACAGTGGGAAAAGTGAACAAGATGGAATGAATATCCAGGAATCTGGGTTTTGATATATCTGCATTCAGTACACTGTACTAGCTTAACATGGGAGCAAGAAACTTTCTTGCCCACTCTGGCAACTTTTTGGTATGGATCTATTTTTAAGGCAGACATCAGTCATCAGTGACAAAGCTTTCTTTGCCATAAAGATAACTTTGGAACATGAAGCCTCTTCATTTAAAGCCTCTGCAGTTTGATCTGCCTCTTCCTCTTCCTCCCTCCCCCATCCACACTATGAAAACAATCTAACACTCTCTGGTTTAGAGGAATTCTTAGGGGAAGGAAGGGGAAAGATGTCGTCACTCCACTAACCCACCCACTTCCACAGTTTTGATAGTTGCTCATGAGATGAATTGTGGAAACAGCCCTATGTAAATCAGTTGGGAATGTCCACAGAGTTTCAGATGGAGGTCTAAGTTGGACCCTTCCCCTGGGACTCTGTGGTAGCCCAAAGCATCCTCTGCAGATGGTGTGGTGAGATGTCCACTGCTTGTCATTGCATGATGTGTGCGCATGTGCAAGGGGTATGTGCATTGCACACATGGAGAAAGGGATGAGTGCTTTGCTGTGTGGAGTTGGAGGGATGTAGGAGGGTGGCGTGAAAGATCATGCTTTGGAAAAAGTGCTTGTAGATGAAGATGGGACTCCAGGATTGGTGCCTGGTTCTTCCTGCCAGCGGTTCATACATCGTCGGCGTGCATTCATGAAGAAGTTGCTGACGGTGTTCAGTTCCAGGCCCAGCTGTTGGGAAATGGTCATCTGCATCTCTTTGGAAGGGCGCTTGTTCTCTTTGAAGATGGCAATCAGGGTCCTGCGCTGGAGGTCTGTGAAGACCAGGCGCTGTTTCTTGGGCTGTAGATTCCTGTCTTTCTGCTGCTCTTGCTCTTTACGTTTGCACGCTATATGTTTTAAAAAGAAGAAAAAAGAATAGAGCCATTACTCACAGGCAGATGCTGGACAGCTTCCAATGTTTAGATGCCCCATCTGCCCCAGCAGAAAACCACCTCTGCTACCTGCCATGGCATGGCTAGAGCAGTCAGGAAGGAAGCCTCCCTATGGCATGTAAAGTGCTTCTCCCCTTTGGAGCCATTCCAGGTTGTGGGGGGAGCAAAATGGAGCTATATTTATTTTTATTTATTTATTTACTTTAAAAATTTATATCCTGCCTTTCTCGGGTCATAGACTGACTCAAGGTGGCTTACATTAAAACATAATTAAAAACAAATAGAACATTCAATTTATTGAATGGTTCTAGTTTGCTCCTACACCTGAAATGGCTCCAAAAGGGAGGAACCCCTTTCACACCACAGTGAGACTCCCTCTAAGACTGAATGCTCTACCCCCTCTAGCTATGCCAGTGGCTCCCTTCCCAACAGGGCCCTTCCCCTGTGGGTGTACATCATTAGCATCTCTTGTATGGTTTTTTTGATTGGTTTTTTTTTAACAAGGGCTGCATATTCTTTTAGCTAAAATCATTCATCCTCAAACTCTTGAACATACAACTCGGACTTGCATCCATTGGTGACATTTTTAATCTGCTTCTCTTTCTCACAAGTTGGAGTGTGCAAAATGTTTCTCTAATTTGCACTTGGTTCTCAGGTTCATTTAATCATGTGCAAATGGTTCATTTTTTTCACCCATTTCATTCACTTTTGTTTTGTTCATTTTTTTGTTTTTATGCATTTTTTAAAAACCTCAAACAACATCATAATCCGACTTTAATCATCAGCTCCAGATCAGAGATCCAGCGCACACGTGGTTCTTTCCAGAGGAAATTTTATTTTCATCACAGATCCTGCAACACAGGCATGGCTGGGGTCAATATTTTTACAGCATTCTGGCCCACAACAGTACTGCATCTTGGGGCGTATGGTAAAATAAAATGGACACCAAAAAAAGGTTGTTGTGTGCTGGACCTTTACTCTGAAACCCATCATGAAAGGAAGACTACAGTGTGGCTTTGGGACAAAAATAATACTGTATTTGCTCAAATCTAACACTCACCCTTTTCAGCTGAATTCCGTCTCCAAAATCAGGGTGTGCATTAGATTTGATGGTTAATTAGATTTTGAATAAATGTGGTATTTTGATTATAAGTATAGGGTGTGCATTAGATTCAATAGTGCATTAAATTTGAGTAAATACGATAATTCCCCAAACTGAACAACCTAGGGAGATTCCAACAACAGAACTCCATTCTTTGCTATTTGTTTAAGGCTGCATGATTTCCAAATGAATGGAAATGAATACAAATGGAGCCTGTCCTAATTCATTTCCATTCATTTTGAAAATGAATGCACATACAGTACTGATGTGGTGCTCATGTCCTGCTATCTGACCACTGGAATGTCTAATGAAACCTGCCTTGGCTACAGAAAATTTGGCAGGTATTTATATCAATGCATTTTCAGGTTCATAAGGACTAGAATCCTGCATGAACAGTTGAGATGTTCAGGAGATCAAATTCTCTGCTCCAACCTACACCCACTTTGTCATGAATATGGAGATATGTTTGAATTTCTGGAAACAGACATAAAAACCACATAGGCTGCAATCCTGACTTTAGGCCAGAAAAATGGCCCAGCTAAGCTGGCCGCAGGAGGCCATATCCTGAGCTGGCAAATTAAGCCAGATCCACAGGGCTGAAGGCCTCTGGCTGGCCCAACTGCTGCTGAAGAGGCAGCAGCACAAGGGAAGCATGCTCTCTGGGCTGGTGTAGTGCAATATTCTTAGGTGAGCTGGTGTAGTTGTGCTGTATCCTGAGATGGGTTGATATAGTTGTGTTGTATCCTGAGGTTGAGAGGTTGGCCTAGGACTCAGAATTTTTTGCCGTCACTTCCAATTTTACTCTGGCATATCGTGGACCCCTATGAGTCTATTCAGATTTATTCCTGCTCCTGAGGTGGTATAACTTTGAGGAGCTGTAATAGGCATGTCTGCCCTGGAAACAGGCTCTGTAGATGCCCTAATTGCACTGTTCTAGGCATGCCCTCAAGTCAGTCCAGGTTCATCTGTCTAGGGCCAGCCTATGTTGACTTATGCTGGCCCAAACCTTTCTGGTGTAACTGGGCTTCCCCATCTTGGAATTAGGCCAGCCCAGTGATAGATAGGCTAGCCCAAGTGCACTTCAGGATTGCAGCCATAGTGTCATGGGGTGCAATCCTAACCTAGGTCAGCACAATTCATGGATTTCCCCATTCCTGTGGTGATGTAGGGAGGCAAGTGCATTGTGCACTGACCTAACCCTCCCGCAGGAGGGGCACTTTTGTGATACCCCCAGGCCAGCACGGGACTTTGTGTTGGGGCTTAAGCTGGCCTAACTGGGGGTTAGGAATGCAGCATTACTCTCTAACTGGCCACTGTCAGTTACAACTGGCCACTGGCCACTGGTCAGTTACAATTGGCAATGGAGATTAAGTACTAGATAGTATACTGTAATACAAAAATCAGATATTCATCTGACGCTGTTTTTTCTCCTCTGGTTGTGATGATTCCTAAAGGGAACTGGGAACTGGACAATATGACTTTTTCATTACTACTGAGGTCTGGAAATGAATAGTGCAATCCTAAATATGCTTGCTCAGAAGTGAATCCTTCAGATTTAAATGGGGTGTTCTCGTATATTAGGATCACCTGAAGCTACAGACAGGTGACAGAAAACTGATAACAGGCAGTGTGAAAGAGCTAATTGTAATTGTAAGAATGTCAGGTGAGCCCTGAGAATGAACCAAAATGCCCATCAAGACCAGTGCTGCTCCCCACAAAGGCCAACCAAATCCCTCTGAGAAGTTCCACATGCAGGCCACGGACATCCTAGATTTTTCTCCCAAGCACCTGGGATTCAAAAGTACATATATGAGCATCACCGATGATAATAATAGCAGTTGATAGATCTCTCCTCCACCACCCATTCATCTAATTACTCTTTCAAACTATCCAAACCAGTGGCCATCACCACACCTGTGGCAACCAAGCCTGTCAGTTACTGTATTTACTCAAATCTAACGCTCACCTTTTCCAGCCAAATTTAGTCTCTAAAATCGGTGCACATTAGATTTGATGGTTAATTAGATTTGAGTAAATGTGGTGTTTTGATTATTATAGGGTGCACATTAGATTTGATGGTGCAGTAGATTCAAGTAAATATGGTAATTCTGCTTTTGTGAAGCACTTTTGCTTGCTGGCTCTGAATCCTGGACCATTTGGAATTATTAGATTATGGGCAAAATAGATTATGGACAAGGACCGGAGTCCTTGCTCCAGTGTAAGAACAATTTACTCTAGATTCCAATATGAATTTCCCATAGATTTTTACTAGGAGGTGCAATAACTACGGGTACACGTAATGTATCTTACGTGCTCCTGTAGTTACTCTGAATTTGGGAGTTATGTCTAGTTCTAGCATTAAATACTGTTTTTATTTTGAACTTTTCCTAAAAAAATTCCTGCAGACCTATTTTAGTCTGTCACATAATGGGTTGATGTTTCATTGAGGTATCCATCATTCATTCATTCCTTTTCCTTTCTGGTGAATTGGTTCAAAAAATTTACTGTTCAAACACAGGAAGTGAAACTCCTCTCAATACATTTTGCATTTTCATTTAAAAATATTCACATCTAGCTTCCTTTATAGATTACTGAATATTAATTCATTGTTACTTTGGGTACAGCCTGCATTAAACAAAACCCCCAGCAGATGAATGAAAAACCTACCCTATGACCATCAGATGCTTGCAAAGGAAACAAACAAAAATAAACCTTTTTGGCACACAATGGTAACTTTAAAAAAAGAAAGATACCAAAATTTAAAAAAAACAAAACAAAAAGTAAGAATAGGAAAGAAAAACAGAGACAAGTTTGCAAATCAGAACTTGGAACAAAAGCATTTGCTACAGATCACAAACTTTCATTCCTCCCTTCTCCCTCCTCCCCCAGTTTCCCATCAACTCCCCCATGCCATTGATTTGCTCATCGATCTTCCGCTAATGCATTGATGTCATAGGCACAAATCTCCCCAAACAAATTCTGTGCATGGGGTATGCTGCACCAACCCAAGGCGCATTGTCGCATGGCTGTGTGTGATCGCTCTTACCGTTGCATGCGTGTGAATGATACTGATAGGGTCATCACCAGCTCCCATTCAGTGTTCAGTGGGTGAATGCGTTTCACAGTGTTAGGCTGAAGGGCCCATTTTGAAAAGTGCTATGAGGCCATGTTCACCCTCCTTTAAGTCTCTGAGCCATCCCTTCATGGTTTTGCACCCTTGATCCCAATATATCCCTTCCTATAACATTCACTCTTCCTATACCACCAACTTCAGCCAGTCAAAGATCCCCCGATTCCTCAAATGACTGCTTCTTCACTCTCTTTCCACCCCATGCCTGCAATGGTTGCAGATCCCCACAGATCTCCCATGCATTTGCTGCCCTTGTGCCTGAAACATCTTCCCAAAGCCCTACAGATCTCCTACTCCTTTAACTGACTCTGCCATTTCTCCTTTTTTCTCATTATTTCAGAACTCCCTCCATAGCCTAGTCTGTTTTATTTCTCTTATGTCTGAAAGTGCCCCCACCAAAAGAAAACCTATGTGACACCATTACTTGCACCCTTGAAATCTCATCACAAAACATGCCTTTGTCATGTTTGGCTCAAATCTTCATCCTTTCAGCTGCCTGTAACAAAGAGCCCAACTAGATATGATGCAAAAGTTTTAGGACGGATGAGAACTTCATCTATTCTTCAAAACGTTATGGGGAATGAAGCTACAAGGAATGAACCTCGATGAAAGCAACACACACACACGTACATATCTGCCCTCTGAAGTCCAAAGAGAATGAACCTATTATTCTTAGTAACAATCTTTTGAATATCTATTGGAAAATGCCTTCTCACCTAATTTTGTCCTCACAAGGGCAGACAGAGCTCAGCTCAGCTCCAAGATTCTCTCTTAGGAGGTACATGGCACTACCTTTGATTCTCTGGTTCCCCAACCCAAAATAGCTCTCAGAGGTCCCAATAAGAAGAAGCCTTTCCTGACCCCCTTCCCAGGAGATGCCAGGGATGGAATCTGCAATATTTTGCATGCAAAATAGGCGCTATGGCTGTAATCCTAAACGCCAATTAGGCCGGCCTATGTCCCAGCATAAGTCTTGTGCTGACCTGGGGATGTCACCAAAGTGCCTTAAAACACTTCTGCGCCACTACTGGGCCAGTGCACAAACATGTGCTTGCCTCCCTCCATCATCAGAACCAATGAGTCATGCCAGGCTAAGTTAGGATTGCACCCTATGCCACTAAGCTATAATGTGGCCTTCCATTAACAGTGTGTCTCACCCTGCCTGATATGAAGCCTGATCATTGGTCCATGAATGATTTTCAGTGTTTTTCAACTCACAGCACAACTCCTAAAGATGTCAAGGCACACCATCACTTTTTTCACAATTGACAAGGCTTACATCCAGTGGTGGGCTTCAGGAGATTCTCACAGAACCCTTTGCTAATGAGCGTCTGGTTCTGAGAACTGGTTATTAATGGGACATAGAACCTATTGTTAATTTAGGCTATTAGGATACAGAACCTATTGTTAAGTTAGGCTATTAGGATACAGAACCTATTGTTAATTTATTTGAATCCCGCCACTGCTCACATCCTTCTTAATAAACGATCCTGCCCAAAACTCCCACAGCATACCTGCAGATCATTTGTGGCACTGGCTGAGAATCACTGGTCTAGATAGAAAAATATTTTTATTCTCTGAGCTGCAACATCTTTTCAGAGGTCATCTTGGAGCTACTACCTGAAATTCTTTAAACTGGAAGTACTATGAGATTGACACTGGCATTTTCTGCATGCAAAGCATTAAAATGCTCTTCACAAATATTCTTAATGTCAAAAATATTCTCCTATTCAGTAAAATCCCATGTTGCCTACTCTGGTAAAGGTTTTCCCGGGTCTCAAGCATGTACAGGTCTTTCCTGCTGTGGTTTCTTCATACATTTGACATGCAAAATGCACATTCTTCCACTGAATCATTATGGTCTTTCTGTATTTTATTGTTACATTACTGTATTGTTCAGTGAAGGCATTGTTAAAGCTATGAAATTGGGGGGGAAAAAGCAGGCCTCCGTCAGTCTTGGAAGACTATGGTATCGTGCTTGGCGCTGCATACGGTGCATGTGAAGCACGAAAGCCTGGGCTGGATTGTTATGGAGGATAGGCTGTTACCCAAGCAGCAAGTCCCCCCTCTCCAGGCCACTGAATTAGTCCAATGGAAAGGCAGAGCCAATACAATTGGATCCAGCTGGTGTTGCAGAGCTGGGCTAAGGACAGGAGCTCACCCTGTCCTGAGGGGCCAACCTGGGTCTCGAACCCTGGCCTGCTGATTAACAGGCACAGCACCTTAACTGCTTGCGCCACCCACAGCCCTTGAAATTGGGAAAGGGCTACACTTACAGTGCAATCCTAAGCATGTCTACTCAGAAATAGGTCCCATTGTATTCAATAATACTTCCTCCCAGGAAAGTGTGGTTAGGATTGCAGCCTGAGTTTGGAGTTCAGATGCTAAGATCAAGCCCTCAAGGTAATAACAAGTGAGCTTCTGAGCATGCACCGAGCATTTTCCCCTCACCACTGAAAAATCACTGCCGATTCCAAGCATTACAAAATGAAGAGGGTGTGAATTCCAGCATCTCTCAATCTGGAAATTAAGCATGATGACAGCAAATCTGAAACTCTTTGGTTCCATTTTATTTATTTATTTATTTATTTTTAAAAAATCCTTCGTGCAGAAGCAGCTTAACATGTCCCTTCGCTGTTCAATATAATTACAGCTCCACAGAGCAGGAATCAATAGCAGCTGTAGTTGAATCTATAGACAGAGTCTCTCCAAAGCCGCAACTGACGGGGCTCTTTCATATTTCTCATCCCCCATGGATGATTGCCCTGCCGGGCTCGAACTAACAACAGCAGCCATCATCAGACTCTGGGGGTGCGCATGTTGGAAACAACTCTACATGCACACCAAAGGCCACCTTCTTTAGAGAAATGTAACAATAGGCAGCATTCACAGAGCATTCTTTCAGAATTGCCTTCCAGACACCTCACATACATTAAGTGTAGAAAGTCATACAGAAGCCCAATCAAGTAGGCCAATGAAAGAATCCAAACAAGTCTGGATGGTTGCCACATTTGGTCAAGCCATGCTAAATCCTACTGTGTTCCAGTGGTGCCACAGCCACATCAAGTGACCGATTTACGTAGAAGCTAAACAAGCTATAGCTTAGGGACCCACTCTCTTAGGGGCCCCAAAAAATTGAAAGGAAAAAAATGATGTAAAAATAATTTTGTTATGTGCAAATAGCTTTAGATAACTATTAGGTCCATAAAATACCATATAGCAAATATTCAACACAAAAACCAGCAGCAATTTATTGTTGACAAAAGACAGCTGGACATATAAAGGGCCCATTACCTTCAATAGCTTAGGGACTCATCAAACCTAAATCCGGCCCTGGCCACATCCCTGGGGAGGGATTTCCAATCAGACAAAATGGAGTAAAGGCAGTGACCACCACTGGAAATGGCCAGACTCAAGAATATGGCAGCTACCTTGGTTCTGAGACTATGCTAGCCTGATGTGGCTTGACAGGATTGAATCGGGTCCTTTTTGCTACATTTGTTCTGAATCTCCCATTCTACCACAATGATCAGTCATCTGTTACAAAACACACAACAAAGAAGAGTGCTGTGAAGGTAAGGTACAGTGCTTTACCTTGAGAAGGCCTCTGTGACTACCCCTGAACTGCAGGATGGAGCACATGCTCCATTGGCACACCATCCATATAGAATGGATGACAGAGTTCCTGTACCTCTAACCACTGCTCACTGCTGCTTTTTAAACCCTTCTATGTTGAACTGCCTAAGGAGACTGCTTCTCTGTCTTTGAAGCAAGGCCAAATGGAGCAGAGGCATGGGAGCCTCTCACTGTGCATGTCCAGAGATCTGGACATTTGCAGTGCACCTTAGCTGGCCGTTTGAGCCTGCTCAAAGACAGAGCAGCAGCTCCTGGCCGCTGCTCCATCTTGGAGCAGGCCCGAATGGGCGCACTGAGGTGCGGACGCACCGGAGGACTGTCAAACTCCTCTGGCACATCACCCTGCAGTGGTGCGTCACCCAGTGCGGCACGTGCCAGCCGCACCACCCTGGTGATGCCACTGCCTGGGGTTTTACCGCTCACCTGAGATCTTTTGAAACTGGGACTTTCTCCAAGCAATGAAGCTGCTTGACCCCTTTGCATAGGAGGCACCGACACATTCTTTAGCTGGCCACAAAGCCAAACTAGCTCTCTGAGCAAGTGCATGTATGTGGATGACCTACTCTGGTGTGCTTTCGCAAAACCTCCTGGGAAGTGTAATGATTTTTTCCCCTCCGATTCCTCAGCAGCCTGGTGTCTCAAAAGAAAAACCAAACACACAAAAAGAGGAAAGAAAAAACTCCCTACTGAAATCACCTCTAAAAGAAGGAGTATATAATGGGGACAATCAAGGGGCTTGCTGGGGAGAGGGGCCGATTATCTCTCCCTGCATGAGCTCTCCAAGACATCTCACTAAATATACCTGATCGCTCTCCACATGCTGAAGGATTGGAAGGCAAGCAATGCCTCCATTGTGTCTGCAAATGTTCCTGTTTTCCTTAACCCTCTTGCCACACAACCTGTAATTTTCTTGCCCCCCCCTTTCAACTTGCCCCTCTCACATAAGTGCTGGCGATTTGGAGCCAGCACAAAAGATTGTCGGGGGGGATTTCATTACACACAGGCTGTCCTGTAAGTGGGACAAAGGAAACACACACAGCAAAGGTTTTGTTTGTGTTGACAAAAGAAGTCAGCACTGGGGTGAATTGTACAAAGGGGTGGTCTCCACAATCCAACCCTCTAAGCACAAGCCAGAGGACTCAATAGCTGACACAGGTCCCTGGCACTGGCCCAGCAGTGTCGCACATGGGCCAGAAAACACATTTGAGCCTCATGGTGAGATGGGGAGGACAGTGTTAAGATGTACACCAGCCTCCTCACATCCGATCTGGACCAGTGACTGGTAAGTGGTAAGCATCAGCTCAGGGTGACTGGCATTGTCCAAACCATTTTGGCCAATGCTGATAATACATCAAATGACCCCAAATGATAATACATCAAGTGACAAATTATTTGATGATAATACATCAAATGCGCATCAACCCCCATGCGCATCAACCCCCCATGCGCAACATTCCCCCCATGCGCAACAGCACTAAATGCACAATAGCAGTAAATGGTATTTAAATCTTATTTAAGAAATGCTTTTCTGAATAAGAAGATCTGAAAATTGCATAAGAACAGAAGAAGAGCCTCTACTGCAGAGGTCCTCAAACTACGACTCGTGGGCCGGATACGGCCCGCCATGGCCCTCAATCTGGCCTGTGGGCATTTTCAGAACGCCCCCACCCTCCCGCCGGAGGTTGGGGGGAAACCCCATGGGCCTCGACACCAGGCGCACTAGCAACTGAGCAGGAAGCACGCACGCACGCCTGTTGCCGCTTCTCTGCAGCGCCAGGGGTTTCCTGGCCAGCTTGCACACCCTTCCCACTCAGTTGCTGCTTCCCGCTTTCTGGCTGGCGTGCGCACCAGCCAGAGAACCTCTGCCGCTGCAGAGAAGCGGCAACAGGTGTGTGCGCTTCCTGCTCAGTCACCGGCTTCCTGCTTCCCACTTGCTTAACGAGTAAGCCCATTACTTCTGTGTAGGAATGCTTAGGATGGGACTCTGATGCTGCAAGCCTGCCACATTTTCCTTGGAGTAAGCCCATTACTTCTGTGTAGGAATGCTTAGGATGGGGCTCTGATGCCACATTTTCCTGGGAGTAAGCCCATTGACTATCATGATATTTACTTATGTGTAGGAATGCTTAGGGTGGGCTCTGATGCTGCAATGCTAGCCTCAATTTTCTAGGATGGATGGGGCTCTGATGCTGCAGGACTGCCACACTTTCCTAGGAGTAAGCCCATTACTTATGTGTAGGAAAGCTTAGGATGGAGCTCTGATGCTGCAATCCTAGCCACACTTTCCTGGGAGTAAGCCCATTGACTATCATGATATTTACTTATGTGTAGGAATGCTTAGGATGGGGCTCTGAGGCTGCAATCCTAGCCACACTTTCCTGTGAGTAACTATCATGGGATTATCAGGTAAGAACACCCCATGTCTACCTGAAGCTCCTGCTTCCTGAAATTAAGTACAGGAAAGCAATACAAGTATTTTTGCTTCGTTTTAACATGTCCTACATTTTGTCCTACATTTTTGGGGTGTCCTACAATTTTTTTAAGTGGGTAGGAATTTTATTAGGAATTTTGGAATTGCCATTTAGGAATTTCCAGTTTGGTGTCTGGTCACCCTGCCCCACTGGGGGTTAGGAGGGGAACCATGCAGCTGCAGATTACTTCCTGCAACTTCCGCAGCCCCCAATCCCCCAAAGTCCTACATTTTGTCCTACATTTTTGGGGTGTCCTATGATGTTTTTCAATTGAAGGAACCCTACTACAAATATAATATGTGCACTGTGCATAGGAATTCGTTCATTTTTTCCAAACTATAGTCTGGCCCCCGACAGTGTCTGAGGGACAGTGAACCAGCCCCATGTTTAAAAAGTTTGAGGACCCCTGCTTTACTGTATCAGGGCAAAGGTGTGTGTGCGTGCACACACACACACACACACACACACACACTTACTCATCATGGCTTGTAACCCATGATGGTCTTTTCATCTACAAATCTATCCAATCCCTTCCTAAAGGCATTGAGGCAAGATGTCATCACTACATCCTGTGGCAAGGAGTTCCATGGACTAATTACATCTTTTGATTTTTGAGAAAAAGGTAAATAAATAGTTTCTTTTGACTCTCTCAACATTCAGTTTGAGTGGATGTGCACTAGTTCTGGTGTCATGTGTGAGAGAAAAGAGCATCTCTCTATCCACTCTATCCATACCTTGCGTAATTTTGTATATCTCAGTTTTGTATTGAGGCCTATTTTCTAGACTTTAGAGCCCCAAATGCTGTAGCCTTTCCTTGTATGAAAGGTGTCCCAGACCATTAATCATTTTGGTTGCTCTCCTCTTTTCCTTTTTCTGTTTCCTCTACACCCTTTTTGAGATGTTGTGACTAGAACTTCAAACATGGCCATCTTAGAAGCATCATCTGCCCAAAGCAGCTATTGTCCCCTTCAGACCTACAAATAGTTGTCTTCTCCAACAGCTACTTAGGGGGGCAAATGATTATTTCTGTGATGTGGGGTCCAAAAACAGAAATGGGAAAAATTTTCAATTCACCACCTGATCAGCCACAAATTTAGAGTTGCCAACACTCCACAGTTGGCCTGAAGACTCCAGAAATCAATTCCCGCTGACTATAGAAGGCACTCCAGCAGATTTTACAAGGTCTCCTTGACTCAGAAGACTGATTTTCTTCAATGGGACTTAACGGCCAGGTATGTGTGTAGGTTTGTAGTCTTACAGCACAATCCTAACCATGTCTATTGAAAAGTAAACCCATTGCGTTCAATGGATCTTACTCCCAGGAAAGTGTCTTTAGGATTGCAGCCTAAATGACATTGCATCATGTTGTGAGCAAGGGAGGAATATCCAGGAACAACTTCAATCAGTTATCAGCTTTATACAGGTTTCAAGCCAAATTCCACCCCTACATCCCTCAGTTCTGGGCATCGAAAGGAATACTACAAGTCCATTTCTGGCTTGCTACTCATCTGTGATTGATGGACTTTTAATGTCAAATATATTTTGGCCAACCCTTCTTACTTACATGCTACCATCATTTGCCACAGAAATCACCTGTGCAAAAATTTGCTCTCCAGGTGCATGAAAAATCTGTGTGAAAATTCATCCTCTGAATGTCATGGTTTCTTCTACCACGGGGTGGCACTACCGTTTCATGTGCCAACACCATGTGCTGGCTCACTGGCTCTCTTCCCTCCCTTAAGGAATATTCAGATCGGCTGGGAGATGTGCATAAGAATTGCCTTGCTGAACTGGGACAAGGGTCCAGCTTGTCCAGCATTTTGCTATAAATATTGCTGAGTTTGACATCTCTAACATACCGGTAGATCGCTCCGCAGGTGAGGCATTGTGGGTCCATATGTCCACAAAGGCCCACAATCAGGTTCAAAACCCCATCTCGAAGGGTTAAATAGTGCACGTATGTATTTTTCAAAGCATAGGTGGAGCATGCCATTAGGGGCTCACATTGGCTTTGCTTATTGATCCAGTGATGGGATTCAAAGAAATTAACAACCAGTTCTATACCCATCTGGCAGCCACTTTTAAATGGCTATTTTTAGTCTTTACATGTCCTATCTCTCATTAACATCCGGTTCTATAGAATAGGTGCAAACCTGCTGGAGCCCACCACTGTATGAATCCCCCAAATCGGGGAGCCTCGGTTGAAAGGCAAGGATGCCCCTGCCCTCCCAGGACCCTTGTCCCCAGTATTTGTTAACCAGAAGTAGACAACACCTGCACATGGATGCTTTATTTAATTATCCTCCACGGTTAGGATTGGTTATAGCAATGGTTAGAACCAGTGGTGGGCTCCAGCAGGTTTGCACTTACTCTATAGAACCGGTTGTTAATGAGAGATAGGACATATAAAATTTTAAAATAGCCATTTAAAAATGGCTGCCAGATGGGCAGAGAACCGGTTGTTAATTTCTTTGAATCCCATCACTGGTTAGAACCATTCTTCATACTAATACAGAAGAACAGCAATATAGGTTTGTGTTGCCTGTTATGGTGGCATGACAACTAATGAAAAAGAAAGTCTTGAACATTCAACCACAGAATTTACATGGTGCTGGGAGCAAATATTGCTCTCTGCAGAGCTTCCAGGTATCTTTTAGAGTTGGCTACTTTCCGTTGTACCTCATTCTTTTAAAATCATAGAACCTTCACTTTGACTAGGTGCAATGTACTCCTCTTGGTTGTGTTATATGAAGATTTAATAACCCTACAATCCAGAGTAACTACGGGAGCACTTAGGAGACATTACGTGCACCCGTAGTTACTGCACCACCTAGTGAAAACCTATGGGAAATTCATAATGCAATCCAGAGTAAATTGTTCTTACACCGGAGCAAGGACTCCCCGTAGTTACTCTGGATTGCGCCCATCGATTCTGTACATACGTCTTTGAGTTAGGTATAGTTGAATCCTTTCGTCTTATGATTTTTAATGATTTTTAAAATGTACACTTTTACCCGCGTGAAATACTTAGCACCCTATTTGAGCAAGTTGGTGGGTTGTTCAGATGACATCCCATTGAAGAATATGTTATCATCTGAGAATCCAACCATAATTGAGACTATGGGCACAATCCAGAGTAACTATGGGGAGACCTTGCTCCAGTGTAAGAACAATTTACTCTGGATTGCAATATGTATTTCCCATAGGTTTTCACTAGATGGTGCTGTAACTACAGGTGCATGTAATGTCTTTTGCGTGCTCCCATAGTTACTCTGGATTATAGGGTAAGAGGATTTTCTTAAAATAGCTTTTTTGAGATGCCGCAGCTCTGCTATCAGAACTTTAGAAACATGTTGTTATATTCTGAAAGTTTCTTTACTTTTTATAGATCTGTGATTTGTTTTCTTCTTGGGTGTGTATTTGTGTTATATGCCGATAAAGATTCTGAATGACATATAGGTTGGCGTGAACATCCAACCACTTGCATTGGCTTGAATATTCTGTCGCTTACTGCAGCATCCTGTCTCTGATCATGGCCCACTGGATGCCACTGCAATAATCACAAGCATGAAGGAAACTATTTCCTTCACCCCATTTTGTCCCTTGTTCCCCAGCATCTAGTCTTCAGTGGCGCACTATCCTCAGAATGGAAGCTCCATTCATCTGTTCTAACTGTTCCTAACCCTGTTATCATCATGAATTTGCCATTCACCCTAACTATACACATTATGTGCTTTAAGTTTTCAAGCAGAGGCTGCAGAACGAATCTCTTCAGGGGTATTATAACAGGTACCCGTACTCAGGGGTATTATAGCAGGTACCAGTGTGTTGGGCTAGAGGACCTCCATGATTCCCTCCAGCTCTATGATTCTTTAATATGGCAGTTTCAGAAAGTTCCTCGGGTGCGACAGAGGATTTTGCCCCTTGTAGTAACAGTTGTTGGAGCTAGTAGCTATCACTGCATCATATGGCAGTGAGTCCCAGTTTTGATCTATGTTGACAATATTGCTTTAGTTATTGAGAAGTACAAAAAAGTACACATATTAAGCCCTTATAAAAACAAAAATAAACCACAGTATTAATTATTTAATACAGATGCTTCTGAAGTTGCCTTCTTCCAAATATCTTCCTGGATTCTAGAGTTTTAAATGACCTGATCATCTTCCTTCCTATGAATTTACATCCTCCATTGTTTCATTTTGTTCTTCTTCTGTATTTGCACAGTGTGCTGCTTATTTGCAATTTGCCACAACCTAGATACATTCACTTATTTCCCCTTGTACCTGTGCTCGAATGAGCATTTGTTTTAAAAAGAAAAACCACACAAAAAAAGAAATCTTGATGTGATCCTATGTCTCATATCAATCCTTTGCACATGGTGTTTTACCAGTGCACACATCCATCCATCTGTCTATGATGCGTTTTCTATAAAATACAAACCAAAGCCACTAACCAGGTTTCCTTTCCTAAGTGGAACCAATTCTTTCAGAAGAATCAATTTTTTCACCTTTAAAAAATGATTTTAAAATTAAACAATTAAAAATGGAACACAAATATAATATAGAATATACTCAATGCAGTTTACATCACAATTAAAAATTAAAACTGAACACTAAATGAGAACTTGGGCATCAGTAAAACACTATTTTGAATTTTAAAACAGATTTCAAATTTATTGGCTCCACTTA
The DNA here is from genome assembly GCA_030015325.1 of Cryptoblepharus egeriae. Classification (NCBI taxonomy): domain Eukaryota; kingdom Metazoa; phylum Chordata; class Lepidosauria; order Squamata; family Scincidae; genus Cryptoblepharus; species Cryptoblepharus egeriae. The sequence goes on along the minus strand of JAREYC010000015.1, from coordinate 1,103,734 downwards.
GAAAATAAGATCTGGTCATCTGAAGCTTCCAAATCCACAGAGAAATTTGGATGAGGAGAATTTTGAGAGCATCAGTAAAGACGAAAGGGAAAAGCATTGTTTTTTATGTACAAATAACTTTTTTAAAAGACAAATAACTTATAAGACAAATACTTTGTAAGACAAACTAAGCAATCCAGAGTAACTACGGGGAGTCCTTGCTCCGGTGTAAGAACAATTTGCTCTGGATTGCAATATGTATTTCCCATAGGTTTTCACTAGGTGGTGCAGTAACTACGGGTGCACATAATGTTTCTTATGTGCTCCCGTAGTTACTCTGGATTATAGGGCTAAATTTCTAAGGAATTCTGCCTTGTAAGACAAACAGTGCCTTGTAAGACAGTTTTACAATGAAAATTCATTGTAAAATGAACAAATTGATGGATCTGCACCATGAGCAACAGCAAGAGGTTCTGGATGAGATCTCATCTGCAGAAGAGGAGGAGAGTAAGGAGGAGGAATCCCTCATATTAAATGAGATGAAGGACATTTGTAAACATTGGAAAATTGTGCAAAATTCTGTAGAAAAGCACCACCCAAATAAAGCTGTAGCAGTGCAAGCGATGAATCTGTTTAATGACAAGCATTTCCGTGAAATCCTCAAAAGGAGACAAAAGCAAGAGTCATTAGATTGTTCTTAGGTAAAGTTGCTCAAAAAGGTTTTCTGTTTTACATACAGTATATTACAGTGTTTATATTAATATTACGGTAATTGTGTTCTATATTATATTACAGTGTTTTGAATTCGATTACAGTGTTTTGTCATCATCTTTACATACAGTTAATATTTTTATATAAATATTTTTGGGTTGTGGAACCAATTGTCTAAGTTTCCATTATCTCCTATGGGAAAATCCACTTTGTATAAACAACGCTTTGTAAGAAAAATATAATCCAGAACGAATTGGCACCACTGTATATATTTTTCTGCTTCCTTGGCTTCCTTGGCTTATATTTGTACTAGAAACAGTGTTGGTTGTCTCCAGAGAGCACCTTGTGGGTAGTTTATGGCATTGCTTCATTCTGCTTGTGGTTAAAACAAACACTCCTTACAAAAATGTTCAGAGAAAAGGATTTGAAAACCACCATGCATCTGATCCCCACCCCCCACCCCCAGATGCCCTTCTGAGTACATGCACAAGAGGTGGCACAAGCAGCTCTTGTTCAATGATTCTGTTTAGAATGGATGGGCTTCGGGGGGGGGGGGTGACACATGTTGCCCACAGGGCAAAATTAAAAGGAAAAGTCCCCTTATTGGGGAAGTATGGTGTCCTTATCATGAATTTGACAAACATATGGGATCACATTTAGCAACAGCGCAACTGTTAAGACACTGTGCCTGTTAACCAGCAGGCCAGGGTTCAAGACCCGGGTCGGGCCTACAAGACAGGATGAGCTCCTGTCCTTAGCCCAGCTCTGCGACGCCAGCTGGATCCAATCGTATTGGCTCTGCCTTTCCATTGGACTAATTCAGTGGCGTGGAGAGGGGGGATTTGCTGCTTGGGAAACAGCCTATCCTCAATAACAATCCAACCCAGGCTTTCATGCTTCGCATGCAGCATATGCAGCGCTGAGCACGATACCATAGTCTTTCAAGACTGACGGAGGCCTGCTTTGGAACAGAATCATTAAATAAAACCTCCATGGTCAGAGGCAGTCTACCTCTGAGGGCAAGTTCAACAGCAGGAGAAACCTGCGGCTTTAATTTCTTCCTTATAAAATCTCAGGAAGATCCACCAAGCACTTCTGGAAACAGGGTGCAGGTCAAGATGGATCTTAGTGGTTAGATCCAGCAAAGGTATTCTATGGTAGGTCTATCAGAGGCTGTTAGCCACAATAGCTGGACTCGGGATACAAGGCCACGTTTTTGAATATCAGTTGCTGGAGGTGACGTTGTTTTGTGGATGATTCGGCCCAGCAGATCTTCCTTCAGTACTACTTCTCCCCAGTACCCTTGCCCACTTGCTGCAGCAAGCAGAACCTATGATCCTTTCAGTGTTGGGGGAGCTAGTCCTCCTTTCTAGCTTTCATATTTTACTAGACAGGGCTTTTCTTTTTTTCTCAGTAAGCTTACATGCTCCCCTTCCCTTCTATGCCTTGCTCATCATTAGTTGTATTTTTCACATTTTTTATGTCTTCCTTCCTCCAAAGTGTATATACTTCCTCCCTCCTTTGATCCTCATGGGAACCCTGTGAGGTGGCTTATTCTGAGCGATAGAAACTGATTCAAAGTCACTTGAGAAGCTGCATGGCTGAGCAGGGATTTAAACCTGGATCATCCAGGTGTCTATCTAACTCCTGAACCACTACACCATCCTGCCTCCTTATCTATCTACAATATTTACATGCCGTTTTTCAACTAAAAAGTTCACAAAGTGGTTTAAAAAGAAAATGAAAAAATTAATAGCTAATGGGTCCCTGTCCCCACTGGCTTCGCTAGGGTGGTGCGGGAGATGTGGCCCACACTGGGTGACGCGCCGGGGGGGGGTGATGCACACAGGGGGGCTGTCAAAGGTGTACCTAGGCAAAATTTCGCCCGTGGCAAGGAATGAAATTTTGCCCCATCAAAACAGTTAGAAGGGATCCCAGGAGGTCATCTAGTCCAACCCCCTGCTTGTAGCAGGAGAGATGGGGCCCTGTCGCCCGTGGCAGATCGCATCGCGCTATACCCTCATTACACCTCTGTGGGCTGTGCTGGTGCACACTACCCCCATCAAGCCATATGTCATTGGTTTCATCCTGGGAGCAGAGTCCAATGCAACAATCCGTTTTGAGCTAGCACCTTTCTAGCCATAGTTATGGCCAAGAAAGTAAAAAGCCCCAAAATGTGCATATTGCGGCTTTACCTGCAAGTAAGAGAAAATGCACCTTAGTCTGTGGGAAAGTGCAGGCTGAGAGGAAGCCATAGACATTGGAAGGGTCCTGATCCAAGGAACAGAGCCCCCAAAATCACCCCAGGAGGAATTTCCCTCCTAAAAAGCTCAAATTTGCATTGTTTACTCATGAGTAACCAGATGTGCAAATTTTATTTGTAAAGCCTTAAAGTCCAAACTTCTCTTCTCCCTCTACTCATGCCTCATCTGGATCTCCAGCTCTCTTTTCTCTAGGCTTTAAGGTCTTTGGGGGTGGGTTAAGACACTTTTGACATTTAAAAATACTTTTTACCAGATGTCCTCTTTTTTCCAGGACATGTTCTCTTTTTTAGCCTTGTGTCCTGAAAAAGCCATCCTTGTCCTCCATTTCTTTGTGAGCAGGCAGCATGGAGTGTGCTTGTAGTTCATAAATTATAAGTAATAAATAATATTTAATAATTTTAAATTTAATAATAATCAATAAACGGTGCAATCTTAACCATGTCTCCTCAAATGTAAGCCCCATTGTGTTGAATGGCTCTTACTCCCAGGAAAGTGTCTTTAGGATTGCAGCCATAGTGTTTAAATCTGCCTATAGCCTACTTGAAATTAATAAATGATATGTATTAAATAAAATGTAATAATTTTAAATGTAATATTCTGAAATATAGTGTTTAAGCACATGGAAGCAATACTCACAAGTCTTTTGAGCATTTATTTTGTTATGTTCTTCACTTTTCTTGGGTGTCCTACATTGAGGGGGGGGGACTTTCTCCTCTGTTCGATTATGACATATGATCACCCTGGTCTAGCGACAATAAGAAAAACTTGCTGGGTTTAAAACTTATTTAATCACAAATCATACTGAACCTGTTTAAATATAGGAACTTAAAAATTGAACTGGGAGTTGAAACGTTGGGTTGAGATTGATTAATTTTAAAGTATAATTTGTTTTAATTATTTGATGATGTCACTTCCAGCCATGAAATCACTTTTGGTGTATCCTGGACAGGCTGTTCCTCTACAAAGTGGGTCCCAAGCTCTTCTCCCTCTTCTCCAGTGGTTTGAGAACCACTGGAATAAGTTGTTAGAAATGGGGCACCTTTGAGGGGATGACACCACTAATGAACAAAGTGGCTAAAAATAATGGTTTTTAGGAATAATCCCATCATGTTGGATGCGTAATTTGCGTAAACTGTTGGATGCGTAATTTGCAGCAGAATGCAGTGAAACAAACCGCTTTGAAATATATTTATTCTATCAAAACGTGTGGCCACAAAACAAATGGATGCTGAGTAATGGCTCATAGCCGCACCCATGTTGTTGCCCTGTTGTTGCCCTTGCCCACTGCATGGGGGTGATGCGCTGACCTCCCAAACCAGGTGATGCAAACCCTAGTGACGCCCCTGCCTGTCCCAAAAGGGCTCACAATCTAAAGTGCAAAAAGAACACCAGCAGACCCACTTGAACGGACATTGCTGGGGTGAAATGGGCCAGTTACTTTCTCTCCCTGCTAAATAAAGGAGAAACACCCACTTGAAAGAGTGCCTCTTGCCCAATTACAGATTATGGGAGCTGTAGAAACTCCCATCCCATAAGATAAGAGGATCTTTCTTTCTCCCTCTCTAGAGCTGTATTTTTTCTCCTACCCAGTCTGGGAGTACTATTATCAACTCTACTTTTGGGGTTAGAATCCTATTCCACACTATGCTGGAGTTCTATAGATCTGAGATTCTATGCTATGGATTCTATAGAGAAGAGATTTTCAACCACTGTGCTGTGGCACAATGGTATGCCACAGATGATCCTCAGGAATGCTGCGGGACTTTGAACAAAGTCAGTTTGGGGGATCTGAGCCGTGGCAGGCTTCAGGGGATTCTTTGCTAATGAGCTCCTGGTTCAGAGAACCGGTTACTAATGGGTCATAGAACCTGTTGTTAATTTAGGTTATTAGAGTATAGAACCTGTTGTTAATTTATTTGAATCCCACCACTGGATCTGAGCCCCTTTCTTGTAGCATAGGGTAAATTGATGGTGTGCCTTGACAATTTTAGTGCCTTGTCAGTGTGCCGTGAGATGAAAAATCACTTCTGTAGAGGTTCCTCCTGGCCTCTCTGAGCCTGGTGCTGCTGTTCACCACTTGATGAGTGGTAACTGTGTTTAAATCCAGCCAGGCCAATAAATCCTACAGAACTACCCAAAAGCTTTGGGGAGCTCAATGCCCAACAGAGGAATGTGTGGGAAGATGGTGGAAGCAGGGAAAGGGACCCCTTTTGAAAGTAGGACCTTGCGGTGGAGATCTGGTGACTCTATGCCTCTTTGGTTGGCTCTATCAGGGACAGGGCACTGGGTTAGAAAGACCCATGAGCCTAGCTATGGGAATCGATTCCCTCGAAGCAGTGTAAGCCGGCAATGTCAGTTCCCAGGTTATTGGTATGCAGCCGGCGTGTCCTGAATAAGCGTGCTCTCCCAAGCAGACTGTCTGCAGCAAGGCAAATTAAATCTTCCTCTGAACTCTGCAAATTAGGATGTAAGACAATACAAAATGCTTCTGAGTCTGTCTGTGAATCTATTTTCACCTCTTCTGAAAGCAACTTAACCATCCATGAAAAAGGAAGGAAGGAAGGAAGGAAGGAAGGAAGGAAGGAAGGAAGGAAGGAAAGGAATTGGTAGGAGAAGGAAGGAAATGGTAACATACAGAGAAGGAAGGAAGGGATGGTGGATTCAGACAAGGAAGTTTGGAGAAGAAGCTAATGTAATGAAGGAAAATTTCTTTCTTTCTTCCTTTCTTCCTTTCTCAACCCTCCCCTTTATCTTTCTTTGCTTCCTCCCTTCACTCCCAATATCCTCTTCCGAGTCAGCGCCAGCTAATACGACAAGAGCCAATTGCTTCTAATAAACTGCCCGAGTAACACAGCATGGCAGGCGAAGTCCACATCGGGTGCCAGAGGGTACCTGGAGATCTGTGTGACAGCTCAATTTATACCTGGCGCGAGGTGAGAGAGCAAACCGGGGAGCTACTGCGGATAAGAACGGCTGGCTGGCTGGTAGGGATGGGGAAAAAAGGCTGGGATGTTCTATGGGTAAAACGTCTGGATCTGTATGCAGTATGGCAGTTTTGTTCATGTCCAGGGTCCAAAATTGGTATGGTTGGTCTCCTGCCCCTTTTAAACACTGGAGTGGATATCCTTCAAATGAAGGCATTTTTGTATAGGACACGCAGAATGGGGAGACCACAATTCCGCCTGACAAAAAATTCAGCACAAATTTTGTAGGATGCCAAGAGATCAAGAAGGATGCCAAAAGATCAAGAATATACCAACAGAGGAAGAGCATGGCTGGATCTGACTGAAGATACATCAAGTGCAGCACTCATTCCTGCCTCTTGCACAGTTCAGACAGATGACTCAGGGAAGCAGGGCACAAAGGCTGTAGCCTACTCTGGATATGTGTCCCTACAATAGGGTGGCCATAATTCTCTTCCACAAAATTGGGATAGAATCCTCTGTCCCATTTGCCAGTAAGTGAACACAATTCCCCCAAATTGGGATTCTCCCTGTTTTCCAGGACATATTGGTAACCATACCCCTAGTAGCTGGTACTCTGAGATAGACTGCTCTTGGTTGTGGAGGTTCCACCAACCTGACATCACAAAATGCCCTCGGTAGCTCTCTCTACCTCCATCAATTTAAGTGAACCTCAAGACCAGCTATTATAACAATGGTTTTTATATACCACTTTTCAACAAAAAATGTTCACAAAGCAATTTGCAGAGAAACTCAAACTACTAAATGGCCCCTAAAGGGCTCATAATGTAAAAAGATGCTGAGAAACATCAGCATACAACCAGTAGAAAAGGCCTTGTGTAGCGGCAAAAAGGGATATTCTCCTCCTGATGAGGACTAGTACCATTTGCTTCAGTTACCAGCGAGCACAACATCTTCTAGCAACAAATTTCATAAATAAAGAGGGCCTTTCTCTCACCCCCAAATCTTCCTCCAATCACTTTTACTGGACAGTTCTAAGTTCTAGAGTTCTAAGAGTAGGGGAACATTACCACTCTGTTTTCTTTATACTGTACACCATTTTCTAAATCATCATGCCCCCAAATCCAGAGTAACTACGGGAGCACTTAAGAGACTTTACGTGCACCCGTAGTTACTGCACTACTTAGTGAAAACCTATGGGAAATGCATATTGGAATCCAGATTAAGTTGTTCTTACACCGGAGCAAGGACTCCCCGTAGTTACCCTGGATTTTGCCTTATATAGTGTCATTTAAACCATAACCTCTCCAACAATCTCAAGAGTTTAAGACAATCATTCCTGCTACTTACAAGAAGTTGCATCTTAAAAATTTAAGTTGCTTTTGAAGATGCAGTGTTCCTTGAAATGCGACACAAAAACCATACTATCCCTCTCACAAGTTTTGGGTGCTTTTGTGAAATCTCATTCCAGGATAGCAAGTTCACAATTTGCATCCTGAGATGCACTGTTTGGTTATTTAAAAATAAAAATAAAAAGATCCCACATTGGCTCAGTGGCTGTTTAATGTCTAACAGGTGCAGGAAATGAGCGTGATTAGAGCTGGCACCGTCAACCTGTACTGATGTCCAGAAACAATAAACTTGACAAGGATTGGCACGGAAAATGCCAGCCGTGCATTCACGCCTCCTAACAAGCGCTTTGACCACATAACAAGCTGCTGGCGGGCTGGGTGAGGTTTCACACCGTCCCCGGGTGCCTGGCTCGAAACCCCACAAGCCAGATTGATGGGAAAACATTTCCTCTTGGCGCAAAGGGAGAGCGTGAGCCCCAGACGCTGGGTCTTCCCAATAAATCTACGTATGGCACAGGGCTCCAGCTAGAAATACCCACAGCCAAAGCTATTCATTAGAGGGGCCGATCGATGGGGGTTTTTTTATTATTCATCTACCAAGTGCATCCCAAGGCCAAGCACTGCAAATATGTCAGTGTAATTAGAGACGAGGAGAGGCACTTTGAAATGCAGGCTCCGTCCCTTCACCGAGCTATATTTGATCTCTTGTATGAATACATATGCAGAATTATTGGTATTTAACTGATCATTAAGGAACATTAAATGCGTCTTTTTCAACTTGGTTGCTCTGCAGAAGAGGCCTTGCATTTACACTAATGGTCTGCAGCAATGGCCGAACACCTTTCAGCTTGGAGCTGAATTGGCTCTCTCATTTTAAGCTTCCTTGGAGAAGGTTGCAGCTGGGTAATGTTGTCATAATTCTCTTCCACAAAACCAGGACAGGACCCCCAATCAAACAGTATGTGAATGCAATCCCCCAAAAAAGGACAGTCCGTGTTTTCTGGGACATATTGCAACCCTAAAGCTGGGGAAATTCCCATTTTTTTCAGGAATTCTATTCCAGCCAGTGATATATAGGAAGCTGCTGCCTTGCACCACATCAGACCATCAGCCCATCTAGCTTAGTGTTTGAGGTTTCCAGAAAAGACATATCTGACATACCTGGAGATAACTGCCAAGAATTGCAACTGGGATTTTCCACATGCAACACATATGACCTTTCATGGAGCATCATCTCATCCACCAGGAGCACACGAACAGTAATCATGCTACATGAACCTAACCAAGCAATATAGTCTGCATCTAAGGGCCTGCTCACTGGGCCACCACTAATTCTGATTCAGCTGGTGGGTATCAATGACAGGGGTTTTTCAAAGATGGCACTATTACTGTGCAATTCCTAAAACTAATGAGCAGCCTTTAGGGCCCAATCCGAATGAAACTCAGCACTGATGCTGAGCCTTAGCACTAGTTCTGGGTGCTATTGTGATCTCTTGGGGGTGGTGAGACTGGAACGAGGGTAGGGGAGGCACAGGGGTAGGACAGGGTGAGACTGGAGCTCCTGTGTATCCTGAACTCCATGTTAATACTGTAGATATATGAAGTCTGCACTAGCAAAATAGCCAGCGTAGACTTGAAAAGCCCCATTTCAGGGCTTGGGTCTTCTCCCAAGGAGACCTCTAGATGCTTCCCATCACCTACTAGATATAGGAGTAGCCACTTTGGCACCGCTGCTCCACCGCTGCATTAGAGAGCTCAGAATTTGGTTGTGATGGCTATATTATTATAGCTTGCTCAGATACCAATCTGAGCCTCTTGACGGTTGGTTTTTGAGATACGGTATGACTGGAATTCTAGTTATCCGTGTTTTCTCATTTGTCTTTTAAAATTCAGGTCTGTAGACCTCAATATAAAATCCACACATGCCCACTCAGCTTCTTCTGGAGGAAGAAAAAACCTAGAACTGTGGATAATAAACTGTTGACTTTCAGATTACACCTCAGCAAGTATTATGGGCTGCAGAACAGCAGCAGTGCAACAGCAACATCAAAAATGAAATCCAGACAGCTATTTCTGCCCATTAGAAACAACCTCTAAACAACCTTTGCATTTTTGTCAAAAGGTTTTGCCTGCTCAGACAGGAGGACAAGATACCTTTATACCATTCACCTTATATAGTTAGACTTTCAGTCCATTGAGCTAAATATTGTCTTCTCTGACCATCTCATCAGATCTCCTCTTTCCTCTCCCGGCTACTCAAGATAAGGATTTTGAATAGCTGGAGACTGAATGCATACCACCTGTGTTCTGCCCCTGTCCAATGGTGATGGTCCTCCCTATTGTTTGCCTGCAGTCTTTAGCCTAGTGATCTTCAACCTTCTTCATAATATGGCACACTGGTTGAAAACTGATGCTTTAGATCAGTGGTGGGCTTCAGGTGTTCTCACAAGTTCTATAGAGCACCTTTGCTAATGAGCACCTGGTTCTGAGAACCTTTACTAATGGGACATAGAACCTGTTCATTTAGGTTATTAGGAAATAGAACCTGTTGTTAATTTATTTGAATCCCACCCAAAAAAAAAACAGGCCTCCGTCAGTCTTGGAAGATTATGGTATCGTGCTCGACACTGCATACCTGTATGCAAAGCATGAAAGCCTGGGTTAGATTGTTACGGAGGATAGGCTGTTACCCAAGCAGCAAATCCCCCCTCTCCACGCCACTGAATTAGTCCAATGGAAAGGCAGAGCCGATACGATTGGGTCCAGCTAGCATCGCAGAACTAGGCTAAGGACAGGCGCTCACCCTGTCTTGTGGGGCCGAACCGGGTCTCAGGTTAACAGGCATAGCGTCTTAACCTGCTGGTTAACAGGCATAGCTGGTTAACAGGCATAGCGTCTTAACCGCTTGCGCCACCCACAGCCACTTTAAATATAGGCTGCATCTCAACAAGGAGGCTCTACTGAGATTTCCTGGCTAACAAATATTGATATAAAAGCAATTACCTGGAACTGTTATGGAATTATGTTATGTATGGAACTGTTATGAACAATTACCTGGAATCAGTGCTAAGCTCTTTAAGCTTTAAAAGTCTAACACAGCGATCCATTTGCATCAACAACATAGGTACGACTATCGAGGGTAACATCAGTAGAAGGAAGAAGCCAGTGGGTTGAGAGAACTTTAAGCCATCACCAACTGTGCATGATGTAATGTTTGAGAAATTTGTTTAATTATAACTGAAATTAAGGAGGAATAGTTGATTTATTTAAATCAAGGCAATTTAAATCAATTACTTAAACCAGAAGAAGGAAAACCTGATTTCAATCAATGACTGAAATCAAACAATGATAGGCTGATTTAAATTGGTGACTTAAATCAGCAAGAAGGAAAGGCCGATTGAAATCAACGACTGAAATCAAGTTCCTATTGATATTTCGTGTTGCCAAATGTCCAGTAAAACTGGTACAGTCCTGGTTTTAGGGGATTGCATTCACATGCTGGCAAATTTGACATGGGATCCTGTTCCGGTTTTATGGAAGAGAATTATGGCAACCCAACATAAATTTCTTACACAGTGGTGCAAATCTCACAATGGAATCATGCTCTTTTACTACTAAACAATTTACAGCATGTAGGAGAGGAATACTGTACTTTGTATAATTGCTTAGGTAACTGTATTTTACTAAATAAATACTTATTTTAGACTACGAGCTCAATCCTAACCATGTCTACTCAAAAGTAAGCCCTTTTGTATTCAGTGGGTCTTACTCCCAGGAAAGTGTCTTTAGGATTTTAGCATACATTCGAGAATATTGCCTTGTAGAAATCTTTGCTGGTTACAAAGGAAGCCATGGTTTCATAAAGAATATTAATCATATACAAACATCTGTAAGAAGTAAATTTTGCATAAAATAAAGCAAAATATACAGGTGTCCCTTGTTATGCATGAGGGTTCTGTTTCAGGACCTCCCATGGATAAAAAAAATGGAAAATATATTTAAAGCCCCACTTCCAGGTTTCTTGCTCCTCCATTGTTCTTAATGGTGAGTGTGAGGAGACTGTGCCTCTGTAGCTGCAGGGGTTTGATTCTGCTCCCTACTAATACCATAAAAAAAGCAGGCCTCTGTCAGTCTTGGAAGACTATGGTATCGTGCTCGGCGCTGCATACGCTGCATGCAAAGCACAAAAGCCTGGGTTGTATTGTTATGGAGGATAGGCTGTTACCCAAGCAGCAAATCCCCCCTCTCCACGCCACTGAATTAGTCCAATGGAAAGGCAGAGCTAATACAATTGGATCCAGCTGGCATCGCAGAGCTGGGCTAAGGACAGGAGCTCACCCTGTCTTGTGGGGCCGACCCGGGTCTCAAACCCTGGCCTGCTGTGGGTAGCACAAGTGGCTAAGACACTATCTATCTATCTATCTATCTATCTATCTATCTATCTATCTATCTATCTATCTATCTATCTATCTACAGTATTTATATACCGCTTTTCAACTGAAAAGTTCACAAAGCTGTTTACAAGAAAATGAAAAAAATTAATAGCTAATTAATAGCTAATGGGTCCCTGTCCCAAAAGGGCTCACAATCTAAAGTGCAAAAAGAACACCAGCAGAAGCCACTAGAACAGACATTGCTGGGGTGTGGAGGGCCCGTTAATCTCCCCCTGCTAAATAAAAGGGGAACACCCACTTGAAAGAGTGTCTCTTGCCCAATAAGCAGGGGTCTGTTAATACCATAAAATATTTGAAAAAAAATAAAGTTTGTTCAATGGTTTAAAAACAGCTTTTCTTGCTGTTGTAGAAAGGTAGCAGCAATCAGAAATGCCTGATTCAGCTGAAGAATGGAATGATTGCTTACATTATTGCCTCTCTACAAAAGTAGAAAAGCAGTTCTTAAAATTGTGCTTTGCAGTGGCCATTTGTGCCAAGTCAAATATGTGTATTAAAAAAATATGTGTATAACAAGGTTGGACCTGTCCTTTACCAAATGGAACATATTTCTGGGCATAATTCTTGACTGAGCTGGAACAACCAGGCCATAGGGAGCTGCATTGCAGGTTGGGACGGTGCTGGAAGTCACCTTAGGCAAGCTGTTTAATTGGCGTAAACCTAAGCAGTCTGTCTGAGGCTGAAGGTCACAAGGCTCGCAAGTGAGGATTAGGATCTGGCATGCGCTGCCACACCAATCCTACCCCATCCTGGGCCCATCTCCAATTCTTTTTCTACCCCTTTCACACCCCCCAGAATGCCCTCTCACCACCCTACCAATTCCTGTATTGGTTGACCCCAAATTACCCCATCTGGCATAGGGGCTGGATCTGCCCTAGTGAGTCAAATCCTGAGTTGGACCTATGCCAGCAAAACTCACAGTATAGATCAGGCTGCCCATGCCACAAACTGTTTCGTTTGGAAACTGAAACAGAAAAACACACAGCCCAGTCCTATGCATGACTACTCAGAAGTAAGTTCCATTACAGAAAATGGGTCTTCCAGGTTAAGTGTGTATACAATTGCAGCCACAAGTATTCCTGTTTTCCAGTTTTTATTCAGTATTTCTTCATTTTAGATGAACTATATGAAATGAAAGATGTTATTTCTTTATCTTTTCAATAGAAAAACCTCTTTTAACTCATTGAATCTATGGGAGAATGCTGGAAGAACCTGCATTATCATTAACTTGCAGAATTAACCCATCATTGCAGGAGTAAAATGTTAAGAATATTTGTGGACCTGGGCACAGCAGGGTACTGGCACCAGGTGGAGGGTACTGGTGGGCATTGAGCACTGCTGGGCAATGACAGGCACTAAGCACCAGAGGGTACCATAGGGCATTGGTGGACAGCAGCAGACACCGGCAGACATCCCTACTGGGCACCGGTCACCATTGGGCAGTATTGGGCAGCACTGTGCAGTGGACAGCAGGCACCACCATTCGGTGGACACCAACAAGCTGCAGCAGGCATCATCAGACACCCTTACCAGGCCACCATCTGGCAATGTGGGCAGCAGGCACCACCATCAGGCACTAGTGTTGATGAATGAGCAATTCTTCAATATTAAGTATAGGAAAAAAACACGTTGCACCCCTTTGCACCTCCTTAGGGGTTACATTTCTAAAAATTGGTACTTAGTGGGTGTTCACATCATGGAAGGAATAAACTCCCCAGATTTGTGGTCTTGGGCTGGGCTTTCATGTGTCAGCAATTCTTCAATGTTAAGTATAGGGATGAAAACATGTTGCACTCCTTTTCACCCCCTTCCAGTTTGAATTTCCAAAAATCAGTTCTAAGTAGATACCTACATCATGGAAGGAACACCTTCCCCAAATTTCATGCTTCTAGGTCCAGGGGTTTTGGCTGGGTATTGATAAGTGAGTGAGTGAGTGAGTGAGTGAGTGAGTGACTTTTCAATTACAAGGAAGTGAGATTGCAGGGAATAACATCAGTAAATGACCTAAACAATAATATAATCAGCATAGGATGCAATCCTAAAAACACTTTCCTGGGAGTAAGAACACAATGGGGCTTATGTAATAGAGTCTCTAACTCTAAAAAGTTAGAGACATGGTTAGGACTGTGCTCTAATAATAATAAATTATACATATTAAATTATATGTAATAGTTTTAAATGTAATATTCAGTAATATAGTGTTTAAGCACATGGAAGCAATATACACAAGGGTTTTGAGCTTTTATTTTGTTAAGTTCTACACTTTTCTTGGGTGTCATTTATGGAGGAAGGGGCTTCTCCTCTGTCCAATTATGACTTATGATAACCCGGGGCTAGCAAAAATAAGAAAAACTTGCTAGGTTTAAAACTGATTTAATCCCAAATCATACCGAACTGGTTTAAATATCAGAACTTAAATTGAACTGGGTGTTGCATAGGACTGAAAACTTTACTGAATTCTTTGTGGGGGGGGGGGGGTGTTTGAGGTTATTTGTGTGAATAACTTTAATGTATTTACAATTATTTGTTTTAATTTGTTTGATGATGTCACTTACAGCCATGACATCACTTAGCAGATCCTAGACAGATTTCCTGTCAAAAAAGGGGATCCCAATCTAAAAGGTTTGAGAACCACTGCCTGAGTAAGAAAAGGGGTACTTTTGAATAGGGTGACACCAGTAGTGACCAAAATGGCTAAACATCATGGATTTTAGGAACAATCCCATCTTGTCATATACTGTTGGATACGTAATTTGCAGCATAATGCAGTGAAACAAACCACTTTGAAATAATTTTATTCTATTAGAATGATTGGCTAAAAAACCAGCAGAGGTGGAGCAATGGCATGTAACCACCACCACTATCCAGGCTGATGGCCCGACCACTGCATTGGGGTGACATTGGGTGACGCAAACCCTAGTGATGCCCCTGCTTTAGAGTAGACATGCTTAGGATTGCACCCATAGCCTAGTATGGTTACTCTGAACTGGACATCCTCAGAATACTACAGTTCCTATTATTCCTGAGGAAGAGAGATTGGAGTGGAAAAAAAAAAACTCAGTGTAAGTCCCCTTCCTAGAATGGGGTTTCAAAGATACTCTGATTTCATTTTCCAGGTGCTTTGGCACAGTCTGGTGTGGCTGACATGTTCTCGGCCCCATCAAAATCCTCTCTGGCGCAAGGAACAATCAATTTCCCTGTTAAGCTGTCAAAATATTTAACAGATATTACAGCTAATGGGCAAGAGAGCACCTCGACTGCCAGCCAGAAAGAAAAATTGCTTCACAAGAGCAATGCAGATCAGGAGTGTTCCTCGAAGCTCACTGGCCAGGGCTTGGTGCCAGGATCTTGGCAAAAAAGGGCCTGGCAAAGCAAAGTCAATGGGTAGGTGTGTGTATGTATCACTCATAACGAGCGCCTCACATAACAAGTGCCTCACATAACAAGCGTTTCACATAACAAGCGATTCCATAACAAGTAATCCTGCTTCACAAAACAAGTTCCGCTTCACTTAACAAGCAAGCCTGCTATGGGCACAAGTGCTATGGAGGTTCTTTAAAAGGGCTGCCGGCCAGTGCTGCTGCATCTAACTGCCTGGGGGTGCCAGAGGCAGCTGCCCCTACCTGCCCCCAAGTGCCCCCACCGACCACCTTGAACCTCCAGCAGCAGCCCAGGTAAGTCTCCCAGGAAAGTGTCTTTGATTGCAGCCTCCTAACCATGTCTACGCAGAAGTAAGCCCCATTGTGTTCAAAAGGGTTTATTCCCAGGAAAGTGTCTTTAGGATTGCAGCCTAAGTAGACTTCATAGGATCATGCACATTGAATGAATGTTTTGAATTCAATTCCAGTGTTTTGTCATCATTTTTACATCCAGTTAATATTTTTATATGAATATTTTGGGGGTTGCGAACCAATTGTCTGTGTTTCCATTATTTCCTATGGGAAAATCCGCTTCACTTAAAGAGCGTTTCACTTAAAGAGCAGGCCTCCAGAACGAATTAAGCTCTTTATGTGAGGCACCACTGTATAAGGGGATGTGGGCAGTGGTGGCATTCAAATAAATTAAAAACAGGTTCTTTGTCCTAATAACCTAAATTAACAACAGGTTCTATGTCCCATTAGTAACCAGTTCTCAGAACCAGGCACTCATTAGCCATGGGTTCAATAGAACCTGTGAGAACCTCCTGAAGCCCACCACTGCATGTGGGTGTTGTTGGTTCCTCTTGATCACTTGATTATTCATTTATTTGTTTCTTTGGGGCAATTTTATCCTGCCTTTCTATAAGAAAAAATATCCAAAGTGGCTTACAAAAGGACAAAAACAAAGACAAACAAGATCTAAAACACATTTTTTGGGTCTACTAACCATGTACAAAGAGACAATTTTGATCCCGAGGTTTCACTCACAACGTTGGAGAGGGTTTACAAGACTTTGTATATCGTCTGGTCTGAGTTCTAAGTAGACTTTTTAAACATATTTCATTTTAAATGTTTCGTCTTTAAAAAAAACTGCAGCCAGCCACCACATAAAGCCAATTATCTATCTATCTATCTATCTATCTATCTATCTATCTATCTATCTATCTATCTATCTATCTATCTATCTATCTATCTATCTATCTATTGCTTTTCAACTGAAAAGTTCACAAAGTGGTTTACAAGAAAATGAAAAAATTAATAGCTAATTAATAGCTAATGGGTCCCTGTCCCAAAAGGGCTCCCAATCTAAAATGCAAAAGAATACCAGCAGAAGCCCTTCATTCTGCAGTAAACACTGAGCCCAGGAGTAAGGACAGGAGACAGCAAGCATGCTGTATGTGTAGAGTTGCCATATGTCCCAGAAAACCAGAACCAGTCATGATTTGGGGGCAATTATATTCACATACTGGTAAGTTTGACAGGGGGTCCAGTCCCAGTTTTGTGGAAGAGAATTGTGGCACCCCTACCTAGCTGCAATCCTAACCAATTTAGGCCACTTATGGCACTTTTGCGACACCCCCAGACCAGCACGTCACTTGTACCGGTACGTGTGCCAGCTGGGGGTTAGGATCATAGCCACATACAGACAAAGGTCCCTAGGGAGCCCATACCCCTGAAACTTTACACAGTTGGTGAATGGTAAGAGCCCTCCAACGTCTCAAATACTACAAGGTCTTTCTCATACAGGAGCTGCAAAGGATTGAACCCAGGACCTCGTGCATGCATGTCCTACTGGAATTTTGTCCATGTAGCCCAACTGCTCTCCAAAATCTGTCCTAGCTCTGCTGCCTGTGAACCCTTTAGGTGGAGGTGCCAGGAATTGAACGGGAGTCCTTTCCAAGCATGTGCTGTACTGCTGAGCTAATGTGGGTATATGAAGCATTCTTCAGACCTCTGGCCCATCGAGCCCAGTGCTGTCCACTCCAACTGATGGTATCCCTCAGGTTCTATGGTGGTGAGAGGCCTTTTGCAGCCCTACCACCAGAGATCCTTTGAGGTGGATCTGAAAAGTGGGGACTTCTATCCTGGGATGGTGCAAGATCTCCATGTGCCTGAAGTACTACAGCAAATGCTGCCTCCCTTATCTTGGAGGGTGACATCTCAGTAACTTAGGGGGTTAGGAAAAGGGGGTTAGCATGGTAAATATTGCCAGGGCTGGCATGCACCCTGTCAGTGACCTTTCCAGAATGGAGTAATTCTGGAAGCAATGGCCATGTAGTGTGACAATATAGAATGGAGAACAGAGTGCCTTTACCTTTAGCCATTAAATAAAAAAGGTAATTTAAGCAGGTGCTGCTTTTTAATTCCTTCTATATTGAACTGAATCTGCCTAAATTCCCTCTTCTATGCAGTGGTTGAAGGTACAGACACGCTGTCCTCCATTCTATATGGTCATGCAGCCATCACTGCCCAGAATGGTGCCATTCTGGAGGGGCCACTGCTGCCTAATTCCAAAAAAGAAGGAATATTTTATCCCAAAACTCTCTTCTCCTCCACACTTCCTGTCTTGCTGCTTGTCAGAGAAAAGCTTTTCCTTGTTTACCCTGACATTCTTCCAAGGCTTGAGCTTGGGACTTTCTAGATCAGGGGTGTGTAAACTTTGTTGGTAGGAGGGCCACATCCAGTGGTGGATGTATTTCTACTCTATAGAACCAGTTGTTAACAAGAGATAGTACATATAAAGTTTTAAAATAGCCATTTAAAAGTGGCTGCAAGATGGACAGAGAACCGGTTCTTAATTTCTTTGATGCCCATCACTGGCCACATCATCTCATATTGCAGGGCTCACCCATGGTCCAGATTGGGAGGGTTGGTTGCAGACCACATGGAGGCTCACGATGGGTTGCATCTGGTCCCCAGGCTGAGGTTTAGATAGCCCTATTCTAGATGCAGGACAAGAGCTCTTCCACTACAAATGCTTCCTATGAAAATGACATAGGTTGAGCCAGTCCATCAGTCCAGCATTTCCAACCCAAAATCAGCAGCAGTTCTCTCAATTGGACTTTCTCAATGATGCGAAGCTCTTAAGTCTGGACATCTTAGCGCAGAAGGAGGATGCTCTGTCACTGAGCGAAACATCCTCCCTTTGGCTGCCTGATCCAGCAATTCTTCCAAAAGCACGCTCGAGCCTCATCATACCACATCTCTCAAGCAGTAGGCCTTTACCCTCAATCCGAACTGCTCCCCCCCCCCCCCCACAGAGTTTTCACGCAGCCGATCACGTTGCAATCAAAGCAGCCCAGCAGCAACATCCAACACGTACTTAAAAGCTACTCCTGGGGGTTTCAATAAAATCGACAGCTTTAGGGATCAATGATCTGTCCTGGGTTTTTTTTTCTCTCCTCCCACCAGTGTCCACAGAAGTTGAGATGGGGGGAGAGGACAAATCCTAGAGCTAGAGTCAGGGAGAGGGGGTGGGGAAGAGAAATTTGATTGGAAATCTATCACCTACTTCCCATGATTTATGGCTCCTTTACCAGAAGAAAAAGCTCCATATGAGGGTCATTTTTAAATGCAACACTAAGGTTGCTTTCTCCGATGCTCTTTATGATCCATCTGCAAGAAATTTTTTATATGGGGAGACTTCTTTCCCCTTCACCAAATAGGTAGGACAGGTGGTACTCAACAGCAAGCTTAACATTAGGGCACAATCCAGAGTAACTACGGGGAGTCCTTGCTTTGGTGTAAGAACAATTTACTCTGGATTGTAATATGAATTTCCCATAGGTTTTCACTAGGTGGTGCCATAACTACGGGTACACATAAAGTCTCTTATGTACACCAGTAATTAATCTGGATTGTAGGAATAATGCAGAATTTCATCCTTGGAAAGTTGCAAGGCCCTTCCCCAAAGTTGTGATACATAATAAGAATAAGATTTAGCCTAATTTCAGCTGCAGCACAGAGAGAAGGGAAAAAAAACATTTCCCCTCCACTGATTTCCCAAGTAGCTTGTTTTGTACTAGGATGCAGTTTCTAAACAGAAGGCCAGCCTTATGCAGTAAGTGCAGGGGGTCTCTAAAAGTTTTGGCAGGAGGGCCACGCCATCTTTCTGATACTGCGTTGGAGAAATAAAGAATGGATTTACATTTCAAATTTGAATAAATTTACATAAATGAATATATTAGTGATGGAACTTGTGAATTAATGAATAATTTCAAATCAGTTCATAAACACTTTCCAGAGAAGGTGATCTTCAAACCAGTTCATCAGCACTTTTATACACAGAGAGGAGGTGTGTGTAGCCTCCCTGGCCATCAAAATACCCTACTGAGGAGTGGAAAGCAGAGCTTCCGTTGCCTCTGGAGGATTACAGGGCTTGCCAAGGGCCGGGTAGAGGCTAGTCAAGATCTGCCTCTGGCCCCAGGGCTAGGGTTTGGAGATCCTTGTACGAGTAGTGTTTTAATTGTTTTTAATTGTATGTTTCTATTTAATGTTTTAATTATATTTTATTGTAAGCCGCTTTGAGTCAGGCTAATGGCCCAAGAAAGGCAGGATATACATTTCTTAAATAATAATTAATAATAGTAGTCTAATGGAGAGATTTGCATATTTGCTCTTTGACATTTGCAACTGATGTGTTCCTACTTGAGAACACTTATGGTCAACATCTGCTTAATGTCACTCCTATCTCAGTAGGCACAGTGAATGCTATTCAGCCTCCTATATAAAATGATACCCGTTTTCGGTTTTCTTAACGTACAGACTGCCTCGATCAAATTTGTTTAAGATAGCAACAGCTACAGCTGGTGGACCAATCAAAGATGGACAAAAATGCTCTGGGAATAACCAGCATGTAGACAGTTAGGAGCAAACATAAGTACTGTTTAGGAGAACCACAAATCATATCCTTCAGAAGGAGCACATCCCCACCCAGAACAGGGTGACATACCATTCTGGAGTCAGCATACCAGCTGGGCAGTAGTAATCTCTGCTTTGAGGATTTCATTTCACTGACTCTTCTTCAAGTAGACCAAACTTCCCTCCCCCTACAAACAGAGATGGTGCAGATAGCTTTGGATGCCTGTCTGGGAGAAAAGCAGGGCTAAAAATGGAATTATGTAAAATAAATATTGGTGTCATTTGCATATTGATGCCTCTCAACACCAAACCCTCAGATGACCACCTCCAGCAGTTGAAGGTTGGGGAACAGACCTTTATGGGACACCATGGATCATGGCCAAGGACTTGAATATGAGTCCCTAAGAGCCATCTTCTAAAACCTCCTCTTCACATAGAATTACAGGCAGTGCAAAATGGAGTCAGCCTGTTCCATTACAGCCAAATGGTTCAGGATATATAATGGTCAGCGGTACAGAAAGCAGCTGATCAAGCAGAACCAAGAGGGATGGACTATTCTTGGTCTTAGCATAGATCTTTCACCAGGCAAAAGAGGCTATTTAAGTCTCAAATCCAGTCTAGATCTACTGCTACTCTTCTGTGTTTCTAACAGACCAGTAGATCCCAATCAACCTTCTGCCCATCCCCACCATAAAAGATTCAAGCCTAAGCCAGTATGTGAATGTGACCATCATGGAGTCCACTCTCCACTTTTGGACCCCTGTCCAAAAAGTTCCAGTTCCATTTTGGCTTTATGATAGATATAATTTAAAGATCCAAGAGGTGTTAAAACACATCAGTCACCCCCTGACTGAGCTTAAATCTTCTTCGAGATGATCTATATCGCTTGAGGTATTAACGAGTTTTCCAATTTCCATTCAATCAGCAAATCCTTCCCGTCTCCTGGCAGAGACTCTGCGTTAGGTCATTAATAATTGCAGTGGAAAGCAGTGGCCACAGAAACACCCCCTACTCACCATATATACACACATTCTGGTGCTATTTACAATGCAGTTTCCCCTTGTACCTCTTACAGCAGGTTTATTAAAAGTCACAGGAGGACCAGGTTGCTCCCATTCCATTCACGGCTTTTTAGGGAATACTGCCCTGCTCTGTATTCCACTTCTCCTCGATTCGAACTGAGATAATTTAAAAATGAATTCTAGAACTGGATTGTGTTCAGTTGGCTGAAGCTTTTCAGGAATTTCTTCTCCTCTGGGTTGCATGTACAGGTATCCCTGCTTATTTCGACAAGTTAAGGACTAGAGCTGTGGAACTCAGGGCAAAATCCAGAGTAACAACAGGAAGACCTTGCTCCAGTGTAAGAACAATTTACTCTGGATTCCAATATGAATTTCCATAGGTTTTCACTAGGTAGTGCAGTAACTACGGTTGCACATAACTGTCTCTTACATGCACCCATAGTTACTCTAGATTTGTGGGTATATCTTATTTTAGTTTTGAAATATTGCTTCCAATGCTAGCAAATTGCAACTGTTTTTTTATCTTGCTAATTCCTACTATTACTCAATGATTTCTGCAAATAAATTAACATTAATGCCTTCGTGAAAGGGAGCTAATGTGTGCGTGGTAGTGTGTGTACACATTCTCTCTCTCTCTCTTTCACACACACACACACACACCCCAAAACAATTTGAATCACCACGACACATTCAAATTAACATGGGTGGAGACAATTTTAGCCTTTATACCAGAAGTTGAAAGAATGGAGCAGGCACTGAATGGATGACTTTCAGGTTTATTGAAAGGTGTTAGAAAGCAGGGGATGCCTATATATAAGTGCCCGTTGATAAAACACAGCAAAAATGTAAACTGAATGGCTTCTTATTAGAGATGTTTGAAAACAGTGTTCTTCACTTTACTTAGAAGTAAACCTATTATGTTCAGCAAGACTTAGGGTGTGTACATTTTATTTGCTGGAAACACCTCTACTTATTTTACGGTATGTATCAGGGATGGGAAAATCCTGGCCTGCAGACCATTTGCAATTCAGGAACCCTCAATTTAGCCCCCAGGTAGCCCCACTGGAGACTGTTGGAGCTCACATTGGCCCATGGACATTCTTTTAAATTCCCTATTACCTCTTATCAACTTATGTCTCCATACGGGCTACAATCCAGAGTAACTACGGTACCTTTTACACCGACGTAGTTACGGTGCCACCTATGGGAAATGCATAGAGCAATCCAGAGTAAGTGCCCTTTACATCTTCTCGTGGTTACTGTGGATTGTAGGGCATGTCTTTCTTGTTTGGGCTGTGTGTTTTCACTGTGCAAGAGGTGTGTGGCAAACAATTCATAGTTCTCATGTGGTTCTACATACCTGAAATATAGCTCTCATGTATTATAAATAAGCTCAGTAAAATTCATTCTCTGTTATTTTCATTTATGTAAATTTATTCAAATTTGAGATGTAAATTAATCATCTGCCCACCCCAGTATATACAATTGTATGAAGTTTCTTCTTGTGCTGTGTTTTGCTAATGTGCTTCTGATAACAGGCAGATCTTAAAGCAATCAGGCATATGATTGAACCAAAATGGCTCCATCTGTAGTGTTCTATCAATGCACATATACACAATTTTATGGGGAAAAGACACAAAGGATCAATGCTCTGAAGAAAATTCAGAAATTAAAAAAAAACACATGAAGCATTCCTAATTCATCAGCTCTTCTTCAGAAGCATGATATTGTGATTTGAATCTCCAAAATCCAAGAAGAAATTCAGAGAACAAGAATTTGAGAAGCATCCACATTATACGAGCAGTCCTCGTATACCATATTTACTTGAATCTAATGTGCCATTGAAGCTAATGCACAGCCAGTGGCATAGCTAGGAGTAGTGCAAGGGATGCAGTTGCACCAGGCTACAAGCTGAGCTTGACACTAGTCACTAAAATTGTGTCTGTACCATGATCATTAGCTACGCCACTGTGCTCAGCCAGTACTTATAATCAAAATACCACATTTACTCAAATCTAACCCTGATTTTGGAGGTTAAATTCAGAAAACAGTGAGTATATTTGAGTAAATACAATACTAGATGGCAAATGAACTCTGGTTCGTGATCAAGTGTACAGCGAACAGGCAGCATATCCAATACTGCCTGTCTGGGCAAAATTACAGGCTATCAGGGAAGCCCCATGTCAAATGTATTTGTCTACTGCAACATCCAAGGTTTGAATGCTGAACACCTGCTATTTAAATGCCACATTTCATTATATATTTCAATATTGTTTCCTATCCAGGATGATCATATGACTGTATTTTTCCGGATTTGTCCTCTTTTTTAGCCTTCTATCCATATGTCTCCCAAAAGGGCTTTACTGTCCTCCATTTTGGCTTCATTTTGGAACTTTCCAGTGGCGTGTAGTACCCCATCTTGTCATATGTCTTTGGATTCATAATGAAGAGCAGAATCCAATGCATAAATCAGTTTTGAAATATCTCCTTCCTATCAAAAGATATGGCCAAAAACTAAAAATGAGCTCTATGGGAAAGTGAAAGTGGCCAATATTGCGGCTTTCCTCATGAGAAGTCAAATGTGCCATTTTCTGCCAGAAAGGCCAGGCTGAGAGGAATCCAAGACCTTGTCCTCCTTCTTAGGTTCAGGCATCTGGTCACTCTGATCCTATCCACAGTGCCCTGGGAATAAAGTAGAGTGGTGCCTCACATAAAGAGCTTAATTTGTTCCGGAGCCATGCTCTTTAAGTGAAACCCATTTTTTCCATAGGAAATAATGGAAACTCAGATGATTGGTTCCACAACCCAAAAATATTCATATAAAAATATTAACTGTATGTAAAAATGATGACAAAACACTGGAATTGAATTCAAAACATGCATTCAATGTGTATGAGCCTATGAAGTCTACTTAGGCTGCAATCCTAAAGACACTTTCCTGGGAGTAAGCCCCATTTAACACTTCTGGGTAGATATGGTTAAGAGGCTGCAATCAAAGACACTTTCCTGGGAGTAAGCCCCATTTAACACAATGGGACTTACTTCTGAGTAGACATAGGAGACTGCAATCAAAGACACTTTCCTGGGAGGCTCACCTGGGCTGCTGGTGGAGGTTCAAGGTAGTCAGTGGGGGTACTTGGGGGCAGTTAGGGGCAGCTGCCTCTGGCACCTCCAGGCAACTGCCCCCAAGTTGGGGGAAGTTAGAGGCAGCAGCGCTGGCCAGCAGCCCTTTTAAAGAGTCTCCATGCGAAGCATCAGGGCTCCATAGCACGCGTGCCCATGGTGCACTTGCTTGTTAAGAACTTGTTATGTGAAGCAAGATTTCTTGGAAATTTTTCCTTGTTATGTGAAACGCTTGTTAAACGAGGTGCTTGTTAAGCGAGGTACCACTGTATATCCCATACAACCCAGTAGGCCTTGCTTGTTGGCAAACCAGCATGGTATGCCCTGCAAATATTTCATAAGTAATCAGAAGATGGCACAAGAATTCAGAACATGAGATAAGAAGATTTGCCTGCCACTGATAAGCACAATTCTAGATGCACCACTACGTTCTGAATAATACGCTGTCACCATTGAAGATGCACCAGCTACAGTAGGTAGGATCAAGCCACATTTTGATAGTGATTTAAAATTGTGGAAATATAATTTTCTGGGCAAGCACTTGCCTAGATCCTCCACAAAGATCAGGAATAGCACATTTACTGAGTTGTCTTGGTGGAAGTTTCACCCAAACTCACTCAGAGACTTATAAAAAGTATTTGAAGCAAATGGTAAACACTCAGGCCTGAATGCTGATCTCACTTGTGGTTAACCACAAAAGACTTTCAAACCACAGGAAAAAGAGAGGCATTTTTCCATTTCAGCCTCCAACTTGGTTCCAACTTCCTTCCTCACAACTGGTTTGTTCTACCTTAGCTGGCATAACCTGCCCTGTAAATACCAATCCTACCCTGCTTCCTCCCTCCCTGCTAGTGCAACCATGTGCCAAAAGGGAGAGGGGCAGAAGACAAGGAGGCTTTGAAGGGGAAAGCTTTAGTGGCTCAATGGTTAAGACACGGTGTCTGTCAACCAGCAGGCAGGGGTTCAAGACAAGACCAGTGGCCAGATGTCATAAACACAAAAGAGGACAAGGTCCATCCAGATGAGGACATTCAAGAAAATGTAGGACATGTCAAAATTAAAGCTAAAAACACTCATATATACAGGTCCAACCTTGTTATACACTGACTTTTTAAAGCACGGATTTGACTCAACACAAACAGCCACTGCAAATCACAGTTTTAAAAAAACTGCTTTTCTACTGTTGCAGAGAGGTAGAAATCATTTCATTCTTGCAAGAAATGCAAGAGATGCAAGAAATCATTTCATTCTTCAGTCCCAGAATAAAACCCTTGCAGATACTGAGGCGCTGCCTTATTCCACTAGGTGCAACAGAGGAGCAAGAAACCTGAAAGTATGCTTTTAAACCTATTTTTCGATTGTTTTCTTTATACACTGATTTTTTTATCCATGAGAGGTTCCAGAATGGATCCCTAGTAGACAACTAGGGTCACCGGTATTCTTTTCTTGTGGTTAATTAAAACACTACAGTATATTACTTTTTATTAAATTTAAAACTATTACATACAATATATTACATGTAATTTAGGAATTATGAGAAGGCTACAGATTTCACAAGGAAACAGAAGATCCTCCCCCCCACACACACAAGGCTAAAAAAAGACATGTCCTGGAAAACGAGGCCATAGGATCACCCTGCCTGGAAAGAAATATTTTTTCTAGAAAGATCCTTACATCATGGCTTTTCATTCAGCTGCTCCCAGCCTCCCCATTAAAACTTATCTAAATAATAATGTATTGGATTTACTTAAAATCCAATATTCTGTCTCTCTGATTCCTGGGGAAAATGAATGGTTCCTGGCCCAACCTACTCCATTAAGTTGAAGTAGGAGAGAGGCCCCTACATTTCCTTTAACCCTCATAATTTTCTTTTTTTCCTCTTTTTTCCCCCTTTTGCAAAGTGCCATTTCTTTGTTGACCCTTTTCTACCCAGTGGCCTGGGCTGGGAGCAGCAGACATGATGGCGGGACCTAAACCTTGCTCCAGCCTTCCCAGCCCGACTCCGGCACCAGCAATGGGATTTTAATAGATGTATGTTCAAATTAGTTCTGGGGCTTTCAGGACTTATCAGTTAAATGAGCTTTTTCGAATTGATTCAAAGGTCACCCAGAGAAGTTTTCACATCTCTGTTATCTCTCCCTTAAGGTTCCAGGGGCAACTGGAAATGCGGAAACTGGAGGCTGGGAAAGAAAGAAAGAAAGAAAGAAAGAAAGAAAGAAAGAAAGAAAGAAAGAAAGAAAGAAAGAAAGAAAGAAAGAAAGAAAGAAAAAGATCAGAGCAGAGCAGAAAAGAAGTCTGCATGATTTTGAACAATGATATTTTCTCTTGTGTTTAACTCATGCAGCATCTTGTCTTTTAAGGTCCTTTGAGAAATAATATTAATATTACTAGTAGTGGTGGTAGAAGTAGGAATAGCCATATTAGTAGTGGTAGTGTTGGTAGTGTAGTATTAAACTGAGAGCCCAATTCTAGGCTTGTCAACTCAGAAGTCATATTAGAAGTCAGTGGGGCATAGAGCACAGTCCTAACCATGTCTACTCAAAAGTAAGCCCCAATTATCTTCAATTGGTCTTATTCCCAGGAAAGTGTCTTTAGGATTGCAGCCATATTCTGCAATGCATATCCAATGCAATGGATATTGCATATCCAATGCAACGGATAGCATTGCAGCCTTGGAGCCCAATCCTGTGGATGTCTACTCAGATGTCTACTCCCATTATAGTCAATGGGGCTTACTCCAGGAAAGTGTGGATAGGATTGAAGCCTGAAAAATTAGATGGATTAGGCTGCAATCCTAGACACACTTTGGCACTAAAGACATGTTTAGCATTGTGCTCTTAGAGTCACGCCTATGCAAGCCTACTCAGAAGTAATTCCCATTATAGACAATGGTGCTTACTCCCATGAAAGTGTGGCTAAACTGGCAGCCTGAAAGGGAGCCTGGATGGGGCTGTTATAGGAATAGGGCTCTGGCTTGAAACTAGCCGGTTTGAACTAACTAACCGGTGAAAACGGGTCTCTGGGAGAGAATTAAATGGCAGCTCCCGATATGAATTTGACAAGCCCCCTGGAGTCTCCCTGCAAAGATTTATCCCTTAATTATTTATCATAATTAAGTCCCGCTAATAGATGGGCTGCTGCAGGTCTGGGGAGATTTCTATTTATAATTAATGCAAGGAGGAGTAAATTACTCCAGGATGGGAGGCTCTTTTTCTGATCCTGGTGCGAGGACTCATATTTAGGACTCATTTTTAACTCCCCAAAATACTATTTTAGGGGATATCTATCTATCTATCTATCTATCTATCTATCGATTAATTTTAACACTATATTTCTTATTATTAAATTTAAAAATATTACATATAATTTCTTATATTTAGAGCACAATACTAACATGTCTACTCAAAAGTCAACCTTATTGTGTTAAATGGGTCTCACACCCAGGAAAGTGTATTTAGGATTGCAGCTATAATTAATGAATAAGAAGAAGAAACTGGAAACTGCATGCTGCCTGCTCACAAGGAAAAGGAGGACAATGAAGATTTTTTTTTTAGGACACAAAGAGCACAATCCCAAACATGTTTACTCAAAGGTGAGCCTCATTGTGATCAATGGGTCTTACCCAGGAAAGTGTCTTCAGGATTGCATTCAAAGCTAAAAAAAAGAAGATATGTGTTGGAAAAAGAGAACATATGGTCAGGAGCCCAAATCCTATGCAGGTCTACTAGGAAGTAAGCCCCGTTGTAGTCAATGGGGTTTACTTCCCTAAGTGTGCATAGAATTGTGGCCAAGTAACTGAAACACATGAAAACGAGTTTGGAGGCGCTCCTTGATTTAGTTCGAATCAAGAGTAGAAATTTACTAGTCGGTTTATTACTAGTCGGTTACTAATCAAATTATTTGATTAAACCGATTAAAAAGGAAAACACACTTATTTTAAGAGTCTTTTTAAACTTCTAGATTGTACCTATTTAAATATTGGCACAGCCCCAACTCCAACTCAAAATTAGAGGCAAAGAATCGAGGAAGATATTCAAACCATCTCCCACATACAGGACAACAACAACAATAATAAACCTACCGATTTCACCTGGCAAACTGAAAAAGCCTGTACGTGTTTACTCGGAAGTAAGCCTCCTGTCTGCTCCATACTACCGGAGCAGACAGCAGAAAAATGCAACCTTCACCGATCACTCTGTTGTCGCCTTTGAGCTTATCTACTCAGAAGTAAATCCCATTCAAGCCAATGGGGCTTACTCCCAGGAAAGTGTACGTAGAATAGCATGCTTTTACATTATTTAAATGTCCAAAACCACCAAGAAATGGCTGTGATCCTCTGCTCTGTAGTAGCAAATTAGTCCTTTTGGATGGCATGGAAAACATGTCATGGGATATAAGAGCAGCTGCTCCCCAGTGTGGTCAGAACAGGGTGATCATCTGTCCTCTTTTTCCAGGACGTGTCCTCTTTTTCAGTCTTGTGTTCTGGGAAAAGAACCTTATTCTCTTTTTTCCAGAGTGACCATTTGTCCTCCTTTTCCAGGACATGTCCTCTTTTTTCCTTTGTGTCCTGGAGAAAAAAATATTTCTTTTCCTCCATTTCTTTGTGAGCAGGCAGTATGTAGTCATCTAATTAATAAATTAGATGTAATAGTTTTAAATTTAATAATAAGTAATACATCTGTGTTAAAATTAACAACAAGAAAGCAATTTATACTGTATTCTTGTTTTCGGCTTTTATCATGTCCTACATTTTTCTTGGGTAACCTACATTATGGGGGGCATGTCCTCTTTTGAATTTATGACAGGGCAGCCATCCTAACCACACTTTCCTACGAGTAAGTACTATTGAACACAATGGGACTTACTTCTGAGTAGACATGCTTTGGATGGCACTGATGATCACCCTGTCAGAAGCAGTAGGACCAGCCCAAATGATTGACACCAAGAGCACAATACTAACCTTGTCTACTCAAAAGTAAGCCCCATTGGGTTCAATGGCTCTTACTCACAGGAACGTGTCTTTAGGATTGCAGCCAAGTCTTGTCTCCTTAATCCAAGACGAAGCACACGTCCCTCCTTCTCACCTTCTTGAAGCACAATCCTAACCATATCTACTCAAAAGCAAGCCCCATTGTGTTCAGTGGCTTTTGCTCCCAGGAAAGTGTCTTCAGGATAACAGCCTTACTCATACTTTCCTCCCAGCTTCCATCTCCCTCCTCTTCCTCCCTTACACTGAAAGTAAGGTGGTTGCATTCTTCACTCTACGTTCCTCTAACTTCAAGAAAAGTTGGTATATTACCTCTATTACTACCAGGTGTATCGCTACTACTGGTAATATTAAATATCCAATATTAAATTTAATATATATTAAATATAATATTACTGGTAAATATTAGATATACAACCAGACGAATACTATTAATAGTAAGAATAATTCCTGATCGAATTATTGCAACGAGTTGATCCTGAGACTGCCATTCTAGATGCCATAGTAAGTGGCAGAGAAACCCGTGGGATGTTCCTTACCACGTGGAGTAAACCCCACTAGTGTAAATGTGGTTGGGCTCCTGCTAGAAGGAACAGAAAGAACTTCTGATCATCTTTATATGCTGGTTAGTTAATGAAAAGTGACCTGATCTTAGGTAGATCATGTTAACTTGAGATAGATGCTAACTGAAAACATGGGCTACTACAGGAATGGACTACTAAAGGGAGTATATAAGTGGGCACAAAATAAAAAGATTACAGTAAACTAGCCTGTGGAAATGTGACAATTTCTTGAAAAAGTACATTGACACAAATCACAAGCCTAACCATGTCTACTCAAAAGTAAGCCCGATTGTCTTCAATGGGTCTTACTCCTAGGAAAGTGTCTTTAGGATTGCAGCCATACTGTTGGATTTAGAGAGAGAGAGAGAGAGAGAGAGCTTTACTCCGAGGTAAACACCAAAACGAGGAGTAACTTGGGCTGCAATCCTAAAGACACTTTCCTGGGAGTAGGACCCATTGAACACAATGGGGGCTTACTTTTGAGTAGACATGGTTAGGATTGTGCTCATCATATCCCGTGTTTATTCAATACTCTTTTTTCTTCTTCCTCCTCCTATTCTTCATCTTCCTGGAAAATGAAATTGAAACTGCAATCCTAAACACACTTTCCTGGGAGTAAGACCCATTGAGCACAATGGGGTTTCCTTTTGAGTAGAAATGGTTAGGATTGTGCTGTTTTATTTATTTAAGTGGTTCACTGGTTTAGTGGGTTTAATGCGTTCAAATGGATTTCCCCATTTCGGTTGTGCTTGTTAAGAAACAGGCAATTTTTCTGATGAATTACAAGTCGCCAGACGCATATGAAACACGATCTCCTCCTTACAACCTCATGATAAATAAATAAAATAAATGTTATTTATGAATGGGTTATGCTATATTCAGAGTAAAAGATCTGTTGGGAAAAATTCCCTGCAGAAATTTGGGTCACTCATATAATATCCCTTTCATTTTAAGTACATATGATATATTGCTGATCATATTTCTGTTATGATATATGGAGAACAGATTAAAATAAACTAGAGATTCGGGTGTATTTTTTTTTAATTTTCACCCCTTTCAAAATGCTCAGAAATTATTTTGGTTTCGTTATCAATCAATCAACAGTATTTATATATTGCTTTTCAATAAAAAGTTCTCAAAGCGGTTAACAGAGAAAAAGCACAATCCTAATCATGTCTACTCAAAAGTAAACCCCATTGTGTTCCAAAGGTCTTACTCTCAGGAAAGTGTCTTTAGGATGGCAGCCAAAATCAAATGACTAATGACTAACAAAGAACTAAAAATGGCATCTAATAAAAATGGATTATGAGCACAATCCTAACCACGTCTACTCAAAAGGAAACCCCATTGTGTTCAAAAGGTCTTACTCTCAGGAAAGTGTCTTTAGGATGGCAGCCAAAATCAAATAACTAATGACTAACAAATAACTAATGTCATTAAAAATGGCATCTAATAAAAATGGATTATGAGCACAATCCTAACCATGTCTACTCAGAAGTAAGCCCCAGTCTGTTCAATAGTAAGTACTCCCAGGAAATTGTGGTTAGGACTTCAGCCTCTCTCTCTCTCACACACACAAACACACACACACACACACACACACACACACACACGCTGCATCTTCCAAGACAGCCACAGGAAAGAATGCCTCTTCCAAGATGATACTTGTTGCATCTACACATACTATAGATGTATTTTAAAATTCAAGGAAATTAAGCTAACCCTACATATATTTAATGATAACCAAGATTGATACTCAAATTAACTTTTTCTCAATCAAGTGACAGTCCTCCTGATTTTTCATATATTTTTCCAAACTTCAGATTACAGGCAACATTTTAGAAGAGGTAGGTATTCCTCCCTTTCTTATACACATTCCTCTGAGATGGCCATGGCCAATTTCCTTCCTTCCTCCTTCTCCTCTTCCTCCCAGAGGGAATGCCTCATCTGAGATGTTGCTTATCATCTGCAGTTTTCATAATCACTTCTAAAAACAAAACAGAATGTAAAAAAATATACTCTCCTGTCCAATTACTATAGTCAGGGGATACCGTTCTTTAATTAATGGAAATGTTTTTGATTGAGCGTGGGAGAAAAAGGGCCTAAATATAAGGCCAACGCAAACTTAATTAAAGCAAAAAATCAGATTTTCCTCCATCATGAGTAATCTGGTGGATTAATGAACTCAAGATTGTTGCAAGCCCTGATGATGTGGTTTGCTCTGAAGTGGGAGTATGTTTGCCCCTCTCATTCAGGAGAGATCATTTCCCACATTGAATTGGATGGGCTCTAATCCATTTCATCTGATCTCTCTGTTTCTTTGTTGTGGTTGTTTTGTTGTGTTTTGCCAATCCCCATTGCCAAGGCCAACCCAACCTCCAAAGCAGCTCACCAGTGATTCAAAAATACAATACCAATTTTATTCCATGATGAGTTATATATACATGGTATATTAATCTTTAAGACACCACAAACTTGTTACTTCAAAATGCCCCAATCTTCTCTCCACATCTATAAATGTTATAGGGCATAATCTAGGATTTGTTTTTTAACCTAGTTTTTTAACCTGATCCAGTACAGCATCCTTATGGCTTTGATCTTCCCAGGAGGAATTGGACAGCACTCAATCAGATCCCACTAACCATGGCAGGTGCCAATATTGGAAATGCAAGGGGGGACTGGCTGACAATCCTAACTGTGACTGTGGGAAAGTCCAACAAACATACATCATATTGCAATTGAATGCCACCTTATAAAGTATTCTGGCTCCCTACAGGAATTGCACCAACTTCAGGGCACTACTGCCCAATGGTTAGATACGTCTGGCCACAGGCCTAGAGGTATGTTCATATACCTGTATGTGTGCTCATATACATATATATACACATATACATATACTTATATACATATTATGCTGCTGTATTTTGTTATGCTGCTGTATTTTGCCATACTAAATAAATAAACAAATAAATGTTGTACACAGGGAGACAACTCCTAGAACCTAATCCTATGCATGTCTACTCAGAAGTAAGTCACATTATAGTCAATGAGGCTCACTTCCAGGAAAGTGTGGTTAGGATTGCAGCTGCAGAGTCCCATAGGAATGCAGCTGCAGAGTCCCATCTGTCTAATCAGAAGTCCCATTATAGTCAATGGGGCTCTCTTCCATGAAAGTGTGGATAGGATTGCAGCTTCAGAGCCCCATCTTATGCATGTCTACTCAGCTCCTATTTCAAGCAATAATGGAATCCCCAGTAGGGCTCCTCTATATGAGTATTTATGGTAGAAACTGTACACTCTAGAATGGGACCGTATAACACCAAAGAGAGGAGCATCCCCTTAGAGTTTAAATAGCTTCAAAAATTAGTTGTCCAATAAAACTGGTAAAGCAGCTTTAGGAAGGAAGGCAGAGAAGCCTGGAGAGCTGCTGGCAGAACTTCCATTGTGGTTGTTGAATTTAAGGCCTGATCAGGCTCAGAAAAGTCCATCCCCTTTGTATATAAAGCTATCATGTGTAATGCAATAAACTATGCAAGATTGTAGCTCTCCTGAAACTGAACATAAATTAACATGGGGGAGTGAAAATGGAGAAAGGAAGGGAGGAATGAATGGAGTGATGGTGGGGAAGAAAAAGGAAATGTTTCCTCCATCTTTTCTACTGCTTTTTTCTTTAATATACACCATATATTTTCTACACTTTTTTCCTCTCTTTTGTTTTTCTTAGTGGATCAGGAAGAAATAAAACCAACAAAAAGGCTTGGTATTCTTGGTATTCAATCACTGGCCTCTTTCTTTTGCCCACTCCAAGGTTACTCCATGAATAGAGCACAATCCTATCCATTTCTACTCAGAAGTAAGCCTCATTATGTTCAATAGGGCTTACTCCTAGGAAAGTGTGTTTAGGATTGCAGACATTAGAGCCAAAGCCTATGCATAGCTGCTCAGAAGGAGAGTCAATCATTGGGGCTTAATCCTAGGAAAGAGTGGATTGAAACAGTTGTAGGATGTGGATATCCTAAGTTTATTTTATCTGCTTCTGGAAGATGGACCTGCTTTAATCCTGCATCTTTTACCTGAACCTTCTATCCAAGCATGTTTCTTCCATCATTCTCTCTCTCTCTCTCTCTCTCTCTCTCACACACACACACACACACACAGAGAGAGAGAGAGCATGTTTCCTAAGAAATGTCCCACTTTATTCAATACCATTCACCCTCCCATAAGCATCATAAGGTTCAGTCACATAGCAACACACATACATACAGATATATAATATGCAAATTACACACACACACAATGGATTGCTGAGAGTTTAATAATATACAGAAACAAGAGCCATTTCATATATACACATTCTCTCTCTCTCTCTCTCTCTCTCTCTCTGTGTGTGTGTGTGTGTGTATGCAAGTATATATAGACCTATAAGTACACACATGGACACACAAAATGTGTGTGTGCGGTATGTATATATTTAAATCCCCCATACGTGTATATAATATATATCCCCTATATATATGCATGAAATATTAATTGTATGTATTACATTCCCCCCACCATAGTTCCTTTCTCTTCCTTTCTTTTTCCTTTTGTCCTTTTCCAAACAGTCATTCTCTCCCCCCCCCCCCCACCCTGGTTTTATTCCTTCCCAGACTGGGGGTCGAGGAGACGTGTTTGTCAATATCCCTGCTTGCTGTTTTGTGCTTGGAATCGATCGCTTGGCTGATTTTTAGATTTCTGGCCTATTCATTCATCTAGCAGTATATAGGTTTGATTTCCCCCTCCCCTCTCCAAACCACCATATTTCCTTTGGTTTAAAATGGAAGGGGGAAAATGCAGACACAAACAATACAACACACAAACACACACACAAGAAAGCACTTTTTAAAAAATCTCTGTTGGGGGGAGAATAGCCTAACCAGATAGGCAGGGGAGAGGAAGGAGGCATCCTGCAGCTAAAATTGCTACACCAAAGGAGAGAAAAGGAGAGATGGAAAGGAAGGGAACAAGGAGGAGAAACATCAAGAAGGGCAAGATTTCAGATCTTCCAAATAATCCATCCTGTAACCACCAAAGACTTCTTCCTATACCCAAACCTATATTTCCTGGAGTACTGACCCTCTCAAGACACAAACTCTCTTTCAGTAACTGTATTTGGGAACCTTAACCCATCCCATAGAATAGGGGTCACCAAACCGCAGCCCAGGGGTCAGATGCGGCCCTTGGCGAGCCTCAGTGTGGCTCCCAGCAAGAACCCTATATCTGGCCTTTGGGCAAGCCTTCTAAGCCACTCCAATACATTCTTATATGTAAATTTATGTAAATATATTCAAATTTAAAATGGAAATTACTGTATTTACTCAATTCTAATGCTCCCCTTTTCCAGCTGAATTTAGTCTCCGAAATCAGGGTGCACATTAGATGCGATGATTAATTAGATTTGAGTAAATGTGGTCTTTTGATTATACGTATAGGGTGCTCATGAGATTTGATGGCACATTAGATTCAAGTAAATACTGTAGTTTTCCAGCCCTCAACACAGATAGATGATGTGGCCCTCCTGCCAAAAACCTTGAAGGCCCCCTGCCACAGGAAATGCAGGCAGAGGCATAAGAGCATGAATCTGCCCCACCAGCTTCCCTCACGTCCATCCTCTGGCTTCATAGCAGGATAGCATCACCCACTTGCCCACCACTGCAGCATCAGCAAGGAAAGAAGGAAATCAAAGTGGAAGTGAAGCTTGAGAGATGTTCTAGCCCAGCGTTCCTCAACCTTTTTGGTCCTAAGGACCGGTTCTGGGGGAAAAAAAATTCAGGGACCAGCCCACGGTGGGGGGAGAGTTCTGCCTCTGAGATCTGGATGGAGGGCTTATTGGAGAGTAAGCCTCACTGACTATAATGGGACTTATTTCTAAGTAGCAGGCTTGGATTGGGCTCTGCGGCTGCAATCCTGTTCACACTTTCCTGGGAGTAAGCTCTACTGACTACAATGGGACTTAGGGCGCAATACTGAGTAACTATGGGGAGTCCTTGCTCCAGTGTAAGAACAATTTGCTCTGGTTTGCAATATGAATTTCCCATAGGTTTTTACCAGGTGGTGCCATAACTACGTCGATGTAAATGTCTCTTACGTGGTCCTGTAGTTACTCTGGGTTGTAGGGTTCAGTGGGTTCAGTGGATTCAGTGGGTTCAGTGGATTGTAGGGTTCAGTAGGGTTCAGTGGGTTCTCACAGGTTCTATAGAACCCTTTGCTAATGAGTGCCTGGTTCTGAGAACTGGTTACTAATGGGACATAGTACCTGTTGTTAATTTAAGTTATTAGGACATAGAACCTGTTATTAATTTATTTGAATCCCATTGCTGGACATAGTACTGAGTAGACAGGCATAGGATTGGTCTCTGAGGCTGCAATCCTCCAACAGAGCCCTCCTGCTATGAGGAGGGGAAGAGGCACTTAGAGGAGTCCTCTTGTGGACCGGTCAGGCAGCTGCCAAGGACCTCCAGTGGTTCCTGGACCGCAGGTTGAGAAACCCTGTTCTAGCCCACCACTCTTCTCCACTTTCTCCTTTGGTTCCACCAGCAGCTCCTCCTCCTCAAATTTGTGAGGTGGTGGTAGACTTAGGGAGGGGGAAAATAAAGTGGGAAGATGCTTATATAGCAGCAAACAGCATTTGACACCAGCCCAGATGCTTGAAGATTTGGTGACTGCTCCTTATTTATGCTTAGTATTTCAAATCTTTATACTGCCTCCCTCCAAGGAGCTCTGATACAAACAGTTTCTTCATTTTGTCCTCACAACAATCCTGTGGGGTAGCCTTGGGAGACAGTGTCAGGACCAAAGCCTCCCAGGAAACTAACCTCCAGTTAGTTAGGACAAATCCCATGCTAATCTGGGATAGAATTCCTATAATTCTCTTCCACAAAACTGGGACAGGACCCTCTGTCAAACTTATGTGAACATAATCCACAAAAACTGGGCAAGTCCTGGTTTTTGGGGACACATGGCAACTCTAGTTTGAGGTTGTCACAAAAGTGTCATAAGGCCCAAACCAGCCTCCCCACACCATCGTAGGAATGGGAAGACAGGTGCATTACGCTAGCCTAAATTGGTTAGGATTGTGCCCTGAGTGAGGATTTAAGCCTGGATTCTTCCAAGTATTAAGTCCAACTCCTGAACCACTACACTATTCTAGCTCAATAGCAGAACTCCATCCCTGTCCAAACAAAACCCCAAATTCCCTTCACCGAGCCAGATATCATATATATCCCCATTTCTGCAAATGGGGTTTGTTTCTGGAAATTACAGGTTTGTTCCCACCTCATTTTGAAGACATACTTTAAACACTATTGTAATAATTACAATCCTTCCCTACCTACTCCGAAACTGACATCAGTTTTTGGAGAATAATTGTTCACTGGTGGCATTCAGTGTCACTTATCATGCAGTATCATGATTAATGCAGTCCTTAAGAGCAGCATTTCCCTTGTTATTCATTGGACTCTGTTCCAGAATAAGGAACAGAATAAGATTGTGTCTCAGTATCCACAAGGGTTTGATTCTGGGACTCCCTGCTAATACAAAAAATAAAAACAGATTTAAAACAATAAGTGTTGAAACAGGTTTTCTTACTGTTGTAGAGGGGTAGTCAGCAATTAATAATGCAAAGGACCCTACCTTTGCCTGCCTCTGCCAAAGAATGGAATGATTGCTTGCATGAGTGCATTTCTACAACAGTAAGAAAATCTGTTTTAAAAAAATGATTTGAAAGGAATATGCTTTTCCCCTTCTCCATGTTCCATCTCATTTGCAGTAACTATTTGTGCTGAGGCAAATCCATGTATAACAAGGTTCAAACTGTATTTATGTGTGAGTTATTTGTCCAACCTGAATCTAATCTTCAAGGTGAAGAAGGAGGTTATAGCTTTATCCCCGGCCACAGCAAACTTTGGGACCTTTACCTACTGCAATGATGCTGTGACAACTAACCTGTTAAAGGAGTTTTTCATGGTTAAAATGCCTGGTTTATGCCAGCTGCATAACCAGAATCAGACAATTCTTCTGTCTAGCTTAGTATTATCAACATGAGCTGGTCTCCTGCAGTTTCAGATAATAGTGTTTCCTGGTCTGTACCTGGAGTTGCCAGGGGTTGAACTGATATATGAAAAACATAGACTGTACCACTGAAATGCAGCATCCTCCCCTCTTCTTCCTCTGTCTTATATTCTTATATTCATGCATGACTAGAAACATGACTTCCTTATTCCATTTGGATAAACTCACTGCCAAGGCTACCTCGGTGAAATTGGTGTTTCTAGTTACCAATATATTAACTAGTCTTGTATTTCTGGAACCTTTTCTATACACAGGCCTAAACATATGGCACAGCAAGGACAAGGTATAGCTCTAGCATCATTCCAGGGTATTATTGGGGGAAAGGAATATCAACCAGCAGTGAGATTATTCATTACCCCCCACAGTGTCCTAGTTCTTACATTGGGGGTACTGAGGCAGTGGTAGTGGAGGGAAAGGAAACCACCAAACCAAGGAAAAATAAGGAAGATACACAACTGCAGTTTCTACCTGTCCCTGACAATACTCCTAAGGAGGACCCATCCATGGGGGAGACTGCCCACCAGAGACCCTAAAGGGCTCCTCAACCTGGAGCCAGCTTTGTGTAGACTACATGTGTGCGGCGCTCATTAGATCCATGATGCTGGACTAGATGGGTCCTTGGCTGGATCCATCAGGGCTTTTCTTATTATCTTACCTATAAATACCTCTCCTCACTGAATGTCCTTACACCAGTAATTTTCAACCAGTATGCACCATGCATGGCCCACAGGTATGCCACAGGAGTTTGAGGGAAGGGCCGCTGGGTGGTGTGAGCCTTCCCCCTGGCAATGCAGTATACATTGTCGATTTTCCAAAAACTGATGGTGTGCCTCAGTTTTAGTGTCTTGTCAGTGTGCCATGAGATGAAAAGAATGAAAACCACTGCCCTAAACACTGAACTAAATTAGTAATGGGAAGGAGCTGGTGATGAAGACTGTCAGACCCACCCCCTCCCCAAACAAAAGCCAGTGGCACTCTTGATATAGTCTGTTCCTACTACCCACGGGTCTGCTTATCCACAGGCAGTGGGACTGATACCTTTGTGCCATGTGTGGGGTGTTATCACCTATCTGCAGTCTCTGTAGCCTTCTGTGCCATATGCAGTGATGGGGTGGGTGAATTATTTCCTGAGAAGGGGGTAGAATCAACAGTGGGTCCCAGCCTTTTTATTTGTTTGTTTCGGGGGACCATGGCATGAAAATAGTTGAAGATCACTGGATCCAGCCCAATATCACCTCCAATGTTTGCAGTGGTTCTGCAAAGTTTCAGGCAAAAAATGAGGACCATTTCCCAGGGCAGCTGCCTTAGATCCATTTTAACTAGTGATAACTGGAATTGAATTTTAGGCCTTTTGTTTGTAAAATATGTGCTCTGTCACTGAACTATGGCACAAAACAGACACACTAAGAGCACAATCCCAACCATTTCTACTCAGAAGTAAGCCCCATTGTGTTCAATGGGTCTTACTCCCAGGAAAGTGTCTTTAAGATTGCACCCTTAGCCACACAATAGTCCTCATATAGGGATGCCATAATTCTCTTCCACAAAATCAGGACAGGACCCTCTGTTCCATTTGCAGGTATGCAAACACAATCCCCCAAAATTGGGATTGTCCCTGTTTTTCAAGATATATGGCAACCCTACCTTAATAGCATTTACACAGTTTGAAAGCCACAAGAACACTTGAACAGGGAGGTATGAATGTCCTTCCTATCTTTGATTAGTTTCCCTATTTTAGCATTGAAAAATACCTCTGACTTTATGTGTCAAAGTAGGAAAATGCTGTTAAACATCATACTTCCAGCCCTATTCCATAGAGTTTGCAGAATAACTGGTAAAAGCATTTTCTATATAACATCTGGTGCAAAACCCATAGAACAATATACATTATCAAATGCAAACACCCTGAATTCCACCCACGTTCAGTTCATGGAGGGAAAGGTTGTCAGGTCTACATACTGGATTTAGAAACCACAAGTCAACAACAACAAAGATGCTTTGATGGCATGTTGCAAAATACGGTAATTCTAATGGCCACAAATTTGTTGATTTGCAAATACTGTACTTCTTTTAAAGAAATCATCTAAACCAGGTATAGGAGACAAAAGAGAGAACTTCTGGATATATATAGACTTAAGGCCAGAACATTCCATGGGCTCCGTCTTGGAGATCATATTCCCAGTGGAGTGTTTCATTCTCTGACCTATGGCACTGCAGGGAGAATTCCAACACCCTCAGCATTCTTCTAATTGTCACCTTGGCCTGCAGTGTTCATTTAAATCACAATGGTGTGTTGCCAAGGAAGAGAGAAGCTGAAAGTCTGACTTGAAAAGATCTGTCTTTGACATTTACTTATTGCTATCTTGTATTTTTGACAGTATTCTTTTGGGATCCAGAATAATGGTCTTTGATCACTTTTGTGAGAAAAAATGTCGTTTTGTGTGCATGGCATACATGATGCGTATGTGATCCTGAAGCTGAAGCTCAAAAACTGTATTTATTCAAATCTAATGCTCACCTTTTTCAGCCAAATTCAGTCTCCAAGATCAAAGTGCACATTAGGTGGAATAAGTAAATGCAGTATTTTTATTATAAGTATAGGGTGCGCATTATATTTGATGGTGCATTAGATTTGAGTAAATGTGTTATTGTGGCCACCTCATGAGAAGGGAAGACTCCATAGAAAAGATATTTGATGCACTTTTCCCACTCATACAACACCAGAACTAGGGGACATCCAGTAAAACGGAGTGTAGAGCAGGGTAACCATATGACCTGAAAAACCCGGATTTGTCCGGATTTTTAGCCTCCTGTCCAGGTGTCCTACATTTTTGCTTCATTTTTAAACTTTGCGATGGCATGTAGTAGCCCATCATGTCATATGTCATTGGATTCGTATTGAAGAGCAGAATCCAATGCAAAAAACCTTTGTATCAAAAGTTATGGCCAAAAAACCGAAAAACAAAAATATAAAAACAAAAAATACATTTTTTGGCAATTTTTTTAAGCTAGTAGGAATTTTGGTTTGGTGGGGAAGACTTTTTGCCTTGGGATTCAGGAATTTTTGGTTTGGCATCTGGCCACCCTTGTTAGGGAGAGTTAAGACACAATCCAGAGTAAGGAGAGCCCTAGCTGGGTTGCCCCAACTATTCTGTATCCAAAGCAGAAGGTTAAGCTGTATCCAGAGACTCAGGAAGTCTGGGCTGCTCTAACTGCTCCAGAGCATGTTCAGTAGGCACCAAGTCAATGGCACCTGGGGAGGGCTTGCTCCTGAGGAGACCCCCCCTCCCCTCAGATCACACTGAACAAGGAACAGCTATGGTGTCTGCCTTAGAAGGAAGCCCAGAGGTTCCTGACAACCAGTTACAGCTGTAGTTCCTCTAGTGTAGGGTGGGTGCTTGGAGTGGCCTGCTGTATCCTGAGGTTAGTGAGCTGCCATAGTTGTTCCATATCCTGAGGTTGAGAGACAGGGGTTGCAGCTAGGCTGGCCCAAGAACTCAGATCTTTGGTCAACACTGCCATTCTTACTCTGTCTTATTATGGACCCGTATGGGTCTACTCATTTCTATCCCTGCTCCTGAGGTGGTATAACTGAGGAGCTGGAAGAGGGCATTTCTACTTTGGAAACAGGCTCTGGATACAGAGTAACTGCTCTTCCCTAGGCAATGCTAAACATGCCCTCAACATGACTCTCCTGAGCTGCCTGAGCTGCCCCAGTTAGGGCAGAGCAGGTCTACCTCTCTTCGGGCACCCTATGTTGCCGTGCTCTGCCCCAAGCCTTTTCCAGAGTAACTAGGGTGGAGCATTTTGCAGTTGTTCCACCGTAGTAATAGATAGGGCAACCCAGTGCTACTCTGGATTGGGCTGCCTATGTACTTCTTTTCCCAGTGGGTAATTGGTCCATGGAACTTCTTGCCACAACATGTGGTGATGGCATCTAGCCTGGATGCCCTTAAAAGGCAATTGGACAAATTTTTGGAGGAAAAGTGCACCATAGGTTACAAGCCATGGTAGGTTTATATAACCTCCTTATTTTAAATACCACCAGGGTCTTGTGTGCAACTGTATCTAGGTCACTGAGATACAGGAAGCTAGACTAGATTGGCCTTTGGCCTGATCCAGTGGGGCTCTCATATTCTTATGACCCTGATGAAACTGAAGGCAAAAAGAGAGAAGAGGATGACCCAAGGATGAGGTGGTTGGATAATGTCACTAAACCAATGAACATGAATTTGGACTAACTTCAGGAGCTAGTAAACTATGGTGTGCTTCAGTCCACAGGGTCAGAAAGAGTAGGACAGGATTTAATGAATGAGCAACAACAACAAAAGCCATCCATGTCACATCATTGCAAGAATGAGAAGAGATGTTCCAGCACAGAGGAGCTTGCAATAGAGATAACAAAAGGAGGACAACAGAGGATGGGAAGATGATGAAGGAAGAATATGCAGTTGTCTGTTGCATGGACTCAATGAGATAGATGTGATGATGCTTGAAGGAGGAAGAAAAGGAGATAAAAAGTACTTCCCCCACTCACAAATACACACCTTGTACATAACAGTCATATCCATCTTTCATTATCTAGCTCAGGGGTCTCTAAACCTTTTTGCAGGAGGGCCCCATCATCTCTGTGTCTGAAAACTAATTTACATTTCAAATTTGAATAAATTTACATATAAGAATGTATTGGAGTGGGTTACAAGGCTTGCCCAAGGTCCACATAGAGGGGTCTTCCTGGGGGCCACATTGAGGCATCTGGCCCCTGGCCCAGGGTTTGGAGACCCCTGATCTAGCTGAGTGAATGAGGTATGTTGGGTTCAACAAATGTCTGAAATCAAACCCTCAGTTAGTAGGTGAGTGTAGCTTCATACAAAAGTGTACAGAAAAACACATTAATAGTTATATTAGCACATTAATAATGTATACATACCTTTATAAGTGTATTAATAACTCAAATAAATTAGATGCTTTGCAGTTGTGGGAAGGGAATCCTCACTGCAGAAGGAAGCTGGTGTTTGCATTTTAATTGCTATGGCTGGCAAGGGAGAAACACTGGGTATTTATTTTTAATGACTATCTGGTTTTTCTGTGTACATAAGATGCATGGATCTCACAAACTGTAAAATGAGTGAACATAGGGAATGCTTTTCTTCTTTTACCACTTTGGGTGTTGAAGGAGAATTTGACTCACATACTACTATAGACTCAGATTGCGAAAGAAGACCTTTAAATTGGCATGTATGTGGTCTAGCCCATAGAATGCCTGGGCTTTACTATATGTAGGCCAATGGCAGTATCGAAATGCTTCTGCCCCTTCACAATCCATCCATTTCGGACAACACCTAACTTTTCAGTCCATCAAACATTGGCTGCAGACCCAGCTTAGTCTCAAAGCATATGCAAAGTGCATTCCCACCAACTAATAGCCAAGATCCACTCCTGTATTACAGGGCAGCCAGTACTAGGAATGTTTCCATAGAACCTTAAGCACCAGGATTTCTGTCCTGATTGACCTTTGCCATGGTTGCCCAACTTATGCCATCTTTCAGAATCCGCCTGAGGACCCAAAACTTCCCAGAAAGTGCTCATACAGCTATACCAATAGGGTGTGTGCTGCATCCTGCAATGGGAAGGCAGTCTCTGGGGCCTCCTCAAGGTAAGGGACCACTTAATCCCTTAAAATGGGGCTGCATTTTGGCTTCATTGGGGGTTGAAAGTTAGATAGGATCAGGCCTTGACTCTGGACAGGGTGACCACATACTATAACTGGAAAAAGG
The DNA here is from genome assembly GCA_030015325.1 of Cryptoblepharus egeriae. Classification (NCBI taxonomy): domain Eukaryota; kingdom Metazoa; phylum Chordata; class Lepidosauria; order Squamata; family Scincidae; genus Cryptoblepharus; species Cryptoblepharus egeriae. The sequence goes on along the minus strand of JAREYC010000015.1, from coordinate 1,060,193 downwards.
ACAGAAATATAAGACACACAGAAAAATGTAGGGCATGACAAAATAAAAGTTTAAAACACTTCAATATATTGCTATTGTGTGGTTAAACACTATATGATTATCACATTTAAAGCTATTACATATAATTTACAAATTATAAGGAGACTCCATACTGCCTGTTCACAAGAAAAGGGAAGACAATTAAGATATTTTTCCAGGATAAAAAAGAGGATGTGTCCTGAAAAAGAGGACAGATAGTCACCCAATCTAAGAAAAATGTAAGACATGACAAAATAAAAGCTCAAAAGATTCAGATACACTGCTTTCAGTTGGTTAATTTAAACACTATATGACTTATTATTAAATTTAAAGCTATTCCATATAATTTATGAATTACAAGAAGGTTTCATGCTTCCTGCTCTCAAGGAAAGGGAAGACAATGAAACATTTTTCCCCCAGGACACAAGGTTAAAAAAAGAGGACGTGTCCTGGAAAAATAGGACAGATGGCCACCCTGCCTCTGTGGCTCTCTACAAAGATAGACTGTGTCCCCTCTAGCTACGCCACTGGAGACCGAACAAAGGTCCAGGACATCACAGGCTGTGGTCGCTAGCCCAGGAATGATTCCAATTTACTCACGAGAAGCCTTGCTTGCCCAATAGGTCTTCTCTTAGTAGAATATATTAACCGTCCAGCCACAACCATCAACTACCAGCTGATCGCTTCCACTCAGTTTATGGCTGCCTGTTTACTCCAGAGGAGACCTATTGAAGCCACTCTATGGGACTGGATTCCCTATTTTTAGTCTACCTTTGAAATTCCTCTCCATTTGAACCATCGATGGAACCTTTTAAATAGACCACAGAGCACTATCCTAACCATGTCTACTCAAACGTAAGCCCCACTGTGTTCCATGGGTCTTACTCCCAGGAAAGTGTCTTTAGGATTACAGCACATACTGTATTTCTCTTTGGGAACCGAACACATACCCTTTTCTGGAGAATTATTTTCTAGCAACAAAGGGGGGTATCAAAAAGATTTTCTTTTAATACAGGAATAGATTAAAAGAGGGGTTCCCCCCTATTTTTATTATTGAAGGGGATCTTGTAATACAGCATAACCCTTGAATGAAAGCACAATCCTAACTATGGGCGCAATCCAGAGTAACTACGGGGAGTCCTTGCTCCGGTGTAAGAACAGTTTGCTCTGGATTGCAATATGAATTTCCCATAGGTTTTCACTAGGTGGTGCAGTAACTACGGGTACACGTAATGTCTCTTACGTGCTCCCGTAGTTACTCTGGATTGTAGGGTATGTCTACTCAAAAGAAAGTCCCATTGTGTTCAATGGATTGGGGCTCCGATCCTCTCCGAAAATATATATGATTATATATACCCTATATATAAAATATATATGCTAAAATAATATTTTAATTATTTAATATTTAATCTTTATATATTTAATATTTATTATTATTAAAGGGAAAGCTTGTAAAACAGCACAACCTTTGAATGAGTTAGCAACGGTGGCGTAGTTAGAGGGGGGCACATCAGTAAGTTTTTGGTGAATCTCACACCATATGGCTCTGTTTTGCTCTCTCCACCTGGATGGCTCCGAAAGATGAGGTTCCCCCTAAGACTGACTGCTCCGACCCCCTCTACTTACGCCACCGGTTAGCAAAAAAACCCCATGCATTGTTTCAGCTGAAACTGTTTTGCAGGCACCGAACTGGGATTCAGGGCCCCGATCCTCTCCAACTTTGTAGCTCCAATGCAGTGCAGGGAATATATGCGAAAATATATGCCCTATATATAAAATATATATTCTAAAATATATATGCACATATATATAACATATGTACATCTATATAAAATATATATGCTGAAATATGTTATATATATATATGTTTTATATATATGTGTGTGTGTGTGTGTGTGTGTGTGTGTGTGTGTGTGTGTGTGTGTGTGTGTGCTAAAATATATATGCTATATATGCCCTATATATATAAATGCTAATATATATGGTGAAATACTTTGCCCTGTAAATGCTCCTATATATGTCCAGGCTGAAGAAGGTGAAGAAGGAGACCTTTTTCCCCAGGCCGGTCCTTGAATAAAATCTGCCTGTAGTGCCTATGTCACTATGGGTGCAATCCTGAGTAACTACGGGGAGTCCTTGCTCCGGTGTAAGAACAATTTGCTCTGGATTGCAATATGAATTTCCCATAGGTTTTCACTAGGTGGTGCAGTAACTAAGGGTGCATGTAAAGTCTCTTACGTGCACCCGTAGTTACTCAGGATTGTAGGGTATGTCAAATGTCACTATGAGCACAATCCTATGCAGGTCTGCTCTGAAGTAAGTCCCATTGTATCCAATGGGACCTACTCCCAGGAAAGTGTATTTAGGATTGCATCCTCTCAGTCTCCAGTCTAGCTATTATCTGGCCGCATACACAAATATCTGATGGGTCAAATATTTTCTCTTTGATCAAATAGCAATTGTGTGCCCCCCCCCCCCCGCGGGTGACCAAATGTCATAACCACAAAAGAGGACAAGGTCCCCCCCCCCCCAAAAAAATTAGGACACCCAAGAAAATGTACGACACGAGAAAATAAAAGCTAAAAATATGAATGTATATTGATTGCTTTTATGTGATTAATTTAAACACTGTATTGTTTACTATTAAATTTAAAACTGTTACGTTTAGGCTGCAATCCATATCACACTATCCTGGGAGTAAGCACTATTGAACATAACGAGACTTACTTCTGAGTAGACATGCTTTGGATTGAACTGATAATTACTTACTCTGAAGTAAGTTCCATTGACTTCAATGGGTTTTACTCTTAGGAAAGTGTTCTTAGGATTGCAGCCTATGTTTTATTAAGGCTACAATCCTAACCACCATGGGACTTACTTGGATACAATGAGATTTACTTCTGAGTAGACACACTTAAGATTGCACTCGGAGTACAAGAAGGCTATATGCCGCCTTTGCACAATGAAGACTTTTTCCCCAGAACACAAGGCTTAAAAAGAGGATATCTCCTGGAAAAAGAGGACACAGGTTACCATGATCTGGACATCTATCTAGCTCCTCGCTGTCTGTCTGTCTGTCTGTCTGTCTCCTTTCTTTCTTTCTTTCTTTCTTTCTTTCTTTCTTTCTTTCTTTCTTTCTTTCTTTTCCTTCCCACCCACTATCCCCCAGATAGATTTTATTAACCAAGAAATCCATCCATCTGACTTAGTTTGGATCTGAATCTTGTCCTGCCAGTATAATTGATCGTCAAATTATATAATTTTTCCAGGGTCTGTCCTCTTTTTTAGCCTGGAAAAATCTTCAATATCCTCATTTTGCTTGTGAGCAGGTAGCACACCTTGCTAAAAAATTTTATTCAACAAATGATATGTAAGGGTTTTAATTTAATAATAAACAATATAGTGTTTATATAATATATTATAATAAAATAATTATAATATTAATATAATAATAATATAGTGTTTAAATTACCCACATGCGTTTGAGTTCTTATTTTGCCATGTCCTACATGTTCCTTGTGTGTCCTACATTTTGGGGACCTTGTCCCCTTTGGCAGTTATGACATCTGCTTATTGTAGGTTTGCTAGTATTGAGTTTAGAGTTTTCCATCACATATAGAGAACAGCCCTTACAGTCCAAGCCCATGCATGTCTACTCAGAAGTAAGTCAAATTTGAGTCAATGATGCTTACTCTCAGGTAAGTGTGCATAGGATTGCTGCAGTAGAAGAGGGAGATGAATCTTTCTAAAATGGTTGCATTTGTGCAAGAAAGAGCAATGGTTCTCTATCTTTTAGCACTGTGACCCACTTTTCAGAATGAGAATCTCTCAGGGCCCACCAGATGTGACGTCATGACAGGGAGTGATGTCATCAAGGAGGAAATTTTTAACCATCCTAGGCTGCAATCCTACACAGGAGTAGGTCCCATTGACTATCATTGTCATAGTGGCTTCTTAGAGTACAGATCTGTAACACTTCCCCAAATGCAAACACATACCATAGTGCATCAAGTCAAATATATTAAAAATAAAATATGGAAATGAATGGGGACCCACTTGAAATTGGTCCATACCCACAGTTTGAGAAACCCTCAGGCTGTAATCCTAACCACACTTTCCAGGGAGTAAGTACAATTAAACACAATGGAACTTACTTTTGAGTAGGTATGCTTAGGATTGCACTGTTGGTGACTTGGAGCACAAACCTAACCATGTCTACTCAAAAGTAAGCCCCTTTTCTTCAATGGGTCTTACTCCCAGGAAAGTGTCTTTAGGATTGTAGCCAGAATCTCTAGTCTCTTACCACTGGTGCAAGAGAGGGGAGGGGAATCCAGAAATGGGGGTTTGAAATATATCCCCGATTTTCAGGGGTTTCCTAAACATTTTCTAGCTTAGAACTCATGTTGCGTTATAATTTTCATTTAATAGTTTCAAAACTGCCCTGATTAAAAATAAATTTGGCTTTCTTTATAACAAAGCTAACATTTCAGTCTTCAAACATAGCTACACTTGGAGCATAATCCTAACCATGTCTACTCAGAAGTAAGTAAGACTTCTGTCTACTCAGAAGTAGGAAAGTTTGTTTAGTATTGCAGCCTTAGATTACAAGCCTAGCCACATTTACACAGGAGTAAGCCCCATTGCAGTCAATGTATTTGTGAGTAGACATGCCTAAAATTGGGGTTTTACTTAGGAGTAGACACCGTAGGACAGTATAAAGAAGCATCGAACTGGACATTCATAAAGCGTATTTTAAATCTTTCTATATATCTGTCACCTTCCTTCTTTCCTTCTCTCTGCATCTATCTTGCAAATCAGAAATTAATAATTCACATATACAGAAAGCTTGTCCCAATATTTCATATACTTGAAGGCTTAATTACTGAATATATGTTCAATTCTCATTTTTTAAAGCTGTGATTTATTTTCTTCTTTTATGAAGAGATGGAATTTTTCATTTATTTAAAATTCTGTGATTTATTTTCATCCCGCATTGTTAGTCGAGGTCCAAAAAGATTTTTAAAATCTTTCTTTCTTTCTTTCTTTCTTTCTTTCTTTCTTTCTTTCTTTCTTTCGATAGATAGATAGATAGATAGATAGATAGATAGATAGATAGACAGACAGACATTTTAAAAAACTTTTTTGAAATCTTAGAAAGACCATCTTAAAGAAAGAAAGAAAGAAAGAAAGAAAGAAAGAAAGAAAGAAAGAAAGAAAGAAAGAAAGAAAGAAAGAAAGAAAGAAAGAAAGATTGATTCCTACCAACAGATTTACCACTGTGGATTTACTACTAACAATCTACTCAGGGATTCCAAATATCTCTGCTTCTGTTTCGTTTTGGTGAGAAAGAATGGAGTAAATTAGATCATCAAATTATTTTTTCTGCTGGTTAAAATATATCAAAATATATCCAAAATATATTAAAATATATCAAATGAGCTGGCTTTCTGCAGGATCCGGACCAGTTTCACTGCTCTTCTGCCCCCATTTCCAGCAAAAACAGTAGGGCTTCCCTTTTGCTGAGCCGCACTCTCTCTGATTTTTTTTTCCTTAGGTTGCAAACCTCACCTCCTATATAGGATTTTAAATTTAGGATCGCGGTGCAGATCTTGCAGGGATTCAATTTAGGATTCTGACTCAACGCTCAGTCTAGAACCGTTTTTTAGTAAACCAGGGTCCTGCAGAGGACGGGGAGGCAAGTGAGGCAGAGCCTCCATCGAATTATGGAGTCCCTCCAAGACTGAATGCTCCATCCCCCGTACAGCTACGCCACCATATGATCACCTTAGGACGAATGGGCTCAATGCATTTAATAATAATAATAATAATAATAATAATAATAATAATAAAAACATAAACCAGCGTGGATAAATTGTTCTCCACTGTGTATTACTGTTGCTTTTTAATAATAATAATAATAATAATAATAATAATAATAATAATAATAATAATAAAAGGCCACTCTGCTAGGCTCTGCACACATTATACACTGCTACATTACACAGTCCTAGACACTTGGGCAGGGTCCGACTTGTCATGTTACAGAAATCAGCGTGGAGAAATTGTTTGCTGTGTATTACTGTTGGTTTTCAATAATAATAATAATAATAATAATAATAATAATAATAATAATAATAATAATAATAATAATGTGTGCTGATGGCTGTAATCCTAACCACATTTTCTTGGGAGTAAATACTAGTGAACACAATGGGACTTACTTCTGAGTAGACATGGTTAGGAATGCACTGCTAGTTGCATGTAATTAAGGAACAGAAGAAGAAGAAGAAGAAGAAGAAGAAGAAGAAGAAGAAGAAGAAGAAATAGCAGCAGCAGTAGTAGTGGTAGATTAGGCTGGAATCCTAAACACACTTTCCTGGGAGTAAGCACCATTGACTGTGAGGGGACTTACATCTGAGTACACAGGCATAGGATTGCACCCGAAGTCTTGAGACCTGGGACTGGTCCATAGGAAGAAGCTCAGGCTGTTCCAGTTGTGATCCTTCTATTTCTTTTTCCCCCCTTCTCTTTTGTGTGGGTCTGTCTGGTTCCCCCTCCCCCCTTTAAATTATTATTTATTTGGTGGGATGGGAAATAAAACACGGATGGCTCAATTAGAGTGAACAACGGGGGTACTTAAAGAGCCAATTGTGGCGAGTGTTTAAATCTTTATTTACCAGAACCTTGTAAAGGCAGAGGGGACCATTTGCATGCTATTAACGGCTTTTCAATAGGGCATTGACTGGAACTAAAGGACGCCACTCGCCCTCCCTAATTAAACACCAACGGAATTACTCTAAATACATATGAATACTGCTTGGACCCCATAAATAATTCTCCCAGGCACCTGGCAAGAGAGAAGGGGGGGGGGGCTGGATCAGGGACAGAAGCCCATTTCTCCTCACTTGGGTGCCCCAGAGGATGCAGTCAGATCTATAGGAATCTATAGGTGAAATGGGTTAAATCTATAGGAATCTATAGGTGGCATCTATACAGTAGGTGGGTGGGCGACTATATTTTCCCAGGGTGGGCAATTATAGATGCAATCCTAACCACACTTTCCTGGGAGTGGAAAGTGAACACAATAGGACGTACTTCCGAGTAGACGTGCTTAGGATTGCAAGTCAGGTATATACACTAGTGTGCAAAATGTATGGAGAAAATGGACTCATAAATGTGAGGGTGGGCAAACTTCTGACACAGGGTAGGCAGTGCCCACCCTCACACCCCTCTACAGCCCTACGTAGCCAGACCAGATCTACCTTTCCCATGTATGATTTTGCCCAGATCATATCTCCCCTGAAACTCACCCATAGGATGAACAGTACAGCTATATCTGTTTTTTAAAAGCTCACTCAATGTCCTATACAAATACAGTGTGCTTGCATGGTTGTGCGCACATGCGTGTGCAAGATGCATGTGAATTCTGTGCCAGACCAATAGGTTATGTTCATATTTTTATTAGCAGGTATTATAGCAGGTTCTTATTTTTATTAGCATGTATTATAATATAATATGTAACAAAATTAAAATATGTCCAGTATTCTATAATATGTAAAATTATATATAAAATAACAATTATTGTGACAAAATTGCAAGTAGCAAAGCTACCAGCCTTAGAAATGATGAAGTTGATGGAACTATTTTTAAATTGCTGTTTTATATTGGTAGGTCGAGGCCAAAGCACTTCAAAGGAAAACAAAACTAACACATCTATGGCTGCAATCCTAACCACACTTAGGAGTGTGGGAGTAAGTCCTGGGAGTAAGTACTGTTGAACACAATGGGACTTACTTCTGAATAGATATGCTTAGGATTGCACTGATACATCTCTCCTTGTTTTTGATTACAGAGCTCAGGATCTATGTAAAATCCTTCCCATGTACACAGCTGAGTTTAAATTATTCCTTCCACATTTTTATTTCTTGCACATTATCATCCTCTGGTGGTCCCTCACTCTACAAACCCCATTTTATTCTTAGGAACCCCATTTTACTCCTACCGCCTCTGTCTCCATCCTGCTATTCATCACACTCCCACCATAATTCCTTACAAATCTTTTAAAAATCAAATGGAGGGGAGCCTGTTTGGAGAAAATTCAAACATGTAAAAATATTACATGTTATTTTCCTGGAACAAGGATGTATATAGCTTGTCATGTGTGTAGCCAGGTTTCCTAAAGGTTTTGCAAAGGGGTTGGGTAATGCCTTCTCAATGCCTCTAATTGTGTCTCCACATCAGCCATGTTGAAAGATGCCAGTTGGATTTGGGCCATTGGCCTTGGAGATGAGAAGATGGCCTGCACCCAATTGTAATTAGAAAGGAGTAAATGCCTTTTGGATGTGCCAATCTCTTGGACTTCAGAATGACCTGACGGGCTTCAATCCAAGGCTTGGCTGCTGAAATCTGTAGACACAAAAAGATCAGTAGACACAGAGAGGTTGCACAAGTGTGCAGAATATGGGCAATGTTAAGGTGGAGAGCACCTGCTGCTTTGGATTAAGATCTCAGATTTAAATCTTCAAGATCATTCTTTCCCTGAAAGAAAGATTTCCTGCCATAGTGGATAAGGTCAGGCTGCATGATCTAATCTCCTGCCAGGCTGCATGATCCAATCTGTTATCTCTATACCAAGAAGCCATAACTTCACTCAGTGATTTTCAACCAGTATGCCGCAGCACACTGTTGTGCTTCGGAAAGTTCTCAGGTGTGCCATGGGAATTTCGGGAGGGACATTTATTAATAGGAAACTTGGGGATTTGAACAGCATAATGTGTATTGTCAATGGTAAAAACAACTGTTGGTGTGCCATGAGATGAAAAAGACTGAAAATCAATCGCTTAACTGAAATACAGACAGGAGATCCCAGGGCCTCTTGGCATCTCCAGGTAGAGAAGGATTCTTCTCTGAAACCCTGGAGAGCTTTACTAGGTAAAGATGAACTCAGAGATCAAAGATCTGACTCCATCTGACCTGATCCAAGGCCTCTAGAAACTCAGTGATTCCTTTTAATTAAGGTTTAATTCCTTTTAATTGGGGTTATAAATAGTTATATCCCAGAAAACTGGGACTGTTTTGGTTTTCAAGGAGTGAATTTGGTTTTCAAGGTCCTGTCCCAATTTTGTAGAAGAGAATTAAGGCAACCCTACTTTTAATCCAAAATTAATTAATAGGATTTAATTAATATCTGGGACAAAAACAAATATGTGCTTGATATTACAGCCTAGCAATCTGCCACTGACTGCCCCACAGGATGCTTGTTGCATCTCTGCCTGAGTTACTGCTCTGACCTCACCCCTTCCAACTAGCTTGCCCTGTTCATAGGCAGCTCTATTTTTTTCCTTCTGTATTTAGTGGTATTGAATCACCCACTTTACCCACAGTGTAAAGATGCAGCAGAGTTAGGAGAGTGCTCCTTCCATCTCTGTACGAGTCTATGTTCTGACTTAATTCCAAATTGATGCACTGGAGAAATTCATTCTGTTGTGTATTTGGTGTGACTTAGGCTTTGATCCTATACTTTGTGAGTAGATCCCATGAAACTGAATGGGACTTAGACTAGACAGGCAAAGGATTGCACTTTTAGTTATTCAATGACTTCCAATAAAGAGATGTAACACCATAACCTGTCCTGAAAGGAGGCCACCCCAGACATCAAATTCAACAAGGATCAACATGAATGAACAAAGCGAGTATTTATGCAATTGTGGTGTTTAAAACTTGGTTACCAGGATAAATTGGACTTCTTCCAGTCAAGACCTGGGTCTCCGGTTCATGAAAAGATGCAAGACGTGGCCTCCTTTGAAAATGGGAAGTTTTCTCTATAAGTATATTTTTTCCAAGTGTAAGGACACTATTGGATTTTATTTTTAATTCAGAACAAGCACCAATGTAATACACCACCTAACCTAGAAGCCTTCCAGACATATTGGCTGTAGAGAAGTCACTGTTCTGGACTCCTGGGAGTCTGGGGCGACAGATCTGTCTCCACACTCTGTGTAAGAAGATACTACTAGTGTAAGAAAAAGTGAGATTGGGTGCTTGGTTATCCTGAGTATCCACCTTTGCCCACCGGAAAGCAGGTACAGGAATATAGCAGGACATATGGTCACCCTGTTCAAATTCCTCCCTCGGCCATGAAGTTTCCTGGGTGACTTTGGGCCAGTCATTCATTCTCAGCCTCATCTACCTCACAGGGTTATTGTGAGTAGTAAAGAATAATAGCTTTGTAAGCTAGCTTGGGCATTTGCTTTGGCACGGGAAAGGCGAGTTATAAATCCCATAAATAAATTAATACATGAACCCAATCGAATGTTAAGGAACACACTAAATATACATTTGCTTAAGGGGGAGGGGGTGCATTTCTGATTCCCCACAACCTTGGATGTGCCCTTGGGAAGGAGAAAAAGGGAAACTGATGAAAGAAAGAAAGAAAGAAAGAAAGAAAGAAAGAAAGAAAGAAAGAAAGAAAGAAAGAAAGAAAGAAAGAAAGAAAGAAAGAAAGAAAGATGTGCTTTTCCAAGCACTCTTCCACTGACCTATTGCACTTTCAGTGACACAATGATGCTCTGTCTCACATGGGTAACATGTCCCTATTTGGTAAGAATCACCATGCAAAACATTTAAATATCTGCATTCCCCACCTATTTCTGTCGTATACATTCTGGTGTCAAGGCACATAGCATTCAAAGCCCTGTTTTTCCATAGTCAACTGCTGTTCTCACACACAAGCTTAAGCCTACACCTGCAGGGATCTGGACCCCCCCCCCTTTTTTTCACATTTTGTCCATAAATTTGGATGGAAATGGTGAGGATCCCAGTGTTAACCAGCCCTGATTGCACAGATGACAAAGTAATTAAAGAAAGGATACTGAAAGGTAATTGATCTGTTTAAGTGATTGTTGAAGATGGATAGATAGACAGAGACTATTAAAATCAGATTAAAGGCCTGCCATCCGAAACACATTTACCAAGGACCAAATCCTGTTGAAAACACTGCGATTTACTTCCAAGAAAGCAACCTTGGAGTGTTAGGTTTTATGGAGCTCCTCACCACATTTTCTGTTTGTTTTGGTTTGTCCTAAGCCTGTTCTACAGGACTTGGGCAGCCCATTCATTTCAATGGAAAATATGTCAGCAGGTGTTTAACTCTTCCATTGAAATTGATGGGACTTTGGCTTGTTTTGTACTAATGTGGCTTTGTATGTTTTTCATTGTGAATTATCTTCAGTATTGATTTTTTTCTTCCTATGGAAGGGTGGCTAACTCATTCTAATAATGTTAATATTAATAATAAACAATAGTTTACCCAGACCTCAACTAAGGATTTTCACATGAATAATTATCACCACTACTGTAGCGTCACAACCCACAGATTAGAATTTTTGGATGCACAGCCCACCAGAAGGTTGGACTGGGATTTTTGGATGCTGACTGGTTTGAACCTGAAAGAAGGATTTAAAAGCTGGTAAGATATCACAGTAATGTAGTATGGCTCACTGCAGTTAGTCAACTATCATCTTCGGGCCCAATCCAGAGTAACTACGGGGAGTCCTTGCACCGGTGTAAGAACAATTTGCTCTGGATTGCAATATAAGTTTCCCATAGGTTTTCACTAGGTGGTGCAGTAACTATGGGTACACATAATGTCTCTTACATGCTCCCGTAGTTACTCTGGATTGTAGGGATCATCACTATTTACTACTACTAGAACTACAACTACAACTACTACAACTACTAATACTACTACATTCTAAACTAGACTAACCCAGCTTATATGCACTTGCTAAATGATTACTATTTATTTTATTTACTTTTATATTATTATTTACATTATTTACAATTATTGATGCTGCTGCTGATGATGATTAAATTTAGCAGCCTTTGGCCAAGTAGAGAATGTTATAATAATATCACAGCAGCAGTAATTGTAATAAACTTCTCTGGTAAAGATTCAGGTAAGCTGAGGTCCATAGTGACCCTTGCTAACTTATTCAATGTATGCATTTATGTTATGGAGGCAACAGATGTCTAGAATTCTGTTGTCATGATTCTGTATCATCTTTGAGCAGGGGTTCTTGGTAAGCTCCTTGCCCCAGAAGACTGCAGTGTTAACATAGGCACCAGAGAGGAGAGATGGAGGCAAGACTACCAGAGGATGAGAAGCAGCAAGGTTTCGTTCAGACAGACAGACAGACAGATAGATAGATAGATAGATAGATAGATAGATAGATAGATAGATAGATAGATAGATAGATTACAGTCAATGGGACTTACTTCAAGGATAGGACTGTGATCATAGCAAGGGAGTAAAGAGAGAGATCATTAAAAGTAGAACCTCCATGTTCAAAGGCAGTCTATCCCTCACTGTGAAATGCTGGGAAGGAACAATAGGCCAGGCTGGGTTGTCGCCTCTACCATCCCTTGGAAACGGACTTTGCTCCCATTTGGCAGGGCAATTCGGTCTTTATCCTGAGCAGATAACAGGGAGCAACTCAGGAATCGGAGTCTCTCTTTCCCAGTCACCCAGGGTGCCAGAGAAACTGGGATCTTAAAACAAACTGGGATTTAATGTCTGGTGTAGGGGCATCGATCAGTATCAATTTCCTCCCAGTACAGAGTAAACCCCCCCCCCAAAAAAGGATAGGGGCCCCCAAATGTAGAACATCCAAGAAAAATATAGGAGGATATATATTTCATGTGCTTAATTTAAATATTACTGATATTAAATTTTAAACTATTACATATAATTTATTACATGTAATTTATTAATTACAAGAAGGCTACATGCTGAAAAGGAAAAGGGGGACAGTTAAGGTTTTTTCCCAGGACACAGGGCTGAAATCCAGGACATGTGCTGGAAAAAGAAGGCAGATGTCTTAGTCATTTTTTCCCTATAATCACCCTGTCCCAGTAATTTTTTCCCACCATTAGACTAAATTTACTCCATTAGTTCCATAAATTGGCATGTTCCTTACCAGAAAACCTGCAGAAAAAAATTCAATTGGGATTCATTCCTCCTAATCCGAATGAAGGGAGAGTGACTGTTCTCTGCGCCTCTTAACAGGGGAAGCAGGGAGTGGAGCCCTGATCGTCCTCCTACATACATGCACGGCGTTGCCTTGGTTATGGGGCATTGATCAGCGTCCCATCGGTAAAATGAAGGAGCGATGATATTGATCCGCAGGGAAGTGGAGGGGGCTGGGAAGAGGTCAGCCGGATCAGCTGATTTCCACCTAGTCTGTGTGTATGTGTGTGAAAAATAAGTGAGTGTGAGTGTGAGTGTGAGAGTGAGAGTGAGAGTGAAAGAAAGAAAGAAAGAAAGAAAGAAAGAAAGAAAGAAAGAAAGAAAGAAAGAAAGAAAGAAAGAAAGAAAGAGCTTTGGATCTCATTAGCACAGGAGGCCATTCTCGCATCCTGTGCTAATGAGATCCAAAGCAGGAGGCGAGGGATGTGGCCCCAAAGAATAATTGAGCCTCCATGTCCAGCTCCAATGGGCATTGATCAACATTAGTCCCATCCACCCCACCATTCCCAAAAGCTCCACAATCCACATCAATATATCACATCACTTGATATCACAGGAACATTTCAACAGTAAAGGGGGGGGGGGGGGGGAAGAAGCCCTACTGTTTATATAAACTGTTTATACTGCATGTATAGTCTCTATTTAAACTATATATATATCCCCTAGATCAGAGATTTTCAACCACTGTGCCATGGCACACTGGTGTGCCGCAGATAGCCCTCAGGTGTGCCCAGGAATTTGGAGAAAATCATTTATTAATAGGAAAATTGGGGTATTTAAACAGCCTGGTGTGCCTTGTCAATGGTAAAAACAACTGATGGTGTGCCTTGACAATTTAAGTGCCTTTGTTAGTGTGCCATGAGATGAAAAAGGTTGAAAATCACTGCCCCAGACAGACAGACAGACAGACAGACAGACAGACAGATAGATAGATAGATAGATAGATAGATAGATAGATAGATAGATAGATAGATAGATAGATAGATAGATAGATAGATGCGTGTACTCTGTACGTGTATAATGTGTGGACTTGTTATGTAGTATGTGCATAAATACATGTATATAGTATGTGTACACACAGAGATATAGATATGTGTGTGCATTCTGTATGTATGTATGTATGTATGTATGTATGTATGTATGTATGTATGTATGTATGCATGTGTATCTGTGTGCATAAACATGCTCTATATTAGGGATATTTCTACTGGATTCTCAAGTAAGGCTCACACATCTTTTTCTTTGAAATGCCTTCTGAAAGATCACCCTCACTTAGGCAGACCTGCTATCCGATAAATTTTTCTCCCACGTGGACTAATCGACTAATCGGTTGCAAAGAAGATGCTTGGCTCCTTGAAGTAGAGTTCCTCTCTCTCTCTCTCTCTCTCACACACACACACACACACACACAAACAGTGTTTCAGCATCAGATGCTGCAGATTCACCGGACAGGAATCGGTCTCCGTGTTGCTTTATTTATTAATCGGTCTAATGAATGGATTAATCCGTTTAAAAGTAGGACAGTTAACCTTTAATGGGCTGGTGCCCGATAGAAAGATAGAGAGAGACCTATCAATACTGTATATATCTATCTAAACATAGTGAGAGCTGGGGAAGGAGGGAAGAGTCCTGCATCAAGACTGGAGGAGGGGAGGTGTGCAAATGGATGGAGAGAATGAAAGAGAGTTTGAATGAATGAAAGCAGGCACTAATGAGCACACACATACACACACACTACACAGGAGCGTACAGTATATGCATTATGCCTCTATAGAAGCCTACAGTTACAGAAACACACAATCACATACATACATACATACATACATACATACATACATACATACATACATACATACATACATACATACGTCTGGAGAGACGGTATTCCAAACCCAGAGACATGGATGGATCTATATGCTCGCCTTGCCAACCTAGGTTACAATCCTAAACACACTTACATGGGAGTAAAACCCATTGAGCATAATGGGACTTACTTCTGAGTAGACATGCTTAGGATTGCACTATTAAGCAGTAAGCTTAGCTAACGAAAGCAGGTCATACCGGGTCACCCCTTAGTCAACACTCTGCTTTTGTGAATTCCCACCTCCACACGTACACGTGTCTTTGGAACCCACGAAAGAGATATTAAAGAGAGAGAGAGAGAGAGAGAGAGAGAGAGAGAGAGAGAATTAAAGCCCAATACTTCTACTTAGAAGCAAGTCCTATTTTAATCAATATTGCTTACTCCCAGGTAAATGTGAATAGATTGCAAGGAGGCAGAGGTTGTGTTCATTCCTACAGCTTTATGTTACCCAGCATTTTAAATCCTCTGTTAATCTTCCTGCAAGTAATAAATACTCCTACTAAAATACTCGTCCTACAGTAATAAAAAAATTATATAGCACATAAAGGCGAAGGGGAAAGAAAGAGAAAGAGAGCGAGAAGGTGGAAGGAATCGAATAAGGATCGATCAGCCAGCACTGTGATCTGCTTCATTTTCTGTATCTGGATTTATTTACACGGGATGGAGGACACGTGCACGTGTGAACGGCCTGACTGGCAAAGCAATTCCGTACGGGATGGGAAAGTTCTGCAAGCGATGCTTTGTCTCCCACCCACACTCGCAAGCTGCCCCACAAACACGCGTTGACCTGCTTACACATGTTCCTCTCCGTCTACACGTGTGTTTTTGAGTCCTCTTCCCACCTCCTCTCATCGTTCCCTCCAGTCCTCCTCCCCGAACGTGTGAACGCCCTGAACACGCGCTGACCTGCCTACACGCGTGTTTTTTGAATCCTCTCCCCCTCCTTTCACGGGTCCCTGTCCAGGCTCCAATCTAACCCTCCCCGAACGTTTGAACCCACACACATGTCCTGACCTGCCTGCATACGTGTCTCTTGAGTCCTCTCCCCCCTTTCTTGACTTCATCTGGAGGAGCAGTCCAGACCCAAGCCCAATGGACTCCAACCCCCCTTCCCGAACATGTGAACCCAACATGCTCTGATCTGCCCACACATGTCTCTCTCCTTCTACACGCGTGTCTGTTGTCTCCATCTTGAACAGTCTAGACCCAACCTTGTTGGACTCGTGTCCAGCAAGCCTTCCCGAATGTGTGACCCCACACACAAGTCCTAACCTGCCTACACACGTGTCTGTCCGTCTACACGCGTGTCTCTTGAATCCTCTTCCCTCCCCTTCTTGGCTTCATCTGGACCTACCCCTAGTGGACTCCAACCCGCCTTCCCGAACGTGTGAACCCAACACGCTCTGCCCTGCCTACACACGTGTCTCTCCGTCTACACGTGTGTATGTGTTGTCTCCTTCTTGAACAGCCTAGACCCAATCTTCTCCGGCCATCCTCACCGAACGTGTGAACCCCTCCACAAATCTACACACGTGTCTCTCTGTCTACATGCATGTCTTTTGAGTCCTCTCCCCCAATTCTTGGCTTCATCTGGAGCAAACCAAACCCAACCCTAGTGGACTTCCCCAACGTGTGAACACCTCCACAAACCTACACACGTGTCTTTCCGTCTACTCGAGTGTTTCTCGAGTTATCTTCCCGGCTGGTCTCCTGAGTGCTTCCAACCCCAACCCAAGTCGAACGTGTGAACCCCCAGACACGTGTCCGTCGGGGATCCTACCTGCGAGTCGGAGGGCGGACATGCGCTGGAACTCGGGCTCCTGCAGCCACTTCCACATCCTGCGGAAGGTCTCCCGGCCGGACTTGAGCTTGCTCCAGGGCTTGGGGTTGCGGAGAAGGTCGGAGAGGGTGCCCTGCGAGCGGCAGAGGATGCGCTGGGCGAAGATGGCCTGCGGGATGCTGTAGCGCTTCAGCTCGGCGGTGATGCGCTGAGCCACCTCTTTGGTGTTGATCTCCTCCGCTTGGGCGGCCTGCGATCCGGATGCCGTCGGGGCTGGACGGTCCCTCTCCCCCAGCAGCGCCCCGTTGGCTTGGGGGTGCCCGTGGGGGGCGTGCAGGCCGTTCAACGGGGGCATCAAACCAGGACCCCCAAGTCCCCGGGCCAGGTGATCCTCGGTGCCTCGGCTGAGAAGGTGACCGTCGAAGGCGCCCCCGGAGGGAGAAAGCAGCTTATCCCCACCGGGCAAGTGGGCGCTGCCGGGACCGTAGGGGGCCAGGGATTGCTGGCCGTTGTGTAGCGCCCCCAAGGGGGAGAGGGGCTGCCCCATGTCCTTCGGGTAGTGGCCGTAGAGGTTGCCCATGGCCAGGCTGCGATCCTCGCGGTGCATCAGGGCGAAACCCCCTCCCACGTTGCCCGCCGTCGAGAGGCGCTGATGAGCGGGATGATGAGCGGGATGGTGGTGATGGTGGTGGTGGTGATGGTGCGGAGCCCCCGGGAACTTCTCCGACGACACCGCCGAGATGGGCGGCAGGTGTTGCAAAGGGGTGAGGGTGGTGTAAGTGCTCATCCCCGACGGGGCTTCGCAAGCCATGCTCATGGCCGGGTGCAACGCGGGGCCCCCCAAAGAGTGCTCCCCGCGGTAATCGCCCGCCCCGTCCAAGATCGAGGCCATGCTGGAGACCATCGCCGGGCGCCCGTGAGCAGAGACCAGGTTGCGGTGAGCAGACGGAGGGGGAGGCGGAGGAGGAGGAGGCTGACGGCCGTGCGCCCCCGCCGGGCTCAGCAGCTCGCCCGCTTGGTGGAGGCTCCCCAGGCCGTCGAGGCTCAGCTCCATCGCTGGTTGCTCGCCCCCCGCAGGGCGATCTCCCCTCCCGCCTCCTCCTGGCTCTCCGCCCCTGCCTCCTCCTCCTCCTTCCCACCGCCCTACTCCCGGCCTCCAGCCATCTCCGGAGACCCCCCGCGATCCCCCGGACAGACAGCAGCCTCCCCCGACGGTCGCCTCCTGCCCGGGCTGGCGGGATGGGGCTGCCTGCCTGCCTGCCTGCCTCCCCGGCTGGCTGCCCACCGCTGGCTGCCTGGCTGGCTGGCTCCCGTCCCCCTCTCGCCCTGCCTCTCCTCCTCCTCCGACGTTCCGCGGGCTGCGAATCGCCTGCCTGCCTCTCCGCTCAGCCTCCCTCCCGCCTTGACGTCACGACTCCCGGGCTGGCTGGCTGGGCTCCCCCCACATCCCCCACCCACCATCAGCCGGGACCCACCGGGCAACGTGAGTGCAGCAGCACCAGTCCAGTCTTCACCCCTTCACCCCTTCCAAGACTGGGCTGCTCCACCCCCTCTAGCTACGCCACTGAGGTAGACCTCCCCCAAGACTGGAGTGCTCCACCCCCTTCTAGGTATGCCTCTGAAGAAGACCCCCCCAGGCTGGACAGCTCCACCCCCCTCTGGCTACGCCACTGAGGAACACTTTCCCCCAAAGACTGGACAGCTTCACCCCCTCTAGCTACGCCACTGAGGAAGACCCCCCCAAGACTGGAGTGCTTCACCCCCTTCTAGGTATACTGAGGAAGACCCCCAAGGCTGGACAGCTCCACCCTCCTCTAGCTACGCCACTGAGGAAGACCCCCCTCCCAAAGACTGGACTTCTCCACCCCTCTAGCTACGCCACTGAGGAAGAGACCCCCAAGTCTGGAGTGCCTCCTGGATATCCTCCTTGGTGTACCCCTCTGGGTATTCCACTGAGGAATACCCCCTTAAGACTGGACTGCTCCACCCCCTCTAGCTACGCCACTGAGGAAGAGACCCCTCCCCTCAGAATATGAAGTGCCCCCTTGATATCCCACTTGGTGTACCCCTTGGTGTACCTCCTCTAGGTATGCCACTGAGGAAGAGACCCCTCCCCCCACAAGACTGGACTGCTCCACCCCCCTCTAGCTATTCCACTGAGGAAGGAAACCCCCCCAGTGGACTGCTCCACCCCCTCTCTAGGTATGCCATTGAGGACGAGACCCCCCCCCCCAAGAATGGACTGCCCCCTTTGATATCCCTTTTGGTGTACCCCCTCTAGGTATGCCACAGAGGAAGAGATCCTCCAAGACTGGAGTGCTCCACACCACCAGCTACGCCACTGCAGCCAGCCCTGCCGGCCTAAGGAGTCGAGGGGCTCCTTCCACCAGGCACACAGCCTGGGAGAGCCGTAGAAGGAGGGGGGGTTGGCAGGGCCGAGGGGGGGGGCGAATGAAGCAGCGATCTCTGATCAATGGTGGCTTAAGTTGGGTAGGAATTGGGATCAATGATGGTTGGGGGTGATCAAAGATCAATGATGGGGAGTCTGGGGTGGGGGGTTGGAAACGGGATGGGAGGATCTGGGGGTGAGAGTGCTCTGGGATTGGAGGGTGCTTTGGGAATGGGGAAGGGTCTGGGGAGGGAAGACAAAGGGGCAAAGAAGAGAAGTGGGGAGATCTTGGAGTATGGGGGATCTGATCTTGGACCTGATGTGGGCACCCATCCTCCCCCCACCCAACTGCCCAGACTCTGCCTGGGACTGTATCACCAAGCGATGCATCACGACACTCCATCGCCTCTAATCTCTCCCTCCATCTATCACGGGTCTTTCTGCTTTATTGGTCTATCTATCCAGGCAAGAAAAGGGGGGCAGTGCATATGCAGGTCCCCACTGGACACACACACACACACAAACTCCTGGGGATCTGCTTTTGTGGGGATCACCCCCTCCCACTAGTCTCTGGAGTGGTCCAACACTGGACCCCCCTCTCTCCAGCCTAGCTTTGCAACTAGCCTGGGGGGGGGGCGCGCAGGGAGAGATGGCTCCCTCTCCACCATAGCTCCCCCCCCCACATCATCGATCTCACAGGGATGGAGGAGGGGAGCTACCCTTTTCCTCTGGACTGCAGATGCTCTATATGGGAAACTGTATATGGAAGAGGTTTCTCTACTGGAGCTGAATTTGGTAGCCCCCTTGCTGAGCCATTCCCACCTGCTTCACTTCTAACTTGAGCTTCACAGATCTCTGCTCATGCTCAGAGGCAATCTCTTTAACCACTTCTAGCAGGGGAAAGACATTCACACAGTATTTCTGTATATACCGTATTTTCTCAAATCTAATGTGCCATCAAATCTAATGCACACTCTATGCTTATAATCAAAATACCACATTTACTCAAATCTAATTAACCATTGAATCTAATGCACACCCTATACTTATAATCAAAATACCACATAATGTGCACCCTGATTTTGGAGACAAAATTTGGCTGGAAAACATGAGCATTAGATTCGAGTAAATACAGTATTTCTATGTCTATGGGCAGATTTAAACATTATTTGCCTTGAGACTTCATCTTCTTCAGTTTTTAAACATAAGTAAATTAACTCATGACAATTGAGGAACTCCTGAAGGTGTTCAGACTTGGAGTGTGAAAAGCTTGGTGGTGGCTCTCACCACTCTGATTTCAAGCATCTTGAATGTATGTAAGCCCACTTGGCCTCTTATGTTCTGCATTCCTATCCTTATTTCAGAAAAATAAGTCATATACATCTCTTGTGCCATGAAGATATTTTATTTATTACAATCATCACCTTTATTTATTACATCACTCACCTTTATCCACCCCCTCACCATAGTGGAATTCTTCAACATACAGTACATGGGAGAGTCAGGATGGTGTAGTAGTGGATTCAGACTGGAAGATCTACGTTCAAATTCCTCCTTGACCATCCAACCTCTTGAATGGTCTTCTTGGATGGCCTCACTCGTAGGCTGCAATCCTATACACCTTTTCCTGGGAGTAAGCCCCATTCACTACAGTGAGACTTACTTCTGGGTAGTCATATATAGGATTGAACAGTCAGTCTCACCTCCCTCACAGGGTTGTAGTGAAGGTAGGAGGAGGGGAAGAACTAAATGTTTTGTAAGCATCTTGGGCATTTGTATTGGCATGGGAAAGGGGGGGCATAAATCCCAAGATCTCTCTCTCTCTCTCTCTCTCTCTCTCTCTCTCTCTGTGTGTGTGTGTGTGTGTGTGTGTGTGTGTGTGTTTGAGTGAGTGAGTGACTGTAACACATACCATCATTCCTAGATCACTCCAACTTTCTTTCAATCAGACATTTTGGCTTCTACCTTCCTCAATAACACCCAACTGTAATTGAATGAACACTACTTCATTGAACTCAATTGGGCTTACTTCTGAGTAGACATGGATAGGATTGTGCCCAAAGTCTTAAGTCAACCTATCAGGAAGCTCTCTTTTTGACCAGTACCCCTGGTTTAAATGGTATCTCTAGAAAAGTGTTTCTCAACTAGTGGTACTTGTACCACTAGTGATACTTGAGTTGGAGTCTGGTGGTTCTTAGGTGGGCAGAACACCAGGATGCAATTTTCATGCACTTAAAAAAGCCCACTTATTGGTGTTTTTAAGTGGTGTCTGGCATCCCAATCCAGAAGTAACTGACAGTGTGTGTATGTTTGTGTGTGTGTGTGTGTGTGAGAGAGAGAGAGAGAGAGAGAGAGAGAGAGAGAGACCATTAAGCTTTTCTCCAGCTTATAAGAACCCAGCTGAGGTCTGGGATTTCTCAGAACAACCTCTGCTTTCCCCAGGAGCTCTCACAGGTCCTGAAGAGTCTTACTCTATTGGCTCAATCTGAAAGTCCCTTTATTTCAGTAGAGAAGGGGTTGAGAATCCCATAAGAATCCCATATTCTTGCCTCCTGCTCTTCTCCATCAGCTGATGTTTAGTGTCCTGTGGCATTTGATATAAGTTCTATTCAGCCATTCTGGCTAATAGCCATTGACCATCTCTGCTGTTTTTATATGCTTCTGGATGACTTCAGTAGATCTCCAGTTCTTGCCTACTATGCCTTACCACAACAAAGCTTTAATAAATATACATGAAATAATAATAGATCCTTCCTTTGTTTACCTTGCCTTCAATTCCCTCCTCTCCCTCCTTTATTGATTTATTTTTCACATTTTTATACTATCCTTTCTTCCTGTCCAGGGTTGGTGTACACAGTTCCCCACATTTGTCCTCACAACAATCCTGTGAGGTAGGTGAGGTTGAGAGGTGAGGTTGCCCAGTAAGCTTCATAGATGAGCAAGGATTTTAACCCAGGTCTAATTCCTGAACCACTACACTGCTCAGGCTCTTCTTTGAATATAAATGATCATATGTGGAAAAATCAACCAATTTTTAGGTCTGTCCCAGTCCTCAGCTATAGATGAGGGTCTTCTGTGGTTGTGGCACCTTCTTGTCAAGTCCTGATGTTCTCCTTTCCCTGAAAAAAGACCTTGTTTTAGTGCAAAAAGAATCTCTGTTGCTCCCTTTATTTTGCTTATGTAGAACTGGTACTATGGTACATCTTCCATACCTATCATTCTCTATAATGTTGTGTGGTTGGCCTACCCCGGTTTGTGTGTGTGCATGCGTGAGCACGCCACTCTGTAAAGAAGACCATCAGCTCTGTAATTAATAAAATATAATTGAGCCATGCTTGCTTGTTCGCTTTTCCACTGGGCAGCGACACCCCATTGCTCCAGTTCAATCAATACAATGTCATTACGCAAAAGCAAGGAAGTGTGCTAAAGCTTTGGGGGTGGGGGATGGAGAGGGCTGGATTGATGCTGTGGATGGCAGGGGGTTCTTTTATAGGAGATCCACGCCAGATAAAACAATGGAGAATAGAAGGGGTTAATTGTGGTTCTCTATGGAAGTGAGGTTGTTTTGATTAGCAAGGATACACTGTTAAGTGTGCTGGTCACCATTAAAGTTCCCATCTAATTCATACGTTACTGGATCTGGATAATGTTTGTGCTCTTGTATCTTAGTGGGATCCCTAAGTATCTTGTTGCCTTAGTGCAGTGATTTTCAACCAGTGTGCCATGGTGGTGGCACACTAGTGTGCCGTGGATAGTCCTCAGGTGTGTCACTGGAATTTGGGGATTGACATTAAGTAATAAAAAATTGGGGGATTTGAACAGCTTGGTGTGCCTTGTCAATGGTAAAAACAACTGGTGGTGTGCCTTGACAGTTCCCATGACCTTTTTAGTGTGCAGTGAGATGAAAAAGGTTGAAAATCACTGCCTTAGTGGGATCAAGTGCTAAAGTTTTTCCTCATCCTCAAGCCAACTCAGCTTCATAGACTCACTCTGTTAAAAAAAGAGTGCAAATGCTAGCTAGTACATCAAGAAGACTCCTCTTCTAACATCTGGTTTCTGCATGATATAATGGTATGTCCCTATTCTATGAAACACTAAGAACACAAAAAACCCTGCTGGATTAGGCCAGTTAGACCAGCATCCAACATCCGGGAAGTCAACCAAAAATGTCTTTAGAAAACAGATCTGAAGGTAGCAGCCTTTCCCTTTTGCTTGGCGTAAAGCAGTGGTTCTCGAGCATTTCATCCCAGGACACCCCTTCTGAAAATTATAATCTGTCTTGTGCACCCAGGTCATAGTTCAAACAGGAAGTGACATTGCTCTTCTATGTCTACTCGGAAGTAAGTCCCATTGTGTTCAATGAGATTTACTCCCAGGAAATCAGCCTAAGTTCCTCATTCCAGGATGGTGGCACCCAGTGTCAGATTCTAAGATGGCAGCTTCCAGCTTTTTGGGATCCCTTGAAATGAAGTTGCAACCCTCTAAGGAGGGGGTTCCAACCCTCACTTTGAAAAATCACTGGCCTAAAGCAATTGGCAGACGAAGGCAGCAATCCTAAAAACACTTTCCTGGGAATAAGACCCATTGAATACAATGGGGCTTACTTTTGAGTAGACATGGTTAGGATTGCACCCAAAGGTGTCCCCACAGATTCCTGCTAGTTGTGACTGACTGTAGGGTGCGGTACTCATCTCCATTTCTAGGCTGAAGAGCCAGCATTATCCAAAGATGATTCAGTGGTCATGTGGCCAGCATGATTATACACCGAGGCGAGGCGTATGGCTGTCTGTAGATATGGAGGCTTTGTTTTAGCTATGATACAGAATAAAAGCCTATGTGATCTGAACTGTTGCTTCCTAGATACTGCATTTGGTGGTAGCCAAATCATTGAATCATAGAATCCTAGAGTTGGAAGGGAACTAGTAGGTCATCTAGTCCAACCCCCTGCCTGCAGCAGGAAATCCTCCTAGACCATCTCCACAGGTGGTCGTTAAGCCTCTGCTTGAAGATCTCCAGTGAGGGAGAGTCCACCACCTCCCTTGGCAATCTGTTCCACTGCCGAACCACCTTCACTGTCAGGAATTTTTTCCGGATATCTAACTGGAATCTTCTTTCTCGCAGTTTGTACCCATCGGTTCTAGTTCTGCTTTCAGAAGCAGCTATGAACAAATGAGCCCCTTCCTCCCTATGAGAGCCCTTCAGGTATCTGAAGAGGGCAATCATGTCTCCCCTCAGCCTCTTCTTCTCCAGGCTGAACATCCCAAGTTCCCCCAACCTTTCCTCGTAGGGCTTCCCTTCCACCCCACTGATCATTCTTGTTGCTCTCCTCTGGACTTGCTCCAGTTTGGCTGCATCTTTCTTCAAGTGAGGTGCCCAGAACTGAACACAGTACTCAAGGTGAGGTCTCACCACTGCAGAATAAAGCAGGCCTCCGTCAGTCTTGGAAGACTATGGTATCGTGCTTGGCGCTGCATATGCTGCATGCAAAGCACGAAAGCCTGGGTTAGACGGATATGGGGGATAGGCTGTTACCCAAGCAGCAAATCCCCCCTCTCCACGCCACTGAATTAGTCCAATGGAAAGGCAGAGCCAATACGATTGGATCCAGCTGGCGTTGCAGAGCTGGGCTAAGGACAGGAGCTCACCCTGTCTTGTGGGGCTGATCCGGGTCTCAAACCCTGGCCTGCTGGTTAACAGGCACAGCGTCTTAAACGCTTGCGCCACCCATAGTCGCCCACTGCAGAATAAAGAGGAACTATAACTTCTCACGACTTGGAAGTTCCAGTCCTCTTAATGCAGCCTAAAATGGCATTTGCCTTCTTTGCAGACACATCACCCTGCTGACTCATGTTCAGCTTGTGATCCACAGTTACTCCAAGGTCCCGCTCACATGTTGCTGCCAAGCCAAGTATCTCCCATTTTAAACCTGTGTTTTTGGTTTTTATTGCCTAAGTGCAGAACCTTGCACTTCTCCCTGTTGAAGTTAATTCTATTTGTCACAGCCCAGGATTCCAGTTTCTCCAGATCCTCCTGGAGGTTTCTCATGTCTTCTATTTCTCATGCTACTCCTCCCAGCTTGTTGTCATCTGCAAATTTGATCAGGCTCCCCTGTATCCCTTCCTCCAAGTCATTGATGAAAATGTTAAAGAGAACTGGGCCCAAGACAGAGCCCTGGGGCACCCCACTTGAAACCAACCTCCAGGTTGACACAGAACCATTTACTAAAACCCTTTGAGTGTGGCTGTTGAGCCAGTTGAGGATCCAACTAACGATTGGATCGCTAGCCCATATTTTGATTAGCCAAATGCTAATCAGCATGAATTATAGTTATCGATAGTCCCCCTCTTCCTCCATGAATTTGATCCAGTCTCTTTCTAGACATCTATGTTGGCCATCATCACCATACAAAACCCCCAGAACTAGGTGGGAGCAAATACACCTGCAAGTGGTACTAAGATATACTACTAAGATAGTACCAAGTGGTACTAAGAAAACTCTGTCCCCTCTTGTGTCTCCAGGTTGCATCAAGTGATGTTACCTGTACTCTGTGGGGTAGGAAGTAACAATGGACAGAGCAGAGGTATCTATTTTATATACAGAAGATCCCAGGTTCCTTCCCTAGGAGGTCCAGACAGGATAGAGAGAGAAACCCCAATGAGTCAGTGCCAGTCAATGCAAAGGATTCTGAGCTGGAAGGCCCACTGAGCTGAGGCTATGGAAAGCTTTTGTGGGTGAGTATAAGAGAATACGCGTAGAAGACCTTGTGTAAAAGGTCCCAGGATCATTTCCTGATACTGTATCTAAAACAAGATGAAAAAACCTTTACTCCAAACCCTGGAGAGTCTCTGCCATTCAATGTAAGCATTATTACACCATATGGATCACTGTTCTGATTTTATATCGGTGGCACTTCCTGCCCCAACCAGAAATGAACACTACTGTGCAGCTGTTAAAAAGGAGGGAATGCCTTTAAACTCAGGATAGTCCAGGATCAATTTGACCACCAATTGGGTATGCTAATAGGGACTCCAGTTGGGAATTTGGTCCCATCTAATTGTCCCAAAATTATTCTGACACCCCCTTTTCCTGAAATACACCCACATACAAATCTTTCTGCTTTTTTATTAGCCCATGTTTTGAATATCAAGGCTCCACTCTAGAGAATGCGACACTAGAAACTCATGCACACAAGAAACTCATTTGCATAAACATGTACAGTTAAACCACCCAATTGTGCTTACATGTCCACAATTGGACATGAACACAAACATCCATTTTGCATGTCCACGAACGTACAAAATTTTCCTCGGCACAGGGTTGCAACCATTTGTCCCACGCATTAGACACACTGTGCTTTCTAATCAGGACTGGGCAATACTTCATTTTTCTTTTAAAAAGACAACAGCAGGCCACACAACGGCCTGGAGGTCAAGCCCTCTGACCTGGAAGCCATGCCCTCTGACCTGGAAAGTGTGATGAGACTCCCCATCAGAAGGGCCCTGATGTCAGCCTAGCTTGGAAGTAGATGATGAGGCATCCAGGATTTCTAACAACCTAGGTGCAGAAACCGAGTCCTACCTGACCGTGTTCCCAAAATGTCTCTCTGTTGCTAGCAGACATCAGTATCTCTTCAAACTTCAACTCCAGGTACAGGTAAGACTCAAATGTGGATACAGTGCATGCTGGGAATATCCCCCAGGGGCACAGATTGAGAGATGGAGAGGACAAAGGACCAAATAAAAGCCCTGCTGGCTCTAACATTTGGTCCAGCTAGCCTGGAATCCTGTTTCCCACTGTGGCTGGCCAGCTGTGTTTTGGGAAGCCCACAAGCAGGATACAGAACCAGCAAATTTCCCCCACAGTTTCAGCAAATTCAGAGGTATACAAATGTCCCTTGTTATCCAAGTTATCCATTCCAGAACATCCAGTGGATTTTTGAAAACCTGTGTATTAAAAAAAATAGAAAAATAGATTTAAAGAACAATTTCCAGGTCTCTTGCTCTTAATGGGAAAAAGTTGTGCAGTTATCTGGAGGGGTTTGACTCTGGAGCTCCCTGCTGATACTAAAAAATATGTTAAATAAAAGCAATTTTAAAAAATAAAGATGCATCCCTTTATTATTTAAAAACAGCTATTTAAAAACAGCTTTTCTTCCTGTTGTAGAAAGGAAGTCAGCAACAGCAATTAGAAATGCAAAGGACCCAGTGATGGGCTTCAAAGAAATTAAGAACCGGTTCTCTGTCCATCTGGCAGCCACTTTTAAATGGCTATTTTTAAACTTTATATGTACTATCACTTGTTAAGAACCGGTTCTATAGAGTAGGTGCGAACCTGCTGGTGCCCACCACTGAAAGGACCCCTTGCACTTGCCTGGCTCCACTGAAGAATGGAATGATTGCTTGCATGACTGCCTCTTTACAACAGTAGAAAAGCAGATTTTTAAACTGTGATTTTCTTTAGCCATGGGTGGCGCAAGTGGTTAAGACATTGTGCCTGTTAACCAACAGGCCAGGGTTCGAGACCCAGGTCAGCCCCACAAGACAGGGTGAGCTCCTGTCCTTTGCCTAGCTCTGCGATGCCAGCTGGATCCAATCATATTGGCTCTGCCTTTCCATTGGACTAATTCAGTGGCGTGGAGAGGGGGGATTTGCTGCTTGGGTAACAGCATATCCTCCATAACAATCTAACCCAGGCTTTCGTGCTTCGCATGCAGCGTATGCAGCGCCGAGCACGATACCATAGTCTTTCAAGACTGACGGAGGCCTGCATGTAACTGCCTTAGTTCCGCATAGCAAAGAAAAGAAGGGTAAAAATCCTTAAATAAATAAATAAATAAATGAAAGAATGAATGAATGTTGAGTCAGATCTGTGTTTATAAAATCCATGTATAACAAGGTTGGACCTGTACTGCTTCTGTCTTCTATTTAATTCTCATTACTAATAACCATTAATAGACCTCTCCATGACTTTTATTTAAATCTGTTTTAAAGCCAATAGGAATCTTACAATAGGATTCTTGTTTGGATCTTACTCCCAGGAAAGTGTGTTTAGAATGGCAGCCTAAATCAACAAGCATGAAAGTACTGGGTCAGGATTTGATTGTTTCTGGTGCAACCTCCTTGACATTGTGCTGTATAGAAGTCTGTATAGAAAGTGGACAGCTCTATATGTAGTTCTTGCTGGACAGTTCCCCTCCATCACCCCCACACAGGTCTGGGGTCAAATCCTCATGCATGGAAAATTTTGTCTCCTGCAATTTCTGTCTCCGGCATATTCTCCTTCTGGACTGTTTATTGCTGCAATCCTAAATCCTTTCCTGGGAGTAAGACCCACTGAACACAATGGGGCTTACTTTTGAGTAGACATGGTTAGGATTGTGCTCTGCATCTTGTATTCAGTTGATCGTATTCATGTGTTTGGATCTTGTATTCAGCCTCTGCACTGTACCATGGCACATCTACTGCTGTCTCTTTTGCTGCTTCATCTTATGTTTGACTTTGTTAAGAAAACATCCTCTGATCTACCCATTTTGATTTGATTTGATTTGATTCTCACCTTGCAGCCTTCCCATCCCCAAAACAGCTCTGGCAACATAATCAAAATCAACCACTCAAATCACAACACAGGGAAAAAAAACCTGTGGCTAACATTTCAAATGAAACCAGAGTAGCAATGGTGATGGTGGGGAATTAACTCAGTAAGGAATGATCATACCCCACTGCAGGGAAAACTTTTCTAGAATTTTTTTGCCTGGAAGTAGCTTTGACCCAGGATAAAGTATTACACTTTGACCTGGAATAAAGGGCTTTGGGCCATCAACCAAGACAGGTGAAGCACCTGTATGAATTATAGAGGAATGAGGGACCTTTGCTTTTTGAAACAGCCATCTTAGCTACTGTCTCTAAAAGACCATGAGTTAGAGCACAAGGCTAACCAGGTCTACTCAAAAGTAAGCCCCATTTTGTTCAATGGGTCTTACTCCCACGAAAGTGTGTTTAGAATTGCAGCCTAGGTCATAATTGGGTGAAATTGGAAGGGTCAAAGGTCATGGGTTTCATTTAGGGACACCTACTTTTATGTTTTGAAACAGTGGGATGGAAGCTTGTCTGTGGTAGTCTGGAGAAAAGCACTCTGCACATGCTCAGAGTTTGTTTTACATATATTTTTACTGTTCAGTCTCAAACTCATTTTTTAAGGACAGTGACTGCAAGCTTCAACTGCTAATCAGCTCACAGCTTGAGCTTTAACTGTTCAGGTAACCCTAAAATTCTATGCATTTAATTTATCTTATTTATTTGTTTATTTATTTATCATGCCAACACAAATGCCCAAGGCGGCTTGCAGAGTTTTTCTTCTCCCTTCCTGCTGTCCTCACATCAACCCTGTGAGGTGGATGAAGCTGAGAGTGTGTGACTGGCCCAGCATCATGGTCAAGGAGGAATTTGAACCTAGATCTCAGTCCAGCTCCCTAATCACTACACATCCTGTCTTTAATCTCTGAGCTAATTTTGATTGAAAAGATGGAGTTTTCTTTCCAGCTGGTGCACAGAGTTTGTCACATATTTCAGATTTCCAATTTTAAAGTGAAATAACCACAGTTTTCTGTCTATTAACTGGAACGTATTGCAGGCTTAAATAATCTTGGATACTGTACATTCCCTAAAACCAGACTTTCCACAAAACTGTTGGGTCTTGAACTTGTTTATATCTGAAATCTTATTGTTTCTAGTATGTCACTAGAATTGGGACTGTTCTGGAGTTGAATTGGGACGGAGTTTATAGCATCTAATGATAGTCTGTGTACAGGTGTCCCTCATTATCCACTAGGGTTCCATTTCTGAACCTCCCGTGGATTAAAAAAAACTAGTGTATAAAGAAAACAATAGAAAAAATAGGTTTAAAGACCCACTTCCAGATTTCTTGCTCCTCTATTGTGCCTAATTGAATAAGGTAGTGCCTCAGTATCTGCCAGCATTTGATACTGAGGCTGAAAAATGAAATGATTGCTTACATGCCTACTTCTCTACAGTAGTAGAAAAGCGATTTTTTTAAACTGTAATTTGCAGAGGCCATTCATGTTGAGTCAAATCAGTGTATAAAAAATTGTAAATAAAAAGTTGGACCTGTATAAGAATGAGCCTCTAAAATAGAGGTAGCCAACCTTTCAAGCTTTCAAATGTTACAAATTGTGTAGAGTAGCGATTCCCAAACTATGAGTCTTTGGCCCACCAGTGTCTCATGATGTAATTTTGGGTATTTCTGGGTACATGAGGCTAGGTTAATAAAGATTAAACAAGCTATTCCTTGGAGGAGCACTGCTGCCCAAATCACTACTATATCCATAGAGACTTGAGCAACTAGGAAAGTGAAGGGGGGGGGGGTTGGGCCCAATACTAAAAAGTTTACCTTTTCTACCATTGGTAGAGAAGGGAATTTCAGCAGGGGCAGTTTGTCATTTGTGAGAGGAAAGGCTTCTCCTGTTGAATTTCTGTCTTCTACACAGTTGTGAAAGGTCCAGAAGCCCTAAAGTTAAAAGACTTGCCATGCCTTTAATGTCACAACTTCAGTAACAATGTGGCTTCTAGTGCAATGCTTCTCTGGTGGAGTTGAACTCACACATTCAGAGCTGAATTCTTGTTTTAGCTGTATTTTATTGTTATTGTTTTATTGATGGTTAGCCGCCTTGGGTGCCCTTCGGGGGAGAAAGGCGGAATACAAATCTAATAATAAATAAATTATCAAATGTGAAGATATCTGGGAAGGGGGGACAGTACCACCTGTGATCGTTGCAGGAAAGGTGGTACACAAACACATGCACACACACATGTCTAGGGTATAGGAAGAAGTACATATAGAGTATAGAGACGAGATCAAGAAAGAAATAAGCAAAAAAGAGGAGGGATAAAAGAGAAAGATGGAAATAAAAGGGGAACACAAGGAAAGAACCAAGCAAGGTGAGAGATTTCTTTGGGGGTTTCTGCCCTTCTCTACCTTCTTTTCTCCTTTCTCTACTCCACAGATTTATCATAAACACTTCCCCACACGACACATAAAGATTTGTTTTCTCTGCTGGGGCAATCAATAGATGGTCTGGGAAAATATCTTTTGGCTGCACCTCTGCAAATTGGAGTGTCCCCAAAGGGAACAACAACCCAAGGCCAGAGAGTCAAGATGTGCCAGAAGGCAACTGGCTGGGAGTTACATGGAGAAACTTGGGGGCTGAGGAAATACATTGGGTTGGGACTCATAGAGATCCTTTTACTAGGAGAATTAATAATAATAGCCAGATAACATCTATAATCACGAGTATTATTAAGCAATAACAAGTTAAAAACTGCACCCATAGATTACATTTGATGGGCTTTCAGCAGTTTCAGAGACTCAAATGAGTATACAATAGAGCTGTGTAAACTGGGCCATTTTAGGACTCTTGGACCTTTAAAAATTATATAGCAGAGAGAATTTCAGCGAGTGCTGCTTCTCATCTCACAGATGACAAGCTACACTTGCTGAAATAATCTCTCCAACATCAGAAGCCCTAAGGTGGCCTAGTTTGCCCAACCTTGTTTATATTAATAGTGTGGAACAACAAAACTTTCAAAACCAAGATGGAAAAAAATGGTGAATGAATACACTCTTTTAGTAATTCTTTGAAATTCTTTGTATTCTGTAGTATTCCTTGAAAGTGGGTGCTGAATTATCCCCTAAGAACAAGGTCACAATGAAAAGGCTTGGTATTATCTATCCAGTGATTATTGTTGTGATTGCAGTTTCCTAGGGGCAAGAACCTTTCCTCTTTTTGTCAATGGCATGATTTTAAACCCCCTGCTACTACTACTACTGCTACTTATGCTAAATAAGAATATTTATCTAAGAACAGGGATTTTCAACCATTGTGCCAGGTGAGTAAGTGGTTCACAGGTGTACCGAGGGAATTTTATTTATTTATTAAAGAGAAAGAAAGAAAGAAAGAAAGAAAGAAAGAAAGAAAGAAAGAAAGAAAGAAAGAAAGAAAGATCCATTTATTAATAGGGTCACTCTATTATTTTCTTAATAGAGAGTAATAGGGCCATTTCTTAATAGAACCACCAACCATCAGCAGCATGGTGTGAATTGTCCAAAGCCTGATGGTGGTTGCAATCCTAACCACTTTCCAGGGATTAAGCCCCATTAAACTCAATGGAACTTACATCTGAGTAGACTCAAATAGGATTGCACTGGGTGTCTTGAGTATTTTAGCGCCTTGCCAGACAATTGCTGTGTGGTGAAAATTGCTGACTATGAGCCCAATCCTAACCATGTCTACTCAAAAGTAAGCCCTATTGTGTTGAATGAGTCTTACTCCCTGAAAAGTGTCTTTAGGATTGCAGCCTTTGTGACCAATCCTTTGCTACTCAGAAGTAAGCTTATCCCATATAAATCAATTGATCTTCATCTCAGGTTCGGATTGTAGCCTTAGAGACTTGAAATCTTCTCCAAGGAAGGAGAAGTGTGGATCTGATTAGATTAATTAGGATTTCCTTGTAATAGGATTCCATCTCCCCCTCCCCATTATTTTAAAGATAAGGATTGAAATGGAACCAGCTTATTCAAGGCAGGTTTAATTAGATCTGGAATTAGGGGGAGGGTCTTAAATATTTACAAAAAGGGACTGGAAAGGGACACCTCACTGTAATATTTGCAAGCATGACTAACAAAGGAAGCTGTTAAAGGCGTGTCAAGTTAATGATGGACTGAGCTTAACAGCCACATTTACTCTGTCTTAGAGTTAAACTGGATTATTGGGATCTGAAATCTGAACTGATTTCCAAAACGTGTGTGAACCCTGATTTAATCCATGTCTATTCAGGAGCAAATCCCGTTGAATTCCATGGGCATTTACTCCCTTGTAAACATACTCTGGGATTGCACCAGCCTTACTCAGAAGATTCTACACTGGGCTCATTTATAGCGTATTAAATTCAGCTCTAAAAAGCCGAGTTTACTAAGCCAGTCCTTTCCAGATACGGGATTTCAAGACTGCTGAGGTTTCACATGCAGGAGACTAAACCCAATAGACATTTGGATTTTACACCTAAGTAGGATTTACTCTTTAGTGGGTTGATTTTATTCCTAAGTAAACATAACGTAAGTAGGATTTACTCTTTAGTGGATTGGTTTTACCCCTAATCAGACTGGGGATGCAAAACTTGAAATTCTAATGTTTCAGTTTAAGTTGGTTATGGATCCAAATAAGATACATATTGCAAGCCCATATACGCTTACCTGGGAGTAAGTCCCATTGAACTCAATGAGGCTTACTTCTGAGTAGACCTGCTTAGGATTTTGCTGACAATTAAGGAGGAAATGATCAAGAGGTTCCTAATTCCCATCGAAAGCCATGTAGCGGGCCAAGCGTGCAATTAGGTCTGTCTTTGTGGTTTTAAAAATACTGGAGTAACTAATAAAAATATAACTTTTTTTCTGGGTACAGATTCAGAAGAATGTACCAACCTTCTCTATGTATTCTCTTATGTACCAACCCTTTTACAGCCAAGACTGCTAGGTGCTGCTATGCTTGCTTTTTTTTAAACTATGTATAGAAGTAAAACAGAAGCATGCTATTTTTAATATGCTTTTTTATTTTGATAGCCGCCCTGAACATTTTCTTAGGGAAGGAAAAGGCAAATAAATAAATAAATAAATAAATAAATAAATAAATAAATAAATAAATAAATAAATAAAAAAGCCTGTGTATGCTTCTTCACAAATAATATGGAAGAGAAATTTTTAATCTGCCTGTAGATATCTCCCTATTAATCTGCCTATAGATATATATCATGCTAGATACAGATCACCATGCTAGATCTGTTTTGCTATCTGTATTAGATGACATTTCTCATGAGAACATGAGACTCACCATCGTACCATGAATAGGTGGCATCGGAAATCTTAATTATGTTTAATTTTGTGAAATACATTAAAGCAAAGTGAAATGGCCGGGGTCTTTCTCCCCCCCCCAAAGAAGTTTGTCTCCCCTTCAATCCTTTTTGTTCATGTATGTATGTATGTATGTATGTATGTATGTATGTATGTATGTATGTATGTATGTATGTATGTTATTTATTTATTTGCTTAAGAAAGCCTGTGAAGTCTGCACATTTTCTTGTTAATCAAAAACGTTCCCTACCTCCCCCCCCCCCCCCCTTTGGAAAGATTTTATGAAACTGAGAAAGTTTGAAGGTTTTTGTAACCAAGTTTAGTAGCAACTTGTAGCCCTAATTTCTGTAGGAAATTATTAGGCTCCCTCCAAGAAACCCTAAAAAAAATCAGGCTCGTTTTGGACAGCCAGCCAGCCTAAGATGGGTCCCATTTTTTGTTATGTATTTTATTTTAAATTACTGGGACTGCAAGCCTAACTATGTCTACGCAGAAGTAAGCCCCATTGAACACAATGGGTCTTACTCCCAGAAAAGTGTGTTCAGGATTGCAGGCTGTATAGATTTCCTGGGTTTGGCTTCAAGTTTTCATTTTTCACAGTTGCGAACCAGAGGAGGGAATTCCTATAGTCTTTCCATCCACGATCGTGGACAGGAGAAAAAAGGCTGCCATCCTAAGAGCACTTTCCTGGGAGTTAGCCCCACTGAACTCAATGGAACTTAATTCTGGGTAGACACTATTAGGATCGCACTCTCAGTCTGCGATCTTCAAACGCTCTAAGCACAGCTGAATTTACTCCCAAGTGAACCTGCAGAAAGTCGGGCTGCGATGTGAAGGATTCAACCCTCCTTCCGAGGAAACCTTCATACCAGGATCGGGCTCAGTACCAGGGAAGATGCAGGAGATCCAGACCTTTTCTATGGGGTGGTGGTCCCTGATCCCCCCAAACAGGGACTTTCACAGCTCTTTCAGAGCCAGATCATGTCAAAAATCTCAAAAGCTAAACCCATTACATCTGACTACTCAGATGTAAGTACCAGACTGGTCAATAGGATTTACTCTCAGGTAAGTGTGGGTAGGATACCAGTGTGGGTCTAGAGGCCAGCAAAAGTAGTGGCAGAAAAGTGCTCCATATATTTTGAGAAGGAAAGATTCATTCACTAGGATCCCAAACAGGACACCAGTGGCGTAGCTAGAGGGGGGTCGGAGGAGTTAAAGCTTCCTTTGGCTCCCTCCACCTGGATTGGGTCCCTTGCACGCCTCTCTCCAAGGCTGACTGCTTCGACCCCCTCTAGCTATGCCACAGGGTTTGGAGATTAAATGGATATGGCTTCTTCGTTGCTGTCTTAAAACACTTTGAGCACAAACCATGTCTACTCATAAGTAAGCCCCATTGTGTTCAATGGGTCTTATTCCCAGGAAAGTGTCTTTAGGATTGCTTACTTTTCAATTAGACTTACATTTGAGTAGGACTTATTCTACTTTGAGTAGACTTACTTTTGAGTAGGGCTTACTTTTGAGTAGACTTGGTTAGGATTGTGCTCTTAAACTCGTAAGAAGTCGGATTGAGTTTATTTCCTAGTTAGGATCGGGCCTAAATATGAACATATTATTGGATGTTGTAACAAACCAGGAAAGGCTACCTTTTGGCACATGTTTGATTTTTGCCATTGGGTGGGGGATTTTTCCCACTCCTACATCGCAAAATTCGTGAGTCCAAAGCATTGCCTACTCAAAGGGTAAAAATACAGAATTTCCTCCATCTATTTATATATTTCTTTTTATTAGTCAGATACTCCTTATGGGCGATCAAAGCGGTTTACCAGTTTCCAAGCTCCCTTCTGAGATGGAGCCAGTGGCGTAGCTAAAGGGGGGGCTAAGCCCTAAGTTTGAAAGGGAATCTCACCCAGAGCCCTTCAAAGTGGACGAGGGAGGAAAATGTCTTCTTGGGGGAAGCTCCCTGCAAAACGTAGTGCTTTACACCCCCCTTAGCTACGCCACTGGTTGGAGCACAGCGTCATCTAATAGGAGAAAGGTGTATTTGGAGAGGGGAGAAAATTAATTCCAAATAATCAATCAACAATATTTATAGACCACATTTCAACAAAAAATTCACAAAAGCGGTTTACAGAGAAAAATGAAATAAAAGTTGAAATTTAAATAGAAAAAGAAATATCTGAACAGCTTAGATCACCAGGTAGAAAATGGAATTTTGTAGGAAAAAAACAAACTCAATTTCAATGTCCTTTCTCTCCAGTTTCAGTCCAAACCTGTTTCAGTCCATACCAATTTCAATCCAAACCAGTTTGGAAGTCGAAGACCACCCAGCTTGCTTGGAGGGATCCAGGACTCTTCCAGCAATGCAGCTCCACCACGGGCTTTAGAGCCTCCAGCAAAAAGTGATGTGATCTATCTAATAAAACATGATTATATATTATATAATTATATAGGGTGGGAAGTACATAGGTTGACCATATGCCATAACCACGGGAAAAGGCCCCCGAAATGTAGGACACCCAAGAAAAATGTAAGAAATAAAATAAAAGCTACAAACACTTTTGTATACTGCTTTAATGTGGTTAATTTAAATGCTTTATTATTTATTATTAAAAGCACGACATATAATTTATTCATTGCAAGAAGGATACATGCTACCTGCTCACTAGGAAAAGGAGAGCAAGGAAGATTTTTTCCTGGACAAAAGGCTAAAAAAAAAAGACATGTCCTGGAAAAAGTGGACATAAGGTGACCAGAGGCACTGTCTGTGTAAAATCACCCAGATATTCCAAATAATTCCATATCTATATATCTTATCTATCTATATAGATATCTATATATTTTATATATCTATATACAGAAGTTGTTCAGGGGGTGCTGTTTGGGGCTGCTGGGAGCACCATTATCCTCAGCAGTGGCGTAGCTAGAGGGGGGTCGGAGAAGTCAGTTTTGGAGGGAGACTTGGCAGGGGCTACTTCCCTTTACGAGCCTTGCACGCCTCCCTCCAAAGCTGACTCCTCACCCCCCCCCCCCAGCTATGTCACCGCCCCTGGTTTTGAAAACACTAGGAAAGCTCCTTCAGGGAACAAGAGAGACTCCGATCCTTTCCAATGATCTTTGTAATAATAATAATAATAATAATAATAGAGAGGGTGCACCGCTTGCACTCCCCGCAAGTCTCATGGCTTTGCAACCCCCCCTCTAGCTATGCCACTGGTCCAAAAAGTACCCCAAGAAATGCAGGTGGATCTCCAGGTTGTGGGTCACTCCCAGGTTTGGGGTGACCTGGAAACCAGAGAAAGCTACAGGCTGGAACCGGGATGCCCCTTCTTGGTCGATCTCCCTTTTTATTTTTATTTTATCAATTAAAGCCAGACAAAGGAATCAACTGTCCCTTTCGACCTTTTCTCTCTGTTCACTTTTGTGTGCAAACCCCAGGCATTCTCTCCCCCCTTCCCCTCTCCCCAAAAAAGTTAGGCGGGGATTAAGGAAAGTTTGGAACCAGGATCCAGCCGGGAGGAGATCCTGGGGGGGGGGGGGGTTTATGCAGCCCTGTTGACCAAATCCAAAAGCCTCTCCATTTCTTTAGAGAAGGTCCAGTTGATCTTGGCCCACAAGGTCTGGTAGTGGGATTTACTTCTGAGTAAACCTGCACACACTCAGGGCACATTTTTCTCCATCCATCCATCCTTCCTTCCTTCACTCCGGTGTCCCAGGATCGCAGCCTTCGAGCACATTTACCCTACTTATACATACCCTAAACATATATACCTTATGCACACCTTCCTATATTTACCCTTCCTTCGAAGCAACTCCCATTATCTTCAGTAGGACTTTACTCCCGACTCGGTGGGTCAGACTTAAGTACTATTTGCGCTATGTATGACCATATTTTGAAGGACTATGGCTGCAATCCTAAAGACACTTTCCTGGGAGTAAGACCCATTGAACACTTTCTTTTGAGTAGACATGGTTAGGAAGGATTGTGTTGTATTACTTTTTATGTGCGAATATAAGAACTTTAGCCACGATTCTAATGAGGCTGCAGTACTACCCTCACTTCCCTGGGAATCAGCTCCATTGACTCTAATGGGACTTACTTGTGTGTAGACAGAATAGGATTGGGCTCCAAGCTGCTAGTTTGCTCTTTTTAGATTCCTTTTTCAAAAAGATTCTTTTTTCGTCCACGATCCTTTAGATTCCTGCCTATTTGAAACTGCTCTTAAGTTCCAACATAATATTTAGTAAATCATAAATAATCCAACTCGGGAGAGGCAGTTCCTAATTCCCTCCCCGTTTTGCCTGCGCTTAGAAAACAACCTACAACTTGGAAGGAAGCAAAGTCCACCCCTTGGAGAGCCTTACCTTTTATAGATCTTTTTTTCCCCTAGCTCCAAACCGATCCCTTTATTCTTCCCCCACCCACCCCTATAGCAAAGGCTAAGAAAGATATCCCCTAAAGAGAGAGATCCCCTAAAAACAGATTTCTGAAGATCCTTTTACTTTACTAAGCCTTCCAGAAATAAGGTGAGAATCGGGGGGGGGGGGCCTTCTGCTGCCAGACAATCAAGAATTTGATATACACTCCTATAATTATCTTGATTCTTGTTTTGTTTCTTCTTCTTTCAAGTAAGTTAAAAAAAATCAATGGCCTCCATTCAGTCTTCCGTCAACTACGCTGTGAAAACAGAGACGAGGAAAGAGCCACAGAGAGAGATCGCCTTGGAGTTACTACTCACACCGTAAACTTACCTGGGGATTAAGTCCCGACAAGAAAGAAAAAAATCATCTTCTCCCCATAATCCATTGATTAACAATTTTTTTCGACTCCTTTCATCACTACCACTATCCCTTACTACTACTAGTAGGTGTAGTTCTAATTTACTATTAATTTACCGTTTTGCTCCAGTCATACTACTATCCCCTACTACTACAACAAATAATAACAATTAACTAGTAGTAGGAGTAGTAGTTCTAATTCACTAATTTACTCTTTTGCTCTAGTCATCTACTATAATCCCCTTCTCCTACTACTTTACTACTACTAGTAGTTCTAATTTACTATTAATTTAATCTTTTGCTCCAGTCATCTACTACTATCCCCTACTACTACTACTTTATTACTACTAGTAGGAGTAGTTCTAATTTACTATTAATTTACTATTAATTGACTCTTTTGCTCTAGTCATCGCAATCCAAAAATATTTTGGACATCTTTGGAAGGTGTGTTGCACGGATTGTTGTGACTCCACATACACAACACACACACTGCAAAGAAGCCCTCCTTGCCAGGCAACTCCTTGGCCTCCCCTTTAGGACGCCTGGTTTAATCATTCACCTGTGAAAACCATTTCTCCAGCCCCAGCACTTGGAAAATGACAAGGCTTTGTAGGTTTCACCTCCTAGTAGCCAGACCAGAGTCACTCCCTCCCTCTTTTACTCTCAGCATGAAACAGACCAGAGGCTAGTAAATTTCCTTTGGAAGAAAAAAGGTCTGATCCTGCGCCAAATTGATCCGAATGGGAGTTTAATTGATCTGGCTCCTCATTGATTCCTATTGACTTCCTTTCCCGGCGCTTAGCAAGCTTCGCGCTACCCCCAACCCCCACTGCAGCAAACCAGAGGGGAAAGAATCAATCTATGGGGCTGGTTCTTTAGAGGGTGGATGCTGCTTACTTCCCCTCTTTGGAATTTTTTTACGTTTTATTTTTTAACTTTATGTACATATATAAACTTACACTCTAGAGACTATTAACTGACTTAGGTCACAATCCTAAAAACACTTTCCTGGGAGTACGATCCGTTGAACACATGTCTACTCAAAAGTAAGCCCCATTGTGTTCAATGGCTCTTACTCCTAGGAAAGTGTCTTTAGGATTGCAGCCTTGCAGCCCAGTTCTATGCCTATCTACTCAGAAGTAAGTCCCATTGAGTTACTTGGGGTTGATTCCCAAAAAAGCAAGCAAGAGTTTGCAGGCTTAGAACCCAATCCTACGCTGTCTAATCAGAAGTCCCATAATAGTCAAGGATAGGATTGCAGAAAGGAATCCTATGCTTGCAAACTGTGGAAGCAAATCCCTATATGTTGAGTAGTAAATGTGCCTTTAAAAATACACTACGGAAAAGAAGGAAGTGGGATGTTTTTGAAGATGGAATGTTAGAATAACTATGGTCGAGAAAATCCCTATTGATTCTTATGGGATTACTCCCGGTGTCAATGGTTTATGGGTTTCACACATTTGTTTACATCTCAAAATGTTTACTGTGAAATAAAATTCCAGTTGCTTCTTGGGCATCATATTCTGGCTCATTCACGTGTCATCTACAAACTATAATTCTATGCAGAATGTACAAATTGAGATATTATACTATACTATACTATACTATAGTGTGAGTAAAATAAAGAATAAAAAGCTAACTTGGGCAATGCTCTGGCATGGGAAAGGCAGGAAATGAATGAATGAATGAATGAATGAATGAATGAATAAATAAATAAATAAATAAATAAATAAATAAGCAAGCTCTCCTTTCTCCTTCTATCTTTCTTTTCTCCCCTTCCCCCTTAGACAGATGGAAAAGTACAGAGCTTTTGAATGTGAAAATGAACTTTCCTTTTGTTGTGCTATCAGATTTATTTTCTTAAAAAGGCAACTTCTCTAGTATTTGTATCATGTGATGTCCATTTATCATTTTTTGTCCGCTTATCATTTTTTTAAAGTAAAGAAGGGAATTTGTGGAAGTTATAGGAAAAAGGTGGAATGTTATTGATTGATTTATGAATTTATTAATAACACAATTAATAAAAAAGTAAAGCAACAAAAGGAACACACAAAGGCTGCAATCCTAAGAACACGTTTCTGGGAGTAAGACCTATTGAACACAATGGGGCTTACTTTTGAGTAGACATGATTAGGATTGTTCTCTAAATCGGAAACCTGTGTTACAACATGAGTCAACAAAAATCTATATTAAATTTGTTAGCTCTCTGTAAGAGACAGTGCAACCCTAAGAATGTCTACTCACAAGTAATTCCTATTGTATTCAGTGGGGCCTGCTCCCAGGAAAGTGTGTTTAGGATTGCAGTCTTATAGAGGCAAGTTACAACTGAAAGCAGGAAGAGAATAATCCTGGTCTTGAGTCACATATACCTATGACATTTTCTAGTGTTGTTTTCCATTGGAGATAAAGGATGGTTATGATATAATCAATGTCAGAGGTTTTGGTTTCACAGTAAACAGACAACAGTATCATAATTAAGGGAGGGATACTATAACTGGCAGGCAGACATATGGACTATTTTGAGAGTTAAAAACAAAATAGTATTAAATTGGTCAAAGTGAATGTTTTAGAAGTGGAAGGTCAGTTCCATAAAAGGCCTGGAATGTTCCTTACTGGAGCAAGAAAGGGTGTGCCTATACCCAGTGGTGGGATTCAAATAAATTAACAACAGGTTGTATGTCCTAATAACTAAATTAACAATAGGTTCTATGACCCATTAGTAACCAGTTCTCAGAACCAGGCGCTCATTAGCAAAGGGTTCTGCAGAACCTGTGAGAATCCCCTGAAGCCCACCACTGCGTGTACCAACATAAGGGATACTCAGCTTTCATAATTAATTATTAGAAAATTCTAATAATTAGAGTTTGAATGCTTAGAGTTTCTTATCTGCCAACAAATAATGGAAAAAGGAGTATATGCCTGCAATCCTAAAGTCCAGTTAGGCTGGCCTAAGCGCAGACATAAGTCCTGTTCTGACTTGGGGGGGGGGGGTGCTACAAAAGTCCTGTAAGACACTTTCCTGGGGGGAAGTGCAACTCCTGGGGGAGGGCTAGGCTTGTACACAGACATGAGCTTGCCTAAGTTAGGATGGCACTGGCGGATTTGCTGACATTTTTTTAGTGTAGACTTTTTGATTTGCAGCCCTTCTGTTTGCAGAGTGGAGGATAAGTTGCAATATTATACTATACACACAGAGAATGATGTATTCCAGTGCTCTCCCAAGATCCTGCCAGATTTCTGGTGCCATCAGCTGTAGACCTTGGAGAAAGGGGGGAGTTGCCATAGTTCAATGGGGAAGTCCATACTTTTTATGGAGAAGGTTTCTGAAAGAATGGAGAGCCCCTGTCAACTAGTGTCAACAATACTGAAGAAGGTGAACCTAGGGATTGACTCAGTGAGAGGCAGTGTACTCAGTGTACTCCTGGAAGCAAGTGAAGCAAGGATCCAAAGTTGGAAAGGAACAACTCTCTTGACCAGGCAAAGCAGAAGATCACA
The DNA here is from genome assembly GCA_030015325.1 of Cryptoblepharus egeriae. Taxonomy (NCBI): domain Eukaryota; kingdom Metazoa; phylum Chordata; class Lepidosauria; order Squamata; family Scincidae; genus Cryptoblepharus; species Cryptoblepharus egeriae. Next base: position 1,017,925 of record JAREYC010000015.1, on the reverse strand, counting down.
CACACCTCTACTATCTAGACCTGTTTAATGTGGGATCAATGAATGTGCACCTTCTAGAGAACGTGCACCTAAAGAACATGCACCTTCTTTACTGGTCAAGAGAAGTCTTTGTGCATAGTCCAACCCAAGATGTTCCAAATTCTAGGACTGTGCCTCAATGGCCTTCGTTTTTGGCTGATTCATTTGTGGACTGATAAGGTTACAGAGACAGTTGGGGGAGTGAATTTTGGTAGCCCACTAGCAGAACAGCTGAACTTAGGGCATAATCCAGAGTAACTACGGGGAGTCCTTGCTCTGGTGCAAGAACAATTTACTCTGGATTGTAATATGAATTTCCCATAGGTTTTCACTAGGTGGTGCTGTAACTATGGGTGCACGTAATGTGTCTTACGTGCTCCCGTAGTTACTCTGGATTGCAGGGTTAGTCTCCAAAATCAGGGTGCGCATTAGATTCAAGGGTTAATTAGATTTGAGTGAATGTGATATTTTGGGCATAAGTATAGAGTGTGCATTAGATTCAGTGGCGCATTAGATTAGAGTAAATACGGTATTTTCCCAGCACCTGCCAACTGCCATTTTCATCCCAGAGTGTATTTCTGAGCTCTGCTATCTCATCATATAGAAGCATTCTGGGACCAGAGCCACTTGTTTCAGAGAGATGTACTGATGCCATTGGCACGGTGAAGCCTGGGCATAGCTAAAAGGGAACAAGGAATAAGTAGTTTCAGCTCCATCCTTGAGCCCCTACCTCCAGATTCAGCCAGAAGTTCTCCTAAGAGAGACTCTGGGATCCATTTCTTCCTAAGTCCTCCAATGTGCCACTTCTTTCATTCTTTCCCTTCATAAATTGTCCTGGTCATCTTTTTCTTAGTATTGAAAACTAATTAAATAATTCGTTAGCTAACACATTAAATTAAGATCCACTGCTGCCTTTAATGATGTCGACAATGGAATTGACAGAGAGGCAGAGACAGTCAATCAATATCACCCTTTTCAAGTTATCCTAGAGACAGAAGGGATCCCCAGTCATGAAGCTAGGATAGCAATGGCTTAAAGGACTGAGAAGTGGCCATTTGCAGAACCTGATGGATTGGATCAATTGTTCCTATTTCCAAGGATCTTGTTTCCAGCACCTTGTTTCCAATAAAGAACCTTGGGAAGCCCAGTACCAGAGTGAAAAGTCCTCTGCTATCCAGAAGACAAAAAAATCCCTTCAGAACTGGGTACTTAGAGGTAGATTGCTCCTGCACAAGGAGGTTCCCTTGTTAGCAGTCACTGTTCATAGTTATTGATAGGCCTTTTAATAAGAACCCTAAGAATTTCCTTGCTGGATCACAGTCAGAGTTCATCTGGTCCAGCATCCTGTTTTCAATGTTTTATGCCTTTAGGTAAAGGTTACCTTTCTGATCAGTCTGTGTGTGAGAGAAGGAGACGAGAGGGAGAAGAAATCAATGGTTGCGATAGTGTGAGATTGAGAGAGACAACATCCATCTATCACTTAGAGCTTCAATGGGATTAGAATAGTCTTGTCAACAACCGATGGCTTAAAGAGACCATCTCAACAGCTTATACTACCCCCCCTCACCGGACACACATACACACACTCCTGGATTCATCAGTGCCTCCACCACAGTGTAGGAATCCTGTGGTTGCTACCAGAGCATCTCGTATGCTGTAGATCTGCAGGATGCCTAATGTTGTGTTTAGCACTGAATCAAATTTCATGAGAGGGAGAGCAACAAATTCTTCTTTTCCCCAATTTTCTTTTTAAAAATACCCAGGGATGACATCATTTCCAGTTGTGACATCACTTCCGGGGCAACATTTTGAGCTTTGCACTGGGCTACATGATCATTAGCTACACCACTGCCATTGGGTACCACCAGGCACCAATACACACTGTGTATCCCTATCAGGCACCACCACACAACCCTACTGGGTACCAGGCACCACTGGGCACCAGGCACTGCACATGCATCCCTACTGGGCACCAGGCACCGGGCACCACTAGGTGGCAGTGGACAGCAGATAGCACCAGGCACCTCCGGACATCCTCACCAGGTACCAGTCAGCAACACCAGCCAGCAGTCACCACTGGGCACTAAATCAGTTCTTAGTGGGTGCTTACATCACAGAAGGAATACATTCTCCAAATTTCATGCAGGGTTGGACACTGATCAGTCAGCGATTCATCAATGTTAAGTATAGGAACAAAAACACATTGTACCCCTTTTCACCCTCTTTCAGTCTGAATTTCCAGAAATCAGATCTTCGTGGGTGCCTACATCACAGAAGGAATACACTCTCCAAATTTCATGCTTCTGGTTTTAGCTGGGCGTTGCTGAGTGGTTTTAGCTGGGCGTTGATGAGTCAGTGAGTGAGTCAGTGACTTTTCAGTTTTAGAGATTTTTACTGATGCCCATATTAATTCCCACCATATTAATTCCCACCCATATTAATTCCCACCATACTACACAGAATAATCTTCATAAAATTGGATGTACAATTACACCAGATTTTAAATGTGTTTTTTTCTTAATTTGTTATTTTTTATATTTTAGTGGCATTGCATCAATGCATATCCATGCATTGGTGATATACAATGGACAAAAGACAAACATCAGCTGAAGAGTGGAAGAGTTCATGCTTCATATCCAAAAGGCCCAGTTCTTCCAACCCAAGGCTTAAAATTTTATCCATGCTGATTCATTTTATCACTGTAAACATGTGCCTGGTGGCAGAAAAAGAAATTATAGTGTAGGGGATTCAGCTAAACTCCCTGTGACCAGAAAAAAGAAGACAAATTATAAAAACTAAGGTTAAAGTATTCCGAATAAGGAAATAATTTGGAACTTCTTAGCATAAAAATGGGTCCAGATTATAGAATTAGCTTCTCATGATACATTGTGATTTAAAAAAAATACATGCAGTCCTATATTGGAGTGTTTCCAAATCAAGGCTGTGTATGAGATTTTGGAGAGGAAGATCAAATATTCACAGCATGGCTTGACTGAAAATGGATTTTTTTAAAAAATAAAGCTATAATCAAAACAGGAGTATAATTTTTTATTATTAAAATGTAACCTTTGGGAGAGCAAAAGCAAGATGGAGAGAGCAGAAAGAAGACAGGAGGAAAAAAGTCAGGCACTGAGTGCCTTTATCAATATTTCTCTTGAAAATGTATAATGCATTTTCTTTTCTGAAAAATTAATAACCTTGCTTTGTCTCTATCGACGTTTTCTTCAGCTCGTGGTGTATGTCCAGTGGAAATCAAGCAGAGAGCAAAAAAGCTGGCTGCCCCTCAGCAAATCTGCTCTGGAACCTTTTCAGGGGATGCGGAAGGGGCCTCACTTCCAGACACCAAGTCTCTCTGGGATCTCAAAAGCTCAAGGCTGGGAAGCCTCCATGCTACTCCAGCAGCTTTTGGAGATAGTTTCTTTTGGCTCAGCTGTTTATTTTCATTCTGTGAGGATCCAGCTTGTTTTCATAGACTGATGCTGGAATGGGACTGGTGCTGAACTGGGAGGGGTAGCTAAGAACAATTTGATAATGTAAGGATGTTGAATTCCTCACTTGGTGCCTGTTTGGTGCAAGGAGCCTCTCCAGAGCCTTTCCAGATGGTGGAGAAAAATGGAGGCTCCTGGAATGGTTCTGAAGGGAAGAGGAAGAAGAAGGAACCCTTGCAAGCTGCAGTGAGGTTCCCTGCAAAACTTAGTGCTTTGCATCCTCCTCTGGCTACGGCACTGAGCCTCATGTCTCATACAAGGGTGTGCAAACTCCATGCAGCCCATGACAAGTCTGCTGATCCACAGTGAGCCCTTTACTCCTCTGGAAGGGAGGGGAGCCCAAGGTTCTTAGGCTAGGGAAGCTGCAAACACCCCCCCCCCTCTCTCTCTCTGTCTCTCTCTCTCTCTCTCTCTCTGAAACTGTATACATACCCCTTTGTCCTTATTGGAGAGTGTTTATGACCTGATTTGAATTCATTCATTTATATAAGTCCTTCTCTTAATATATTCATTTAAGTAAATTTAGTTTAAAAAATTTTTCCCTCTCTCACACAGTGTCAGATAGATGATGTGGCCTTCATATCCAAAAGTTTGGACACCCCTGGTCTAATGCATTGCAATACACATCATATTATACAACTGCATGACATTAATTATGGCTAAAGTATTGCTGCTCTTCCAAAAAAGCGGCATTTTTGAAATCCTCACTCCCAGCATTAATAAAGAAAAACCAAAGTATTCAGACAAACTTGTAAAGCTTCAAATTTTGTTACTCTGTGTTACTCCATTATTGTAACCTGATGTGTTAATCTCAGGAAGTATGCTTGAGGCTGCACAAAAGGCAGGTTAAGTTCACTGCTGGATCATCTTAAAAGATCCATCTCATCCAATCATCTCTCATTCTCAGTGGCCTTCCAGGAAGTTCAGCATCAAAGCATGCAAGGACACTGGTCATCTTCTGTGGTTTGACTTTGGACATGGAGATTCAATGTTATTATTCAGTGTCAACAGTGTGATAACTGTGAATTCGTTGGTTGATTGATAACCAGGTGACTAAGATAAGGGTATAAAACTAGTGGTGGGCGTCAGGGGAGTTCTCACAGGTTCTATAGAACCCTTTACTAATGAGCGGCTGGTTCTGAGAACCAATTAGTAATGGGACATAGAACCTGTTGTTCATTTAGGTTATTAGGACATAGAAACTGTTGTTGATTTATTTGAATCCCACCACTGAAACTATCCCTGCTGGACCATATCAAGAGTCAATCTAGTCCAGCATCATCTCCAACCATGGCAAACCTGATGCCTTCATGAAAAATCAATATCCCTCCTTGATGTTACTCCTCAGCAATTGGTATTCAGTGGTAAACTTCCTCTGAACCTGGAGGTTCCATGAGACCATCAAGGCCAATAGTAATATAATCCACTCTTTCTTTATGACACCTAACTCCCCTTTACAGGCTACGTTAGTAGTTTCACCACACCACTGAGCAGTGCCTTTCATAAGTTAATAATGCTTTGTGAGAAGACGCATTTCCTTTTGCCTGTTCTGAATCTGCCACCAATCAATATCTGTCATAGTCCCTCCCCCATTAAAAGAGCTTGTGGTGTTTGACCATTGATGGCTGTCCATCACCATTCCCTGGGTTTTTCAAGGAAAAAGATGGGAGGAGGCAGATTGATAGCAGCTCTGGAGTTCTCTTCACATGATATTTAAAAGAAATTTCCTCATGCAAAATATTTTAGGAGTTATATGGGAAGTCAAAAGCATATTGATAAGACCAGAAAAATTATCTGAAAACTTAATACATTTATTTATTTATTTATTTATTTATTTATTTATTTATTTATTTATTTCAGTCAGACACATATTCAGAAAATTGCTGCACAGAAGTGTAATGACGGAGCAGCCTGAGAGGAGTATCTGCCATAGGTGCTACACCATGGGAGGTACGCAACCGCCCCTTAGGCTCTGCCCTAGGCACTAGCGGCTTCTTGGATGACCTTAGACCAGGCACTCATTCAGCTTTACATACGTCACAGGGTTTTTGTGAGGATAGCAGGAGGGGAGGAACAAAAAAAATTGTAAACTGTGTTGGGCATTTGCAATGGCATGGTAAAAGTGGTGTATGAATCCTTCAATAAATAATAAATATTTGGTTTATTTTTCTGGTCCAAGGTAAAGTTTAGATTTTTGTTGTGTTCTAGTTTTGGTTTCAGCACTGAAAAAGTGGATCATTAATCATGTTCTAATTTTTCAAAAGACATTCAACCACGAGACCTCTTCTGGGAGACAATTGAGGAGAGCCAACATATCAATTGGATTTTTGACCGTAAGAGAGGCAGATGTGGCTCCCAATGCTGGACAGCTGGAATGAGCTGTCCTTGGTGCTGATGTATGATGAGATTTCAGGATCTCTCACTGTGGGAAGGTAACAGAGTTCCACGTGCACATGGGCTACATGTCCATGGAGGCATATTCAGACAATGGCCCTAGAAACAGAGGATGAGCACCACACCTAAGTGTCAGTTGCAACTAGCAGGACAACCTGTGGGGGACACCTTTACCTTTACATCAATACAAACCTTACAGCCCCTGCTACTCAACTGGACAAGGTCACAGCTTTGGCCATATTTGATTGAAGAAATCCTAGAAGTGTGTTTTGTACCCATTAGACTCCAAATCAAAGTAGTGAGGTTGAGTGTTTGACTCAAACCTGGAAGATCTGTATTCAAATCCACTCTCAACTGTGAAGCTCACTAAATGACTTTTGACTGGTAATTTTGTGTGAATCACACCCACATTATACTGTTGTGAGGATAAAATCAGAAAAGGGGAACATTCACATTTAAGATCCATGATAGAGAAAATAAAACAAATACTAATCTTTTAATACAGTGATACTCAAAGTGATCAAGGGCTACTATCAAAGTAGTCAGTGGTACTCAAAGTGGTCAGATCGGGTGGGATTCACAAGAGGATCGGCTCTGCCATCTTGGAATCTGGCACTGGGCTTTCCTGGGAGTAAGTCTCACTGAACACAGTGAGATTACAGTGGTGCCTTGCTTAACAAATGCCTCATTTAACAAGCATTTCACACAACAAGCAAAAATTTCCCAAGAAATCTTGCTTCACATAACAAGTTCTACTTCACTTAACAAGCAAGCGCACTACGAGCATGCATGTTATGCAGCCCTGATGCTCTGCATGGAGGCTCTTTAAAAGGGCTGCTGGCCAGTGGTGCTGCCTCTATCTGCCCCCAATTTGGGGGCAGTTGCCTGGAGGTCCCAGAGGCAGCTGCCCCTAACTGCCCCCATGTACCCCCACCAACCCACCTTGAACCTCCAGCAGCAGCCCAGGTAAGCATCCCAGGAAAGTGTCTTTGACTGCAGTCTCCTAACTATGTCTACTCAGAAGTAAGCCCCATTGTGTTAAATGGGGCCTACTCCCAGGAAAGTGTCTTTGATTGCAGCCTCTTAACCATGTCTACCCAGAATTAAGCCCCATTGTGTAAATGTGGAAAGGAAAGTGTATTTAGGATTGCAGCCTAAGTAGACTTCATAGGATCATGTACACTGAATGCATGTTTTGAATTCAATTACAGTGTTTTGTCATCATTTTCACATGCAGTTAATATTTTTATACAAATATTTTGGGGTAATGGAACAAATCATCTGAGTTTTCATTATTTCCTATGGAAAAATCTGCTTCACTTAAAGAGCGTTTCACTTAAAGAGCATGACTCCAGAATGAATTAAGCTCTTTATGTGAGGCACCACTGTAATTTCCGAGGTCTGGCATCAAGTGATGTCACATACTGGTAAGTTTGACAGGGGGTCCCGGACATATTTTTTAAAGTTTGAAAAGGTGTCCCCTGACTGAATGCCCAAGTTCCACTGTTTTAATAGATAACTAGCGAAAAGTGTACCCATGTTGCGGGAGTAACATTTCCCCATACGCCATCCCTCATGGCTTATCAACACCCAATGCGCAACTTCCCCATGCGCAACTTCCCCCATGCGCAGCTTCCCCATGTGCAACATCCCCCCATGTGCAAGTTCCCCCCATGCGCAACTTTCCCACATGCGCAACTCCCCCATGAGCAACTTTCCCCCATGCGCATCATCCCCCCATGTGCAACTTCCCCCATGTACAACATCCCCCATAAGCATCATCCCCCATGCGCATCATCCCCCCATGAACAACTTTCCCCCATGCGCAACTTTCCCCCATGCGCAACTTCCCCCATGCGCAACTTTCCCACATGTGCAACTTTCCCACATGCGCAACTTTCCCCCCATGCGCAGCATCCCCCATGCGCAATTTCCCCCATGCGCAAATTTCCCCCATGCGCTACATTTCCCCATGCACATCATTCCCCATGCGCAATTTCCTCCATATGCATCATCCCCCGTGTGCATCATCCCCCATGTTCATCATCCCCCATGCACATCAACCCCTGTGCGCATCATCCCCCGTGCACAACTTCCCCATGCACAAATTTCCCCCATGTGCAACATTCCCCCATGCGCAACTTCCCCCATGTGCAACTTCCCCCCATGCGCATCAGTCCCCCAATCGCAACTTCCCCCCACGTGCAACATCCTCCCCAGTGTAACCTCTTCCTCCGAACAACATCCCCACTACATCTGGCACCAAATTGGCTGGATGTTATTCAGTCTCCCATGTTAAGTATAGGACAAGAACACGTTGCCCCCTTTTCAGCCCCTGAAGGGTTAAATTTCTCCAGATGGTTCTTGGTGGGTGTTCAGGTGACAGAAGGAACTCCCAGAATTCCATGCTTCAGGCCCAGCAGTTGGGGTGGAATGTTGATGAGTCAGCAATTCTCAATGCAAAGTATAGGGAGGAAAATGCATTGCGCCCCTTTTTACCCCCTCCCCGTTGGAATTTCCAAAAACCGGTTCTTAGTGCACCCCTCCGTCATGGAAGGAACACCCACCCCAAATTTCACACTTCTAGGGCTGGTGGTTTTGGCAGGGCGGTGATGAGTCAGTCAGTCAGTCAGTCAGTCAGTGAGTCAGTGAGTGACTTTTCTCTTTTATATATATATAGATAAAAACAATTTAGAGCAAGTGTTGGGAAGATAATATGGAAAGAAAAGGGGCTTTATACACCCAGGAAGCTGTCCTCCACTGCCTATGGCCTTCTTGAAGCTGGAGTGTGCAGCTGGAACAAGGGGACAAGTGAAAAACAAATACATTATTCTCTGATTTGGCTCACCAATCAGGCAGTGTGCTGCACATCACACCCACCCCACTGCCAAGACGGCTTCAAATCTTGGCAAGCCCAAATCCGCCTCATTAGGAAGAGTTTGATGGTTGATTCTCAGGATCAGAATGAAGATTTATGCTGAGGTTTAAGAACACAGGGATGTCTGGCGGAGACACTGCTAAGATCTCTGCAGCTGACAGGGTCAGTGGATTGCCCGTCAACTATCGAACAGACGTCAATGATGCTAGCCCTAAGTGAAAACAAACAACCTAGTGGGGTGGGGGTAGAGCAGTTAATGGTCTTCCTGAGCTCTCCACTTGGCATGGGAGGTTCTAGCAGTACCTGGCACAAGCATCACTCACGACAAAGTGATGTACTACTTAGCACAGCCTTCATTTCACAGGTGTTTGGATGCATATTCCAGGCACATCAATCTGGCCGAAGACCTACAACTCTTTGCTTTGGAAAGAAACTTGGCATTGGATGGAAGCTGTCCCAGGACATGGAGATAGGAAGGATTTTACCTAGTGACTCAGGGATATCAGGTAGAAATTCTGTATGTGCACCTACCACCCATTCACTCCTTCTACCACAATTCTCCAAGGAACTCATAAATGAACATTGGAACATCAGCAATTTCTCCGTCTAGCCCAGTATAGTCTACTCCAGAATTTCAGACAGGAGTCTCTTTTTCCCACCCAGTGATTGAAACTGGGACCTTCTGAGTGCAAACATGTGCTTTCCCCTGAGCTCCCGTCTCTCCCCATGTCACTGTAGTGCACAAGGCTGTCCCACTTCAACTGACCTTTTCACAACCCTGTGAGACAAGCTAAGCATTTCTCAAAGTGTGGGTTGGGACCCACTAAGGGTGCAATCCAGTGGTGGGCAGATGCCAGTTCGGGCCTACTCGACCGAACCGGATCTTGCCCCCTGGCGGATGCTGGCGAACCGGTCAGACCCACGACTGCCAGAACCGTGGGGACCGGTACACCAGCAGCCGCCATGTGCAGCGCGCATGCGTCCAGCTGGACGCATGTGCGCTGAGTCTGTTGGAGCGTGACCCCAGCAGACTCAGCGTGCTTGCGACCAGCTGGACGCAAGCGCGCTGACTCTCCTGATGCTTGGCTTCAGGAGATTCAGCGTGCATGCGCCAAGCTTGGCGCATGCGCAGAGCGGAGGGGTTGGGGCCCCGCCCCTGCCCCCACCCCATCTTGCCCCCTAACCCCAGCCCTGCCCCCTGACCCTGGCCCGCCCCCAACTTCCGGCAAACCGGAACTTGGGGCTGGCTGGGCCCACCCCTGGTGCAATCCAGAGTAACTACAGGAGTCCCTGCTCCAGTGTAAGAACAATTTGCTCTGGATTGCAATATAAAGTTCCCTTAGGTTTTCACTTAGTGGTGCTGTAACTATGGGTGCACGTAATGTCTCATATGTGCTCCCATAGTTACTCAGGGCTGTAGGGCAAGTGGGTCACAGGACAATTTGAGGTGGGTCCCCATTCATTTCAATATTTTATTTTTAATAGATTAGACTTGATGTTACCTGATATGTAACTGCATATGGGGAAATAACAGATCTGTACATATAACAAACTGCTATGCATATGCTTTTAGCAATGATAGCTGTTAGGGTTTGAATCTAATAATGACACATGTTTGGTCAGGCAAGTTGATTCAAGGCTGATGCAATACTGCGGAAGGCTGATGCAATCTAGCTGATGCAATCTGTAACTGCTCTTACAGCATGATTCAGCAGAATTGGAAGTGCTGAGTCACTGGTCACATGACTGCAATATCTCTAACTGATTGGTGTTTCACTGTATTTAAGTGTGTATGAGATTATTGCAAAGTGTGGGTTACTGAGGAGGAGTATTATTACTGTTTGATACTCTGAAAGACTGGACTGTATCTGTGGACTGACTTGTGGACTGTTTAACTGGATTACTGAGATTGGAATAACCCTGCAACTGGATGTATGTATATGACTGATCTACTGCTTTGACCTTGGACTGTGTTGCTTGACTTATCTTCTGCCTGTCCTTTTGAACAATATAGTTATCTTGAACTATAAACAGCTGTGTGTTTACTTTGTGCTGCTGCCCTCTCATCCTCTGCACAACTACTCTGCTTAGCCCTGCTAATCCTGCAGGGACTCACATTCCTAACACTGGTTATGGGCCCAGTGGCTGGCAGAGCTGGCAGTGTGCTACAGGTGAACTTTGCTGGAGTTGCTGATGGCTATATTGACATTTGAAGGCAATTTTCCAGACGTTTGATTCCTGGAGAAAGTCCAGTGTCCAGGTCATAAAATGGAGTCAAGTCTGCTATCACTGGGTGGATTCCCTATTACCCGTCTACATGGGACGAACTATGCCACTTGGGCGCAAAAGGTGCGCTTACTCCTAAGAAAGGAGGGGCTTTGGCAGGTCGTGTCCAACCCACCTAAATTGGAGGACTTAGATGAGGAAGATGATGCTGAAGAAATATCTAAGTACCACCATGACAATGAAAAGGCATTGTGTTTCATTGGCTTAACTCTGGAGGATCACCAATTGGTCCACATCAGAGGGATTGAGTCTGCAAAAGAGTGCTGGGACATTCTAAAAACTATCTATGTTCATGATAGTGCAGGTGCTCAAATACACCTGACACGCAAGCTATTTCGAGCACAGCTCGCTCCCGGAGTGGACATGCTTGCTCATCTTGAGTTTATGAAGCACACCCTCTATGAGCTGCAGGAGCAGCAGCTGATATTTACTGAACTCCAGCAGGCGTACATTGTACTTTCATCCCTGGACGAAAGCTATGACAACTTCATCGCCAACATGGAGGTATTGCCACGCACTGAGATAACGATGGCAGGTATTACCAGCAGGCTGCTAGACGAAGCCAGACGGTGCAAAGACACTGCACTGCTTCGTGATTCCCGCCAGACCTCCACTACTCGACGTGACAGAGAACAGCCAACTGAGGACTGCACAGGACAAGCAGCAAGAGCCTACACTGTTAAGAAATGCCTGAAATGTGGTGCCACTGGGCATATTGCATGCCACTGCAAATCTAATAAAGGAAAAAAGTTTGGTGCTGCTGAAACCCATACTGGGGCTCATCTGGCTCTAACAGGCACAGATTGTCTGGGCTCCGATGTCTGGGTCGTAGACAGTGGTGCCTCTCACTCCATTGCAAAGCGCAAGGAAATCTTTGCATCATTTGAGCCTGTAAGTACTCAAAAAGTATCTTTGGCTGATGGGCTATGTGTAAATGTGACTGGGGAAGGAACTGTATATCTCCCTTGTTTAGCTAAATCCTTAAATATGATTTGTGTGCCTACACTAAAATGCAATCTCCTATCTGTGGGTGCTCTGGTAAAAGAAGGATTCAAAGTATCTTTTGAAGAGGACCAATGCCTTATCCAAGGAAGGGATGGTAATTCTGCTATCGCTATACTGCAAAATGGGCTATTTGTACAGAACCATGTAACTGCTCAGTCTGTATATGACAACAAGGTACCCCATGATAACTGTATTCATTTGCTGCACAGGCGCATTGGTCATGCTAATTTCAAAACTTTAAAAAAGACTGTAGAATTGTCAAAAGGAATAAAACTGAAACCTTGCAGCAAATATCTGGACTGTGAGGCTTGCAAGGAAGAGAAAACAAAAGCTGCTCCAGCCAAACGCGGCAGTGAATTTAAAACTACTGACGTGCTCCAAATCGTGTTCGCCAATTTACTCAGTCCTTTTAAACCCAGTTTGGGAGGAGCTAAATATGTCCTGGAAATAGAGGACAATTATTCCAGATATGGTTTCTGTTATCTGCTAAAATCAAAAGATGAAACTTTTCAGCAGATTGCCAACTGGATTAAATTTGCAGAGCGAAAAACCAATAAAAAGGTAAAATACCTAATTACTGACAATGGTCTAGAATTTTGCAATCAAAAATTGCAGAATATTTTGGCAAAGGCAGGCATCTCCCACAAACGTTCTGCCCCATATCGGCCTCAACACAACTCATTTGTTGAGAGAAGGGGTCAGACTCTGCAAGCAATGGCAAGAACAATGCTGAATGACAGTGGTCTCCCTAATAATTTTTGGGGTGAAAGTTTTATGTGCGCTAACCATTTACTGAATGTTCTTGCACACTCTTCCACAATGGAAATACCTTTTACGAGCTGGCATTGTAAACAACCAAACTTAGATTATTTGCATACTTTTGGTTGTCCTGCTTGGGTTCATATTCCAGCCCAAAATAGGAGAAAAGGGGGTCATAGAGCCAGAAAACTTTATTTCTTGGGTTATGAATCAAACCATAAATCCTATCGATTTGGTACTCCTGGTTCAACTCAAATTTGGAAAAGTGCTAGTGCAAAATTCCTAGAGCAAAGTGGATGGGAAAGGCTACAACATGAATTTGTGCCTCATTATTCCTTAGACTTTGACATTTCTGGAAAAAGAAATTCTGAATCTCCTGTCTCATTGCCTAACAACAAATTGGCTACAAAAACCAAAACTGAAAGTTCTGCTTTACCTCACTCTCGGGTCTTGGGAGAGGAGGAGCAAGAAACAAAAGAGGGGCTAAGTCCAATAGACTCTGTACAACAGGAGCCTATACCACTGAGACGCTCCACCAGAGAACGAAAAGCTCCAGATCGCTATAGTCCTGGTGCAATTTGTCAAGTATCAGTAGAGCCAAGATCTTATAATGATCTGCAATCCATGTCACCAGAAGACAAAAATGCTTGGGAAACAGCTGTTAACAATGAGCTTGATTCTTTAAAGAAACTACAAGTCTGTGAGGATGCTGTACTGCCTCCTGGTGAGCATGCTATTGGCTGCAGATGGGTGTTTAAACTGAAAAAAGGAGTAAATGGTGTAACTAAATGCAAGGCTAGACTTGTTGCTCAAGGGTTTTCACAAACCTCTGCTTGTTATGATGAAACGTTTTCACCATGTTTACGCTCTGAATCGCTAAGGGTTGCACTTGTATGGGCTGCAAAACATAAATATATTGTAACTCATTGTGATATAGAAACTGCTGACTTGAATGCTCCTTTAAGGCATGTAATTTATATGCAAAAACCCCCAGGTGTGACTGCAAATACTGGAAAAGATTGCTGGTTACTGAAAAAATCTCTGTATGGTTTAAAACAATCTGGTTATGAATGGAATACTTGTATTACTGATGCTTTATTATAGCTAGGTTTTAAAGCTGGCCTAGCAGAGCCATGTCTATTTACAAAGGATATTGAACAAAACAAACAGATTATTCTTTTGTTCACAGATGATTTGGCCATAATAACCAGAACTGACTCTGAAGCTAATGAAATAATTCAGAAGCTAGAAAAGAAATTTTCACTGAGAAATCTTGGTAGAATCAAAAGGTACTTAGGAGTTGATATATCTGAAACAAAACAGGGATACAAACTATCTCAAACTCAGAAAATAATGCAACTTCTACAAAAGTATAACATGGAACAATGTAATCCAGCAAAAACCCCTATGGGACTGGAATACAACAATGATGACTCTCCAAGTCCACTGTTTGATCCAGATATATACAGGTCTTTAATAGGAAGTTTAACTTACATTGGAAACTGGACAAGACCTGATATTTGTTATAGTGTGAATCAGATAGCTCGACACTGCTCTAAGCCAACTCAAAAACATTGGCAAGCAGCTAAAAGAGTGTTAAGGTATCTAAGAGGAACTATGAACCATTCTTTGTATCTTTCACCAAAAGGAGAACTGAAATTGAGTGCATATGCTGATGCAAGTTTTGCCTCTGATCCTACTACCCGACAATCTACTTCGGGAATAGCTATATTTCTTGCTAATGCAATTATAGGATGGAAATCACTGAGACAGAAACATTTGGCAGTTTCAACTACAGAATCTGAATTTTCTTGTTTGTCTTACCTACGTAATGAGCTAATATGGTACAAACAACTGTTAAAAGATCTAGAAATAAATATTGACTATCCAATTACTGTATATGAAGACAGTCAGTCAGCTATATCCATGGCTAACTCTTCTGCTGTGAAATCTAGATCAAGATACACTGATACAAGATACCACAATGTGAGAGAAAGTGTGAAAAATGGGTTAATATGTTTAGAATACTGTGCTACAGAAAATAATATTGCTGACCATTTTACAAAGGCACAAAACATTGCTAAGCACAATGAGCATTGTAAACTGTATAAAACGATGCATATTATCTTAAACTGTAAAGGAACAACTTACCTGTCCAAAGGAGGAGAATGTTAGGGTTTGAATCTAATAATGAAACATGTTTGGTCAGGCAAGTTGATTCAAGGCTGATGCAATACTGCAGAAGGCTGATGCAATCTAGCTGATGCAATCTGTAACTGCTCTTACAGCATGATTCAGCAGAATTGGAAGCGCTGAGTCACTGGTCACATGACTGCAATATCTCTAACTGATTGGTGTTTCACTATATTTAAGTGTGTATGAGATTATTGCAAAGTGTGGGTTACTGAGGAGGAGTATTATTACTGTTTGATACTCTGAAAGACTGGACTGTATCTGTGGACTGACTTGTGGACTGTTTAACTGGATTACTGAGATTGGAATAACCCTGCAACTGGATGTATGTATATGACTGATCTACTGCTTTGACCTTGGACTGTGTTACTTGACTTATCTTCTGCCTGTCATTTTGAACAATATAGTTATCTTGAACTATAAACAGCTGTGTGTTTACTTTGTGCTGCTGCCCTCTCATCCTCTGCACAACTACTCTGCTTAGCCCTGCTAATCCTGCAGGGACTCACATTCCTAACAATAGCAAATCGGACTTATTCCTGGGTAAGAGTGGATAGGATTGTTAAACATTTCTCTGCTTGATGATATCACTTCTGGTTATGACCATTTCTGGTGGATTCTCATTCTTAAAAATTGATTCCAGTGCTAAAAGTTTGAGAGCTGCTGATCTAAGCCAAATGAGAGTAAGAGCACGAGCCTAACCATGTCTTCTCAAAAGTAAGCCCTATTGTGTTCAGTGGGTCTTACTCCCAAGAAAGTATCTTTAGGATTGCAGCATAATTGACCCAAAGTCTGCTAATGAGCTTCATGGATATTTTGACCCACTTCATCTCCAGTGGGAGTCTAACAGCTCAATCCTATGTATGTAATCCAGTATCAGTAATCTATTTAGTAATCCCATTCAATTCCCTGGGTTTACTCCTATGTAAATCTAGACGGGGTAGTTGTCTGATATACGGTAATATTGCTGCAATTCTAAACACACTTTCCAGGGAGTAGGCCCACTTGAATACAATAGAACTTACTTCTGAGTAGACATGCTTAGGAGTGCACTGCTTGTTTCCAAAGAGGAACTGGTGCATTCAGAACAGTCCATAGCTTCTTTCCAATGGTGGTACGTCTGTGCCACCTCCTTTTTGGCCTTCCAAAAGGAGTTCAAAATATCTTTGGCTTCTCTGGCTAGCTCAGTTTTAAAGCACTGTCTTCTGTGCGGAGTGGGGGGCATTTATTGCTGTTTAAAAGTCTTACTATTATTTATTTTAATTGTGTCAATCGCCTTGGATGCTGCAGATGTATCTAATAAAGGTTTGACTCAATGATGAGTAAATGGCTTTGTTCAATAAGATTAACTTCAACTTCTTGTTGGACATTTTCAAAATTCCCTCCTATTTTGGACTGATACAGAGGGATATATTTGGAATATGGAAATTAGAACATATTTAACTCCCAAAATTACTCCACAAAGTTTATATATTTATGTTTTAGTGCATTCTTGCAATGCTGTAGTTACTACTCGTATTCGGGGTTTAATTGTCAATCATCTTGAAGGGCTCAGCCAAAGGCTCAAGATGAGGATTGGAATACAAAAATGAATGTAAAAGGCTCTCGGGGAGACTGCTGTATGAGAACAAGCAGCACTTCGTCTCCAAAAGGAAGCCGGAGAGAGGGAAATGGTTAGAAAAGGACCCCAAAAAATGATCACGGGGATGATCTCAAGAGAAAGCTAAAGTGTTGGGAAATTTTTAGTTTGGGAAAAAGTATGGCTAAGGGAAGAGAGACGGGGAGGTTTATACATTAGTTCCCTCCCCTCCCTATCCTTTATCCCTCCTTTGAATTAACTTCCCCTTTTTCTCCCTCCCATACTCCAACCCCATATTTCCCATAGGAAATAATGGAAATTCAGACGATTGGTTCCACAACCCCAAAAATATTCATATAAAAATATTAACTGGATGTAAAAGTGATGACAGAACACTGGGATTGAATTCAAAACATGCATTCAATAAGCATTATCTTATGAAGTCTACTTTGGCTGCAGTCCTAAAGACACTTTCCTGGGAGTAAGACCCATTTAACCCAATGGGGCTTTCTTCTGAGTAGACATGGTTAGGAGGATGCAATCCAAGACCCCTTCAAAGTGTCTCCCCACTTTCTTCTTCTCTCCATCCCGAGCATCTCTCTCCCCTGCTTCCTTCTGGCTACCCTGAGCTGCTTCCCTCTTCTTCACTGCTCTTCTCTCCCTCCGGCCACAGGAGGAACAGCATGGAAGTGTTGCTTTCACTATGGGCAGGTGCGCTAGGCAGCCCTGACGCTTTTTAAACAGGCTGCCGGCCAGTGCATCTGCCCCAACTGCCAACTGAATGTGTTCTTTACATGAAGCACAGTTTGTTACGTGAAGCAGAATCCTAGAGAAATTTTTGTTTGTTATGTGAAACATACTTTACGTGAGGCGTTCTTTATGTGAGGAGCCACTGTATATTCTTTACATGTACAGGATCACGGAATTCAGTGCTGTAAGATGTGGGGAATGACTACTAGCTTGCCTTTCAAGGGGAACTAGGCAAGTTCATGGAGTAGGAGAGGTCTGCCAGTATGGCTTTGATGGATTGTGAATCCTTTTGGGAACATTTAATTGAAAAGCTGTATATATGTACAGCTTATATAAGTACAGCTTATGTGGGTGGCGCAAGTGGCTAAGACGCTGTGCCTGTTAACCAGCAGGCCAGGGTTCAATTCCCGGGTCAGCCCCACAAGATGGTGAGCACCTGTCCTTAGCCCAGCTCTGCGACACCTGCTGGATCCAATCGTATTGGCTCTGCCTTTCCATTGGACTAACTCAGTGGCGTGGAGCAGGGGGATTTGCTGCTTGGGCAACAGCCTATCCTCCATAACAATCCAACCCAGGCTTTCGTGCTTCGCATGCAGCATATGCAGCGCCAGGCACGATACCATAGTCTTCCAAGACTGACGGAGGCCTGCTTTTATGTATGTACAGCTGTATATAAGCTGTATATAAGTTGTTGTTGATGATGATGAACATCCGTATTCAGAAGTAGTCTTCTTCTGAACACCAGGTCCTGGTGAAGGGAAGAGCTGTTGACTTCATGCTGAACCTAAGAATTTTCCAGAGACATCTCATTGGACATCGTTGGAAACAGGATGCAGAAATTTATGAGTCATCTAGTCTCTTGCATAACAAGAAAGTGTATTAGATCAACCATCAGGTTGAATTTCTGGATCCAGTGTGGCGCACAATACATACCACTGAAATGTTGGTCTCAGCACATGTCCAGTTACATTGCATCTATTTTATTTTCCTCTTAAGAAATCCTGATAATCATTAGTGCCCTTTTCAAATCAATGGCTCTTAATACCAAGGGTGCCAAACAGAAAAAATAAATCTTTATTGGGGTGACATGCCAGTCCTGGGGTTGACCTTTTGTCCTTTAACCTCTGTAAGAGATGAATTAGAAAAGGGAAGATTTAAGGCAGATTCTCCTAGACTTCATGACTCAAACTTATTCTGCTGGTATACCCTACAATCCAGAGTAACTACAGGAGCACGTAAGAGACATTACGTGCACCCATATTTACTGCACCACCTAGTGAAAACCTATGGGAAATTCATACTGCAATCCAGAGCAAATTGTTCTTACACCAGAGCAAGGACTCGCCATAGCTACTTTGGATTGTGCCCATAGTTTAAATTAGACCGGTTTTGACATAGCAGTAATGACTCTTGATCGAACTTGATCAAACTTTTCATCAGAGTATAAGGAACACTTAACAAGGGGCCAGATCACTGGAAAAACATTTTATATGGGGGAAAAAATGCCTTCCTCTCTAAACTAGTACAGCAATGGCAAGAAAGAAAATTGACCATGCCTGCCTGCTGGTTTGCTAGAGATCAGCAATTGGAAAGTGCATATTGCAGGAGCCTGGACCCTCCCTGTGCAAGCGGCTGTGCTACACAGTGATAAGGGACGGGTCAATAAAGTTTTCTAGAAGTTTCTTTTTTCCCTCTCCGAAAGAAGGAGACGAAGAAAGGTTAAATGTGAGATGCAATTGATTTTTCTTTCTTTCCTGTTTTTTTTCCCTTTCCCCCGGAGCCAGCCTGGAGGACAGATTGCAGCCCAAACTGACCAACTGACCACAGAGGGGACATTGGAGACCAGGCCAGGGATGCTGACCAATGGCTGCCGGTACGAGCCCTGTTGCTTAGCAACCCAGATGGGAGAAGAGAAAGGGTAGCGTGAGAGAGATGGATTTTTCCAAATGCAGCAGCCCAGCTGGATCAATTCAGCAACATGGGCTACAGTGACCAAACCGAGTCATTTTTGCTCCAAGCACCTATTGATCTTGCCCTGCTATGGGCATTGAATGAGGTTTAATAAGCCCCCAGTAAGCAGGAACAAGGGCTTAAGTGATCACTTGGAAGTCGAACATCAACTCCTTTTGTCTTCCCTTCTTCCTCTTTCCTTCTCTCTTTCTTTTTGTAATTGCCGAAGAGCTCCGGAGAAAAAAGGACCATAAACTATATTGATAGAAAAATAAATAAGGTCTAAAAAAAATTGCATGTCATATGTTGTTTAATGCAATTGTGGGAAGGAGGGTTTTAAGGTACCAATTGATATATTTAAGCATATTATGCATTAATTATTAATTAATGTCCTACAAATTCCCACGGCACACCTGAGGACTATCCGTGGCACACCAGTGGGCCATGGCGCACTGGTTGAAAATCACTGCATTAGGGGATAAAAGTAGTGCCTGGAGAAATGAAAAGAGTGATGATGGTGTAGAAGCATATTATAGCTTTAATATAGCATATTGCATATATATAAAAACAGGCCTCCGTCAGTCTTGGAAGACTATGGTATCGTGCCTGGCGCTGCATACCCTGCATGCGAAGCACGAAAGCCTGGGTTGGGTTGTTATGGAGGAAAGGCTGTTACCCAAGCAGCAAATCCCCCCTCTCCACGCCACTGAATTAGTCCAATGGAAAGGCAGAGCCAATACAATTGGATCCAGCTAGCATCGCAGAGCTGGGCTAAGGACAGGAGCTCACCCTGTTTTGTGGGACCGACCCAGGTCTCGAACCCTGGCCTGCTGGTTAACAGGCACAGCAACTTGAGAGAGAGAGAGAGAGAGAGAGAGAGAGAGAGAGAGAGAGAATACTATAGCATATTCAGCAGGTTGTTCAGCAAAGCCATGTTTTAATTGTAAGTTCTGAGTAAGAGTATTGAATACAAACTTACGACAACTATTTTGGATCTGGTGTGTTGTTGTCAGAAACAGTACTGAGAGATTAAAAAAGACAAAAGCAAATTATTTCTTCACCCAGCATGTAATTAGTAGGTGGAACTCCTTGCCGGAGGATGTGATAATGGCTTCTAGCTCAGATGCATTTAAGAGGGGATTGGACAGATTTCTGGAGGAAATGTTACAAGCATGGTTACAAGCAATGATGGGTATGTGCAACCTCTCTATTTTAGTTGAAGGCTATCTCAGAAAGCCAGATGGAGGGAAGGAAAAGGTTGCAGGTATCTTGCTGTCTTGTGTGATCCTTGAAGCATTTGGTGGAGCACTGTGAGAT
This sequence comes from Cryptoblepharus egeriae, assembly GCA_030015325.1. Lineage (NCBI taxonomy): Eukaryota > Metazoa > Chordata > Lepidosauria > Squamata > Scincidae > Cryptoblepharus > Cryptoblepharus egeriae. The sequence continues at coordinate 997,308 of JAREYC010000015.1, read as the reverse complement.
ACTGAAAGCTGGATTAGATTGGCCTGTTGCCTGATCCGGCAGGGCTCTTGTTATATTCTCACTAACTCAAGCAGTTCACTCTTCCTGGATTCCAAAAGGAAGAGCAAAATGGAGCAGCCAGGAGAGCCATGAGGGTGCACATCACCTGGTGTGGAGGTGAGAACATCAGCCCTGTATTGTGCATGTACAATTGCACATGTACACATGAATCAGACAGGGCTGGAGGCTCCAGAGACACAGTGCACATGCTTGTAAAGCCCATCGAGCATGTCATCCCCCTCCAATGCCCCAGTGCGGGCTGCATCAGCCGCACCCCACTAGCAATGCCCCTGGAAGCAGCAGAGAAAATGTAGCATAGTGGTAGGGAATGGGCCAGAATCTAGGAACAGAATTCCTCAGTTAGCTAATCCATCAGTCCTTCTCCAAGCTTCTTCCATCTACACGTCTCCCTTTCCTTCTACACCACCACCACTCTTTTCATTTTCAGGTGCTACTCTTATCCCCTAGTGCAGTGATTTTCAATCAGTATGCCATGGCACACAGGTGTGCCACAGATAGTCCCCAGGTGTGCCATGGGAATTTGGGGAGGGACATTAATTAATAAGAAAATTTGGGGATTTGAACAGTCTGGTGTGCCTTGTCAATGGTAAAAACAATTGATGGTGTGCCTTGACAATTTCAGTCTCCTTGTTAGTGTGTCCTGAGATGAAAAAGGATGAAAATGTCCTAATGACCTGGCTGCCTCTAGTGGCTTCAGCTGAGCAGTGCACCCTGGGGTTAATCCTAAGTCTGATCTTGCCAGAGCTAGGCGCCACTGTTGATACCTCACCCTATCTCCTCAAGGAGATCTTGCACATTTCCATCACAGGGGTCTCTTTTTTTGTTGCAACAATATTTTTGCAACAATAATTCTGTTAGTTTTAAGGTGCCACAAATTTCTTTTGTGAATTTTTTTGCCATAGCAAACTATGATGTTTACTTCTCTGGAAGGAATGTCAACAAAAGCTAGGAGCATCTAGATAATAGTAAATTTTCACAAAAATGATTCTCGTTAGGCTTACTCTCATGTATGTGGATGCTGAATTGCAGACTTGGATCATCAGATGACTCAGGGAGTAGAAATTTTAAATTGTTAAATTTTTATTAACAATTTATTAACAATTTTATTTACAATTAACAGGAGTCCTGTTACTTCTGCAAGATGACAAGTCTTAAAAGAGGCATCCCCTACAGCACAAGAGAGGACACCTCTTTTTAAATTCGGCATTGCTTCCTGTATTAGAGAGAATGTGGAATGCCTTTTTTGCTGATAAAGGGTGCAATCCTAAGCATGTCTACTCAGAAGTAGGTCCCATTCTGTTCTATGGGACTGACAGCCAAATCCAGAATAACTATGGGCTCAATCTAGAGTAACTATGGGGAGTCCTTGCTCCGGTGTAAGAGCAATTTGCTCTGGATTGCAATATGAATTTCCCATAGGTTTTCACTAGGTGATGCAGTAACTACAGGTACACGTAATGTCTCTTACATGTTCCTGTAGTTACTCTGGATTGTAGGGTATGTGAACACATAAGAGACATTACATGCACCCATAGTTACTGCACCACCTAGTGAAAACCTATGAGAAATTCATATTGCAATCCAGAGTAAATTGTTCTTACACCGGAGCAAGGACTCCTCATAGTTACTCTGGATTTTGCCCTTACTCTCAGGAAAGTGTTATAGGATTGCAGCCAAAGACATCTTATGAACCACCTAAAAACATATACAAATTTTCTTTTGAACTACCATTTTTCTTCCCATGCTAACGTATGCAGATTTAATCAATTGATTGATTGATTGAAATCCATACAATTAATCAGCTAAGATTTCTTGAGTTTACCGGCCACCCTAGATAAAAGTGAGCAACACTTCTCTAGGGGTTTTAAACTGGCGTGTCATAAATGTGTCATCTTGTCTCTGTCCATCATCCCAGCAACAGATTACAAATTGATTTGGTATCAAGAAAGACCATCGCTTGCCCTTGCTTGTGGATTCTCGCCATGATCATTTAACACCAATTTAATAAAACACCTCTTTTTTAATGGGGTGTGTGCAATCTGAGCATGTTTTTTTGCTATAAACAAGAAGGGAATTGTGGTGGGGGAAGAAAGATATGTGTGAATCCATTCCAGAATATACTGGTTGATTTTTTGATTTCGAAAGATACCTCCTCCTTTCCCAGAGTGTGTTTCTCTCTGCATTTCAAAGTCATATTTGAACACTTTGCAGTTTAATCTTTATTACCCAGGAGGCTTGGGATTGAGGCAAGAGGAAAAAAATAACAATCAAATCAATACAGCAGTATGAATTTACTCCCCATGGGGGCCAAGGTACCAATATTCTCTCCCCCTTTCCACCTTCTATTAAAGAGATAGCGTCAATTTAAGCCTGAGATGTGTTAATTGCCATCATTAAATGGTTGACCCCCTTCGCCTGGGGGATATCGCACCTTATTGTTGGGGGGCAGGTTTTAAAGTGGCAGAGACTCTCTGTTTTAAAAATACAAATCCACTCTTCCCCTCCCCCTCTTGTCCATTTTTTCTTCCCATGCATCAAAATAGGATGAATTTTCGGGAGAAGATTTCTAAGGCATTTCTTGCAATGAAATTAAGCAGCACAGAACATAGTGCAGTGATTTTCAACCACTGTGCATGGCACACTGGTGTGTACTGGATAGTTCTCAGGTGTGCCATAGAAATTTGGGGACTGACATTCATTAATAGGAAAATTGGGGGATTTGAACAGTCTGGTATGTTTTGTCAATGGTAAAAACAATTGATGGTGTGCATTGACAATTTAAGTGCCTTGTTAAGTGTGCCATGAGATGAAAAAGGTTGAAAATCACGGACATGGCGAGTAAAGGATATCATTGGGTCTACTGAGAGGGTGCAGCTGTTGAATTTATTTTATTTTTACATTGTATTGCATGGGGTTCCTATCTGTACCACCAAGATGTTCAACATATCAATCAATTAACAATTTATTATTTATAAATTGTATTTATATACTGCTTTTGAACAAAAAGTTCACAAAGCAGTTTACAGGGAAAACAAAATAAGTAATGATTAATGGCTCCTTGTCCAAGAAGAAGGTAGGAAGGAAGGAAGGAAGGAAGGAAGGAATGGTACACCACAGTGACTGAGCCTATCTGGTTTAGTTAAATATATATCAATTATAGGATTTCAGAAAGGGACCTTTTTCAACCCTAAGTGGAAATTCCAGGGTTTGAAACTTGGATTTTTTTCATACAAAACAAGTCTAACCTTCACCCTTCCCCTAAAAGGAAGGAGATTCTTCTGCACTGAAAATTACAGTCTTTCAAATGAGGCCATTTTTTGTTTTGTGAAAGGTTGGAGGATATCCTCCCACAACCTAATGTGGGATTTCCCCCCCCCCTTTTTCATTTGATTACTGATTATTTCGCCCACCCCAGCCCAAATCTCCCATTAGAAGAAAAACCAGAGGGATGAGTCAGCAGAAGCAAGTGCCATTAAAACCAACTAGTTTTATCATCCTAGCTCCTGTGAATGTGAGAAAAAAAGTAACGTGATCAATCACGTCTAGAAAATTAATTATGATTATACTCTGTGATCTCGATTATGATTGATTAATTGATTTGGTCATTCCTGGCATTGGAATTCGTCCTCTTGTCTCATGCACTGATGGCTTGAAAGATGGAGGCAAAAAGGAGCTGAATATGGCAACTGAATTGCCGTAAAAGTGGGGATGAAAGGTGATATGCCTTTTTCAGAGGATGAGAGAGAGAGAGAGAGAGAGAGAGAGAGAGAGAGAGAGAGAGAGAGAGAGAGAGATTGTTTATAAGTCATCAACTCTGACATGAAACTGATCATTCCTACTTTCAAAAATGTCAAGACTGCTGCTAAGGGACATCTTTTTTGTGATTCACATTTTCACCTTCATCCAGTCCCTTTATTCATTAGCAGAGCATTCATGCACAATCCTAACCATGTCTACTCAAAGTAAGCCCCATTGTGTTCAATGGGTCTTACTCCCAGGAAAGTATGCTTGCAGCTGATTCAGCCTCCACCTTTGAAGGGAAGAGGTGAGCCTGGCATTTCCAATTGCCAGGGACCAAAAGCCTCTGCAGATGAATTGAGGGGCTGTTGTATGTTGGCATCTTGCTTTGAGTCCATCTTGAATTCATGTTGAATGAAAGGAAGGGGTGCATACGTGACTTTTTTCTGCAGTATGTTACCAATTTTCAGTGCTGCATGGACACTGCATAGAGCAGTGATTTTCAACCAGTGTGCCGTGGCACACTGGTGTGCCATGAATAGTCCTCAGGAGTGCCACAGGAATTTGGGGATTGACATTTATTAATAGGAAAATTGGGGGATTTGAACAGTCTGGTGTGCCTTGTCAACGGTAAAAACAATTGATGGTGTGTCTTGACAATTTCAGTGTCTTGTTAAGTGTGCCATTAGACGAAAAAGGTTGAAAATCACTGAGTTAGACACAAAGGAGCCTTGAGTTTACCATATGGATAATTGCATTTTTGTAGTGTTTTATCATACATACACATACGTATGATGTGCATGTATGTTTTATCATACATACACATAAGTGGGGAGAAGAGATTCAAATTAACCAAAAGCTGCAGCAAGCTGTGCAACTTCCAAGTCTACAGTTAATTGTAGACATTCTCCTAGTTAAAGTGGAATACAGCTATCCCTACAATCCAGAGTAATTACGGGAGCACGTAAGAGACATTACGTGCACCCATAGTTACTACATCATCTAGTGAAAACCAATGGGAAATTCATATTGCAATCCAGAGTAAATTGTTCTTACACCGGAGGAAGGACTGCCCGTAGTTACTCTGGATTGCGTCCTAAGAGTAAATATATAGGAGTGAAGCGGAGAAGAGGTGCTCCCTACATATAGCAATGTATCAACTTGAAACTGTATTTCAAGAGATCTCTTTGGAACATCTGGAGGTGACTAGAGCCATCAGGACCAAAGGGGGGTGGGGCACTTACGGCAGAAGTAGGATATTGATTTGTCATTGATCCATGGGAGGCTGTCGCTGTTGCAGAGCAAGCAGCTGGCCTCCTATACTTCAGCCCCACATCTCCTACTCCTATTCTCTGCATAATTGCCATGAAGTATAAATCACAATAATAAAATCACAATGTGCAGAACATAGACTGGACTGGTGGCTTTCATGAAAAACTTTGTCGAATTCTGAATGCATGTCAAATTCTGAATGCATCTGAAAACATAGGTGCAGGGACTTTCCCAGAAAAAAGTACCATAATAAAACTCCTTTCTGAATTGTTCCTTAGATTTTGGTGTACCATATTACTGGGTCCTAACGGATTCTTAGTGCCTCTACAATATTCTGTTTCACAAGCAAGGCCAGATACTTTGGAATTCCAGTTCCTCAGAACAATCTGGATTAGGAGAATTTCTGAAGCATACCTATATGGGAGCCTAAATAATTCAAAAGATTAACCACCACTTCATCTCACCTCGCCTCAGGCATAATAGAAAAATATATATTCCATATCATATTTATATAAATATGACATTTATGCCAAGAAGGAAAAGAAAAACATTTTGTTCAATTATTAATCAGTGGTGAGAGAGAGAGAGAGAGAGAGAGAGAGAGAGAGAGAGAGAGAGAGAGATTCACCCACACAAAGGAAATTAACTCCACAACCTTTCCCCCTCCTTCTGACTCTTCATCCTCCTTGTGGTGCCCCCCACAGCCAAAGTCTGGCGTCACAGAGGCCCCACCTTGCTATGAAAGGTCACAGAGATAATCTTCCAGGAGTCTGTAGTCAATGAAAGCTACAGAGAAGTTAAGATGCTAAAGGACAAAAAAGCGCTGTAATTTTGTTTATTTAAATATTGATTCATTTCCTTTTTCACTCGTTTCCTTTTATTCAAGAAGCACATTGTTATATTTTTTTCCTTTTTGAAAGGGAGATAATTAAAACATCCCAAATCATAGCAAAATATACTCTGTGTTCCATCATATGGGAAGGAATAGTGGAGAATGGGTGTGGGGGGAAAGGCCTTCTTATGGGTGGTATGCAAACTATGGAATTCCTTCCCTTGGGAGATCTGGCTGGCCCAGTCTAAATGGGCTGTAAAAATGAATTCAGATCATTTAATTTGAAATTTTTAATTTGAAACACGGTTGTTTTCAGGAATGTCATTTGTCTTTTTGATGGCGCCCTTAAATGTGATGGAATGGTTAGGCATCAATGTTTTACTTTAATACAGGTACATCTTTTAGTACAAGTATTAATAAAAATACATTTATTTTATTTTATTACATTTTATTATTACAAATTCAAGTACAAAATAGCTAGATGAAGCTCTTTTATATTGAATCAGAACCACTGATCTATCCAGTCCAGTACTTCTAAAATGGGCATCTAGCTGTTCTCTGTGTTTTCAGAGAGGCCTTTTCAACAGTCCTTTCTGGATATATTGGGGGTGAAACTGGAACTTCATGCTTGCCAAACAGTCCCCGTGCCACTACTAAGCTACCAACCTTCACTTTTCAGTCAGTACTACCTTGTCTGACTTGAAGCAGCTCAACAATGTCCCTTGAAGCCCTTAGATGCCCATCTAAAAATAAATTTGCATTTCTGGACTCTGGATCCGGATGGACATCTAAGGGTTACCATCAGTGATGGGCTTCAAAGAAATTAAGAACCGGTTCTCTGTCCATCTGGCAGCCACTTTTAAATGGCTATTTTTAAACTTTATATGTACTATCTCTTGTTAAGAACCGGTTCTATAGAGTAGGTGCGAACCTGCTGGTGCCCACCACTGGTTACGATCATCGGCAGGTTTGCTAACTGAAACATTTTATCTGACCATCATGTGGTAGAGGAGCTGAAATTTTCTAAATGCAAAGCCTGTGCCACTGAGCAACTATGTTCCTGGACAAAGCAAGACACCTTATATGGAGGTAGAGCAAGACATAGCAAGACACCTTGGAGGTGTCACTTTATATGGAGACACCTTATACGGTGTCTCCATAGCAAGACACCTTATATGGAGCCAGACCATGGACCCATCTCCACCTCAGCAGTCCACTCTACAACTCCCCTATGAATCCCATGCAATTCCCTTTGGTACTATCCCTCATTCTTTGGGTATCACTGCTCTACACCAATAGAGCTTCCTCTAATTGGTATACCCTTTACTGGTCCAACTAACATTGCCTTCTTGAGGCCACAGCTCAGTTCATTGTATAATCCCGGTTTCAGCTTCTTGCCTCTATCTTCTTTTTGAGATGTTTGGATTGGGCTGTTCCACTGGAGATCCTCTTTCTTGGATTGCCTACCCACAGCAACTAATTTGTTGTCATAACACAAGTCAGCCAAGGCCTTCTATCAGTTTGGAGAAGACTGAATCCTGCAAAGACCACCTGACGTCCGGTCTGCTGGCCTCCTTGCAAAATGCTTCCTCCCATGCTACCTCTCCTTCCTTGCCGTTCCCGCGATGCAGCACTGCGGCAGGAGCTCATGCTGGCAAAACCGATCGAGGCGAAATGGTTGATCAATAGGCATATTGAGCGCCTCTTCAAGCAACGGTGCTTTTTGTGGATTCAGAACAAGCCTCAAGTTCCAGCCTCAAAGCTGCCCCCTAAGGCCAATCAAACCTGGTGACACCAGCCTATACCAAGCACAACAGAGTCCAGATAAAGAACATGAGAAGAGCCCTGCTGGGTAAGTCCAGAACTTCCTTGAGTCTCACTTCCTGCTGTCCTCAATGTCCAGCTAGATCAGGGGTCTCCAAACGTTTTGGCAGGAAGGCCACATCATTTCTTTGAGACTTATCAGGGACCAAAAAAACTATTTTACATTTCAAATTTGAATAAATTTACATATAAGAATGTATTGGAGTGGTTATTACAGGGCTTGCTCATGTACCAGATAGAGGGATCTTGAGGCTTGCCAGGGGTTGCATCTGCCCCCAGGACTGGGATTTGCAGACCCCGGAGCTAGATGCTTCCAGGAAGCCCAGAGTCAGCACATCAAGACAACTGTCTTCCATTTCTTTCCAACAACAGAGAATCAAAAATATACTGCCTCCAGGGTGACCTTATGTCATAACCACAAAAGATGACAAGGCCCCCCAAAATGTCGGACACCCAAGAAAAATGTAGGACATGATAAAATAAAAGCTAAAAACACTATAATTTATTTAAGACAAACTATTAAGTACAAGAAGGCTACATGCTGCCTGCTCACAAGGTAAAGGAGGAGGATGAAGATTTTTTTCTAGGCAAAAAAAACAGAGACATGTCCTAGAAAAAAAGGATATATTTTCACCCTGACTGCCTCAGACCATATAGGTTTCACTTAGCTATAATTATGAATGTAAGGAAAACTTTTTTGAATCAGAACAAAGGCATTCAGGTCCAGAATTCTGCCCTCAAGTGATCAAGTAAATGCTTTGAAGAAGTCCACAGGTGGGGCACAAAGGCATCATCCCTCCCTTGTAGCTCGCCTTCAACATTTGTTAATCAGGGGTAGACAATGTGGAGTTTCCATTTAATGGAGCTGTTGGGAGACTCGTCCTCTATCAGATGGAGTACTGCTGGATCAAATCTTCAAGTCCCCCAGTGTCTTGTTCTTCATAGCAATCAATGAGATGTTACCAAGAAGGAATTCCACAAGCAAACCACAAAGACAAGAGCCCTCCATTGCTATCGCTTTTCTTCCCAGCAATTGTTAATTACATTACATCTATGCTGATTTTGATCATGGAGGTTTTGATTAGCCACCAAAAGGGCTCTTGATAGACCTTTCCTCCTCCATGGGCATGTCACGGTTTAAGTGGGGTTTTGTATCTACCCCTCAATGTGACTGTGGTGCTCCTCAACAAAATATTCATCATATTGTATCTGAGTGCCCATCAAGGGCTTCCACCGGCCCAATGTCTGATTTTTTTCAATATAGACCACTCTAGCCTTGAATGGCTAGGTGGACTGGACATTAACATCTGACTTACCATAAGTCTGTGTATTTCCCATACGCTAAATAAATAAGTTCGCGGCCATCACCACATCTTGTGGCAGTAACATCCATAAGTTAAGTATAATCACCACTACATAGTGTGTGTCCAAAAGTTCTTTTTTCTCCTAAATGTACCATCCGTGTCATGGGATGAGTTCCTGAGTTCAAGAGTTATGAAAAATGGAGGACAACTTATATCTATCTCTTTTTTTCAAGTCATATGCAATTTGCAGTCTCATCTCTCCACTGCCGAAATGTTCCCGGCAAACAGAGCAAAGAAATTGCAGAGGCCCTTTTTGGCTCCTCTCTAATAAAACACAATACAAAAATAATCTTGAAATAATAACCCCCTTTTCAGTGTTTTATTAATATGTACATGTGCTTTAGTGAAGTAAAAACATGAACTGAAGAAAATGAAAATTGCTTTAGGAACTGCACTTCCTACCACAATGGTTCTCAAACTTTCTGGGAGTTTTACTCCCTAGTAAGTCTTTGTGGTGAAGGGGCTAGGACAGTAAATTGATCCCAAGATCATACCCCTCTGGGGAACGGGGCTATTTTTAAATTTAACAGAAATGTTGCCACAGTCTGGGGGGTGTAGGGTGCTCTGGGGAACCACACAGAGTGCTTGCAGGGCTTCCTGCAGCTTGAAAACAGTGAAAGTAGAGATTGTGATGAAACTGGTTTAAATGCAATAGCACTATTTCCAAGACTCGGGGAACCCTGCAAGTATTCAGTGTGGCTCCCAAGGGCTCCCCACCACCCCAGACCCTAGCAGAATTTTTTTTAGGTTTAAAAATAGCCACTTCTCCCTTTAGTAACACAATTCCAGGGTTTACATTGCTGCTTTCCCCCTTCCCCACCCCTTAAAGGGAGTGGGAGATGACATAAATTAGGTCACAACCCTCCTGTTTGAGTAGCACTCCCCTACAAAATTCAGGGCACTGCCCTACAAAATTCAGGCACTGCTCTACAAAACTCAGGGTCCAGTCATAAATGGATCACGCAGCAGACCAGCAGATCACACAGTCTACTGGTATGCCTGACTTTTGTACTATGGTAAAAATCTGACACAAGGGCTGGGGTGGAATATGGCAGGGGGAGAAGGCAGTGACAGGGGTATATGGGGCAGGATTTGTGATACCAGTACACACCATCTCCTGTACCTCTTCCCAGGCCTGATCAGCCAACACAAATCAACTCAGTTGTGTTCCAACCATATTGTTGACCCACTGCAGTTACACAATTGTCTCTTTACCCCAAGATCTCCAGCATCCAAAATTCCCTGGCAGGATGTAGCATAGCCCATGCTGGCACCATTGCATCACCGTGGAGGAACTTAGTACTGGGCTTATTAGAATATCCAAAAAGGAACAATAGAGAATTCCTTGTGAGTCCGTTCAATTCTACTATGATTGGAATAAGACGGAACAAAACTTGATGCTTACCCATAACCACAATTGGCCGTTCCCATACAGGGGGGTGGAATAAAACAAAGACAGGGGAAAGGTGTCTCTGAATGCCACCTGAGTTATATTTAGGATGACAAGTCTGAAGGCAGCTCCAGGCTCTAAGTAGGCAGTAAGTGTGAAATTGATCCAGCAATTATTGTAAATATAGAGCGAAATCTGGAGGGCTTACAGGATATCTAAGTGCTTTCAAGATCTGGAAATTTTTTAAGGGTGGGGGAGAGAGGAAGGGGAATGGCTCTTTTTTTTTTACCTCTTGCCTTCCATTCTTTCTTATATGAACAAATTTCATATTTATTGACAAATTTCATTCACAATTGTCTCTTTGCAAGAGATATACCCCAATATTTTGATCATGAAATTTGCCCTCTGCAGGCACATGGAGGATACCATTAAATTTCAGATAGGCAGGGGTTGGAGGAAAAAAGCAGAGAGAACAAGGAAGGGAACGAGTGAGGCCAGGGGGGCAGAGGCACCCCTGTGCAGCCAACCTCAACTCAGGGATGGAAAATTCCCTTTCATAATTAATAAATGAAGAATATTGCTATTCATTAATGCAGCTGTGAAAAAAGTATTGATTTCTGGCTGGCTGCTACTCGTTGTGTGTGTTTGTGTGTGCGCTTGTGTGTGTGTGAGAGAGAGTAGAGCTTACATTTTTATACTCATCACACAAGCAACAATCTCTCAGGAACATTAAAAATCCCAAAATATTTGTAAAGTGAGGGGTAGAAAATGAAGCTGGACAGATGAGGGTGGGGGGTAGGAGAGGTTCAAGAATATTTGGGGTGCAGAGTCCAAGATTTATGGTCCTGCTTCGCAGCAGCCCTGCTCAGCTTCCATTTGAATATTTGATTAATAATAGATTAGAGGCAGCATGGAGAAAATCTTGATGCCACTCATTTTAAGTAGGCAAAAGATGGGGCCATTCAAAGTGAGAGGTGGAAGATGTCCAGAAACTTTGCAAGTGGGAAGGTGTGAGTGTTTAGGGTCTTAGGTTCATATGCAGTTCATAGAAGTGGACCAAAATTCATCACAAATTACATTTGGAGGTGGATCTGAGGGCCCCGAGAATTTTAAATAAAGCAAAAAAATAAAAAGGTTTGGTGGAACTGAGATGTTTCTGGAAGATTATGCCTATCCCCATATTGTAACCGACACATAATGTGACAGTAGCTAGTAGTAAGGATTTTTAAAAGTCACATGGGCATGCATATCTCCTCCAAAATAAGTTCTGCAATATTCAGTATGTCTTACTCTCAGGAAAATGTGGATAGAATTACAGCATTGGGCCCAATCCTACCCAGATCTCCAGCAATGATGCAGCTTCAATAGAGCCACAATAGAATATATCTAAATAGAACAAATATCTTGAAGAGGCGTCCTCTGTGGCTGCCATTCCAACACAGGATGCTGTGCGTGCTGTATTGGCATAGCTGCATCATCACTGGAAAGTTGGATAAGATTTACCCTTAGCCTGCAAAGTGTCATAAGAAGTTCTTCCTTGATGCAGAAAGTCAGTGGCAGTGAGTTCCACAAGCTGATCAAGCTTCATAAGAAGAAGTATTTCATTTTCTTGGTACTAAGTAGACTGCACTAAGTTGACTGACTAAACCCCAAATCCAGAGTAACTATGGGAGCACATAAGAGACATTACGTGCACCTGTAGTTACTGCACCACCTAGTGAAAACCTATGGGAAATTCATATTGGAATCCAGAGTAAGTTGTTCTTACACCGGAGCACGGACTCCCTGTAGTTACTCTGGATTTTGCCCTTCGTTGATTCCGTTGGAGGAGCCTGAGTTCATCCGCTCTGTATCCTCCATAATTTTATAAACATCTATCCTCCCCCTCAGTGGTGTTCTTTTCTATTATCATGTTTCTTTTAAATTAACTATACTGTTATAAGCCTTGCAATGCAATCCTAAGCATGTCTACTCAAAAGTAGGTCTCACTGTTTTCAATAGTACTTACTCCCATTAAAGTGTGATTAGGATTGCAGCCCTAATTCCTCTAAATGCAGATCACAAGATAAGAACCCCTAAACCTCACAGTCATATCTACATTAGAACCCCACGATGAAGCAACAAAGCCATCAGGACACTTCCTGGGATGAATTTGCTTGCTTGCTTCCGTCCCCAAAAGACAAAGGATAGTACAACTTCGTCTTTTCTCCAAAGAGCTTGGGGTATTATTTATTTGTACATTTGTATTATACATTTGTATTATAAATGTATTTTTGCTCCTTTCCCTGTTTATTTTCACAATAAACTTGAGGATGTCATAAGGATGTTGAGAGAAAGTCATTCTAAAGCCGTTCTAAGTGAACTTCATGGCTGCAAAGAGGTATGAATTTAAATCCCATGTTCTAACCCAGTGGTTCTCAAAGACTTCAGCCCAGGACCCCCTTCTGAGAATGAGAATTCGTCTGGGACACATATCCCCAGAAGTGGTGTTATCAATCTAGAAGTGATGTCATGGATGAACATGACATCAAACAGGAAGTGACATCACTGTGATGCCAGAATTTCCCCATGTCTACTCAGAAATAAGTCCCATTATGTTCAATGAGACTTCACCAAGGAAAGTATGCATTGCAGCCTGAGTGCTCTGTTCCAAGACGGTGGCACCCAGTGTCAGATTCCAAAATGGCGGTGCCCAGTTTTCATGAACCCCATAAATTGAAGCTGTGGGATCTCGGATGGGCTCTGACCCTACTGTTCTAACCATTACACCTCACTGTAAGTCCATCATGGCTCATGGTTTAAACATTATCTTGCTGGTGTTCCACAAAAACGAAACATTTCCCCAGAGATGAGAGTGGAACAAAGGAAGTACATGGCACAAGTAGTGAAACAAAGAAGTACACAGCAGATGTACATATATTACTCCGTGTCAATACTCAGAACAAAATGATCAGATCCATCTCTAAATTCTTGTCCATGATGGGATTGTATGTCCTTGTTTAGAATTGGAGGAGGTAGGTGTGTACCTTCCGCATGGAGAATGATGATGGCACTGTAGAAGCAATAGAACCTTCTCTCTTCCTCCATCCCTTCCCTGAGTGAAACCTCCCTCCCCCACAACACCACTATGCCTGGATCCCCACCCTCCTGTTTCCTTGGTCAACCTTTCCCCCAGCAGATCCGTGTCGATCGATGCAAAATTAATTAGAGTAATCAACTCGGCCGTACCGCGGAGATCATACGTGCAAGGCTTTTCGGTGACTAATTGGTGATAACTGACAGCTGGCGTCCCAAGTGTCTTAGAGGTATTAACACTTCCCCCCACCATCCCAGATTAATTACCTTTTCCCACCGATCACTCGATCAGTTCCTTAACTGGGGAGGAGGAGGAAGAGGAGGAAGAGGGTGTTTAGACTATAGCTCTGAGTTGCTTGGCTATATGTGGGGGAAAGGCTTGTTTGGGGTTACATTTGCCTTGTAAATTTGGGAACTGAAATGAATTATGAAAGAAATATTCCCCACAGTCTCCCATTCTGAGACACCCAAATTTTCCTGAGTTGAATTTCACCCCAGTGATGAATTCATTGAATGGCCTCATCCTTTTTGCAGGGCTCTTGTAAGGATGGCATCAAGATATTATTTATGACGAACTTAGTAAAAAAAGTATTTAAATATAGTTTGCATTATTATTCTTACTACTTGTATTCTTTTTTAAATTTTTATTTATTGTTAAAATATTTTGTTTGCAAAAACAACAATTTATATTGTATATTGAAGAGGACATCACATAACTGTGTATTGAAGAAGCTGTGCAGAAAACACTACTACCCTGCTGAACATTGCACTTGTCCTCTAGGAACTCACTTGGCTTCCCTTGAAAATTCTCAAATGTTCCTACTTGGTAGCAACCTGGAAATTCAGTTCAAATTTCACTTTTTGTGAAATGTTGGTACCAATCCTATAATGTAGCTCAACAGATTAGGGTGCCAATCCTATCCAACTTTCCAGTTCTGATGCAGCCTCAATCCAGCCCCAAGGAAAAAGAATAAATGTTTCCTTACATTGATGAGGACCACATCACTAGCCCCTGCAGCTAGATGCAGCATTTCTTATCCTGCCCCTTTAAAAATGTATGTAGTATTAAAAAGTTGCCTGTAAAAGCAACTCCAAGCATGTGCAGAGTGCTTTTCTCATTGGTGTGTAAAACCCTGCAATGTGGGGACAGTCGATCAATCAATTTTTCTCCCTCCCCCACTGGGAGCAACTTTATAATGCAGGGTCATCCCATTAATCCAACAGTGGGGTTGAGACACACAAAAGAAAAAGCTACATCACACAGTGTGTGCTGAATGGATGGGGTTCATTACTACCGGAGTGGAAGAAGAGGCTTTCCATTATGGCCTCGAGAGCCACTGCTTTCTTTCAAACAGTTTCCGTCTACATCAGGTGCAACTGAAGCATTCAATTGTTTCCCACGAAAAGGCATGACAGAATTACCTGGCCTCAGAGGAGGCCACTGTGGTGTCTTTGGTTGATTCACTACCACAGCCTCATGCCCTTTCAATCAGCTTCTGCCAGAGGCATAGCGCTCGGTCCCATCTCTGGGCATATAATTGAATGATCCAGTCATTCCCAAAGCGAAGGCATTGTAGAATTACTTGCCCTCAGAGTAAGGCTGCCCATTGCATCTCGACATAAGTCTCCTTTCCTTTCAATCAGCAAGGGTGGGAAATTCGACAAGGAAATTCACCAAGTTGCCTTCTTTTATTCTTGATACGGAGGCCCAGCAGAATTGTCGGCCGTCGTGTTGGACAAGTCGTGTTGTGATTCTCTGTGTGACACTGCTCTGAGCTGCCTCCTTCCAATCAGGGGCATCCCCAAAACTGTGATTTGTGCAAAAACACCATAGATGTGCATATTGTGGACCTACTATTCTTACACAAGTCTTGCAAGGGGAGGTGTAAATGTGCAGCATGGATCCTATTTGAGTCAATGCAGAGAAATAAATCCAGTCTGCCTAAGCTATCAAGTATGGGTCGGGGAACCTAGCTTAAGCATACAGGGGAAATTCTGTCTTATTGTTTATTATTGGAACTTACAAGAAGCTAAAGACCTCTACAATTATCTGGCAGATACTTAAGTGCAATTGAGCAATTGTCACTAACTTGAATGGTCTGCCATGCTCTAATGACAGGAGCAGTGAAAAGAAGCTACTTTCCACCGATTAGATGGAGCTCCTCACATCTGTTCTGGGTCAAAAGGCAGTGTGGTGTAGCAGAGTGAAAGAGCAGGTTTCAAAGGCCTGCTAACCCACAAAACATACTGGTGATCCTGGATCAGTCAGTCAGTCAGTCAGTCAGTCAGTCATTTATTTATTTATTTATTTATTTATTTATTTATTTATTTATTTATTTATTTATTTATTTATTTATTTGTATCCCACCTTTCCTCCCCTGCAAGAGGGAGCTCAAGGCAGCTAACATCAGGAATACAATAAAACACCATTAAAATAGATCATAATTACAAATTAAAACACAAATAAAATACAATTACAATACATTAGATTGAATAAAAAACTGAGAACAATTAATGTGTCATGGCCCTTGCGGGATTAGATACCTCAGAGGGTTGTTGCAAGGACCACATGGAGGAGAGAAGGCTCCACACTAGAAAGTTTTGCAGAGTAAAACTCAGAGATACTTTGGACTAAGAGATACTTTTTCAGATTACAGAACATCATTATATACCTGTTCTTGAAGGAAATGCAACCATATAATGATACCTTATGATCCACCTGACGTGTATCTCTGGACACATGAAACATGCCTTTCACTTATGTTACTTTGTATAGTCCCACAGGGCATGAAGGAAGGTTGATAAAATACTGCCAAGAAAAGGAATCTTGATGGGATCATGTGTACCATTACAGCAAGAATCCTTTTGAATGATGTTTGATCAATGGGCTGCATAACTATGTTAGCCAAGCAACTCACAAAAAGAAACTTGCTGCACTCATAATGCTTTTGTGTAGCAGTACAACTGTTTTGTATATTGTTTCATACATGCATCAATAAGAAAAAGAGATGAAGAAAAGGAAGATTTATATAAACTATGTGCACGACGCTCCCCTCATGGAATTAATTTTGGAAATATTCCCAGCTAAATCAGAACCCAGGAGGAATTGATGCAGAATGACCATATGCCCTCTTTTCCAGGACGTCCTGGATTTTAGCTTTGTGTCTTGGAAAAACATCAATGTCTTCCTTTTCTTTATAGGTAAACAGCACGTAGCCTTCTTATTAATAAATCTATATAAATAAACTGTGAATTCTGTCTGTCTGTCTGTGTGTCTGAAACCCCTCTAACTTGGGTTACACTTGCTCTACATAGACATATTATACCTTTCTCGAATCATGATGATCCTAGTATTGAAAATCTGCCTTTCATCTGCTGCTTGAACATCCAGCATTGGAATTTGTGTCTGACCCTAATCGGCAGACATGCCATTTGAATTCCAGAGACAATGTATATCTTAAGTTTTGGGCCAGAGGCCCAAAACGCCCTCCACAGGAGCTGGCTTTAAAGTCTGCACAGAGTGCTGCTTTTAAGCTAGTATATAATAAATTTATAAACTGTTATATGTAACAGTTTTAAATGTAATAATAAGTAACAATGTAATGCAGTAACAAGTTAAATTACGCTCATGAAAGCAATATAGATGAGTGTTTTAGCTTTTACATTGTCATGTCCTACATTCATCTTGAGTGTCCTACATTTTGGGATGGCCTTGTCCTCTTTTTCTGGTTATGGCTTATGGTCAACCTGGGTTGACCAGAAAGCGGAGGTCAACTTCCCGCAGCCCGAAATAGTGTCATGGAAATCTTCTCACCTCTCCATGGCCAGCTCCTTAGCAGTGGAGACTTACTTCTGTGTAAACATGCAAAGGATTTTGTTGTAGGTTGTCTTTGGCCCAAAGGACACCAGAACCAAGTAGCAAGAGGGGGAATCAAATCCCAACTCCACTCCCATTCCAACCTCTCAGCTCTGTTCTCTATGATCCTTAATAATTACTGCTGCAAGTCAATAGCAATTAGGCCTAACAGCCACTCAACGGAATTGACGCAAATTATTTTAATTTTATGTTTCCATTGACCAGCCCTTTCCAGGTTGGTGCTCCCTCTGCTTTCATCCTCCGTTCCCATTTGGAATGAACAGGAGGGGTGGAGGGGAGGTGAGAGAGGAGAGGAAGAAAGGGGGGAAACCGAGGCATAATTAATTGCCCATTCAGCACCGACCAGCTAGCTCAACACCCACTTACGGATAATTAATTCTCTCCCCTCCCCCAACACACATGCACCCTTTCTCATCACTTGTCTAAAATGACAGGGCCAGTTAGACATCAGGTGGCAACATTGCTCATTTGAGCCTCTGCTTGAACTAGGCTTCTCATGATGCCTTTAAATAGCTGAGCTTTAATTTTGTCGTGGGACGGAGAGGCAGCAATAACTTTCAAGGCAAGTTTCTAGTCCTCATAAATATAGAGAACACAATCACTGTAGTGTCCACACATAAAAGTGTGGACATAAAAGACTCTAGGAGGATCACGAGAGAACTTGAGCCTTCCATTGTGGAGTCTTCTTCAGATATGCCACCATAGTGAATGGGCATTACCTGCCCGTTCTTTTTGTATACTGTTTTGCAAGTGATATTAATGTGGAGAAGTGATATAAAAATATCAGGAAGAAACATCACTGGACATTTTCATCCCTCCCCACCTCAAAAGAGCACAGGACAGAACGGATGGTGTCCAACAATCCTGCAAGGTTAGGCGGCAAGTGAGGCAGTAAGATTAGGTTAGATCAGGATTGTCCAGACTTTTTGGCAGGAGGGCCACATTATGTCTCTGACACTGTGTCAGAACAAGAGAAAAAGAATTTATTTACACTACAAATTTAAATAAATTTATATAAATTTAATAAGAATGAGTGAATGAATGAATGAAATTATGAACAAATGAGTAAATGAATGAATGGATTCAATTCAGTTCATAAACTTGTTCTAACGTGGAGGGGTGTAATCCTCTGAAGGATTACAGAGTTTGCCCATGGCCTGGATGGAAGGAATGCATCTGGCTCAGGCTGGTATTTGGGCAACCCCTGGTTAGGCAATGAGCAAGAAAGTGAGTGAGTGAGCGAACGAGAGAGAGAGAGAGATTGCACAATGGGCATCACACCTGAGCAGGGATTTGAACCTCATCTTCAACACCGTAACTATTACATCATATGGGTTATCAGTTCTGGAGTTATGGAACCTATAATTCAACCAATTTAAATGATTCCCTGGATTTTGCAGTTCTCAATTATTTAGGTTTGTTTTCAAAGTGGAACTGATATATTAAAAATCTTCACTGGTTTCTAAGTAGAATACAGAGCATTGCACATGAAGAGGTTGCTGAAGCTTCTGTTATATGTATCTCATATTACGATGTACAATTTGATTACAAACACTGCAAAAAAAAGCAAAGTGATCAAATGCATGACTACATCAAGGCCCTTTTGGTATTTTTATTTTATTTTTTGGCTGACGTACAGGAATGCATGTGCTCATCAGGAAAGCACTGCATAAAAAGAGCTAGATACAAGAGAATACCAACATTTTTTTCAGTGTTTTATCAGTGTGCATGCACACATTGGGAACATGTCGGGGGGGAAAGATAGAAATTAACCAAAAGCTAAATGCACACATTCCAATTCTAGAATCAATGGAAATAATTCTCCTGCTTGAACATGCATTTGGGAAGACTGGAATGGAGCACATAGCAAAATTCTGGAACAATAATGCAAGCGAATTGAAGACATCCACTAATTCTTAATTTGTAGACATACCAGATAGCACACCAATTTTGGAAAACATAGAGTTAAGCATGTTTTCCTATTTGTTATCATGCCAGGTTTCTTGCCCGTCTGACCTGGTATGAAAAGCACTAAAATCACACAATGAATGAATGGGAAAGGCAGATCAGAGGAAAAGTAGATCAGGGTGACCATATATCCTCTTTTTTCCTTTTTTTAGGCTCGTGTCCTGGAAAAATTCTTCATTTTCTTCCTTTTCCTTGTGAGAAGTCAGCAAGAAGCTTTCTTGTACTGCCTTTAATAAATTTTAAGTAATAAATTGTATGTAGCCTAATAGTTTAAATTTAATTTATTTAGTAATAGTGTGTTTAACCGCATGAAAGAAATATATGTGAATGTTTTTAGCATTTATTTTGTCATGCCCTTCATTTTTCCTGGATGTCCTCCATTTAGGTGGGCTTTGTCCTTTTTTTTAACCATTATGACCCTGGGGCAGATACAGTCACGATAAATAATATTCTATTAGATTCATGGTGTTATTGGTTATGATGGAGTACAAAGAAAAGGAAAACAGGTGGGGAGAAGATATAGCGGAGCAAGCTGGAGCAGAATGAAAGATGATGGACGCAGGAAGGAAGAAAGAAAATGGGTGCACCTGGAGGTTGATTATAACTTATTTGGATCCAGTCCCAGCTATAGAGGCACAATCTCCCCATTTGTTCCTCAACATGGGACGGAGACCTCCAGCTCCCTTTCTCTCTCCCTTTGTTTCTATCGGCAGCCTGGCCTCCCCGCCATGCAGGAGCCCGATCAATAGGCCCACAGCCTTTGCATGGATCACACATGCAAAAAGCAGATTTCTGGGATCGATGTGGAGGTGGGGGAGAAGCAGCAACATCGGATGGACTGTTTCCACAGCAACAGGGACCGTTCCTTCCCACCGCCCCCCCTGCCCGCACCCAGCCAACCTCCAACACCTTTCGGAGTCCCCCCCCCCCAACCCCAATACATTTCCTCTCATTTCAAAGAGACTCGGAGTAGGGTGGAGTTCCAAACATCAATATTTATGAATATTGGGAATTCAATCCTTTTAAAATGAATAGACACGGCACGGAAATTTTTGCTTTTCCAGCTCAATAAAAAAATAATTAGACAGCATGCAAAGCAATGTTGAAGAAGGATCAGGATAAGAAAAATATGGGAGGGGGGGGTGAAGATGGTGATTGAGACAACAGGGGTTGGAGACCGCAACTTCCTTTGGCCAGGTTTGTTTGCTGGTGTTGTCGCAACATCTTGTACCTTTAATGTTATCAGGAAGTTCTCTACCTTTTCTTACCTTCTATATTAATGCTTTTCTACTTAGGTTTTCCCTTCCAATGGTTCATGGCTGTCATGAAATCAGAGAGAGGAAGAGAAATCCCACTGACCATTAAATCTCAAACTGTGGGTCACAATTCAATTTTGGACAGGTTACATAGCACCTGGCATGGCTGCCTTTGAAAATACAGAGCTGAAACTACAGGGTATGTACTCTACTCCTGGTGGAATAAAGGGATGATGCTTTGTTCTGAACAGGTGGGAAGATAAGATACTGGAAAGGAAGAGCGATGTGGTTGAAGAAAGATCCAAGTTTTCATTCTGCTTTGACTTCCAACCTGGAAAGTTTGAGTTCTGTGCTATCCAAAATAACAGCACAAGGCATGCTGTTAATTCTGCTTTTGGCTGATTGCAGCTTAGGTTTGAAGTCTTAATTGATGATGTCAGTTCCAGCCATGATGTCACTTCCAAGTTAATGACATCACTTCCAACGAGTCCCAACAAATTGTCATTCTAAAACCTGGGTCATAATGAAAAAAAAGTTTAAGAATCACTGCCACAGAATATGGTACATTCCAGGGTGCTAGAGCAGTGATTTTGAACCAGTGTGCAGTGGGACACTGGTGTGCCATGAATGGTCTGCAGGTGGGACGCAACATTTTGGGGAAAGATCATTTATGAATATGACCAATAGGTGTGAGCCCCCATTAACAGCATGCATGATGTGCCTTATCATTACATTGGCATCAATCAGTCTCAAAAAACGATGGCATTGTGCTTGATGCTGTATGTGAAGCACAAAGGCCTGGGTAGATTACTATGGAGGATAGGCTGTTACCCAAGCAGCAAATCCCCTCTCTCCACACCCCACTGAAAAAGTCCAGTGGAATGGCAGAGCTGATACAATTTGTTCCAGCTGTGTCACAGATGTAGGCTAAGGACAGGAGCTCACCCTGTCTTGTGGGGACCCGAGTCTCGAACCCTGGCCTACTGGTTAACAGGCACAGTGTCTTAGCCACTTGTGCCACCCACAGCCCTGCAGTGTTCAAAAAACTGATGGTGGGCCTTGACCATTTTTTGCACTTTTTCAGTGTGCCATGAGATGAAAAAAAGTTGAAAATCACTGAGCTAGAGGATGAGGCTGCCCCTACTGGGGTCTCTGAGACATCTGCTAAGAATCACCACTCTTGGACCCGGAATTCAGATATAGACCCTTTGCCATATGTCTAGATTTATCCAATGCTCCAGAACACTCCACAGTCACCCTCTGGAACCCAACTACAAACATGTCACTTCACATGATATAATGACATCTTCTTTCCTCAAGTTCTACCCTTGAAGATGAAACCCTGACAAGTTCTTCTGGCCTTTGAGGGTTTCCACTGATGGACCAAGAAGAACTGCCTATCTGATAACCTCCTACTTACAACCCTCAGCTACCATCTAGCTGGTGCCAACTGCTCAGCTCCTAGCTTGAGCTATCTTGTGGACAACTCTGCTATTTTCACAACTTGTGCCAATGGCCCTGGCTATGGTGCCAGCCTTCCCTCCCAGCTGGACACCACCCCCATTTGTATGAGTGACTCCTGGTCGCAGTGACTTGTATTGGCAGAAATGGGATATTCACCTCCAAGCCCACCAGCCACAGTTTGGCCGGATGAATACTTCCTCCCTAGGACTCTCTCGGATGCTCTTCTCGCCTACTTCTCTGCCTCAGATTTTCCCAGGGGCACTCTGCAAATTAATTAGATAATGCATTTGAAGAGCTTTGCAAATGAAGTTTGGAGTATGGCGGCAGTCGGAAGCTTTAATGTACCCAGATGGCAGATATGGCTGCTGTTTATTAATTTGATGATTAAGTATTATTATTAAACATTCCGACCCGCTCTCACCTACTTTGCCCTTTCTGTGCCCTTTGCATACAGTCTTCCAGAGACAACAGCCCACAGCTTCTCTTAAGTCATGTGTCAGATTTTTATTCCTAAACTTTCTTGACCAGTTTATCCACCCACTCTGTGCCAATAATAGATATTCTGATTCTAGAAACTTCTTTCAGTGACCTGGGCTGTCACATCTTGCTGACTGCCTTCAACTAGTTCCTCTGGATTTTGAATGTCCAAATTGCCCCAACTTATTTCCAAAGTGGACATGACACATGAGCGGCCTTCCATGATTACTTGTTTTAAACTACCAAACTTTGTACAGTGCAGCCACATTTTGCCACAGTTTTCAGTTCCTTCAGCTCATGTGTGTCTTTCCTCTTTCTCTTTGTTATCGATGTGCACCTATGTGCACTTATAAGCACTTGTGAAAAAGCAGTCTTGATATGAAGGGAAAGTACAGTTGGTGGAGATTCTTTTGAAGTGGTGTTCTACTGATGCACTGAAACACATAGGCATATCTGTACAACGTAACACAAAGATGATTGTTTTGCAATTGGAGAAAAAATCTTCAGCATTTTTTGGAAGGGTGTAGAGTTTTACAAATATATACCAGTGTTGGGAACTTGACTCGAATTTGGACTCAAGTTACAAAAATTCACATTTTTGGCTGACTCACCAATTTGCACATGTGGAAAACTGGAAACTTGATTTATGGCCTCACTGACTCAAGTCATTATTCAAGTTGCCAAGTCAAGTCTGCCTAAGTCTGCCCCCACCAGCCACCTTGAACCTTCAGCAGCAGCCCAGGTAAGCCTCCCAGGAAAGTCTTTGATTGCATCCTCCTAACCCAGTCTACTCAGAAGTAAGCCCCATTGTGTTAAATGGGGCTTACTCCCAGGAAAGTGTCCCAGCCTAAGTAGACTTCATAGGATCATGCCCATTGAATGCATGTTTTGAATTCAGTTCCAGTGTTTTGTCATCATTTTTACATCCAGTTAATATTTTTATATGAATATTTTTTGGGTTGTGGAAACAATCATCTGAGTTTCCATTATTTCCTATGGGAAAATCCGCTTCACTTAAAGAGCATTTCACTTAAAGAGCATGCCTCTGGAACGAATTAAGCTCTTTATGTAAAGCACCACTGTATATATTTATGCACATCAGTAGCATGGAGGGAAGAAATTCCACACAAAAAGTGGGCAAAAGTGGGGACCTGTGAACACTTGTAGAGGAGCATAAGCCCCTCTTTTCAATAAAAGCAAAGATTTGTCTTCTTCTATATTGGATTCTCAGTAGTGGCCAACCAGGTACATCCAGGGAGGGCATTTATTGTTATTGTTTGCTATTGTTATTTATCTCAACAAAAATTCTCAAAGTAGCTTACATAGCGAAAGAAAAACAGATACCGGTATGTTTCTTGTCCAAAAGGATCTTACATATAAAAGCTTATTTCTAAAAGGAAATTCAAGGAAAATTTATAAGGGAAAATACAAACGGCTACTGAATGGGTATTATGCTGGGATAAGCCAGGCTTACATTGAGCCTGAGCATCTGATACTTTGAGGCAACAAACACTAAAAGGAGCGTGACACCACACAAGCATTAAAATACATGAAATTACAACCTCTAAGTGTGGGGAGTGAACTTTCTAGGCTGGAGGGAAATGTATTGATTTGTTGGCAAGACTCCTGGCACTTGGCCCAAGGAGTATTTAAAATGTTGCTTCCACCCAGCCCTTTTTCCGTTCTTCTCCCTTTGAGACCAAGAAGGAAGTAAATTTTAAAAGTCAGTTGTGTGGAAATTAGCTCTTTTTTGCTGATGGTTTGGGCTCCATTTGTCTCCATTGTCTGTAAATTAGTCTTCCACAGGAGAGTAATCAGACGGCTAATATAGACACAAATGAAATCAGCTGTTGTTAACTATTCAAAACAAGAGATCTGTAAAGGCTAGGACTGGTAAATCCTTTGATGGGGGCATCATGGGGGGGAGGGAGAAAAAAAAACAATATAAATTGGCACCACCCCTGAATGGAGAACAACAGAGTGGGTTGTTGTGATGCCACTCTTGGATGATGTCCAAATGTTTTCAACTTTGCCTGCCATCTAAGTTGATCCCAATAAAAGTTGATCCCAATAATAAAAGGACCATTGATCAAATGGTCCTTATGATAACTTGCAACTGATGAAAAGATTGACACTCATAGTCACTCATCCACTATCTCAGCCCTAGCAGAACATAAGATGAGCCATGATTTCCATGACCTTGTTTCCAATAACAGCTGTTCAGAAACCTATATTTCTGGACATTAAGGTAGGACATTAAGGTAGTAGGCAGGTCTCCCATTTATTTCCAGGTAGGACATTAAGGTAGTAGGCAGGTCTCCCATTTATTTCCAGCATGGCATATTCAAAGGTAAACTGCCCTTACACACAGAAGCATACCAGGTAAAGTATTTTCCTATGTCTAGAAAGGAAGGTTTCTTTGACCCTGCATCATCAATAATTTTATATTTTTGAAAATATCCCTCCTCTTAGTACTTTTAGAAAATAAAACACCCCCAAATCCTTAATCCGCCATATTCCGTATGGGTAAGTGTTCCAACCCTTAATCAGTTTTGGTTATCTTTTTCTGCTCTTTTTCAAGTTTTGTGATGAAATTTTGGCGATAATTGTATCTTGCAAGTTTTTTGTTTAGAAACCAGAAAGGGAAAAAGCAGAAAATAGAGGTTGATAAGATGGTGCAAGGGGAAGGGGCAAAGAAAGTGTATAGAGGGTTTTTCTTCCATTCATGATACAAGAACGATGGTGTTACCCCAATGAAATTACAAGGACATATTTTAGGACAATAGGAAGTACTTCATCACACATAAAGTATCATTAACTTTTTGGACTTGGAATGACTGATTTACCAACTTCCATATACGAAAATTCCATTTTGCTATCATGACTCGTAACTGTTGATGGACTTTTGTTCTGTATTAATAGATCAGCTGTGATTAGATGAATGAACCTCCACGTTCAGAGGTCCCATTCTATGTCTGCATATCAGATGCTGATGGACCAAAACCACAACCTCATGCCTTGCTTATAGACTTCCTCAAGGCATCTCAGCTGGCTACTGTTGGATCAGAATACCAAACAAAGATGGTCCTTTGGTCCTTCCCAGCAAATTATTTTTACATGGCGATCACCTCTAGTTAACATGAGAGGCAGCCCATCCCTGGGCTCTCCGTGTGGTTAGCATGTCAGGTTGAAGGCAGGAGAACTGAAGCTCTATCATGAAGTTTACTGGGTGACCTTGAACTAGATACCAACTTTACAGGGTGATGTTTTACAGAGTGATGGGTCTTTACATGGATCAAATGGTCAAAAGGTGTGCTACATCCACTGTCCAGATCTCCTGGAGGAAAGTCAGGATAAAAATGGAAATAGCAAAATTAACATTAGCAACAAACCCTTTCAGCTTTTTTAGCTCCTGATTTCCAGAGCTGATACTTAGGCAAGGGGGGAGCAATCTTTGTTGTTAATCCATACCTTAGGATTGAAAAGGGGGAAAGAATACGAAATAAGAAATCTGGTCTCTCCTGCTGAAATGAAGTTCAGCGGGAAGCCTGTCATAGCACCTTGCAGGCTCAGGCTCTGTCAATCAAATCGATAGCTGATTGAGGCTGGCTGGAAAGAGGCTGCAGGAGAGCATGCCTGAGCTAGACAGACAGGGGAGGCGGGCAGGACAGAAGCAAGCAGGAGGTGAGCTTCACCTTGGAATCTCTTGTTTGCCATTGGAAATATGTGTGTTTTATTGCAGGAGAGGAGGGCCTAAAACATATTGCCATGCCCCACCAGCATCATCCCATGTGGAGCTGTATGGCCAGTGGTAGCCTTCGACAGAGATCAGGCTGGGTTTTTACTTCTGTGTGTTGCAAAACAAATGGTGAAAGATGAAAGTATTCCCTCTGCTCCGTTGTCATTTGGGACGGATTCTCAGATTCACTTTGCCCTGTCTTCCACTCCTACATTTGAATAATTCAGGAGCATTTATAAACTGAATATGAACTGGGACTTGCTTCATTTGCTATATCTTTCCAATTGCTTTTGCATTTCTTTTTGTTCTCTGCATTATTCCTGCACAGGTTTGTCTGGATAAACCCCAAGGGAAAACAATCTTGCTATGATCACATATACAGTTCCATCATGAGTTGTTTTATGCAATGTGTTGCCAACAAGCATGTACGTTTGGGTGAAATACTGTGCATGAGAATCATTAAGAAGAATCATGATCTATGATCATCTAGAACAGATTATCTGTGAAGAGGGGCATTTTATTCATGTGTTGATGGAAAGGAGGGCACCAGGATGCAGGTGTCCTGTCATCCTATGGATGCTCCCTGAGGCATCTGGTGGAGCCAGAATGGAGCAAGTCCAGGTGAGATCAGAAAACAATCTCAGAAAATCAGAAAAATTTTCTTTTTCACTTTGGGCCCAAGTACTTTCTTTACCTTTATCCCATGGGCCATGCTTATAAGGAAACCCTGACATCTTGCTGTCTTCGTAAGTTTGGTAGATGGGGAGAGTTCTCTCTTCGTGTCTGTTCCACAACTGCTCCCTTCCCTGGTCTTCAGAGCGTCCTGAAATCACATTTCCAAATTGGGGAAGGAAAAAAATGTTATTCATGACTCGATGTATGTTCTGATCGATTTTGTCAGTAGCTGCGTCTAGAGCTGGAGGTGAAGGTGCGTGGAGAGAAAGAAAAGTCTGGAGCTGGCAAGAGTTAAGACTGGTTTATGCCTTCTTAGCAACATGCTCACTTTTCTCCCTTTTATGATTATCATTATTTATTGCTGCAAAAAGTAATGTACAGGAGGAAGGGAAAACAGCAGATCCCCAATGGGAGAGAGTGGAAAGGATGATTTAATAATTTAGTTGACACACTAAGCAAAACCAACAGGAGATAGTAGAGGGTGAGATCCTACCCACTGACAAAAGGACAGTGCTGGCCCAATGCCCCCTATCACACCAAATGCTGCCTTGCCCTCCCTGTATACCTGGCAGTGGACTCTCCTCCACTCCTCTTTCTCTCCCTATACTATCATGTACCACTAGACAGAAATAAGAGAGAGAGAGAGACTTTATTTATTATGAAATTATTATTATTATCATGAAATTTTTTCAAGGAAAATTATTAGGCAGGTAGGAGTTATTGAATGGTTTGTTTCATCAAGACCAAGAGCACAATCCTATTCATATCTATCCCAAAGTAAGCCCCACTCCCAGTAAGTGGGTCTTACTCCCAGGAAAATGGATTCCTTTCCTTGCTTTCGTCGTAAATCTTTCATATCATGTTAGGAGATCTGGTTCATCTGAAATTCTCCCCAACATATGCACTGCTACATTGTTCTGTAAAGAAGGTTCAGCAGTGCATGAATGTTGTGGTTTGAATGAACTGTTCTCCCCACAACCATCAGAGGCAGTAACGGGGAAGCAGGGAATGCAAGGACAGGGGACAGGATATGCCTGCATCT
This sequence comes from Cryptoblepharus egeriae, assembly GCA_030015325.1. Taxonomy (NCBI): domain Eukaryota; kingdom Metazoa; phylum Chordata; class Lepidosauria; order Squamata; family Scincidae; genus Cryptoblepharus; species Cryptoblepharus egeriae. Next base: position 969,255 of record JAREYC010000015.1, on the reverse strand, counting down.
TGAACATGCATGTCACTTAATCCGTGGCCTTAATCAGGCAGGATAGGTATCACAGTTTCAAACTATCCCAAGAGGAGGCAACCAGACTGAGGTTGCTAAAATTAGAGATTGCATATATAGATGGATAATTATTCTCTGTCTCATAAATCCGGCCATCTATTCCAGCTTCCTATTTCCCATAATGGCCAACCTGATGTCTCCAAAAACCCCAAGGAGGGACAGATAAACCATGTGGCTGAATTGATTGGTGGTGAGGTCAGGACAAGCACAGCACTTCTTCACATACCACACATAATTATCTTACAGAATGTTCTACCACAATATGTGGCAACAGCCAAACACTCAAAAGCTTTTTTTAAAAAGATTGGAAAAACACATGGCAAATGGCTCTTCATCACAACTTCTAAATGGAATCTCAGGCTGCAATCCTAAAGACATTTTCCTGAGTAAGACCCACTGAACACAATGGGGCTTACATTTGGGTAGACATGCTTAGGACTGTGCTCGCAGTCTCCTGATATAGTATAGTCTTGGACAGGGGGTACAACAGCATGTGCCTTCCCTGCAGAAGTTCCTGGGATGAATCCCTGGCATCAATAGTTAGAGAAGGATCTCTGATGGGGAAAGGGCTTGGAGAAACTGCTGCTAATCTGAGTTGACAGATACACAGACAGTCCAACGCTCTACAATTCAACTTCAACAGGGCATTCAGCAGGGCATATATTCAACAGGGAATCTGTAGCTCAGTGATGAGCTCATATTTTCCATGCAGAAGGTGCCAATTTCAAATCCTGGTATTTTTAGTCACAGGGCTTGGAATGTATGTCCCTGCCCTCCATTGTCAATGACCATAGAGAGAGTCTTCCAATCAGACAATGAGTAGATGGACCAATGGACTGACTCCTGATTGATTGGATAGTTGACTGATACATTTAACTCCCACCTTCCATCCACAATTGTGGGTACCCAAAGCAGCTTATAAAGCAGTCAGCCATGTGTTGGGGATCACTCAGCAGCAGAGCGCTGATTTACATGAATACACTCACAGGTTCAACCTCCACTTTAAAGCTAGCAGTGTTGAGAAGGTGGCTAGCTTGGCAGTACTGAAAAGGATGATCTGATTCAATACAGGTCCAACCTTGTTATTTTATATTTATTATACACCTACTTTTTATATTTCTATACACCAATTTGACTCAACATGAGTGGCCACTGCAAAGCACAGTTTAAAAAAACTGGTCTTCTAAAAAAACTGGCAGTCATGAAAACAATCATTCCGTTCTTCAGTCCCAGAATCAAACCCCTGCAGATACTGAGGCGCTACTTTATTCTATTTGGAGTGATGGAGGATTAAGAAAGCCAAAAGTGGATCTTTAAACCTATTTTTCCATTTTTTATTGAATGGTTTTTTAAAATCCAAAATGGAATTCTAGTGGATAACAACACCTGTATAACACTTACAGGGATCAAAGCTCCACTCCACATCTCTCCACTAAGAGGGAAATAAGAAGCTATCGTACACTGTCAGGCCCTTGGTCCATCTAGTATCTTCTACCTGGGTTGGCTACAGCTGTCCAGGCCTCATTCCCAGCCTCACATCAAGGTGCTGCTGGGGATTGAACCCAAGACCTTCTGCAGGCAGAGAAGTTGCTCCACCACTGAGCTACAGGTGTGATCAATAAGTATAAAGACTGGTGCTATAAAAAGAAAACTACAACACATAACAATTTGGCATTTAATCTCCTTCAAAGTAGTCCCCTTCAGAAGCTACACACTTAATCCAGTGCTGTTTCCACTGATGGAAGCATTCCTGGAACTTGTTTTCTGGGATAATCAGCAGCTACCTTGTCACATTCACTTGGATTTCCTCGATGTCCTGAAATCTTTGCCCGTTCAAGTGGGATTTGATTTTTGGAAAGAAGAAAAAGTCACAAGGAGTGAGATTTGGGGAATTCAGTGGCTGTCGGACCTGGGGGGTGTTGTGCTTGGCCAAAAACTGCTGCACAAGCTGTGCTGAATGGGCAGGTACATTGTTGGTGCAATGCAATCCTGGCCTTTTCCAATGAATAGCATCCCACAGATGCCACAACATGTCACAATAGTACTGCTGACCTGACCACATGGAGCATACTCATGATGAACAATCCCTTCGTAGTAGAAGAAAACGGTCAACAGTGTCTTCGCATTGCTTCGACTCATTGTGCTTTCTTTGGTCTTGGAGAGGTTGGGATCTTCCACTGTGAAGACTGAGCCTTGGTTTTGGGGTCATAGCCATAGACCCACAATACATCACCCATTATGACTGTTTTCAATAAGTTTTCATTGTTCCCGATACAATAAAGGAGATCTTGTGCAAATGAAACCTGAGTTTCTTTTTCGTCAGTTATAAGCAGTTTTGGCACAAACTTGGCAGACACACGTCTCATACCCAAATCTTCAATGAGAATGGACTGAACTGAACCATAACTAGTCTGCACATCCTCCAATAAGTAATGGATAGTGATTTGACTATTTCCCCTCTCAGCTGCATGCACATCTGTTTTTCTCTGTTCTGCTGGTTCCAGGTGTCCCAGAACTTTTGTCGCTGTCAACATTTTGTTGGCCATCTCGGAAATGTCTGAACCACTTGTACACTCATGTGCAGCTCATACGCTCCTCTCCATACACTTTATGCAATTTTGCATAGGTGTATGCGCAGGTATCACCAAGCTTTTGGCAAAATTTGATGCAGATTCTCTGCTCATCTTTCTCTGTCATGGTCAATGTGATGACCACATGCTACACACATTCCTTCCAAGCACTGCTGTAAAGAGAGGAAGTGAGCTAGGACATTAAAATTAGTGCATGCACGGTTGGGGTCAAGGTCATTCTGTGCCAAGTGGCTTCACTCTGAGTATTTTAGCTCCTTTACTATAGCACCTGTCCTGATACTTATTGATCACACCTCATAGCCTTGTCCTCTAGAACTGGATCCACATTGCTTCCAAATTGGCTCCATGTGCTAGTTCCCCTCTATGGAGATCATAGGACATTTATGTCCTCTCTTCCCACAGATCCTGCAGACGGGAAAGAAGGTTATTTTTAGCTTCCACCCATATACGCCAAAGACAACAAAGAAGATGAAAGATGGAGAAGATGCATCTTTTCTTGTATTTATTTTCTTGATGGCCTCTTAAAGGCACAAGTTCTGGCTGAATCTCAATCAGGGAGCTTGGCCTATCATGGGTTGAACTGAGATGAAGGCTTCACACAGACCATCCCTTGGCACTCTTGAGATCTATATACATGTCAGCGTTAAAAGGATCCTATCCATCTCCTTAAACAATATATTACCGCTGTCCATTATTCCCATTAATGCATAAAAAATCATTACCCATTTCTATGGAGACCCAGCGCCATAAACAGAGCCCTCGAAATGCACTCCATCATGAAAGTGGGGGGAAAAAATAAACTCAGGCCCATTTTCCGTGGGGGTTGCTCCCCCTTCCTTCCCGTGAGTTCTTTTCTTTTGCAGGTCGGTCAGTTCCCTTCGCTGCCGCCACCACCATCCCCCCCAGCTCCCCATGCTTCCATTCTTCCCTCAATCAATTTTATGATACTTGCCTGGGGTTCGTTAATGTTTCCGGAATATCTCTCTGTTACTGTCTCTATCCCTGTTTAAAAATTCTTAATTAACCAGGGGGCTTTTTTTTGTTTACACTTGAACTAATTACACTTTTAAAGGAGACAATAAAACATCGGAGATGGCCCATTAGGGCCATGAGCAGCCACAATGTCGGGGGCAATACAGGAACTGCTGGGCTTCTAAGTGGAGATAGGTGATCCAACTTTGCCTAGCTTCCTTTAAGAGGATTCCAGGTTGGTGGCTTGATTCCGGCTTGGAGAGAAGAGGTAAGCTGGTGACCAGATGTCCTCTTAAGCTCGTCTATGCTGCACCCTAGACAATTGCTGATAGCCCAGCTAGGGGTATCGATTCCCAGTCTGCCAAACACCCGGTGATAATTTGCATGCATGGGTGCCTTCTTGACGTGTGGCCTCTATTTTTGCTTCATGTTAACTGAGCTGGAATCAATTGACACAGCTCCCCAAGGTCTCTTGGATCCTACCAAGATCCAATTCTTGAGATCCAATTCTCAAGACCTGGACAACAACCATATACCTGTTTAGTGTCCTATTTGTGGCTAAAGTCTTCATTTCATGATTTGGGACATGGCTCAAGTCAATGTATCAGGACCATGGACAGAGCAATGGGGAGTCTGGTCAAGGTTATGGCCTGAAAACTGGGAGACTTAGGTGTTGCTCCAGAGAACTGGTCAGGAGCTTACTGGCCACTGAAAAATTATTTATGTGTATATTTATTGAACCATTCTTCTATGATGGAATTCATAAGTATATAAGAGCCAAGCTGGATCAGACCATGGATGGTCATTGTCCTGTTTCCTGCAGTGTTCAACCTCTAGGGTGCCCAGGACCAGGACATTGAATCTTCTCCCTTTCAGCAACTGGTATTCCAAGGTATTCCAAGAGTATTCCATACTCTTCCGAACCCAGCAGTAGCATTTAACAATAATAACAAATAGCCTTTAATAGACTTGTATTAAATTTATATAATCCTCATTTAAAAGCGATTTAAATGAGTGGCCAGTCCTATTGAACTAGTAGCGACCACTACTTCATAGCAATGAATACCACAAATGAATTAAGCAGTCTTTGACCAGAGTACTTCCTTTGTGGAGAAGTGCTACAGAAGTAAGATATTACACTTGGGTCGCCCATCATAGCAGGAAAGTAACCTTTGGTAATGAGATTTGCAGATTAGTGCTGTAATGAGATGACCTAGGGATGAGATCCTTATGGGTCTTAGGCTGCAGTCCTAACCTCCAGTCCCAGGATGTGCTGATCTGGGGGGTGTCACAAAAGTAAAGAACTTCTGCCCCACTCCTGGGGGTTAGGCCAATGCACAGGCATAAGCTGACTTCTCCACACCTTCACAGGTGAGTTAGGTCAGCCTAAATTTCTTAGGATTGTGCCCCTGTCAACACCTAATGCTCTGCCTTCTTCCTGCGTTCCTGAGCTTGTGAAATTTTAGTATATAAATACTAATGATGATGATTGTGGTGGTGGTGAGTCCCAACATGGGGGAAATGCAAATTAACTAAGGGCAAAATCCACAGTAACTATGGGGAGTCCTTGCTCCAGTCTAAGAACAATTTACTCTGGATTCCAATATGAATTTCCCATAGGTTTTCACTAGGAGGAAAGAGCATATCTCTTAGCATGTCTCTGAGCACTAAGAGCATGTCTCTTACATGCTCCTGTAGTTACTCTGGATTTGAGGGTATGAGCTAAAACATGTGATGTTTTCTGCAGCTTTTAAATTACTTCTGTTCATGTGTGTCTTTTCTGCAAATGATGTATGTGTATATATGTGTGTATGTGTGTTCTGATAAAACCCTGCAAAACAAGAACATTGATGCAATTATATACATACGACCATACAGCCTCGTATTATTGCATCAAGTTTCTTTAGCATGGTGTTTTACCCAGATTTAGGAGTGCATGTGTGCACTGGTGAAACACAGCAAAAAAAGTCTTGATACAATAATATGTACAACTATGATTGCTTTGCTGCAGTGTTTTAGCTATATGTATATGCAGAATAATAACATCCAGGGGTAATTAATTAATTAATTGAAAATTGTAGCCAATTGTCCTTGTTCCAATTCCAGAATTAATTTGAGAAATTCTCCTAGTTTAAACCAGAACTGAGTGGACTGCAAAATGCTGAAATAAAGGACAGAATATTCTGAATATGATTTTCAGAATAGGACAGAACATTTTTACCAAAATTTATAAATAGTTATATTAATAAATAGTGAGTGCTGCAGGTTATAGGATGCTGGTGCATACATGCCACTCTTAATAGAGTCACTATGTAGTGTTGTGTTTCCCTAGGTACTTTCATGTGCAAACTTCCTCTATATCACACCAGCAGCTCCCCAAGTCCCTTGCCTAAGCTAAATCCAGACACTTATAAAATATAGAACAAGCCTCCAGGCCCTGGAGCAAGGACTTCAGGATTCAGGTTGCCTCCTGCTCACATTGTTGAATATGAGAAAGACAAACCAAAGTGGCTCATTGTATAAAATTTAGATTAAAATGTCTGTTTGGACAGTAGCTTAGCATCCAAGCTATTATGTGCACACAGAATGCATGCGTGTGTGAAAATTCGGAGGGGGAATTTTTTTTGGGGGGGGGGAGAAATTGGAGGGGAATCTTTTTTATATATAAATGCATAAGAACATGACCAGATAGATGATCTGTCTAGCCAAGTGTCCTGATAACCTTAGTGAGAAGTTATTTTCACCCTTTTTTCTTATGCCACACTGACAAGGTACTAAAATTGTTAAGGCACACCATCACTTTTTCACTACTGACAAGGCACACCATTCTCCAAGGGTGGCTCACATCTCCCAATGGCCTGCTCTCAAAATCCCACAGCAAACCTGCAAAACATTTGTGGCCACAGCACAATGATTTAAAATGCTTGAGCACTAGGTAATTCCAAGAAGCCAGTGAGCAGGGCATGAAAGGTAACACAATCCTGCGAAATCCGTAGCATTTAGCACTCAAAGGCAGACTACTTCTGTTCATGGAGGTTCCAATAGGTACAATTGCTAACAATAAACCCTCTTTTTGTAAGCATTATATTAGCAGCACCACTACAAAGCTCTCTGACACACTCTGGTTGAGCAGCAGCTGTTACATTGCTATACTATATGCTGACATTGCTTGCTATATGAGTCTTTCTATCTCCAGGAGTCTTCAATTTTTCTCTAGCTGGGGCAGAGGAAGACTCCACTGCATTGCTCTTGCAAAAGTATATCAGTGGATTTATGGGATTTATTCAACGCCTTTCCCATGCCAAAGCAAGATGGCTTACAAAGTCCTTTATCCTCTTCCTCTCTCACGCCATCATTCACAGTGCAATCCCAAGCCCCATGTAAGATGGCACAAGTTCCATGCTGGTTTCACAAAAGTGTCGTAAGTCACATGTGCACCACTCCTGGGGGATGGTGGTTAGGTCAGTGCACAGACACATGCCAGCCAATGGGAATGGCAAGATGGATAAATTGTGCTGGCCTAAATTGGTTAGGATTTCTCCCTCTATCCAAGACGTGGAAGGAACAGAGGCTGGTACATCTCCAGTTAATACTTGGAATGCCACCACAGATGCCAGGAGGTTTTCTTTGGCTTGCCCTGAGAAGGCAACAAAGTCAGTCTTCTTCCTCCATTTTTTCTTAATGTGTTTACACATGAAAGGACTTTTCTAAGAAGCAGACCCCAAATTGTACTCAGAAAGAAAGAGTTTGCTTCTATAGTCAGACATTTGGGAATGTTGGTCTAGTTAAAGAAAGTGTCTTTGTACAATCAATGGGATTCTGCACCCATTGAGCAAAGATCTCAATTTCGAGGGGAAAATTCAGACAGAGATGAGCTGGAGCGGACACAACCCAAACTGGTTGTCTGAGGACGTCTTGCACTCTGTCCATTTGGTGAGGGAATTCATCTCCCTCCTGCTCCCCCCACCCCTTTCCGAGTCTTCTCATAAATGTCTTTCCACATCAAGGCCTGAAGGAAACAAAGAGATACTGGAAATACCAAACAGTGTTTCACTCAGTGTGTGTCTTTGGGGAGCCGGGTCTCGGGAAGCGCAATCCGCAGCAAAAGGACCCCGGAGTGTCTGAGACGGGGCTAGCTTCCCGTCAGCGGCCTAGTGAGGTTGGCAGGGAAACTCAAGTGGATGGGGCCTGTTGCGGCTGAGCTTGACCTGACGGCAGAGGCACTGAGACAGACGGAAGGCGGGAGGGGGGAGGGCGGAGAGGCAGAAGAGAAGAGCAGGAAAGACACATGGGATGCATCTTCGGGAAGAGAGAGCTGATGGCTGCAGCCAGGGCAGGACCCCATAACATCTCTGGAGTGCAAGGCTTGGCCCCAGAAAATATGGAGCTATTTTATTTTCACAGTCCCTCCACTATTGGGGGGAAACTGGGGGGATCCTCAGTAAAAAAAAAATCAAAAGCACCATCTGAGTGACAGAATAAGAAGTACAATGCCCAATAAAAACTTGATTACAAATGCAAAAATTATTATTGCTACTACTATTTCTACTATTATTAAATTATTATTATTTAATATAATTTCCATTATTATTATTTCTTCTATTATTGACCAGCCACAACATTTTTATTCTGCCTTTCCATCCTAAGATATTTAAGCATAAATATTGGAAGCAGCTATAAAAACCATTTGACTTTTTAAAAATTACAGAGGAAAAAACCTTAAGCACTCATAATTGGCATGAATCTCAAAACTAATAATTTACAGCCAAAAACAGCAGCAGTGAAATCTCAAGGCTGAAACTATTTATGTTCGGCAACCCTTGCTTCACAGCCTTTGACACTACTTATCCAGCTCTACTATCCCTGGCTCAATAAGGGTCTTACTTTCTCCGTTGGCTTCATATGCACTCCCTTGCTTTCCCATAGGTCTAGAACTGCCCCCACACCCCCAGATTAATAAAATGATTCTCTTCAATAACTCTGCCTATTCACTGCCTCTTAGAAACCCACTATCCTATCCCCACAGACTTTCTACTCCATTTATTACAGCCTCTATTCCTTACACCTGGAACCCCTTTACAGAACTCCAGTGTTTGCTCCATTACCTGAGCTCTCCAGTTCGTCCTTGCAACCCTTTATGATTGATCCCCCACAAGAGTCCCTTATGTCTCCTGCTCACCTTGCTGCTACTTGTACCATCTTTTCCATCAAGGCTTTGATAAGTTTTCTTAACCCTTTTTCCCAACTGGAACCAAGCTTTTACATGCTTTCGTTCATTCTGATCGAGATCCTTATCTTTCCCTCCTTCCCCCCATCCATTCTTTAGTGAACTTTCTAAACTGTAAGCTTCTTGGGGGCCAAGAATTCTCTTGGTTGCCTATGTAATTCCGTAAGACATCATGTACCCTGACAGTGCCATATATAAACTGCAATTAGAAAGTTCTGTACATTCACAAAAGGCCATTTCAAAACACATAATCATGTATTATTGTAGCTGACAGCTGCTGTTACAGTCACCTAGAGGGTTCTATATATTTTTGCCGTATATAAAAACTTAAATGCCATGCTGGATTACAGTAATCTTGTTGCCAAAATCCATAATTATCTGGTTTGGAATATGAATTGGCCTAGCTCATAATGCTTACCTCCACTACAAAGTCAGCCCCACCCACAACTCACCCTAATTCTCCCTAAGATTGCAATCCAAGATACTGCGTGCCTCCATCCATAACACCTTGAACATAACAAGGGCAGCACTCCCACCACCAGGTACCCTGGGAAATGTAATTTTCCAAAGGTATCTGAACCCTCTTTATGATCAGTCATCCACAAAGCTAGCTATCGCAGGACTACCTGTTCCCAGAATGCATGCTTAATTGTGTCCTAGTTACTAGCAAGTAAAGTAGCTTGTAACTACTGTATACACTCGAATCTAATGCTCACCTTTTCCAGCCAAATTTAGTCTCCAGAATCAGGGTGCACATTACATTTGATGGTTAATTAGATTCAAGTAAATGTGGTATTTTGGTTAAATGTGGTATTTGGTAATAAAGTGTGCATTAGATTCGATGGTGCATTGGATTTGAGTAAATACAGTACTTTAAAGTAGTTAAAGTGCCCTTGAAAACATTTTTTCCCTGGCTCCCTTATACCTTGGGCTGCTGTTGTGACAAAATTGTTCACTCCTGAGGAAAAAGGGAAGATCTTCAGTTAGAGCTCCCCACCTTAATCTCTGCCCCTACTGCTGCCCCAATGACATCAGTCTGATTTGGGGCAAATCTTGGCATGAATCATGTCAAAACCTTTCACTTTTTAAGGTGGGGAAGGCTGCCAAGCAATCTGCAGACCTCCCCTACTCCCCAGACACCCCAGATCCTTGCTCAGGCTGGCAGATCCCCTGCAGGGGGGGGGGGTGCTTAGAAAATTGGTCCCATTACCCTGCCCCATCTCCTCTCCCGCAAAGACTTACGCTACAATCCTGAGTAACTATGGGACTTTTTACACCAACGTAGTTACGGTGCCACCTATGGGAAACCTATGGGAAATGCATAGAGCAATCCAAAGTAAATGCCTCTTACATCTTCCCATAGTTACTCTGTATTGTAGGGAAAGGTAGAGAGTAAATCTGTCCCTAAGTTTGAGAAACACTGTTTTAAATTTTCCAAACTTTTTGCAACTCTAGAGTCTTCAAGTAGGTTGGAAAATTGAATTTTCCAAAAGACAGAGTCCTTTGATTCAAGATATCATCTGTGGGTGATGATGATGATGACGCCACAATTACTTCTAAGTTGATGTATGGCAAATGCGGACCTGAACCCTGGTGAGAAAACCACCAGGACTGTCACAGTTGCAGGTCAAGATTTAGGCATTTGCTTTGAGGTTGTAGAATAGCAAATTGTAAGATGTGGGATAGACAATACTGGAGATGTCTTCATGATTTGGAGCATTTGTTCTGACTTCACAATTGGGATTCTTTCAAACTAGTTTCCAGAATTTGGGGCATGGAAATAGTAAGCAAAATTAAAAAGATTTTGACCATTATTGGGAGATACCCAAATTCCACTAATCCTGAATGGAATCCTAAAATCTTCAGTGGATTCCCAGATTCATCAGCCTGAAGACTCAATCCCAGCTAGCCTCTGCAAATAAAATAATGTGTATTACACGTGTGCTGGATATCACAAAAGTGCCATAGAGCCATTTGTAACAGTGCAGCAGTGTGGTATACCTGTGGGAAAGCCAGTGCTGGCCAGTGTGCACAGCAGAAGGAGAAGCACATGCCAGACAAGATAAAGGTCCCATTGGACAATGCAGGGTCAGGGGGGAGGGAGGAGAGGAATGGGGCAAGGAAGGCAGCAACGAGGACAGGAGGATCAAGATCATGGAGGCTGAATTGGTGACACCATGTTCTGTCTCACTTCCTGGGCCTGATCCACCAACACAGGTCAAAGCAAACTTGCATCAGTGATTTCACTGGCACAAATCTGAATACCCATGGCTGAAGCTTGCCTTGGCTGCATAAAGAAAGTATCCTTTATATTGAGGAGGCTTTCTTCCTCCTAAATTCCCTTATGGAGTGCAGCACAAGTTGTACCTGAGCCGCAGCATCAGATTGGGAGAACATGCGCTAGATTGGGCTGAGACCTTTTGTGGCAGCAAAGCCAGCCAGAGCCTGTTTGAGTGTTGATTGGTTATTTATCTGGCTTTGATTTCTTGAGTTTACAGACTCCCTGCTCGATGGTCCATAATGTCATAATTTAATATTTATGAAGTGCCAAGTGTTCCATAGATAACGGATACCTGGACCTGATTGTTTCAACTCTCCATTAGGACTCAAGGGGAGAAACGAGACTTATAGGAATGGCATTCAAGCCTCTGCATTCCACAAGGACCAACCCTATGATGAAATGTCAGAACCTAACAGAGGTTACAGTTTGAAAACACCTTTCGGGGCCCAGCAACAGAAAAATTCATGGTTATCTGCCTATTGTTTATTGATGTTAATTTTGATATAATGATTGCATAGTGGCATTTTGCAGATCCCCAAGTTGCTTGCCAGTGAGATGTTGACAGCTGGGAAAATATCCAAGACAAAGCTGATTTCCTAAAGACTCCTCTTGCAAATTCTCCCTGGATTTTGCAGCTCAAAATGAGTGGGAATTTGTTTCCAAACTGAAAGCAATGGTTAAGGGGGCACTTATCCATTAAAAAAAATTGGAACAAGTTTTTGATGTCTTACGATGCAATCTTAACCTAGGTGAACACAACTCATTGGTCTTCCCATTCCTGTGGTGATGCAGGGAGGCAAGCACAGGCCTGTGCGCTGGCCTAACCCTCCCCTAAGAGTGGCCCAGAAGTCTCTTATGGCACTTTTTTAGATACCCGCAGGTCAGCACAGGACTTATGCCAAGGTTTAAGCCAGCCCAACTGCAGATTAGGATTGCAGTATAAGATTCATTTCCAACCTCACCCTCATATGCCATAATATTAACAGAGCACATGTACCTATTGCTAAAATTTCATTCAGTCTGGTCAGCTATCAGTATAATGTGGATGTGCAGGAATATACTTATGCATCAGTAAAACACTGCACAAAAAGGTACAGCCATGCAAGCCATCACATCCAGACTAAGACATCCCATCAGTGGGACAATGTACACCTCTGTCCCCTTAGCTAAGTCAGAAGGTTTGGTTAAGGGTGAGCTGGATGTAACAATCTGATAGTCTGATATGAGGAGACGCAGAGGGCAGCAGGCATCCATCAGTCTTGAGAGACTATGGTATCATGCTCAGCATTGCATACACTGCACGCGAAGCACAAAGGCCTGGGTTAGATTGATACGGAGGATAGGCTGTTACCCAAGCAACAAATCCCCCCTCTCCACGCCACTGAAATAGTCCAATGGAGGCAACTACTTTGTATTACATTAGGCAAAGAAAACAAAATCTAGTGGTTCCTACAAGGGCCTTTATTGGCTCTCATCTGGTTCCTCTGGGGGTGATCAGCTGCAGCTCCTCTTCCTCTTGCTCATGACCATCTTAGACCTACAACCCTTCAACCACCAATGCTTGTCAGCTGTCCTGGTGGTATAAGGAATAAACTGCAGGAGATTGGCAGTTGGTGATCCCCACAAGACATTCCTACCCCCTACTGGTACCCTCAATTGTGCCACAATCTTCTTTAAAAGAGAATAATTTCAAGGGACTAATATGGCACCATGGAAGTGTTGCTGGAGAGACTTCCAGGTATAAACGCCAACAAGCAGCATTCATGCACACCCTTGCAACAGCTTTTTTCTTATTTTATGGCTCCCCTTTGCTATAAACATGCTTTTTGAGGTGCCATTTATCAGCCACCACCGCTATCGAATCAGTGCTGTTCATGACAGGTTGAAATTGACTTGTATGATATTGGAATTACTATTGATTGCTTCGGCACCTTGCGATGTGACAAGCTTTGTGACCTGGATTTGGGGAGACTGGCTTTGCACAGTGCCCTCAGGGTTCTCTCCTTCACCCCTTTGCTTTATCCCTGCTTTCTAAATACAGCCTTCTTTTTCCCCCACCCCAACCATTCGCACATATAAGATCAAAAAAAATAAACTGCCGTCTGCGGTTCTCCCCAATTTTTCAGAGGAGTTCTCAGGAGGATGATGCTGATAAGACAATGCACTCATGGTCAGCAATTAGTTTCTGAAGACATTCAATGGGCAGACACAGCCTCCTCTAACCCTATCCAGCAATGAAGGGGAACATTTCCAGTTCAACAGGCACCATAAACACTACTGGTTTGGAAACAGACCACTGGGCATCACAGCATGACTTGCACAGCATGACTTGCACAGGAGAATTTAACAAAAGCACCACAAGTACACCCCCAATGTAGAGCTTATTAAATCAAATTTTACAGGGTGATTGTAACTCCCTATACAGTGGCGCCTCACTTAAAGAGCTTAATTCGTTCAGGAGGCATGCTCTTTAAGTGAAACGCTCTTTAAGTGAAGCAGATTTTCCCATAGGAAATAATGGAAATGCAGACGATTGGTTCCACAACCCAAAAAATATTCATATAAAAATATTAACTGTTTATAAAAATGATTACAAAACACTGCAATATAACACTGTACAAAGCACTGTAATATACAATAGCACACAATACTGCAATAAAGAAAATACTGTACAGTACTGAACTGTACTGTACCTTTGAAAACCTTCATGGCTGGAGTGAGGGTTACAGAGAGGGGATGACTTTCACAATCACTAATGGAGTTACTGCTATCCATTGGCTCAGTGAAATCTACTGTCTTTTTGTGCAACTTTAACATTCCCAAGCTGCTGACGGGGAACAGCACTAGAACATTGATAAGGCACACCTTCCATGCTGCCACACACAGATCCCGCATACAGACCTGACTCAGGCTGCTCCCCCCGGACGTCCCATGAGTTCCCTGGAAGCCTATTCCAAACTTTGCCCAGGGCTCCACTGTAGCTCAAGCTAGTCTCCTCGTCCCGCCTGTGAGTTCCCTTGCCATGGAAGCCTGTTCCAAACTTCCTCAGAAGTGCTCTTTATTCAAGACAGTGCTCTTTAAGCAAGTCAAAATTTCTGAGAAAATTTTGCTCTTTATACAAAACGCTCTTTATTCAAGATGCTCTTTATTCAAGGTACCACTGTATTGTAATTTATAAGTATTTTAAAAGAGGAAGATACTTTTCAATCACCCTGTATATGAATGCAAGAGTCCTAATGGATTACTGTGGTCCATTTACTCCTGCATCCTGTTTCTCAGAGTGACATCTGCCACTGAGAAGCCCACAGGCAGGGCATGAAGGCGCTAGACCTCCTCAAAATTTGCCAACCCCCCACAGCTGGTACACAGAAGCAGACTATCTCTGTATTTTGAGGTTCCAATTGTTTTGATGGCAAATTTTGTGTTATTGTGTTATTTTGTGTATTGTGTTAAAGACATTTTGGGAACATGCTTGTTGAAAGGCACGGTATGAATTTAAGAATAAAGCAGGGTTATAAAATAGAAAAAGAAAGCAGAAAATTGCACACGTATCTACATATAAATATAAAACAAGCAACAGAGGGGTTAGCCAACATAAAACAATCACAGCTTCAAAAAATGTTAGGAAGGTTGAACTCACAGTTTTTTATAAATTAAATGCTTCCAGAGAAAGAAATGTTTTAACAGACCAATAGAAAGCTGACAAAGGTGGAGCATGAGCATCATGAGAATCATGATGAACCATGCTTTTTAAAGAGCACAATTCTAACCATGTCTACTCAAAAGTAAGCCCCATTGTGTTCAGTGGGTCTTACTCCCAGGAAAGTGTCTTTAGAATTGCAGCCAAAGTCCTATAAACCAGTATCCCTCATTGCATCTTGTGGCAGAGGGAGTGCAATCCTAATCCTAAGAGAGGAATGAGATACTTGGGTGTTATTCTCATATTGGTGGCTTCCACTCCAAATCATGGATTATATCTGCCCCAGTAGTTTCATGTAGATGTTAAAAATCATGGGGGATAAGATTTATCCCTGAAACACCCCATACTGTAACAACCAGGGTGCTGAACAAGTGTTTCCCAGTATCAACATCTGTTAGACAGGAAGGAGTGGAATCATTGCAGAACAGTGCTACAAAGCACCATTTTGGCCAACTGATCCAGGAGGATCTAGTGGTCAGTAGTGTCAAAAGCTTACCCCTATCTAATCTTTGGGAAAGGTCGTCTGTCAGAGCAACCATGGGTGTCAGAGTGCCAAAACCTGGTCTGAAACCTAACTGGAAGAGACTCAAACAGTCCTTTTCATCTAGGAACCCCTGGAGCTGGGACACTACAACTCACTCAATCAGCTTCCCTAAGAGAGGAAGTTTGGAAACTGGTCAATAGTTTTTTAAATTGTTGGAGACCAGAGATGGCTTTGTAAGGAGGGGGGTGCACAACTGCAATCTTCAGGATGCAGCATTCACTCCCTCCTCCCTCCTGCAAGGATGAATTTATAATGCCCATGCCTCTCGTATTAGCCAAGCAGGGCACAGGTCAGGGCAACAGATTGGTCTCAAGTTCCCATGGATCCTCTACACATCATCATACTGCATAAGTTGAAAAAGTCCCTAATGATGGGGTTTATGGATGTGGTAGGGAAAGCTACCCAAATAAGTCAGAATCTGATATATGACGAATACGATCTATTTTATCTGCAAAGAAGTAGTTTGCAAACTCATTGCCGTGCTCAAAAGAACTGGTGTGGCTAAGTGGAGGAGACTGCAAGCAACTCAAAAGAGTTCTGGACATTTTCTGCTGATGCAATGGAGACAGAGGATGATGCCTTCTTTGCAGTTTTCACTATCTTTTATAGTCTTAAAATGTCTTAAGCCTTAAAATGGGTGATCGCTTGTGTTCGGTCGGACTCATCCTTAGTTTTTCTTCAGGCATGGGCCAAGTTTTTTGTCATTTCCCGTAGCTCCTTGGAAAACCAAAGGGCTGTTTTGGCTCAGCAACAAGGCCGAGGCCATTCAGGAGAAATCTGATCTAAGGCTCTAGCCGTCTCATCGTACCAGAGGGTAGCTGGAGCTTCAGATGACTCATCAGTCCACCAGTGGAATAGATTGCCAAGGGAAGTTGTGGACTCTTCCCCCACTGGAGATCTTCAAGGAGAGGCTTGACAAGCACCTATTGGAGGTGGATTCCTGCTACAGGCAGGAGTTGGACTAGATGTCCTAATGGATCCCTTCCACCGCTATGATTCTGTGATTCTATTGGATGAAAAAACTTTCTAGAGCCTTTTGGATTCAGATCCATCAGTCTGTGGGGCAGATGTTGCTGTTTGGTCCCCCTGTTTTCCTGGGGTGATTAAAAGATGCCAATCTAAAGTTCAGATAGTGAACTGTCCATGACAGAGTGATGTCCTGCATTTCATGGTTTCTGGTAGCATAGCTAAAGGGGGTGAAGCATTCAGTTTCAGAGGGAGCTTCACCCCTGCAGAGCCATTCCAGGCCGGGGTGAGGCTTCCTCAAAAAATGACTGCTTCACCCCCTCTAGCTATGCCACTGATGATTTACATCACATGCAACCCAAAGACTAGTAGAACTGGAAAGTTTGCTGATTATATTTTCCTTGGTCCTAGTGAAGGGATGACTCTGTTGAGGCTTTGGGATTTCAATCTACAACAAAGCCATTTTAAAAGCTGCAGTGTAGATGTGCAGTGGTAAGTGTTCAATAAAATGTGTAACCCAACCTATTTATTCGTTATTGTTTACAACTGATGCTGTGCCATTGATGTGCGTTGTGCTGTACAGAGTCCCATTCCAAGGTGGTTTACAAAATAAATTTTGATGGGAGGTGGGGGAAAGGAAGGCAAGAAGGGAGGACAGGCAAAGAGATCAATGGCTTTCAATATTGGGGGAAAATGAGTCAGGTGGGGTTTTGTGTGTGATGCTGCTTTAAAAAGGCACTTCTGATACTCTGGCTGGAAGAAGCGTGTATAAGTGAGGGGCAGCTATTCTGAGAGCAGAGAGTTGAAGGTTCCTGGAAGTGACAAGGATAGTGGGAAGGAAAAAAAGGCAGGCAGGAAACAGTTATTGACCAACACACATTTCTCAGCCCTAACTGCCACATCTCTTGGGAGAGGCAGCTGTTGATATGCAGCGAGCTACCATTCCTTTTATATGGTAGTTAAAGTGGCGATTGAGCAGCCAGGAGACAGGCTTGCACTGATCAGCAATAAGGCAGCAATTATCTACTTAGGGCAGGTTCCGCAAGGCCCGGCCTTGATAACACCCAATAAGGATGCCTTTGCTGAATCAGATGATCTAGTCCAGCTTTTCTCTTTCTCGACAGTGACCAGCAGAGGCCTCCGGAAAGCCCTCAAGTCAGGACACAAAAGCAAGAGACTTCCTCTGTTCTTTGTCCCTGGCTCCAGGTACTTGGTGGTAGACTGCCTCTACACATGGAGGCTCCATTTTGCTCATGGAGCAGGTTGCCTGCAGATGACAAATAGATGAGGTGAGGTCCAATGAAAGCAATATCACTTGGTCCAACTCAGTGGAGCTGGCAAAGCAATATTGTTGAGACAGTGCTGAAATTTTTAATCAAATTTAACGCTCACCTTTTCAGCTGAATATAGTCTCCAAAATTGTAATTTGGGGAAACTGACAAATTTCCAGCAAGCTCTTCCAGCTCAAGCATGCTTGCTCTAATTCTGACTTATACTTACAAATTTTAAAAATGTTACAGGTCATCATGCCTTATTATCCCATGCTTTATTATCCACTGGGGTTCCATTCTGGAACCTGAATGGGTAAAAAAAATAAGTGGATAACAAATCAGTGGAAAAATGCTTTAAAGTCCTAGGTTTCTTGCTCCTCTATTGTCACCCCAAAATTCATTAGTATAGACCAGTGGTGGACTTCAGGGGGTTCTCACAGGTTCTATAGAATGAGTGCCTTGCTAATGAGTGCCTGGTTCTGAGAACTGGTTACCAATGGGACATAAAACCTGTTGTTAATTTAGGTTATTAGGACATAGAACCTGTTGTTAATTTATTTTAATCCCACCACTGATATAGACTCTATACTAGATTCAGCCATATAGCTCCATTTTGCTTCCCCAACCTGTAACGGCTCTGATTGGGAAAGGATCCATGCATGCAGCAGTGATGTTCCCTCCAATACTGACTGATCCGCCCCCTCTAGCGACACCACTGCAGATAATGATCTAGTCCAGTGGTTCTTAACCTTGTTGGAGGTACTGAACCCTACAAGTTTCATACGTGCATTCACCAAACCCTTCATAGTTGGAAAAATAAAATGTTTCGTCCATCATAACAAAAGTATATTAATGCACCTGGCAACCCTGGTGACCGGAATGGACACACACCTGTCTGTCTGTCTGTCTGTCTGTCTGTCTACAGTATTTATATACCGCTTTTCAACTAAAGTTCACAAAGCAGTTTACAAAAAAATGAAAAAATAATAGCTAAATAACTAATGGGGCCCTGTCACAAAAGGGCTCTCAATTTAAAATGCAAAAAAGAACACCAGCAGAAGCCACTTGAACAAACATTGCTGGGGTATGTATGGCCAGTTACTCTCCCCCTGCTAAATAAAGAGGAACACCCACTTGAAAGAGTGCCTCTTGCCCAGTTAGCAGGGGGTAGAGTGACTAACCTCTGCTGAACCCCTGAGACTGACTCACCAAATCCCTGGGGTTCAATCAAACCCAGGTTAAGAACCACTGGTCTAGTCCAATCTAGTCTAATGTGGTGATCCTGAATTCTTATGTACTCTCTTGTCATTTTAGAGCTTCCCCTTCCCTATGTGTTTAATCACGATGCGCGCACACACCAGCTACATAGTATTCATTTAAATCAAGAGGACTAGAAACTTAACATGTTCAATCAAGGGTCAGCACACATTGTAGAAGAAGATGAAAGAAGCTTGGGTTTCTGCAACAGCTTGCTTGATGGGCTGGATGGGCTATTGATTGAAGAGGAAACTCTCCGCTCCTCCACTGTGGCCGGAGGATTAATTTATGTTTGTCGAGAGAACCCTAATTAAGTCACTTTAAGAGAAAGTTAACTTTAATGTGGCCAAGTATCTGGAATAAACTGAAGAGAAATGGGAGTTGAATGTTCTCAAGGTAGGTTATTGCTTTTCCAACAAGCCTTCTTTGGCTCGGTGCAATTTTGGCCCAGGAAATTACTTAGGAGTTCATCCTTGGCAAGTAACGGTAAGAAATGATGATTACTGTTCTTGTTTTAATTGCTATTGTTACTTTTATGGCCGTATCAAATATTCTTTCTTTCATTTTTTAGGAAATATATTGCTACTTCTGTAGCTTTGAATGAATTCTGGAAAACAGATCTTACTGTTATTCCCCAGCTTGTATACCTGTTCTGTGCCATAACTTGCACATATTTCTGGTGTTTGCTTGTTTCATTTATTTTATAATAATGCTTCAGATTCCTACAGCCACCCCTATTACATATGTAAAATATTCAATATATTCACCAATATCCCACTTACATTAGATTAATAATTACATTGTTACTTAAGTAACCCATCAAGGTAAGACAGTGTTTTTATCTCTGTATTACAGATGGGGAAGAAATCAGACTAAAAGGGACCAACTAAGTTGAGATCAGCTAGTGATTAATGGCAGAGAAGCGAGACTTGAACAAGCTAGTTGATTTGCAACTCAGAGTACAATCTTGACTTAAACTTCTGCTGCCACAAGTCCTTGGCACTGGCCTAGGAGTGTCATGAACATGCTGTAATGTATGTTCTCACCTTAAAACCAGGCTGGGTCCAGGTGAGAATATGTGCCATCTTCTCCCCCCTGGATCCCAACATGGAGGATGTAAGGAAGTGCCAGCCAAGGTAGTGCAGTACAGGTGAGAAGGTGGGAGAAGGTAGTAGGAGTCTGTAATGGATGTAGGGAGGAGATGTTTTGGGGCAAGGATGGGTGGACCAGGAGGCAGGTTGAGCCTGGGAGAGGGGAGGATCACCTGCAATAGTGCAAGCCAAATCATCACACATCAGGCCAGTTGGCCTTACATGAGGAGCTTGGATTTGGATCAGCAAATTTACTGGTGCAGATCTGAGTAACCCAGTAGGAGTGGCTGGTGCATGTGAAGGGGGTAAAAAAATCCCCTAAATTCAGCTTATGCTCCAGCCAGTTTCTACCTTGAACTGGAAACAGTGCAGGCCACTAAGCCTGCCTATTCCAACACAAGTTAGTATTGGGCTGCCTGTCTTTTAGCCATAATACTATATCTGTTGTTGAGCTATTATTAGTGAGGCTCACCATCTCACTACTGATGGATGCAGCACCTCCAGTTTTCCAATCTGCTGAACTCTAGTCTGGACATATCCTTGGTTGAACATATACTCTGTGATTTCAGCAACCATGGCACAGATGTGGCCCATCAACTGCTGGACCCCTCCCTAACCTTATCAATAAAGATAGAAATTGCAGCCTTGTAGCATTGGTGCGGGAAACAGGACAACCCTGGACTTGATCAGAGTCAAGTAAAGCCAAATGAAGTTGGAGATTATGTGAAACTCATACACTGTTTTAAACGCCTGGCAAATGCCAGAAACTTATTTTGTTCTGACTTTACATAACCTAGCAGTGGAGTAGCTGAAGGGGGCAGAGCAATCAGTCTCAGAGGGAGTGTTGTGCAAGGGGTTCCTCCCCTTTGAAGTTATTCCAAGTGGGAGGGGGTTGCAAAATGGGGTGAATGCCACAATTTTGTACCCCTGCCTGGAATGGCTTCAAAAGGGACCCTTGCACACTTTAGTGATGCTCCCTCTGAAAATAATTGCTCCACTCCCTCTAGCTATGCCACTGCTACCTAGGGATTGTAAATAACACCTAGGTATTCTAAAGAATGCCTAGCTTTGGGGCAAAATATGAAATAAGCTTATTTCATTTTGAATATACATATTTCATCATTAATGAAAAATCAAGCCTATCATGCTGGTTTCAAGATATCTCTATATGAGACTTCCTTTGGATTCAGAGTAAAGATTGGGTGAAACAGATAAAATCTATCTCACAAAGTGTTAAAAAACATTAGGAGTGAGGAAGAATGGCAAAAGATTGTTGAATCAGCTGAAGAACCTGTAACTAAGAGGAGGTGGTATATTGAACCATAACATCTGTACCACCCCATGTATCTATTCAGCACTGACATCTACACCTATGTGCCAGAAACATTTATTGGCATTGGAAGACATCCTGACGGATCAACAAATCTCACTCAGGTCCACTGCAAGGAAACTGCTACAATACACAGAAGACAAAAAATGATGCAATGTATATTTTTATTTGGTTTATTTATTTTATTTATTAACCAGTTTGTTAATGAAATGCTTCAGTTCATTAATAAATTATTCTATTCTATTCATAAATTATCCTGCTATGTCTATTATATCATGCTAAGTCCCCAAAAGGGATGCTAGTCTGTATAGAATACCTAGGCATTTTATACAATCCCAAGGTAGCAGGCCTCCATCAGTCTTGAAAGACTATGGTATCGTGCTCGGCACTGCATACCCTGCATGCGAAGCACGAAAGCCTGGGTTGGATTGTTATGGAGGATAGGCTGTTACCCAAGCAGCAAATCCCCCCTCTCCACGCCACTGAATTAGTCCAATGGAAAGGCAGAGCCAATACGATTGGATCCAGCTGCGGCGCAGAGCTGGGCTAGGGACAGGAGCTCACCCTGTCTTGTGGGGCCAACCTGGGTCTTGAACCCTGGCCTGCTGGTAACAGGCACAGCGTCTTAACTGCTTGCGCCACCCACAGCCCAATCCCAAGGTAAGGTGTGTAAAATTACAATGAACAACAGCATTACACAAGTAGAACAGTTGTTTCTTTGACACAAAGAACCCTGGAAATTGTAGTTCTGTTACAGTGGTGCAAAGGATCTCTAACCACTATGTTCATTATCCTCTCAAACAACAATTCCCAGTATTCATTGGGTGAGGCAGTATAAAACTGCAACACTTTTGTGTAGAGTGCATGAAGACAGATTTGTACTATTTGCACTCATTTTTACTATGGTGCCGGATTCAGGTTTGATGGGGCTGGATTTAGGTTTGATGAGGCCCTAAACTACTGAAGGTAATGGGGCACTTTATATTTCCAGCTGTCCTTTGTCAACAACAAATTGTCGCTATTTTTTTGTGTTGAATACAATATGTGGTAATTTATGGACCTAATACTTATCTAAAGCCATTTGCGCATAACAAAATATGTATTTTATCAAAGTAATTGATAAAATACTTTATCAATTGATAAAATAAAGTAATTGTTAAAATACTTTTTATCAGTTTTTTTCCTTTAAATTTTTGTGGGGACCCCCAAGAGAGTGGGGCTCTAAACTATAGCTTATTTAGATTATACGTAAATTCGGCACTGGCTCTCATCCATTCTTCCCTTCCTTCAACTGTCTAGCTCTGAATTTCAGGGAGCATAAAAACTAAGGTGTAGAAATTGTGCCAACTGCCACAGTCTGCACTTTTTTCCTGCTTTCACATAGAATTGCACACAGAAAGCATGCTGATGTTGGGCAAGTTCCCCACAACATTGCATTGCCAATCCAAACTTGCACTGGATCAGGTAGGCTGCCTTAGACGGTGCTGTATCTAGCGCCAATATTAGGACTGCTGCAGCACTACAGTGAGGAAGGGGAGGCTTTCCCCATCCCTTCCATTGGGCTGCAGCAGCACTGATTGGTCTACTCAGATGTCTGCAACCTCTGGAGTGGCTGGTGTAGAGGAGAAACCCTCATTGAATGACTAGCTACAGTGGGACTACTTTTGAGTAGAGCTGCCATGGATTTATTGTTCTGGTAAACCTCACAGCTACTGCTTGCGACTCTCCTCCTCCCTCTTGCAGTTTCTGTCTCCACTCTTTTGCAGTCTGTCCCACCCTCCCTATTAACAAAGGGGATGTGACAGCAAGGGAGTGGTTGAAGTAAATTCACACACAGAGAGAGGGGGGGCAGCAACCCTGTTTTTTCTATTTTTTCTATTTTATTTTTTCTGTTTTTTATGAGAGGGGTGACTCATCTCAAGTCTTTTAGAGTCATGAAAGGGTGACTCGAAAATTATGATTCATTTTTTAGTTGAGTTGCAAAGGGCGGTGACTCTAGAGCAGTGGTTCTTAACCTGGGTTTGATTGAACTCCAGGGGTTCGGTGAGTCAGAACTCCTGGGTTTGGTGGAGATGATTATTATTATTAAGATGTATACTTTTTTTATTAAGATGTATACTTTTGTACACTTTTGTTATTTTTCCAACTATGAAGGGTCCAGTGAATGCATGTATGAAACTTGTGGAGTCCAGGACCTCCAACAAGATTAAGAACCACTGCTCTAGAGTCATATCACACTGGGTTTTCCCATCCCTTGCACATATACCCCTGAACATTGGTAGAACACCATGCAAAAAGAACCTTGGAATTATTGAACATATAATCTCATCAAGAGCACAATCCTAACCATATCTACTCAGATGTAAGCCCCATTGTGTCCAATGGGTCTTACTCCCAGGAAAGTGTCTTTAGGATTGCAGGCCAAGACTTCTTTTTTACAATGTTTTAGCAATGCCCATGTATAGGTATGCATTAGTCACAGAAAAGATTCACAAGAGCAGACGTAACCAAAACCTGTGCAAGCTGCATATCACTACCATCCTAAATATGAAATCTATATTCAGTATATAAAATCAAAGACTCACTGACTGACTCAGTGACTCATCAATGACCAGTCAAAAGTGCCAGACCTAGAAGCAAGAAATTTGAAGAGACCATTCTTTCCATGATGTAGGCACCCACTGAAAACCGATTTTTAGAAATTCAAACCAAAAAGGGGAGAAAGGGGTGCAATGTGTTTTTGTCCCTGTACTTAACACTGAAGAATGGTTGACTCATCAACACCCAGCACAAACCCCTGGATATGAAATTTATGAACGTGTGAAATTTGGGAAGCATATTTCTTCTGAATCGCTTTGGTGCCTCATGCCTGGTGGTGCCTAATGGTGCCCAATGGTGCCAGTGGTGCCTGATGACCAGTGGTTCCCACAGCCCACTGGTATTTGGTGGTGCCCAACACCTGGGGTGGAGTTCCCAGCACCCAGTAGGGATGTACAGTGCCCAGTTGTGCCTAGTTGTGCCTAGTGCCTAGTGGGGACTGCTTCCTGATGGTGTGCAGTGGTGCCAGGTGGTGCCCACTACCTGCTGGTGCCTGCCAGTGCCCTTTGATGCTCACTGATGCCCATTGCTTGGTGCCCACTGTTGCCCCCAGTGCCAGCCGCTCAGTGTCTGCTGCCTGGTGCTCACTGATTCCCTGTGCCTGCTGGTGCCCACGTGCCCTGTCTCTGCTGGTGCCTTGCAATCACCTCCAGTGCCTAGCCATGCCCAATGCCCACAAATATCTTTAAATTTTACTCATGCAATGATGGGTAAGTTCTGCTAGTATAAATAGAACATGGAGGGTAGCTAAAACTACGATTAAATTTCAATAATAAGGTCTGGAGACTCCAAAATCTGGGAGAAACTGGAATGAGAATTTCAGAATTAAGATAGAAGGAGCATGATAATTCTACAGTGTAGAGATGGGTAGCTAAACTTAGCTTGGAGCCCCAGAGGGAAGAGGCAGAAATGGGGGGGTTGCTGTGGAGTTGCCGCAGCAGAAGGCTGCCTACCGCCTTGTCTAATGGAATCCTCTGCTGAAGTAATTAAGCCGGGGCTACTGCTAACCGTAATGTGATATATATATGCCTTTAACTAATCATTTATTAGCCCCGTTGATGGTTTGTCAATATTAATTCATTTATTTAAACAACTCGGAGCTGTAATGAAGATGTTTGCTTTACCGGGACGCGGGGGTGGGGCACAGAGATGAAGGAGCCTAGAGACATTTTTGTGTACTCGATGGATGTCGGTCACCGAACGATGAGGACATGGAAGAGGGAGAACTTCATACACATTCAGCCACATCTTCTTTACATGGTGGAACACTCCATTTCACAGGTTTGAGGAATGGAAGAAGAAGGTGTCCACCCACCTTGCTGGGGTGGACAAAGGATCCATCTAGTTCAGCACCTAAGGGCTCTCCAGTATAGAAATAATTTGCAGCATATCTGATGAGGACAGAGAAGAACGCAGACTGCTGGAGTACAGCTTTTGGACAAAAGAAGAACATAAGAAGACCAAAGGCCTTAACATCAGGCCAAAGGTCCATCTCGTCCAACATCCTGTATCTCACAGTTGTCAACAGATGCCTCCGAGAACACACAAGGCAACAAGATCACTGCATCTTTATGCGCTTCCTTGCATCTGACATTGTGAGGTAGCCTACTTCAGAAATCAGGAGGTTGCACATACACATTATGGCTGCAGTCCTAACCTCCAGATAGGCCAGCCTAAACCCTGGCATAAGTCCTGTGCTGACCAAGGGATGTCACCAATGTGCTGTAAGACACTTCTGTGCCACTCATAGGGAAGGTTAAGCCAGTGCACAGACATCACCACAGGAATGGAAAACCAATTAGTTGTTGGCCTACTTTAGGATAGCACCCTATGGATTGTAACCTCTGATGAATTTTCCTCCAGAAATTTGTTCATCCCCAATTTAAAGGCCCAGATGCCATCACCACATCCTGTGGCAAGGAGTTCCACAGAATAATTACAAACTGGATAAAGAAATATTTTCTTTTATTTGTCTTAACTCTCCCAAGACCCAATTTCAGTGGATGTTCTGGTGCTGTGTGAGAGGGAAAATAATATCCTGGTTAAGCAGCAATTCTATACACACTGGCCCTACAATCCAGAGTAACTATGGGAGCACATAAGAGACATTACGTGTACCCGTAGTTACTGCATTACCTAGTGAAAACCTATGGGAAATTCATACTGCAATCCAGAGCAAATTGTTCTTACACCGGAGCAAGGACTCCCTGTAGTTATTCTGGATTGTGCCCTTACTTAGGGAATACATCCCACTGAAAATAGATCTGACCTCTGTGTAGACAAATGTAGAATATACTGTTCTATGTCATGCCTGTGGGAATATAAATGAATATAAACATTCTTAGGCCAAAATCCAAAGTAACTACGGGGAGTCCTTGCTCCGGTATAAGAACAACTTACTCTGGATTCCAGTATGAATTTCCCATAGGTTTTCACTAGGTGGTGCAGTAACTACGGGTGCACATAAAGTCTCTTACGTGCTCCGGTAGTTACTCTGGATTTGTGGGTTAGGCTGCAATCCTAAAGACACTTTTCAAAGATACTTTGAACACAATGGGGCTTACTTTTGAGTAGACATGATTAGCTTTGTGCTCTTAGTTTATAAACTTTTTCATGTGGGGTTGGCTTGGTTGTACAGCTGTCCTGGTTGTACAGCTGGTTGGAGGCTGGTTGTGGTTTATTTAGGCCAGGAGATTTTCTTTTTCTTCTGCTGAACTGGCAAATTCTTTGTTCTATAATTCTGGTTTTCATATTTTTAGTTTTTGATATATTGTGGCATCAAAGTAGAACAGGAAGGGTAGACTGCATCTCGAAGCAAACCAACAGAATGGGATAAGTTGGCTTTTCCAGATCATGAATAAATTGGAATGGAAGCTGTCTTAATTGTCAGTACTTTCATTCATCTAGTGTCATTATTCTGTTTGCTGACTGTACAGGTGGGGCTATACAGGTGTAACTACTGGTGGAAATTGTGACCTTGTGTTGTCAAAGCTCTTCCCCAAATCTCTTCTGCTTTGTTGATGAACAAGCACCAGGATTGATCTGCAATGTCCATTGTTTGTGGCAGGTTCATTGTTCTGGCCATAGAGATGTCAAGAGACTGTGATCGTTCTGGAGAGTCTCTATTACATCAGGTTTATGGAGCATATCTGTGCCTTGCAGTGACCCCATACAATATAAAGAGCATCCAACTCCATCAGATCAGCAGGCCATGACACGGGAGTTCTCTAACTGCAATAGTGTCCCCTACTTCCGAAGCCATCACAGTTCACTGGTTAAGTGATAATGTGCTCCAGCTTGGCTGTCGCTCCACAATTGCTTGCGGTAATGGGCTGATTTTTCAGAAGAGTACTTTGCCTCCGTCATTGTGGCCTTTCACAGTATAGGAATTCTGCTGTGGAGGAGTCATGGGAGGGGGAATTGTGGAAGGTGGACAGAAAATGTATTTAAAGGATAGAGCTCAGGGATATTTCACAATCTTCTAGGATTTGGATTTTGTTACCCATAAGGCCACCTTATCCTTGTAATTCAAAAATTGCCTATTTTGATTGAACAAATAATGTTATAAAATTTACTGCATTTTATTGCAGGTCAGCTATAAGGCAGTCAATTGTTGGATGCTGTTGCATGTCAGCCTTCCAACACCTTTAAATGTGGCCTGTAACAAAACAATACCAAAACACTGGATATCAGATATGGTCACTGAAAATCAAACTGAACATGGAATATTCACATGTCCAGAGAAGATTTGGAGAATATTTCCCCATCCCCCACATTAACAGAAAAATGCATATCATTTTGGGATATTTTATGAATTGTCATATTAGCGTCTTTATTAGATGACATACTATGTATAAATACATTTGGAATACTGTGTAGTTCTGATGGAGGAGAATGCAGAGAAGTAGAGAACTTTCCTTAGAAGAAAGAGCTAAAGGCTTTTCCATTTAAAGCAGGGGGCATGATAAGATTATTGTGCATGGAGAGAGAGAGAAAGAGAGAGATAGGTTGTCATCTATCAATACTAGAACTCTCAGAGATCACACAAGGAAATTGATGGGCAAAAGATATGAGACAGAAAAAAATTCCTGCACGTAAAGTGTAATTCACATATGGAACTCACTGCTATTAGATTTGGTGATGGCCACTGGTTTAGATGACATACCCTACAATCCAGAGCAACTACGGGAGCACGTAAGAGACATTACGTGTACCCGTAGTTACTGCACCACCTTGTTAAAACCTATGGGAAATTCATATTGGAATCCAGAGCAAATTGTTCTTACACCGGAGCAAGGACTCCCCGTAGTTACTCTGGATTGCACCCTTAGGGTATAATCCTAATCTAGACTGGCACAACTCACTGGTCTTCCCGTTCCCATTTCATGTAGGGAGGCAAGCGCATGTCTTTGCACTGGCCTAACCCTGCCCCAGGAGTGGCACAGAAGTGTCTTATGTCACTTTTGTTGCACCCAAGGTCAGCACAGGACTTAAGCCAGTACTTAGGCTGGCCTAATTGGAGTTTAGGATTGCAGCTTTAAAAAGGGGGGGAATTAAAAATGAATGGAGAAGAGTGAGTGAATTGATAATGATAATTATCATCACTAGTGATTAGCCATTATAGCTTAACGAAACCTCCATGTTCACTGGTAGTGCGCCACTGAATGCCATTTCCTGGCTTTAGCAGTTGCTTAAGAAAGCTATTGCCTTCATGCCCTGTTGGTGAGCTTTCTGAGGTACTTGATGTTTACCTGGACTAGATGCAGTAGTGGATTTCAGGGTGTTCTCACAGGTTCTATAGAACCCTTTGCTAATGAGCGCCTGGTTCTGAGAACGAGTTACTAATGGGACCTCTTGTTAATTTAGGTTATTAAGACATAAAATGATGTTAGCCGCCTTGAGCTCCCTCTTGCAGGGGAGGAAAGGCGGGATACAAATTGATTGATTGATTGATTGATTGATTGAATAAATGAATAAATGAATAAATGAATGAATGAATGAATGAATAAATAAATAAATAAATAAATAAATAATAAAACCTGTTAATTTATTTGAATCCCACCACTGACATGATTGACCTTTGCACTGATCCAGCAGGGCTGGTCTTATGTTCTCATCAACTAAACACCTGTCATTCTTCCTGTGAGGAAGAATGTTTTCTATGTTTTCACATACTTATACATATACCCACCTAGATTTCATCTTTTTTGTAAGAAACTTATATACTTTTTTTCTTCGTATCACAAAACTCCAAGGACTGGAAAGCAAAGGGTGTTGATGACACTGGCACTAACCAAACAGTACCTTCCATCTCCAGCTTTCTCCCAATGCCTACTAAACCATGTTCTGAACTGGCCAGATCTGGAGTTTCATGACCCACTCTGTGATCATTATTATCAAGGCAAAAACTCGTGATAACCACACAAGTGCAAAATCACCCCAAAACAAGAAGTATCATAAAAATGTCACGTACAATAAAGTAACCCATATGGAAATGAATTTTATTTCGGTGGCATCTGATTTTTCCCTCCCCTCGGTAAATATTTAATAGGAAATAGATTTTACATGCACCAGGGACAGCTCACTGGAAAATTCTGATATTTTAAAAACTGCCGCACAATAGGGTGTGAACCGCAGCTCGATCCTACTATTCTCTTATTGGTTTCTCATTCTGCTGCTTCCAATAATTGCATTAGTGTGGTGTATTGGGTATAGGCTGAATTTAAATTGCAAAGCCCCAGGTTCTGACCCTTGCTCGGCCATAGAGTTTGCTGGCAATGTAGAACCAGTTGTTCTTTCTTGGCCTACTTTGGACCAATCTGAATATGGAGATGGCTGAGTTGCAGAACCTCCAGCAGATTCCCCAAACATCCCACCTTCCTCTATTGCTGCTCTCCTCATCCCTGAATTAAAAAAAAAGGGGGAACAGAACTGAAGTGTTGCAGGGAGGAGAGGAGAGTGATTGGGCCTGAGTGCTGACAACCCATGACTCCTCTACACTTCCTTTTCTCACTCTTGTTCACCACTCTACTATCCTCCAAAGTATTTCTTCACCCTACCTTGTCCCCATCTCCATCAAGGAAGCACAAGGAAAAACAGCACTGGCCAATGTAGTGTTGGGTACGGGGGTGGCATTTGAGGTAGTGCTTGAGGCATCAGGAGGTCCTGAACCAGCCCTGGGCCTAAACTACCTCACAGGGTTGTTTTGATAATCAAAGATTTGAAACCAGTTGCACACCCACAATCTTCAATAAGTCAATCCAAAAGCAAGAGATAACATTTTGCTTGCGTTTTCTTGCAACTAGGCCTGCCTAGTTGCATGTCAGGTTTTATGCCTAGTTTTATGTCAGGAAGATGCCCAGGACTATGGTCGACCTTTCAAAATGTGCTGATGGCAAACGAAGCCCCGAAACAAACATGGGGGCATCCCCGCTTATTAGCGATTCTGTTGCCGCTTGCCATCACCATTGCGCATGCGACACAGCCAGGCCTGCACACTGAGGCGTCCCTAGTTTTAATTAAACCCATTTTCAAATTGATTTCATTAGCCCGGTGCTTTAACTACATTGCCGTCAGAATGATTTAAACCCCACGCGTGCCAATGGAGGGTTGTCGAGATGGTGTCGTAGAGGTAGCATCTTCCTTATGTCTTTGTTGTCCTTCTGACTCTGAAACCTCAATCAAAAGTTGTGCCCTGGACCTTATATCTTAATTTGCCATTGTAATGACAGTCATCCAGAGTTCCACACCAGATTTAAGGTTTGCAATGAGTATTCTACATTCTAACTTCACATCTTTTTGAGTTTCACATGCAAAGGCTGTGCTTCCTAAAATCTGCCAGATCAGACAAGACTTCCATTAAGTCTAGTATCTTGCGTCCCAAAGTTGCCAACGTTGGAGTCCAGGAAGTCTACAAGCAGAGCTTAAAGGCAACAACCTCTCCAAATACTTTGCTTCCTAATAAATTGACATTCAGTTGTAGGTTGCTGCTGAACATGGAGGTTCTATTATGCTGTAATGGCCAACTGGTGTTAATAGGTCTCCTAAATAGGTCTCCTCCTTTGTTAATAGAAAGATGTCTCATTTGAATCTCATAATTACCACATCTCCTGGTAGAAGATTCCACAAAGATTCTCTTAGTACTCCCTGGCTTCTGTGGCTCAGTGGTTAAAGATACTATGCTTATCAACCTGTAGGTCAGCAGATCAGTAGATCAAAACCTGAATACTGCAAGATGAAGTGAACTCCCATTACTTGCCCAGCTCCTGCCAACCTGTTCAAAAGCATGTAAATGCAACTAGATAATACTTCCCACTTCAGTGGGAAGTTAACAGAATCCCATGCACCTTTGGCATTCAGTCATGACAGCCACAAGACCACATTTTTGGACCATGTTGGACAATCCTTGGATTGGAAAATGAAGGGAGGCAGACCAGAGGAATGAATGATTGGACAAGAAAACAGTGGGCTAGTTAAATGTACAGAAGCTGGCACCCAACCCCTAAAAAAAAGCAAGCCTCCGTCAGTCTTGAAAGACTATGGTATCATGCTTGGCACTGCATACGCTGCATGCGAAGCAAGAAAGCCTGGGTTGGATTGTTATGGAGGATAGGCTGTTACCCAAGCAGCAAATCCCCCCTCTCCACGCCACTGAATTAGTCCAATGGAAAGGCAGAGCCAATACGATTGGATCCAACTGGCGTCGCAGAGCTGGGCTGAGGACAGGAGCTCACCCAGTCTTGTGGGGCCGACCCGGGAATCGAACCCTGGCCTGCTGGTTAACAGGCACGGCGTCTTTACCGCTTGTGCCACCCACAGCCCATCCAACCCCTAAGAGGGACAGTATTTGGCATGTCAGGCCTCCAAATATCTTGGGCCAGTCCTGAATACTGTATAAATATTAGCCAGCTCTTCTCTGCTACACCTCATATTTAGAAACTGATCCCCTCAGTGATGGGCTTCAAAGAAACTAACAACTGGTCTCTGCCCATCTGGCAGCCACTTATAAATGGCTATTTTTAAACTTTACATGGCCTATCTCTCATTAACAACTGGCTCTATAGAGTAGGTGCGAACCTGCTGGTGCCCGCTACTGGATCCTCTATTCAACAAATAGTATTATTCAAATATCAGCATTGTGGAGAGGGGATGATCAGGGTGTAAAGATCAACCCTCAAGAATTGGGGTTAAAGAATGTGGGGGAGCCAATAAAAATATTGGCTCATCTTTAGAAACAAAACTAAAAGCTGCTATGTGCAAAAATAAGCCTATGGTGCAACATTTAAAATTGGATCATACCACAAAACGTTTCTCCAAAAGAACCCAAACACCAAAAAATCAAGGAGTTCATCCTGTCTGTTGCACAGGCACTGAAGTGATCATCAAAAAATCTCCACTCTGGCCTAAAAGTTGTCATTTAGGGTCTTCGAGTTCTTGAGCGGCCTTTGCTTTCTGATGACACTTTGCACTGCCAACCTGTTTAGACAACAACTCCTAGCAAATTATCTACCTTTATTGGGCTGGAGGAAGGGGAGGGTTGGGGAGAGAGAAGAGATTAAGAGCACTGGAGAAAGAGCGTAATAAGATTAAAGGCAGGCAAGTGCAAAGCAAGAGTGTCCATCTGCATTTTGGCTTTCAAGAGGTTCGTTAGAAATAAAAAGCTCCTTTTATCCCATTCCAACATGGAGTGATGGATGCCCCCGTCTCCTTTCATCTCGACTGGTACGGTCCTCGAGAAGCCTTAATGAACATGACAGGAAAATGGCTGTAGTTGATGCTGGGGGGTGGGAGGGGGTGGTTATAGCCAGGCCCTGTTATGTGTGGTCGGGAGTTGAGGGGGAAGCTTTCAAAACACTCCGTGCAGTGGTTAATTAGGGGATCAAGAGCAAGAAAGGTGAGGAAGAAGTGCAGAAGAATACTGAGGAGGAGGAGGAGGAGGAGGAAAGAAAAGAGCTGGAGAACATGGAATGATACTCTCCACATCCACACAGTTTTCAAAAAGTTGTGGGCTCTAACCACTGATTTAGCAAATGCATTCTCTGACCTCCCAATAAGGGTGCTTCTGTGTTTTTATAATTATTAAAAATGTTTATTGGTCATTTGTTATCACTATAGAACAAAACGTAGGTACAGAACACTATTATAATTACACCTGAGACCTATACCCCAACACACACAAACCCCAAAGATTTTTATATGTAAGCTTTTCCACATTTTCCTGGGAATAAGTACTATTGAATAGAATGGGACTTACTTCTGAATAGACACGGTTAGCATTGCACTGTTAGATCCATTTCCCTATGAAAGAATTGATGGTCCAAATGTCTCCAGGAAGCCCCCATGCACAGCAAGAAAGGAATAGCCCGCCATTTTTTGTTTGTCCCCAGGATCTGGCAGTTAGGGGTAGACTGCTTCTGAAGCTGGAGGATCCATTCAGTTACAATTGATAAGAAAAGGTTGTTCAAAATATTGTTTCTGACAGTGGTCTGCCTCCACTGTTGGAAGGTTGGATGAGAAGATCTCTTCTGAATAGGCTTCAAGTAGAATACAAAGGCAACAGAAATATGATTTGACATTTTGAACTGAATAAGCGTTCTAGTATTAGTTCTGCTAAATGGTAACAAAAACTGACTCATACTTTACACCTTCTTGGTTCTCTGTTGTATCATAATTCTTTCTCTAGGAGAATTTCCTGCTACAGGAGGGGGTTGGACTAGATGACCTACTAGTTCCCTTCCAACTCTATGATTCTATGATAATAATGCCAATTTTTGGCTCTTGGAACAATCAGGGCACAATTCAGAGGCACTCTTGGACAGGTGCAAATTCCAAAGGCAGGCCCGAGAGTGTCGCAAAATGCCATAAAGCACTTTTATGCCACTGTTCAGACAGATTGATGCAAGGATAAGTGCCAGTCTCCCCATGCCAACACAGGAACTGGGGAGAAGCTATGTTGTGCTGCCTAGTCTCTGTCAGCACAGGGGTTTGGTTGGGGAGAGGAAGGGAGGAAGCATGGATGTGGATTTTTGAGCCAATCCAGCAGGGCATTTTCTGATATTCTACTATTAGCTCCTATTAATTATTATTAATATTAATATTAGACTATTAATATTAGACTATTAGCTCCTATTAGCCATGATAACTATATGGGTACAGAGGCAGGCACCTCTGTGTAAAGAGATGCTGGGTTCAAACATCAGGGTGGTGAATGTTACCTTCATGGTCTGCTATGGGCTTCCCAAAGATGTCAGGTTGGCCACTGGTTTTTGGGGATTAGGTTCCTAGACTTGAGGATCTCACCTTGGACTGTTCCAGAAAGATTCTTATTAAGTTCTTATGAACAAGGAAGTTTCAATTGATTTCCGTCCATCTCCCCCCTCCCAACCATGTGTTGACCAAAGTAACAAGCGTCCTACAAGGTGGGAGGTGTAGAGGAGAGCGAGTGTTATTAGGAGCTTCTCTCTCTTTTCAGAGCCGGTCAGACAGATCCTTTAAATAGATCTGAAGGAGTCCCAGCGCCTCGGGTGAATCGATTGGCTGCACTTGATAGAAGATCGTTTTCAGCCTCGTACTAGAGATGCACCAGCCAGCAAGAGCCTCTCTCTCTCTCCCCTACATTCATCACACATTTCTTATCGTAGTGATTTCTTCATCCTTTCCACACCTTCCATCTTGTGCACGGCCCTCCTCCTCTTCTTCTTGACAGCTGAAGGGCCTTTCCAGGAGACTATAAAACACTGGCTTTCAATCAGCCTGAGCTGATATAGCTCCGTATCTCCAAGAGTGCTGCACAATGGTGTAAACATGTTGAAACAAGCAAACAGCTATCACTGAATTGCCTCAAATAATATTTATATATTTTCAAAAATAGAA
The DNA here is from genome assembly GCA_030015325.1 of Cryptoblepharus egeriae. Lineage (NCBI taxonomy): Eukaryota > Metazoa > Chordata > Lepidosauria > Squamata > Scincidae > Cryptoblepharus > Cryptoblepharus egeriae. The sequence continues at coordinate 934,495 of JAREYC010000015.1, read as the reverse complement.
ATCTTCCATGGAGTGTTGGAAGATGCATGTGCATACAACCATATTGTCTTATATATACATGATGCATCCATCACCATTGGTATGCTATTGTTCCTATGTAGCTGATCAATGGTAACCATGGTTCAATAAATGGATTTGCTTTCTGTCTGCCTTTTTAAACTCAGATGTAACAGGTATACTTCTTATATGGCCACAGTTCTAATATATACAAACACATGTTAAGATCAGGTGTCCAGATTTTTATTTGCCTAAGATCACAATCCTAACCATGTCTCCACAAAAGTAAGCCCCATTATATTCAATGGGTCCCACTCCCAGGGCTGTGGGTGGCACAAGCAGTTAAGACGGTGTGCCTGTTAACCAGCAGGCCAGGGTTAGAGACCCGGGTCGGCCCCACAAGACAGGGTGAGCTCCTGTTCTTAGCCCAGCTCTGTGACGCCAACTGGATCCAATCGTATTGGCTCTGCCTTTCCATTGGACTAATTCAATGGCATGGAGAGGGGGGATTTGCTGCTTGGGTAACAGCCTTTCCTCCATAACAATCCAACCCAGGCTTTCCTGCTTCGCATGCAGCGTATGCAGTGCCAAGCACGATACCATAGCCTTTCAAGACTGACGGAAGCCTGCTTTTTTTTTCCTCCCAGGAAAGTGTCTTTAGGATTGCAGCCATATTCTTGCTGCAGTCTCCATACAGAGATGCTTCTGAAATTTTTGTCCAACTCTCTTCTTCGATTTAGTGTTCTGAATTACCTGATCTTGATACCAGTGCCTCTTATGCCAATGATTTAGGAATCTTCCATTGCCCAGTTTTAATTCCAAATACTACACAGAACACTGCACACATGTGGTTTAATTCAGTTTTCAATGCTTTCAGAAAATGCATCTCCTTTTCACTTTAATGGTGTGGATAAGTGCATTGAAAAAACACTACAAAATGAGCCACTTTTGTAAGCATATGAATTATTCCATTAAGATTCTTTTTATGTATGGTTTTATTAATGGCAAGGAGTGGGCATGCGCATCAATAACATACAGCACAAAAATAATTTGGATACAATCTTACATGCAGTTGTAAGATGATAAGATGATAAGATTAGATGATAAGATTCTTAGGTATTAAGATGATAAGATTCTTTTGTAAATTGCTTTGTTTTACTGATCAGTAAACATGGAGATTGGTCAGCTGGATGGGATGGAGATGCAACTTAACAGAAAGCTGTGGCAAGCTGCACATGCTCCACTTCCATAATTAAATTTAGAAATTCTCTTCATTAAACCATAATTTAAGATCTGTAGACCACAGCACAGAACTAAATGCTCAAAAACAAGGGACCAGAATGGGGAAAATTCATTCATCTCCATAGGAGAATAATGGACCAGTCCTATCTAAGACTGGTGCCGGTGGAATGTGCATTCCCTTTATATGTCTGCCACAAAGCAGCCTTAAAACACTTTATGGAAGGCCAGAGCCTTCCTACATGCGATGCCATGGATCGGGAAGCCCAGCAAAACAGGTTTAGGGGAAAGTTGGTGATTCAAGGTGTGGGGATTCAGCTTCAGAAGAGGGAATCTCCAGGGCCATAGCAGACACCAAGATGCTATAATTCTTTCTCTATGAAGAATCACCCCCTAAATCTGCTCAGACATGCACCAGACGGAATATGTCAGAGGAGGCCCACTCCTCTAGTTAAAAAGAAAAAAATAACATCTCCTGAGTCCGCTGGTCACCCTTCCTTCAAGAGCATGCAGCAAGATCTCCATTAATTGTGCTGGTGGGGAAGAGGATTGGGCCCTGATTGACATGAAGGTGGTTTACTCTTTTTTTCAGGTGCCACAGTACAATTTCTAACCATTGATCAAAGTCAAACAGTGCAGTTTACAGGTGCCCTTGTTATCCACTAGAGTTCCGTTCTGGAACCTACCATGGATTTAAAAAATTCCACGTATAAAGAAAACTATGGAAAAGTAAGTTTAAAGACCCACTTTCAGGTTTATTACTCCTCTATTGCACCTAATATCTTATATGGGCGCAATCCAGAGTAACTACGGGAGCATGTAAGAGACATTACATGCACCTGTAGTTACTGCACCACCCAGTGAAAACCTATGGGAAATTCATATTTCAATCCAGAGTAACTTGTTTTTACACTGGAGCAAGGACTCCCTGTAGTTACTCTGGATTTCACCCATCTTAATATATTATATACCTAATATAATATTGCACCTCAGTATCTACAGGGGCTAGAGTCTAGTGGGCTGTGGGTGGCACATGCGGTTAAGACGGTTAAGACACTGTGCTGTTAACCAGTAGGCCAGGGTTCAAGACCCGGGTCAGCCCCACAAGACAGGGTGAGCTCCTGTCTTTAGCCCAGCTCTGTGACGCCAACTGGATCCAATCATATTGGCTCTGCCTTTCCATTGGACTAATTCAGTGGCGTGGAGAGGGGGGATTTGCTGCTTGGGTAACAGCCTATCCTCCATAACAGTCTAACCCAGGCTTTTGTGCTTTGCATGCAGTGTATACAGCGCCGAGCACAATACCATAGTCTTTCAAGACTGACGGAGGCCTGCTTTTTTTTTAGGGTCTAGTATTGTAAAAAGGAATGATTGCTTGCATGAGTGCCTGTCTACAATAGTAGAAAAGCAGTATTTTTTTTAAAAAACTGTGATTTGCAGTGGCCAGTTGTGTTGAGTCAAATCCATCTATGAAAAATCAGTGTATAACAAGGTTGGACCTGTATTCATTTCATTAAATATTTCAGCAATCTTAATGTCTTTGGGGTTTGAGCTTTTCTGCAATATTTCCCAAGTGATTCTCCATTGAAAAAAACGACACCTGTTCCAGAAAGGAGAAGCACAGGAGTCATTGGGGTGGACTCCCCTACCCAGGATGCTCTCCAGTGCCTCTGATTTGCACCCGTCACCATGGTTTCTCACCAAGTAATCATCCCCCCTGGTTCCCTTCTTGCAACCTGCACACTGAACAGATCAATATATTTTTATGTTACATGAAAGGGCGGAGGGGGGTTAGTTTAGCAACAGACCAATTGCCAATAATTGCTTCCAAATACCGTTCAAAGCCCTTTTGTCTCTCAGCCCAGTTGTGCACTCGCTGGGCCACACAAACACAGCAGGATTCAGTCACCCTGGCCTCACCCCAACTCTTCTTTACCCCCGAATCTCCGAGTAGCAATCTAGAGACTGCCATTCACCCATCTTTCCATTTTCCAACTCTCCACAATATGAGCACATGTGTGCTGTGCACGTGTGCGCGCGTACACTCACATACAAGCCCACTTCTCCCCCTCTCATCCCATCCATCCGTACAGGCACCACTTTGCACGTCCCTCTCCAATATTGATCCAGCTTTCGTTCTGAGAGAGGAGCTGAGAGAGGGTACCGCCAGGCAGACTCACCCCATTGTATTCAAGGTCAAAACCTCCTCTCTTTTTATTTTTTATTTTTTATTTTTTTTGCAAAAATTACCTTGTGCCTTAAGATGGGGGGTCTAACAATACTGGGAAGAAAACAATCGTTTAGAACACCACTTGCCAAAGGTATCCAGGTTATCATCCCGGCATCCAGGATTAAACAAAGCTGACCATTTTTCCCTTGTCCTCCTTTGCTAAACTGGAAAACTGAACCTCAGGATTCAAACTACTAAGGTTTGAGATAATCTGACACAGAATTCATTTGAAGCGGACTTCTCTTTGGGCACAGCAATGATGTGCCACATTGACCCTTGGGATCAGCAGGCAGGAAGAGGTCCCTGAATCCTACATGTCTGGCCTGGTCAACAGTGTTGTCCGTGCTGCACTTGTGCCAGATCTGGTCTCAGTTCTCTTCTTTTGAGCAAATAAAACAGCATAACAGAACTTGCAGGTCTTTCTGTGAATCTTAACATTCTACAATGTAACATCATCACTTTTTTATCGTTCAAAAGCTGTAGTAAATTCCCAAAGAGATTGTTCCCCCCAAATACAGAGGGGGAAAGAGAAGCAAGATAATGAGCTCTAAGCTGTGCAATGTGCCAACCTATCAGCAGGTGTACATGTGCATACCGCAGCACTGAGAGAGCATAGTATGTGAGAACAAGATATTGAAAATATCTAATCCTTCAGCACTACTAAAGTTTCTAGTCCATCAGGACTACTACATCTATCTACACCAGGCATTTTCAACACAGTACTGTGGCACAATGGTGCGATGTGAATGGTCCACAGGTGTGCTGTGGGAATTTGGGGAGGATAATTATTACAGGGCTGTAATGGCTCAGTGGTTAAGATGCCGTTCCTGTCAACTTCAAGACCCGGGTGCAACAAGATGGAGTGAACTCTGAACCCTTGCCCAGTTCCTGCCAACCTAGCAGTTTGAAAGGATAAAAATGCAAGTACAGTGGTGCCTCACATAAAGAGCTTAATTCATTCCGGAGGCCTGCTCTTGAAGTGAAAAGTTCTTTAAGTGAAGCGGATTTTCCCACAGGAAATAATGGAGACTCAGACGATTGGTTCCACAACCCCCAAAATATTCATATAAAAATATTAACTGGATGTAAAAATGATGACAAAACACTGGAATTGAATTCAAAATATGCATTCAATGTGCATGATCCTATGCAGTCTACTTATGCTACAATCCTCAAGACACTTTCCTGGGAGTAAGCCCTATTTAACACAATGGGGCTTATTTCTGAGTAGACATAGTTAGGAGACTGCAATCAAATATATTTTCCTGGGATGCTTTCCTGGGATGCTGCTGGAGGTTCAAAGAGGTTGGTGGGGGCACCTGGGGGGAGTTATGGGCAGCTGCCTCTGGCACCTCCAGGTGCCAGTTAGAGGCAGCAGCACTGGCCGGCAGTCTTTTTAAAGAGCCTCTGCGGTGAGCATCAGGGCTGCATAGCACGCGTGCCCATAGCGCGCTTGCTTGTTAAGTGAAGTGGAACTTGTTATGTGAAGCAAGATTTCTTGGAAATTTTTGCTTGTTATGTGAAACGCTTGTTAAGCGAGGTACCACTGTAGATAATTAGGTACCATATTGGTGGGAAGGTAACAGCATTCTGTGCGCCTCAGTGTATAGTCGTGCTGGCCACATGACCACAGAGACTTCTTCAGACAGTGCTGGTTCTGTGGCTTAGAAAGGGGGCTCTCTAGAATTGGTAACAACTAACATGGTAACCTGTGGGGGACACCTTTACCTGTAACTTGGGCCATTGGAGGATGTGAGCCACGCAGCCAGGTGTGCTTTGTCAATTGTACAAAACTGTTGATGTGCCTTGACAATGCTAGCATCTTCTCAGTGTGCCATGAGACAAAAAAAGATTGAAAATCACTGACCGACACCATTTCTGTGCTCTGAATTTCCATCTCCACTTTTAAAAAAGACAGTAGGAATGAGAATATGACCTCAGTTGCTATTTGTGGGTAGAGAAGTATAACATGGAGAAGGATGACTTTTCAAGTTACAAGACCTGATTTTGGCTTCTAACCCAGCCTTCCCAGCTTCCCAATTCACACTAAAATGATTTTAAACCTTTTGGCTGCTCGTGTGTGTTCGCACTTCTGTTGCCCATAGAGTTTATTGATTGATTGATTGATTGATTGATTGATTGATTGATTGATTGATTGATTGATATCCCGCCTTTCCTCCCCCGCAAAGGGGAGCCCAAGGCGGCTGACATCAGGGAATAAAATATCATTTAAAAAGCTCATAAATAAAGATTAAAACACCATTAAAATATAATTAAAATACAATTAAATTGAATTAAAAATGTGCAGATTAAAAATATTTGTTAAAAACAGTAAAAACAATAAAAACAACTGTCCCCCCACCTCTGCCCCATTTAAAATGCTTTTTTAAAATAGAAGGTTTTAAGGCTCTGCCTGAAGCTCTGTATTGCGGGAGCTTTTCTCAGTTCAAAGGGGAGGGAGTTCCAAAGCCAGGGTGCCACCACCGAGAAGGCCCTATCTCTGGCCGCCACACCTCTCACATCTCTAAGTGGTGGCACAGTCAGTAGGGCCCCCTCAGATGACCTTAGGTGACGGGTCGGATTGTACAGAAGAAGGCGGTCCCTCAGATACCCTGGACCTGAGTTGTAACTGTAACTGCAACTGTCTCCAGAGATCATCTTCTTTGCCATGATGTCATGTTGGGAGACTGTGTGGAAATCCCCCAGATTGCTTTCTGAAATCTCCTGCAGATAAATGCTAATTCCTGTGGGCTCCAAATGGTCCACATGGCAAGACGATAATGACAAGTGGACATGAAGCTGGTCAGAAACTGTGTTTCAGGTCTCCAGAGCTCCCATGAAGAAGAAAGTGAATGGGGACTTCATGCTCTGGAAAGGGAAAAACCAAGAGAAAAAGGTATTGTTTCAGCCTCTAGATCAGGTGTGTCCAAACCCTGGCTCAGGGGCCAGATGTGGACTGCATCAAGCCTCAGTATGGCCCACTGTAAAAAAAAAAACCCATCCAGCCCTTGAACAACCCTTGTAATCCTCTCTGTTTCTAATACATTCTTATATGTATATTTATTCAAATTTGGAATGTAAATTACCGTATATACTAAAGTATAAGTCGTTTTTTGGGCCCAAAAAGCCCCCTTGGCTTATACTCGGGTGAACTGGAAAGTGGCAGGATCAAACCCCATCATGTCATATACCGTTGGATTTGTATTGAAGAGCAGAATCCAATGCAAAAATCAGTTTTGAGATCTCTCCTTCCTATCAAACGTTATGGCCAAAAAACCATAAAACAAAAACTATAGAAATAAAAAAATACTTTTTTTGGCTGGTGGAATTTTGGCCTGCGGGTAGGAACTTTGGCCTTGGGGTTCAGGAATTTTGGGTTTGGCATCTGGTCACCCTGTCCTATGCATGTCTACTCTGAAGTAAGCCCCACTAAGTTCAATGAGGCTTACTCTCAGGAAAGTGTGCTTAGGATTGCAGCCTATGTGTTCCAGGAAGGCTACAAGGAAAAGGACCAGTACCAGTACCTGCTGCATTTCCCACCCTCGGCTTATACTTGAGTTAATGAGTTTTCCCAGGGTTGTTTTTTTTTTTGTAAAATTAGGTGCCTCGGCTTATACTCGGGTCGACTTATACTCGAGTATATATATGGTAGTTTTCAAGCCCCTGACAGAGAGATGATGTGGCCCTCATGCCAAAAAGTCTGGACTCCCCTGCTCTAGATCAAAACTAGCTGTAAATGTCCAGCTTATTTGTGTAGTCCATCAAACAGCCAGAGCCACTCTAAATCCACACATGACCATTCAGCAGCGCTACTCTTCATGAAGGGGATTTTTTTACTGCTTTTCCCCTCTGGGTAAGGAGGAGAATTCTGCTCTGATTTCTCTCTCTTACTATCCTTTTCTGTCTGTAAACCTCGTTGTCTTTCACTAGGGTTGCCATAATTCTCTTTCACAAAATCAGAAAAGGACCCTCTATCCCATTTTCCAGTATGTGAACACAATCCCCCAAAATCAAGATTGGCCCTTTTTTCAGGACATATGGCAACCCTATCTTTCACTCTTTCTCTTTTATCATCTGTTCTTTTATTTCTAATTTTATCATCTCTTATTTCTAATTATTTTTCTGTTTTGCTTTCTTGTTGATTTCTGCCACATTAAGAGGCTGAGAGGCTCTCCAAGCAAAACTTCCGTCTTTTTTCAGACTTTCATCCTTCCTTCTTTTTGCCTTCTATTTCTCATTTTAACTTTTCCCCCTCGTTCTTTTGTTCCTTCATTCTCCTTTTACTTTGATTCTCCTTTGCTTTCTTTTCTATCTTTCTCACTTCCACTTCTCTCTCTTATTTACTTCCCCCCAACAAACAGCCCCCTGGCTGCCAGCCTCCAGACCTCCATTTAAATGACATGCCACAAACCCTCTCCAACCCAGAGACCCTCTGCAGGGAACCAGTTTACAAGAAGAACTGGGCTGTCTTCCCAAACAAGCCTCCCAGCCCACCACACATTTCCAGCTATACATAATCTAATATACGTTACCATAGCGCCAATCAATAACCCAGCAGGCCAGTGCCGAAATTTTTTTCTCTTAAAGGAGCAGCTTGCTTCAGCCGGCTCTTCCTCAGTGCCCTCTGAAGATATGGGATACACAAGCCCAGAAAGGTCCTACAGACCTTGCCATGTCAGATAAAGAGCCTTTCCAGGCAACATAAGAAAAACCCTGCTGGATCAGACTAACAGCTCATTAAATCCAGTATCCTGATGCCCATAGTGATCAACTGGATGCTTCCAAGAAGCCCACAAGAAAGGCACCCTTATTTTCCCCTATTTATATCTTTCCAAGGCAAAGACCCACTCTTATTTACCCCAGCATCTGATACACACATCTATGAAAACCATAGGAGGTCTCTGAATATGGAACTCCCATTCAGCTGTCATGGCTAATAGCTGTGGCTGGACCTATCAAATAAGTAAGTAAGTAAGTAAGTAAGTAAGTAAGTAAGTAAGTAAGTAAATAAATAAATAAATAAATAAATAAATAAATAAGCCCCAGTGTCAGAGATGTGCTCAAGTCCATGAGTGCAACTAGTGAGTCATGACCCTGCAACTTGATGCAACCGGACTCACAAGTGGCAATCATGACTCGACTCATGAAAATTTTTTGAGTCTTTCAAGTTGAGTCATGAATCATTTTGTAAAATTAGTCACATGCAGACCAAAAAAAGGTTTTAAGATTTCCTCCTCCCCTCTACTCCCCCAGTCCCAGTCTCCTGGAACCTACTGCTCCCATCCTTCTGAACGTTGGTTCACCCATCAAATGTCTTTTGGTGCAATGTGGAAGCAGCAGGGGGAAAAATGTCGGCAAGAACACACTAACACCAGATAGGGAGTCATATCTGTTCTGTGCAAAGCACACCTCTAACATTTATGCCTGATGAAAATGTGGCTTAACCCTTAGATGACCAACCGGATTTTTTTCCCCGGCAATTATAATTTATGCAAATTAGGCTATTTTTAGATGGTCATCTAAGTTAAAGATAGTCTTCTTAACCCTCTTTCCTGCTCCCAATTGCTTTTCATCCTATAGGAAAACAGTTTGTGGACCCTTTAATTTTCCCCCAGGGGTGAAAGAGAAGACAGGAGAGGGAATTTTTAACTAGGGAAAGAGACAAACAACTTGACTTTTCCAATCAGTTAACAGTCATAGATCTGGACAATGTTTCCTCACCTAGCACTATCATTCCAAGATAATCAGTTTCCCTTTTCTCAAAACACTCAACACTGTAATATTGATTTCCTAGAGAGGAAATACTGGTTTTCTCCCATTTGTGGATGAATTCCATACATGGATCCTAGTTCTGTTATGCTAACAATACAAGCACCTATTGGCCAGTATTTGTACCATCACCGCAATGGCAAAGACCCCAAACTCTATTATCTATAATCCTAAACAAACTGATTTCCTCATGAACCACCTTCTCCCATATTAACCTACCCCACACATTCTAGCCATCAGCACAGGACTTGTTCCAGGTTTATCGCTTTAGTGACAGGTTGTGACACAAGACAGAATTTCTTGATGCTGAACCCCCTGGTTGTAGAATTGATTCCCCATAAAGACTCCCCTTGAATCTTCTTTATAAAAATATATAAACAGTTATTTCAGATATGTTCATGAAATCCTAACCAATTTAGGCTGGCCTAACTCATGTGATGTATCTTCCCATGGTTCTGCGGGGAGGTCAACGTATACCTGTGCAGTGGCCTAACCCCCCACCCCCCAAGGAGTGGGGCAGAAGTGTCTGACAGAACTGACAGAAGTGTCGGTCAGCACAGGACTTCTCCGGGGCTTATGCCAGCCTAAATGGAGGTTAGGATTGCAGCCTCAGTTAATTTGTGATCAACTCCCACTAATTCTGTTGGATCCCTGGCTTTTTTCCAAATCTGTTTCACTGATTTTTTTCAGAATGATTAGGGGAAGGTTTCCAGGGCTGGAATCCTATCTGCATTTACCTGGGAGTAAATGCTATTGATTCAGGATGACCATATAGAATGGAGGACAGTGTACCTTTCCCTTTAATCACTGAATAGAAGAAGGAGTTTAGTCAGGTGCTGCTTTTTAATCCCTTTTATAATGAGCTAAACCTGCCTGAATTCCCTGGTTAAAGATAGAGGCACTCTGTCCTTCATTCTATATGGTCACCCTGCATTGACAGCAACGTGACATGCACTGGAATGGGGGATCATACAGCACAATCCTATATGTAGTCACACAAAAGTAAGTCGCATTTTGTTCAGTGGAGCTTACTCACAGCCCAATCCTAATCAGTCGCAGCCCAATCCTAATCAGTCGCTGCACCAGCAGAGTGCATGTTCCACCAGTGAAAGCTCTTGAAAAAGCACATAAAGCATTTCTGGCTGCATTTGAAGTCAGTGTTGCTGCGTTTGCCATTGGGGTTCCCACTGGACCAGGTTATATCAGGGTGGAGCATGACAAGGGTGAGGTGGGCAGATCAGGTCTGGAAGGTGTAGGATTGGTGGGGCCAGTTCACTCCGTATCAAAACTCCTGTCCCGGGCCTGATCCAATTGGATGGATCAAAGCAAATTTGCATCAGCTAAGAAGCTGATGGATGTCCAAGTTGATCTATTGCAGGAACTGGGCTTATACTGGAGCAACTATCTCAAGGATGCAAAAATCCACTTTATCCCCATTCTGGGTGCAGTACCACATGAGGATTTAGTTAGGATAGGATAGGGTCATGTACTTGGGGGATTCAATACTATAAAAAATAATTCCAGAAGAAATAATCTAAAAGATCTAGGCCCCCAACACCATCTCTGGTTAGAGGCTGATCATCATTGCTATAGGAAAAGAAGTGCATTCTGGGGAGACTCGGTTACAACTGTGTTGCTTCCTTGTTCAGAACTGAAAGACGTCATTCCAAGCAAGGTTAGGGAGCAGATCTGTGGCGAGCCAGTTCTCAAATTTTGTTTATATATATAATTGATGTTTCTAAATGGGCCTCTCCAACCCCAAGGCTACCAAGAACTATGTATAAAACAGAAACACGAAACCTTAAAGGCCCACATTCTTGAAGTCTCAATAAAGCATAATGGAATTAGGGAAGCACCATATTGCATTAGCCATGTATGTTTGCATCTTACCACTCACTCTTCGGGACAGGCACCGGGCAGTGCTATCTTTGTGGAGAATTAGAGTCGTGAACATCAAGTTACCTTGAGGTATCTCATTGCACTGTATAAGTGTGGCATGGCAATTGATTCCAGCAGGTCCTTTATTCTGGACCTCTTGAGAATAGTTGAGCTCAACCTGTAGAACTGTCAAATGTGCACACTGACAAACCTTGGTCTTTGAAACAGAGAATACATTTCTGTTTATCTCCTTCTGTAGTCTTGTACAGTTTCTGGGTTCAAAGTAGGTTTTAATGCTGCCTTCGGCTTTGAAGCGGGTAGTGGTTCTCCCGCTCCTGAAAAAACCCTCCCTGGATCCCACTAATTTGAATAATTTTTGGCCAGTCTCAAATATCCTGTTTCTGGGCAAGGTGATTGAGCAGGATGGTGGCAAATCAGCCTCAGAGGGTGCTGAATGAAGCTGATTAACTGGATCCTTTTCAATCTAGTTTCAGGGTTCGGGATGGAGATTGCATTGGTCACCTTGGTAGATGAACTACACCAAGGAATGGACAGGGGGAGTGCATCCCTGTTAGTCCTGCTGGACCTCTCAGCAGCCTTCAACACCATCAACCATGGTTCTGGGTCATTTGGCTGGGTTGGGGATTGGAGGCACCATTCTACAGTGATTCCGCTCCTTCCTGGCTGACTGATCCCAGAAGGTAATTCTGGGGGATGCTTGTTCGGCACTCTGGCCACTTCAGTGTGGGGTGCCACAAGGCTCCATTCTATCTGCCATGCTATTCTACATCTACATGAAGCCACTGGAAGAGGCTTAGAGGTTTAGAGTGGGTTGCCATCTGTATGCTGATGACACCCAGCTCTATCTCTCCTTTTCTCCTGAGTCCAAGGAGGCAGTTGAAGTCTTGAATCACTGTCTGTAAGCAGTGGGGATCTGGATGAAGGCAAACAAGCTGAGATTAAATCCCGATAAGATGGAGGTTCTCCTGGGCTGGAAGTTGTTGACTCAGGTATTAGAATATGGTCCTGCTCTGGATGGGATTGCACTTGGGAGTTCTCCTAGATTCGCAGCTGCTCCTGGGGTCCCAAGTAGCAGCTGTGGCCAAGGAAGCCTTTGCTCAGCTTCAGCTGATCTGTCAGCAGCAGCCATACCTGAGTTGCCCAGATCTGGCCACGGTGACCCATGCCCTATAACATCTAGATTAGATTACTGCAACGCCGTCTATGTGGGTCTGCCTCTGAAGACAGTATGGAAACTCCAACTTGCAAAGAATGTCGCAGCTCATGTGATTGATGGAGCTTGGTGGTTTGACTCTGTTGGGCCGCTACTTTGGTGTCTACGCTGGATTCCCATTTGCTGAATTTAAAGTGCTAGTCGTGATCTATAAAACGCTATACAGTTCAGGACTGGGGCATTTCAGGCACCACCATACAATCCAACTCGTCACCTAAGGTCATCTGGGGGGCCTTGGTGTGTGCCACCACCGAGGGAAATGAAGGGCTTGGCAGCGAGAGACAGGGCCTTCTCAGTGGTTGCACCTGAACTCTGGAACTCCCTTCCCCTGGAGTTAAGGAAAGCTCCCTCCCTATGGGTTTTCGTTGGGACCTGAAGACTTTCTTCTTTACTAGGGCTTTTAATTGATGCATGTAGGTTTTAATTATTATTTTTAATTTTAAATGTTTTGTATATGTATGTTTTTATTATATTATGTATTAAATTGTTTTTAGCATGTTGTAGCCACCTTGTGTCCACTTAGTGGAGAAAAGCGGTATATACTGTAAACAGACAAACAAACAAATAAATCCAAAACACAATTTCAAATCTGGACTAGCAAAGGACACCCAAACTCAGGATGAGCTATCAAATCTTTCAAATATATCAGCATTCAAGATTGATACCATGTCACAAGCATGTGAATTACATCTAGAAGCTTTTGAAACCGAGGTCATCCTATCCCCAAATCTCATCCTATCCCCTGATCTTAAGCAAAGTCATCCTATCCCCAAAGTGTGTGTGTGTGTGTGTGTGTGTGTGTGTGTGTGTGTGTGTGTGTGTGTGTGTGTGTGTGTGTGTAACTCAGTTTGAGGTTTTTTTTAGGTTTAACCCTTAGAGTAAAAGAGACCAGTGATGGGATTCAAATAAATTAACAACAGGTTCTATGTCCTAATAACCTAAATGAACAACAGGTTCTATGTCCCATTAGTAACCGGTTCTCAGAACCAGGTGCTCATTAGCAAAGGGTTCAGTAGAACCTGTGAGAACCCCCTGAAGCCCACCACTGAGACCCCTCCTGGCTTCAAAAGCCCTAGAATTATTCAGGAACTAAACTGTAATGAAGCATGACCCACATCTTGATGCTGCTAAAGAGAGCACATAACATGGACACATAACAAGTGCCCCGTATCTTTTTCCATGTCATTATGGGTGGGCTGGAGGTAGCCACAACTGAGTCCCAATGGGGTTCTCTTATCATTTTATCTTCATCCAAGCCTCTATGACTTCCATTAATTCACTTCACACTCCATGCATTGATCTTAACCATTCTCTCTCTCTCTCTCTCTCTCTCTCTCTCTCTCTCTCTCTCTCTCTCCTGCTGCTGCTGCTGCTGCTGTCTCTCTCTCTCTCTCTGACTACCTTCCCTCCCCAGCTCTCTCACAACCCCGTGAGCTCAGTCTTGCCCAATGGACAACCTGGGCTCCCTGCTGAATGATCCATACAAACTCGTTTACTCCGGGAAAATCAATGTGTGAGAAATAGCGCATGAAGCAAGACAAGGAATCCATCTAAGGATCAACTGTGGGAGGGGGTGTCTGTGAGACAAGGAAACAAGGAGCAAGCCACACCAGGAATCACCCCAACAAGTTCCTCTAAGGAACATGAGGGTGGTGGCATAGGGGACAATGCTTGTGTGCACAGAAAGGAGATACACATATATTTCTTATATTTTTATTAATCAAAGGAAAAGGAACATGAACAAATAGTCTGTAAGAAAAAAGTAGGCATGTTCGCATCCAGTATATAAATGAACTTGTGGAATTCATTGCCACTGGACGTGATAATATCCACAAAAATAAATAACATTGGATCAGACTTAATATTTAACCCATGCAGGATCCTATTTCCCACTGTGGGCAAAGAACCCCACAAGAGTGTCCCTTCAACATAAAGACGACCATCATCATTGTCTGCTATTACACTTTTTGGGTTTGCAAAGCACTTCACAAGTATTATTTTGTTGTAGGTTTTACAAAAACCCCTTAAATATACTTAGTAAACAGAGGGTAAACTGTGTATAGCAGTGCATGAAGTTTCCATTTTGCGTCCCTGGTTAATAGTTATTAATAAACTCTTGCACCAAAGACTTTGAATGGGCCATCCAGCCAACAAGTTGCCAACAAAAAACCTACAAGCAAAGGTTGAGGGCAGCCATCTTCACTGGTTGTTGGCCCCCAAAATCTGGTCTCAAAGATCATTAGGCAGATTTATTTGAACATGCATTGCAGCCATTGTTAGATCAACACATCAATCTGCTGGATCAAATCAAACCACCTTCTTGCCCTCCTCTTTCCAACAGTGTCCCATAAAGTGCTTCAGGCAAGCCCACAAGCAGGGCAGAAAAAAGCCCTCCTTTGTTTTAGATTCCTCCCAACCAACAGATTTTCATGGAGATATTCAGATTTTCATGTTCTGCCCTTGAACATGGAGGTTCCATTGAGCTGAGAGCTAGGGACAGACACATGGTCATATATAAAAAGGCAACTTCTTCAGTGTTTGTCCCATATGTGGTGAGGTCTGCTTTTCTGGATCAGAGTCCTCCAAATCCATCTGGCCTGCCTATCACAGGGGCCTGTAGCTGGGCTGTTTCTTTCTCAGAAAATTGTTACTTGCCATTGCGTGCTTTTGAACTGCAATGTAGGCGAGAGATGAAGCTTAAGCCATTGCGCAGCACTCAGGTCTCAAACCACTGACGTGATCATCTTCAGGCTGACAAGCACACCATGTTTAATCACTGACGCATCACAGCCCCTGGTCAGATTGTCATGTATGGAGGAGGAAAATTGACACCTCCTGGGCAGACCAATATATGTTCTTTTACCTCCGAGCAGCCTCTTTCGATCAAAGGCCAAAATATCTTTTCTATGGGGAGGGAACAATTGTTAAGTGGTTGTGTAGCAATTTTGCATTCAGAAGTTTTGCATACTTTCAATCCCTGGCCTTGGAAAGACTCTTCCTCCTTTTTCAATCTTGGACATCTGCTGCCTGTAAAGCTAGCTGGACCAAGGTCTGACTTAGTACAAAGCAAACCATCTACAGCCAAACTGATCTGGGCCACTTCTCTCACCCGCCCTGCCCGCCCATGCACACGCACCAGCATGCACACCTATCGATCCCAGTTCTGCAATGACCTTTTTTATTTGAATACAATCAATTGACCTTTTTGACCTGGGCAGGAGAAAGGTCTCTCCAGGTCACTAAGATGCTGACCAGCTCCTGTTGCCAAGGCAACACCATCAATTTCCCCGGCACGGCTCCGCACCACCCCAAACTGGGAGAGGTGGAGGGGAGTCATCAGGAGGAGTAGTCCATGTGTCAGGGTAGTTTGCGATGGGGAGAGGCAGGGAAGAAAGTGGGAGGAGGAAGGTGTTGTGCGTAATATCCCAAATCAGACTGTTCCCTCCCAAGACGGACAGTATAAGTCATATGATGGAGCATAGCGTTTAACTGTACGAGAACCAGTGTCATCGCTAAAAATTGTCGTCTGATCCAGCAAGATCCCAGTCCAAATGCCACATTCTCCATGCACCAGCCACAGATCATTCCTCCCAATTTCAATATAATAATATGATATAATTTCAGTATTATCATCATATTGAAATATACTGAAATAAAATTTCAGTATAATAAAATGGTTAACATTATAATATCATTGTACAAATCGATGGTAAGGCCACAACTGGAGTACTGCATCCAGTTCTGGTTACCACATCTCAGACTTAGATGTACTGTATCCAGTTTTAGTCACCACACCTCCTTAGCACACTGAAGGTTCCAAGGGCAGTCACTCAAAGGTCCAGGTAATTTTGGTAGGGGTACATCATGTAGGGGTTTGGTGGCCTTTACATATGTTCACTGAGATAATACACGTGTTAAAGTTGTGATTGCCAAGAATGGTGGACCAGGACAAAGGAGATCTGAGTTCTGGAACATTAATGTGTCTCCTTGGCCCAGGTGCTTTGCTCATTCAATTCAAAAGGAGGGAGAACCATAGGTGCCACACTGAGCTGCTTGGAGGAGGGCAGGACATGAATTTAATAAAAAAAGTGTGGATGTGGCCAATTCTAAGGATTAATTTTAATTTTGGAGGCTCAGAAACTCCTTTTCTGTTTCCATAGGCCCTTGGTGAGGTTTCCCCCAAAGTCCTGATCAGATGGCAAGAACTGTTGGCTTCACCGGAATAGCTGGATGGAACAGGCACTTCACCTTGTCATCCACGCATCATCCACCATTACCACTACTTTTCTTAACAGTGGAGACACTGTGGGGACAGGTATATCATAAAAGCCCCAGATCAGTAAACTAGGAGCACAAACCTAATACTGTAATGTCTAATCAGAAGTATGCTCCATTGTGTTCAGTGGGTCTTACTCTCAGGAAAGTGTGCTTAGGATTGCAGCATAGGTCTAAATTTTGGGTTAACTTGGCCAAGGCTGGCCCAGGATGCTTGCTGAGACTACTTTTCCTGCCTTAATTTAGAAGGAGGAGGAGGAAGTGTGGAAGAGAGTTGGAGTCTATAGCATCTCTAACTTTGCAACCCCAGCTCTTATCTATCTATCTATCTATCTATCTATCTATCTATCTATCTATCTACCTACCTATCTACCTACCTACCTACCTACCTACCGTATTTATATACTGCTGCAATAGTTCATTTGAGTGTATGATAAAGATTGGCTTTTCTTTTTTGAAGGTTTTAATTATTTTATCTATATGTACCGTATATATGTTTTTGGACTGCAGCAAATAATGCAGCATTCCAAAAAATCAGATCAGATCCCATAGTATTACCTAGCAGTCAGGAGCACTGAGGCTGGAGTGTCTCCATGTGTGGATACACACATTGATCTCAGACCAGTATCTTAAAATTATGAAGGATTATTCCTGCCCTACTTGTCAAGTGTTATGGAGCTCTGCAGACCTACCAACCTTACCCTCCTGCACCCCCTTGTGTGTTTGGCTTGCATTACACCTCAAGAACATATGAATCATATATGAATCAGACCACAGATCTGTCTTCTACACCATCCAGTTTTGGAAAGGAAACCAAACCCTGCACATCAAGTTGTACAGAATCCATGTCGCCCTAAAGAGAAGTCACTGTTAAAGTACATTATGAAATACATTAATGGTGAACTGAGGTCACTCTTGAAACCTGGCTTAAATTTAGCTTTGGCCACTAAAACTCACTTTCATCAACCATCTCTAAGTGGTGAGGTGCTTACTGCTCTTCCCATGGTGAGTACTGATTCCTCCCCCAAACATACACGTGTGCTCTCCCACCCCCTTCCATACATGATTTGCTGGCATCTGGTGCCCCCATGTCACCACCTCTGACCTTCCAGCCTGATCTCACCACGACCTTTCCATTCTGGCGCTTGCTGTTTCGGAAATTAGATGTTCAGAGGAGATCCTTTACGAGTTGTCCATTCAGCCATGTTTTGTGGGCATGAGGCAAATCTGTGTTTGGGTGGGGAAGACGAGCTGGGGAGAGAGAAGGGGGTGCTTAATTCCCCAAATGGAGAGAAGCTGCAGTTGACACTTGCATTTTGACCTACAAGTCCTTCTCTCTAGCAATGGAGAGTAGCTGTTAGTGGTGACACCCAAAAAATGTTTGAGGGAGCTGACAGGCACAAACTTCCTTTTGTGAGAGGTGCCAGCTTTGTTCTACATGCTGATTTTCTGAAGTGGCATATATGCCATCAATACCCCATCGAAAATGGGGTATTTTTCCCAGAAGGAACTCCTTTGGATTTTGATGAATTCTTTTTCCCATCCCACTCCATCACATCAAGCCTGATAAGAACCACTGGTTCTATACAGTGGATGAAGGTATAAAAGAAACTGACTTGGACTAAGAGAAAAAGTTACATTCCTTTGGCCACAGAAGTCCAGCAATAGGGAGTGTGGGAAAGGTACTTATTAGGACACTTACCACTCTCAACCCTTCTTTTGTGCCATCTATGGAAATTTCTCCAAAACAATGTGCCATAGGGAAACTGCTAATAATAAATTCCTTACAGTCTGCAGCTCTCAGCAACAAGGAGTGCTCAAAAAGGAGATTAAACATAGGCAGCACAATCCAGAGCAACTAATCTGTCCACATAAGAGCCCTTGGGTTGCCCTATCTATCACTAGGGTGGAGCAACTGCAAGATGCTCCACCCCAGTTACTCTGGAAGAGGCTTAGGGCAGAGCAAGGCAACATAGGGTGCCCCAAGAGAGGTGGACCTGCTCTGCCCTAACTGCTCTGCCCTAGGCAGTACAGGAGAGGCATGTGGAGGGCATGTTTATCATTGCCTAGGGCAGAGCAGTTACTCTGTATCCAGAGCCTGTTTCCAAGGCAGAAATGTCCTCTTCCAGTTCCTCAGAGTTATACCACTTCAGGAGCAGGTATAGTAATGAGTAGACCCATAGGGGTCCATGATAAGGCCTGAGTAAGAATGGCAGTGTTGACCAAAATCTGAGTTCTTGGCCAGCCTAACTGCAACCCCTGCCTCTCAACCTCAGGACATGGAACAAACTACGGCTGCCCACAAACCTCAGGATACAGCAGGCCACTCCAAGAAGCCCCTTGTATTCGCTGTAGAATGTACTGGCATCTCATCAGGGACTCTTTATAAGGCAGGCACCCAGTGGCGTCACCAGACTGGTGTGGCTGGTGTGGGCTGCATTGGGTGATGCGCTCCGTATGGGGTGATGCGCCAGAGGAGTTTGACTGTCCTTTAGCAGGCCCCAGGCGTCAGCACGCCCATTCAGGCCTGCTCCAAGGCGGAGTAGCAGCCAGAAGCTGCCGCTCGTCCTTGGAGCTGGCCTGAATGGCCAGCTGAGGTGCACTGTGCAGAAACAGACTGAGCATGCCGAACAGCTTCAGAGGAGAGTTCCTTAGAGCGGAGGAAGTCTGCGCCTCTGCACAGCCATTTGGCCTCACTCAGGAAGCGGAGCAGCAGCCGAATGGCTTCAGAAAGAGTACTGCACAGGCACCAACTCTGACGCCTGCACAGTCTCCTCTGAAGCCGAAAGTCTTCAGAAAAATACTGTGCAGGCAATCAGAGATGGTGCCTGTGCAGTACTCTTTCTGAAGCAAGTTGGCTTCAGAAACAACTGCGCAGGCGCCAACTTTGGCGACCGCGCAGTCCAGATAGGGGAGTGCACGCATCCCAGGAGTGACGCACAGACTTCTGTACCGGATGATGCGCAGAGTCATGTCACCACTGTAGGCACCACAGCTGTTCCTTGTTCAGTGTGATCTGAGGGGTGTCTCCTCAGGAGCAAGTCCTCCCCATGTGTCAATTACTTAACATACTATGGAACAGTTAGGGCAGCCCAGGCTTCCTGACTCTCTGGATGCAGCATAACTTTCTGCTCTGGATACAGAATAGGAGAGAGCAGTTAGGGCAGAGCAGGCTGAACTTGCTCTGGATTGTGCCCCAAGTCTCTGTATGAGTCACAGTTCTGGATTTGCCTCCTTTTGTTTCTTCTGGGGCATGGAGATGGACAATTCTGATCACATCCGTGTACTAAGTTTAATTAGAACATTTATACTTTATTCAGAGGAGTATCAGAGAAAATTGTCCTTTATGTCTCTTCATGAATTACTGTTCTGGCATTGCACATTTCTTTTCAGTCTCACCAGGGCAAGTCTCTTGCTATATGGGGTATTAGAAGATCATACCCTACAACCCACAGTAAATACGGGAGCATGTAAGAGGCATTACGTGCACCTGTAGTTACTGCACCACCTGGTGAAAACCTATGGGAAATTCATATTGCAATCCAGAATAATTTGTTCTTACACCGGACCCAAGACTCCCCGTAGTTACTCTGGATTGCGCCCAGAAAATTATTCTTAATACAGAATGATTCACCTAGAAATGCAGAGTAAAAGAAGTAATAAGAAATGCAAAACTTCTTTCTTTTATGGAGTAAAAGAAGAAATGCCTCTTCAAAAGAGACTCCCCATTGTATTTCTATATGAGTCTGCTATGGACTTGCCTCTTCCCAGTCAGTTTTTCCTTGAGGGACAGACAGCACATTTTTTAATGTAGAGGCACAGCAGAATTGCCTACCTTGAGAGAAAACTATCTATTGCATCCTTGAATCCCTGCTTGTCTCCTTCCAAATAAAAATCACACTTGGAAATGTGTCTCACAGAAGTGCAGAAGAAAAATCTTGCAGGATCAGGCCAAATGTGATTCAGCATCTTGTCTCCATCACTGATCAGTCACCTCCAGTATGTGTACAAGCAGTGCATGAAAGCAAAGGTCCTCTCCTCCCACTGCTTGTAATCTGTGGTAGACTGTCACACTACATACACAGATTCCATACACATATTAATTGAATTTGATCCACTCATCTTACATAAGAATATAAAAAGAGTCCTGCTGGATCATGCCACAGATACCTTTAGCCGAGCTTCCTATTTCCAAGCAGTGGTCAGATCCAAGGGCTTCTCGAAGTCCAGAAGTGGTCATGAAGGCAATAGCCCTCTCCTGCTATTCCTTTCCCAAAAGCTGATAATCAGAAGAGTACAGGTGTCTCTTGTCATCCACTATGGTTCCATTCTGGGACCACCTAACAATTAAAAAATAATAATCCATGGATTAAAAAAACAGTGGGAAAAATAGACTGAAAGACCCACTTCCAGCTTTACAACAGCTTTTCTTCCTTTTGTAGATAAGAAATCAGCAATTGGAAATGCAAAGGACAACCTGCCTTTGCCTGGCTCAGCTGAAGAATGGAATGATTGCTTGCATGGCTGCCTCTCTACAATAGTAGAAAAGCAGTTTCTAAAAGTGTAATTTGCAGTAGCCATTTGTGTTGAATCAAATGCATGTACAGTATTAAAAAAATCAGTGTATAACAAGGTCAGGATCAAACTTCTTTTGACCATGGAAATTCCCTATCCCTATTGTGATGAAGGCTGCAATCCTAAAGACATTTTCCTAGGAGTAAGACCCATTGAACACAATGGGGCTTACTTTTGAGTAGACATGGTTAGGATTATGCTCTGATAGAAGCACACATATAAAATATATATAGTGGTACCTCGCTTAACAAGCGCCTCGCTTAAAAAGCATTTCACATAACAAGCAAAAATTTCCAAGAAATCTTGCTTCACATAACAAGTTCCGCTTCACTTAACAAGCAAGTGCGCTATGGGCATGCGTGCTATTCAGCCCTGACGCTCCACATGGAGGCTCTTTAAAAGGGCTGCCGGCCAGCGCTGCTGCCTCTAACTGCCCCCAACTTGGGGACAGTTGCCTGGAGGTGCCAGAGGCAGCTGCCCCTAACTGCCCCCAAGTGCCCCCACCAACCACCTTGAACCTCCAGCAGCTGCCCAGGTAAACTTTCCAGGAAAGTGACTTTGATTGCAGTCTCCTAACTATGTGTTAAATGGGGCTTACTCCCAGGAAAGTGTCTTTGATTGCAGCCTCTTAACTATGTCTACCCAGAAGTATGCCCCATTGTGTTAAATGGGGCTTACTCCTAGGAAAGTGTCTTTAGGTTTGCAGTCTAAGTAGACTTCATAGGATCATGCACATTGAATGCATGTTTTGAATTCAATTAGTATTTTGTCATCATTTTTACATCCAGTTAATATTTTTATATAAATATTTTGGGGGTTGTGGAACCAATCGTCTGAGTTTCCATTATTTCCTATGGAAAAATCTGCTTCACTTAAAGAACGTTTCACTTAAAGAGCAGGCCTCTTGAATGAATTAAGCTCTTTATGTGATGCACCACTGTACTTAAATATACACTAAAGATATTTGCCTGAGCAGTAGTACATGTAAAAACAATTTAAGAGTTTGACATATAACACAAGCCTAACCATGGCTACTCAAAAGTAAGCCCCATTTTGTTCAATGGGTCTTACTCCCAGGAAAGTGTCTTTAGGATTGCAGCCATAGACAACAGGCTAAAGATGAGCCAGCTGTGTAACACAGCAGCAAGGAAGTTGAAGGCAATTCTAGGCTGCATCAAAACACAGACACCAGCTGAAATGCTGCAGTTTAATGAGGATATTGAAAAACGTAGCACGGGTCCAGAAAAAAGTGATTAGGATGGAGACCATATCTTGTGAGGACAGGTTGAAGAAAGTAGGTATCCCCTGCAGGTTAAATGCCAGTCATGTCCGATTCTAGGGTATGGTGCTCATCCCCATTTCTAAGCCTTTAGAGCCAGTGTTGTCCCAAGACACTTCCATGATCATGGAGCCGGCATGACTAGACGCCAAGGCGCATGGAATGCTGTTACCTTTCCCACCAAGGTGGTACCTACTTACCTACTTGCATTTACATGCTTTTGAACTGCTAGGTTGGCAGGAGCTGGGCTAAGGACAGGAGCTCACCCTGTCTTGTGGGACCTGGGTCTCGAACCCTGGCCTGCTGGTTAACAGGCACAGTGTCTTAACCACTTCGGGCATGTTAAAGGGTAGAAGAGGCAATTAAGCACAGATGTGATAACTTTCTATAGATATCTAGTGGTTGTCACCTGAAGAATGGAGCTGATTTGTTCTGGGTTGCTCCAGAGGATACATGGGCGTAAACTGCAAGACAATTTCAATTAATGTTAGGAAGAATTTTCCTGACAGTATGAACCACTAGGTCTTGGACGCTTGGAAGTCTTTAAGCAGAATCTGGATATAGCCATGATTTGGGGATGTTGTCTTTGTGGGCAGCCAGCATTGGCAAAGGGTTGTTCTCAAAGGTTTTGTAGGTGCCTTCTAAGAGTTCATAGGCTTCTCCTTCTTCAGAGCTGGCACTGTACACAAACTATTCCTTATCAGAAAAAATACATGAATAAAATCACAATACAAATTGGATTTGTCACAAGTCCAGGAATTATAATTTGTGTGAATGTTTGCAACAGTTTGAGATATAAGGCTCAGTGCTGGGAGAGATAGACACACAGACATAAGTAGCAATAGCTCATCATGATAAAAACCCATTCAATTTTAATTTCTAAGTATCTACCTCTCTCTAGTGGGCAAACTGTGCATGTCAACCTTTCCATACAGCAAGTATTTGTGGAATTCTAACAGGATATCTATCTATCTATCTATCTATCTATCTATCTATCTATCTATCTATCTATCTATCTATCTATCTATCTATCTATCTATCTATCTACAGTTTTTATATACCATACATACAGTATTTATACTGTACATACAGTATTTGTATACTTTTAAACTACAAAGTTCACAAAGTGGTTTTCAAGAAAATGAAAAATTAATGGAAAATGGGTTCCTGTGCCAAAAGGGCTCACAATCTAAAAGAAAACCAGTAGAAGCCACTTTCTCCATCCTATCTCCTGCTCCTGGAAGAATCTGCCTTTTCTAGCAGTGTGGCTACTGACAGTGGTGGGCTCCAGCAGGTTCGCACCTACTCTATAGAACCGGTTGTTAACAAGAGATAGTACATATAAAGTTTAAAAATAGCCATTTAAAAGTGGCTGCCAGATGGGCAGAGAACTGGTTCTTAATTTCTTTTATGCCCATCACTGGCTACTGAATAGGAAACTGTAGCAAATCTTCAAAACTGCATATACAACACAAACAAAACTTTAGACTAGAGCTGCAGTCCTATACATGCTTTCCTAGGAATGAATGCAATTGAATCCAATGGAACTTACTTATAAGTAGGCTTGCCTAAGATTGCGTTATAATCTATATCAGTTCTTATTACAACTACAATGTTTGATTTATTTATCAGTTAAATGCAGTGGCATAACAAGATGGGTGCAAAGCACCCACTGAATGTGCCATATAAACATCGCTTCCGCTTTGGACCCATATAGGGTGATGGAAGCAAACAGAGGTGTTCACTTCCTACTGTCTAGAATGACTCCAAAGTGGAGCGGCTGCTTGAATGGTGCTTTCAGGTACCTGCAAAAAGTGCTTTGCTCACCCTCTAGCCATGTCGTTGCTTAGATGAATCAATTAATTTTTAAAAATGGATGTAAAAGATGCCCTCATCAATCACAGGTATAACTTAATTATCTGCAGATTTTTCACCTGTAATTTTATCTCAGGGCAAATTAGGTTGGTCCTTTAAATTAAATGATAAATGTCCCTTTTGGCCAAAAAAAAGCCTGCTTC
Source organism: Cryptoblepharus egeriae (assembly GCA_030015325.1). Lineage (NCBI taxonomy): Eukaryota > Metazoa > Chordata > Lepidosauria > Squamata > Scincidae > Cryptoblepharus > Cryptoblepharus egeriae. The sequence goes on along the minus strand of JAREYC010000015.1, from coordinate 910,001 downwards.
CCACTGGAACAGGACAGGAAAGCAATCAATTAAAACCTGTCTCCCTTTCTGGGGCTAAAAGAGCTTTATTTCTGCTGAGAGGCACATCCCTCCCTTTCCCTTGGAGTAGCCACAGAAGGCAAAGTCATTCAAAAGTCATTTATCATATTAACTTTGTCCATTTCAAAGAACATAGTGGGCATCACTTACTTTGCATTCTTTCATCACTTCACTGCTCCAGGACGATATGGAAGGATCTGCCTCTCTGCTGAAACGTAGCTGTTCTAAGACCCAGACAGAGAAGGATAGATAGATAGATAGATAGATAGATAGATAGATAGATAGATAGATAGATTGATTGATTGATTGATTGATTGATTGATTGATTGATTGATTGATTGATTGCCTGCCTGTCACATTTCCAGACTATTTTTAATTGCTGCCTATGCTTTTGTTTTTGATTAACACAAAAACCTGCCTCCACAGAGGTTACTAGGGCAAAACCCTCGTAGGTGCCAAGTTCAATCTGTATGTTTGTTTTCAGAGGTCATTTGTAATATATAAACTCAACGAACTATGTGTTGACACATACCCAAAGGTTTAAAAGGCACATATCCAAAGGCACCATCTGAAGACAGATTTCATTACAGGCCCTCCCCAATTGTAGCCCAACCTTATTATATACTGATTTTTTTAATACACAGATCTGACCCAACACAAATGGCCACTGCAAATCAGTTTAAAAAACTGCTTTTCTACTGTTGTAGAGAAGCAAGTCATGCAAACAATATTCCATTTTTCAGTCCCAGAATCAAATCCCTATAGATATTGAGGAATTCCTTATTCAATTAGGCCCAATAGAGGAGCAAGAAACCTGGAAGTAGGTCTTTAAACCTGATTTTCCATTCTTTTCTTTATCCACTGATTTTTTTTATCCAAAGGAGATTCCTGAACAGAACCCTAGTGGATAGCAAGGGACATCTGTACTTACATAACTTTAGGTGTGTTTCTTTATATTGCTTTGGGAAAAAGTTCCTTCAAATAAGAAATAGCCACAGTTATATAGCCACAGTTGGAAGAGTTGGTGGGACTAAATGGTTATGGCCTAAAGAGTGACAGGTTGATAAAACCAACAGGTTCCTGCTTTCATCATCAGGATGATTATGGGCTGTCAGAGAGGCAGTGGAAAGACTTTTGGAGGAAACTATGGCTATACCTGATGAGAAGTGGGAACTCTAGTGGGAAGGCTGTGCAGGTAAAAATGGAGAGAGATTCTCCCCATTGTTGAAAAGGCAGTTGTTGCACACAATGACCAGCAGGTGGTGCCAGATGTTCTCTCCTGCATTCAAGAGCATTGCCTATTTCCAGTTCTATTAGTGCTGGCACCAGAATTTGGGGATCTTCAGTACTCTCCATTTGAGGATCTTCAGTACTCTTCCCTTCAGCTGGAAGAGGCCAGGCATATTCATTCCAGTGTGTCAGCCTTCTGACTTTATACTTTAGGGAGATGTTTCACTACACCAGGGGTGTCACTAGGGTTCGTGTCACCCGGCGTGGGAGACCAACGCGTCACCCTCATACATGCGGTGGTGGCAACAATATGAATGGTGAGCGTGGTTATGTGCCATTGCCCCACCTCCACCAGTTTTTTTAGCCATACATTTTAATAGAATAAAGATATTTCCGAGTGGTTTGTTTCACTGCATTCTGCTGTAAATTACACATTCAAAGGTGTATAACATGATGGGATTGTTTCTACAAACCATGATTTTAGCCATTTAGGTCACAAGGGTTGCCACACCCTTCAAGGCAGCCCCCTTTCTAATGCCCTAGTAATGTCCCTGATCAGACCATTTTGGAAGTCTTGTACTCTCCTGGACTGACCTTCCACTCCTTCCAAGGCATGCTTGCTTACTCGCCAGTAAACACAGCATTCAGTTCACATCCATTCTCAATGAATTTCAATGCAATCATCAGAGACCTTCTTCTGGGGTAATTTGTGGGGGCTGTGTTCACTGGATCAGGACATTCTGATGTTCTTAGATTCCTCTCAGCCTGCCCTTTCCAATAAACTATGGCACATTTGCCTACTCACAAGTAAAGCTGTGATATGGGTCACTTTCACTTTCCATAGTATTCAATGCATATTTTAGTTCTTAATTTTTGGGTCATAACCTTTGATAGGAAGGTGTTATTTCAAAACGGACTTATGCATTGGATTCTGCTCTTCAATATGAATCCAACCGTATATGACATAATGCACCATCAGAAAGTTGCTATATTTAGGTCCCACAGTGTGCATCAGCCCTCTTGGCTGCATCACCTGGTATGGACCGCACCACCCGCAGCACCCTAGTGACACGACTGAACCACACCACTCACTAGAGTCAGGCTGCTGCTGCTGCTGCTGCTGCTGCTACCGAAGGCATTACATTTCCACTGCAGAATTTTCAATCCTAAAAAGTGAATATGAGTTCAATGGGACCCTATAGAAAAGGAGATTTTGTGCATGCCGATTAGTGGAACAATCTTAAAACCAAGCCATAAAGATCTCCATAAAGAACCAACTAATTTCCCACTGCAAGAGGCAGGACACTGGGCAAGGCAAAAATTGGCACAGATATTGTTGAAATGCTGGAGAGAGGAGGGTCTTGTCTTGTGTAAATATTCCGGACAGGCGTTCCAGGCATAAGGACAGCAAGAGAGTGTATCATCCAAGAAACTCTGGGAGATTGCCAATCAGTTGCATAGCAGGGAGGGGTGGCAAAAAGTAAGTACTGCCCTACCACAATGCATCATGTAAGAAACCGCTCCCATGCACCATCAGGGACATCTCAAGCAACAACAGCAACCGGTCAGCCCCGAATGGCTCCAAGGGTGGGTTGGAAGGGCAGCTTCACTTACACAGTTGCATTGAAGTACCTGTGTTGCCATTTTGCCCCCCACCCCAGCTATTCTACTGTTTCCAATCCTGTGGGAGTTTCTTCTAAGCAGTATACCAGTCCTACTATACCCGTTTCCCAGACATAGTGGTGTCCAACCTGTCAACGGTCCAATGATTAATGCTATAGGTGTATGGTACAGCTCCTGGGACACAGGCATTAGGAAGTGCAACTAAATGTTCATCAAAATCAGAGGGGAGGATTGGGAACCAGCTGCTTGCCACCATTTATTCCAGTTGCCCATTTCTCTCCTCATTTCCTGGATTCATGTCAAACTTGGTTAAGTTCCCCCTCTCTGTGGCCATTGCGCAGGCGTCCTGTCCCTTGCAAATTGCAGTTGGGCCTTGTGTAGTGGAAGTAACGCACTGTGACATGCCAGCCAGGAAAGCCACTCTCCAAACAATGGGGCCCAAGGCAAAGGACGCGACAGGCTCTTTCCCAATCCCTTGTTCCCCTCTCTCCACCCTCTCCCCCATGGCCTCGAGGTATGTCACCAGCTTCCTAGCCAAGAGCTCTGACCGGTCCTCATGGTCATGCTAGAAAATTCCCATGTCCGTAAGGCACCAGAAACTGCCTTCAATTGACTGAGAACATGCCATTATCATGCTCAGAGTTGGCTACACTAACAGTAGCTTACCAGGACTTCAGATCTTCAAGTCTTGCCCAGCTTTAGGTTGGGACTGAACCTGGGTCCTTCTGAATGTGCGCTACCATTGAACTAAGGCTTTTCCTCACTTCTGGATTTGGCCAGCTGATTTCAAAAAGGAGATCCCAGAACTACAAAAAGTGTGAGTAGGACAACTTAAAGACCAGATAGGGAGGTGCACCTTCCCTATTTTCATCTTCCCTGTGAGGAAAGGTTAAATCATGCTATAACTTACCAAAGGAAGTGTTTCTCAATAAAGTATATAGTTGTCTTATGGAAATCACCCTTCTCCAGATTTAAGTCCACTCTGCAAAACACCTACAACAACCTGAAGGACTTGGGTTTCTTGGAGCTGTAAAAAGAAGGTATCCATGAAGACGTGTCAACAGGCAGAGCTACAGAAGGAGAAGCATGGTAAGCAGTGCAGGTCCCTCCCACTCACTGCTGGAGCCATTCTGGACAGACCATTACAGCGCCTGCAGTATTTACTGTGCTGTATCTCCTCTAGCTACGCCACTGCCCTGTCCAGAAGTTAATCCTCACATGTTTCTGTGTGAAATAAAGGCTTTTGGGTGTGCATTCAGAATAACATGTTTCCAGTCACACACACACACACACCCTACCCTTCCTATGATAAAAATGTATCTGTGACGACCAACACCAACTTGGAAGGGATCCTTCCGTGATTGTCACCTTGGAATATTCTATAATCTTTCCCCATGTTCAGTATATGTCACTCCAGATGAAAGGGTGAGGTATGTCTAAGTGTGTGCATCACCAGCAAGGATGGGGTTAAGCCTAGTGCATTCCCAAGAAGCCCTCATAGGGACTAATATGTGAACTAGTTTTGGCTTTCTATGACTCCATGTTCCATATTAAATGGGATGGAAGATCCTGGTAAAGATGTAGTTGGAAGGGCAGGCTGAGAACCAACATATATGCCCTAGAGGACCAATGATGGGATTAAGTGATGTTCTTGGAAATAGCAGTGCCAGTTTTAATGAAGTATTCAGTGCATAGGAAGCAGAATTCAAGAGCTAATGGGAAAAGATTTCGGGCTGAGAAGATCATTATGCAAATTATGAATCTGTCATCCATTCTTATGTTGCCATCCACATAGACAAAGAGCACAGTAAGCCCCATTGTGTTCAATGGGTCTTACTCCCAGGAAATTGTGGTTAGGATTGCAGTTTTACAAGATACTGTTAGTAAGATCCCTGTCTCTAAGAGCCTATAATCTGCATTTCAGCAGAGGTGGACCTGGAAGGGAAATTTGAAGCAAGACAATGAGAGGTGGCTCCATGTTGGAGTTCTAGGACGGAATTCCAGACATGATGGACAATGAGGGAGAAAGGATAGCATTGTTGATGAGAGCTGGAAATCTGTGGGGTTCTGTGAGGGAAAATCTATGGAGTTCTGCTCCAGTAAAGGAGCAAAGGTATTGATGGGAACTGGAGACTTGGGCAAAGCAGAGGGTGGTGGAGATGGAGTGGTGATGATCATGGCAGAGAACTTTATGGACAACAATGACAACAGATGACAAACACTGGTAGAATTGAATACAGCTTGAAGGACAACCTTGAGGATTCAGTACAGCCTTTTGCCCATCCTTTTGCCATTGGATTGGGTGAGTCCCGCATCAACAGGCCATCTTCAAAGAAGGAAGGAAGACCAAACAAAATGGAGGACAAGAAGACAAGAACTGAGTCAACCTTCTTCTTCTCCTTCTTTGCCTTTTCTTTTTTTTAATTCCCCCCCCCCCTCCGCCTTGGAAAAACACTGCAGCAAAAAATTAGCAGCACTGCAGTCATTAATATGCAAAAATGCAAATGAGGAGGTAATTAAGCCGCAGTCCTCTGGAGGATATTTCCATCATAATGAATTCTATTGTCAGGGAAAAAGGCAGTCAGGCGCATTGATGGTAGCTTAAAGGAATATAAACTATGAACATCAAAATCAGGTGCCCTCCATGCCCGCTTTTGGGAGTGATGTTCAGGCAGGGTGAGGCAGAGGGTCTGCCCCACTGTTTTATTTTCCAGGCCCACTCATAGCAAGAGGAGCTTGGTTCTTTGGCCAGGTCTTTAAGAAGGAAGAGGGAACCCAAAGCAGGGTAAACCAGCATTCCCATCCCCCACCCTGTCGCTATGCACCACCACATCCCTGCCAGCTTGTGCACGTACAAACACAAGAAACTCCCCACATGCAGGGAATATTTCAGTGCTGGCATGCGCCAAGCATTGGCGCAAAGGAGTCGGCCTTTCGCACGGTGCCAATATGTTGGAGGAAAATATGTCGGCTTGGCACAAATGTATGGGGCTAGTGTCAGGACAAGGGTGGACTGCTGTGGCTTTGTCCCCAACATGTGTAGGTTCAGCCAAAGTGTCAGTACACTACAAATGCCCAGGATGTGAAAAGACCCACTACCATTGATGCTTGCCATCCCATCTACCACTGAACCAGACATCTTTGCCTCTATGGTTTGAGGTACCTTATGATCTGCTTTCCTATATGATTCTATATCAGGGTCCAGGGCTTTATGGCAAACTTGTACATCTGCTACTGCCTGCCACCACCCAGCCAGTCGCCCAGTGACCTTTGCCTACTTGCACCATTGCCAGAGGGAACATAGCCATTGACAGTTTTAGCCATAATTCTCTTCCACAAAACCGGGACAGGACCCCCTGTCAAACTTGCCAGTACGTAAACACAATCACCCAAAAACGGGACAGTCCTGATTTTCCTATCCAACATTACAGCACCAATGCCACCACACTGCAGCACCAAGATAAGGGACAAATGTTTCCTTGGCTTGATGATTGTCTCACAAACACAGCATGTGGCACATACCTCATGTGGAACAATTTGACCAATTTGCCCCATTTTGAGTGATATGTAGAGCATGGGCAGGTCTGTAACTGAGAATCCAGCATGGAATCTGCTATGCCATGGTGTTGCAGGAAAGAATGGTAAATGGGGCATTGCTCACCTGCCCACTTCTGGATCCAGTTGTCTTGAACTCCCCCCAGAAGCAGTTGATGGCAAAGCTGCACCCATGCCTCATTCTGGTGAGTAGGGGGCAGAAACAGAGTGGAAGCCCTTTTGAAAATGTTTTGCATTTAGCTCTGCAGCTCCAAATGTCAGCTGAATCCACATGTGTCAAACTTAAGGCCCGCAGGTTGAATGCAGCCCGCCTCGCCATTTCAAGTGGCCCCCAAGAACTTCTCCTTCACACTTTCCTGGGAGTAAGCCTCATTGGGACTTACCCATTGGGAAGTAAGTAATGGGACTTACTTCCGAGAAACATGCATAAGATTGGACTCTGACCCTTGGGAAACACCATTAATGCTAACTTCGGCCCTTTGTAGGAAATGCATTCGATGCCCCTGGCTTAGAGCACAATCCTAACCATGTCTACTCAAAAGAAAGCTCCATTGTGTTCAATGGGTCTTACTCCCAGGAAAATGTCTTTAGGATTGCAGCCCCAGTCTTTAAACTCTTTCATGAAACCCACTTCTTATATCCCTTCCACCTTCAGATGTCCAAAACAATCCCATGAAAACACCACTTTTTAGTCTTGGCTGGGTAGTAGCCTAACCAAAGAGTCATCACATGCCACAACCATGCTTACAACCAGGGCTGTCTCATCCATGATATCAGTTAAAGCAGTCGCATCAGATAGCAGGGGTGCTCATTTCTGCTCCCCACCAACTTGGCTGGCATGCCATGGTGCCACCGTGGGCTTCAGGAGACTCAGGGCCAGCCCTGCCCATGATGAAAGTCAAAGGTAAGGAAGAAGGAAAAAGAGAAAGAAGAGCTTTTGATAACAGTTTACACAATGATTGTGTCTTGTGTATAAAGTACATGAAAGATAGGTTTTTGCTGCTTTGTGGTATCTGGTGGTTATATTGACAACCTGCTTGGATTTGAGCTGCAGACAAACAAACCTAAGCTTTATAGCTGGCTAAAGAAAGTGTTTTTGGAGAGGGTAGGAGTTTGAAGACGAGAGTTTTCTTCTGTGGAACTCACACATTTTAGAGAGCTGTAAACAGGGTGACCATATGTCACAACCACAAAAGAGGACAATGCCCCCAAAATGTAAGACACTCAAGAAAAATGTAGGATATGACAAAATAAAAGCTAAAAATACTCATATATATTGCTTTCATGCGCTTAATTTAAACACTATATTACTTATTATTAAATTAAAAAATATTACATATAATCAGGGTTTTTTTCTGGGGGTACTCAGTGCTGGCACCTTTTTCCACCTGCCCCCCATCCCCAGAATCCAATTACTATAACTCATACGGGGATGACCTGCGGTGACTACTGGCAACTTTTCTCCCAGAAAAAAACACTGCATATAATTTATTACATTACATATAATTTGTTAATTACAAGAAGGCTACATATTACCTGCTTACAAGGAAAAGGAGGACAGTGAAGATTTTTTTTTCCCAGGACACAAGGCTAAAAAAGAGGACATGTCCTGGAAAAAGAGGATATATGGTCACTCTCACTGTACAGTCTTTCTGGGTTCTTTTCTGTTCTGCTCAGCTTGTAAGAATCAATATCATGATAAGAATTTAGTTTTATTATTACCAGTATACATCCAGTACTTTATGGTAAATAATGGAGCCAAGTTCCCATCCTGAGGATGTTACAGTCTAGAATTTTCTGTTGCAGGTAGACGATAGAAGACAAGGAGTTGGAGCAGGGCAGTCGATGGGAGGAAGGTGTGCATTTTATGTGATGGAATGGAAGGCACTTTAATGCTCCAGCACATTAATGCTCACAAGGGAAGCAATCATATAAAAGATTGCTTTTATATGATTTTTCCAAACTCGCCACCACTTAGGGAAGCAAGTCCCCTGCTGCAGGTCAGGGTTCAAACTGGGTCCTGGACTGGACCCCACTTTGAAGGCAACTGGATGAGAAACTTAAGCAGGGACACTGAGTGGATGCCTTGGTGTTTTCATTCCTTGACTCTGTCTCTCTGCCGCAAGCGAACACAATCTTGCTCAAAATGAACGGGTTGGCGCAGTGCCACCGTGCAGCTGCCGTCTTGTGTCTTAGGCCTGCCGTTTTTCAAATGTCAGGCCGAGAGAACCCAGGCGACGGCTGCAAGGGTGCCTCAGCTCTGAGGCGGGTGGGACTGTGGAGAGGGGGGTATGAAGAATCATCACACTTGAGGCAAAGGGAAAGGGGGCAGGGAAGGAAACCGTGTGTCAAGGAAGAGGGGAAACTCCACAAGTCCTGCAGCTGTTGCTAGTGGAGGTGGCAAAGGAGGGGCTGGTTGGTTAGGCATTGGGGGAAGTGGGGGAGCGAGATCCCCTCCATCTTCTTAGCTCCTCTGTGGTCAAGGCAAGAAGCGAATTGGAGACGGAGGCCCATCTGAAGCAGCTGTTCCTGCTTCTGGAAGGTGAAACCTTCTCACACACACACACATACATGCACACATGCACATACAATTATTCTGTGACCAGAGTTAATATAATTCAGCATAAGCTTCAGCTGTCACATCCGATCGGGGACAGTCCCTGATTTTTTGGACTTGTCCAGGGTAAATCCCTGTCTCAGTTTTGTTGGGGGGCAGGGAGGAGAGAGAGAAAATCCCCTTTTGAATTGCACATATGTATACACTGGAGTTAACAAGCATGAATGTTGTCCAATTTATTTATTATTTACAGTATGGCAAATACATGGGCTTATAGTAAATCAGTTGTTAATGTCCAGTCCACCCAGCCATTCAAGGACAAAATGACCTATATTGAAAAAATCAGACACTGGGCTGGTGTGAGCTCTTGATGGACACTCGAATATTCTGTTGAGGAGCACCACAATCACACTGAGGAATAGATACAAGGTTGTCCAATAGATTTTGCACATGAGTGTGCAATAAACTGTATTTTCCATCCCTTGCCCTGCATCTTTAGAAAGTAACGCTCAGGAGGAAAAGACATCTTGACTGTCACACTCATGCATTTTTTATCCCTACCACAATAATCAAAATTGAGTTGGAGTAGTGGTTAGATACTTGTACATAGCCCAATCCAGATCCAAGGAAGAAACACATGTACGCAGTCCCTTCTAACACCTCATGATTCTAACATCTCATTCTTACTGTGCATGGAGGTCACAGAGATGCTTCCCAGGTGACTTTCAGCCAATAACATTCTTTTCCAGCACAATCCAAAGGGCTGATGCAAATCACGTGATGTAAATATGCTGTAAAGCATATCTGAAACACCCTGTGAGGATGAGAGGCCAGCATAGAGAGTTGCAGAAACCTACCTACAGCAACATGGACCTTGCACACCACTGAGTTGAGCTGGCTGATCTTGGCCAGCACAAGGGTCTGGGTGGACGGGAGGAGGGTAGGTGGAAAGCATTCTCGGGGCAAATGTGTGGAGAGTGGATGATGGGTCTGGAACCCAGCATTTGTGCTGGATCTGCTTGGCTCTGTACCACTTCATGAGGGGGCTCAGATCCAAGTAGAACCATTGAGGCGGCTGCTGTTTTACCCAGGGTAAAGGAAAACATCTCCTCTTGCCCTACAGTAGCACAGCCACAGCCTCAATCTTGCTGTGGATACAGCCAGATAAACCAGCCTAACCAAGTTAGGATTGCAGTGTCAGCTATCTAATCAGCCTTATCAAGTTGAGGTTAGCTCCCTAATTAACCTCACTGATAAATAATTTGGTATGATTGTGGACACTCAGCAGCCTCCTTAAAGAAAAGCCAGGATAAACACATGTAAAAATGAACTGAAACGCTGAATGAAGCACAGATCTAGACCAGAGCAACCATATATCTTCTTTTTCCAGGACATGTCCTCTTTTTGAGCTGTGAACTGCCCAATATTATTGCATGTAAGCCATAAAATATTGTCAGGTATTAAACACCTTTTCACACTGTTTGCTAAACACTGTCTCATACTATCTACCTACAGAATTTCCTGCAGTTGAGTCAAGTGTCCAGTTTTTGGAGGAAAGGGAAAGATGCATCAATGCACAACTGAGGTTCTGCTCCCCTTCCCAACTGCCAAAGGTCCTCACTATGTGATTCTCCATAGCATCGCTTGTGCACTTTGTTAGCTGATCATGACGAGGAGCAGAAACTTTATACTGAAAGGTAAGAAAGTCTAGTGGGTGGAGTTACCTCTTCAAAGCACTTGGTAGAAGAAATCCTCACGGGTGCCATTAATCATAATTTATTGGCAGACAGCAGTCTCCAGTTTAAGAACAGAGATGTCTCCATCATCAAAATGGCTTTCCCCTGTGGTAAGCCCCAGGACTGCCTGTTGACCAGTGTCTTGGGCTGCAGAAAATTATCTGGACTGGGCTCATTCAGTCCAACCCAAGCCTCTCCGAAGCAATAAGTAGTAAAACAGCAATGTGGCGGTTTTCTCCTGCCCCGGCTGTTGGCTCCATCTTTCCCAGCCCTAACAAATGTTGCATGGAGTTCATTGGCATGCAAAGGTGTTTAGAACACCATTTAACATTCACAGGTAACATGCAGTAGTAGCTAGTATCTGACAGCGTGTTTTATTTTTGGAAAAGCAGAGATCACCTTTCTTGTAAAACCAGCTTAAGGTGGCTGGATTACTCAATGCTATTTTTTTTCCTCTTACACAACACCAGAACTGGAGACATACACTAAAATTGACTAGAAGGAGAACAGACAAAAGAAGATATTTCTATACCCTGTATGTAATTAATCTGTGGAACTTCTTTCTGCAGGACGTCCTGGTGATACCTGGCCTAGAAGCCTTTAAAAATGGGACTGGACGTTTTATGGTGGAAAAGTCCACGACAGATTATAAGCATTGATGGGTATATGTAACCTCCTGCTGTTAGAAATAGGCTATGTCTGCCATGCCAGATGCAAAAAACTGTCAACAAGATACAAACAGGCATCTGATGAGCAATGGATTGGATGCAGGACACAGGAACCTGGACTAGTTGGGCCTTTGGCCTGATCTACAGAGGTTCTTCTTCTTAGCACGGACATGTAACGACATGTAATATTTGACAGAAGGTGTATTTTACAGACATAAGATCTCTTACATAATGTGAAAACAAGAGCTGCCAGTAGCTGAACCCTTTGAATTTAGAGGTTAATATCAATATCAGCATCAATATTCATAATATTGCATTCCAAAGGAGACTGGTAAACTCTGAAATGTGGACGAATGTTGTGCTTATTTCCTCCAGCTTGCATGTGGGCCAAAAGAAGTGTGCAAGAAACTGAGAGAAACCTTTCTCTCCCACCCCCTGCCACCAACCCGCAAACTGCCTATCCTTTCTTCTCCACTGAGGTGGCACCTACTGAGAAAAGGATTGCCCACACCTAAATTTAGAGGTGGCACCGTGTGTGCCGTTGGCTCCCCCCCACCCACACACTGTGCTCACAAGTGACAGAGAAGCGAAAGAGAAGCGGGGAGGAGGAGGTAACCGGCGAGGGGTGCACCACCTGCAGACAGTCATGAGATTTCTAATTACGGCTGGCACTTCTCTACCCACGAGGAGATCTTTGTTTCCATGCTGGGTTAACCACAGCGGTACCTCTTCTCGCTCTGTCGTCAGTGCAGCTTTCTTCATAGGGAAGTTTGACAACACAAACAACACACGGCAGGTTTGTAACTGGTGTCCCCGAGAGCCTTATCCATGGCTTCCACGGGCACCAAAATTACATGACAAATCTTATAGCAATCGAATGGGCTGTGCTGTGCCACCTCTGGCTACATGTGGAGGAATCACCTTCTGGAATGTTCCCCTATGAACATAGTATACCAAAATCTTTATAAAAAGATCCTCCCTGCAAGAAGAAACATAGGCTGGCAAGGAGAATTCTTTGCAAGTACCATTCTTCCCGGTGTACTAATTTTCTACTTGCAGCGACTTGGTTAGGGCAGGGAGCATGAAAAAAACTCAACAACCTCATTTTGCTGTTTGTGTAGATAAGATTTTTGCTTTTCTAGGCATAGCAAGGCTGTCCCCAAACAAAGTAGCGCACATGATGTGCATGGCAGAAGGTTCCAGGTTCATTCCATGGCATTTTTAAGTAGGGCTGGTACAGGCAAGCAAGACCCTCATCTGAAACCCTGGAGTTCAGACAATTCTGGACTAGACATATCAATAGCCTGAGCCAGCATAAGGCCATTAATATGTTCGGTTTCCTGCAATGATGCTGAGGATTCGAAAGCACACTTTTAATTTAGGAGAAGCAGCCCATAGCCAGGTTTGCAATGAAAATGTTTTGTCCGGGGCCCCCACATTGCATCACATGCAGGCTGAACCCCAAATGGGAATCTCCTGCCACCAACATTTCTTTGCTGACATGGGGAAGCAAGGCTTGGGGTGGGGAGAAGGAATGCAACAGAAGGTAACTTCATGTATTCATCAGAGGATCCATGATGGGACACATGTTTTGCATGGAGAAGGTGCCAGGCTCGCTCTTCAGCATGTGTTCTTTTATGTTGTTTTATTATGCCTTTTAATAAAGCAGCAATTGATGGTAAAGACCTTGCTATCTAAACTCTGGAGAACTGCTGCTAGCCAAAGTAGACCATTCTGCTTTCAATGGTACGGAAGGTCTGATTCAGAAAGACTCTTCCTTATGGCTTTTGTTTGTTTTTGTTATCTTCTTCCATGCAATGACAAAAACTTGCTGCTTGGAATAGAGCTTCTTGTTTCCCTATTGTGCCATTTGGACATTGCTCTGTTTGAACATTGTTTGGACATTGTACATCCTTTCAAGTACAATATTTCCCACCGCTGGATTACAAATAAAACAATAACAAATGGTAATCAGTAAAAGCAGCAACTATTCAAATGAAATTCTGGAAAAATATTTCCAGGGCACTACGTATTGTTCTATTAGTATTAGTATTAGGCTGTAGAGGTTCAGTGGTTAAGTCGCAGTGCCTGTCAACCAGCCGGTCAGCTTCAAGACCCAGTTACAAGACCAAGTGAGCTCCCATCCCTTGCCCAACTCCTGCCAACAAGCAGTTCAAAAGCATGAAAATGCAAGAAGATAAATAGGGACCACCACAGTGGGAAGCATTCTGTGCATCTCGGCATATAGTCATGCTAGAAATGTCTTCAGACAGCACTGGTTTTTCAGCTTAGAAATGGGGATGAGAACTGCATCCTACAGTCAGTCACAACTAACAGTACAACCTTGCAGGGGACACCTTTACCTTTATTAGTACTAGTATTATATTTTCTCACAATCAGGCAGGTGTTATTGACTGGTTTGTTTTATCCAGAGAACAAGTCTTTCCCAAAGGAGGCCTGGATGTGTGGCATTTATCCTTTGATATTACGAGTATTAGTATAAATACTTGCTTTTCCCAATAAAGCTGTTTTTTGAAGTTGATTGAGCATTACTACTACTACTGCTACTACCACTACTATTATGCATATTTATATCCCATTTTGCAATAAGAAATTTCACAAAGCAGAGCAAACCAAATCACTAAATGGCTCCTAAAGGGTTCATTTTCTTAAAAAAAATATGCAGAAGAAATACCAACAAACACTGTGCTGAGGTGAAGAGGAGGTTTACTCACAGCCAGCACTAGAATTTCCACCTCTTGTCTGGACCTCTGAATTAATCCTGCAATTCAATGCACACTTATTTGGCTGTAAGTTGTATGACACAGAGTGTGAGATTTCAAAGTCCCATATGGATGAGATCCATGTACACGTAGATGCAGACTCCAAACCTAGGGCTAGAGCAGAGGTATCCAAACCCCAGCCTGGAGGCCAGATGTGGTCAACGGCAAGGCGCAATGTGGCCCACGGCAAGATCCCTTCATCTGGCCCACAAACCAGCCTTGTAAAATATCTAATATTCTCTTATATTTAAATTCATGTAAATTTATTCAAATTTGAAATGTCAATCATTTTCTAGCCCCCAACACAGTATCAGAAAGATGATGTGGCCCTCCTTGCCAAAAAGTTTGGACAACATGGACTAGAGGAAAGGGGTGTGTTGACTCGGAGACACACATACATGCTCATTCAGGAAGCTGGGATCATTCATCACTGCCGAGCTGGTGAGTGAATTTAAAGATGTTTGCTTTGGGGGCTCAATAATGTCCATCTGGATGTCATTCCTCCAGCACCATCTATCTTGGGAGTAAATCTTCTGTCTGGCAGCTATTTTGTAATAAGGCCACCAGATCTCTGATGAAATTAAATATTATTTTAAAACTTTATTTTTTTTCTCCTAAAGTGGGAAGGCAAAGAGACAAGATCTATTTCAGGTTGTTTTTTTTTTAATTTCTCCCTTCCCTCTACTTCCCCCTCCACCCCCACACACATACATATAATTTTAGTTAGGCCTGGCTCACACATGTGTGTACATACTGTACTTGATTTCTTTAGATTCAAGTCTCTTTCACTTGAATCTGTCTGCAAACCCAACATGAAAAGCACTGCATTTTGAGGGCTGTGGAAGTTCTGCCTGCAGGGAGGCTATCTGAAATAGCCTGTTGTTGCATCCAAATCCTCACTTGACATTGCAGCCTTCATGTGAAGACCATCATCATACTTACCCAATCCATTCTTCTGTCTGACCCACAGGTGCTACATGGCAAAAAATAAAATTACAGAAGTGAATCCTGATGCCGGAGCTTCATTATACCTCACCCAGAACACAATCCTAACCATGTCGACTCAAAAGTAAGCCCCATTGTGTTCAATGTGTCTTACTTCCAGGAAATATGTTTAGGATTGCAGCAGCATTCTTCCACTGTCACTCCACACACCTTTTGTGATCCAGGACCAACCTGTTGCTGTTATTGTTGTTCTAGTAGCACAATCAGTGTAAATAGAACATATGAAAACAAGGAGACGGTTTCAAGGAGCTTAGGGCCCAATCCTATCCAATGTTCCAGCACCTCTGCAACCATACCAATGAGGTGTGTGTTGCTTTCTGTTATTTATCTCCCATCTTTCCCATATTAAAGCAAATGCCCAAAGCAGCTTGCTTTTTCTCCTTTTTGTCCTCACAACAACGCTGTGAGGAAGGTAATCAGACTATCGGTAGGTTTGCCATATGTCCCAGAAACCAGGGACCATCCCAATTTGGGGGGGACTGTGTTGACATTCTGTCTATCTACAGTATTTATATACCGCTTTTCAACTGAAAAGTTCACAACGTGGTTTACAAGAAAATGAAAAAAATTAATAGCTAATTAATAGCTAACATTCTGGCAAAGGGGACAGGGATTCCTGTGCTGATTTTGTGGAAGAGAATTATGGCAACCCTATCTACATGCAGGAGAGTGAAACATGCAGGAGTGTGACGATATAGAATGGAGGACATAGAGCACAATCCTAACCATGTCTACTCAAAAGGAAGCCCCGTTGTGTTCAATGGGTCTTACTCCCAGGAAAGTGTCTTTAGGATTGCAGCCTTAGTGTCTCTACCTTTGCATTGTATAGAAGAGAGAATTTTGGCAGGTGCTGCTTTTTAAACTCTTCTATGTTGAGCTAAACCTGCCTATATTCCCTCTTCTATGCTAGTTAAAGGTAGAGGCACTCTGTCCTCCTTTTTATATGGTCACCCTGAATTTCTTTTCTTCCAGATGGAATCCTTGATGACGTGGTCATCATCACTTCAGGGAATGCCTTCCAAGCTTCCAGCAGGAGTTCTCAGGTCAGCCAAGCTGTAAACAGCAATACTTCTGGCTCTGTTGTCTCATGACAACTTTATCAACTTTCAGTCTCCCATCCATGAGTTATCCAGGTCTTAGCTGCTTTGGCAGCCCTTCACTCAACCATGCCTGCTGAACACTTTCTTTAGGTGGAGGGACAGGCACAGAGGCCTTGAAGTTGCATTATGGCTGCATCGGTGTAGGAAAGTTGATTAAGGCTGCAATCCTAAAGACACTTTCCTGGAAGTAAGACCCACTGAACAAAATGGGGCTTACTTTTGAGTAGACAGGGTTAGGATTGTGCTCTAAGATTGCATCATTACAATCTAAAGACCAAATTTGAAAGAGCAGCTACCATCTTTTTCTCATGTACCAGTCCTGTGAAGTTTGCTGATAAGTGGTATATGAATACAAGTGATTGATTGATTGATTGATTGATTGATTGATTAAGCATGGAGTAGCATTCAGATCTGAAGGTCAAAAAGACTGGGCAGGTGACAGGAGCCACGTTGCATTGCCAAAGAAAAGAAAAAGCAGGATGATGATGAGTTTCAAGGAAGAGACCTGGAAACCCACTAATGTTCCACAGACAGCAAGGGAGAAGAGGATGAGTCTTAAAGATGGCATCACATAGTGGTTCCAAAAGAGGGTATACAGCAAAGAAGGCAGCAAAAAGAGCAATTTGAGCCTGCCACAAATATTGTTGGCTGGCAGTCCTCATTTGAAATGCATTTTGAAAATCACTCCCCTGAACCAATATGATGGAAAAATGCAACTAGTAGGGCACCAAACTAAATAAGGGGAAGCCCTTTCTGAAGACCTTGCCTGAGAAAGTAGCAAAGTCAAAATCCCCTCCGCTAGGTTATGTCGTATAGTCCTGGGTAGCTACACTTTCTCTTAATTCTTTCATTAAGAGACAATTCCCCTTCTCTGTGCAATCACATAGAACCGTGTAAAGGATTTCCTGTACAGTACACAGGCAGAATCTGTACTCGACATTTGTAAACGAGGGGACTGCCACCTGAAACCAAATGAAGAAGAGGGTTCCCTTCCAGAGTCTTCAAGAAAGAGCTCAGTGGCACCAGCAGTGTCTTTCCCACCCCCTCACTTATTCTGTTGTGGGCAACATCATCACCCTGTAACCTGTATTTATTTGTAGGGATGCTTTGCATCCCAATTTTCCTCCTGATTTTTGAGTATAAAAGTATCTGCTTTTGGTTTCCAAAATAGAAACATTAGGAATTTTCCAGTTTAGCTCAGGGGTGCACAAACTTTTTGGAAGGACAACCACATCATTCATTTGACACCAGAAGAAAAAAATTAATTTACAATTCAAATTTGAATCAATTTACAAAAATGAATATATTAGATGGTATCGAATGAATGAATGAATGAATGAATGAATGAATGAATGAATGAATGAATGAGTTCAAATTGGTTCATGAACACTTTCTAAGACTGAGGCTGCAATCCTAATCCCCAGTATGGCTGGCATAAATCCCAGCACAAGTCCTGTGCTGTCCTGGGGGTATCACAAAAAAACTATAAGGCACTTCTCTACCACTCCTAGGAGGTTAGGCCAGTGTACATACATGTGCTGGCCTCACCACACCACCACGGGAATGGGGAGACAGGTGAATTATGCTGGTCTAACTAGGTTCGGATTTCACCGTGGGGAGGGCTGCATGGAGAATTGTTGCAAGGAGACATCCGCCCCCAGATTGGGTTTTGGCCACCCTGGTTAGCTCTTTAATTCTGAATTTTAGACAGTACACTTTGCATGTGCCTTTTGTGACCACATTCTGTTCTTTTAGCTCATTTGTCTCTCACTCCTCCTCTCTATTACAAATGTCCACCTGTACATTGATACAATGTTGCAAAAGAGCAATCTAAATATGATGGTGTGAGCAGGTTTGTTGAGATTTTTTGGTGGGGTGTTTTATATATGCACAGGAGCACAGCAATAACAGAAAGGATTTTGATAGCATCAGAATTGCTCTTTTGCAGTGTTTCATCATTGTGCATCTGTAATGTAGAGGGGGTGTAAAGATGGAGTGAAATGGAAGGAACTTAAAGCTGTGGCTAACTGCTTGTATCCCAGGAATGGAATTAATTTTTAAAATACTCCTCATTAAACCAAAGTAAAGGAAAAGTGGGACACAGTGCAGAATAAACTTCTGGAACTATTAAAAAAACACAACGGAGAACATTTTGCTATCCATTTGGATTTGTTTACTTCCACTCACAAAAAAGGGATCTTGCTTGCGCTTCTCTCACCTCGGAAATCAACTCACTCTATTGTATCTCAACTGCCTCTTTAAATTTGCCGAGAATAATAAATTAAGTTTAAGATGATGAATCAGCGGGAAGGGGCCATATGATCATTGAAGGCACATAAGTCTCTTCTTTGAGTCTCTGATGGTGGCCTCCTTTCATAGGGACCGGAAAACACAAATTCATTACAGATGATTCCCCTTCTAACAATGAACAGTAACCTTTGCTTATTGCATTTTAAGTTCTCCCACATGTCCTTCTGTATCTCATAATGGTACCTGCTTTGCAACTTTATTTAAAAGTGATAGATTCATCAGATAAAAGGTGGGTGATGAATCAACCAAAAACAACACTTAATGGATGTACAGTATTTACAATTCTAATTCAGTTGTTTCGGGTAGGATTGGAGCAGGTTTATTGCTTAGTAGGTGGAATGCTTGCTTGACATGCAGATGGACCTTGGTTTAAGCCCCAGCATCTCTAGATTATAACTTCCAGATCTCATAGAATATTTCTATGTTCTTCTGCTAGTTGAAAACACTTTTTGAGTTGATGTGGTGGAATGTGGCAACTTGGTCTTATATCGCTTATAGATCCAGCGTGGCAGAATCTGATCTGAGAGTATGTTTTGGATGCAGACTGTCCCAGGTAGCTTCCATCCTGAACATTCTGGGAAACCCTATTGAGCAGCTGCAGTTCAGAGTAAACAATGCTGAGCTCTCTGGACTTAAGCTCTGACTCAGGAGTCAGCAGCTGCAGCTCACATCTGATCTCATGGAGAAGGTCCTGATCATCCCAGAATCCAGATCACAGTGTTTCCAGGCAGTGCGCAGAGAAATCCTCCTCTTGCACCATGCTCTCGGTGGGTTGTGGAAGGGAGTGGCCCCGTAGGGAATGGCAGCCTTCCTAGAGCCGCCAAGTATTCTTCGTCAAGGCTCATTAATTTTGCTTGGTGGATGTTTGGAAGCCTTCCTTGGGGGGTCATTCATTATCAGTGACAGACTCTGACAGAGCTCTGGTGCAGCCTTGGTGCTATTATAATTCTATCAACTGAATTATGATAGTAAATATCTCCCCATGGAAGGGAAGGAGGGAAGGAAGTAAGAAAACATGGGGACCAATCTAGCAGCCAACCAACACAGAACTGGTCTTCTTTGAGACAGATTTGTCATGGAGGTGATGCCAATTTGTCTTGGAGGAGGGCCAATTATTGTTGGCCCAGTCTCAGCAGGTGGAGACATTGGGTCAGAGGGGAATGTTAGGTCCTCAGAGAAAGGATATCGTAAGAATCTGATAGATGTGCAGAGACGGACAGAAGGTTGAAGAGACGGACAGAAGGAATGGATGGATACAGTGGCATAGCTAGGGGGAAGAGCAGTCAATCGTGGCGGGATCCTCACTGAATGGCCTCTCCCCTTTGGAGCCATTCCAGGCAGAGGGAGCAAAACAGAGCTCAAGGAAACAGTGGCCAGTCATGCGCTTGTCATAACTTATACCGTGGACCACACATGAGCTGTGATTATTTTTCTAGCTATTCCTACAGGGCATCCCAGGTCCAAATTATTCTGGCCCTTGACTTCTGATTGACTTAGGAAACCTATGAAACCAAGCTCCCCGTTTTGGTTTTCTGATATATCCTGTCTCAAAAATATTACCTGTGCCAGATCTCAAAATGCTGAACATGTGCATGTGAATCTGTTGATATTCAGAGACATTCTAAGGTCATTCTACAATTCCAGCCAACAGTTACACTAACTTCTGATAGCTTTGATACCTTTTTCTGTCTGAATTTAAATCAGGGAATTGAACCATTAACAGAAAAGTTAGTACTGGTTTTGGTATATCACTATTTTTTAACCTCTCTAGTTTGGTTCTAGGGCTGCAGTATTTATATACCGCCTTTCAACTTAAAAGTTTACAAAGCGGTTTACAAAGAAAATAAAAAAAATTAATGGCTAATGGGTCCCTGACCCAAAAGGGATCATAAGATACAAAAGAACACCAGCTAGAAGCCACTATAAAAGAGGTTGTTGGATGAAGAGGGCCAGTTACTCTTCCCCTGCTAAATAAAAGAGGAACATCTACTTGAAAGAGTGCCTCTTGCCCAGTTAGCAGGGGTGAGAAACTTGGAATTGGTTCTGGTCCTCCTTAGATAGAGAATAATAAATGTTTTTTCTTGCTATGCTGTTCATGAAAATATAAAGATACAGATATCTTCCACTTATATGATGGGTTAGGGACTCACTGGACCATTGTTCAAAAGTGAAAACCATTGAAAAGTGGAACCCAAACTTTTTTGGTTTATAAATGTTGCTTTCTTAGCTAGCAAATTGCAAATGTCCCTTTTATCTTTCACACTCCTGCTACAACACAAAGATTTCTGCAAATGGACTCTCATTAACTCCTTCTGGAAAGGGGTTACGCCAGGAACGACAACATGGGGGAGGACAACTTTGGCCTTTAGAACAGCAGAAAGATGCACTGAATGAAGCAGAACATGCATTGGATGAAAGAGTTCTGGGTATAATTGAAAGGTGTTGAAAGAGCGGATCGTCAGAAACAAACTGTTAGAAAGTGGGTGATACTTGTGCTGATGGAGAAAGTGATGCCAATCAATAAGAGGAACAGAAAGAAGGCGAGTGAATGGAAAGAGAGCCCATCTGTCCAAGGAAGCGAGAAGTCAGCACTAAGGTATTTCAGCCACAGAAGTTTTGGGATGCCTGATTCATGGTATGACTAAAAGCTTATTCTGTTGAGCTGCCCGGATAAGGAGAGAGGCTGGCATGCAATCTCTGGGTGAGGAGCCAGGAAGGTTTGCCACCATGACTTCAAGTTAGATGGATTGGCTATGCTCTAGCAGGGATCTTATATTCATCACTAGTAACAGCCTACAGCTGTTGCTTGTGTAGGTACAATATAACAACATTCATCAGTAAAAAAAAACCACCCCCCTTTCCAGCATCTCAACTGCCCTTTTGCCACCTCTCTCTTCAATGGCTCTCAATTGCCCCCTAGCCTCTTCTCAACTTGGGCTGCAATCCTAAAGACACTTTCCTGGGAGTAAGACCCATTGAACACAATGGGGCTTACTTTTGAGTAGACATGGTTAGGATTGCACCCTTGGCCTGGTGTGTGTCCCAAAGACATCTGGACATGCTAATTTAAATGGGAATTGAATGTTGACAATTGCCTCTCCTCAGTCTGCTTGATTGGCATGGAATGTTGGACAGATGTGGACACCCTAACACACAGGTTTTCTGTAGAAAGGTGCTGCCATCCATCCATGGACAACAAAGTACCATATACCTTTCCCTCATCCAACAACCAATAGTCTCAAATCTGTAAATGATTCCCCCCTTTTACGGCAGCTACTACTAGGAGATTTGATCTTTCATCCTTCTTCTCCACCCACTTCTCAAATCTTTAATGCTGTTGTCAATTTACATCTGTGACTGTTACCTCTCTGCAATTTGATTGCTACCTTGGCTCTTTGGTCCACTTAGCTTTGTATTGTCTATTCCCAAGTAGTAGCTTGTTAGGTATCTCTCAAATAGAAGCCCTTTTTCAAGCTAATGACAACAGAGATTGTTTTAACTGGGGGTGAAGGTGTCAGGGATTGAACCTGGAACCTCCTGCAGAGAAAACCACTTGTTACACCACTGACGATGCTAGACCACTGTGGCCCTTTCACAATGAATATATAGACTGCGTGTTAAAACCACTTGGAGCATGTCAAGCAGCTGTGAGTTGTGCCCCCAGTCACAACTCATCCTTGTGATGTCACACTGTGACGTCACAGAATGTTTTCAGATATTCTAACAACTTTAGGTACAAGCACCAGCCATATTGTGTCAACCTGAGTTAACAACATTAAGGAGTGTTGACAGGTGGGACATAAATCCTGTGCATAGGTTTAGCATTACTGTGACATCACAGCAGGTCACCCAGTATAAAAGGGATTTACAGACATGTTGAAAAATCAGTCTTTTCTCTATTGCCTATCAAATTTTTAAAAGTGTTTACCACATTTCCTCTCCACAGGAGTTGTTCTGTTACCACAATTCCTATTGTTGTTAAGATATTAAGCAAATGAGTGCTATAGATCTGTTACTGTACAGTGTACACAATAGATGAAATAAAGGAGAGTAAGGGAGGGAAGGGATGGATAGATGGACGGATGGATGGACAGATGGACGGACAGACAGACAGATGGATGGAAGGGACAAACAGTGGCATAACTAAGGGATACGTACCACAGGCATTACAACACACCTTGTAAGCAGTACTTCCAATTGCCTTCAGAGCCATTCTGGACAGCAATGGCAATGTGGTCCATTGCCATTACTGCCCACAGTGGCTTTTACAGTAAGTAGGAGGCGGGACTTACACAGCATGTTGCAATGCCTGCATTACTGCAATGTTTACTGCATTACCACCTCCATAGTTATGTTACTGTGAAGGGATACATTGATGTGCAAGGAGAAATCATAGGCAGATAGTTGTGCAAAGAAGAAAAGTTCTTGGTAGACAGATGATGTGCAAAGCGATTGATGCAAAGCAAAGAAGAATGGCGTGTTTTTCTCTTGCCTAGTAAATGAGGCCCAGTAAATGAGGCAGACAAAAATGTGGGGGAAGTTCCATACCTCCTGATGGAGTATCTGGTGAACGCATTTCACTCTGAACTTGGAAATGTTGTCAGAAAATAACTTGGCTACCAGTTTGCTCCTTCAGTATTAGCAAGAATGAAGTCCAGATTCATACTCGTAACTGAGGTCTTTTCCAAGGGTGATTATTGGTTCCCTTTTGTTTGAGGATTGCAAGGTTCTAATGTACAACATGTTGATTGTACATCACGTTGTAATGTACATCACATTGACTGTATGCCCTGCCAACTCTGTTGGGCTTTTCTCTAAGATGGCTTTATCCATCACTTGATGCTGTCTAGTTCTTCCACACAAAACTTCTAGTTGTGAGACTGAATCACTGCGTTCCCCTGTGCTACAAATACTGCCTATCTGCAAACTGTCCATCAAAAGCCTCTAGAATTGTTTGATCAATTTGCATCAACAGCATGTCACTTAATATGATTTCTTGCAAGACTATAAAGTTGGAGGTTTTTCTTCAGCTGCATTCCTTTTCACACTTACCTGGGAGTAAGCCCCATTAGCTGTAATGGAATTTACTTCACAGTAGACATGCTCAGGATTGTACCTTTCATTTCCTTCATAGTCCCCGTTGGCTGCTGAAGGGGACTACAAACTCTCTGCCCACAAAGACTCATTGTGACATCACAATGCTTTTATTAAATTAAATTACAAGATACTTTATTTTCTGCTTGAAATAAATATGTTTTCTACACAGCAGACAGAAACTTACATGACAATTTCCTTAGTGATGCCATTTCAACTTCTCATTGGTTCCATGTTTTTGCAACTTGATATTAAAAGGCACGTTTTGCCATTAAATGCTGTGATTGGGGGGGGGTGTTGGTGGGATAGAGCAGTGCTCATGTGTGATGAAAATTGAAGTATGTGATTCCAGCCAGCAGATTTTTTTTGTCTAAGAGCTTCTAAGCAGTGATCTATCCAAGGAGTAAGAACTAGGGAATTTCATCCATGGAAAGAGGATATTTGCAGTTCCATTCCTTTATTGTTCTTCTAGTTCAACCCACCTTTGATTCCTCCTTAATTCTGGTATAATTAAGAGAATTTCTAAAGTTAATTATAGAATTGGAACATTTACGGTAGTTTTCAGTTCCTTCAATGTACTGGTATCTTTTTCCCTTCTGCATTACAAACACGCACATTTCAAATGATAAAACAGTCTATCCCTACAATCCAGAGTAACTACAGGAGCATGTAAGAGATATTATGTGAACTCATAGTTACTGCACCACCCAATGAAAACCTATGGGAAATTCATGTTGCAATCCAGAGCAAATTGTTCTTACACTGGAGCAAGGACTCCCCGTAGTTACTCTGGATTGCGCCCTAGATGTGACTGTACATATTATGGCCCCATTAAGATTTTTTTGGATGCAGTGTTTTAGGCTGCAATCCTAACCTCCATTTAGGCCTGCATAAGTCCTATGCTGACTGGGAGAGTGTCACAAAAGTGCCATAAGGCATTTCTGCCCCACTCCTGGGGTTGTTAGCCAGTGCATAGGCATACAACGCTCACCAGCCTCTCCACACCACCATGGGAATATGTGTCGGGTGAGTGATGCTGGCCTAAATTGGTTAGGATTGCACCCTTAGTCATGTGCAAAAGTGCTCCTGTATGTACAATCACTTCCAAATGGCTTTGTTGCAGTGTTTATTAACAAGTACATGTATCCTCTTCTGCTGTCCTTACAACAACCCTATGAGGTAGATGAAGCTATGAGTGAGTGACTGGCTTCAAGGTCACCCAGGAAACTTCATGACCAAGGAAGGGTTTGAACCTAGATCTTTGAACCTATGAATTCCTAAACCACTACACCATCCTGACCTTGCTGCTAGATCTAGAAGAGGTGGGGAAAGTTGTACGTTTGTCTACATGTTATATATACAGCTTGCTGTGAAAAGCACAGGAGCAAAACCAGGATAAAAAGTTGGCAATTTTATGTTTATGCTCATTTTATGTTCAAGAGGTTTCAGAACAACCCCACACTTTCTCCTTCGCTGCTAGTGTATTGCAAAGGTTGGAACAGGGCTGAAAAGTGAAATGCCAGATCTGGGTGTCTCTGTCCAGAAGATATTTTTTAAATGACAAAGTTTCTAATCGTGTCCCAATGTTTCAGAAGGTTTGTCACGGGTATGGGAGAAAACATTTTAGCTATTTCTCGGGCTGTAATCACCACAGCCTATGTTTAAAACCAGGTTTCTCGGTTCCAAAGATGAAAGCAGGGTATTTTGACAAAGCTAAAGGAGGCAAAAACATACCACTCATTTAATTCACTAAAGTTAAGTCAGAGTCTATTTTTCATCATTTAAAAAAAAAGTTTAGCTATATTCTCACCCTTCCCCCCTTTTTTTACTACTGTCCTGAAATATCAGCTAAGAGGGGATTAGGTCTGTAATTCCCAAATGGTCTGCCAGAGTGCATCAGTGTGCCACATGCCATGTGAAATAAGTGTAATGCAATAATTAAGCCTTGCAGAAGCCAGAAGAAAACTGTACTCCTCCATCACAAAATTCCCTTTTTGCCTCTCTATGGATTACTGCTAGGGTGTCCTCTGGGAGCAAAGCAATTGCGTTGTGTCTTGCATTGGCTGGCGTAGGAATCTCAGTGGCTTAGTAACTAATGATCTTGTAGCCCAGAGCAAAACTCAAAACATTGCCCCAGAAGTGATGTCGCAACTGGAAGTGACATCCCTGGACCTTTAAAAAAATGGGGAAAAACCTGCCTCCTCCTTCTCCCCAACTACCCACTTGTACTGGTGCCTAACCCAGCTAGTGACATAGGTAAGGCATCTATCTGCTGTCATGGGTCAATGAAGATTTTATATCCGCCCACAGCAAAATCAAATTTAATTAAATAATTAAATAAAAAGCGTGCCCCTTAAATTATTAAATAAAAACTGTCTGGGGCAAAGAGGGATGGTTATTTTCTCCCTGCTAAATATAAGAGGAGCACCACTTAGAAGTGCCTTTTTACCCAGTGAGCAAGTCCAACTGTATTATGATATATGGAAATGAGAGCTGAATCATATTAACACATTATAATTTCCATATTGTATCATAGGCTACAATCCAGAGTAACTACGGGAGCACGTAAGAGATATTATGTGTACCCGTATTTACTGCACCACCAAGTGAAAACCTATGGGAAATTCACATTGCAATCCAGAGTAACTTGTTCTTACTGTGAAGCAAGGACTCCCCATAGTTACTCTGGATTGCACCCATAATTACATCTCATTGACTCTGAGAGTAATCAAGTCTCATGGATCAGTTTTGAATTAAGAAAATTCATGTTTTTGTCCATAAGCAGTTGGTGTCAGCCATAACTTTTGATAGAAAACACATACAGTGGCGCCTCGCATAACAAGCGCCTCACATAAAGTATGTTCCACGTAACAAACAAAAATTTCTCTAGGATTCTGCTTCATGTAACAAACTGTGCTTCACATAACAAAAACACTCGTTGGCAGTTGGAGAAGACGCGCTGGCTGGCAGCCCTTTTAAAAAGCATCAGGGCTGCCTAGTGTACCCGCCCATAGCAAGAGCAACATTTCTGCGCTTTTCCTTCTGTGGCAGGGCATCCGCTGGGCAAAGGGAGAGAAGAGCAGTGAAGAGGGAAGCAGCTCAGGGCTAGCCAGTAGGGAGTGGGGGAGAGAGAGGCTCAGGATGAAGAGGAGAAAGTGGGGAGACACTTGGAAAGTGTCTTGGATTGCAGCGTCCTAACCATATCTACCCAGAAGTAAGCCCCATTGTGTTAAAGGGGGCTTACTCCCAGGAAACTGTCTTTAGGATTGCAGCCTAAGCCACATAAGAATTTGGTTTCTTTGTAGTGATGCCACAGGGTAGGATTTTGTTCCAACTCCAGAGATTCAACAGAGTTGCTGACCCTCAAAAGAAACTGCCCATTGTGTTTGTTGTTATAATCTTGCCCCCACTAGGCAGCACTATCTCTGCACTGGGTACAAATCGATTAAACACTCTGAACTGAGAATCAAGCGATGAGTCTTCATCATGTGCCTCTTGATGAGTCTCTGCATTTGGACAACCTCCTTCCAACTGGCTTCCCCTGTAGACTCATTTGTTCTGCTGCTTATTTATGTCACACCATCTGAAAGATCCAATCCTATCCAATGCAGAAAGATAATAGGATTGACCTGCCTCCAGGGAAGCTGGGTATATCTCCTTCCAATCAGCCTGCACTGGAGACAGCCTGTCCTGGCTTGTCTTTGTATCAGGATCACATGTTCCTCCCTGACAAATACACTGGCCTGCCCTCCACAATGCTGCATGTTGCCTTCTTGTGTGATATTCTATAGCAGGGTTGTCCAAACTTTTTGGTAGAGGGCCACATCATCTCTGTGACACTGTGTCGAGGCTGGGGAAAAAAGAATTTACATATATGAATATATTAGATATGGAGGGTATATGAATTAATGAATTCAAATCAGTATATAAACACTTTCATACACAAAGAGGAGGTGTGTGCAGCCTCCCCAAACCTCAAAACACCCTCTGGAAGTTCACTTCTGGAGGATTACAGGCTTGCCTGTGGGCTGGATGGAGGGGTCTTGTCACAGGCCACATCTGACCCCCCAGACAGAGGGTTGAACACCCCAGTTGTATAGTTGCCATATGTGAAGCAGAAGACATTCTCAGCTAAGTGGCTCATGCTTGGAAAGACCTGAGCCAGGAAAGACCTGAGTCAGCCCCAGATTTCTAACACCTGATGTGGCAGGCCAAATGCTGCCCCTTCTCTATGCGACAAGCACTGTATCTCCACCCTAGATTAAGAGAAAGGGGAGCAGTGACCTGATGGTGTGTGCATCCCTTACTATGCCAGAGAAGCCACCAAAGTTGATCTCATGGCTGGCCCAGGTGACCATATGTCCTCTTTTACCAGGACATATCCTGAATTTCAGCCTTATTTCCTGGGGAAAAAATCTTCATTACCATCCATTTCCTTGTGAGAAGGCAGCATGTAGCCTTCTTATTATTTGTATTATTACAAATAATAAATTATATGTAATAAATTATACGTACCGGACTACCGGTAATAGTTTCAAATTTAATCTTACGTGATTTACAGCACTCCTATTTGTGGCTACTCAGAAGTCAGTTCCGTTGAGTTAAGTGGGGCTTACTCCCATGAAAGTGCAGCCTTTGTGGTTGCACATTTCTAAAGACACTTTCCTGGGAGTAAGACCCATTGAACACAATGGGGCTGTCTTTTGAGTAGACGTGGTTAGGATTGTGCTCTTTGTGTTTAAATTAACCCCAAAGCAAAACTGGGGTTTTTTTGCAAAATAAATGAGTGTTTTTAGGATTTATTTTGTCATGTCCTACAGTTTTCTTGGATGTCCTACATTTTGGGAGGCCTTGTCCTCTTTTTTGGGTTCAGACATTTGGTCACACTTTGTTGGATAACGTATTTAAGAGCAAACACTGTTAAGGTCCCGTTAAGGTCTTAAGGTCCAGTTCAACAGATGTTAACGAAGACAAGTCCTAGTGTTGGGTGGGATTGTTCACAACTAACAGTGCAATCCTAATCTTGTCTACTCAGAAGCAAGTTCCATTGTGTTCAATAGTACTTACTCCCAGGAAAGTGTGGTTAGGATTGCAGCCTGAGTGTGCCTAGGCTTGCAGCCTTAAAGAAAGCCTTTGTGGTGCAAGTGTGAAATGTCCCTTATGAGTTTTGGAGACAATGGATGAAACCAAAGTTTTCAAACTTTGGAAGCTAACTCAAGTTAGCTTTTTGTTTGTTGTTATAAATCTTTGATCTTATATTTTTGTTTTTGCAACGGCTTCAAAATAAAAAATACATGCAGATATAGTCACTTGGATCTGAAAGTTACCCAGAGCTGAAAAGTTTCAGAAAGAAAAATGTGACTGCAGCTTTAACAAACCTCCCCTCCCCCTCCCTATTTTTCTCCAGAAGTGATCCTACACTTTTTTTTTTCTTTCATTCTTTTCTCTCCACTGCTGGTCTATGAATCAGCCCCAGCAAAGCCAAACAGATTGATTTTTTGGTTGCCTCCAGAGGCCTCACAAGGAACAGAAGGGAGTGGGGGGAGGAGAACTTGCACAAGCAACTTTGTTAAATAATGTCCTGCTTGATTACTTTCACATCAAGTAAAGTTTATGTATAAGGATGATAATTTATTAAGTGCCGTATCTGTGCGCATGGCGCTTCTCAAAGAATCAGAAAACAGGGCCCTGTCCCAAAGGATGTCTAATCTTAGGCTGAACTCCTAACCATGTCTATTCAAAAGTAAGCCCCATTGTGTTCAATGGGTCTTACTCCCAGGAAAGTGTCTTTAGGATTTCAGCCAAAAAGAACAGGATTTTCAGTGACTTGGAAAATTGGAAACAATTTTGGCCAATGCGAGATTGGGGGGGGGGGATCTCCGATCCCTGTTGCCTCCCTGCATGATTTTCTGTTCCTTCCTGGCCTGATCTGGAGTACCCATTGGTGACACACTATTATAGACTCTCAAAAGAGGGTACCCTTTGAGCTCCTTTTGGTCTCCAGATTTGGTGTAATGAGTTTGTTCAATCACACCCTTTGCAAAGGCAGAGCAGAACTACCAGCCCTTAGGCTGCCTGTTGTGTCTCTGTATGCCCACAGCCCTGTAACATGATCCTAATTGCATGTTTCAAGTCCCATCAGAACTAGAAAGCCTTGATTCTCTGTGAAACATGGCTAGGCAGTTACAAATAATTTTTAGCTGGATCGGTGCCTTTATACTTTATAAATGAAAATATGGCCCATATCCTAAAGTCAAATCAAGCCCTTTGCTCCAGAGAAGTTAAGGTGACTTTCCATAAGATAATACTAGAGCAGTGGTTCTCAATCTTCCTAATGCCATAACCCCTTTATAAGTTCCTTGTATTGTGGGGACCCCCAACCATAAAATCATTTTCATTGCTACTTTATAACTGTAATTTTGCTACTGTTATGAATCGTCATGTAAATATCTGATATGCAGGATGTATTTTCATTGTTACAAATGAAATGTGTGTTCTGTGCACACATTGAACAGAATGGGATTTATTTCAGAGTAGGCATGCATAGGATTGGGCCCTGAGGCTGTCAGTCAGCCCCAGTGCACGCGCTGCTACAGCTGGAGGGCTGGCAAGCCTGACCTGGCCCCCTGCACCAGGGGTCTTTAGGCGACCCCAAAGGAGTCCCAACCCCCACTTTGAGAAAAGCTGTACTAGAGGGTGACATAATTGTGTGGACCTGTAACTGCTCTGGATTTTGCCCTATAACACTTTTAATGGTTGCAGTAACAAACAGAAAGAAACAAACTAATCATGAAAGATGATGTTTTTGTAGAATGTGTGAATTAAAATACACAATACAGTACACACAAATAATTACAGTAACAACCACATTTACTCTAATGCACCATCAAATCTAACGCACCGCCATATTTTTAAAGGCTTGAGATTTAAAAATGTTTACTTGTGATTATAATGCACAGTTGTAAAGCAGGTATGAAATTTAATTTTGCTGCATATAATAATGAGTTTTATGATTATAGTAAAATGGCAAATGGATTTATCTTAGAATATTTGCCTAACTGCACTACTTTATACAACAATGGGTTTATGTTACATTTTAATTACAGTATAATAAACTGTTGAACTAACCCTACAATCCAGAGTAACCTCAGGAGCACGTAAGAGCCATTTACGGCAACGTAGTTAAGGCACCACCTAGTGAAAACCTATGGGAAATTTGTATTGCAATCCAGAGTAAATTGTTCCTACGTGGGAACAAGGACTCCCCGTAGTTACTCTAGATTGCGCCCTAAATACCAATCTATACTTATAATAAAAATACCTGTATTCACTCAAATCTAATGCACCATCTAATCTAATGCACACCTTGATTTGGAGGCTAAATTCGGCAGAAAAATAGGTTATATTTAAGTAAACAAGGAAAATGCTTGGAATAATGCTTCCTCCAGTGAGGAGCTTGGGTTGCAGGTGCAATTTTTATTCTAACAATACAAAGGGAAAGATGTGGCACTTTAATTTCATAAACTCACCAGCTAGGGTTTACACTCTGTAATCTAACTACTTTTTCAGGTTGCCAACTGTTTAGCTGTCTTGAACACCAACTCTCAACAATAAACATATTGTTTGCGGAATCCAGCTGGATGAAGCTGGGCCTGGTATGAGATAATGCTACCTGCTAAGATGAACAGGTCAAACAACTCTGTGGAGGTCTACTCAGAAGTAAGTCCCATTAGAATCAATGGTGCTTACTCCCAAGAAAGTGTGGATAGGATTGGGAGGTCAGAATACAAAGAGTTGGCTTTTTCTTTTTCCTCCCTTTTTGTTTTTGATTGAAAAATCTGCAGAAATTAAATGTTTTCCAAAAGACATAGGCTGCAGTCGTAATCACACTTTCCTGGGAGTAAGTACTATTGAATACAATGGGACTTACTTCTGTGTATACATACACAAGATTCCACTGATAGAACCTGGGGCCTGTAAATGAGTTGCAACATTAATTTACAATGCTGCACCTAGCACTAAACAGCTTTATCTTTCTTTAAAAAAACAGTATTAATAAATATGATTAAATGGCTGTAGTTTTCCCAGGAGTAAGTTCCATTGACTATAAAGTGACTTACTTCTGAGTAGCCAAGCACAGAACTGGGCTTTGTGGCTGCAATCCTATTCACACTTCCATGAGATTAAGCTCCATTGACTATAATAGGACTTTCTAAGTAGATAAGCATAGCTTGGGCAGATTTCAGTAAGTTAGACATATCCTATGCCCAACGCTATGCAGGTCTACTCAGAAGAAAGTGCCATTACAATGAATGGTAAAAGTGGACAGGGCTGCAGCCTCAGCTCCAGCCTGTGCAGGTCTACTCAGAAGTAAGTGCCGTTACAGTGAATGGGGCTTACTCCCAGGTAAAAGTGGACAGGGCTGCAGCCTCAGCCCCAGCCTGTGCAGGTCTACTCAAAAGTAAGTGCCATTACAGTGAATGGGGCTTACTCTCAGGTAAAAGTGGACAGGGCTGCAGCCTCAGCTCCAGCCTGTGCAGGTCTACTCAGAAGTAAGTGCCATTACAGTGAATGGGGCTTACTCCCAGGTAAAAGTGGACAGGGTGCAGCCTTAGCCTGAAGAGCCAAGGGATGCTGTTGTATGTCCATGTAGCCTTTTGCCCCCTCCCTGATTACACCATCAATTCTGTCTGCAGAAGAAGAAACAAGAGAATCTCTTTGCAAGAGCCCCCAAATTCCGCGCGGGCGGGCGACGTGAAACAGAAGAGCGCAGCAGCTGCCTGCAGGGCCTCCCCCTGCTCAGTGGGCGAAGAAGGGCTCACAGGGTTAGGCAGGCGGGAGGGAGGGAGGGTGAAGGGGAAGGAGGAGGAACGCGCGCTCTGATTGGTCAGCGCGCCTGCCATCCAGAGTCTCCTCCTCCTCCTATTGGGTGCTGCCCCGCGGCCTTATCATTCTATCTTCTCGGTGCTCCCATTTCGTCACGCTGCCGCTGTCCTTTTCCCTGCAAGCCTTTGCTCGTCTCCTTCCGCCAGAAAATGTAGTGCCTGCTTATTCTACCCCTTCGCCTGCCTCCTCCCACTTCTCCCAGGCCACGCCCACTCCTCTCCCCTCACATTGTGCTCAGGGGGAGTCACTGGGGAAAAGGATACTAGGAGTTCCATGAAATTAATAGAACAATACAATTGTGCTCATCTTAACACTAGGAGAATAAATCAGTGGAAGTCCTAGGCAGGTCTACTCAGAAGTAAGTTCCATTGAGTTCAATGGGAACTACTCCCAGGAAAGTGTGGATAGCAGTGCAGCCTTACAGCCCATGCCTGTGCATGTCTACTCAGAAGTAAGTTCCACTGAAATCAATGGGGCTAACTCCCAGGAAAGTGTGGATTGGAGTGCAGCCTTACACCTGAAACCTATGCATGTCTACTCAGAAGTAAGTTCCATTGAAATCAATGGTGCTTACTCCCAGGAAAGTGTGGATAGCAGTGCAGCCTTACAGCCCAAGCCAATGCACGTCTGCTGAGAAGAAAGTTCCATTGAGTTCAATGGGAATTACTCCCAGGAAAGTTGGGTAGGAGTGCAGCCTTACAGCCCAAGCCTAAACATGTCTACTCAGAAGTACATTCCATCAAAATCAATGGGGCTTACTCCCAGGAAAGTGTGGGTAGGGTTTCAGCCCGAATCAACAGCTGAATTTAAGTTGTAAGGAAGCCCTTCATCCAAAGCAGATTTGTTTATGTAGCACACTCACTTTATGATATAGACTTTGGCTACAATCCTGAAAGATTAACAGGAGAGTAAGCCCCATTGACTATGATGGGGCTTATTTCTGAGTAGACATGTTTGGGACTGGGCTGTCAGATGTCTAAATAAATACTGCTGCTGGCTCTCAGCCATGAAAGCTAAATGGAACCTCTGTGATCAGAAACAGTCTATCTCCCAATATTCAATGTGTTGATAATCACAATCAATTAATAAAAGGTGCTAATTACAAACAATAAGTGGGCTGTTGCTTTCAGCCTGTATTTGTATGGCCCAATATTACCGTAAATACATACATAATCCCAGGCTGCAATCCTAACCATATCTACTCAAAAGTAAGCCCCATTGTGTTCAGTGGGTCTTACTCCCAGGAAAGCATCTTTAGGATTGCAGCCACAATGAATTAATAGTAGGTGTTAGGTACAAACAATAGGAGGGTTGTTGCTTTCATGTTGTACTTGTACAGCCCAATATTAAATATATACATAATCACAATCAATAATAGGTGCTAAGTATAAACTATAGGAGAGTTGTTGCTTTCATGCCGCATTTCTATGGCCCAATATTAAACACATACTATAATCACAATCAATTAATAATAGGTGCTAGGTACAAACATGCCACATTTGTATGGCCCAATATTAAATACATGCATAATCGCAATCAATTAGTACAAACAATAGGAGGGTTGTTGCCTTCAGGCCATATTTGTAGGCTTCCAAGAACCTCCATGTACAGAGACTGTGTACCTGAATCTGATGAAGGGCTGTGTTGCCTTATTTGTGGGTTTCCCAGGGGCATGTGGCTTGATGCTTTTGGAAACAGGATGCTGGTCCAATCCAGCAAGGCAATTCTTGTGGAGGATGACCCAATTCTTGGTTTTCCATTTCCCTCTAAAAAACAGGAACTGGTCTGATTTGATATGTTCTAAGATCATCAGCGGCTTTTAACCTCAATGGAGTCTCCATACACAGGAGTGATCTACCTCTAATGATAACTGCTGAGGACCAGCAACCCTGTGTAGATCTGATGCCTTTGAGCCCGTCTTATATGTTTGGTGCTGATCCAGCAGGGTCCTTATGTTCCCCTGCTGTGGCAGTAGACTGGAAATTCCTCCAACATGGGGTCATGCTATATCCTTTGCCTGGAAGCTCCCAGCTGAGTTTGGGTGGCATCATGCTGGATTAATTCAAAGAGCAATTTCCCTAGGAACCCATGTTCAGTGGTTATGGGCCCATTCAAAAGAAATGCATATGTTCTGTTTTGCAACACAGCAGGTGGAATTGGAGGGGTTTTCTGCAGAATCCAGCAGGCCTCTCTTAGAAATTCAGCTGTGAGGCCCATGTGTGGGGCCTGAGGGTGGCAGATGTAACCTGCTGCTTAACAGGAACTCTGTCAAGTTGGGAAAATGTCCCATAACAATATTGGGATTCTGTCCACTTCTGAAAATTATAAGAGTCCCATATTTTTTAATGACATGGGGTATTTTTTGCATTTTGGGGGAAGTATGTTCAGTGGGACTTATGGGCATCCTTTTATGTTATACATATTGAGAGTGGCGCAAGTGGTTAAGGTGCTGTGCCTGTTAACCAGCAGGCCAGGGTTCGAGACCCAGGTCAGCGCCACAAGACAGGGTGAGCTCCTGTCCTTAGCCCAGCTCTGCCACACCAGCTGGATCCAATTGTATTGGCTCTGCCTTTCCATTGGACCAATTCAGTGGCATGAAGAGGGGGGATTTGCTGCTTGGGTAACAGCCTATCCTCCATAACAATCTAACCCAGGCTTTCGTGCTGTGTATGCAGCGCCGAGCATGATACCATAGTCTTTCAAGACTGACAGAGGCCTGCTATTGAGGGAATGTTATGGGGGAGAGTTGACAACATCTAGTGGAGATTCTTTTCTGTACATGTTTTAATTAAAAGTATGGGGTTATCCATTGTATGGCTTGTGCTGAGATCAGTGGGGGATTGTTTTGGAGGACCTGTGGAGTTAATAGGATGTGTTTGCTATTGAGGTGTGGGGTTCAGGAATGGCAGATTAAATAGGAGCATATGCTGGAGAATTGGTCTGTGGGACCTGTGGACACTTGTTATGCAGAATTCACATATCTGTTCTTATGGAGCACTGTGGAGTTAAAGACGTTATGGAGATGCTCTCACCATGGGGCATCTGTTACACATAGAGCACAATCTTAATCATGTCTACTCAGAAGTAAGCCCCATTGTGCTCAATAGGTCTTGCTCCCTGGAAAGTGTTTTTAGGATGGCAGCCTTAATAGAGAAGTGCATTTTTCCACTAGAGGCAATTCTATTTTGTGGTTTATGCAAAACCTATTAACTTGATGTATATAGTTGTGTAGGGCTTGGGGACACTCTGCTGGGAGGGGGACATTCCTAAAGCCCCCTAATGCTGTGAAGTCTGTTCCAACAAGGTGTATGTATCTTTTATAGGAATGCAAAAAGCTACTTAACAGGAAATTTGGGAGAAGGGATGCCTACAACAGGACACCAACTAGGTGCACAGTGAAATCCCTCACTATAGGATCAATTTATAGTTGGGGGAGGGTTTACGAGTTTAATTTTGTGAATAAAAAAGGGGATTCTCCATGAAATCAACTTGGGGGAGAAAGTTCTAGCAAACCTTTGACCTTAAGGGAGGATGACATTCAATAAAATAGGAAACACCTTTTCCACTCCTTTTCTTTTAGTGAAGAGAGAAGGAAAAAGGAGAGGGGAAAAGTGAAAGGAAGTTAAGAGAGGGAAAAGGGAAAAAATAGGATGCAAAGAGGGAAGAAGATAGAAAATATCTTCCTGTTGATTTTATTGAGGAGGGTGTCCTTACACCCCAAATTTCCTTAAAGAACTTCATATAGATTACTATAGATATGATCTTTATACAGACCTTCCTATGGATTTTTAAGGGGGGTTGTCCTTACACCCCCTCAAAAATTTCCTAAAGATCTTCAGATAGATAACTATATGTCATCATATATATATATATTTTTTTTTGGAGGGGGTGTCCTTGCATCTAGAGAATAGTCAGTAGGGAACCTGTTCACTTTCCCTTCCACATCCCCCCTTCAAAAGAGACCAGACTATTGTAGCAGCAGCAACAGGAGAGGAAGCTTTGCTCCTCCGATGTCTCCAGCTTCTGGGTCTCCCACTCCAGACGCCAAACCCGGATCCCTTCCCCCCATCCCCAAATATTGGGAGGCGGGGAAGAGCCTCGTGGGCAGATCCACCACTGCCACCCCCTTTTTCTCCTTTCTGCTTGTGCAGCTGGCCTGCTAGCGGTAGTAGTGGCGGCTGCTGCTGCTGCTGCGGAGGGATACGTCGGGGGAGGGGGGGAAGGCCTTGATGCGTGTGTGTCTGTGTATGTGTGGAAGCACAAGAGGAGAAGGAGGAGAGGGCGCCTGCTTGTCCCTCTCTCTCTCCGCTTGCCCCAGCGAGCAGCGCTGCCGTCGGGGGGTGGTGGAGAGGGGGGAGACTGAGTCCCAGCCAGCCAGCCAGCCATCGAGTGAGTGGAGAGATTCCCACGCACCATGAGCCACTGATCCGGGTCAGCCCCAGGAGGAGCAGCACTTTGGGGATTCCAGGCTCCCCAGGACGGATGGAACGTTGAGGTTGCGAACGTTCGAACGCCCCGTCGCTTGGAACGTTGAGGGGCCGGGAAAAGAGAGACATTCAACAATTCGATCGAACGTTGGGAGGCGCGGATCGAACGTTGGGGCGCTTTGATCTTTTGACTCTCGCTTTCCTTCCTTGGGCGACACTGTAGCCATTTCCGTTCTCTCTCTCGCTACATTGTCAAGATCCGACGACGACGCCGACGACGCCTAAGAGCCGCCGGGAGAACAATAGGAAGGCAGGAGGGGGAGACCGGGGCGCTGCGGCCCCCTCCGGCTGCGCCCCGGGGATTTCCAACCCTGTCTCTCCCCCCCTCCACGCCCACTACCAAGCTGAGCAGGTAAGCCCTCGTTTGGGGGGAGGGAGTGGGGGGATGGTGGTGGAGGGAGATCGCCCCCACTTTAAATGTGGGGGTGCATTTAATTTTTTGGGGGGGTCTTGATGGTGTTTTAAAATCCTGAATCTTTAACTTCCATATATAAAAGGAAGATTGGATCCCCCTCCCCACAAAACTAACTTTAGTTCCCATCCCCCTCTAAGGAATCTTTCTAAAAATTAAGGGGATTCCACTTCCCTACTCTTCCTCCCTCTCCTTTTCTTTCTTCCACTCCATCTCCGGAAGTGTTATTAAACTTCATGGAGCTGGAAGTTAATGGGGTGAGTTAGGGGGGCTCCCTGCACCCTCCACCCATTGATAGTAATATATGTGGAGTTATTGCTTATCTCACTACAACTGTTGTAAAGTTCTATGGGGAGAGGATTTAGTTTGGGGGGGAATTCCAGCCTTCCCCCCCATCTTCCACTCACTCCCATTTTCCTGCCTCGTGGACTTTATTGTAGTTAGGAGTAAGAAGCAGAATTTACAATGGCGGAGTGTGGGGTGGTGGTGGTGGTGGTGGTGATGTGTTAATGAAGTTCCAGAAGTTTTTTGTTGTTGAGGAGAGGATCAGATTTTCCACCCCCTTTGGGATTTGGGAAGCTTATTGTACTTGTTTGCAGATTTTTTAAAAAACTGAAAGTGCTGGAAGAGGGTTGATTTGAGTTGGGGGTACTCAGGAGGTTCTTTGAACTTCATACTTACAACACTTCCAAAGACCTTTAACATTCATCTGAAGTGCAACCCTAAGCATGTCTACTCAGAAGTAAGGCCCTTTGTGTTCAGTAGTACTTACTACAAGGAAAGTGTGTCCAGGATTGCAGCCCTGTTCTTTCTTTCCTCACTCCATCTCACTCTTGTGGGAGGACTTGGGCAATCATAACTATATCATAGGTTTTTTTTATCATAGTTTTGATCTGCTTCTCCAGATTTTCCTTTATTATAGTTTATAGCCACCACAGACCCCCAACCTGCTCCCCCCACAAGTCTGGCAAACAAAGTTAGCAACATAAGAACATTGGGAGTAGACCATATTTTGCTAGGCCTCTACTGCAAGGATAAATGATTGCCCCCTTTTCTCTTTTAGACCCCCCATTCAGATTTTCCTAAGACTGGGGAATACAAACCACAAGCCCCCTGCTTCCCCACACATACTTTTTCACATCCCCACTTCCATCAGATTTACTTTGAGGGGCTGCTTGCTGTCAGGAAGGATCTCATTGTTCCCCTCCTGCAGAGGAAAAGGACATTTAAAAGCTCAGGGACTGGAGGAAATTATGGGATAAA
Organism: Cryptoblepharus egeriae; assembly: GCA_030015325.1. Lineage (NCBI taxonomy): Eukaryota > Metazoa > Chordata > Lepidosauria > Squamata > Scincidae > Cryptoblepharus > Cryptoblepharus egeriae. The sequence goes on along the minus strand of JAREYC010000015.1, from coordinate 871,253 downwards.
TATAATTTAAATATTTCCGGATTTTTTGTTTGTTTGCCATTCACTATTGAGAAATGAGACTGCAGGTGAACTTCTGAGTGAATTATTTTGCAAGATTATGCATGTGACCATTTTTAGGATGTTTTTGGAATTGGTTGAAATAATGTTAAGCCTTTGGGATTTCACTATCTGGGGGTCCTCTAGTCTTTCAGACTCTCCTTTCTAATTGTGTGCATGTATGTGCAGAAACTAGGGCTGTTTAGGGGGTGTAAATCAAATTAAGTAACTTGGTTTTGGAGGGGTTTTAATCAAATTCTCTTTGGACTATGGTAGCAATTTGTGCATGAAAATTGTGTGTTTGGTGTGTAACCATTTTCTGGGCATTTGGAAGGGGGAATCCCATTATTAAAAATTCTGAGTTGTGTTTTCATCTCTTCCATCCTTCAATCTTATGGCGAGGATTTAAATTTTATGTGATCTACTACAGAATAGGCGTATTTTCAATATACTTGTATGTCAGGTCTGTGCGAGTCCTAGAGCACAATCCTAATCATGTCTACTCAAAAGTAAGCCGCATTGTGTTCAAAGGGTCTTACTCCCAGGAAAGTGTCTTTAGGATTGCAACCCTAATGTATCGTACACATATACATTATTTATAAGGTAATAGAAATATAATGTATAATGAAATGTGATATAATACATATTTTATTTTAATAAAATAGAATGTAATATAATACATATTTATACATAATATGTAATATACATAAGTTATGTATATGTGTGTCCGGGTGTGTGTGTGTTTGTTTGTGTGTGTGTGTAGTTTACATACACACACACAGTATTAATGAATTCTAAGAGTGGGTTGTTGGGGTGCGGATTCTTGCCTGGGATGAAAACATGACCAGTGCTTGGATCTGTGGGTTGGAGCACCATCAGTGCAAATATTACCCCCAACTTCACCCCCACATTTTGTGTCTTATTTCCTTACAATGCAATGAGTGAGGGGATTGAGGCTTGAAACAGCAGCTGATGGGACTCTTTGTGTGTGTTGCAAACTTTCTTAGGCCAATGCACAAGGCAGGTCCCCATCCCCACATTGCTTTTTGTTGAATTTCTGCAGCCACCTGTCTTGATCTTTCTCTGGGTGGAAATATATGATCCAGGCTTTTCCAGGCCTTTCTTGCACTGGAAGGCCTGTAAGGATCTTGGTGGCCCTGTCTGGATTTGGGGAGGGGGGCAGGGGGGAGACTTGGGAGGGAGGAGGAGGGGAGGAGAGAAGAGGAGGACCTGGTGCTGCAGGGGGAGGATTCTGGAGAGCTGATTCCCTCTTTGTCCTGAAGCAATAAACTTTGGTAGGAGGAGTCCAGAGAGAGTCAGGTTGAAGTGCATTGTAGGCTGTGGGGGAGTTGGGGGGCAAACAAGGGAGGCAGAATATAAGGGATCATTTCCCCAAACATGCATCCATTGCCATGGGTAAAAAAAAATTCTGGCCTTTTCTGTCCAGACCACCACCATTGAGTTTGCTCTGGTGTGTGTGTGTGTGTGTGTGTGTGGTTTGGGGGGGGGGGGTGAGAAGGGGAGTAGACTCATCCAGCTCACATGTTTTAATCCCTACCAATCTGAGCAGGGGGAGGGGAGGGAGAAATCCTTGTATGTATGATCAGAGTCCTTGGTGTAGCTATGTGCTCATGCAAGCACTTGCCTCTACCTTTTACTGGGGGGGATGTTTTGGGAAAATACAGACAATCAATAGTGGCTTCTCCTTGCTACTTGATCAAGGGCGCATTTGGTGCATGGTCGGATAGCTTTTCAAGAAATGCTAGTTGCTGTTTGCCAGAGCATGGAAAATTACTTATGATGTTTGATTTAAAAGAAAAATACTGAAGTCACTTGGTATCTTAAGTATTGTGGATCTTTCTGATTCAATGCATATAAGCTGGCCAGGGCTTGTGTGTGAGAGTGAGGGGGGCACTGTATTTTCTCAAATATAATGTGCACCCTATACAGTACTTATAATCAAAATACTGTATTTACTCAATTCTGATTAACATCAAATCTAATGTGTACCCTGATTTTGCAGACTGAATTTAGCTGAAAAAGGTGAGTGTTATATTTGAGTAAATACAGCATTTTGTTTCTGCAAAAGCTCTATTCGTTTTAATTAAGCAAGGTGTCATTTTCTTTTAATGACAAATGGGCCATACCTACTGTGATGGGGCAAAAAGATCTATGTTCCCAGAAATAACCCACCATTAACTTCCCTATCCCCCAGAAGCTGATACGTGCATATTATTATTAGATAGGTGTAAGTATAGCCCTTTCGTCTTCTGGATCTTGGTAATATCATTTAGACTAAGGCTGCAATATTAAAGACACTTTCCTGGGAGTAAGACCCATTGAACATAATGGGGCTTACTTTTAAGTAGACATGGTTAGGCTTGTGCCTTACGTGTTTTGAGTAAGGTTCAAAACCTTCATATTGAGTCCCCACCCCACCCCTCCAAAAAAGATTTTCATCTTTAATACTTTCATATTGGAGGGACTTTTGAAGCCAACTATGCTAATCTTCCCTGTTAGATTGGCTTTGAAACAAAATATGGGCCAGATGTCTTGGTGACATTAACAACACACTTCTGCTGCACCAGAATTCCCCCCTTCGAAATTCCAAAGCATTATGTATAAAAGACGTGTATGTGAGGATTGGTTGTGCAATGCTATACATGCTCAGAGGAGCAAGACCCACTCTGTTCAACATTTACTCACTGCTTACTATGCTTGTATAGGGCTGGAACCTTTGGTGAGAGCACTCTCTGTTTCCCCGTGGTCCAGTGTACTAGTGGTGCTATTCCCAAAGAATGAGATTGCAATCCTAACTCCCAGTTAGGTTAGCATAAATCCCAGTACAAGTCCCATACTGGCCTAGGGGGTGTTGCAAAAGTGTTATAAGGCACCTGTGCACCACTCTTGGGGGCAGGGGTAGGCCAGTGCACAGTCATGCGCTTGATGGAGATACATCACGGGAATGGGAACAGGGAGCAGGTGAGTTGTGCCATCCTAATTTGTTAAGACGAGAGGATAAGACCCTTCCCCCAGACTAGAAAAACTGACACAATGGAAGCCATAGAGGAAGGAATGGGAGATGGAGGCTAGGGTACATTGAAGAATGCATGGTGATTGCAGTACATGAAAATAGGTCCCTGCCCCAAAGTGCCTACACTTTAGAAAAATAGACTCGGGGGATCCAAAAAAGGGAAGAGAAGGTGAAGGCAGAGGGGAAGAAGTTGCATTAATTAGTTTTGCACAGTTCAGCTTGATCACAGTAGGGTAACAGGACCAAGGGGTTGTACCAAAGCCTTTCTGGAAAAACCTGGACAACTAATTACAGATGCTTAAGAAGTTCAACATTAATAGCATTGTCATCACAGGACTGCTCCTATTACCTAAAGGACTTCTGTTCCAAAAGTATTATTAATCACTTGAGCACTCATAAGTAGCCACAACTATAATATCAGGGCCCAAGGTGTTTTATATAAAACAGCTCTCTGCCCTGAGGAAGTTACAAATCTAAATTGATGGAGCAGCTAATTGGGAGGGGGAGAGGGAAGGAGTAGTAATGGAGGAAGAGCCGGAATGTGTGTCAAATGGGTGCATAGATGCAACTATAGGTGTCCATTATGGTATAAGCCAATCAGGCAAAAAAAATCCATAGCATGGCCATCCAGCTACTTCTGGCAAAGCAGTTAACATGGCACAAAGATGGTAGTTCTCCCTTTTTTCTCTCCAGTACATACTCAGATAGGCTGTCTCTTGGCTGTTATCAAGCACATAAAAAGAAATTATTGGGTTGGGTCCAAAATACACCAAATTCAGCATCTTCATTTCAGTCGTTGCCAACTCAATCTATTCAGGATGCCCACAAGCAGAATATGAAGCCCTCCTCCATTTCATCTCTGACTGGTATCAAAAGATGGACTGCTTCCAAACATGGAGGTTCCATTTAGCCATCAAGACTAATTAGCCATTGAGAAACTGATCTTGATTTTGTGTCTTGAACTCTACAGAGAATTTTTTTTAAAGAAGAGATTCTTAGCAAATGACAGGTCTCTTTTCTTGTGGCAGGGAGTTCTACAAGTTAAAAAAGTCAGCACAATCTTATACGTGTTTACTTAGACGTGAGTTGCATGTTAGCCAATGAAACTTACTCCAAGGTATGAGTGTTTAAGATTGCAGCATTTGGTTCATCAGTCGGCTTCATTGTTGGGGAACTCTGCAATCTAGTAACTTGATTTTCTCTGTGAACAGCTTAGTATGTGTGTGTTTTGGGTACCAGCAACAGTGTGTATGAGAAAGATTGATTGATTGATTGATTGATTGATTGATTGATTGATTGATTGATTGATTTGGTAGATTGATTCCCTAGCCCTAACTCCCTGAAAATGTGTGGTTTTTTTAATTTTTTGGTTACCAGCAACAGTAAGTCTGTAATGCAAGCCTTTACCCTTAAGCAAATATTCATGGTCATTATCAGACAGCGACAGTATGTACCAAGATGCCATATGCTGGAAAAATCAGTGTCCTTAACAGCACAATCCTATGCATGTTTACTCTGAAGAAAGTCTTTCTCCCGGAAAAGTGCATGAACTGCAGCCTTATAATGTTAAGGGATTGATCCAGCTGTAGTGATGGCCTCCATTCATTTTAGTGGAGCTTGTGCACCAAGGCTTACTGAAGTTAATGGCGGTGTACTATTTTTGTGTTGTTTTGTGTGTTTTGTTTTACACCGGCATTTAGTGAACTGTGCCCATGTTACTAGCAGGGAGTCATTTGGTTCCAGTTCAGGTTCATCAGTTTGTTGTTTTTAATGTTTCAGTTCAGACATGAGCTTTAAGAAGTCTGGTGACTTATTGGACACTTTGAATTGTTTAGATCCATTTTGTGCAGAATAATGGCAAGTTCATGTGCTTGTCACAGAACAAACTCGGAAAAATACTAATGAGAAGTAGTTAAGAAAAAATGATTTTAAAACTTTGGTGTGTTAAAACCTTATTAAAATTTACATACATACATACATGTATATGTATATATAGATTTTTTGAAAAATGAGAAAATCAAATCTGAATCATACAATCTTCACTACATGAAGATGGAGCTATTATTTTGGACTGGTGATGGCTCTGTGTGTTTAGGGATCCAAGCAAGGTTGCCCTCTTCGAACCCTTTTAAGGCCAGGATGGAGCAAGTGAGCTTCATGTGCAGTGGATTGAGGCCATGTTGGGATTAGGTGGGCAGTGTTGGGTGTAGGTGTTGGGAATGGGCAAGTTCAAAACATCTCTTGGATATGAGGCTCACAATTGACCCTTGAGTCGGTTCTTCTCTCAGATTAAAGGTACCTCAAAATGTGAGGTGAAGAACCATTCACACTTCATCTATGGAGGATGGGTAGGTTAAACATGTAAAAGAGAGAAAAAAGTAATCTAAGCCTGTGGAATGTTGCTGGAATTTTGGTGAGGTTTGTGGTTGAACAGAGTTTCCAGCCTGGCTCACCTTTGATGTCCATGTCTATCTACAGTATTTATATACTGATTTTGAACTAAAAAATTCAAAAGGTGGTTTACAAAGAAAATGAAAAAATAATAGCTAATGGGTCTTCCATCCAGCTCCTTGTGGTGCCCTCCATGGACATGGCCCCAAGACAATCTCTAAATTCCAACTATTGACCAACACAGGAGAGAAGATAGCAGAAAGATGAGCGGAGTAAAGGGTGTATGTTGTGAGGTGGTTGGGAATTTAGCTTGGCACTGTGTGTAATTATATGTGTGTGTAATTATATAATATGATTATATGATCTTGCAAGATCTTGCAGCCATACACATGCTACATATTACACTGTACAAGTTATACTGTACTATATAAGTTATACACTCTCCATAAAGAAATGCATGTGTATATACACAAGTTATATATGGGTAACCAGAGAGTGTGAGAGAGAGAAAACACCATCTGTGTCTATAGCATCTTACAAAGAAGTAGAGGTAGTTTTGTGCTGCAAGAGGATTGCAGGCTAAATGAAATAAAAAAAGTTGGAGGCCAAGGTAAACTGAGGGAAGATGTGTATAAATGAAGTGCATATCTAGACTTGGTTACAACAATGAATGGAGACAAAATATCATTTTATTAATTGTATCCTGGCTGACAACATGGAAACATTCCTAGAACAATTTACTGGATTGTCTTTCTGTTGACCTACTATAAACCACTTGTCTGTGACAACTGCCTCCAAACAATCAATCCCGAACAAATTTAGTTCTTTGTCCTTTAAGTTCTGTACTCGATTGTCTCTGGAAACCACTTGTGAACTTTTTTGTTGGAAGAACAATATCCAAATATTCTTAACTAGCAAAATGTACCTGTGTTGCTGGAGTACAATGTCCTCCGTACACCATACCCCCATTGCACAACACCCTCCCGTTGCGCAACACCCCCCTATGCATATCGAACCCCCCCATGCACATTGAGCCCCCATGTGCAACATCCTCTCATGCGCAACATCTAGCATGAACATGAACCCCTCATGCACAATATCCTCTCATTCATACCATCCCCACATGCGCACCATCTTCCATGCACACCATCCCCCCAGCAACGAGCCCCCATGTGCAACATCCTCTCATGCGCAACATCTAGCATGCACATGAACCCCCATGCGCAATATCCTCTCATGCACACCATCCCCACATGCGCACCTTTCTCTAGGCAGACCCCGTCCAGTGCATCCCTCCTTCCCAGTGCTTCAGGCACCAAATTGCTGGATGTTAATCAATCTTCAAATATTCTTAATAATGCGTGTATTATGTAGGTTTTGTTGGGTAAGTGGCCTAGTGACTTGAGTGTACTGTACTGATTTTGCCATCCTATGTGTATGTACACTTTGGCCCCAATCCAGAGAAAATTTGTTGGCACTTAAGTTCCTATGAAATCAGTGAGATTTGTTTTTGGAATTTGCTTTCCTTAAAACTAATTGTGAAGACTCTTGCTGTTCATTTCAATAGGACATGAGATAATAATTACTGTCTTTGGGTTGGGGTACTTTAAGGAGGCAAGTGAAAAATATCTTAAAATTTACTGTTATATATACTGTTATCCAGATGGCATTGCAGAGCTAGGCTAAGGACAGGAGCTCACCCTGTCTTGTGGGGCCCACAGCCCATATATATAATGGGCTGTGGGTGGCGCAAGTGGGTTGTGAGCTCCTGTCCTTAGCCCATCTCTGCGACGCAGCTGGATCCAGTCGTATTGGCCTTGCCTTTCCATTGGACTAATTCAGTGGCGTGGAGAGGGGGGATTTGCTGCTTGGGTAACAGCCTATCCTCCATAACAATCCAACCCAGGCTTTTGTGCTTCACATGCAGCGTATGCAGCGCTGAGCACAATACCATAGTCTTTCAAGACTGACGGAGGCCTGCTTTATACACACACACACACACACACACACACACACACACACACACACACACACGGTATATATATATATAGAGAGAGAAAGAGTGTGTATATATGTGTGTGTGTATCTATCTATCTATCTATCTATCTATCTATCTATCTCTCTCTCTCTCTCTCTCTCTCTATATATATATATATATATATATATATATATATATATATATATGTATTTATAGATATACTGTGTGTGTGTGTACACACACATGCACACACACAAACACACACTTTGAAATTGTATAAAAGAACCTGAGATTTCTCTTTTTGCCTGCCAGGCAAGTTCACAGGTAATCCACATTTGTCCAAAGAACACTGTCCAAAGCAACATGTGGTCCAGGAAGAGAACCTCAGCTTCTATGACTAATAAAAACAAAACTTTCCAAACATCTTGGTCCTTGCAGATGAAAATGCCAAAATGAGGGTGTACTGGATAAGATGTCTATGGATAATTGTGCCATTTTTAAGTTCTTACCCCTTCACTCACAGTCTGCTGCTATCCACAGCAGATTTCCCACTGGCCCAGGAGTAGTGAAAACTGGCAATGAAAACCAAATGGGCAAGAGTGTGTGTGTTCAATAAGACACTTGTTGCTACCTCCAGAATTGGCGAATTTCCACATTAAAAATGGACTTTTAATTCAGGGAAAAAAATTGTAAATGTACATGAAATTTTACTTTATTTTTGGGTGCTTTTGTTCCTCCATTTAAAAAAAAATATTTTTGTCTTTCCCTTCCTCCCTCTCCCCCCCTCCTTTTCCTCTTCCCTTGTTCTAATAAAAAGGACGGACACCGTTGAATCTGTGGGAATATGAACCAGCAACAAAGAATGGCTGCAGCAGGAACAGATAAAGAACTCAGTGACCTCCTGGACTTTAGTATGGTAAGTGATGCCGAAGGGTGCTGGGGGGTGTCAGAATTGGGAAAGGGGGGGCTCTTTTTCAATGATCCCTGTTTGTTCTAGCATTCCCTTGATGTCAAAAAGGGGTGGGGAAAACCCGTAAGTGAGGTTAAACAGGAGGCGACGGTTCACATGCACCAACTTGTTTGTTCGTTGTTGGAGTATCAAGGGGGACCCATAATTGCTACAGTCTCCTTGTTGTGAAGGCTTAACATAGGCGGCTGGCGGGGGGGGGGGGGAGAGAGAGAGAGAAACAGAAAGGAACAGATAATCACTCCAGCAGTTTCCACTTGGCGAAAGGATGGCCAACAGGTTCAGCCGATGACATGAAATACTTCCTGGATTGTAAATTGTTTAATGTTGGTTTTGCCACATTATGGTGTCCTTCTGCTGTCATCTGGCCAATGCTGGGCATGCTTTGTTAGGACTTACTTTGGAGTAAGGTCTGTTGAGTTAGCTTGGACGTGCTGCCAACTGAGCAGTCAGAGGATAGCGGTGCCAGTCTAGAACCAGTTCCCCTATTAACCAGGTGATTGTATAACAGGTGTTGTAATGTACAGGTTCATGAAGACCATGCGTTGTGCTTCTCTCTTTCTTTCTTCCTTTCTCTCTCTCTTTCTCTCATCCATGCCTTTCAGATGGAGGCTGAAGACACCCATGCTTTTTTGTAAATGTGTGATTTGGTCTGTTTTTGCAAATGCATTGGATTTGTTCTCTGTGTGCGCAAATTCCACACTGCACCTAGATATGTGTCAAGATCTGAATTGGACACATCATTCCAATTCTCCTCTCCTCAGTTTCCCATTCTGAGTTAAGCGACAGACCGAACAGCCAGAGTATTTTTTTTTAAAGCAAAATCCACTGGGCAAAGCAAATCCACCATCACATTTTGGACCTGGCAATTTTTACAAGCCATCTTCCCCTCCAGTTCTCGAAGCTCCTGGAGACTGAACATCTCACACACATGGATCATGGCCCCCAAGCTTCATGATATACTGGGGAAAAAAATTAGGGCAGGGCTGGATTGGACTGCAGGTTTTATATCAGAGCGGAGGAGGAAAGTCTACTTGGCAGGTGACGTTGGCCAAAGTTGTGTCATCCATCCTGAACTTTGAAGGGTGTGTGTTCTTGGCTTTTTAAGATAAGGAACCTTCTTGGCTTGCTGCAAAGAGGCAGAGAGAGAACCACCACATCAGGACGAGAGATAACCACAGCATGGAGAGAGATACTACAGTGGGCTCTTTTTCTGGTTTACTTCCACCCTGGTCAAGCAAGACTTCCTTGAGCTCATCAGCACCTTCTGGGAATGCAAAAGATTATCCTTGGATTGGCTGGGGAGATGCAACTGCTTCCCAAATGTGGTGGACTGGGATGTGGGGAGAGCTATAGGATCTTGATGAATTCTGCCTAGACCTCTTTGTGCTGCTGTGCTGTAGGGTGTTTTGGTCTTGTACATGGACCATGAATGCACTTGCTCCTCCTGCTTTTTGGGAACTGTAGTTCACAGCTGCTGCCTGTGCAGTTAAGATTTTCCCTCCACAGTGTCTAAACTTTTTTTTCCTAATCATTTACATCTAAAAATTTACTCATCTATAGAAATTTACATGATCGACTAATCAGGTATATCTAAATTTTTGTAATAATGTATATCTACTAGATTAAGTACAGAATTACAGCCTGTATGGCTACAATCCCATAACTTTTCTAGGACTTAAAATGGGACTTCTGAGTAGACATACATGGCAGGGGTGACTTGATATCATAACCAAAAAGACAAGCTGCCCCCCAAATGTAAGACACTCAAGAAAAATATAGGGCATGACAAAATAAAATGTAAAAACACTCATATATATATATATATTGCTTCCTTGTGGTTAATTTCAACATTCTATTATTATAAAATTTAAAACTATTCCATATAATGTATTAATTACAAGAAGGCTATATGTTGCCTGCTCACAAGGAAAAAGAGGACAGTGAAAAAAATTTCAGGACAAAAGGCTTAAAAGGGGGACGTGTCCTGGAAAAAGAGGACATATGGTGACTCTTCATGCATGGTATTATGCTATAATACTGTACATGCATTCTAAATTCGCTGGTGAGGCACCACAATTAAACAACCATAGCTCTGTGGTCAAGACTATGCTTTGCATGCAGAAGGTCCTTGATTCTGCCCCCAGCAATAGGAATTTCTGGGAAGAGGCCTGGAAATGGGATCTGTGCTGGAGAGCTATTGCCAGCCAGACAGTACTGGGCTGGATGGGTTACTGATCTGACTCAGTGGAAAGCAGTTTCCTTTGCTCAGTTCTTGCGGGGTTGTTTTTTGTTTGTTAGTTGCCTGCATGAAGTTTGTCTCAAGGACTTACGTAAGCCAGATTTTAGAGATGATTGAAAACTTGTATGGTTTCTCAGATGATGCATTTTCCATGCCAAGGACTGCTGAATGAATTTAGCTTTAAAATGGCTACAGGTGAAGCAACCCAGAGGCTGTGCATCTCTGGACAATGTACTTCACAGTCTTATATCAAGTTATAAATACAGTGGTGCCTCACATAACAAGATAATTTGTTCCAGAAGCATGCTTGTTATGTGAAACGCTCTTTAGGTGAAGCGGATTTTCCCATAGGAAATAATGGAAACTCAGACAATTAGTTCCACAACCCCAAAAATATTCATATAAAATATTAACTGGATGTAAAAATGATGACAAAACACTGGAATTGAATTCAAAACCTGCATTCAATGTGCATGATCCTATGAAGTCTACTTAGCTGCAATCCTAAAGACACTTTCCTGGGAGTAAGCCACATTGAACACAATGGGGCTTACTTCTGGGTAGACATGGTTAGGAGGCTGCAATCCAATCCACTTTCCAAGTGCCTCCCCACTTTTTCCTTCTCTTCACCCCGAGCCTCTCTCTCTCCTGCTCCCTTCTGGTTAGCCCTGAGCTGATTCCCTCTTCTCCACTGCTGTTCTCTCCCTCTGCCCAGCAGACGCCCAGCCACAGAAGGAACAGCGCGGAAGTGTTGCTTTTGCTATAGGCAGGCACGCTAGGCAGCCCTGACGCTCTTTTAAAAGGGCTTCCAGCTGGCGCGTCTGCCCCAATTGCCAACGAGTGTGCTTGTTAAATGAAGCAACACTTGTTATGTGAGGCAGAATCCTAGAAAAATCTTTGCTTGTTATGTGGATCACTTGTTTAGCGAGGCACTTGTTAAGCGAGGTACCACTGTATAGTGTTTGCTGCTGAGCATTCCCAAGAGGTACGTGGGGTAGCAGTTCACAATAGGAGGGTCCCAACCACCGTGCATTTTGATAGTGGTCCATTATAAGCACTTTTGGGTCACTATTTTGTTTAATTTTGAATTAATTCATGTTTTCAAAAGTATTTAATCCTCAGATATTTATATTGGGCTGCCTATATGTGTCTATGCCCCTTATGCTCTGGGTAGTCCAGTGAAATTTATCTGGTTATCCCACAGGAAGATCAGAAATAGCAGGCAAGCTTTCATCAGAGGCACCTTCCTTCATCTGAGCACACACCTGTAGAGAAATGGTCTTGAATGAGCAGATTGCTGTCACCATTCATATGTTCCCTGCACATGCGTAGGCTTCGTGCACGTAGTAAGCTAGCATGTCACAAAGTGAGCTAGTATCTTGATGTGCTAGTTTTCTATGTGCAAGATTTGTATTTGTTTTGTGTGGGGGGGTGTTATTCAGTCATGCTTATCTCCACCTACTGTCCAAAGTAGCACTGCCAGTCATGCGGAGTGGAATTTATACTTTCTCCTACTGTCTTTTCCATTTTAGAAAATGTGCAGTTTAAATAGAAACATAAATGGTTCCAGTGTCTATCAGATTGGACAATACTGTATTTTCTGTCTGTCTGTCTGTCTGTCTGTCTGTCTGTCTGTCTGTCTGTCTGTCTATCTATCTATCTATCTATCTATCATACCAAGTTTCTTTCTACAATACCAAGTTTAACTTCTTTCTTTCACAACAGCATATACCTAGGAAATTTACTGTGCTACTCTTTCAATCTGCTAAAATACCAAGTTTAACACTTATTCAGTGTCTTCAGTTATCTCCTCAAAATTTAAATGATGTAAAGTAACTGCATTGCTATGTTTTAAAATATTTGGTAGAATACAAAATAGAATAGAATACAGTACTTGCTAACTAATTCAAAGCTTTCCTTTGAAATTGCTTCCAACATTTGAACCACATTTTCCTCTCCCACCCACCAACCCCATCAAATATTTCAATTCACATACTTTAGACTGTAGCATAAATAACTCAACATTTTTTCCCCAATGCATAAATTAGTATGACCTCCTCACCCTCCCCTTTAATTTTGTTTATTGGATATAAATGAGGTGGACATGCTAAATAGGAACTCATTCTGTTTAAGGCTGAGTGGATAAACGTCAGGCTTTTTCCTTTTAACTCAGAGTTTAGAATCTACCAGCTGTGGTGACACTTGGTGTAAAATGGTGCTTGGGGATGAAGTCAGTTACCTGCTGTCCTATTAGCTCAATTGTGGTATAGAGTATAACTGTTATAGAGTATAACTGTATATGGTACATCTGAATTACTACAGATCAGGGATGTGGACCCTAAACTCCCAACACCAGTTAGCAGAACAGCCCAGAGAGCATATCAAAGACCACTCACTATTGCACCTATTTTACAGGTAAGGAATGCTAAGGCTGAGAGAGAAGCAATTAGCATAAAGCTGGTGACAGTTGGAAATGTTTCTGATCTTCTGCAGATTGTCCTTATTGAGGTTGCTGGGCAGCGTTCCAGTTCAAATTTCTCCAGCAAATCCCCTCCACGTATGGAGGAGCATTCAGTCCTGCAAGCTCCCACCTGCAGGCATATATGGCATGCGTGGTTATGAAGCTGCCTGCTCTTGGGACTGATACAGTTCAGGATCTAGCTCAGTATTATCTCCCCAGCCTGACAGTAGCTCTGTATTGCAGTGATGTTCCAACCAGTGGTCATGGCACACTGGTATGCCACATATGGTCCATAAGTGTGCTGCAGGAGTTCGGGAAAGGGTCATTCACTTATTCAGGACCTTAGCGAAAAGCAAGCACCCCATCACCACCAGTATGTTGTACCCTCTCAGCTTCTTCTCAGTGTGCTTTGAGATTAAATTAGATTTTGGACACTGGTTGGTTTTCTAGTCATTCCTGGAAATGCCAGGCCAAGTCCATCAGCACTGAAGGCAGGAGCTCTATCCCTGATCTACTACTTTTTTGAGAACCAGGCCTTAGATAACAGCAGATAGTAGTAAGGCAGGAGGTCTTAAAAGCAATCAGTCCTCCTGTTTGTGAAGGTAGACAACGGGTGGTGGTGATGGCGAGAGGTGTAAAGGTGATCATATGTCCTCTTTTTCTGGGACATATCTCTTAGCCTTGTGTCCTGGAAAAAATTCATTGTTCTCCTTTTCCTTGTGAGCATAAAGTATGTAGCCTTCTTGCAATTAATAAATTATATGTGAATTGTATGTAATTTTAAATGGAATAATAAGTAATATAGTGTTTAAAATAACCACATGAAAGCAATGTGTGTTCTTAGCATTTATTTTTTATGTCCTACATATTTCTTGGGATTCCTACATTTTTGTGGGCCTTGTCCTTTTTTGAGTTTATGACATTTGGTCACCTTGAAGTCAAACATATATGGTGAGAGGGAGCCAGTGCTGGATTTATGTATAAGCTAAACAAGCTATAGCTTAGGGCCCCACTTTCTTGCCCCCTCCCCCCCCCCCCAAAAAAAAAATTTTTTAAGGAAAAAAACTGGATGTACATTTCCAAAATACAAGATAAAAAACAAATAAAATAAAACCTACATACAACAACATTGTATTTGTATTTCAGTTCAACAATTACTTTGATAAAATACATACCAGTATTTGTTATGTGCAAATGGCTTTAGATACCTATTAGGTCCTTAAGTTACAATATAGCATATATTTAACACAAAAACAGCAACAATTTGTTTTTGACAAAGGACAGCTGGACATATAAAGGGCCCGATTACCTTCTATAGCTTAGGGTCTCATCAAATCTAAATCCAGCCGGGGGGAGAGGGGGGTGCTCATTGCAGAACCACCAGAACATAAAATAGGAAAGTAGTTCCGAATACGTTCCAAGCTTTTGGGATTGTATGTCAATGAGCAATTGCATTAAGCAGAAGTTTTCAAACTTTGGATCACGACTTTTAAGTGGATTGCAGCCTGAGGTTTGATAGGTTGTTGGGGCCGGTGCTTCATTGATGTTCTTGACAGCATTGTCTATTTTTTATTTGTTACATTTTTGGTGACTTGTTATGTTTTTTTTAATGGTCCATTTGCTTCAGTGGTCCATTTGGGAGCCAAAAAGCAGCTAACAGGTTTTTAATAAATAAATGAAACATACATACAGGGTTCTAGACAAGGAATAAGCAGACAGGTCCCTGCCCCAAATGACTTACAATTGAAGGAAGTCAACCAAGGCAGGGGAGATGCTTGAGGCAGGGATAAACATGCAATTATTTTCATACATAAAGGCCAGTTTCTGCCCCAAGGGGCTTACAGACTAGAAATAGACACAGGAAACCAAGAGGAAGGGGAGCGGGGAGATAGAGGCAAGAGTAAACAGGGGAAGAATATGTGATTATTTCAGTATGGAGAGGTACTTAGGCTTAGTTACAGTAGGGGTATAATCAATTAAGCTTAGAATATTTCTTTATCTTTTGTGTATTATTTTAAATCCTGTTTTAATTTGTTAGCAGCTTGCGGCACGGGGTGTGTGTGTGCTTGTGTATGTGCATGCTACACAGTGAGAAAAAGATTTTGAAAATTTCCCAGCATTTGGTAGGGGAGAAACCATATATAGTACAGGTACCAGTATATGGATTTTTACCAGTCTGTAAAATGGAAGGCTGAACCCCTACTCTAGATTCTAGGAAATCTAGAACTACACTAGTCCTACACTACTACTACTACTACTACTAAGAAATTCATCTTGGTAGGAAGTAAGTTACAATTAGTTACAATAGGGGTGTAATCAATGAAGCTTAGAATTTTTTTCTTTGTCTACCATATATTGTTTTAACATCCAATTAGCATGCTGAGGAGCCATAAAATGGATTGATGGTGCAACACATATGGAGGTTCTCTCGAGCTTTCTGATTTTGTGTAATGTCAGAGCTGAACAGGTTGGAAGTGTCTCTTGCTTCCTCCCTCACATTTACCTCCTCCTTAGTCATTCAGTAGGTAAAACTGCAAGTTACTCCCCAAGTAGAAGGTGTAGAAGTTTGAGTCAAAATTGTACAGGCATTTCCCCCCTCCCTTGTGTGGGTTCATGAAATGGCGAAGAACATCTTTGGTGATTATTAGGGTGAGGCCTAAATTCACTGGAGTGCCTATGAACTAGTGGCTGCCATTTCATTTTTCCCAGACTGGGACACTTCAATAACACAAGGAAGCACTGTCCATGGGTGCCCTCAGTGAATAGGAACACTTACCCAAACTTTAAAGGCGGCAAGACATGGCCCTAAGATCTCCACATGACCACTGTCCTCTCAGAGTTTTCTCTCTGAGGCAGAGGTGTGGATGCGTATGAGATTACACTTGGCCAAATGTTTTAAGGACTATCAAGAACCATGTAGCAAAGCACTTCCGCCCTTTTGAATGTCTTTTTAGGATTGCCAAGAGTGCTTTGGCCTGCACTGAAGCACTGCCAGATATTCAGAAAGCCTCGGGGTACAGAGAGGGCTCAGTGGAGGCCATATTGGCACCTCCAACATTTGCACAGAATCTCCCTCTATTCTGAGACCTAACCAAGAAAATACATGATTATGAGTGACAGTGTGGATATAGATATGAAACTAAAATTAATGCCAAAGGATTTCTGTCTTTGATTTATGAAAAGGTACAGTAATTGCAATCCAGGTATCCAAAGTCCCTCCATGTTGTTTGACTCTCTCTTTTTCTTTTATAGATGTTTCCTTTGCCTGTGGCGAATGGCAAAAATAGACCCACAACACTTGCAAGCACACAGTTCGGAGGATCAGGTATTGTTATAACTTGTTCTTTTTGAGGGGGAAGTTGTCAGCTTTTTTTCTTTTAAAACACTCACCATGGCATAATATAAATGTAGATATATAAAATATGATACAAAATATCTGGAGTACAGCCAGTAGTGGGCTTCAGAGGGTTCTCACAGGTTCTATAGAACCCTTTGCCAATGAGCACCTGGTTCTGAGAACCGGTTCCTAATGGGACATAGAACCTGTTGTTAATTTAGGTTATTAGGACATAGAACCTGTTGTTTTTTTATTTGAATCCCACCACTAAGTATAGTTCTCCTTTTCCACAAGTTTGTTCAATGTAAATTCTGCAATCCAAGTTTCTTTCTTCATTAAAGGGATTTATACCCCACGTTTCCCTTGCCAACACAAATGCCCAGGGCGGCTGACAGAACTTTCTTTCTCCTCCCTGCTATCCTCACAACAACTGGTAGATGAGAGTGAGTGACTAGATACTAAAGAAGCTTCATGGTCAAAGAGGGAATTGAACCTGGTTCTTCCATGTGTCACTCCGACTCCCAAACCACTACACTATCCTGGTTTTATGGATGTAACATTTCTCTTTCACTGTGCTTAAGAACCAGGGATCAGATAATATGTTCTCCCCTTATGTATTTCTGTTCCCCTCTCTTCTCACTCTTCTCACACAAAAGTTTGGTTCTCTTAGTGGTGACCAGCTAATACAAAGTGACCCATGTTGTTGTCCAGTGAACTGTACATACTGCCTTAGTCTTATGGTCTTAGTTCTTATGGTTCTTATGATGACTTTAGGAAGGAACTCGCATAAAAGTATATGCTCCCATACCAGACAAAAATGCCAGTAAATGGAAAAGGAGAGAGTCCATGAAAAGAGTCACCTAGAAACATTTTCCCTGACAAACTAATCTTTTTTATGTGTAGGGAATGTTTTTGTCTTGGAGCCCCATCACAGGAGCCCTTGCCCTATTGAAGTGCTGCAGCCCTGGCACTAGCTGACCACCTAACTGAGTATAGGACTCATGGTGTAATGTTAGCTCAGCACTGGGCTTTATGCTTCCCATGTTTCCTTTTTTAAGCCAGGTTTGAAGCTGGTTATGTTTAAACCTGGTTAGCGTTAATATTTGATGCTGAAAATACAATGCACATCAAAGTACAGCAAGGGAAACATCAAAAAGTGCAGTATGCTTTAAAAATGTTGGCTTCTTAAGAAATGTGTATATAAAATTGATCCTCAATTTGACAAGTGGAAAAGCAATGCATAAACGAATTTTTACCCTTGGGATGTGTGGGTGAGCCCCAATCACTTTCCACTTGTTTTGACAATAAGTTGAGTCCTTCTTTTAAGTAACAAAAATATGTTTGTAATCCTTTTGTGTAAAGTGATCCTTTGTGCCAGAGGCTCACTTTTAAAAGGAAAAAAAGTTCAAAGTTGGGAGAGGGAATGCCCGATTAATGTTAAGTTTTAGGCGTTGGTATTGATACTGGGTTTTTCCCACCTTTCTCAGGCCCCATTAGTTTGCATGAAAGGAAAACGAAGAAACTATATGGAGTGCAACTTTTGGTTAAGGGTGTGTTTTTATGGATATGTTCAAATCAGGGGCGTTTCTTCCCTTCCCCCCCCCCTCTCAGTTGCAGTACAAGTTTGTACAAGTCCCAATTTTGGAAGCTGCAGGCAGTAGAACAAAGCAAAATTCATCAAACCCCCACCTCCACCCTCTTCTATGTGCCTGGAGGTTGTTGCGTCTGTGGAATTTTCCCCTTTGAAGCTCAATTTCTAAACAACATTTTAAACCCTTGTTCTTGTGGCAAGAACTCTAGTGGTGACTAATTCCAGCGTAGACCTGGAAGTTGTATGCCATCATTGGTGTTCTTTAGAGAGTTGTAATGATGAGGGGGGAAATCCTACTTCTTCCAATTTTCAAAATTTTCTGATCACTCTTAGGGAAAACCCTACAAGCCAGGGGTATCAAACATTAGGCTCACAAACCAAATGTGGCTCATAGAAGCAAATTCTCTGCCCCCACCCCATTATAACTGGCCTCCTCTAGCTTCATAACTGAGATCTCTCATATCTTGAAAGTAGGAACAAGATTTGCATGCCTTCTCTTCTGTTGTTTGTAGCTAATGAGTTTCTGTGTGGAAACAAAGGGCTTATTTCTGGCCATCATCTGCTCAATGATGTCATTTTCTGCTTAATAATGTCACTTCCGGCCCTTAGCAGGCTCTATGATTGCTAACTTTGGCCGTTTGTAAGAAACAAGTCCCTACTCTATGTCACTGCAAGTGATCAGGCAACTGGCATAAGTCTGGTTTAATGTGAGCGGAAACTCTGGCAAGATCAGAGAGTTTCATTCAGGATGAGCCTTACTGCCGGCTGAAAGCTAATACAAGCTTTAGGGATCACACAGAACTCTTCTAAATGCAAAACAAATGTATCTGTTAAAAAAAATGAAATAAAATAAGGGATGTCAAGCAGCACACTGTTCTTGTTGGTTTTAAGCTGGCCTGTTTTTCCAGATCAAATGCAGGACTTGAAAACAATATGTAAAAATATTGTTCTAAACTCTGCCTTATCTGTATATTCAAGAGGGTTTGCAAAAACAAGTAAGAATAATGCAAACATCGTACAATCTGTGGCCCACGCAAGGTTGGTTTTGGTTTTGTTGGTGTTTTTTTAAGAAATTTGATGTAAATTGAAATTAGAAGTTTGATGTATAAAATTGTTCATAGGAATATAAGAAAAGCCTCCACTGGTCTAGTTCAAAGGCCTAGTTGTGGATTATGAGAGCAGCATGTACCAGCACATGCATGTTTTCTAGCAATAACTCTGAAAATGGCAGTCTTGAGTACATTGCTAGCGGCAAATGGGTGTAGGATCTTTGGACACCTCTGGCAGAAGCAGGAGGTTGTGTGGGCCAATTCTAATTATTACCAGACATTTCCCTCTTCTTTCTGGTTCATTAGACTTGAGGCAGAACTTCTCTAGGAACTGGGACTAGTGCAGTATAGGTATGGATGGAAAGTGGGACAAGTTGGTTTGTAAGGATAGCTAAGCAGAACCTCCATATTAAAGAGCAATCTGCCTCCGTGGAATATCATATTTACTTGAATTTGATGCACCATCGAATCTAATGTGCACCCTCTACTTATAATCAAAATAGCACACTTACTTGAATCTAATTAACCATCTAATGTGCACCCTGATTTTTGGAGGCTTGGGCCCATATCCTAAAGTCAAATTAAGCCCTTTGCTCCGGAGCAGTTAAGATGACTTTCCATAAGATAACACAAGAGGGTGACATAACTGCGTGGACCCGTAACTGCTCTGGATTTTGCCCTAAATTTGAGTGGAAAAGGTGAGCATTAGATTTGAGTAAATACAGTAGTTTCTGGAGTGAGCAACAGGGAAGGGCTATTGCCCTATATATCCTGTTTACAGTCTTCCATGAAGTATTAACCACTTGGGAGGTGAGGAGGCTTCTCTTCAGGTGGGATCTCCATCCTCCCTACTCCCACAACTAGTGAAACAGTAATACATTCAGCAAAGCAACTTTTTTGTTCAATATGTAGATCCTGGAGAAGGGAGAATCTGATACTTGGAGATAAACTGCCTCTGAATGTGGAAGTTCCACTTGCTTCCTGTGTCTGTTGATCAATTAAATGAAAGAATTGCCTAGCTGGATCAGAATAAAGCTCTGTTCAGGTCAGGATCCTGATTCCTACAGTAATAATCAGACAACTCTTCACATGAAGGCAACAAAAAAAAGCAGGCCTCCGTCAGTCTTGAAAGACTATGGTATCGTGCTTGGCGCTGCATACGCTGCATGTGAAGCACGAAAGCCTGGGTTGGATTGTTATGGAGGATAGGCTGTTACCCAAGCAGCAAATCCCACCTCTCCACGCCACTGATTTAGAGCACAATCCTAACCATGTCTACTCAGAAGTAAGCCCCACTGTATTCAATAGGTCTTACTCCCAGGAAAGTGTGTTTAGGATTGTAATCACTGTCCAATGGAAAGGCAGAGCTGATACGATTGGATCCAGCTGGCATCGCAGAGCTGGGCTAAGGACAGGAGCTCACCCTGTCTTGTGGGGCCGACCCGGGAATCGAACCCTGGCCTGCTGGTTAACAGGCGCAGTGTCTTAGCCACTTGCGCCACCCACAGCCCTTATGAAGGCAACAGCTGTACTGTATTTTGCTGGGTCGCCGGAGTCCCTCCCCCCCAGCATCTTGTTTTCAAAGACATGCTGTTTCTGAACATGGAGGTTCTGTTTAGGATATAGTGATGAAATCTAATTGACAGATTTATTAAGTGTGAATTGTTTTTCCCTTTTTAAAAAGCCGTACAAGGTAGCTGTATTGCCACATCTTATGAGAGTTTCTTAAGTTAACTGTATGTTCTGTAGGAAGTAGCATTACCTTTTGTTCTGACTTGCAATAGAAATCAATTTGATTAGGTAACAGCTCTCTTCATGTTCTGGAACTGTAATGGAGGAGGGGAGAATTTCTTCCTACAACACCATATGAATGGTGTTGAGGGAATTTGGCAGGGTAGTCCATTTAGTAGAGTGAATAATTTTTTATACCATGGGAACATATTTAAAGGCAGTGTAGTGGTTTGCATGCCAGACTCAGTCTGAAGGTATTTGGATTCAAATCCCTGTTCAGCCTTGAACTTATTGGGTGCCCTTGGGCCTACCACACTCAAACAGAGGTGGAAATATATACCATCTATATGGTATGTATATATATACCAAATATATATACCATCATGAGTATCTTGGAGGAGGGTGGGATAAAAATGACACTCATCAATTAATGTGCCAGTGTGCAACTATATCACAACTCAGTTTCAGGGAATCAAGATGGAATTGTACTTAAACTGATTGTTTTTCCCCGTCCAGTGTGGGGAGTGTTCTAATCTAAACTGTTTTGGGTTTCATGTCACTCTGACCTTGACCTTTTAATTAAGATTTTTGTCTGTCCAAAAGCCAGTGGGGACCAGAATTTTTCAGGCTAAAAAACATTCAGGCTTCCTGAGAACCTAAGCATTTTGTTACATCTTTCAAAACAGCATCCAGCTTCTAATCCTTATGGTGGACAAGTGTTTTGGTCATGTGTGTTGAAATCTCAGAAGCCCAGGAGGTGACTGAAGTTGAGGTATCTTTAGGGATCTCCCAACCTCCCTACTCCCACCCCTAGTGAAATAGGAATACATTCTGCAAATTGACTTTTTTGTTCAATGTGTATATGTTGCAAGATGTGCTTTTGGCAGCATGAAATTTGGATTGACCAAGCAAAGAATTATAAGCATGGAATACAGCCTTGATTTTATTTCCCAAAGGGTTCATGATAGTACAATATAAAACTTCTGGGTCTTGGGATTTAACTTGTTCATATTCATATTCTTTTCCTTATAGTGCAATCCTATGTTAAACTCACTGAGTTTTGTGGGACTTGGTTAAGTGTATATATGATTGCAGTGTTGAAATCTTTGGGCAATATCTTGGCACCCTCCTTATTAACCTTCCAGAGGGGGCTAAAGATTTCGGCATTATACCACCCTGTCTTTTTTGCTATTTGATCATCATTAATTGGTTGCTGTATTTGTATATTTAATATTATTCTGCTGTTTTTCAACATGTTTCTTTTTTGCTCTGTTGCTTTTAGTTTTTGTGAATGTCCTGTTTTATTATATTCATTCTACAGTATTTTAAAATTCTTTTAGCATGAAACACAAAGATTATGCTTGATGTTCTTGCTGCTGGCCAGCTTGGGCATCCATGTTATGAGAGAAAAGGCAGGATATAAGAAGAGAAAAGGCAGGATATAAGAAGGATATAAGATGCATAAAATCCATGCATCTCAGCTAGAGGGCACAGACAAGGGTTGCATATTTGAGGCTTGTGCTATGAATGCTATGCCCATCAGATTCCACTCAGGATTCAAAAGTATAACTGGACTTTATCCTCTGCCTCCTTTAGGAACCAGTAGCTCTGGCCCTACTCCACTAGGTTCTTCCCACAGACCTGCCAGGCTCTCCCTATAAGTTTTCAGTTCTGATGCTCCCAAACCTTCTGAACATGTCTACACAGCAGAGTCTAAGGCAGTGGTTCTCAATCTTCCTAACACTGTGACCCCTTTATAAGTTCCTCATGTTGTGGGGACCCCCAAACATAAAATTATTTTCGTTGCTACTTTATAAGTGTAATTTTGCTACTGTTATGAATATGCATAATTTTGCTACTGTTTTTGCTACTGCTATGAATATTTACTGTTGTAAATATCCGATATGCAGGATGTATTTTCATTGTTACAAATGAAATGTGTGTTCCATGCACACACTGAACACAATGGGATTCATTTCAGAGTAGGCATGCGTAGGATTGGGCCCTGAGGCTGCAATCCTATCCACATTTACATGGGAGTAAAGGCCCCCTGACTATAATGGGATTTATTTCAGAGTAGGCATGCATAGGATTGGGCCCTGAGACTGTCAGTCAGCCCCAGTTCGCCCGCAGCTACAGCCAGAGGTCTGGCAAGCCTGACTTGGCCCCCTGAATCAGGGGTCTTTAGGCGACCCTCAGGAAAGCTCTGGGCGACCCCCACTCTGAGAAACACTGGTCTAAGGGCTTGTCCTTTCCTTCAAACTACACACCTACCTTGCAGGATATTGGGGCCTCAGCTATTTCAAAGAGGCATCACTTGTTGAAACCCCTGCTTCCAAATGTTTCCCCGGGAACATCAAAGACAGCCCTCTCTTCCTGACCTCAGTAAATCCCCCCCCACACACACAAACCACAGATCCTTCATGTTTGGCAAAAGATGTATCGATGAGGAGAGACTCTCTCTCCTTTTCTTGCCTGCGAATGATATTCCTAATTGTTACCATGGCATGCTTTGATCTCTGTCCAAAAAAAAGGGTTGCTGTTGTTTCTGTGGGGTGTACTGCTCCCCTTCATCTCTCCTTCACAAAGACCTTAAAAATACTAACCTGCCTCCAGAAAAGGAGTTTTCTCCACCCTTTATTGTCAAAATCACTGAGAACACCAATGTTTTTGTTCATCTGCTTTTTAACATGTAAGCTTGCCAACTATATTTGCATGGCAACTCACAACACTGCAATTGTGTTGGGGAACTGAGGATGGCCCGAGTTTCAATAGTCTAGAGAGGACTGTGGATGCAATTCTAACCAATTTAGGCCAGCACAATCCATCCATCTCCCTGTTCCCGCAGTGGCATTGGGAGGACAATGCAAGTCTGTGCACTGGCCTAAGCCTCCAAAAGTGGTGCAGAAGTGCCTTACACCACTTTGGTGACACCTCCAACCGAGCTTGGGATTTGTGCTGGCCTATCTGGGGTTTAGGATTACAGCCGGTGTCTCTTTATCTGTTCTACAGTTGGATCATAAATGGATGATTGCCCCCACTGCAGGGGTTAGTGATGGCCTCTTAACCTAGGTGGCTTTTAAGAAAAGATGAGGCAGAATCATGGAGAAGGGGTCTGTTGACAAAATGTAGCCAGCCTAACTATATAGAACCTCCCTTTTTAGAGGCAGTCTATTTTAGAATATGTATTTCATATATCTGTTTAAAAGAGGTATGCCCCTTCTAAAATCCAGGAAGCCCTCTCTGGCATTTGCACAACAGCTATCTAGCAACTTTAGCATTAATGCACAACGGAAAGCTAAATGGGCTGCTGAAAGCCCAGATACAGGCAGCCACATAGAGAACCTTACACAAAAGGTGCCAGGTTTTGATCTACCTTGCCAGCATTGGTTAACTCTGAACAGGATCCGTACATGGTGTCTGCCAGGACTCAGTGTTTAAATGGAATATTGTATCTATCCCTCAGTGTGACACTGATACTCCTTGACAAAATATTCATCACATTGTGTCCGCATTTCCATCAAGAGCTTACAATGTCTGTTTTCCCCAATATAGACCACTCTATCCTTGAGCGGATGGGTGAACTAGACATTAACATTTGATTTATCACAAGTCCATGTATTTGCCATACGCTAAATAATAAATAAATGCCCCTTCTTTCATGTGTGCTAGGAGGTGTAATGTTAGATTGCGTATTGGGATACATTGTGTATATGATGAAGATTGTGTTTAAGGGGTTGCAACCAGCGGTGGGATTCAAATAAATTAACAACAGGTTCTATGTCCTAATAATCTAAATTAACAACAGGTTCTATATCCATAGAACAACAGGTTCTATGTCCCATTAGTAACTAGTTCTCAGAACCAGGCACTCATTAGCAAAGGGTTCTATAAAACCTGTGAGAACCCCCTGAAGCCCACCACTGGTTTCAACACAGGAAGATAGTCTACCTCAGGGGTGTCCAAACACTCAAATTTACGGCTCCTGGCCCTTTAACAGTTGTGTAGAGAAGGAGATTTCAATAGGTCCATCTTCTCATCTCACAGATCACAATTCTTGCTTCTACACAATTGTTAAAGGTCTAGGGTCCAGGAGTTTTGACACCATTGATCTAACTTGCTGCTTTGTTTGCAAACTTGGCCACAATCAGAAATGAAACAGAGGGCTAGATAGATATTTGGTCTGATCCTAAAGGTTAGTTGTTTTGAGGCCTTCTGCCTCCAACCCAGGGGAAAGCACTCCACCCCCAGCAAGAATGCACTCAAAACCATTGTTTCTTCTCTTTAACCTTGAGTGATGTTCTCTCCGCCACCACCACTAAATACAATGCAGAACGTGACAAAACCGACTCTGCCCATGTCTCCCTTGGGTGATCCCTGAAGTTGATGCTTGTTGGGTTTTTCTCGTTCTTCCACAATATCAAGTATTCCAGCCTGGTGTGAGAATGTTGTGCTCCCAAGCCCGGTTTGGTCACACAATTAATTTGAATTCAAGTCGGCATTGGATGTGCGTGGTGCTGATATCTCCTCCCAGAAGGAGGGGGTGCAGAAGAAATTTGTGTTTGGAGAAATTCAAGGTTGAAACTGAGAAATTCTGAAGAAACTGAGGATCATCTCCATCACAAGGGTGATCAACTTGATGCTTTCCCTTCCTCCTCTCCCTCCCATTGCCACTCCATGATGCAATTCAGTTTCAGGGGCCCACTGCAATGAGAAAGGAAATAATGCAGATAGTGCATCTCTCACACACACACACACACACTCTCTCTCTCTCTCTCACACACACACACACACACACGTGCACAAATACACACCCCGCACCCCCCTCCCCCGCTGCTATCTCCCAGGAGTCAACACATTAGAAATGTGAATTCAGTTCTGGATTGTATTCAGAGGTTATCTTAACATTCCACTTTAGAAAGTAGTTTGATATCCAGTTTGGATATTTGAACTAGTTGTTAGACGATGGCTGCAGAATTATCCAGCTCTTTTTTTGCTGGCAATAAAACTTCCTAATGGAAAGATATCTTGTATTGGTTTGGGTTTTGTACCAATTTTGTTGAAAGAAATCCCTTTGAACTGGTGTTTGGCATCATTTGGCTCCTGGGATTTTGTGCATGTGCACACACAAATGCACCCTCTACTTGTGTACTTTCCTATAACTGTGAGATGTGTGCCTGTATACTGACCATTATATGCTATGGGGCAAGCTACCCCATTGGCGATAAACATAGATCTGCCCCTTTTCCATGCATGTTAGACAGAGCCAGATTTCCAAGCGCAAACATCCTAAGTTTTGGGATGCTTTTTTTGGTGGGTGGATGCAAAATTCACAGGCTCCCAAAACATTTCTTGAAAAAAACACACAAATACACACACACCGCTTCTAAGTATTGCCTTTATAACACAATTGTGCTCTGGCTTGCTGCTCCCTGCAGCTGCAACTGAGGCGAATGTTTAATTTATTTTAAGGAACAGTGGTGGTTCGTATTGGCTCTGTGATCAAGCCAGTTGGGGATCGGGTAGCAACGTTGCACTGCCACAAAACCAATCAAATTTGGCCCACAGGATGAGATTGCAAAGCCAACTTAGAGCAAGGGCACCATTTCCTGACTTGACGCTGAATGGGAGAACCTGCCCTGTTCTTGTTCATAGTGGCCCTCAAGAAATAGTGGACCTTGTTTTGTGGAATTGAAGCACATCCCCCTCCTGTCCATTGTGTCCTGTCGCTGATGTATGTGAGTATGTTGTGTGTGAGAGAGAGGCGAAGTGGCAGGCAGAAGTCTGTGCACAATATGTCCCCTCTTTTTGTCACACATGTCCTTCCCACCCTATACTGCTCTCCCTTCACCCCTCCCCCCAAATACGGGTGTCTCAGATGCATCTTTACCATGACATTTGAAGAGAGGCTGCTTGAGAGGCACTGAAGGGGAAAATGGGGAGGTGCTAAGTTCACACACCCTTCAGTATCCTCACCATGAATTATGCGCTTGCCCCCTGCCAGAATTTTTGTTTGCCTTACTCTGAAGCAGTGACTTGATGGCACTTAAGAAAACAGAATCATAGTTTGGGAAGCAAGTTTATTTTCGACAAACCAATTTGTGCAAGTGTCTACATGGGGGAAGTTTCACTGGCCTATATAAGTAGCAGTTGTGGGGTCCTTCGGATCCATCATCTCCCATTCTCATCATTGGGGAAGGCGCCAAGTCTAGTGTTGGTATTGGGGAAGATGATGATGAGCCAGGGAGACACAGGGTGCTCCCGTTTTCCCTTCCATCTCTGCCAATTGTAATTTTTTTCTTCTTCTTTCGTCAAAACCACGGTGGTCTCCCTTCCAAAAGCTTGCTAATGCCCTATTAACATTGTTATACAAAACAGCAGTACACCATTTAATTAGGAAAAATAAGAGCTAACCTCCACCATATGTTGCGCTTCTGCCAGTATTTGCATTTGAAAGTCCGACCACATTTCAAGTGCGGAGCTGGGATTTTCGCCATATTGAATGGTCTCCAAGTTATGCGTTGCTATGGGAAAAACCATGTACTTACTTTATAGTTGGTGGAATCTCCACTTGATTTCTGATTGATGTGTAGTGGATATTTTTTTCCTTCACTGCAAATGTAATTTTACATTTATATCCTGCCCGTCCTTCAAAGCTCAGGGCAGTATATGTGATTCTCTTTCCCTCATTCTCATTTTGCAATCTTGCAAGGTAGGCCTTGATTGCTGATATCACAAATGGCACTTTTGTTCCACTTTTGATCCCAAGGAGCTCAAAAAACATGTGCAGTTCTCCCTTTCCCCATTTTAGTTTCCTGAGAACACTGTGAAGTAGTTCAGCCTGAAGAGACTGGCCAAAGGCCAGTGACTGTCAGAGCCAAGGAGGATTTGAACTTGGGACCCTGCAGAATGCAGTCTAGAATCTGCTACACCAAACTTCAATGCCTGGCTTGCCTCACCAGGCTATTTTGGGGATCACTTATATGTGGGGCAGCCATATTTTCAGCTTTGGCCTCTAAACAGGAGCCAATGGCAACATGAATCGGTTAAAGAGCCTTTTGCCAAGTCTCCCTTAGTGTGGCAGAAGATGTCTGAGGTACATAACTGGTATTTTATTGAGTATATATCAGTCTCTGTGATTGACAGGGACAGTATGAAACTTCTTGATTGGCTGGACCCAGTTTGTCCCTGATTTTAATTTCAAAAACATCAGATAATTTCTTTGCCATTAAAAATGAAATCATATACATTTTGCACATGCCGCCATTTCTTTCAGTGCATTTGAATACAATAGATTTTCAGTATTCATAGTCACCCCTTCCTCTCCATTAGTCCTTTAGATCAAATGTTCACTGTAGTGAAAACCTGGTTTTTTGTCCTTGTCAGGTCAACAGATCCAAATCTCCAGCCTCTTGCACTGCATGCACAGCTTCTGTTTCTTAGCTGCCACTGGGAATTAACCATATTACATCAGATTATTGTACTGGATTATACTCTAGAACCTGTTCCAGTGACAGCTTTCCCAAGTGGGCCTAAAAATATGCATCCTCCAATATCTGGTCTCCAACCACTAAGGAACGCTGTCTTCTGTTTCTGCTTTCCTTAATATCAGCTCAGGGTGATCATCCTGTACATTAGCGTGCCAGATCTTTTTTTATATATACACACATGCATACATATGATGGCAATACCAGACCCAGTGAATGGAGTTTCAAGTCAGGAAGCTAGCTGGAAACTAATTTTATCTTTCTATTTAAACTTTCTATTTAAATTGACTTGATAAACATTTTTTTCATCTCGGTCATCTTTCTCTCCATCCCGGCTTTCAGTCAGTGGAGGCTGCTGTCTCCAGATATTGATGTTCCACATATGGGAAAGGAACTCCACTGAAGAGCTGCGGCATTTCAAAGGGTCCTACTTGGTCCCCATAGATGTGGGGGGCAGAAGCCAGCAAGCACTGGCTTGGCTAAGAGTTAGGATGTCTTAATACTTTTGTCCTCCAGTGGGCCAATGTGGAAACCAGATGCTGAGAGGGCAGCCTGATATCTTTCTGTCTGCTGTGGATTTAATGTAAGGCTTGCCTTGCTGGTTCAAACAAAGATTCAGCTAGTCTAGTATCCGGCTTGTCCAGCATCCTGTTTCCGACGGCCAGCTCAGTGCAGCCAGGAAGCCAGTGAGCAGGGTGTGAAGATGACAGCTGTCCCCAATATCTGGTATACTGTGACAAACTGGTACTCTTGCCTGCCCTGAGTTGGACTAGACGACCTCTTCTACTCTGGATTAGACTGGATGACCTAAGATCCTTTCTATTTCTAATATCCTTTAAAACTGCTAGTAAATTTTCAGTGTCTATTGTGGCCATAGATGGATCTGATCTCTCTTGTCAAATCAGAGGACCATCTATCTACTCCAGCATCCCATTTCCAACAGAGGACAGTTGCCTCCAAAAATTCCACAAAACTGGCCAAGAAGATAACACCCTTTCTTCTTATTTCTCTCCTTCCATAGGTGTTCAAAGGTATACTTCTACTGCATATGGAATATCATTTGTGTTAAGCACTAGCCTGAATTTCTTTTGGGCCAGTTCTCTCCAGCTTCTGCTCTACAAGTGCTGCTTCTGTAGACAATCTCAGTTTCTCTTCATCTGGAAACGAAAATACAGATTTGGTTTATTTTTAAACCTTTTTTGTATGCATGTTTCAAGATGCCCATCTCCAGGGCCCTCTGTTTGAGACTCCTTTTATAGGCTCATGGGCCCAGGGATGTTCTGTTATTATAGATAAAATTTTAGAGCATGAGGGTGTTCATGCAAACTTATTTTATTGTCTACATGGGGTGCTTGATCTTATAAGATTTTGCAAGATTTTCTAAAACTCATCAGAAGCATTAGAGGATCAGAAAAATCAAATTTCTGAATAGGGAGCCATTTGCACTGGCCAAGAGAAATTTGTCTAGGAAATTCTAGGACTCTATTTGGACCAGAAAATCCTAGTTTGCCGTTTAGGGCTAGCTCCAAAACAGTCCACACCAGTGTGCATTGTCACAAATATCCCATGACCATAAAGCACACTTGCAATGCTTATCATTGGGCTGGCAAGACTAGAAAGATGGAAAACTGTTCCACAAGTACTATATTTACTCAAATATAACACTCACCCTTTTCAGCTGAATTTAGTCTCCAAAATCAGGGTGCACATTATATTCGATGTTAATTAGAATTGAGTAAATACAGTATTTTGAGTATAAGCATTATATTCAACAGTGCTTTATATTTGAGTAAATACAGTATATAAAGGTTAATTGAATCAGATTTGAATATAAATTATATTCCATGGGAAAGGAAATGGTACTCTAGATGAAGAAAAGCGGATGACAAGCTATATTTCTGCATACACAAGAAGCCATATCCAGAAGGACGGCTGCCTTAGTTTGTACCAGTGACAACAGAGTCATGTAAACAGAATGAATTCACTGGTGCAAAAGATTTTGAGGACCTGATGAAGTGGACTGTAGTTACAGAAACTGTCAGTGCAGTACATTTTCTTAGGAAAATTAGAAAATTCTGTAGAAAAAAATTCTTAGTAAGATCCAATACTCATTTTCCTGGAAGTATGCCACATTGAATTCAGTGAGACGTATGAGTAAACACACATAGTATTGTGCCCTCAGTTTCCCAAGTACCACTAGACTCCTGGTGGTTTTTTGGGAATACAAACAAGTCCCCTACAAGGACTTGCTCAAAGGGTTGCAGTGAATGACACTTGTATGTGAGTGTTTCTCAGAGTAAATATGGCTTTGAACTTCTCAGGTCATCTCTTGGAACTCCCTCCTGGAACATCTTTGTGATACCTTCATTTTCCACTATTTGAAACCATTTTTTTCTTTGATCTTATATCATTTTGATCTTTGATCTTATGTCACTTTGTTACAAGGTCTCAAAGTCCTTATAACAAAGCCTAAGGGCACAATCCTGAGTAACTATGGGGAGTCTTTGCTCCGGTGTAAGAACAATTTGCTCTGGATTGCAATATGAATTTCCCATAGGTTTTCACTAGGTGGTGCAGTAACTATGGGTGCACGTAAAGTCTCTTACATGCTCCCGTAGTTACTCTGGATTGTAGGGATAGCCTGCCTCCATCCCGCTTTTCTCCCTGTTTGGAATCTTCTTGAGTTGTACTCAGGGCAGGGACGTGTCCTCTTATCTATATATATAAAAGAGAAAAGTCACTCACTGACTCACTCACTGACTCACTCACTCATCACCGCCCTGCCAAAACCGCTGAGCCTAGAAGCGTGGAATTTGGGGTGGGTGTTCCTTCCGTGATGGAGGTGTGCATTAAGAACTGGTTTTCAGAAATTCCAACCAGAAGGGGGTGAAAAGGGGCGCAACGCGTTTTCCTCCCTATACTTTGCATTGAGAATTGCTGACTCAGCAACATTCCTCCCCAACTGCTGGGCCTGAAGCATGGAATTCTGGGAGTTCCTTCTGTCACCTGAACACCCACCACGAACCATCTGGAGAAATTAACCCTTCAGGGGCTGAAAAGGGGGCAACGTGTTTCTGCCCTATACTTAACATGGGAGACTGAACAACATCCAGCCAGTTTGGTGCTCAGATCCTGGTGCACTGGGGGATGTTGTTCGGAGGAAGAGGTTGTGCTGGCGAGGATGCTGCGCATGAGGGGAAATTGCGCATGAGGGGAAGTTGCGCATGGGGGAAGTTGCGCACGGGGGAAAGTTGCGCTCAGGGGAAAGTTGTGCATATGGAAAGTTGCGCGTGGGGGATGATTCACATTGAGGAAAGTTGCGCGTGGGGGGAAGTTGCGCGTGGGGGGAAGTTGTGCATATGGAAAGTTGCGCGTGGGGGATGATTCACATTGAGGAAAGTTGCGCGTGGGGGGGGAGTTGCGCGTGGGGGATGATGTACATCGAGGAAAGTTGCGCATGGGAGGAAAGTTGCGCATGGGAGGAAAGTTGCGCATGGGAGGAAAGTTGCGCATGGGAGGAAAGTTGCGCATATGGGAAGTTGCGCATGGGGGGAAGTTGCGCCGGGGGAAGTTGTGCATAGGGAAAATTGTGTATGGGGAAAGGTGCGCATGGGGGAAGTTGCACATGGGGGATCGATGCGCAAGGAGGAAAGTTGCGCATGGGGGAAGTTGCGCATGGGGAAAGTTGTGCATGGGGAAAGTTGTGCATGGGTTGTGATGTATATGAGGGAAGTTGTGCATGGGGGTTTGATGCGCATGGGGGAAGTTGTGCATGGGGGGGTTGATGTGCATGGGGGAAAGTTGCGCATGGGGTAACTTGTGCATGGGGTAACTTGTGCATGCGGGGTTGATCCGCATAGGTGAAGTTGCGCATGGGGGGTTGATGTGTATGGGGGAAGTTGCGCATGGGGGGTTGTTACGCCTGGGGGAAAGTTATCGATGGGGGGTTGATGCATATGGGGGGATGGCATACGCGGGAATTTTACTCCCGTAACGCGCCTTTCGCTGGTTCTTCATAAAGAATCATAGCTGACACTTAAAAATAACAGCAATAATAATGTCTATGATGACTTCACAGAACCAGCAAAGTGGAAACAGGGTAACTACCTTTCCAAAAAGCAGTTGGCAATCCTTAGATACTTCAAATCTTTAGTTTCTCAGGGCTTTTCTTCTTACATTAGTATTTCCCAAAGCTTGGTGAACCAAGGTTCATGTCCTTGTGTAAACAGATTTGGGGTGCAAACTTTAATTATGATCATAATCCTGGGGGAAAAAACAGCCGAGGAACCCCTCTTTGTTGTGGCAACCGCAACTTAGAAAATAGTAAGAAAAAACAAAAGGCTCAGGCAGAAGGAGTTTCCGTCCGGTTTAGAAGGGGGCAGGTGGTGCCGAAGGAACACTTTGTTTAAGGAAGAAAAGGAAACGGTGGGGGCTGTCTTGTTTTTGCCTGCTCCCTCTTCCTCCCACGGAACAATTCTCCTTATCGCTTTCCTGTGCCGTGAGTCACCGTCTGGCTTGTTAGGATGGCTTTCTGGAAACAGCCCTTGGATCCTTTCTCCTTGCAGCTCCCTAGCACCTTACAAACCCTCCAGAGCCTGGCAGCTACAAATAGGAATGCCTGAGTATATGCAGCAATTACTCACTTCGAAGGTCATTGCCCGAGCCCACCTTGAGTGACTATTAATATCATTATTCACTCTGTGAAACCGACCTTTTCCTTGATGCCTTTGGCCCAAGGCAGCTCCCCTTCCCTTTCTCTGTTGTAATTAAGCTAAAATACATATCAGCTTAAAACCCCTTATTTTTTGCCACTGTATCCCAGTCTCCATTTCCTCAAGGTGACCAGATGCCCAAACCTCAAAAGGAGGACCCTCTCTCGGATTCCTCTCAGCCTGGCCTTTCCAGCAGACAATGGCATGTTTGCCTACTCACAAGTAAAGCCGTGATATTGGGCACATTCAGTTTCCCATAGAGCTCAATGCATATTTTTTCTTTTTAGTTTTTTGGCCATAACTTTTGATAGGAAGGAGTTATTTCAAAACTGATTTTTGCATTGGGATTCTGCTCTTCAATACAAATCCAAAGACAGGATGGGGTACTGCACACCATTACAAAGTTCCAAAATGAAGCCAAAATGGAGGACTTTTGGAGGATACCTGGACTGGAGGCTAAAAAAGAGGACAAATCCGGAAATTTCCGGTCATACGGTCACCCTGCATTTCCTTCTCCTTCCTCTGTTGTATCAATTTTAGATTGGAAGCCTGTTGGGGCAGAGATCTGTTATCTCATTTTGTGTAAGAGGAGGACAAGGGCTTGGATTCCTCTCAGCTTGGCCTTTCCAGCGGACAATGGCACCTTTGCCTACTCACATTTGCTGATGACACAATATGAGTAAATATTGTATGTACAGGTTATCCACTAGGGTTCTGTTCCAGAACCCCTCACCCTCTCTGTGGATTAAAATAATTTGTAGATTAAAGAATAGTGGAAAATATATGTAAAGATCCACTTCTAGATTTCTTGCTCCTCCCTTGTTCCTAATGAAATAAGGTTGTGCCTCAATATCCACCGAGGATTCTGGGAATACCTTGCTGAAACAAAAAAAGTGTTAAATAAAAACAATTTTTAAAAAAGTGTTACCCTTTACTAGTGTTTAAAAACAGCTTTTCTTACTGTTGTAGAGAGTCAGTCAGCAATTAGACATGCAAAAGACCCCTGCCTTTGCCTGGCTCAGCTGAGGAATGGAATGATTGTTTGCATGTTTCTACAGCAGTAAGGAAAGCTGTTTTTAAAACTGTGATTTTAAAGAGATGCATTTTTCCTCTTCAGGGATTTAGCACATTTCTTATTTGCAGTGGCCATTTGTGTTGAGTCAAATCCAAATATAACAAGGTGGGACCCGTACTGATTTTTTTAATTCCACCCCAGAAGAAGCTCAGGGTCCCTATGTGAAGTTTCCCCCACTCCTTTGTACCTTCACAACAGAAGGAGGTGAAGATGGGAAAGGGGTGATCCTGGGACTGCTTATTCCATGATCTCCATGGGTGAAAAGAGAATTAATTGAACCTGTCTTTCTTGGATCTCAGTTCAGCATTCAAACTTCTGCAGAGGACTTACTTTCTGTCCCTACTGCAAATTTGTTTCCTCTGCAACAACCTGTCCTGTGCAGGCATTTGAGCAAAGGCAGTGTTAGCACACTGCCAGAGGTAGTAGCATTTAGAGAGGGGTGGATCTCATTGATAAAATGTTTAATCCTTCAATGGATCCTTCAATGGATGTCTGCAGCAAAACCAGTCAGCAATAATCTGGCTGTCTGGTTTGGGATGGGGCGAGGGTGGGCAAGACAGATCTCTTTCCTTCTTTTTCCCACCCAATACTTAGTGATTTAGCTTCTAAAGACTCTCACCCATCACAGGCCTCGTGGAGCAGGGCAAGCTCTCACAACTTCTGGTGCCACGGCCATCTCAGGTTGCAAAAGAAGCGGTAGGACGCTGTGCCCCACCCTATTCCCACATGCGTAGTCAAGACATACACACACCCATTGCAGGACTGGTTGTGTGTGTATGTATGTCTCTTTTTTAAACCTGATTTTATTGTGTTGGCTTAAACACCCCTCCTCTCTCGACGCGGTTCCTTTTGGAGTCTTTGTTTGTTCACCGTTGGGCCTTTTGTTTTTACAGCTGCCGGGAAGTGTTTGGGGCATAAGAGTTTTATTTTATTTTCTTCCCCCTCTGGCTTTCTCTGGGAACACCCCCGTCCCCTCACGCCTCCCCAGATGAACAGATTGCTTGTGTGTCTTTCTGTTCTTTGTTACACAAGGCTGAACCTTCTCAGACCTTAGAAAGGGGAGATCCCTTTCTGTATCTAAATCATCTACAATAATCAAAACCTCTCTTATGGGAGAATCCAAAGTCAAATTTGTGACTTTCCTATGCATTAATATTATGAGTCTTCTCCCACAGTTTATTGTTGTAGTATCTTACACCCATTTTCCCCCAGGGAGTGAGGAAAGAATATAGTTTTAGAGCTGCAAGGCCTCCAAAGATTTCATGCCTCCAGGGAAGGGAGTTTGAGTGAGAGAAACCTTTCCTTGTGGCATCCTCTTCCTCGAGGCAGAGGCACGGGTTAAGCAGTGTCTTTTCTGCTCAGGATGGGGGGCAAACTATGGACAACAGGCAGCAGTCTTGATTGTCACTGAATTTAGGGCCAGAAGTTTTAAGCAGCACAGTAAAACAATGGAGGATTGCTCACTCTGAAACAATAGGCGTGAACATGTGTGTAAGGAGAGTGGGCAATAACTTGATGGTATTTACCAGCATAAATCTCCATGGAGCCAACCTAAAATGACAGTGCTTCTGTTGTTTGCAGTACAGTATATGGTAGAAAAAAATGGGGGTCAAAATACCCTC
This sequence comes from Cryptoblepharus egeriae, assembly GCA_030015325.1. Lineage (NCBI taxonomy): Eukaryota > Metazoa > Chordata > Lepidosauria > Squamata > Scincidae > Cryptoblepharus > Cryptoblepharus egeriae. The sequence goes on along the minus strand of JAREYC010000015.1, from coordinate 835,540 downwards.
ACACCCCTTCCACCATCATGTTTACCTGAAAGATTTGAGCACCTGTGAAAATTTTCACTTGCCTCCCTGTGTAATTGCAAGTGTGGGTCTGAATACATATGTGATGCCCTACGTGTGAATGTATTAAAACTGTAATATAACATGATCTGTAACATACAGAATCATTTTGTGTGAGGTTGGCCAGTTTCCAGGGTTCTGGCATAACATCCAGGAAACAGGAACCAAAGAAGAGAATATCCAGGGAGCCTAGCTGAGCAGATGGCAACTGATTCTAGAGCTCAGTCATAGACTAGTACATGACCTTCAATCCAGGAAATGTAGTGCACAGTAGCATAGATTCAGGGGGGAACAGCAATAGGTTTTAAGGGTGCCTCAAAGTACTTTGCAGGCTGTCTCTGCAAAATACATTTCAGGCTGAGCCATTCCCAGCAATCCAGAGGGCATGGACTGAGGCACGCTATTGGTCCTTGCAGTGTATAAGTCCTTTCCATTGAAACACTTCAGACATCAAAATAGGCATTTTGCTAGCAGGTGTAATGCTTCTTATTCATTCCCCCCATGGGTTATTTCAGCAATGCCCCTATAAACCATACCCAACATGGTGTCTGCCAGGTTTCAGAGTTTAAGTGGGATTTTGTATCTACCAGTTGGTGTGACTGTGGGGCTCATCAACAAAATATTCATCGCGTTGTATCTGAGTGGACATCAAGAGCTTACATTGGCCCAATGTCTGATTTTTTTTTCAATATAGACCATTCAGTCCTTGAACAGCTGGGTAAACTGGACATTAACATTTGATTTACCATAAGTCCGTATATTTACCAAATGCTTGCCAATAAATAAATAAACAACCCTGTAAGGTAGGCACATGTCATAAACTACCCTGGTTCAGACAGCATGGCTGAGGCTAAGAAACTAGCCTGACCTTAACAGTACTTCCATGTGCATTGGCATGCCAGCCACATGACCACGGAAGCATCATTAGACAACACTGGCTCTTCAGCCTTGTATTGGGGATGAGCACCACACCCCTACAGTTGATACAGCTAACCTGTGGGAACATCTCTGCCTTTTAAGTTATGCTGTGAGGTTTATAATGGAGGTAACCTGCATTTTTCCATGTTGCACTCCCAGGCTGCAATCCTAACTACTCTTTCCTGACAGTAAGCTCCATTGATTATAATGGGACTTACTTCTGAGAAGATAGGCATAGGATTAGGCTCCCACTTGCGCACTCTCTGCTACCTAGACATAGATTTGTGCTCAGTTTGCCTGAAGTTGCCCAGTTTTGATTTAGAGACTAAAACTGTACTTGATCGGTAGGTGAAGACCATACAAAAATTTCTCCCTCTTACACAGAATAATCTAGTGATATTGCTGGACAGTTGAAAACACAATAATAACCTTGATCATTCTCAGTTTGATTAACTTATATAGTTCACTGCTGCAAGAGGTGGTGATAGCGCATGGCTTGGATGCAGTCATTAAAGGGGTAGCTATAAGACATGATGATGACATTTGAACCTCCATGTTCAGAAGTTGTCTACCATCGTATTCCAGTTGCTTGGGACTTGCCAACTTGCATACTATCTAAGGGCTTCTCAGAGCCCTAGATACAATAATAAGAAACAGTATGCTGGACTTGGTGGACTTAGGGTTGCACTTCTGTTACCACCTCTCTACTATCACCAGGAAGCTTTTATTCCTTCAGGAATATTATTCCTTCCTTTCAATGACGAAAATTTGGGTTCCCACCCCTGTATTTTCCTTCAGTCAAAACACTTTTCTGCATGGGGGTATTATTTCCCCTCTCCTGAATTTCTCCTGTAAAATATTCCATGTCATAGGCTTGTTTAATTGGATTATTTTTTCAGAGCCCAGCCAGACTCTGAAACCAGAAATGGTTCCAGGTAGTAGAAGCCATTTTAATGGAGAGATTTAGTAGATGTGGGAAACATTACATTTATGTGCAGGCTCTTTAAGTCAATGAAGGGCTTGGGTCCAAATGAGCAAGCCCAAAGCTGTCACAGTCAGACTTTTTTTCAAAACCATTGACAGCACCTTACATTTGACGGCAGGTCTGGCTGGACACTTCTCTTGTCTGGCCTGGCAAGGCGACCTTCCACTCTGGACAAGTGCTAAAGCTAATTACCAGTCAACTAATTTTATTGATTTTTCCAAATCTCACTCAGCAGAGTTTCCTTCTCGGAGGCTGATTCCCAGCCTGATTAGGCACCAAAGCTGCTTAATATGGAAGTGTTTATCATGACAGCCTTCTGTCACCTCTGCTTCAAATCAAATAACTGCAGGACAGGCTCGGTGCTGTCCCCCCCCTACTTCCCCCCTTTTTAAGGGAAAAAAGAAACTGGAACCCAAGAGGCCAGTAGCACACCTTGCCATCAGAGGGATGCTGCAATTGGATTCCCAAGCATTAGCTGTGCTGACCCAAGACTAACAAAATCCATGTGTGCAACACCCAATGTGTCAACATTCGGTGCACATTCACAAAGATCTAGGTGCACATGGAGGAAACAGCAGTGTGACCCTCATCCAGGAAGACAGTGCACTAAAACAGAAGCTCGGGGACAAGGTTTTGGTGTGTTTGTAGCGTAAAGTGATGCGTCATTGTGCTCTGGGCCACCTGGCAGACTGCTGAGTCACTGAGTCATATATGAACACATGAATCTGCATTCTGCTGAGTCAAACCATTAGTCTATCTAGCCCAGTAGTATCTACACTAACTGACAGCAGTTCTAGTGTTTTGTTTTCTTCCCAGAGCTACTGTTTAAGATACTTTAACCAGAGAAGCCATATAATTGAACCTGGGATCATTTGTAAGGCAAATCATGCACGCCGCCACTGAGCTACAAATGCTCCTGATGACTATCTGAAGCGGCTGTGTTTTTTTAATCCATTGGTCTATCAAGTTCAGTGCAGTGTACACTGACTGGCAGAGGCTCTTCAGAGCTACAGTTCTTCCTTGCCCTTTTTAGATATTGAATTCGGGATTTCTTGAAATCAAGGTAGGTGGTCAACCACTGACATCTTGTGCCACATAAATTGTCACAGATGACACAAAGATCAGACAAACAGTATCTGCACCACCATCTCTGGCTACTTGCCTTGACTGATGCTCATAAGTAGCAACCCCTTGACTTGAAGGAAGGGTGGCTCCCCCTTTCAGCAAGCTAACTTGGAGGCATTCATGTTTAGGTGTTGGGGCCTCAGCTAGAATCCAAATGTCTTGCAGTGATCACTGAAGGAGTATCAAATGGAGAATGCACTCGTTCCCTCTTAAGGTGTTTCTCTCAGGTTGTCTGATAGTCATGACTTACAAATCCAATGATCTAGTGTTGTCCAAAGATGCCTCCATGATTGTCTGACCTGCATGACTAAACAGAACAAGATGCACAAAACATTATTTTCTTCCCACTGGAGTAGCATCTATTTATTTCCATTTACATGCTTTCAAACTGCTAGTTTGGCAGGAGCTGAGCAAGTAATAGGGGTTGTATGGTATTCCATGGGTCTAAACTATCAACCATCTGACCTTCAGGTTGACAAACACAGCATCTTTACCTTTGAGCCACCACAGCTGTCTTAGCCTTGTATAATTCCCCCCTTTTTTTTTGCTAGGTTCATTCAATTCCCCTTTCCAAACCATAGAAACATTGGCATCACACAGATCCTTTCAGCGCCATCTTCCAAATGATTTTGACTAGTTTTTCTTTTAATGGAATTCAAACAAAAGTGGAGCTTTGCAGGTAGCTATATCCTGCAGTCACGAAGGAGCATCTTGTCTTTCCACAACCTCTGATTTATATGCAGCCCTGATCACCTCTTTTTTTGTTAGAGCAAATATTTTGAAAAAAGTTGCATGCACCTTCCCACCTTTTCTGTTTAAAGTTCCCAATTCATGATAGCCAGGCAAAGTCTCCCTTTGCTTCTTGATCTCATGTTTCTTTTTTCATTCATCCAGCCCCAGTTGCCTTAAAGCTGAAAGCAGGCAAATTATTTACCTGATGTGCTGTGAGCACCCAACTGAAATGTTCTTCGTGTGTGTGTGTGTGTGTGTGTGTGTGTGTGTGTGTGTGTGTGTGTGTGCGCGTGTGTGCGCGTGTGTGTGTGTGTGTGCGCGCACTCCAGCATAGAAATCCTTAAATGACGGAGAAAAAACCTCTCTTTCTCTCTCTTCCTGACAGTTACATCTTATACTATTAGTACATTTTAATTAGAACATGAGCTCAAGATGCTTTATGAATATTCATGATCAGGGTTATTAAAATGCATAATTAATCTGTGGGGTTTCTATTTCTCCCCCTCCCCGCCCCAATTTTAATAACTCTATTAATGGAACAGGGATGGGTGAGGCTGGATTGGGAGCTGTAGGAACCCTATTTTTGTCCATCCTAGACAGAGGAATGAGAATTTTGCTTAAAGGTTTGGCGCAGAGAAAATGCCATATTTTTGTTGAGGACACTACTCACCGGAGAGAGAAAAGCAAGAGCATCTGGGTCTCCAAAGAGGGAGAAGAAAAGCAAGGTAGCGTGCAGATTATTCCAGCATATTCAGGTGTTAGGAAAAGACTTCTTGCAGACCCTTCCACAGGGCATGGGAGGACATGGAGAACTGAAGTGCAAGTCCTGGCCTGACCAGAACTGGTGCTTGCTTGAGCACCTGGAGTAGATTCACACAGAAGCCAAGATCTTGTCAGGGTCTGGAATATACCCGTTCATGATCCCAGACATGATCTGGAATTACTTCAGAGCCATGTCAAGAGGAACCAATGGGGTTTTGGAAATGGAGCTATCCTGGGACTCACTCCTTTCCCTGCAACCTTGAATGGCTCCCACAGGAAGGAGAAAACTCACTTGAGGAGCTGGGTCCACAAAGCTCAGGATCCATCTTCTTCCCTTCCCTTTTGTCTCTCGTTTATAATATTAGGGTGTGGTTTTCCATCATATTCTCCCAGTCCTGAGATTTCTCCCCCACCTTCCTGTAGGAGATAGTGATTAAGAGGCCACACATGGAGTCAGCAACTGTAGATATATTTCTGAAAACACCTGAGAAAGAGGACAGTCATTCTATTCTGGAGAGCTTTCTTAGTTGTTGTTTTTTTTAAGGCCAAGTTGACTAGCTCTGCCCTCTGATCTTACAAGCACTACCCTTTATGTCCCTGTCCCCACTCCTCAGGCCTGGGAACCCATCTACATGGGGCACCAGTGAATGACCAAAAGCTGCATTTTGGATCATGAAGAGTGAATTTGCTTTCTCATGAGGAGAGCAGAGGCAGATTTGCAGTGAGACAACAATGAAAGACTGTTTTAGCTTTGGGATGTTGTTCTTCAGTTGTTAACTCATGTCCAACCCTTCGTGATCCCATGGACCCCATGGACAGCAAGCCAAGTCCCCTACCTTCCTAAGTATATCAGTATTGTTTCTGTGACACCATATCATCTTCAGCCATCCCTTTTTCCTTTTTCCTTCAATTTTCCCAGCAAGAGAGTATTTTCTAAAGCATCCTCCATTCTCATGAGCTGGCCAAAGAGTATCAGAGGTTGGAAGATTCTAGCAATTGCTTGGTGCCCCACCCCCAGCAAGGACAACCAGCCAGCTTGGCTATCTAGGCTTCCCAGCAGCGTAGGAACAAAGTGTTAAGCAGTTGTTCTCAAAGTAGGGATCATGACTTCATTTCAAAGGGGGGGGGGGGTCATGAAAAGCTGGGCGCTGCCATCTTGGAATGGGGCACTCAAGCTGCTTTTTCAAGTAAGGCTGCAATCCTAAGCTCCAGTTAGGCTACATAAGCCCTGTGCTGACTTGTGGGGTGTCACAAAAGTGCCATAAGATACTTCTGCCCCACTCCAGGGTGGGTTAGACCACTGCACAGGCATATACCAACCTCCCCACACCACCAAAGGATGATATTCCAGGTGAGTTAGGCTGGCCTAAATTTGTTAGGATTGCACCCTGAGTCTCATTAAATGTACTTCTGAGGAGACATGGAGATGCTCTGGCATCACAGTAATACCACTTCCTGATCTAGTTACGACATCACATCTGGGGAGTCCTGGACAGATTCTCATTCTCAGAAGGAGGTTACATTCCATTTTGTAAATGATGTATTCACTTTGCAGAACTATTATTTTTTATTTGGAAGAGTTCTGAAGAAGAAAATATGACATCTGGTTAGGCACCCGCCCGCACAGTTCTTTTAGACCTGCACTGCTCCCAGGCAGGTGGCACACTTGAGCAATCCATCCTTGCACCCAGGGACCTATGCTCTGGGTTTGGGAGCATGTTTGGCTGTGATATACATAGTGTATATCACTATGTGGGCACAGGAGAAGGGTCTGAGGCTCATTTTGTTTGCCATTGACCACGAGCAAAGGGGGCAGGTTAGACATTTTACGGGGCCATGTCTGATCCCATGTTCAAACTTCGGCCACCTATGGTCTCATTTGACTAGTTCAAATACCATAACTTGTTTCTAAGCAGAAGCTGGGGAACACCAGCATTTGCTTTGCTGCAAAATGTTGAAAGTTATGTTTGTCTGTAACTGCAGCTAACATGAGGACTGCCATAGGATTCTTAGAGTTCAATCCTAACCAATTTAGACCAGCACAACTCATCAGTCTTCCCATTCCTGTGCTGATGAGGGTCACCGCATTTCTGGGCCACCAGACATGTGCCACCATATGTCTGGGCACTGGCCTAACCCTCAAGGAGTGTTGAAGAAGTGCCTAATGGCACTTTTGTGACACCCCCAGACCAGCAAGGTGTTGTGCCAGGAGTTGTGTCAGCCTAACCCGGGGTTAGGATTGTGTTGCCAATCAAACAAAAAATCTTGCCAACCTTTAAAAACTTGCTTTATCTATTATGTGTGTGTACACACACACACACGTATATATGAAGCTCAGACAATTTATATATACCACTATCTGTAAAAATTGATGTAGATTGATGAGTAGATAAATTCTATGAACTATTTTAATGCTTTGATTTTTACAACTGGTTAGGCACTAGTTAGGCAGGAGAGGGATACTTTTTTTAGATTTCATATCAGTCATAAAGGGTTTCCTGGATTGTAACTACCTTTGTAGTGTTCAAGAATACGTAACTATGGGGTCTTTGCTTTCATTAATACCTCCCTCCTCTATTTCTCCTTCTGCTGCGATGCTGTTTGATTGCAAGCTGCTGGGGCAGAGACTTGTTTCCTGCTTTGTTAGAAGGAATCTGCATAAAAACTCCATGCAGGACCAGTTTTAGCTTGGGGGGGGTGTCACCAATAAGGTGCCCTTACTCCATAAAGTCTTCCTTGCTCCTCTTGGCAAGTACAGCTTTCATTCTTTCCCATAGAACCCCCCAACATGTCATTCCAGGACATCATGGGAAAAAGTGACAGCCCTCACAGACGGCTTCCATCCCCACTGAGTTTTAGGACAAGTGGGTGACATTTGTTCCCCATGGTGCAATGTCAGCGGTATTGTTTGGGAGGTGGGGAAATACCAGACACCAGCCAAATGGCATCCAGGCCCAGTTCGGGGGGGGGGGGAGGCAGGAAGGAGCCTGAGGACAAGCATTAGTGGCAGGCCCTGCCAAGTTGGTGTGGCTGGCAGGTTCCCAAGGGTGCCATGTGCTGACGCTGGGTCTGGGCCCCATGAACGCTGTGATAGTGGCATATAAATAATCAATAATTTGCAAGCGCTGCTGGAATCTGTCACCTTTATCTCCCTTTTTAATTTTCCATTGATAGGTTTGGGAATTTTCTGTTTTGTTTTCAGGAAATGCAGATGAATTGTTTTAGAAGGAGAGGGTGGGGGGCAGGAAATGCATTAGCACAGCAAAAGTTATTGTCAGAGGTGGAAGGCGCAGGGAGCGGCATTCTTCTCTCTATAGTGCCCAGAGTCGCATTAGCGTCGTGTTCTACCACCACCCTCAATTCCGCAAAGTAATCACATTGGAAAATTTTTTGATTAGAAAACAAAATCTAAATGAGAGTTATGAATATTCATTAGGTGTGGAGATTAATATGCATAATTATGCAAATTAGACAGCAATTAAACACCAATTCTCCGGGGAAATGATTAACACAAAAGGCTTTGGAATGGAGGCGTGCAATTAAAGAAGTTTCTGGTTAAATGAACAGTAAGGGGAGCGGAGGAGAGAGGCGGCCATGGTGTGTGTCCCATAATAATAAGCTTTAAAAAAATTATTCATATGCACACTTGGACGCTCAAAAGTACATGGGTGTGGAAGAGCCTGTTACGTGTTTGCACCCTGATCTTACTCAACCTTTGTGATCTTCAGATTGGAATGGGAGGTTTGTTATCATTGTAACATGCTTGTGTTTCTGAGGGTACAGTCCTAACCAATTTTCCAGCTCTGGGCTAAGAGAAAGGTAAGATTCCCTTACCAAAACAAACAAAAATCAAAAAAATTCCCTTACCTTGAGGATGTCTCAGTGATCCCCCCACTGCAGAGTTATGCCAGATGCTCAAAGGCTGGTTACGATTGTCCCCTGACAATGCAATCCTAATCCATGGTTAGGCTGGCACAAGTCCTGTGCTGGCCTGGAGTGTCGCAAAAATGCCATAAGGGGTTAGGCGGCAGCGGGGAGGGGGGTTAGGTCAGTGTAAAGATGTGTGCCAACTTCGCCACAGAATGGGGAGATGGGCGAGTCGTGCTGGCTGATGTTGGTTTGGAATGCGCTCACAGTCTGAGGCTCTCATCATCCCTGTGATTGGGAATTGCTTGACATTTTGCCTTCTGCCACCAAATTCCATCACACATCTGGCTGAGTCAGAGCTTCTTCTCTTTGCAGTAGGAGAACTGCATTCTTGAACTCCAACCTTGGGGGGGGGGGGGGGTTCCAGTGGCTGCTAGTTAGCATCTTTCCTGATCCTTGTCCCTTGCTGAGCTCATTCCCACCAAACCTTCAGGAAATCTCTGCAGCAACAGTCCTCACAAAGCTGTACAATCTTAACAAAGTTGTGCATTGTGTGCATTTGCTGAACATATCATCAGGCCTTTCCAGGTCCAAACCAATGTTAGCAAAACAGGAAAGGGTTGCTTTAGTTTGGGTATTCATCCAAATATTTTTATTTGCATGGGAAGAGTTAACATTGCTGGTTTTGTATTTGAAGGTCTCTCTGATAAAAAGTGAATCTTTTTGTGACTCCCTGGGTTGTTTTTTCAGCAGGTTTGGACGAGCGGCCGGGTTCCTGGGGAACAGGAGATCAAAATAACTCCACGTTTGACCAAGTCAGGGTAAGGACCAGAGTTGAAACTGGCAACCCAATAAAATGTCACATTTATGCTTATATCTGTGTCTTTGGTCTGAGGCATCACTAACGTTTGCACGAGCTGGTGTGAGAGTTTGTTGCATCACCCACATGATAGACTTACTCCCATACTAGACCATACAAAATAAATTACAATATCATGCACTTTGCCTATATGCCATGGCATCACTAGGGTTGGTATCCACCCCATTACCTTTATTCGTACATAAACTGAAAAGTCACTCACTGACTAACTCATGCACCCATCAACCCCCAGCCAAAACCACAGGACCTAGAAGTGTGAAATTTGGGGACAATGTTCCTTCCATGTTGGAGGCACCCACTAAGAACCAGTTTTCAGAAATTCCAACCAGAAGGGGGTCAAAAGGGGCGCAATAGTTTTCCTCCCTATACTTTACATTGAAGATTCCCTGACTGAGGGACACTCTCCCCCAACCCCCAAATCTAGAAGCATGAAATTCGGGGAGCATATTCCTTCCATGACTGGAGCACCTCCCAAGAACCAATTTCTAGAACTTTAACCCCTAAAGGGCTGAAAGGGGTGCAGTGCATTTTCGGCCTATACTTTACGTTGATGACTGATCAGTATCCAGCCCGAAATCCTGCACTTGCCCTGATGGAGGGATATCCACAATTGTGGGAGGGGGGTTTGCACAGGGGGAGGGTGTTGCATGGGGAGTGTTGCACAGGAGGGGTATTCAGCCAGGGGGATTATGCTAGTGGGGTGGATGATGCACTTGGGGGGATGATGCGCAGGGGAGGATGTTGTGCATGGGGGATGTAGCACAATGGAGATGGCCCACAGGGTGGATGGAGCACTGGGTATATTTTACTCCCGCAACATGGCTACATTTTGCTAGTATTAATATATAACAGTATGGATCAGTAGCCAACAAAAATAAATCCTGTGGCCAACTTGATGATGCACAACAGAATAAGATTTCTAATTTTAGTTCTAATCCATAAAAATGAGAACTACTCATATTAACATATTGCTGGTTGCCTGATGTGTGATAACACCTCATTCCAATGCTACTCAAACTGAGGGGTTGTGACTCACCAGTTCGTGTAAATGTCCCCTGCTCCCTTTATAGGTGACAGAAGGGGAAAAGAAGCAATGAAATCCTCAGGATCACCCTTGCAAGGGAATGTGGGGGGTGAATTGTGAAACTTATCAGAGGTGCTGGCAGCATCTGGGGGGATGTCAGGAGCTCTGGGGAATCCTTGCAAAGTTCCCCAAGGCTTGGAAATTTGCAGCCATGACAAAACTCAATGTTCAATTTATAGTGTTGTGATCGCACTTTCACTATTTCCCTGACCAAGCGTTGGCCTCAGTTATTGAGAAGACACATGTGTCGGTGCTGAAATACAATTGTGAACTTTTACATACAATTTATTTAGCAGGGATATGGCGAGGGCTCGCATTACAGTGAACACAGGGACCTTCCGTCTCACAACAGCATATCTTCATCACCATTCCTGGGATCTGGAATCGTAGGTGAGTGCTATGTTTTGCATGGAAACAATACTGGTTTGAGAGGTTTACCTCCTGACACGGTTTCAGAGCCAAAAAATGCTAGATGAGGCTCAATAGCTGGGCAAGGAATAAGGTAGGCAATCCTTTTGGTTTCAGTGGGCAGATAGGGGCTTGTAGCCACCGCGGTCCTTCTCCAACCCCCTCTTCAAACACAGAGTGTTGTAGAACTCTTTCCTCAGTCATTTATACATGGCTCTCAGACATTCTCATGCACCTGAGGAAATCTATGTGAACTGTCTCTCCAGACCAAGAAAATATCTTAGGTCTTCTGTGGCTGGAATGAGTAGTTCCCTTCCTCAGAAGTTGGCTGGCCAGATGCCACCAACGTGTAAACCTTCCATGTAAACGTTGTTCTTCCCCTGAAATGCCCCTTGGTGCACCACTGACCTTTGCCACATTCTTACCATCTGTTCCAGTCATAAACAATCCCCTGGCAATTTATTTATTTATTTATTTTATATCCCGCCTTTCCTCACCTACAAGAGGGAGCTCAAGGCGGCTAACATCAGTCAGAAAAATAAAACACCATTAAAATAGAATTATAAATATAGATTAAAACATAATTAAAATACAATTAAAATACAATTAGATTAAAAACTGAGAACAATTAAAACAGACTAAAAACATTTGTTAAAAATAATAAAATAAAACAATAAAACTGCTCCCCCAACCTATGCCCCATTTAAAACGCTTTTTTTAAAATAAAAGGTTTTAAGGCTCCGCCTGAAGCTCTGTATTGAGGGAGCTTTCCTCATTTCTAAGGGGAGGGAGTTCCAAAGCAGGGGTGCTACCACCGAGAAAAGAGGTGCTACCACAGAGAAAACCCTATCTCTGGCAGCCACACCTTCACATCTTTTAGTGGCGGCACAGTCAGTAGGGCCCCTCAGATGACCTTAGATGAAGAAGGCAGTCCCTCAGATACCCTGGACCCGAGCCATTTAGGGCTTTAAAGGTGAGGACCAGCACTTTGAATTCAGCCCAGAAACGAATGGGCAGCCAGTGTAGTTGTTGAAGCAGTGGCCTGACAGAGTCGAACCAATGAGCCCCAGCAACCACAATGGGCCGCTGCATTCTGGACTAATTGAAGCTTCCGGACCGTCTTCAGAGGCAGCCCCACGTAGAGCATGTTACAATAATCCAGTCTCAGTGTCATGAAGGCATGGGTCACCCTGGCCAGATCTGAGCAACTCAGGTATGGTTGCAGCTGGCGAATCAGCCGAAGCTGAGCAAAGGCTCCTCTGGCCACAGCTGCCACCTGGGACTCCAGGAGCAGCTGCGAATCCAGGAGAACCCCCAATGTGGGAGTGGTGCCCATGGAACCCTCCCAGCATGCCCAGGCTGTGTGCACATGAAACATTGTATAAATTTCTGCAACTTTGTCTGCAATCTTAATCTCCAGTTAGGCCAGCCTAAGCCCCAGTCTTTTGCTGACCAGGGGATGTCACAAAAGTGCCATAAGAAACTTCTGTGCCACTCCTGGGGAAGGGAAAGACCAGTGCAAAAACATAACTTCCTACATCACCACAGGAACAGGAAGACAGATGAGTTGTGCTGGCCTAGGTTAGGATTGCACCTTTTGCAGCATTTTGTTGTCTTGGACAGACCACAGAAGACATTGTTCACATCAGGCAGAGGCGTGGCTGGGGCCCCTTTCTGCCCACTTGTCTCTACCTCTTCCTCTTGCTCCCTTGATTCAAAGAGGAAGAGGAGAATATCACAGAAAAGGATGTGGGAAGCAGAGTTGTGGGCTAGAACGTCGCCACACATCCACTTTCCAGTTCTTCTTTTTGAGTTCAGGAAGTGAGAGCAGTGATGATGGAGGCCTGCCACCTGGTGAAAGTGAGGGGACCACATTTGGGCTTTAAACTTTTCTACAGTATTCCCCATTTATGCAGTACTGGGTTCACTAGTCATGGGTGCAGATGGGAAGGAGCTACATGGCCCATCAAAATTGCAGTTCTCCACCCCCAACCCAAGCTGGAATATTGAGATGTCAAGCTAGATCTGCTGGTCTTCTTTTTCAAACACATCTCGACAAGATCTTGTCCTCTTCACATTTGTTTTAAAAACCAAGCATAAGCTCCCAGAAAGCTAACTGTATGCTTGGTGGCTCAATCTGTACATTTTTGGCATGCTAATGCAGAATTGCCTTGGGCAACACACATTCAGTCTCAAATGTGCCTTCACCTCCATAAGGGCTAGAAATATGCATGTTCATTTGTAACCACCAAGAAAGAGCCAAGGAGGCAAGACCCTTCACCTGATGCTACCTTCACTGCATGGCATATATGTGATTGTGGCATTGAGAAGACCCTGAATCCTGAACACCCTGAATTCTGTCCTTCCCCAGCCCCCACCCCAACCTGGCCCAGTCTTATTGACTTTGTTACTGTGTTCCATGAAGCATGCTAATCCTTGCAAAGCCTGTGGAAAGGAATTGGGGGAGAGACTGCTGGGGAAGAGTATTTATGGAGGAGGGAAAGAGATGAAGTGCAGCGAGGGTGTGCGTATGCATGTGTGAATTTCTTGTGAAGACCTTGTTAGCACAATATTGGTAACGCAAATGCATTGATTAATCAAGCAAAAGAGAGAGAGAATAAATAAATAAAATCTTGTTGTTGAAATAATTTATATTTATTATTTCAGTAGCTTCCTCCCTCTACCACTGTCATCCTGAGCGGCTGTGAATTAGTTGGTGTGGGGGGAGTGACACCCGACAGGGTGGGTGGGAAATGTTTTAACTAGCAAGGAAACCGATAAGCCCATGCCGATCTCTTTTCAAGTAATTATTTCTAGCAATTAACTCCTTTTCAGGGCTGGGCTGGCTAATCTAGCCAGCATTGTGACTGGCGAGCTCCTCGGACAATGCCTTTAATCGGTTCACTGTGCTTCTCTCCCCCTTTCCTCTCTTTAAAATGTGTCTGCCCCTCTCCCCAGCTTTAATCTCTATTACTTATCTCTCCTCTTTTCTCCTCCCCCTTCCGAATTGAATACCTAATAGAATTATTGGATCTGGGATGTTGCTTCTTGTCTTTGTGGCCCTGTGTCGACATAATGCTTAACTGTGGTTTGTTCTCCTTAACTGTGGTTCTAGATTTTCAGAAGTTAAGGACCAGTCACAGGTGCAAAACTGGAGTTTGAAGGGAATTTTTCAATCATGGTTCATGTCTACTACGCTTGGGCGTCATCTCTTGCCCCAAGAAAAACCATGAGGAACCCGGAACACTTCTGGGTTTCAGGTAGCAGTCTCTGTCCCACCCTTAAAAGGAGATACTTGGGATTGAATCTGGGCTCTCTAAACTTGTATGTTAAGATGTTATCACTGAACTATTGTCCTCCTTCTTGCTTTCAAGTAAAAGGATATAGCACTACAAGGATAGTTTCTGGGGTCTTTTGTTATATCTGATAGGAAATACCCTGCTCATGCACTCCTGCGTTAGAATGAAACTTCCCAGAACTTCCCAATATTAATGAATATTAATATTACACCAGACATCTTCATCCTTCCAACTCCACTGCACCTATTCCCTGGTAACTTCCTGTTCCTTCAAATAATTCTTTTACTACTCCTTTCACCTGAAATTCCTTTATGGCACCATGCTTACTTGAATCTAATGCACCATTGAATCTAATGCGTATCCTATACTTATAATCAAAATACAAAATAAATATAACTATATTTACCCAAATATAGTTAACCATATAATTAACCTGATTTTGAAGACTGAATTTGGCTGGAAAAGGTGAGCATTAGATTCAAGTAAATACAGTATCTCATAGATCTGCTGTTCTCTTTCTTGTTTTTGGAGAACTCTGCCAGTCAGACTAAAAATGTGTAATTTTCTTAAACCATTAAATTGGAGTTGTCAAGTGTGTGAATTTTAGCAACAGACTTAATTGTGGTCTCTCTGATCACAATGCCTGTGCCTGATCCACTAAAATGCTTATTCCCCCCCCCCCCAAAGAATTGGAGGGTTATAAGACCAGTAAGACCCTTGCTCATTTTGCCAACAGGTTATACTAGTTGTGTAACAGTTACTCAGCTCCATCATGTGTAACAGCATGGGTGAACTTATTCTTGCATGCCCAAAGAATTTCTCTTTCTCATACACAGCAGAGGCTTCTAGAACAATGTCATTTCTTTCTTCCCCCCCACCCCAGCCCCAGTTGAGGCCTGATCAGCCTAGTGACATAATGAGTTGGTGCTATTTCTGAAAGAAAAGCCAGGGGGGAGAAGGTGGGGGTGTGTGTGTGAGTGGCAAATTTTAGCTCCTAAACCGCTTAAAAAAATTAGGTCAGTTAAAAGATTTTGCCCTGCCACCCCTCTGACCTCATGTTTACTTAACGCTAAGCTGCTCGAGTAAACCGGGAATGTGGGCGGCCAAACGTCCTTCTGTCACGGAATGGGAGTGCTTGGCTTCCGAGGCATCCCCAGCAACTTTGAGCCTGGTGTGATATGTTTTGGCAGCGAGCAAGGCATTGTGATAAGCATTGAGGCATTGTATCATTTTAGTGTGGAAGAGCTTAGCATTGACCAGAGGCTTGATTTGATCCAAGGTGCAACTCAGAGACTTGATCTTGCCAAATTCCACAAGCCTGTCCTTTAGGTGTTTGCTTGGCTCTACTTTGAAAAGGACACAATAGAACAGTGTTTTTCATCCCTTTTCATCTCATGACACTAACAAGGCACTAAAATTGTCAAGACACACCACCAGTTGTTTTTACCATTGACAAGGCACATCAGGCTGTTCAAATCCCCCAATTTTCGTATTAATTAATGTCAATCCCCAAATTCCCATGGCACACCTGAGGACTATCCGCGGCACACCAGTGTGTCATGGCACACTGGTTGAAAATCACTGCTATAGAGCCATGGAGAGGTAGAGATAAAGGTGACTCAAAGCAGGGATGGTTGGAATATCTTTTCTAGAAAGAAAGTTGCACTGGTGTATCAAGGGCTATTAAACATGGTGGAACCTCCATATAAAGAATATATCAACAAGGCAGAGAGCAGAAGAAGGCCAATATCTTCTTACCTTATCTTGTTGCAGATAAAAACAGATTGTTGAACAAGGTGGATCTTTTATATTGATCCAGCCAGCTGTTGCGAGAGTGCAAGTGTTATGCCCAAACTGTTCCAGGGACCCGTGTTTGACCACTAGCTTTTCTTTCCTTCTTTTCTTTCCTCCTTTCAGGCTAGTTGAAGGTTTCTGTGGGAGCAAAAGGGAAAAGGTGTGTGTGTCAATTTGAGTTCCTCGAGGGACATGTGGGATATAATTGTATATAATGCATCTATCTAAAATTAGGCTTTAAACTGGGTGTTTCTGTGTCCACATCTTCTGACTAACATTCTGGGTGTCCACATCTTCTGACTAACATTCTGTGTCTATCAGGTAGGGTGAGGGGAGGGAACTGACAACATTCCAACTGTCTACATTCCAACTATCATTGAAAGTATGGGAAGATGAGATGCTGAAAAAGGGGGTGGTTTTTTTTTTTTACTGATGAATGTTGCTATAATGTACCTCTGCAAGTGACAGCTGTGTGCTGTTACTAGATGTCTATAAAGCAATATGTGTAAGTTTAGGAAAAGTGTATCTAAGAGGAGGTGGCAAATGCTCATAGCATTAAAGTAGAAGCATCTCTTTCAATTCTCTTGGTTTACCTGATCAGTCTCTTATTTTCCAGTCCCTGCATACCATTTTATGTCCTGATTCTTACCTATTATAATTAGAGAAAGAAAATTCTTTTGTTAAAATGTGTGTGTGCACAAACAGAAACTAACTATATAGCAGGTTCTGCTTCCCTCCTCGGGGATCTCTAGTTAAATCACTGAACGGAGAGCCAACAGTGGTTGGGTGCAACCTGTCTCACTTGCACTCATGCTCAGGAGTGCATATGTCAGGATCCCAAATGTGCCTCTCTTCCCTCTTTCATCTCCCTAGTGAAACAGCAAATTGTTGAGTGTGCCTTCAAAGAGAATTGTTCCGCTCCCCCAGGCCACATAGGAGTCTCCAAGCAGAATGTGTAGCCATGTCAGACATTCAAGAAATTTACATTGTGGTTGTCACTGCAGAGTAGGTACAGCAGCCACTTCTACCTCTTTCCAGATATTAGATCCTCACTGAAGGGGCTGGGGGAGGATATAGCAGGAGAGTGGTAAGCTGAAAAAGGCCAAGGAAGATAAAGTCTGCTTCATGTGGGCAGCTCATTAACAAATAGGGCTTTAGAAGAAGGAAGGGGTGTTTTCTTTTTGGGGGGGCACCATCTTGCCTTTTCTGAATGTTGCTTTATACCAGGATTCTGACTAGAATTGGATCAAGAGGGAGACCCTTGACAATTTCTGGCCCACCTCTTGCAGCAGCCTCTATCTCCCCTGCCCTCTCAGGGCCAGGTCAACACAATATCAGAGGTGTTGACAGTCTCCGCAGCTCTCCGTCTTTTGAGGGACCCTGTCTTCACCTCAGAGTGCCTTGTTGTGCTTCCCTTCCAGCTACCTCCTCTTCACCCTGTTGCCTTGTTCTGCTATCAGACTATGAGCAAAATCCTAACCATGTCTACTCAAAAGTAAGCCCCATTCTGTTCAGTAGGTCTTACTCTCAGGAAAGTGTCTTTAGGATTGCAGCCTTTATCTAGTCTCATTTCTTTGCTGCAACTTATTTAGTATCTCTACAGTTTCTCATCCATTGGTCCCATGCATCCTTCTACTGGTCATTGCAAAGGGTATTTCAGGATGTATGTGCAATATGTACCTATTCTGAGAGCACTGCAGCAGTCTCTTCTATAATCCAGAACTCAAACAACTTGTATATCCCCTATATATGGTAAGTGATGCTGGAGCTATTGAGACACACCATCAAGAGCCAGCATGCTAAATCTGTCAAGACCAGTCATTGAGATTCAGGCTTGCTGGTGTCTGCCTGGCCCCACCTCTTCATTTGCATAGTCCTGTGTCATGTCCTTGGTGACACTGGAGTGACAGATTTTGGAAATGGATACTTTCTCTGCAGCCCTGTGCAGACGTTTCTGTTCCATATGTATGCCAGCATGCAGAGAAAGTGGGGCGAAATCCCACATTGTTCATTACTTGTGTGTACAGGGCTCGACACACGTAGGGAGCTCCCCTCTGCAATTGGGAGCTCTGCTTGTACGCCTGAAAAACCCATTACAAGCAAATCCCAAATGTGTGAATACTGTGGAAGTATGTCCAGCAGACACAAAAGGCCTGGCAAGTTAATCACAGTGCTGTTCCCATTGTTTGCCTTCAGTATGAGCATAGGGTGGGTGTCTGTATAGGACAGTAATAACCACAAAGTGTGGTGACATAAAATGACATAAAAATGTATTATTCTGGAGTGTCACTATTTCTTGGAAAGCTCCAGGAAAGCATCTGCAGGGTCCCTCCTGTCTCCTATTCAATCCCTGGCCTGGTCAAACCCTGAAAATCACAGAGTTTTGGAATATACATGGACTGTTCTCACTTCTTTACTCTTTCCTTAGGGAAAGGCACTGAAAGAAATAATTACACATTTGGAAGAGACCCAGGCATGCCAGCACTCAATCAGGTAAGAAAGTTCATGATGTTTATCCTCTATTATAATACTGTTGTTCATTCAGCATCAAGTTTGTACAGTTTTGTCCGTTCATATCAGTGCACTGGATCTCTTGCCCCCACATAAGCAGTGTAGGGTGAGAAGGTGAGGAACTTACTTAACTACAGGTTTTCCTTGTTGTCCATTGGGGTTCGATTCTGAAACCTCCCATGGATTTAAAAAAACCAGTGGAAAAATAGAATTAAAGATCCTCTTCCAGGTTTCTTGTTCCTCCATCGCTTCTAGTAGACTAAGGTTGTGCCTCAATATCTGCAGAGTTTTGATTCTGAGACTCCTTATTGATACCAAAAAATGTGTTAAATAAAAGCAGTTTAAAAATAATAATAAAGTATATCACTTTACATTGTTTAAAAACAGCTCTTCTTACTACTGTAGAGAGGCAGCCAGCAATTAGAAATGCAAAGGTCACTCTGCCTTTGCTTGGCTCAGCTGAAAAATATAATGATTGCTTGCATGACTGCCTCTCTACAACAGTAAGAAAGGCGGTTTTAAAAACAGTGATTTGAAGTAGCCATTCATGTTGAGTCAAACCTGTGTATTAAAAAATCAGTGTATATCAAGGTTGGACCTGTATTTTGCCCCCTGTATCTGGTGTTTTAAGATAGATTGCAGCTGGATGTGGAAATTCATTTGGCTACAGCATGTTAACAAAAGAGGAGCCTATCTAGATCAAATCAAATACCCCTTTGGTCCAGCATTTTGTTTAGAATTAGATGCAAAATTTGCACCAGGGACTCACTGGTCTGGTTCCTTAACAGCTCCTTAACTGCAGTGCTGTTCATGGAACTGGAGCCTCTATTTTGTACAAAGCAAGCAGATTCCACCCCTGGAAAGTCCGTTCTTTCTTCACCCCCACAGACACACCACCATCACCACCACCTTGGCTGGGCAATGCATTGCAAGAGACACGCTGGCACATGTAAATGTTGCAACCTCAAAAAAAAAACTTTATTGAGAATAAAGGAGCGAGCGAGAAGAGGTTGTTTAAAAATCTAGACCAGTTTTGCTGTAATTTCCAACACACACCCTTCTCTGAACAGAGGATGTTTTCCTTATGCGTACTGAAACAGCTGTGCGGGGCTGACACTCGGTGCCAGAGTGGATTTAATTTTAAAATAAGAACAGGAAGCCTGCCAACCAGCCCTGCGACATTTTAATATCACCATTTAGGATTTTTTTCCTTTTTAATTTTCTTTCCTGGGGTGGGGAGGGGGGAAAAGGAAAAGAGAGGCTTGGTAGAGAGGGTAAAAGAACGGACTTGCAATTGGGAATTGGGCGTACGGGGGTGAGTATAGTGGTACCCTTCAAGGAGATGCTTACGCCAAGCTTGTTTGGTAGATTCTGTGAGATGCAAATCCAGGGTGGAAGAAGTGAAGGTAAAGAGAGGTACTTAACCCCAAAAGAGCTTTCTTTGCAGATGCTCCTTCTGCTCTAGCATCCTGCTTCCAACAATGGCCAGGTTGATGCCTCTTGGAAGTTACACAAGCAGAGGGAGAAATTACTGGCCCTCCCTTTTCTGTTGTCCCCAGGAACTAAAATTCTGAGGTAGCCTGCTGCTGAACATGCAGGTTCTGTCTAGCTGTCCTGGCTAATATCCACTGATGGATCTATATTATGTGGGAATTATTTTTTGTATAATTGTATTTATATTTGTTTATAATGTAAAGATAACCCTGCTGGATTATATCAAGGGCTACTCTAACATCATATTGTGTTTTAATTGCAGGTTGTAGGATTCGAGATTTATGATCTTTTAGTCTTTTAATGCCTTCAGGATTTTGGATCTTTTAGTTTATTTAGCAATCTTAGGATTATTGTATGCTTGTACTATACTCATATGTATAGGAGAGAGAGAGAGAGAGAGAGAGAGAGAGAGAGAGATTCTCCATTAATGCATACCCAAAGAATAGTTTCTGCTCTAAAGTTTTCAAACATTTTGGCCTGGGACCTTCTGGATGCCAGACATGTATGCTCTGCTCTTCCCTAAAGGCTCATGGCATCCAGCATCCCATAGCAATCAGCCAACAACTGTGAGATCCTCAAAAACAGAACATGAAGGTGTTATCCTGGTTTTTTAGTTTTATTCCCACCATCTAATACTTTTCAGGTAAACTGCTCCTGGATATGGAAGTTTCAACAGCTCTCATCCATAATAATTCTTGTAGCTAAGTGGAACCTCCAACAGCATTGAGCTAGCCACTACCAGAAGTGGAATGGGAGACCAAATAGCTCACCATTGTGAAATTATATCATTATTATGCTTGTTAGTGACCTACTCTATAAAGTTATGATGGGGGCAGTTCCATTAGGCTTGCATGTAGTCATGAGAGCCAGAGGGGGGCCTCCATGTGCAGACACTATTTACCTTTGTTCTGCCAGAGACAGACAGGGAAAGTTTTCCATTTAGTTCCCTGCATCTCTCCTTTCATAAGTATTGCATGGTCAGTGGAACAATTTGAAGCATATACAAAAATGTAGCATCATTGTCTTTAACACTAGAGTAGCTTGTTTAATTGTTCTCTGTAAATGAGCAAGAGGCCTTGTGCTGAGCCAGGCAGAGTGTCCCGAATGGGTTTGTCTGGGTTTGTCTCCTCGTGCATCCAGGGATGACGCCTGACACCTCTGTTTTGGAACACGTGTAACCCCCGGCATTTCTCAATGGCTGCGGTAGCGTGAGGGCTGGGTTGGGTTTTTACGCCCAGGGTTGGCTTGCCTGCTTCTCACGCGCAATGTTGTTGTTTTTCTTCTCCATTTTTCCAGACTGGCTTCTTGCCCAGCGAAATGGGGATTTCGAGTCCCAGCACGCTTTCCCCGACGGGGGTGAAGGGAGGATCTCAGTACTACCCGTATCCCAACAACCCTCGCAGGAGAGGAGCAGACAGCAGTATAGGTATGTTGATCCTGCACATTGGCTGGAATGAGCCAGCACTCCAACTTAGGACCGCCTACACTGTTGCACTACTTTTTGGTGACCCCTTTGTGTGATCTCAAGAACGAAGAAGAAAGTGTTGGGGAGGTATTGTCTTCAAAGGGTCTCTAAGCTATGCTACCACCTACATGTTCAGATGCAGCATAATGTCCTCTAGGAGAGGCCAGCTTTTGGATTGTGAGCCCTTTTGGAACAGGGACATATTATTTTTTTATTTTCTTTGTAAACTGCTTTGTAAACTTTTTTAGTTGTAAAGTGGTATATAAATACTGTAGATAGATAGCTGGGAACCAAGCAAATACTTCCAAAATGAGTAGCCATTTACAGAGCAAAGTTTTCCTCCCTCTCTCCTAATGCTTGAAGGCAGGTTTATGCCTTGAAGGCAGGTTTATGCGTCTCTCCTAATGCTTGAAGAGGCCTGCGGGTTTAGAATCTGCGAAAGTCTCCTCCCACCTTTGCATAATGCAGTATTAATTTACAAAACGCATCACCTCAGCATGTAGTGATAAGGGCCACCAGCTTAAAAGGAGAATTAATCAAATTGATGGGAGGAGGATAGGTGTGCCCATGACTGCTGAGCCATTATCACGGTGGAACCTCCATGCAAGATGGAACCTCCATGTAGTTGGAACCTCCATTCAAAGAGGTCCAGAACCCAGGAGAGTTTTTGGAGAGTTAGCCCTCCTCATGAAACAGAATGGAGCTCCATTCAGGAGGGACAGGTGGATATCCTTCCATCCCTTTCAGAAAACCCCAGTATACAGCATAAACTGTTTAAGAACTGGTGGCGGCCATTTTGCCCACAAGACTAAGACTCAGCAGTAAATGGCTCAGTGCAAAGGCTCCTTTTGTTTTTTCCACCTGCTGGATGGGTGCTTTGCAGGACTGATTCAGGAGAAGGAAGGGATGGAGAGACAGCTGCTTCTTAAAAGAGCCACCCCTCCTCTGAACCCACTCTGCTTATTATGGGGTGGAGCGGAGGTGGTCGTTTTTTGCCTTCCTTAACTCCATGCTCCAAATCCAGACATCTGGCATTCATTGACGGAAAGGAATTCCAGGAATGGAGACCTGTTAGAGAACTGAGCATGTAGCTTTCTCTTCTCTCCCAGGCAGAATGGCAGGGGCACAGGAGAGGGCTTTGGGGTAGGGGGTGTTTGTTTTCTCTGTTTTTTTCTTATAGGGGCTCTTGAGGGTAATGGCAGCCAAGTGATCAGGGAGCTGTGACCCCCCCTCCCAAGTCTGCAACCTGTGCATCATTTTTACAAATTGAGCTTTTACATAATTCTGGATTAACCCCCTCCGTTCCCCCACCCAGGAAAATAGATAGAAAAATTAAGCCTTCCTCAAACTCCTGGAAAAGCATTCAGTCACTCTTCTGAGATCTCAGTACAATTTTTATCATATCCATGAGGACTAGAATATTTGTGTGCAGATTTGTGTTCAAATGAAAATTGAGGTTCTCTGAAAGTTGAACTTTGAGCTTCACATGCCTTCCATTGAATTTCAGTATGCATAAACACAAGTTTTGCTGTGGCTTCAACCTTGTTGTATGCATATTTTTCTCCTGGGCTTCAGGAAGAGTGCAGCAGTCACTGGTTTGACACATCTTAAAATGCTTAGTTTTTAAAAGCTTTGGTTTTTCATTGTTGGCTTAAAAATAAAATTCTGGTTGGTTTGTTGATCCATTTCAGAGCAAAAGAATATGACAAGCATGCAGTCTTAATGCGCACTCTTAAGTTATAGTTCTAAATTGGGTGAGCACATTAGCAAGGTATGGCAGAGCGATTCAGTACTAGAACGTGACAACCAAATTTGGATTTTTAAGATGCGGTATTGGGTGTTATTCAGTGATGGGCTCAAAAGAAATTAACAACCGGTTCTATGCCCATCTGGCAGCCACTTTTAAATGGCTATTTTTAAACTTTATATGTCCTATCTCTCATTAACAACCGGTTCTGTAGAGTAGGTGTGAACCTGCTGGAGCCCACCACTGGTGTTCTTCTTTATACATAAAAGCTACCTTGAGTAGCTCCATCAGAAGGAAGGGTACAAGTTCCATGAAGTGGACAAAAAGGGAACCAGAAAGACCCTTGCAGTCAGCTGGGTCTCATCCTTTTTGGTGCTGCTGATTGAGCAAGGATGTAACTCTATTTTCAGCTGCTGTTACATCCATAGGAAAGACCAGGACTAGTTATGGTGACAAAAAGGCTTGGGTGAAATTCACAGGACAAAAGGTTGGGGCCAAGCCACAGTTTGGTGGGTAGAGCAGTTGATTCCACATTCAATCCCTGGCATCTTTAGAGAGTTTCCCCCTCCAAATAAATCTGAGCCACTGAATAGACAGTAAAGAGGCCAATGGACAAACTGTCTCACTCAGTATAAGGCAGCCTCTTCTTTTGTACGACAAAGACGTATTTGCAGAATGGTTTTTTGCCTTGAAGTAGGATCTGTTTTCGAAGAGTATGTATGCCCTCTTTCCTCCACCTACTGAGTTCCCCCCTTGCATGATTTCCTGCCCCAACTCCCATTCTCCTCCATCCCCTTTTCTCCTTTCATCCCCTTGCATGTGGGCTAATGAGATCCACCTGTTCCGACAGGCAGGTTGAGTCAATAAAATGCCTCTGCCTTGGTGGAAGTGGGGCCCTAGTGCCTGGTTTCTCAATTTTCTCCCAAACACACCAATTTCCCAATTGATGTGCCACAAGGAACTCCTGTTAGGACAGGATCCTCTTTTCCCCAAAAGTGGTTGCCCACATATGGCTGTATGAGTCCCTGTTTTGAGCTTGCCTTTTTCCCAGAGTTGGCTACTTTGTGTCCTGCTAAAGAACTATTTTGATCTTTTAATTATTTGATTATTAGTACAGAGGTGCAGCAGAAAAATCTGCCCTTGGAAGTGGTTGTCCCTTACATCTCTTTGTGAATTGCTGCATGTTCAGACAGTGACTCAGGCAGATGGGACTCTCCATCTTCCAAGTCAAGCATTTGAGCTTCAGTTTCAGTTCTTGGGGGTGGCCCGTGGCAACATGGGGGTGTTTGAAACCATGCCGTAAAGGCTTTAGGGTTGAAGAAGAAGAGTGCAATATCAATAACTTGTTCCCCAAAGTGCTGAGGATCTCTTGCTTCCCTCCTCTTTTCCTGCCTTCTTCCACATGTTCTGGAATCGATCTTACAATTTCCTTGCTGAACAGTCAGCTTGCTTCCAAACAAAACTGAGAGGTGTTTTAATTCTGCAAAACAAGGAGCCAGTGCCAGATCTCATGAAAGTCAGCATATTGACTTTTCTTTGCCCGTCAATAGGAAATGCCAAATAAGTGCCTATAGAACTGTAATTTTCGTAATGTTACAAGTGTAGTACAATTGAACCAATAAAAATTAATGTTAAATTGGATACAATATAATCTTTGTTTAAGATTCCACAATCTTTTAAAAATCCTTGTCTTCTTCTCTCCCCAAATTCAGATGGACAACCTAAAAAGGTTCGCAAGGTGCCTCCAGGACTCCCGTCTTCGGTAAGCCACATTCTTCTTTACAATTTCTATATTTAGCATAGAATTCCAGCATTACCGAAAAGGTGTGTTAATGTATGTAATGTATGTGTGCTGTTGTGCGGAGCTGCACTTGGCTGAGCTTCTGTGATGTCACAGAACATTCACAAATCTTTTGCTGCCTCCCAGGAGGATGGGGAAGGATCAGTGGTGGGATGTTGAAATGTCCAGCTGCTGCTACTAGAACTGGCAGGTTCTGTTGGCAGACTTGTACAGCACTAGACTGAAGAGGTGGGACAGAGCATGATTGGCAGGTAAGGAGTATGTACCCTTGGGAGGAGACAACTTGGTCTTGAAGGAACAAGATGCAGGAAGTGAAAGAATGAACTCTTATTTATTTAAGTAATTTATATTCCACCTTTCCTTTGCTAAGGCAAATGCCCAAGGCAGCTCATATGGCACAGTAATGGAGAGGTGGGGCATGGATTGAAGCCAGAGGGCTTGAATGCTGAGCAGGAGTATTGAATCTTGCATTACATACATTTTGAGTATTGAAATTCATAAAATGACTCCATTATTGTTGTGTATTTGTGATGTGTAAGCTCTGTGGAGTAGGCACCCGAGTCTCATCCTTACTTTGGTTTTGGAAAATGCCTCATACACAGTTAGAATCTGTAATCCAAGGAGTGGCGTCCAAGACTGAGGATGCAATCCTAAAGACACTTTCCTGGGAATAAGACCCATTGAACACAATGGGACTTACGTTTGAGTAGACATGATTAGGATTGTGCTCTTAAGTCTTCCTCCTTTAGTTTAATGGGAAGAATTAAGCATCTCTGTAGATGTGTGTCTTATCAGGTTTTCTGGGCCAAGAAGGATGTGTTGTGTTCTGGTTTTTGGAGGAAAGGACATGTAGGATTCAACATGGGAGACACAGCACCTCACACAAGGTTGTGGACTTCCACCTTCTGACCACATAAATAACATTTTCATTCTTATTTTTTCTGCTTAAATCAACAGAACGTCCAAACTGAAGTGCCTATGGAATTCTGGCACTGGAATAATTACGTGGAATTCTGGAATAATGCTATACTTTTCTAAATTATTGCATAATTTCATTTGATATTACAAATCATGGCAAAAGGATCCCCTCCTTGGCCATTGGAAATCATATTCAGCCATCTCCTCCATCTTGGCACTCCTTTGTATGATACGGACTAGAAACTTATTAAGCAAGATGCCTAGAAAACCATGGAGCTCACATTTTGTATCAGGAGTTTTTCCTGCACTGCTAAAGAATTCAGACCTCTATACTCCTCTGAAAAAAACACTGTTCAAATTTAATATTATGTAAATATTTTTAAGTACTGTTTACATCAAATAGTTTTAACTTCATATGTTTAGATCACCATTTGTTAACCATGTTGCCAGGCTCCATGCATGGTTGTGAGGGGTCACTTTAACGCTCCTAAAACTTCCAAGGTCTCTGTAGCCCCATCCTCAAAATCCACAATTGCCTCCCAGGGTCCCTTTCCTCTGATTACAGAATTTTTCTTTAATTTTGATTTCAAACATTTGATTTAATTTATGCACTCAAACTTCCAGAAAGAATCTAGAAGAGCTGCCTAGAGTCTTTGAATCAAAATTGTTTTTTCTTTTGGACAGTGAATGCTTTCCCTTTTTTTGGTCCCTGGTTGATGAATTTTGAAATGCATGGAGTGATCTCACCTGTAGGGCCCTGGGGAGCAGAGGGAGGCGAGGTCTGTTTCTGCTGACTGAGGCACAAAGGCTGAGCCGGAGTGGTGGGGGGTGTTATCCAGCCAGAATGGGGAAAACTACATGCGGTTGGGGGGGGGCCTGCATTTTGATTTAGTGTTTCCTGTTGGGGGTTGGCCAGAGAGTATGGAATGGCGTCCTGCCTCCTTCTGAAAAGGCACGTCTCTCGACGGCTGCATTTAACATGATGGTTCTGCATCAGGGACGTGGCTCTTTGAAACCAGAAGGCTGCTGCATGGTTACTGTATCCATATTTTGGTATTCACTCTGAGGTTGAGGTTATGGTGCAAGTTTCACCAGAAGCTAAGATTCTTCCTACCCCACTTTTTCATAAGCCATAAGAAGTGCAAACATTGGTTTGCTTACAAACTCTGTGTTCCATATGTAAGTCCATCCCCCCCCCCAAAAAAAAATCTTGTCACACATTGCTCAGGATAACCAAACTAAGGCTGCAATTTAAAGACACTTTCCTGGGAGTAAGACCCATTGAACACAATGGATCTTACTTTTGTGTAGACATGGTTAGGAGTGCACCCTATACCATTCCTTGTGTGAGAGAAAGAGAGAGAGAATAAATCAACACATTTGGTACTAAAGGGTCATTGAAAGATTTCTCTACTGCTGAAACATACCCATGTAATTTTTGGATACATTTTGGATTGTGGGACACAGAAGAACAGGGTTATACAATTCAAGTTGTTATAAAACAATAGTTTTATCTATCTGCATATTTATATAAGTCAAATACTGATATAAGGAATTTATCCCCATCTTTCCCATACCAACACAAATGCCCAAGGCAGCTTACAAAGCTCTGGTTTCTCCCCAACCACTTTTCTCACAACAACCCTGTGAGGTACGTGATACTGAGGATGCAATGCTAATCTAGGCTGGCACAACTCTTTGGTTTTCCCATTCCCATAGTGATGTAGGGAAGCAAACACGTGTCTGTGCACTGGCCTAATTGTCTCTCTGGAGTGGCGCACAAGTGTCTTACAGCACTTTTGTAACACCCCCAGGTAAGCACAGGACTTGTGATGGGGCTTAGGACAGCCTAAATGAAGGTTAGGATTGTAGCATGAGAGTGAGTGACTGACCCAAAGTCACCCAGGAAGCTTCATGGCCAACGAGGGATTTGAAATGGATTTTCAGGTCTCAATCCAATTCCCTAACCACTACGCCACTGATACCATTTATTAAAAAGTTAAAAAATTATTCTGGAAGACAGGAGTAGAGAACTTCTTCCTTGTTCTTTTTCCCCTCCTTCTTTCTCTTTTGTTACACCCTCCACGCTGAAGCTGAAAAGGCCTGACTTAATATTTATTACATCCTTCATGTCTATCAGCCCCCATAAACTCACTTTTTGAAAATTGTGCATGGGGTATGTTGGTTTCAAGCTCTGCTTTCTGTGCGCTCCCTCCATTCCACTCCACCTCCTTTCCATTCTTTTTAAGGCAAACACCCCCCCCACCCTTTCTGCAAAGGCTCCATAGATGTGAGATGGTGTTGTGAGCTGCATGATGGGATGGAGTGGGGAGAGACCAGACCAAGTTGTTAATGAATGAAATGCATAGACTCTTAAGACTGCATTTGATGAGTTGTGGGAGGGGGATCACCAGAAGCACAGCCTTCTGCAGGGCTGCACAACTTGGCCCTGTGGATGCTGCCCTCCTCCTGTGATTATCGGAATCTCCTTGCTCCAAGGTTTCAGGTGGAGCTGGCAAGGGCTGCTTTCCCCCCTCGCTTTAAGCTGCTCTTTTTTCCCCTTTCCCAGCCCCCACCCTCTTTTTGTCTCCCTTCCTCCTCCTCTCCCTCGCCTTCCCCCTCCTCCCACCCCAGCACCACACAGCTGCCTGGAGAACTGGCCAGGCGCCAAGCGCTGGCAGATGGCACACGGCTATTATTCGTGCTTCGCTCGAGTCCCAGTCCCAGCTCCTGCTATTTAATCAAATTATAGGAAAAGGCAATTTACTGGATTTCTTATTCTTTGTAGCCTGTTTCATTCCCCCACTCTCCCTCCCTGAACCTCTCCAGTGCTTCCCCCCCACCCTGCCCCCTAAGCCTTCGCTCCAGTACACACTTCTGTGCAAATACACACCGCAAAGGGGGAAAGATTTGGTAGAGTCAGTCAGGTTGGTTTTGCTTCTCTTGAATTTTCTTTCCCCTGCTGAATAAGACGTTGATGGGAGTTGGATGAAAAACAAGAGGGTGATGAAAAGGGAATTTTCATGTGTGCATGCAGCGCACACACATGCACACAAACACTGGGCCCAGCAAAATCCTCAAAAACAAATGGCCCAAGTCCTTGCACCTACCTACCCCTGTGATAAGCAAATTGCGTGGAAACCTGTACAGTTTTTCCATCCATGAGAATCTTCTGAAAGGCTAAGAATATTTGCAGCCCATGTTCATTTTGAAACTTCTGCAGCCAGTATCAATATATTTATACTGTATATATATTTTTCTTCAGTGCCTTAATTGGTCAAGTTGAAGGCTCCCACTCTTTTTGGCATGCCTCTGGGGGCTGGCACATGGTTAAAATCTTTAAAACGGCAATGGTCCTTTTTTTCTGAGAATGCTCAGGCTGAAATTGCAGGTTTGCTTCACTCTGCAAGCCGTCCTGCAACAATGGTCAAGTTGGGATCAGCAGCCAGTGGCCTGAGTTGTCCTCTCCCCCATCACTGGTGTTCAGTGGCAAGATATGCTTAACTAGGTTGGGTTGCAGGCAGTGAGCAACCTGCTCTCTCACCCAGCGAGCCAATCCCTGCTTTGTCATCTACTATTTCAAATCTGTCTTTAAATATTCAAATCTGCATAATCTTAATGTTCTTTTAATAGCAGTAGGTTGTGTGCATAGTGGATTTCACCCTCTGAACAGCCTGGTGCCTTCTCCAGTTACTAGACTATGCCCCATCCCACTAAGCACCACTCGTTTTGCTCCCAGCCTTGGCTACCGTCACCCCATTCACCATCATTACACTCCCATGAGTCCATTCTGAAATCTGAAGTAAGACTCTTGATTCCCTGAAACTATGGCAGCTTGTTAGAAGGAGGTTGCTGCTGACACAACTCTCTGCTGCTCAACAGCACCACCACTGTAGGTGGCCAGTGGATTGCATTGCAATTTCAGGCTCAAGGTGGCACCAAGGCAGTTTCAAGCCACTAAGGCTGCAGAAAGTCTAACCAGGATTGTCAGTCTAGATAAAAGCTTTTGGGTAATATTTCCCAAGGTTTCATCACATTTAACATTTCCCACCCTGTCTGAGGTTTGGGGGCTCTATTCCAAGTCATGCTGACTTTTGAAGGTGCCCAGAAGTGCTGAGCCTTCTTGCCACTCTCCAAGCCCCTCAGAGCAGATGAGAGACACATTCCACAGAGGAAGGAGTCTGCTTGTTGGCCACCACAGACTTTGCCTGGCTCTAAGCTTTAGCATATGTGGACAAGTGGTTGAACGGAAATTAACAAATTAACTATTTAATGTTTTGGTATCAGAATGGCAGTCAGTGCACCTGATTTGTTTATCGATTTTTTTATTTTAAGTTGCTACAAAGACTTCAGTGGTTGGGGAGATGGTTAGAAACTGTAGGAGAAGATAAATCAGGTTGTAATCTTAACCAATTTAAGCCAGCTCAAAGCACCCATCAACCCGTTCCCATGATGGCATGGGGAGGCTGGAGCATTGCACGAACCTAACCTCCCTAGCTGTGGCGCAGAAGTGCCTTACAGCACTTTTGTAACAACCACAGGCCAGCACAGGATTTGTGCCAGCCTAACTGATGATTAGGATTGAGCTGCCAATAGTGCAACACCAGCTGATGGGTTTTACTTGGTATAAAGCAGTTTATGTAGTTTCAAGCCAACACCAACCAACGTATTATTCTTGGGAGGAGTCATGTATCAGTTAAACAGTACATTCAGAAGGTCCCAGGTTGAAATCCTCATATCTAAGGGCAGCAGAACTGGAGAGAGCTGATGGCAGTCAGAGTAAACCAGATTAGCTTAGATGGGCTAATGGTCTGACTCAAGAAACAGCAGCTTCATTTGCTGATAAGGCAGATAAGGAAGTGAGGGGGCAGGATCTAAAAAAGGTGCCTCAGCTGTTGCCGCAACCTTGCTTTCCCCATCAGCATCTTTCCACTGATGCACTATCTTTTTTTCCCAGGTGTACCCACCCAACTCAGGTGATGATTACAGCAGGGAATCAACTGGCTACGCACCTTCCAAACCCCCCAGCACTGTTTACCCTGGAGCCTTTTACATGCCAGGTGGGTAATCTGTGATACAGTTAGATGATGAGGCATATTTTACCTACCCTAAAAAAATCTTTTAAAAATTCTAGTGTACATCTTTGGTAGAGCTATGGGATCCATGTCAGGATGTAGGTAGGCTTTTTCCAGCCAAGGCCTTCTCTGCCTTGCCATGGTAAGTCATAATAAAAAAATAAAATAATAAAAAATGAAGATCATCTCCTCAATGAAGGTTGTCTCCTCTTCCCCCTCCCTTTTGTCTTGCAGATGGACTTCACAACTCGGCAGATCTGTGGAGCTCCTCAGGCACCATTAGCCAGTCCAATTATGGGGCCATTTTGGGTGCTGCCTCCTCCTCCCCACTTCCCCAGTCCGGCAACTTCAGTGGTCTTCACCAGCACGAACGGATGGTAAGGGAGATTTTTCTTTTGCAAGTTTTTTGTGTGAGAAGAAATATGTGCCCAAGTACATCAAATCTTTCAAAGAAAGCTCAGGGCTCTTTTGTCTAGATTCACTAGATGCTCTAGGATGAATTCCTGCTACAGACAGGAGGCTGGACAGGATAAACTTATTGGTACCCTCTAACTCTGCAGGTTATTCCTTCAGAGTGTCCTATCCACCATTATTCTGAATTTGGTTTTGCTGTTGTTTGGCATATGGTTATAACTACAGTGCATGCCTCTCAACTGTTCTTTTCCCAACCTGCTCTAGAACTATCAGATGCATTCAGGAGAAGTCAATGGTGGACTCCCGTCTGTTGCTGGGTTTTCTTCAGCCTCCACCCAATACGGAGTGTCCAGTCACACGCCACCGATCAGCGGGACAGAGAACGTGATGGGTATGTATTCATCCTCTTTGCCAGGAGCCATCACTTTTCACTGAATGCACACAAAAGAATTTGTGAAGTTTCTACATAAACATACCCTACAATCCAGAGTAACTGCAGGAGCATGTAAGACATTACGTGCACCTGTAGTTACTGCACCACCTAGTGAAAACCTATGGGAAATTCATATTGCAATCCAGAGCAAATTGTTCTTACACCTGAGCAAGGACTCCCCGTAGTTACTTTGGATTGCGCCCATAGTGGCAGTTGCTGGGGAGTTTTGCCATTTTGCCAGTTTTGCCATTTGCAAAATTTAAGGAAAACTCAAAAATCTTCGGAAAAGAGTGAGAAAAGTTTCACACATTAATTGGATTTCACTGGATACTTAGATATTTATAACTTGCTTTTGAGTTGAAGAAATATTAAATCTGGATAAAATTTTGCCTTTGTTATAAATAATGTTATAAATAAATAGTTATAAATAATGGTTTCGAAATAATGGTGCCTTTTGGCACCTCTTCAGTAAATACTTGGGTGTTGCAGGAGGTGCCCATCTTAGAAGATGTATTCCCTCATGGGCGAAAGAAAGGAAGGAATGCTTCTTCTGAGGAGGTGCTGGCCACTGGCAATTTTTATTTGGCAATAATTATTTGTATTAAAACTACTTACCTGTCCATCAGATCTGCTACCTAATCATCACAGCCCATTTTAAATTGATCAAAGGTTTTTCAGTCGCACTATGTGCAAAGTTTTCAGTCACACTACATGCAAGGTAGCATGAACTAGGCAACTTGGTGTAAAAAAGTTATAATTTTAAATTATGAAAACAAAGACTATATCTTTCTAGTTCCATTTTGTGTATTGCTTACTAAATGGTGAACATGAGGGAATTCTGCCAGAATACCAAAAAAGCACAACACAAAAGCCCACACAAAAGGTGAAATCAACCAAATATGCATGATTTCTGTTCATTTGTATAATATTTGCTGTTTTGTACAATTTGGTTTTTCTTCATTGGGGGAAGGACATGGAAACCATGTAGGTTGCAGAAGCACTACTTCCATCCCCTAGAAAAACACATTTCTACCTGGCCCACAGGTGTACATATTTGGTATTTATTGGTGGTCTGGAAACTGGGGGGGGGATGGAAGGATAGCATATCAATAACTGTGCCAGCCATTTCCTTCTCCCCTCCCCACCTTCCTAAAGGTGCTTTCCCAGCCTTTGCCTTCAGCTCCCTCTTCCCTCCCACCCTGCCCAGCTTCTCTGCTCTTCCCAGCACATGTAGGTTAATCCCTAGGGGAGTGGCTGAAGGCCATCAGAGCTGAGCAAGCGGAAATAGATCTGTTGGATTTTAAGCTGCTGTCTGGGGACCAGAAGCAGTAATCCCCGCCCTCCTCATGTCAGCCAGACACATAGCCTTCATCTCTAACATGTATATAACATGTAAGGTGGGAGGTGCAGAGGGAAAATCTCCCCCTGGAGAAGTTTGTCCATTTTTTTTGTGCACGGTTTAATAACCTGAACCTTGGCAAAGCTGCCACCATGTGCCTGATTTTATATAGGATGAGAGAGATCTCTTGGCTCAGCCAATTCAGGACTCCAAAGCCCAGCTCTGGACAATGTCGTCACTCAACAGGACCCAGAAGGAAGAGAGAATGCAGATCAGCGGGGTTGGGGGAGTGCTACAGCTTCTGGCAGGATCTGCATTTTCCAAAGTCAGGCCCAAAGCACTCTAATCCCTTGACCCACTGTGAGCCTGTTACAAAACTGTGTATTCCCCCTCCACCCCACAATTAAAAATCCTGATTGCCATGAGGGAGCACCCAATACTTTCTCAGCTCACTCCTTTGACATTCAGGAGGACTTTGCAAAGATGAGATGAGATTTTGGGTGTTCGAAGAAGGTGGAGTGAAAGGTGCCCACTGAAAACAAACTGCACTGAGCCAGGGATTTTTAACCCTCTAAAGTCTGTGCATGTTGGTTGTACTGTTTCCCTTCTTTGTCACTTTGGTGATTGCAAACAGTCATTGCCTACACACTTAACAAACATATCTTCATAACCGTGATGCCTAGAAACACACCATTTTTAAAATTTAAAGCTTGAATATCTAAGGAAGTCAAACTCAAATCAATGTTCCTGTTTTCTGTTTGCAACTTGCAGGAAAATGGGGCTGGGTGACAGCCGGTTCTTTGGGACATGGAATTATCCCAACAAACTTCTGATTCCATGGCAGGGCTGGCCCATCATGAAGTCATAATTTAGATATTTACCTCAGACAGCAGATGGGTGAGAAACTCTCACTCTATCCTGCCCACTCATGCCACTGCTTGTCTTCCTCCCATTCTCTAGATTGGAAATGGGTGATGAAATAGAGGAGGAAGTGTGAAGGAGAGTCTCTTGGCATCAGAAATGCTCTTGTCCACCATTTTTCTAACCCCCACACTTCCTCTTCTGCTCTATCCTCTCTTTCTTTTTCAGTACAAGGTGTAGGAAAAGCATAAGCTGGGACATCAGCAAGTAGGGGGGCAGCTTTTGACATATCTTCTCAGATGGCATTGTATGGGGATCTTGGGCAGGGTGACCAGATGTCATAACCACAAAAGAGGACAAGCTATCCCAAATGTAGAACAGCCAAGAAAAATGTAGGACATGAGAAAATAAAAGCTAAAAACACTCATGTACTGTATATTGCTTTCATGTGACTAATTTTAACAATATGTTACTTATTATTTAATTTCAAACTATTACATATAATTTATTGCATATAATTTATTAACTACAAAAAGGAAAAGGAAGATTTTTCCAGAACGCAAGGTGGAAAAAGAGGATGTTGGTCACTGGTCAACACCTCCTACTTGAAAAATAACCTACACAAAAAATAAATGAGTCTTCTTTATTTTAATCCCCTTCCTCTTCTTTCTCCGCTCCTACAGGTAACAGAGGAACCACCGCTGGTAGTTCCGGGGATGCGCTTGGAAAAGCATTAGCTTCAGTAAGTCTTTTTCTGTCCCCCATAACTCATAATGTGCCCAAATTAGGTTCTTGGCCACCTTTTTCAGGGAAATCTGACCTTGGGAAGAGAAATCTTTGCAGTTAGATATATGTAAAAGTGAACCTCTTCCCTTTCTCTCTTCCCACCATATCATGACATGGGAATAAACTATACAGTACTGTTCTATGGAAACATTAGAAGTGCTTTGTTTCAATTTACCAGATAAGGTGGGATCTAGAACAAGGTTCCCTAAACGCCTTACTTTAGTGATCTACTGCATCATTCACAAGGGATCTAAGGCCCACTGAACCCAGGACACAGCAGAGTAAAATGGTGAATGAGCTAGAAGTCACTTGTGGGGCACATACTCCCCACATAATTGGCCAAGCCACTTTTCCCAAAGTGTCTCTAGCTCTAGTGTCTCTAGCTCAAAGTGTCTCTAGCTCTGATGGCAATGTCCTGGCCTTAGCCTTTCCACTACCCACCAAAAATCAGACAATAATCCACTTTTGGGTTGCAACCCACATTTTGGGAAGCGCAGATCTGTGTTTGAAGAAGAATGATAAATTACAAAGTAATTGTTTATTGTTGCAACTATTGTTGCTCCCCTTGTGGGAAGTTCTTCAAATCTGGACAATGTTGGTTGTACAGACTTGGTTTTAAGGTAAAAATCATCTCCATAAGTTCTTCTTAGAAGCCAGTGCCTGACTTGGAGACGCATTGTGTTTTTTTAATTTTAAACTTGAGACAAAATAAGAGGGTGAGGAGGTCTAGGGTTTTGTTTTTTGGGTTTTTAAAATTAGAAGTAGAGTTTGCACACCTAGTTCCTGCCCAAAAGAACCACTTATATTTTGTATTTTTCCTTTTCAGATTTACTCCCCAGATCACTCTAGCAATAATTTCTCTTCGAACCCATCCACACCGGTGGGCTCCCCTCAGGGAATAACAGGTAACATGCCAAACTAGGCTTGAGGGGTATGCAAGGAACCAGAGATCTAGGGTGCCATACAGCATCTGCAGCCAGGAGCCATCTGTCTGAACAGCAGTCAGTTAAGACTCAAGAGGCAAGAAAACTCTGTAGCCACCATGAATTTTCTCCAGACACACAGCTGGCTTTAGCTGAGGAGGAAACAGCCCCACAAACAGCCTTAGTTCACGTCATCTAAATAAATTCAAAAACAAACAGCAGCCATTCTTAACTCATCCTTTTGTATAGGATGTGAGAACTTGTTTTCAGAATAGGAAGGTATCTTCTTTTAAACTTTTATCATTGTTGGCTGACGTCCTGTTCCCACCCTCCCACCCACCTGTATGACAGAGCTTCTACTCTATGCAGATAAACTTAACATTTTTTAAGCCACTTGATTCAACTGGACATTTCTGGCATTGATCTGAAAATGCATGTAGACACACAGATTTGGGGATGAGGATCTAGAAGGGGGCTTCTTGGTCTAAGGGGAGAGAAAACTGTGCTCATCCAACCCCACCTGGTAATATGCCTTGGTGTCAGAACATGGCTTCGTCTGCAGCAGGGGAAGCATTTACAGGTACAAAGGAGAATTTCTCCTCCTGTTCAGGCTATATTTATCTTTTTAGCATGAGGCCCCTTTACAGAATTTTGTTTGTTTTGTTTTTAATAATTGGATTATTTTTTTCCTTTGGAATTCAGTAGTTTAATCTTTGCCTTCCAAAATATTTGGGGACTTACATGCAATAGTTGAAGCCAATATTTGTGGGACAGTGGCTCCATCTAGTGCCTTTTAGAAGAGTTGCATAGGAACAAAAAATGTTGCTAGTACTAGCTCAGCATTCTGGCTTTTGATGGTGGGGGTGGTGGGTGGAGGTTCGTGTTTACAAAACATTGTGAAATCAGATAGGAAGAGGCTCTGTCATCTTCCCTCCTTCCCCCCAATTGCTCAGGACCTTTTGGGAGACAAAACCTTGGGTGCAGATTACATATCTGCTGGATTACCTCCCACAAACACACACAAACACAGATGCATTGTGGACTGGAAATATTCCAATGGAATTCTGTTCCCAAGAGGCAGTACCAAACTAGGATTGGGCAACAAGATCTTCCCACCACAGGCACCCTCTGAACAGGAGCCAGTTCCACACCCAAAAGATTGGAAATGCAGACACCCAGTATTGTGATACCTTTATCTAAATTGTGGTATGGCACATTCTCCCAGTGTTGTTTATAGCTGCCTTACCCTCCCCCCCCCCCACATATTGCCATGCTGATTTGTCTGATCTATTGTACACCATTGTGGAGATCATATAGGATTATAAGGCAGGATGTGAATTATTAAAATAAATACTGCTCTTTTATGCAACTAGTCTGGAAGTGGCTACCTTATTGCATTTTGTTATCTTATCCTTATTACCTTATTACCTTATTTTTTTTACCTTTGTTACCTTATTACATTTTGTTACCCCCAGGTTCTTCACAATGGCCCCGAACAGGTGGACAGGGTGCCTTATCCCCGAGTTACGAAGGGACCCTCCATAATTTGGTAAGCATCCCTCACTCTCCTCCCTGCCTTGGCTTCCCACAGTAATGCAGGTACTTGCATAAATATAAAGGTTGGATGGGATTGGGTCCACTTAGGCAATTAATGCCTATTACAAAACTGCTGTTTTCCAGCCTCAGTTTCCCCATCTGTAAAATGGAGACAACAATTGTCTGCCTCTCAAGACCCATTGCCACTGAGAGCAAAAGAAAGAAGTTTTGTATTTCACCCTTGAACTTCCCTGTTTTCCCTGGCTCTTTCTGGTAGTTGCCTATGGGAAGATCCAGCAAGGATGTATAACACCTACCATTCAAAATAGCCTGTCAAGTCAGTCCCAAAGCATAGAGCCCCTTGGCAATTTTCTCGCAGGACGCTCCATTTCCCAGAGGCTCTGATTTCACCTTCTTTCCCTCTCTCTTTTCCTCCAAGCAAAACAAAATGGAAGACCACTTGGATGAAGCCATCCATGTGCTGAGGAGCCACGCAGTGGGCCAGGGCAACCACAGGGATATCCACGACTTGCTGGCATCAGCGTCTGGGCACAGCACCTCAGTGGGCGGCCTCAGCCAACCTTTTCCCCCAGCCTCGGTCTTGCCAATAGCCAATCGGCACTCAAACCTGGTAAGATAGGGACGGCGTGGGTGGGGAAAGTCCCCTTCCAAATGCAGCCCATCCTGCTCAGTCTAAAATGTGGCAAAGATTCAGCATCCTTCAAAGAAGTTGCATTTGAGCTCAGGATGACACACAGAGGAATAACAAAGCGTGCACTCTCCAAATTCCCAGAATGAGCAGAACTGTGTTCCTAACATTAGCAGTATGTTGGAGTGAAACTAGCAGCAGGTATCAGGGAGTGAGGAGCCTTTCCCATCCCTGCTAGACATCTTCATAAATCAGGTGTACGTGTGCTGACTGTGATGGACCTCCCTATTTCTTCCATGACTTGGTGACTGGCTCACCAGGGTCTTAGGCAGTGAGGGGTCAATCCTAGCAAATGATACCTGCGATCTTTTTAGGTGAAGGTGCTGCAAATCCATATGCTCCTTCACTAATCCAGTGATTTTCAATCTTTTTCATCTCATGGCACACTGACAATGTGCTAAAATTTTTCAAGGCACACCACCAGTTTTTGGACCAGTGACAAGGCACACCAATCAGCTGGGAGGGGTCTCAAACCCTTCAGTTCTCCCACTAACATATTAACCTCCAGCACACCTACAGACCATCCATGGTGCACTAGAATGCCACAGCACAATTATTGAAAATCACTGCAATAATCTGTAGATGCTTTTGAAAGCTGCCTTATACCTGAGAAAAATCATTAATCCCTCCACCCCAATATTTGTCTGCGATGGGTAAAAGTGGCTCTCATGCTTTTGGACAGAGAATTATCTTTCCAATCCCCACACAGAGTTGCTAGGGATTGAAACTTTGGCCTTCAAAGTAGGTGTTCCACCATTCTCCCATGGTCAGAAATCTTATTGTCTGTACACCAAGTCTGTCAGACAGAGGTTCTTATCCCCATACTACAAATGGAGAAGACTGAGGCTGAGCGAGAACAGCTAACCAAAAGGCCACCCTTTGAGTTGATGGCAGGGATGAGAGTTAAACTGGGGACTTACGAGGGGGTGCTCAGTTGCTTAACCGCTATATGTGACACCCATACTGTGGGTCTGCATCACAGTGCGTTACCGTACTCTTACCAGTTTAACCATTAGTGTGGAGTGGAGAAACTGAGAATGTCACAATGTCCCAAAGGGGGGGGGGGAATTATTCTGCACAATAGGAGGAAAATCTGGTTTTTTCACTCAGTCCTGCAGCAGGTAAAGTTTGGACATGTCCACATGAGTTGCATTTATTCTGCTCTGGTTGCTTTATATGTAAAACTTGACCTAGACTGCAATCCTAATCCCCAGTTAGGCAAGCCCAAGCACAAATCCTGTACTGGCCTAGGAGTGTCACAAAAGTGCAGTAAGGCACTTCTGCACCACTCCTAGGGGACGGCCAGGCCAATGCACAGAAAAGCGCTTGACTCCCTACATCATCCATGGGAATGGGAAAACCAAAGAGTTGTCCCAGCCTAGGAGAGGCTAGGGGTCTCCAAACCTTTCAGTCTGAAGGCCACAACACATATCTGGCATAATGTTGAGGGCCAGAAAAATTTTAGAGATAAAAGACTAATGAATAAATAAATGAATAAACTCAAATTTGCAGGATTTCTCCAAACAGCACAGAGATAAAATACACTAAAATCGACCCTCATTACGCCATCTCCCAAGAAGCTCACTTAAATATACAGGAGTAAATATCTCAGAACCAGGACATAACAGGAAACAAACCTTGAGGCTTCTCCATTTATCAGAAAGCTTCTAAGCTCTGCAGAGGGCACAAAACATTACTTTTTGGGAATACAAGCAAATGAAGTTTTACAGGAAAACCAAGATGTGTATGCTGGCTTCCCTGCCTTCAAAACACTCTCTGTATATGACCAGAGAACCAGATGTTGTCAGGCCAAAGTCTGGCTGTAGGCTGGGTAGAAGCTTACAATATGCCATATCTAGCACCTGGGCTGGTGTTTGCAGACCACTGGGCTAGAAGAAAGTCTGTGTGTGAGAATCAGTAGGACACAGTGGTTAGTTCATTGGGTAGACCTAGATTCAAATTCCTACTCAGCTCTGCAGCTTACTGGATGAACTTTAGCTAATCTGTACTCTCTACCTAACTGTTGTGAGGATAAGATGGAAAGGAGCCCTGTATGCTGCCCTGAGCACTTTTGAGGATGGGTGGCTTATAACTGTGATAATGTGAATAAATAAAACAATGAAGTTCATGTGTTTTAAAAGTAAAATTGTGCTTTTTAAAATGGTTGTGGTACAAAATGGAAGCTGTCTAGAGAGCCAGCCCTCACCCACCCAAAATATACCAGACACTGGGTATGTGAACTCAAAATGGCATCTCCCACCACTTGCAGCTAACACTTTTTTGTCTTTTTTTCCTTTGAAGGTGGGAGGCAGTCACCCTGAAGACAGCCTCTCCAGCAATCCCAGCCTACTCCACAACCATGTTCCGCTCCCTGCCCAAACCAGCTCGCTTCCAGATCTCAACAGAGGGCAGTCAGACGCTTTCAGTGGTAAGGTTGAGTTTTGCACCTTCCTCCAGGGCTCTGAGTCCCAGATCTGTGCCCCTGAAGTGGGGGAGGGTGATATCAATGGATGTACATACTCCTGGGCATCATGGTTGGAGGGGGCTCTCCCCCCAGCCATATATATATATATCCCACCTGAGGGGCAACTCAACATTAAAAATTAAATAAGTACATATAGCAATTAAAAACAACAATTAAAACATTCAAGCATTAAGGTATTAAAATATTAAAACAC
Source organism: Cryptoblepharus egeriae (assembly GCA_030015325.1). Taxonomy (NCBI): domain Eukaryota; kingdom Metazoa; phylum Chordata; class Lepidosauria; order Squamata; family Scincidae; genus Cryptoblepharus; species Cryptoblepharus egeriae. The sequence goes on along the minus strand of JAREYC010000015.1, from coordinate 794,939 downwards.
CCTGGATCATTAAACAATTGTAAAAACACTAGTCTTCAATATCAATTAAAACTCTACAGGATAAAAAGGTCTTAAGCTCTCCAAGGAGGGAGCAGTTCTTAGTCCCAGGGGAAGGGAATTCCATAATCAGGAAGCAGCCACAGAGAAGACCATATTCCTTACCCCCACACTCCTCACCTCTTAGTGGCAGCACACTCAGCAGGGCCTCCTCAGATGAACTTAGATGACAGGTAGGATTGTATGGATGAAGGCATACATACATGGATGATATATTTTTCATCCTCTTTGATAAATTTTAATCACCTTTTAAAGTAATTTAAGTCAGTGACCACCACGATATGCAGTTACTGCTGCAAATTCTATGCATTAATACTGTGCTGTGTAAAGGGGTACATCCTGAATGCATCACCTGTTTCACATCTGACCTCATTTGTCAGGTGGTAATAATTAAATTAAAAATATTGTATAAAATTATCTTCATGCTATATGCATAAGGTATATATGAAACAAATGAATTACATATTTATACTTAGGCCTCATCCCCAAGATATTGCATAAGTAAATGCAGTTATGCAAAAATACAGAATAATCAAATAACCAAAATGCTTCTGCTCCAAAGTGATGCCCAAGCCTGTATAGCTTCCTGTCTTGCCTTTCCACTCCAACATTTTCCTTTTGATGTTTCAAAAGACATTGCCCCAATCATATTGAAATTTGTATCTGAAGAAGGTGTTGAAACTTGCTTTTGAAGAATTAAAAGACACCTAAGACACTTAGGGTCTTCAGACATAGCAGCCTTGGAGTGTATATATACTGATTATACTGAATCACACACCAAAACCAGAGTCACCCTTCACAATTGTGCTGCAGGGCACAATCTAACCAACTTTCCAGCACTCTGGTAAGGGCAATGCAACTCCAGGGTAAGGAAACAAACATTGTCTAATGGCCTCCATGTATCCCCCCAATTGCAGGATGCAGCACATGCCCCATTGGCCCAGCTATACCAGTGCCAGAAATTTGTTTAGGATTGCACCCTCAGTATTGCACCAAGTTTATTTCTTATGCACTGCTCTAATTCTGTTGAAGGTTTGACAGGAGGCCTGGGAAGAGCCAGTGTCTCATCCGGAACCAGTGAGATCAAGCGGGAGGATAAGGAGGATGATGAAAACACATCAGTAGCTGACAACTCAGAGGAGGAGAAGAAGGAGTTGAAGCCATCTCGAAATAGAACAAGGTGCTCACTGAACAGGTCTCAGTCTTTCTCTGCTTCCTTCAAAGGCTAGGGTGCTTGTGGGGAGGAATGGGGACATAGGCCTCTTTGAGGCAGGTGATATAATGCACCCACCCAAACCCTCCAGGATATCTTGTGATTTCAAGCCAAATGATGTTTGGGGGCAGCGCTGGAAAAATAAAATGCAGCATTTCACATTCTTACAGCCTATAACAATATTTCATGCGACTGCTCTTTCCAAGAGTTGGGTGGGAGAAATAATCAATATTCTAAGGAGCCAAAAAAATTATTTCTTGATACTTGAGAGTCTTCCAGCTCTGCCGTTGAGTTATGTAGTTTAATTCCTTACCTTGATGTTGAGTTTTTGTTGTTTTTTTAAATGTTGCTTTTCATGTGCATCTGTTTTAAATCATGTAAGTTCTTGTTCTGGAAGTGGGATGGAAAAGATAGTTTTCTTTATCCAGTAGCTAAAGGTGCTTTTTAAGCTTGCCTACCTCCGAGTGTCCTTAGTACATCACTGAATCTCCTGAGAACCCTGCCATTTTCAGATTCTCTCCTGAGAAGGTGGCCTTCTGCCACTCCCCATGCACATTGCAGAGGATTTTGGGTGTTCAGTGGTACATCTTCAGTTTACCCGCAGCACTGTTCAGGCCTTCTTGGAACTCTCCATTGCCCTAGGTGAGAAAGCACACCCTAAAATACATCCAGACGTTCCCTACAAGTAAGAACAGGCAGGGAACATTTCTCTGTGTCTAGGAAACTTGCCCGTCATTACCAACTGCCTTCTTTAGGAATTCCTGATGGACCTTCAAGAAACTCCCAGAACATAGCTTGAAAAACTCCAGTTCTAAAGAGGTGCAGAACAGGCAGGATGGGATTTCCACCCCTTCCACTTCAGCGATTTTTTAAATAGTGTTGGATTTGTTTTGTTGGTTTATAAAAAAGCAACAACTGTGTGTGCGTGCGTTTTAAAATTTCCTTTTTTGTGAACTTGTCCGGTGCCGAGGTGTGCACATGAGAAAAATGTCCTCCTTCCCCCTTTGTTTCATTCTTATTTCAAATTATCAGTCAAGATGAGGATGAGGAAGACGACCTCCTTCCCCCAGAGCAAAAAGCCGAGCGAGAGAAAGAAAGGCGGGTCGCCAATAATGCCCGCGAGCGCCTGCGCGTCCGTGACATCAACGAGGCCTTTAAAGAGCTTGGGCGTATGTGCCAGCTTCACCTTAACAGCGAAAAACCGCAGACCAAACTGCTAATTCTACACCAGGCCGTGTCGGTTATTCTGAACCTGGAACAACAAGTTAGAGGTCAGTGAGGGCTTCCGACGTGGTGACGTTTTGGAACGGCATGGGGCTGTCTGTCTTGTCCCTTCACCCCACCCCAACGCCGTGGGCATGCCTGGCACTCTCCGCCCTGCTGATGTTCCCTCGAACACCTTGCAGTTCTTTTTACAGCGGTGCTTTTTTGTTTGACTTCTCTGTTTCATTTTTGGTTTTGTTTTCAGTTTGTTGAGTTTTTGCATCCCTCCTTCCCTTGTTTTTGCATTTAAAAAGAACACTTGTGCTTTCTGCATGCCTTCTTGCCTGCGCAGGGGTCCGGGGTCAAGCTTCTCTCACACAGAACTTTTGAGGATACATTTACAACAAATCACCATTCCATTTTCATGTCAGGAATCTCACCTTGTGGTGAGAGTTCCCACAAACTCCTCCCTGCCTTCACTCACATTTTCTAAGTGTATCCTAGACCAGGAATGGGTAGAATTCAGGATTGCAGGGATTACTAACTTGTTCTGCTTTTTAAGTAGAATTCCAACATAGCCAGGTGTATGATGATGATGCAGAGGAATGGAGCAAATCACACCCCATAAACCAAAACTAGAATGACCTCTATGTTACATTTCAGTTACAACTGATCAAGGATTTTAAGAGTTTACAAGGGTAAAAGCCTTTTAACAGTTGGCGCTTTTGGAAACCTTTGCCAGACTCCTGCAGATAATACAGCTATCCTCCAGTAAATGGTCGTTTACCTTTTGCCCACCCCATCATAGATGATAAGCAAAAGTATGGCTATGGGAAAGTTCTTTTCACTGAACAATAACAAAGTTGCATCTCCTTTTCCCCAGACAGAGTCTCGTATTATAGGAATTTTTTGCTTTGTGGCAAGGTTCCCAATAGCCTTTAAGGTGGCATAGGCTGCAGTCCTGAACTCCACATAGGCTGACCTAAACCCCAGCATATATCCTGTGGTGACCTGGGGGTGTCACAAAAGTGCAGTAAGAAACTTCTATCCTAATTGGCGGGGGGGAGGGGGGAATTAAGCCAATGCACAGGCATACGTCTACCTCCTCACACCATCGCAGAAAAATAGGCCAGGTGAGTTTTGCTGGCATAAATTTCATAGGATTGCACTCATATTCTCTAAACCCTCTTGTCCAAATTGCTTAGCTTTCTAAGATAGAGCTCTGTGTCGCCCATGGCATTCTGAGCATTCAGGAGGATATGTTTGGTTAGTCATGGGAATCTCAGCTGGTCATAGAGGGAGATTTTTTTTAGTGTTAACTGGAACAATGAGTGCGACCCCTTTGGGCTCAGTGTGTCAAAAATTTGTAAAATGCCTAACTTGACTTTAATGCTGTGTCCTTCTACCCCTCTCCCCCACCCCAAACAAAAAAGAATTATTTACATATTTTTAACTGAAAAAATACAGTCCAATCGTGTGTGATGCTATTATATAAAGAAATGTCAACTAATTACAAAAATGAAAATTCAGTTGTTGATGTGTGTTGGTGAACACTGGTGTGTCACCCAAAACACCATGGGGCATCAACTTTGACACACCTCATATGTTTGCCATCACTGGTCTAAACAATTTGGGGTTTTAAGCCATAGGAACTAGTACCTTGGATCAGTGGAAAATTCTTAGAAGTTGTGGGATTAACTGTGTATCAGATGTGACTTTGAAGATGGTCCCTCGATCCATAACCCAAGTTTCCCATTCTAGTTGCCAAATTTGATTCATTAATAACATCCATGGAGACCCAGACAGATACCTGGCACATGGCCCTATGAGCATGGGCTATCCAAGCTTTGAAGTGAACCCACTTGAGGCAGAAAAGGGGGTCTTCATTTGGGGCTTCAGCTAAAAGGTTGAAGGGCTCCTGTGGTGAGGAGCCAGGCTCATTTCCCCGCTGTGAGTGTTTTAACGCTTTGGCCTGTGCATGTGAGCTATTTAACTTTTTTCCTTCCTCAGAATCCGCCCGATGGGTGCATCTTGGCAGGTTTAACTTGTATTCCCCTCCTTTCAGCAGAGGCTGCTGTTTTTGTCATAAAGAATCCCTCATGGCCTGTATCTTCTCAGCTCTCATGTTGCAATGCTGGAGTTCCTCTGTGCTTCTCTCTCTTTCTCCATTCAGTTTTGGTACTTTTCTTTCTTTCCTCTTTTCGCCTCTCATAACATGGATAACGTTTGCTTTGTTTTCCTTGTCTTTGTTTCTTTCCCTTTCTTTCCCAGCCCTTCCCTGCTTCCCTACAGACAGTCCCCAGCCGTGACCTCTCGGTGGTTCCCACCCTCTACCTTGTACTTGCTGCTTGCTCAGAGAGACAGAAAACTGGGGAGGGGACTAGGAGGGCAGGTGGCAGGAAAAGAACTGCCAATGAGTGGAATGTTTGGCGCTTCTGATGTTAGTCTCCTGCACTTCCACCTGATGACAGCAGGTTAGCAAAGATGCCTCCACTGGATGACAGCTGGCACCCGTAGGGCCAAGCCTGGCCTGCAAAGCAACCTTCAATTTGATCAACTGTTCACCCATCCCTGGGCATCAGAGGCTGTTCAGGAGGAAGAGGGTCCATTCCTGACAGAATACATATTCTGAGAACAAGCAACCTTCCCCACGGGAAAGACAGCCCACAGTTCTTGGACTTTTGCAAACACACACAATGAAGAATGGGGTGGGGGAGGCATAGCAGGCCTCATTCCTTCTACACTTTGGACCAGCTTCTATGGACCAACTTTCTCCTCAAGCCTTTCTCTCCTCTTGCCTCCCTCTCCTTGTCCCCCCAAATTATGGATGAACTGAGAACTGGATTAGTTGATATAGCTGAGGGAAGGGTCAGCTGCTCTATTTTGTAGTTATGTTTAGCGGTTATGGAATCCCAGTTGGTAAATGTAAAAAAGTGATAATATTGTACCACATTTGGATACCAAAGCTTTAATTTCCCCTAATCTTGGTATGTGGTTTGGTTTTGTTCCACCACCCCCATTTTTTCAAAGGCATTGGAAGCTGCAGTTAATTGGAGATCGGTGAGCCAAATAGTTATTTTGTGCACACCCAAGAACTTGGGACTGCCTTGTAGGATTTTTTACCAATCCTTTTTTGCCTATAGAACTCACAGAACTCCATGTTGTATCTAAACATTCCCAGAACTTGAGATCTTGAACTGAAAATGCCAGCATGTGCTCTCTTATTGAGCTTTGACCATCCCTTAAATATGATGTGTTAACTTCCTAATGTGTGTCATGCTTTCAAAAGCATTCCTCCAAAAAATGAGTTTTCACAGTGAATATTTAAGCATCTTGTGTGTTTCATCAAATTTCCAGATGTCCTCCTGACTTTAGGATAAACTTCCATGGAAAATTCAAAAGGAGTCACAGTTCTCATGATGTGATGTGAACTCAGCAGAGTCAGGTCCACCACAGAAAGAGCCCTTTGGTGATAGGTTGATGTACCCTTTCTATCTTGACACTTAGCATTCTAAGTATTTGAAAAACTCAGGAATGTAGAAAGATGGGAGGACATTCTAGGGGTCCTCCTGAATATTTTCCCACCATCAGAGACCACTGAAGGCATCTTGAGGTTTTGAAGGCATTTTCAAACTTGTTTCCTCTCATGGCACACTGAGAAAGTGCTAAAACTGTCAAGGCACATTGACAATTGTGACAGTTGACAAGGCACATTGCACTGTCGGGTGACTCACATCTCCCAATAGTTCTACTAATCAATGACAATACTTCTTACTAACCAAGCTCCTGTAGCTTAGATAGTTGGAAATAATTCATGTGCTACTCCCTAACCTGCTCCACCGACATTTCTAGAATATTATTTGTCCCAGGCAGCCTAGGTAACTGGCCTGGTGTCATCAAGCACTATTTTGGTAGGAAGCCTGTTTTAAGAGAAAGGCCATCAGGTCCAACATCACATTCTGTCCTACCTTCATTATGTGTGCAAAAGGTCAGGTTGGTTTGAGACCTGCCAAATCCACTGGTTTACTCTTTTTTGCTCTGGGGGAGACAAACGTCCCTGCTTATAATGTGTCGTGGATATGGCAGAACAAGGATTGAAGGCAATAGACAGGGGCTTGAATGAGTCCAAAAGTTGCCCCAAAGGTATAAGGTGCTGCCAATGTTCAGTCATAAATAAGTTGTTCTCAGTCTGCCGTCCCTGTGCCAGTTTCAGCCTTGTTCAAACAAAGAACTGGGGTGCCACCTTACCTGCTCATTTGGCATGAGATGAAGAGATGAAGGAAAGTTGGGGAAAGACCTGCAAGACCTTGTGGGCAATTGGGAGCCCTGTTCCATCTTGGGCAAGTCTACAGACTTAACTCACGTTCTGGTCTTAAAAGCTGCAGGAGTGGCATTACAGCTATTTAAGAGTCTTGCAAGCATTAACATGGGCAGTGTCTGCACATGTTACAGCCTTCCAGAAATGATACATATTCTGTCAAAGCTTTGCTTGAAGAACTGTGTGCTTGATTTCTGGGAGACAATCTCTTCTCTTTGAATGGTGCTTGCACAACGCATATCTCCATCTTAGAGTGCAGAGGTTTAGTATTCATCCTCAGTCCATTTTTTGTGAGGTCTGCACAACCCTCCCTGCAGGTTGTGCAATTCCATGCAACCATTCTGGAACCTTCTGAAGTTCCACCCCTTCCTATCTACTCATGCACTGACAGGCATGGTATAGCCCCTTCCCACAGTACTCCAGAGCTTTGGCTGGAAGTGCAGTGGGCCTAATGGGCTGTGGGTTTGAGTTCCATCACTAGTATTGCAGCCTTGTTGCTTGTGTAGAAAATGGGGTTGTCGTGCCCCAAAGTTGAGGATGAATTTAAACTAAGAATCTGAAGCTGAGAAATATGGTTGGATTTTTTGGGGGGATATATAGCTCTTTTAAACTCTGTGGTCCTTCTACATTTAAAGCAAGGAGTTAGGCATCATGAAAGTGGCTTTATAATTCCTTACAAATTCCTCTAATTTCTAGGATAGAGGGTCAGTAACCCTCAGGCCACATTCAACCCACCACTCAAGACATCCAAACTGTGTGGAGTTCAGCTTGGGAGGTAATTTGTCATACACAGGATAGGGAATGTAGAGCCAGAAGTTCTGCCCTTTTGTTTGAAGAGATTGCCATGCCCCACACTAAGACTTGGGGTGGTTTCTGTTACTTGCTTAAATATGGCACCCCTACATAGCAAAAGACAGAATTGTTATGGTTCAGCAGATGGCAGAAATATATTAACCATTGAAGGAATTAATTCCCTTTTTAATTATTTGTTTCATTTTAAATAGTAATACAACTATTTAATCACAGAGGATTTAAAGATTTGTAGGGTAACTGCAGTGAAACATTGGCAGCTCCTTATCTTGGAAGTGTAACCAAAGGGCTCTGTTCCCTCCCTTCCTGATTTGTTTGAGGTTTGTGCCATCTTGGCTGATAGCTGTGAACATTTTTCCACCACACCTTGGCACCATTCCACTCCCTCTTCCCCTCACCCCCAAAAGTCACTACTATGCTCCCTGACTAACCCCTGTGGTGCTGTGTGAACCCAGCAGTACGGATGAGGCGCTATCACTGGAGGACAAAGATCTGAGGGACCGGGAGAGGCGGATGGCCAATAATGCCAGGGAGAGGGTGCGCGTACGGGACATTAACGAGGCCTTTAAAGAGTTGGGACGCATGTGCCAGATGCACTTAAAAACAGACAAAGCACAGACCAAACTCATCATCCTTCAGCAAGCAGTGCAAGTCATTCTGGGCTTGGAGCAGCAAGTACGAGGTATGGCACCAGGGACTTCCCCACCCTGAGGTCACTCTTGCACGGGTGGGGAGAACATGTGTATGTGTGTATGTATGTATGTGTCTTTGTGCTCATTTGCATGAGTGTCTCTGCTTGTCCCTTTAACTCTTTGTTCTGGGGGTGCGGTTGATTGCTGCAGCTCAGTTTTCTGTTGCATGGTGACCAGAGCACAGAGAATCCCCCAGGGGATGACAGTGCACCATCCATCATCAGTCACATCCACTGAACATCTCACAACTTTACAAGATGGGGAGCTCGGGATCTAAACATAGTAACTATGTTCTCCTTGGCAAGCTTACACTTTTGTTTTCTTGGGTTGACTACAGCTAGCAACCTGCTGTGTTCCTTTGCTGAGATTCTTCATGGTTCTCTATATTCCCTCTGTCTCTCTGCTCCCTGGGGTAGAGGGAGGAAAGGGGTTCTTGCTGAGCATTTCAAGCGTATGGGTTTCTCCTCGTCCCCATGGTGCTCTCTGTCTCTTTCCTTTGTCTCAGAACGCAATCTGAACCCCAAGGCAGCCTGCTTGAAACGTCGAGAAGAGGAAAAAGTGTCTGGTGTGGTTGGCGACCCCCAGATGGCACTCTCAGCATCTCATCCAGGTCTAGGAGATGGGCACAACCCCGTGGGACATATGTAAAGGTACCTTTCTCTGCCACTACACTAGCAGTCTTTTCTAGAGAGCAGGCTGTGTCAGGGTCTCTGTTGGATGAAACAAGTATGACATTCCTGGGTTAAACAATAGAAGAGGGCTGTTCAGCTCTTCTGAAATTACTACTGGGCTAGATGGATCATATAAATACCTGGCCTGAAAAACCTCAACCTTTCTATATTTGTTTTTCTTTATTTCCCTGCCCCACCTTTTCTTCATAGATGATTTCTTCTCCTGGGAGCAGATGTCTGTTGGAAGATGGGAAGGCCATGTCATGCCCCCTAAGCTGTGTGTCCACACCAGAAACTGTAGACCTGTTTAAAAACTGACGCATGGCAATGGAATCTCAGTGTGCTCGAAGGAACTTTTTTCAAGGAAAAAGGAAAAGAAGAAGATAAACAACTTTCTCACAAAAACCAACAGCAAAATATTGCCTTAAGTGTATATTCTGGAACTGTCAATGCATATCCTTCAATTACCGAGGGGGCGTTGGGGAGGGGAGGGGAAGCGTTTTGTTACAAGTGGCTTGTTCACAAAGGCCAGCAGAAGAAATTGTGCCTACGCGTAATTTTTTTTAAAAGAACATTAGTTATGATTTTTTTTTAAAAATGTAGAACAAATATAGCAATGCCTTTTTGGGTTGTTTTTTTTTAGCTTCTTTTGCATATATGTTTTGTAAGCAATGATGGAAAAAAGGTGTAAAAAGAAAGAGGGAGTCTTGTTCCGCCATTGCTTTTTCTGCTGCTGTTTCTATAGTTAATGTTGCATATTATTTTTAAAATAAGATCAACCAGAAATATTAAAAGCTGTATTCTGAGACTGGGTGTTTAAAAGGAAACAAAAAAGGGGAAAGAAGGGGAGTGTGGGTGACAGCGTTTGCGTTTTGAGTTAAAAAAAAAAAGAAAAGAAAAGCCATTAGCATGAATTTTAGTTTGGTACATTAACCTATATCCTTGCTCCACTTGTAAGATGATAAAAAAATTCAAATGTCCCAATATTATCTTTTTGCTTTGGGCCATTTTGAATAATGGATGGGGGCAAGGAGAAATGGCAGAGCAATCCAACAGCTAGTGGTTTTCTTGCGTCTTACCCAATGGGAGTCATCTTACATAGTCTTATGTTTTATCCTCCCCATTGCCACTTCCCACAAATTTGTCAGCCCTTCATTGGGAGACACAAAGATGGCAAGCAAATATGTCAGTTCCCTCAAACATGGGGTGGAAATTGCAGCAGAAGACAAGAACCTCCCTGAAATCAACATGTCAAGATGCTGAAAATACTCTCATTTTGAAGGACCAGGGTGTCAGGAATCAATAAATGCAACAAATGGCATGATAGAGTTGGAAAAATGCTTACTTTTTAAAACATGAAACAATAGGGGTGGAAGTAAAAGTGCCATCAGGTTAGAAGCAGAACAAAGACAACCGGGGGGGAGGGTGCATGGAGAAAGAAGAACAAAAAAAACCTGCATCCAGTATAAAGAAAGAAGAAAGCCAGGGCCAGGCTGGGGGCTTCAGAAGAGGGGCAGATGTGAGGGATAGTGTGACTTGAGAAGGAAGATCTCAAGAACAAAACTAAGTCCTCTGAGGACTTCAGGGGTATAAGTGTGACCACCACCACCCCCTATACAAAACCAAGAAAAAGGATTTGCACCCATTTTTCCTATGTGCCATCTCTGCTGAGAAAATGTGCTTCCACAACCCATGTGTTTCAGAAGCTCAGAAATGCCGCCACAGGCTGGTCAAACTTCCCCATCCTCAAGCACTGTTCAGGCAGCTCTGCCCCACAGTTTTGTGGACAAAAAGCCAGTAGTGCCCTTGCAGTCCTCTGCTTCCAGATAGATCACCCTATGTGTGCGTCCATAATCTGCATCCCTACTGCTGTGTTTGGGAGGGCAGTTGGATCACCCTGGCGTCCCATACAGGTACCTTGCTCCTCTGTATGGCAGCCAATGTAGATAACGTATCTGTGCTGAGATAGCCTTTGGACGTCGTGGTCTCAGAATGTCACATTCTGGTCATCTCTCTTCTGTTGGGGCAGAAGAAAGGAGGATGGGATAGAATCCATAGAGCGTTCTGAAATCCTCTTGCAGCTGATCTTTTCCTGATGGAAGAAGAAATTAGCATTTGCGGACCTGGCTGCTGAACCTGTGAGTTCTGCCTTGTTCCAACTTCGGCCCAACAGTCAACGGGAAGAGAGAGACTCCATGCCTTGGAATGTTTCCTGGGCAAGCAAATGCTGTTGCAAAGGGCCATGTTGAGCCATCAGCCATATCCTCTGCATCTCGTCTTGCTTTGTCCCAGTGACCCATGTTAGGCCCTTGCATGCCAAACAGGAAGCCTGGGAAAAGTTTGCAAAGGAAGAAGAGGGAATCTTCTGTGAACACTGCAAAGTGGTGTGCACAGCCTGCTCTTGCTTTATTCTCTTTCCTCCTTCGCCTTGATTTGAAGACTAGGGTGGGGTTCACCCGAGTATCAGAGGGCTTTGCCAAGAGCCCCATTGGCACATCTGGGATGGAAAAACCCCATCTTCACACTGAAAGCTTCCCTGTGCGCCATACCCTGGCTACATAGTTCTGTAAAAGCAGAAAGCCTGAACTTCCTTTTTGTGCCAGATCTCCCAAAATCTCTTTCCAATCCTACAGCTCAAAACAAGCTCTTTTTTGTTTTTGTTGTTGTTACTGTTATTGTTGTTCATTTTTGGTTTTATTCTTTTTTAATTGTTTGAAAGTATTTCTGTTTTGTTTGGGGTGGGGAGCTCGCCTTTTCGAAGGGCTTGTCTACACTACAGACTTCTGCAATCTGTTTAAACCAAGTCAACTAGCACGGTATCCTTCTGAAAATCCTTTGTTCATGATCTTCTCCTAAGTTGCTCCTCTCTGTAGAACTAGTGCCCAGAATTCCTGCATTTGCAACCTTCAAAACTGAAACAGGTTTGGTTCTAGTCTGTAATGTAGATATGTCCTAAAGAATCAAGGGATATTTATTTTTGTTGGGGGGGAGGGTGGGTAGGAGACAAAAAGGGACATCCAGCAACAAAAAGAGTCTTAGTGGAAACAGCATTGTGGGAAAATTAACGTTTTTGTTTAAAAAAAGAAAATAGGGGTTCAAGCAATGCAGTGAACAAAATGTAACTTGATGCCCATTAAACTATATTTTTTTAGGTGGGGGTGGGGAGGCTGCATATTTTTTCAACCCTTTTAGATTGTTTTGAGGGTTCTTTTGTTAATGGGAGTTTTTATATTAAAATTAAAAATGGTCCTTGCTTTTTTGGGGGGTGGCCCTGATCCACCTACAGTTAATCATGTCATACAATGGAATCCTGGGCATGTTTGTTCAGAAGTAAGCTCCAATGTCTTCAGTAATATTTACTCCCAACTAAATTCTGCATATGTTTGCAGCCTGGTGGCACAATTATTCATGTTTAAGGCTGCAATCCTAACTTCAACTAAGGCTGGTCTTAGTCCCTGCACAAGTCATGTGCCAACCTGGGGGAGTCACAAAAGTGCAGTAAGATGCTTCTGCCCCACTCTTGGGGGAAGGGTGGGTTAGGACAGTGCAAGGCATGCAATGACCTCCCCACACCATCACAGACAGACCAGGTGAGTTAAGCTAGCCTAAATTTATTAGGATTGCGTCCTAAGTAAGATTTGGCATTGGGGTTTATTCTGCATGTAAGTGCATGTAGGATTGCCACTTGAGTCATGGCAAACAGTATTTGGATTGGGGCCTCAGTGTGTTTTTGCTGCCTACTTGTTAAGTCCAGCTGTGTATAACTGGCTGAGATCCTTGTTATTAAATCAGATACACATTATAGTTTTGAAAGATATATATATAGTATAAATATATATATATATATATGCCTAACCCCAATTTTAAAAAAGGAAAAAAAGTATTTGGGAAGGGAGGGGGCAGGATAGAAACATTTTTTGGACTGAATCACAATTTCTAGGAAGGGAGGGAGCACGGGGTTAAAATTGTGTTTCCGAGTGCCTCAAGATATGGATTGTGTTCATTTTTTTAAAATATAATAATAATAATTTTATACATGTGTCAAGAAAAAAAAACAGCTGGCTGGATTATTTGGAATTTTTAAATAATCCTTAACTTTTTTAAAGTAGAATTTTGAGAACTGTCCTGTATATAACAGTAATGTAGCAATAAATGTGACATTTTATAACAATATTACTTTTTTCCTTCCCCCTTCCCGTATCTGTCTTTCAGATGTTGTATACCTATCAATGAAAAAGTTGTAATAAAGGTTTTACCTTGTACTAAGCTTATGTCTGGCTTCCTTGCTTTTTGACCCTGCTGCTTGCTGATGTTTGGGCTGAATGTCGGTATCATCTTTTAACAGGCAACATGAGATCTGCTGTTTTCCCAAACAGCGGGACCGTGGCCCACCAGAAGATAATGATAATTTTTGTTGGGTTGCAAAACTGACAGTGCAGATTAGGCTATGTTCATCAAGAGTTAAGCAACTTGCTACTTTTGTGCGGTGAGAAGATTTTGCTGCATAGTCATCATCATAACCAGAGGCTAAAGCAACTGGTAAAGTTAAACTTTTTAGGTGGGTTCTGAAGCTCAAATGTTTGACAAACTAATGTAGTTAGGACCTCTTTTTTAGACTTGTGTCCTAGAAAAGAACTTAAATACTGTGGCACTTCATGTAACAAACGCCTCATGTCACACCTTACTCCCAGGAAAGTGTATTTAGGAAAGTAGACTTCATAGATCATGCACACTGAATGCATGTTTTGAATTCAATTCCAGTGTTTTGTCATCATTTTTTACATCCAATTAATATTTTTATATGAACATTTTTTTTGTTCTACAACCAATCATCTGAGTTTCCATTATTTCCTATTGGAAAATCCGCTTCACATAAAGAATGTTTCATGTAACAAACATGCCTCCAGAATGAATCAACTTTGTTACATGAGGTGCCAATATAGCCTCCTTTTCCCTGTAAGTAGATCCATGCAGGCTGTACGTAGCCTTCTTGTAATTAAAAATTATGGCTACAATCTTAACACCACCAACCCCGTTAGGCCTGCATAAGTCTCAGCACAAGAACCCATGCTGGCTTGGGGGTGTCACAAAAGTGCCATAAGGCACTTCTGCACCACTCATGGGGGTTAAGCCAGTGCACAGATAAGCACCAGCCTCCCAACACCACCTCAAGAACGGAAAGAGGTAACTTGTGCTCACCTAAATTGCTTAGGATTGCACCCATGTACAGTATATGTTTATTACATAAGTTACATTTATTACATAAGTTACATATGTAATAAAATTTTAAATTTAATAATAAATAATAGTGTTAAAATTAACCACATGAAATCCATATATGAGTGTTTTTAGCTTTTGTTATATCCTACATTTTTTTTGATGTCCTACACTTTGGGATGTCCTACCTTATCCTCTTTTGTGGTTATATAATCTGGTCACCCTGATCCCAACCTCTGCTCCAAATCAAGGGGAGGGAGAGATAGAACAGTCTTGCTTAAGACAGCCCAGGCCTGCTTCTATCATAGTTTCAAGGAGATGAAAATCATAAATACAGCTTTCTTTTGAAATGTACACCAAAATGGGGAACAAGGTAAAGGATTTTGCCTTTAGTGCTATTGCTCACTATGAATGCTTGCTTGGGTGGGTTAGAAACTTTCAAAGTGTACATCAAGTAATATGTCATAAGCAGCATCTCTCTCTCTCTCTCTCTCTCTCTCTCTCTCAGATAATGTTGACCCATGTTCATTCAAATTTGTTCAATGGAGTTTACTTCCAGATATTACAGGTTTGCAGCCTTGGGTTATAATCCTTTATATCAGTGGTTCTCAATCTTCCTAACACTGTGACCCCTTTATAAGTTCCTCATGTTGTGGGAATCCCCAACCATAAAATTATTTTCGTTGCTACTTTATAACTATAATTTTGCTACTGTTATGAATCGTCATGTAAATATCTGATATGCAGGATGTATTTTCATTGTTACAAATAAAATGTGTGTTCTATGCACACATTGAACACAGTGGGATTTATTTCAGAGTAAGCATGCACAGGATTGGGCCCTGAGGCTGCAATCCTATCCACATTTACATGGGAGTAAAGGCCCCCTTGACTATAATGGGATTTATTTCAGAGTAGGCATGCATAGGATTGGGCCCTGAGGCTGTCAGTCAGCTCCAGTGTGTGTGCAGCTATAGCCGGAGCTCTGGCAAGCCTGACCTGGCCCCTTGCACCAGAGGTCTTTAGGCGACCCCCAGGAAAGCTCTAGGCGACCCCCAAAGGGGTCGCGACCCCCACTTTGAGAAACGCTGCTTTATATGCTTTCCTGGGAGGAGCCTCCATTGAACACAGTGGGACTAGACTTGCCTAGGCTCACACAGATCACAAGGCAAGACCCCTCCAATGGCCACTGGACAAGCCTTGCAATCCTCTGGATCTTTCTCTAATACATTTTTATATGTAAATTTATGTAAATTATTCATATTTGAAATGTAAATAATATTTCCAGACCTTGAGACAGAGTGATGATGTGGCCCTTCTGCCAAAATATTTGGACACTCCTGTGTTAGAGACACAAGAGAACAATATTTAGACCAGTTAGTCCAATGGGACCTCTATTTCTGATTCATCTGCCTCAAGCTGGTATTCTGGCCCCTCTTTCTGGAATAGCTTTATAGCCTAGAACGGGTATTGGAAAGTGGAATATGGGGATATTTTGCTGTATCATGTCCCATTAATCCAGGAGTGTCCAAACGTTTTGGCAGGAGGGCCACATCATCTCTCTGACACTGTCCCAGGGGTTGGAAAAATGATTTACATTTCAAAGAGCACAATCCTAACCATATTCATTCACTGGCATCCTTCAGTCTCCAAAGACTATGGTATCGTGCTCTGATTGGAGGTCCTGAAACAGCATCTAGTAAGAATCATTTACAGTGGCGCCTCACATAACAAACCGCCTTATGTAAAGTATGTTTCACATAACAAACAAAAATTTCTCTAGGATTCTGCTTCACGTAACAAAGTGTGCTTCACGTAACAAACAAACTTGTTGGCAGGTGGGGCAGATGCGCTGGCCAGCAGCCCTTTTAAAAAGCGTCAGGGCTGCCTAGAGCGCCTGTCCATAGCGAAAGCTCCCACTGGGCAGAGGGAGAGAAGAGCAGTGGAGAAGAGGGAAGCAGCTCAGGGTAGCCAGAAGGGAGCAGGGAAGAGAGGCTCAGGAGGAAGAGAAGGAGAAAGTGGGGAGACACTTTGAAGGTGTCTTGGATTGCAGCCTTCTAACCATGTCGACCCAGAAGTAAACCCCTTTGTGTTAAATGGGGCTTATTCCAAGGAAAGTGTCTTTAGGGTTGCAGCCTATGTAGACTTCATAGGATCATGCACATTGAATGCATGTTTTGAATTCAAATTCCAGTGTTTTGTCGTCATTTTTACATCCAGTTAATATTTTTATATGAATAGTTTTGGGGTTGTGGAACCAATTGTCTGAGTTTCCATTATTTCCTATGGGTAAATCCACTTCACATAAAGAATGTTTCGCGTAACAAACATGCCTCCGGAACGAATTAATTTGTTACGTGAGGCGCCACTGTACTACATGGGGACTGGCTAAGTTCTGAGTAGACCTGCATAGGCTTGGACATAGAAGCTGCCATCCTACCCACACTTTCTTGCGAGTAAGTGCCATTGACTACAAGGTGACTTACTTCTGAGTAGACATATATAGGCGTGGGTGCAGAGGCAACCTCCTTTTTCCTGGGAGTAAGGCCCACTGACTGCAAGGGGACTTACTTCTGAGTAGACCTATATAGAGTGGGTGCAGAGGCTGCAATCCTAGCCTCAGGACTGACTTTCCTGGGAGTAAGGGACTTACTTCTGAGTAAATTAGAAGAGCTCCATCCTTCTCCAAGAGCCCAACCCTATGCATGTCTACTCAGAAGTAGGTCCCATTTGAATCGACAGGGCTTATTCCCAGGAAAGTGTGGGTAGGATTGGGGCAGTAAATAGGTGGGCGCTGACAGACTGGCCCCTTTAAAAGTGGGACTTTGGTGATGAACGCCTTGTCGATCAGGCAGCAAGGTAGACAGCCCGCATTCAAAACGCCACAAGGAAAGGAGGCCTTCGGGGGAGAAAAGGGAGGGGCGGTGTATTGTGTGCGCATGCGCGCTTTCAGTTGTGACCAGAAGGAAGGCTGAGCTGTGGCGCATGCGCAGTGCGGGGTGACTTTCAGGCAGGATGTTGAACAAGTTCATGGGACCTCGTTATGTCCAGCTGCTGAGGAACTGGTGAGCCTGGGGGAGGGGGAGGGGGAGGGGGAGGGGGAGGACTGAGTGGTGGAGTGGGGAAGTGAGTCACCCCACCCCTCTCCTCTCTTCAAGGCTACCCCATCTGAGTGTCCCTTATCCTGGAGTGAGGTCCTGCCCTGTCCCCTTAAAGGTGAGGGAGAATCCTCTGAAGCTGGGGAGGGGCTTACCTCTAGCCTCCCCCCCCTTGTAGCTCCTCCAGAGGAAGTTCCCTCCCCAGCTCAGCCTAATTTCTCTCCCCCCCCTCCCTTTATAGGTAGTAATTGCTACCCCCAATTTACTCCAGGGAGGCAGGTGAGGCAGAGGCTCTCTTCAGAAAGTGTCACTGAGGCACCCACTACCCATGTGCAGAGCTCTTCATACATGCTCAGAGGCACTCTTCACTTGTCTGTCCACTCTACATGTGGGTGCTTGGGTGCCTCCCACATTTGTGTATTTAGGGTATGGTAAATATATGGACTTAAGGTAAATCTTAATGTTCCATTGCCAGGAATTCCACATTGATGTTTGGCTGCCTACTGTCGCCATCTGCCAATTTTTCAATGTGGTCTGGCTGTCAATTGTTGCTAGTTGTTTGGTTCACGCTTTTGTGCTATCCGGGGTGCACCACAAGGTGGTGAACTAGCATTGCACCCTCCAACAGGAGTGGTGTTTATAAAGGACTTCAGTGGTGAGGCTCTGCCTCACCTGCCTCCTCACCCAACACCCATCCCTGGACTTACTCCGTCAACTTGCACTCTTCCTTCCTACCCCTAAATTTTTCTGTCTTTCTGCCCTGAAATCTCTCAATCCTAATTTCCACACATCCAGATTGCAACTTCTTATCTGAGGCTCACGCCTCTCTCCATCATTTCTCCCTCCCTATTTTATCTAAACCAGTGTTTCTCAACTTGGTATATGGGCTGTGGGTGGCGCAAGCGGTTAAGACGCTGTGCCTGTTAACCAGCAGGCCAGGGTTCAAGACCTGGGTCGGCCCCACAAGACAGGGTGAGCTCCTGTCCTTAGCCCAGCTCTGCGACGCCAGCGGGATCCAATTGTATTGGCTCTGCCTTTCCATTGGACTAATTCAGTGGCATGGAGAGGGGGGATTTGCTGCTTGGGTAACAGACTATCCTCCATAACAATCCAACCCAGGCTTTCTTGCAGCGTATGCAGCGCCGAGCACGATACCATAGTCTTTCAAGACTGACGGAGGCCTGCTTTATTTACCTTATTATTTATACACTCATTAGTGCTTTTATGGTTATGAAGTATTAACACTCTTATTGTTTCTTGCATCGCATTTGGCATTGCTGTTCCATGGTAGTTTAAATGGTATTTCATACTATGTCAAGTGGGACAGTGCGTCACAAATATTGAGAAAACAGATCTAGACAAATTTCTTGGCTTTCTTTCAGCCAGTTTTCATGGCAGTTGGTTAAACATAGATATAGATAAATATAGCCACATAGATATTGTGATCATTGAGCCAAAGAGCGAAAGTTACAGGAGAGCACTGTTAGGCGATGGGGGTCTGTCTTCATATCTTCTGTGGCCATTCATAGGCAAAACAAGTAGTAAGCCATTATGGGAAACAAAAATACTGGCGCTACTCTTTATAGGTTTTATGATGACTGCCTGCACATAGTTGACATACTGCATTTGAAAATATTCAGGGCAAAAGCTGTAGTCAACAAAAAACAAATGTAAAAATCTTTTAAATTGACTTAGAGTGAAATCCAGAGTAACTACGGAGAGTCCTTGCTCCAGAGTAAGAACAAGTTACTCTGGATTGCAATATGAATTTCTCATAAGTTTTCACTAGGTGGTACAGTAACTACGGGTGCACCTAATGTCTCTTATGTGCTCCCATAGTTACTCTGGATTGTGCCCTAAAAGGGTATTGTCAGTCAGATATCATTCCCTCAGGATAAATTGTTGTGGGAATTGTTGCTGTCATTTGGGGCTAAATTCAGATGTTGGGGCTACTACGTTCAGATTTAGGTATTCCCCCCTTTCTTCTCACAAGGATCTATCATGAATTAAAATTCATGCAACTGATCAATTTTCTTTAAACTGGGTAGGTTCATAGAAATTTAGTTCATAAATTTAGTTCATAAATTTTAAACTGGGTAAAGTTCATAGAAATTTAGAAATACTGTTTCTGCCACAGACTGTCAGCAGCAGGTTCAGTTCAAGATCTGTGATTTCACTGTGCTTTTCCTTCCTACAGGATGCCTACGATGGCCATGTGGGGCTCTGTAGGTGCTGTGGGGTTGGTTTGGGCCACAGACTGGAGGCTGATCCTTGACTATGTTCCCTATATTAATGGCAAATTTAAGAAGGATGACTGAATGTCTGCCACTGCTAGGGGTAAGATGCTGCTTGATATCCTCTTTCATTTTTGTGGATGCTCTCAAATTGAGGTGGATGTGTGGGGAAACAGCAGGAAGTAGATATTTTTAGATATAATGTGAAATTTCTTGTTCAGAAGCTGCCACAGGACGAAAATGCCAGTAATTGATCTTGTATGTATGTAAAATTGGTTAGTGCCTGTAAAAAGACACTATATACTTTTGAATCCTGCAGCTAAAGTCAGAAGTACTCGTTTTACATATAATTCTCTACCTGTTCAGCTTTCATCCCCTGTACCATAAAACACCTCTCTGGTTGGCCATTGTGGTAAAACAGTTATTAGACAGAATAGACTAAAAGTCTTAACAGGATATACTGTATTATGGTATTGTCTATTTTGTATCTCCTTCCCCACAGTACTTGTGGCACTGTGAAAGACTGTTTTGCCAAATTCCCATTCCAGGCTTTATCTAGAGATGCCACTTTAAGCTAGTTCCCCCTTTTTCCTCAAAGGTGGCCCACATGCTCTGCACTGCTGGACCTTACTACGAGGGTAGCATGCTTGCTTGTTCAACTTATAGAGCAGCTTCTCCAGCCACCTCATCAACACCTTGGTCCACAGCAGGTCTTGAGCATGGTACCACACTCCAGTAGTCTCTGTTCCACCAGTCCCCATTCCAGCAAGACTCAGTGGTCAATATCCTATCCATCAACCATTCATTTAATTCATCCATTCAGTCAGCAGGACCTATAGTCTGTCAGTCAGACCTCCTCGCTCCTTCCTTCCACACTCCTCCAGGTGCTGCTTTACCCCCAAGCGCCATGCTGCTCAGATAGATGCAGTCAGTTGGAGACAAGGGGCCACTGTTCACCACACCTTATCTTGCTCATTTCCATTACAGAGTCAGCTGTCTCCTGTTATGCCTTCTGAAGCATTTGCTTGGCCCTGCTATGTTTTCCTCTGACCCTCCTTTCTTTTAATTCCGGCCATCTCCAGAACACATCAGTCTTCTTCTGGTTCTAACCATGCTTCATCCCCCTCTTACCTGCATGGCATCCTGCGCTGCTCTTACGCTGTTTGTATGCCTGCCCAGCACCTTGGTCTCCTTACTTCTCCATTGTCAATAATACTATAACTCCTAAATGCCAAGTGATATCTAGATTAAAGCTTCTTAGTAGAGGTGCTTATTTCCATTGGATAAGACAGGTTTATAGCCTGTTACTGAACACAGTGGGGTTACTTCTGAGTAAGGTAAATTAAACAATTTTCAAAAACCTACTTATTGGGCAATAGCAATGGCACATCAGCTTTTTCTGTACATCAGTCTTGTGTACTGTCCCTCTGACTGGTGGATTCTCCCATCAGATGGATAAAGCGGCTCTTATGTTGAGTTACAGCACAATCCAGAGCAACTAATCTGTCCACATAAGAGCCCTTAGGATGTCGTAACTATCACTAGGGTGGAGGAACTGCAAGATGCTCCACCCCAGTTACTCTGGAAAAGGCTTAGGGCACAGCAAGGCAACATAGGGTGCCCTAAGAGAGGTGGACCTGCTCTGCCCTAGCTGCTCTGCCCTAGGCAGTTCAGGAGAGGCATGTTTAGCATTGCCTAGGGCAGAGCAGTTACTCTGTATCCAGAGCCTGTTTCCAAGGCAGAAACAACTCTTCCAGCTCCTCTGAGATATACCACCTCAGGAGTAGGTATAGTAATGAGTATACCCTTAGCAGTCCATTATAAGGCCCAAGTAAGAATGGCAGCGTTGACCAAAAATCTGCGTTCTTGGCCAGCCTAGCAGCAACCCCTGCCTCTCAGCCTTCGGATATGAAACAACTATGGCTGCCCACAAACCTCAGGATACAGCAGGCCACTCCAAGAAGCCCCTTGTATTCACTGTAGAATGTACTGGCATCTCATCAGGGACTCCTTATAAGGCAGGCACCCAGTGGAGTCACCAGACTGGTGCAGCTGGTGCGGGCCACATTGGGTGACGTGCTGTGTATGGGGTGATGCGCCGGAGGAGTTTGACTGTCCTTTGGCAGGCCCCGGGCGTCAGCACTCCCATTCAGGCCTGCTCCAAGGCGGAGCAGCAGCCAGAAGCTGCCACCCGTCCTCGGAGCTGGCCCGAATGGCCAGTTGAGGTGCATTGCACAGAAACACACTGAGCATGCTGAACAGCTTCAGAGGAGACTTCCTTAGAGTGGAGGAAGTCTGCACCTCTGCACAGCCATTCGGCCTCACTCAGGAGGTGAAGCGGCAGCCGAATGGCTTCAGAAAGAATACTGCACAGGCACCAACTCTGATGCCTGCATCAGAGATGGTGCCTGCATAGTACTTTCTGAAGCCATTTGGCTTCAGAAACACCTGCGCAAGCACCAACTTTAGCAACTGTGCGGTCCAGGTAGGGGTGCGCGCATCCCAGGGGTGACACACAGACTTCTGCATCGAGTGATGCGCAGTCATGTCACCACTGTAGACACCACAGCTGTTTCTTGTTCTGTGTGATCTGAGGGGTGTCTCCTCAGGAGCAAGTCCTCCCCATGTGTCAATTACTTAGCATTCTCTGGAGCAGTTAGGGCAGCTAACATAACAGGGTCATGATCATAACAGGGTCATGATCTAAAAATGTCTGGAAGAAGAAACATTAAGTGGGGTGGGTCATTTGGGGAAGCTGCACATCTTTCTGGTAAAAATCCTACAGAATAATAAGCTACTTTACCTTTTCATATTCTCCTTTTTTATTCCTACAGTCTGCTTTGATTCAGAGCATCTCATCCCTAGTACTCTGACTGTGAATTTCTGAAACAACCTGGTATCAACACCCAAGAAGGAGCACAAAAGCATTGTTCCCTCATCAATGAGTAGATGTGACATTGCATCCTGTGAACAAGAAAAGCTTTTTTAAACTCATTGGACTTTGGTTCTAGCTCACGCTGGTAATGAGTGCCACTCAAGATGTAAAAAAATAACAGAATTTAAATAAAGTAATGATCTTGTGGTTAAATCTTCATCTATGCATGTGTGTCATTCTCCCTGCTTACATCATTGGTTATTTGTTATTAGATGTTCTGCATTTGAATCTAGAGTAAGGGGACAAGTTTCCTATTTTCATCAAAGCCTTGCTCTGTGACATAAAAAAGATTTTGTTGTTTGCTGTGGATGGTGCAAGTAGTTAAGACACTGTGCCTGTTAACCAGAAGGCCAGGGATCAAGACCCGGATCCCCACAAGACAGGGTGAGCTCCTCTCCTTAGCCCAGCTCTGCAACACAGCTGGAACCAATCGTATCGGCTCTGCTGTTCCATTGGACTATTTCAGTGGTGTGGAGAAGAGGGATTTGCTGCTTGGGTAACAGTCTATCCTCCATATTAATCTACCCAGGCCTTTGTGTTTCGCAGACAGCGTTGAACACGATACCATAGACTGATAAATAGAACACGATACCATAGACTGATAAATGCCAATACTAATACTACTAAACATAAGGAATTTCTGATTTGAATCATGTTACAGAATGGTTTTGCAGCATACAAAACTACTATTCCAAACTAAGGCAGATACGAGGGCGTGTTGAGTGATCCAAGTTCACTCATGCAATCCAAGTTCATTTTTTCGAGGACGGACTCGTCACAGATGAGCACACAATTTCTGCAGTATCTGCATATAGCGTTGTGAGTAGACGCTTGTGCCACGTTCAAGAACATCAGTGTGAATCAACATGACAATGCTTGCCCTCACACAAGTCGGGAGACAAATTCAGCATTGCAGAAAATGGGTTTCACAGATGTTTTGCCTCACCCACCTTGTAGCCTAGACTTAGCGCCTTGTGACTTTTGGCTATTCCCAAAGCTGAAGGAACATCTTAAGGGCATGCGCTTTTTGTCCAAAGAACAAGTCACCCATGCGGTGCATTCTTGGTGTTGTCAACAGCCTGCCTATTTCTTCTGTGACAGCTTGCAACAACTAATGTATCGATGGCAGAAGTGCATTGCCACCAGTGGTGACTATATCAAAAAACAACGTACCCCTTCAAAGGCAGACATTTCAAAGTTACTTGTCAATGTAAAATATTTCATTTTGTTCTGTTAATAAAGTAGTTACAGACATGGAGGCAAAACTTTTTGAACGACCCTCGTATATATAATCTCCCACTGTCTTCACCCACAAGGGCAACTCATGGTGGCTAAAAACTCAGGGACTCAAGACTCAAAGATAGGCCTCACTGCTTTGTCTCTAACCACATGATGATGGCCTTTTACTTAAAAGGCTTAAAAGGATGGCTTAAAGGGGAATAAGACCAATTCATGGAGGGAGAGAGATCTATTTTTGGCTTTTAACCATATTGACCATGTGGAAGCCTCCCCGCGCTTCCGAAATATTCCAAAAATATGTTGTCATGCTTTATAAAAATATCTTGAGAATTATTGATGAACATGAATTATTGTACACAATCCAAGCAGACTGTAATTGAGCGGCTTCAGTGAACCCAAAACTTCAGTGAACTTCACTGATGAGACTCTCTGGTGTGTCTGAATGAGTCAATGTTCTCATCTTGTCTTCTTTCAAAGTAAGGAGGTATCCTAAGAGCAATTACCTGTATAGTAAACATTAGAGTAAAGCAGGCCTCCGTCAGTCTTCAAAGACTATGGTATCGTGCTTGCATTAGAAGCACGAAAGCCTGGGTTGGATTGTTATGGAGGATATGCTGTTACCCAAGCAGCAAATCCCCCCTCTCCACGCCACTGAATTAGTCCAATGGAAAGGCAGAGTCAATACGATTGGATCCAGCTGGCGTCGCAGAGCTGGGCTAAGGACAGGAGCTCACCCTGTCTTGTGGGGCCGACCTGGGAATCAAATCCTGGCTTGCTGGTTAACAGGCACAGTGTCTAAACTGCTTGCGCCACCCACAGCCCATAAACATTAGAGTACTATTTTACTATTTGATTACTTTGAAACCAAAGCATGTATTTTGGATCGTAGTGTGGAAACAGAACACATCCTCTCATTTGGAGGATAATGAAATTTGGGGGTATAAAAACTGCGAACATCCACTGAGGATAGATGAATGGGGTACTCAGGTAATCCAAGTTCATATTGATGAGTACCATTGGACCTGCTCCTAGTATCTGCCTCTTCCAGCATACCTCGTGTTGCATTTTTTTGCAAGCAGGAGGCCTATGTGGGGTGTGAATATATCCCTGTGTTTGCATAGCAACTCAACCTGTTTTATAACATACTGTAGTATGATTTCCTCGCACCACTTTACAAGATGATCAGTACATGAAAATTACATATGAAAATTACATAAGATGACAAATATTTTAAAGTACAGAGGGAGCCTTGCTATCCTTGGGTGTCCATTGTCATAACTGATTATAATGAAATCTGTGATGTTCACTCCCATGAGCATTCTGAAGGGAACCAAAAGTGCACTCCAGTCCCTTGTTAGGGGCTTCCTGAAATACAGAGAGACAGTACATGTCCACCCACTGCTTCTGAGGGCTTCAGAATGGCCTGCGTAGGCAAAAAAAACCAATTCCAGCTTTCCTGCACCTCAGAATGCTTTTAAATAGTGGTTCTCGAGCATTTTAGCCTAGACCCCTTTCTGAGAATGATAGTCTGCAAACCGCTCCCCCTCCCTTTTCTGGAAGTAATGACACAGCCAAAACAGAAGTGCCATCACTGTGAGCCATGTCTCCATGACTACTGAGCTCCATGTCTACTGGGAAGTACGTCCCATTGTGTTCAATGAGTCTAACAGCACAATCCTAACCATGTCTACCGAAAAGTCAGCCCAGTGTGTTCATTGGGTCTAACTCCCAGGAAAGTATCTTTAGGACTGCAGCCTTAGTTTGGTTATCTTAAGCAATGTGACAAGGAAAGCAGCATGAATACCCTATTCCAAAATAATGATGACCAGTGCAAGATTCCAAGAGGGCAGCACTCAACTTTTCATGATCCACCTAAAATGAAGTCATGACCCCTACCTTGAGAACCTCTGCCTTAAAAGGCTTTGAAATGTCATTTTTAGTTTCCTGAGGGAAATCCTAGGAACACCGATAAAAGCTGCAGCACTAGTTTCTGGAGGATTTCATGTTTCTGAACTACAAGAATAACATCACAGTGCCATTGAAGAAACCCACCTGAGTAAGGTGTGTGTGTTTTTCTGCCTGTCCAGTTCCTAAAATTATGCCTTCCTAAAGGAGAGAAAACAGGAGAAGGCTTATTTTTAAACTTGAAAATAGATGTTCCACAATATTAGTTAAAAGAGCTGGAAATACTTGGGAAAGAGCTTTAATACTTGGGGAAAAGTATTAATACTGTAGCACATTCTCACACACAAGCAGACAACCAAGGTATCATTCAGGATCTTTATTCAACACGCATGTTGGGCAAACATACAGACTCATGTCTCAAAGCAAGGAGCGGCCCAGACAGCTCTTGGCCCTCACTTTTTATAGGAGCGAAGCCAGTTACAACAGATTGTATTAGCTTTTACATAATTGGTTAAAAGGTTTGCGTTAAGTATTATTGGTCAAAAGTTGTCAGAGTAATGGACATTTATATATGACCTCTTCAAGTCACACCACAAGATTGGGTAGTATCTTATTAATAATCATTATACTTAATAACAATGAGCTGCCTTTAGACTTGGGAGCAAAACGCTTTGTGGCAAACCACTGAAACAGCTATTGTTCACTTATCAGGTTTGGCACCGGATCACGGCCATGTAGAAGAACTGACTGTTTCTGACTGTTTAGCTTTAGCTGACATAGTCCAGGCTATCATTAGCAACATTTTGCTGACACAGAATTTCCTGGGAGACACTTTCCTGGAAGTAAGACCCTTTAACACAATTAGGCTTACTTTTGTGTAGACATGGTTAGGATTGCGCTGTTTAGCTGCTTTGTGTTTTCAGTCATAGGATTAGGCCTAAGATCCACAAGATATATTATTGATTAACAATATCAAGCTTTTGTTGCCTTCTACAATATTTTAATACTTGGAAAAAAAATTAAGCAAGTGGAAAGTATTGTGCCTGAGAGCTCTCATAGAGAATAACAGTTTTGAGTACAGCCTATAAGCCTGAACAGTTCCTTTCAATGTCATTAATGCTGGTTGCGAAAGTCTTGGTATTTATATCAAAACCTTAGAATATATGTTAAACGTAATGTGTAGATTACCTTTGAAAAGTAAATGTTACCAAACATTTGTTATAGTGACTAAAAAATATTAATTTTATTTTTTGTTAATATTCAAAACGGTTCTTGCAATGTGTTGGGTGTATTTGGCAAAACTAGGTAGAATTATCCTAGCAATTGGCAGTCTTAAGGAAGGGGCCATCCAAATACCAGAGGGAAATGACACAGAGGGAGTTGTTGCCCTCATGTTCAGCTTATGGACGTTGTGAAGGCATGTGATTGACCACCACTGGAATCAAGCTGCTGAATGTGACAGACCTTTGGACATGATCTCTAAATTACATTAAATTAAAAGAAACTGATTTTTTTAAAAACAGCAATTCAGAGAGCTCACATCGCACTACTAATCCTACCCTTTACAGTGCAATCCTAACCCATTTAAAGGAAAAGGTGCCCTCCACAGGTTGCTCTGCTAGTCTTGACCAACTCTAGGGAGTGGTGCTCATCCCCATTTCTTAAGCCATAGAGCTTGCATTGTCCAAAGACACCTATGTTATCATGTGGCCCACATGAGCATGGAAAACTCTTCACCTTCCCACTGAGGTGGTGTCCATTTATCTACTTGCATTTGCATGCTTTCAAACTGCTAGGTTGGCAGGAGCTGGGCAAAGGATGGGAGCTCACCCATGTCCTACAGTACATGGGTCTCAAACTGCTGACCTGACAGTTTTCAGATTGGCAGACATAGCACCTTCAACCACTGAGCCACTGCAGCCCTCGGTTGGGCTGCCACCAATCCTGCACTGCTCTGGGATGTCGCAAAAGTGCCTCTCCACCATTCTGTGGGGCATTAGGCCAATACACAGATATGCACTGGTCTCCCCATGCAACTACAGGAATAGGGAGATCAGTGAGTTGTAGTGGCCTAAACTGGTTAGGATTACACCCTAAGACACTGATTTTCTACCACTGTGCTGTGACACACTGTTGTGTTGCAGATGGGTCCACAGGTGTGCCACTGGTCTTTGGGGAAGCTCATTTATTTGAGCCTCCTTCCTGCAGTTTGGTGTGCCTTGATTTGATAAATCAAACTGTTTAAAAAACCCTGATGGTATGCCTTGATTTGATAGTTTTAGTGCCTGATCAGTGTGCCAGAGGATGAAAAAGGTTGAAAATCACGGTTATAAATTCTTTTTTGTTTATTTTGTTTACTTTTAGGCATAAATGCATGCACCCCCCACCACCACTACTTACTGGACAGGTTAGGGACTGGAGCACTGTCTGAAAGCAAAAACTATTGATAAGTTGTATCCAGTCTTTTTCAGCTTACAAATGCAAACTGGCCACCAAAAAAGACATAAATACAAGGTGACCATATAGCATGGAAGACAGAGTGCCTCTACCTTTAAGCATTGCATAGAAAAGGGAATTCAGACAGGTTTAGCTCATCATAGAAGGGTTTAAAAAGCAGCACCTTCTAATTGGGCTTAGCAGTTTCCAGGCTGAGCCTGCTTGGATAGGGTCATGAATCACTTATAAGATGGACAGAAATTGGCAAGAGGGTGCTCCAGAGCACTGCAACTATATGCTAAGGTGAATAATAAATCTTTTTATAATTCTTCCAAGGATAATCTCAGAGTGAGTGATGCATACAGGAGGATTGTGACCCCCCACCCCCCAGCTCTTTATCTTTCCTCAGCTCTTGGAGGCAGGTAGGCCAACAAGAGTACAGGAGACCAAAGTCACCCAATAGTGAATTCAACTCAAGCCTTTTTTGTCCTATGCACACAATTAGGCCGGCCTAACTTCACCCGACCTATCTTCTCATGATGATGTGGGGAAATCGGTGTATGCCTCAGCACTGGCCTAAACCCCCTGTGAGTGGGGCAGACTCCCTTACGGTACTGTTGTGACACCTCCAGGTCAGCACAGGCAGGACTTAGACACCCCAATTTCAGCACAGGACTTAGACCAGCCTAAATGGAGATTAGGATTGCAGTCTAAACTACTTTATTCCTTTCTGTTGAGCTGCACCTGTTGCATTTCTGCCTAGTTTAAATCTCAAGAGGAAAAAAATGTGTCTTATTCCTAATTCCTGGCTAATATGGAAAGTGAAGTTAGGAAATTTTTATTCAGCAGGGGATGGGGCTTGAACTGACAAAGTAAGGTGAGTGGGATGTTTATTCCCTTCCTGATTACTGCTACCCCCTCCACTTCTCAGACTGCTGGTTGCTATAGGGCGGGGCTTGGGGTGGAGAGGGGCGGGGGTCGTGTGCTTTGGGACCACGTGGCGGCTGTTCTGCTGCCCGAGGGAGGAAGAGGAAGATGGCCAAGGCGCTGGGGGGAGTTGGGGGGCCGAGAGGGACCCCACGATGCCCTCCCCTGGGGTGAGTTGCAATGCATTGGGGTGGTGGAAGGCCTAGATCAAGCAGGCACTCGCGCCTGTAAGGGGGAAAATGCATAGGGGAGCTTGGATGGGGCTCCAAACAATGGGTCAGAGGGGTCAGTGTGGGTCATGGTGAGAATATGGGGCTGAGGAGAACGTGGAGTAGTGGGAGGAGGTCAGGAGGAGTACGATCCAAGCAGGCAAGGTAGAAGAAGGCAGGGGCTGAGCATTTGTAGGGGGCAGAGGAATGCTTGGAGTGGGGGTGCTTGGAGATGCATTGAGTGGGGTGCTGCAAAAGGTTGAAAGTTTGGAGGATCTAGGTTGGAAGAAGGGAATCTGCAAGCTGCAATGGGGCAACTTAGGGATGGAGCAAAGGGAGCTAGGGAGGCTGCAAAACTTTATGGGCCAAGGGGGCGTGTTTGGGATTTACTTAGTTGAAGACAGAGTAG
This sequence comes from Cryptoblepharus egeriae, assembly GCA_030015325.1. Classification (NCBI taxonomy): domain Eukaryota; kingdom Metazoa; phylum Chordata; class Lepidosauria; order Squamata; family Scincidae; genus Cryptoblepharus; species Cryptoblepharus egeriae. The sequence continues at coordinate 765,366 of JAREYC010000015.1, read as the reverse complement.
GGCAGGGAAGAGAAGAGTGTCCTCTAGGGCAGGAGTTTGTAGGATGGGGTTTTGGAGATGGGGATACAAATGTCCTGGGGCATCACCAAGGTGTGGAAAACTGGTTTGGGGCAACATTGATGGAGGGGATCTGGTGCATTGATGGAAGTGTGGTGCATTGGAAGTAAAGGGGCAAGCGAAATCTATAGGGGGTAGAGTAGAATAAAGGCATTGGCTGGAGGGAGTTGGGGCTGCTACTATCAGGAGAAGTGGAAGTGGTGGGGACATGAGAAGTTCAAGAGTTTAACAAAGGGGGTGTATCTGGAAGCTTTGGAGGGGTTTTAACCAGGGGTCTGGAGAAAAGGGCTGGGGGGGGAGGGAGTCGGTGTGAAGGGTTAAAGCTGTGGGGAGCTGTGGGGCAAGGTGTGTAACACTGGAAGCAAGTGAAAATGGGAGCTGTGGAAGAAGCATGTGTGGGGAAACTCAGGAGGTGTAAACGATGTGGGGAGATGCTGATGGCTTGGGGGGGGGGCGTGGGACATCCATTGCCAAAAGTAGGGTCAGGGGTGTTAGCTGAGGCTATTGAAGAGGGTGTGTGGAAAACTTTCGGGGTGTGAAAATGGAGGGGAGAGACTTTAGTTGAGCTGTTATAGTAGTAGATTGGAGACAGCCCCCTTTGGGACAGCTTTCTGAGGGAAATGTGTAGTAGTTGGGGGGCAGCTGTGTAGTAGCCTTGACATGGAGGGAGTTGTGGAAGTAGCCTTGAAGTGGAGGGCAGCTATGTGGTAGCCTTTTTAGTGGGGACAACCTCCTGGGGGAAACGTGTAGTAGTTGGGAGGCAGCTGTGTAGTAGCCTTGACATGGGGGGGGGGGGATATGGAAGTAGCCTTGAAGTGGAGGGCAGCTGTGTGGTAGCCTTTTCAGTGGGGACAACCTCCTGGGGGAAATGTGTAGTAGTTGGGGGGCAGCTGTGTAATATCCTTGACATGGGGGGATTTGTGGAAGTAGCCTTGAAATGGGGGGCAACTGTGTAGTAGCCTTGAAGTGGGGACAGCTTCTTGGGGGAACTGTGTAGTAGGTGGGGGGGGCAGCTGTGTAATATCCTTGACATGGGGGGGGAGTTGTGGAAGTAGCCTTGAAATGGGGGGCAACTGTGTAGTAGCCTTGAAGTGGGGACAGCTTCTTGGGGGAACTGTGTAGTAGGTGGGGGGGGGGCAGCTGTGTAATATCCTTGACATGGGGGGAGTTGTGGAAGTAGCCTTGAAATGGGGGGCAACTGTGTAGTAGCCTTGAAGTGGGGACAGCTTCTTGGGGGAACTGTGTAGTAGGTGGGGGGCAGCTGTGTAATATCCTTGACATGGGGGGAGTTGTGGAAGTAGCCTTGAAATGGGGGCAACTGTGTAGTAGCCTTGAAGTGGGGACAGCTTCTTGGGGGAACTGTGTAATAGGTGGGGGGCAGCTGTGTAGTATCCTTGACATGGGGGGAGTTGTGTAAGTAGCTTGTAGCCCCTGAGGGAAGTGTGTAGTAGGTGGGGGCAGCTGTGTAGTAACCTTAAAGTGGGGGGGGGGCTGTGATTAACCCTTCAGGGGGAGCATCCCCTGGAGTAAACCAGGGGTAGTGTTACAACTCTGAGTACACTGTGAGCAGTTAACAAGGTGGGTTTGAATGTGACAGGCTGCATTCACACGTTTGGGATGTGCCCTGGTTGTAAGGATTGGAAAGAGAGGTATAGTTTGTGAGGACCTTTGAAACGGGGTCGTGTCTGTATGTGGGATGCATTCAGACGTTACGTGTGTGGGGGGGAGAAAGGGCAGGTGCTTCACAATGAGTTCACGTGTCTAGCGCGAGGCTGGACTCTTCCCTGCAAGGAAGGGACTATATTTCTCCACACAGGCGCGGAGGGATACTGAGGCGACGCTCTCCCCCTCCCCCAATTTGGCGGGATGTGAGGTGAGCTTATTTATTGATGTCAAGGAGCGCGCGCGCTCCCCAACGGCTACTCGAGCGCGAGCGCGAGCGCGCATGTCACGCGACGGGAGGGGATGGGAAAGAGAACGGAACAGCCGGCGCGAGGGTCGGGAGCGCGCGCGGAGTGAGGAAGAGCCGAGGAGGAAAGAATGAATGGGAGTCCTTAGGCGGAGGGAGGGGAGCGCTCTTCCGAGAAGAGCCGACAGAGGGAGGGTAAGAAGATCAGCGCCCCCTTTCGAAGCAGGTGAAGGAAGGAAGGCAGGGGCAGAGGGGGAAGACGTTGACAGGCCAATAGAAGGAAGAGCCAAGCGACGGCAACGTTCCATTTCCAGCGGAGGGAGGCGCTCTGGAACAGCTTGGCCCAGAGAGCCAAAGTGGAGCTTGCAGGAGCCACCAGCAGCAGAAGGGACTCCCCAGCAAGTACCAGCAGCAGCCACAAACCACCGCAGCCCTGGCTGGAAGGGACCTTGGCGCAGGCAGGCAGGCAGGAGCCAGAGGAGGAGGAGGCTGGACTGACCCTGAACCAGAGCTGGGCCCTGTGGATGCGATGGATCGGAAGAGGTGGGAGTGCTCAGCCCTCCCGCAGGGATGGAAAAGGGAAGAAGTGACCAGGAAATCGGGGCTCTCCGCTGGCAAGAGCGATGTCTATTATTATAGGTGAATGTGCCACGGCGGAGGGGCCTGGTTGGGGTTGGGGGGTGGGAGGAAGGAAGGAAGATGGTGGGGGTGCTGCTGCCATGGCTGCCTATCCTTTCTCTTGCTTGCTTGCTATAAAACATTGCCAGCCCGTTGCAGACACACACACACACACAAAAACAGGAGTTGCAGCTTGCTTGCTGCTGCCCGCAAGCATGTGGGAGGGGGCAGCCTCACTGTTTTTTCTCTGCTCTGCTTGCAGATTCTGTTCTGGATCTGTTGCAAGGGAGACTGGCTATGGAGAGAACCTTTTTCTCTGCTCTGCTGTTGCCTGGGTTTGGAAAGGACCATTCACTGCATGGGTACCCCTTGTTTTGTCTTGAGGACCATTCACTGCAGGGAGGGGTCATCCTTGTTGTGTCTTCAGGACCATTTGCTGCAAGGGGGTCCCCCTTGATCTGTCATCAGGACCATTCACTGCTGGGGGTCCCCCTTGATCTGTCATCAGGACCATTCACTGCTGGGGGTCCCCCTTGATCTGTCATCAGGATCATTCACTGCTGGGGGTCCCCCTTGATCTGTTATCAGGACCATTCATTGCACACTGAAGATAGAAAAAGGTATCCCTTTTTCTATCTTCAGCTATAGATAACTGGACCTGGTGTGTACAAAGGGGGGGTTGCACATGGCTTATTTCTCTAGAGCAGTGATTTTCAACCACTGCCCTGGCACGCTGGTGTGCCACAGATGGGTGGATTACAAATTACAGCATTGCTTCCCAAATATTCATATTTTTATTATTTTGCAAAGGGGAGACTAGCTAATTTAGAAGACTTATTTGTGTAGCTTGATGAGGAGTGAAATATATTTTTTGGGTGCTTGAACTATAGGTGAATGAGTAAATCTGTGGATTGTCTTTTCTGCTATGGGAAGGCAACCTTTGTTCTGTTGTGGGAAGGTACCCCATCAGAGAGCTTGCTGCTAATAATTGGGTTCCAGTTCTCTTTACTGTAGCATTGCTACTTCTGTGGAAAATGCTACCCCCAAATGGGTGTTTGGGAAATGATCTAGTTCCACAGACATATCAGGAAGTATGTATCTGTCGTAATATCAGTGCCCCTCCACTTAGGGGAGAGGGTGGGTTATGTTCTAGGTCCATAGCTTATTGTGGTAGGATTTGGCAGGGGACTTTAGATACCAACAGCTACTCAAGCATATACAGAAGATAACAGCCTGACAGCATCATATTTTGGGGGGCAGGGGGTTTCTAGGAAGTTCTACCCTGTTGCAGAAAGATCTTGTGAGGGGGGGGATATAGGGACATTTACCCCCTTTTAATTAATGGGATGGCTGCAGGTGGACTGCTGGTGAAGAGCATCTCCATTGGGTATGCTTAAAGGAATTCCACCTACCCTTTTCTTTCTCTGCCCTGCTTGTTAATAAATCCTCTTGTACAAGATCTTGGGAGTGTAGCAGTGCAGATCATTAATTTACAAGGCTGTGGGTGATCATGACTAACATGATGGTTGCCTAGGTCTTAGAGCACAATCCTGACCATGTCTACTCAGAAGTATGCCCCATTGTGTTCAATGGGTCTTACTCCCTGGAAAGTGTCTTTGGGATTGCAGCCTTAATTTTGGGAGGGTATGTGTGTTACAAATGTGTGGAATTGAACACTGCTTCTATCTGTTATGAGACATCTCCCCCCATAAGACTATGCTAATTTAGATGATGACACCTACTGTGAGCAAAAGAGACAGCCTGTTGCATGTGTATGCATTTGCGTGCATATGCTTAAGCTTCATGTTTTAATGCAGACACAGGGTTAGGTTCTGCCACTAGATTTCTTTGTGATTTCTAGTAGATCAGTAGGGCTTTGTGGTTCCCAGTCACTTAACAATAGCAGCAACAAAATATACTTTCCTTCCCTCCTCCCTAAAACTTCTTCATGAGTGTGTGTGTGTATGAGGATTATGAGTTCAGTTCTGGCACTGAACATAAATTCCTGTATTCCACAGGTGCTCAGTAGTAAAGTGCACACTGTTCCTTAATGTCAACTGCATGCCAGCCCCCTGAGCTGGTGTTTTGCCCATGGCTGCAGTTAGTTGATTTTGCTTTCTAGTGTGCCGGGGGGGGGGGAACAGATCCTGCATGCCAGAAGTTTATTGCCTTCTAATGGTACCATGCTATTATGAGTCAGGAGAGTTTTCTTTAAAACTTTAGTGTTGCTATGGGACACTATTGTGAACATATGAAGTTGCCTTCTACTTAGGCCATTGTACATCTAACCCTACATTATCTGTAGTGACAGGCTGCACCTTTTCAGAGTTTCAGATAGGAATATTTCTTAGTCCCACCTGAAGGAACAGAACATTCATACAAAGCAGATGATTTACTGTTGAGTTTTGAGTTACCGTTGAGTTGTTTTGGTCTCTTTGAAATTTTATGAAGATGGTTTTTGTGGGGCAGATCAGTGGTCTCTTGGCCCTGTAAGATTAGCCCTGTTAGCAGCTTTCTATTTCAGGGCTGTGGGTGGCGGAAGTGGTTAAGACACTGTGCTTGTTAACCAGGTTAAGGCCAGGTTTTGAGACCCCGGTCCCCACAAGGCATGGTCATAATGCTCCTATCCTTAGACCAGCTCTGCGATGCAGCTGGAACCAATTGTATCAACTCTGCTGTTCCATTGGACTATTTCAGTGGCGTGGAGTGGGGGAATTGCTGCTTGGGTAACAGCCTATCCTCCATATTAATCTACCCAGGCCTTCGTGCTTTGCATATAGCATCAAGCACGATACCATAGTCTTTTGAGACTGATGGATGCCAATACTTATTTCCTCCAAGACATTCTTGTAGTTCCACTAAGGTCCTTTAACGGGGGACCATCAAAGAGAGGTGGTTCATAACCACACCACCACCAACCTTTACACAGGTTAGCCTCTTCATCACAATCCCTTATCAATGATTCTCAAACTTTAATACAGGCACCCAATTTTTTAATAAGACTCTGTTAGGACATACTGGAAGTGATATCATGACCAGAAGTGACACCATCAAACAAGAAAATATTCTAGACTGCAATCCTATCCACACTTACCCAAGAGTCCCATTCAATATCATTATTAAAAGCATGTCCTGTACATGGTGGCCTGTTAAATCTCTGGTGTTTCTCCAAATGCAGTCACATGGTTGCATCAAGTGTAATACAGTAAAAATAAAATATTGAAATGAGCGGGGGCCCACCGAAAATTGGTTTGTAACACACTTACTGGGTCTCAACTCAGTTTGAGAAACACTGCCTCATTAGATATGATCAGAAGGGTTTCCTGCCTGATGAGCATGCTCAGGATTGCCACCTAGAATTCACGGATGAGAGACTTTGTTGAGACGAAGGATCCCATTCTCCACATGCCTGTGAGATGAGGTTAGAACTATTTCCCTCCAGCACATTTAAAATTGCAACATTGCTGTACTCACTCCAGCAGAGGTCCCTCAATAAAAAGATCAGAAATAGTTGATGATCCGTGAAGATTTCCTGCTATAGGCAGGGGGTTGGACTAGATGACCTAATAGATTCCTTCCAACTCTAGGATTCTGTGAAATGTCGCTTGCCCATTGCAACCAGTCTTAATGTACCAGAAGCAGAGGGGGAAGACAGATGGCACACATGTACATATGACAAGATAGAAATATTTTTCATTGTCCTCAAATGTTTGTCTAACTTCAAAGGAAGCAGTGGTGAGATCTAGAGCATTTCCCAGGCTTCCCTGCAACATGCAACCAATAATTTGACAGGGGGTTCTTGCCACTAGAAAGCTTGACTACCTCTTCTGTATAATCTATATTTTTGTTTTGGGTTGAATTTTGGGTGAAGGGTTAAGCTCCTTTGCAGTTCTGTAAAGTCTGGCTTCTGAGCTAAAAGAAAAGAGGTGGGACAAAGCTCACTTGGTCTGGGCTGAGAAAAGTGTGTGTGTGCACTCACAAGCCTTTCTGTTGTGAACAGAACATAAAAGGAACAAAGAGTTAGCTTGCTCGTGCAGTGTGGACATCTGGAGGCTGTTTGGATTGTTGAATAGACTGTGATGCATTCATCTTAATCTTCTCCCTCTTTTTTTAAAAAAGCCTGTGAATTGCAAGCCGCGCTCTGCACCTTAAATAAAGGACGGGGGAGAGACACCCAGACTGCCTTTTCTTACTCCCTACTCTGAGACCACCATAGAAACCTTTACAATGCAAACCTACTCTTAAATGGATGAGCGTGCAAAATCATTTCACTGCTTTGCAGCTGCTTTATTTAAAGGCATTGTAGGGGTGAAGGCAAGGGAAGCATGGGGGTGGGTGTAATTAAAGCACCAGTACCCTTCTTGTGAATGGTGTCTAGACCTATGTCAGGCCGGCATTGTGCTAGGCTTCTGACATGTATGTCAGACTGCCAAAGAGGTTATTGGGTATTGCCTGTGTTTGTAATATCTGTTTCATTTTGGACTGAGGTGCAAGTTATAGGAAGCTCGAGTTATCTGTGTACCTGCGGATTTCTTCAACTGTGCCATTTGAAAATATGGCTGCTATATTGACTCCAGCCTATACACTTGCCATTTAGAGTTGTAAGATCAAACTTCAGATGCTTGAGAAGTGAGAAGCACTTAACTGAGAGCTCGGCACCATCCTGGCATCATTCACCCACTGAAGATTCTTCATGAAAAGCAGCTGTAATCAGCAGTGAAACAACCCAGTGGGCAGTTATACCAGAACAGAGAGAACTGCTTTCTTGCCTAGTGCTGTATGGTCCTATAGTTAGTTGAGTCAAGATGAGGCATAGGTGAGTCATGCATCTCAGTCTGTGCTTTCCACTGGGGTTGCCTCAGCCCTTGCAGGCATTGTACCTTACAGTGGCTTGTCTTTGGAATTCTCCCCTTTTTCTTTAGATGATTTAAGGTGATTGATTTTTTTGTTTTGCAAAGTGTTTTTTTTCCAAATAGAGTCCAGTCCTTCCCCACAGCTCTTAAAACAAGGCAGTCCCTTCACACCAAGGTACAAGGTATTGGCTTTGCTGATTCCTTTAGGCAGTGACCTTTCAGAAGTGTTCCAGAACTGTAATGTGTTCTTTTCTCCCTACTCTCCTTTGTCTGTCAATCAGCCCAAGTGGGAAAAAATTCCGGAGCAAGCCCCAGTTGGCCCGTTACCTGGGAAACTCCATGGATCTCAGTACATTTGACTTCCGCACAGGAAAGATGCTGATGAGCAAAGTGAATAAGAACCGTCAGAGAATGCGTTACGACTGTTCCAGCCAAGCCAAGGTAAGTATGGTCATCAGTTAAGCTTTGCCCTTAACTGCATTAAGCAATTAGGTAGCATGTTAGCCATCTTTTCTTTGCTTTTCATTTTCTGAAAACTGTCCATTTTCTCCCTGAATATTCCCTGAATTTTCTCCCAAATAACAATTACCTTAACTACAGTTGTCTGTTACAAGTCAGATTTACTTAGTGCTTTCTCCCAAAACTTAAGTTATCATACAATTGAATCAGCCTTGCCAATTACCAGTACTTGGTTGCACCTGATAAGATGTTCCCAAGTTATGAGAACCTGTAAAGTAGTTACACATAGTTAATATTTTAAGTAACGTACAGGTATGTGCCTGTATCGCCAGAGGATCTGTTCCTGCAGATACAGAAATCGTGGATATGGCGGTACCTGTCCCCCTACATACGTACCTATTAGCATGCTGACATGCTGTGTCAGTTCACAAGCCTTGGTGCTTCCATATCTGTGGATTGTGTATCCACAGTTCTAGCTGAACTCAGATAAAAGTATACTGAGCCAGTCTTGGCTCCAACTGAACCCTTTGGAGGTGACTGGAGCTGTGCTCTGGGTGCCTTCAGAGGATTTTCTGAAACTGAAAGAGGCAGCATGCATCTGTCCCCTGCCTCTGGTATTCAGAATGGCTGTTTTGGCTGAAAAATTACTTGCAGTTTTCTCAGGGAAAACTGGAAGTGATGTCGTCATACCGTAAATAGGGACCTGCAAAGGTGAAGTTATTTTTCCTGACAAAGGGGTGTTATCCTTTGTCAGGAAAATAACCTTGCCTTTTGCAGGTTCCTACGTATAAGGCATTCTGAGGCTTGGGGAAGCCCTCCATGGGTGCAGCTCCTGTCTCCTTTAAAGGTTTTATGGGGCTGAAAATCACACACTTGTTAATCCATGATTTTTGGCATCTGCAGGGGTCCAAGAATTAAGTTTCCATCTGTACACTTTGTTCTTAGATTTAAAGATAAAGGGTTGATTTTGCATATTGATTCTGGACTGAGCATATTCTTCCTCAGAATCCAAAATAACCTCAAGCCCATAGATGCAAAAGAACAAGCAAGCACTTATAAATGGTGGGGACTCTCCAGCATTCTCTGAGGCAGGAAGTTTCACATCCAGGGATTATTATGGGAAAGCTATATTATAAAACCATGAATTTTGCATTTTAATGATTATATACCATAACAAAACTTTCATCAAAATACGGTATATACTACCTCAACCTCAATTCAGTGTTTATAAATTTTCAAAAACAATGTAGTTAACCTTCCCTCAAGTATGTCCCAACAGTCTATAAAATAAAATAAAATAACATAATTTAATTTTAGAATTGTCATTTCAAAAGTTTAAGTTCTGTTTTTCACTAACTTATCTGTATTTGTAAAACCCATATAATGTCATCAAGGTAATACCATATGTAGACTTGAGCAGTTGTTAGGAAGCAATACCAATTCATCGTCCTGAATACCTGTAGAATAAACACTATAAAATTTGTAATAAATGATCAGAATTTCTACTACTGTATTTCTACTAAGTCTCCCCAACTTAGTAAAAAAGAGAGCACCAGACTAGACAGCCTGGAAGTAGAAAAGCTGGGAGGGTATATTCTTCCTGATTGAGACAAGCCAGGATCTAAGACCACCTTAAATAGGAAGTCCCTTTTGTGAAGCATTGGGATAGGCCAACATACTTAGGAGAGCTGCATGTTAGAGACAGACATAATAAAAATGTGCAATACTACTATGTATATTATTTTTATTGGCGGAAGCATTGAGTCTTAGGATGTGCAGCCAGGCCCATTTTTTGCATATCACAGCCTGAGTGACTGAACAATGCACTTGCACTCACACACACTCCTGTTTTATATCAGGTGTAGCCAGTAATTTTTGATGGCCTCCGTTTTCAGAGAGCTACTAATTTAGTTTTAGGTTCACTTTGAGAAACTTAAAAATCATTTCTATATCTGTTTCCAATCTTCATTTAGGGTAAGCCTGATTTAAATACAGCTCTTCCTGTCAGACAAACAGCCTCAATCTTCAAGCAGCCAGTCACGAAGATTACAAACCACCCCAGCAATAAAGTGAAAACTGATCCCCAAAAAGCAGTCGACCAGCCCCGGCAGGTAAAAGTTGTGATTTTTTTTTTTTTGTAAATAGTAATAGTAATTTGTGCTTTTCCTGGATAAAATTCTCACAACAACCCTGTTAGGAAGGTTAGGCCTGGAAACCAGTGACTCCCTAAAGATCACTCTCTGAATTTTGTGACAGAGGCAGGTTGAACTTGAATCTCCTCAGCACAAACTCAACTTTTCGCTATACTCTGTGATGTTGTGCCTTGACAATTAAGTTCAATTGTTGTTAGTTCAACTGATTTATTTACCTAGTTGCATTCAGTTCTATTGAGTGGGAATGTGGAGCAGGAGGTTGGAGGAATATGCTGGTGGATGGACAGGCAAACAGGTTCATTTTGGAGAAGGCAATTGTATGACCATTATTTTTTTCTGTTTAAGCTTTTCTGGGAGAAGAAACTAGGTGGACTGAACGCCTTTGATATTGCAGAGGAGTTGGTGAAAACAATGGACCTTCCAAAGGGTCTGCAAGGTATTGTTATTGGGCTGCTATAAGTAATGGGAAGGAAAGACAAGGATAATACAAAGCAGTTTGCCAAGTCAAATATTGGTCAACTTTTCTTAACATAATGTTAGAAGATACTTGTCATCATCGTCAGGATTGATATGCTGATTATGAAAAACAAATTAAAGTAACAGAACTTATGTTACTGGGACACAATGAAACTAATTTTAAAAACTGCAGTGAGTTAACTTCTGTGTTGGTTAACATTTCTGTACATGTGAACAATTGACCATCCTGCTGGTGGAGGGCTCAAATCCCACAATTGTCCTACTATAAATAATCCACCCCAGTTAACGGTGTCACACCTTTGGACCATCTGTGGCACGCCAGTGTATCTCAGAACAGTGGTTGAAGATCACCAGTCAACCACAAATGAGACAGCTGACTGGCCCAAGGTGAGCTTTGTACCTGAGTGGAAATTTGAAATTGGTTTCCTGCCCGTCAGAGTCCAGCACTCAGTCTGTTACATCATCTCGTCTGTTACAAGTCTGTTACACCATCTCGTCTCTGGTAATATGCCAATGGTATAGGGGAAATAGTTTCACTTATCTCTTCCATATGGTACTGTTCCCCTTAGGTGTTGGGCCTGGCTGCACTGATGAGACGCTTCTTTCCGCCATTGCTAGCGCCTTGCACACTAGCACAATGCCCATTACTGGGCAGCTTTCTGCAGCTGTTGAGAAGAATCCAGGTGTCTGGCTCAACACCTCACAACCTCTTTGCAAAGCGTTCATGGTGACTGATGAAGACATCAGGTATTTAACATCTTCTCTGTATATAAAATTGAGAAGTCACTGACTGACTCACTTAAATGACTCATCAATGCCCAGCCAAAACTGGTAGGGCTGGAAGTGTGAAATTTGGGTTGGGTGTTCCTTCCATGATGGAGGCACCCACTAAGAATGAAGAAGTTTTTGGAAATTCCAACTGGAAGGGGGTGAAAAGGGGTGCAACGCATTTTCCTCCCTATACTTTACATTGAAGGATCCCTGACTGAGGGATGCTCTGCCCCAACCCCTGGACCTAGAAGAATGAAATTTGGGGAGGGTGTTCCTTCTGTGACATCAACACCCACGAACAAACGATGTTGAGAAATTTAACCCTTAAGGGAGGCTGAAAATGGATGCAACATGTTTTTGTCCTATACTTAACATTGAAGACTGACTGATCAACAACCAGCCAATTTGGTGCCCAGTGCCTGATCCACTGGAAGGAAAGGTGCACATAGGGGGGCATTGATGTGCATGAGGGGGACATTGCACATGGGGGGTTGTTGTGCAGTGGGGAATTTTACTCCCGCAACATGTGTACATTTTCACTAGTTCTTTCTAATTTTTGAAAACTCTCTGGCTGAAGACCAATTCTGAACACTGGAAACTCTCTTCTCCCTTTTAAAAAAGTCTAGTACTCTATACTAATAGCATAAATAATATAGCAATGTCAAACTTGATACATTCTGATGCAACATTTTGCATCTTAGCAGCAGGAGGTGGTGGTGCTGGTTGAGTCCAATTATTTATTTTTATTTATTTTAGGGATTTATATCGGCGTCTTTCCCATGCCAATGCAAATGCCCAAGGCGGCCTAATTTAAAAAATAAGTACAGAGTAAAACCAAGTACAAAAGTTATCATAGGGTTAGAGCTCAATTATAAATAGTTGCATGGGCTGTATCTGGCTTGTAGGCCTTCTGTTTGACACCCCTTGAAATTAAGCTTTTGTAATTCACTTCCACAAGGCATGGTGATAGCTAATAGAGATGGTTAGTTGGGATTAAATGGCAATAAGACACATTCATGGGAAAGGGAGAGATCTATCGGTAATTAATGGACATGGTAACTGAAAGGAGCCTCCTTGTTCAGGAGCAGTCTGTTGCACAATATTTGATACTGGGGACAAACATGAGAGGATTGTGTGACTTTGATGCCTTTTGTGGGCTTTTGGCATTATTTGAATTTACACTGTCAGAAATGAGATGATCCTAGATTGATTCTTTGTCTCTAATCTAGTAGTTCTCTTCTTGCATCTCATGCTGCATATGGCTTGTTCTATCCCAATTGTGACAGATCTGTGGGCTCATCTCATGAAAACAGAGAAAACTACAAAGAAACAATTGCAATGCATGATATTGCGTTTTTTTCCTTAACAGGAAACAGGAAGAGCTGGTTCAGCAGGTGCGGAAGAGGCTGGAAGAAGCACTGATGGCTGATATGCTTGCCCATGTGGAGGAGATAGCGAGGGATGGCGAAGCTCCTACAGAAAATGTAGAAGATGATGAAGATGGGGAGGAGGAAGAGGAGGAGGAGGAGGAGGATCCAGACCGAGGCCAAGAGATGGAAAGAGTATAGGTAAGAACAGCTGCTCTGCAACAACATTCTCGCCCCATTATCTGTACTTCCATGGTGATTTAGGGTAGTGGTTTTCAAAACTGCATTTTGGTAAACATCAGGAATTTGCTTGGAAGCTTATCTGGAATCTCCTTTGAGAAGACCAGTAGTGGATGACAAATCAATCAACCAACCAACAGGATAGATGGACTTGTATCAAAATTTTAAAGTGCAAAAGAGAAAAAGGCCAAATTTAAATCATTGATTTAAATAAAAAGTTCTTTCTGCATGTGAGTGACTGAGCCAGTTGTAAATTGCAGGTTGTTACTAGGCCTAAAACAGGAGTAAAAGGTCATTCTGATGGATCAGTCAATACCTGTGATAGTTCATCAGCTTCTTCTCCCCCCACACCACTCAAGGTATAATGAAAGTACATGAACTATTCTCAACTAGATAAAGATGTTTTTCCCAGTTAAATTTTAAAAAAGAAAACAGCCAGTTTTAAGAGAGTCAGGCTACAGTCCTAACCCCCGCTTAGGCTAGCACAAGTCCCATGCTGCCTGGGGATGTTGCAAAAGTGTGGCACTTCTGCACAACTCCTGGGGAGAAGGGGGTTTAAGCACAGACTTGGGAGCACCTCCATGGGAACAGGGAGATGGATGAGTTGTGCTGGCCTAAATTGGATTGGATTGTGCCTTTAGCCTTAAGAGATTGCATAACAACAGAAAGTCTTGTGGCACCTTAAAGATGTGCCACATATTTTAGCATAAGCATTTGAAAACTAGAATTAATTTTGTCAGGTGAAAGTGTTCTGAGTTAGTATGTTGTGTGTATAAATATAAAAAACTAAGATGTGGGGTCAAGGGGCTATGAGATGTAGGGCATAATCCAGGGTAACTACGGGCGCACGTAAGAGACATTACGTGCACCTGTAGTTACTGCACCACCTAGTGAAAACCAATGGGAAATTATATTGCAACCTAGAGTAACTTGTTCTTACTACAGAGCAAGGACTCCCCGTATTACTCTGGATTTCACCCATAATGATCTTTACCGTCTGTAAAGATCATTATGCTGCATATGTGAATCATTTAGATGCTGATAAGCAAGATGCTAGTCCTCTGATTTGTTTCTTTTTTTCCTTCAGGGAATGTCACCTGGGAATTCTAACCTCGACCCCTCTACACAGAGGCAAGCGTGTTATCAGACCACATTATGCACTGACTGCACAGCTGTACATGTGACCGTGTTTGGCATCTGCTTGCAGGAAGTGGTGAAAGCGTTGAGAAGCGGCTTAGTAGATGCTGAGTAATTCTGAAGAAGGACATTACTAAACAAATACTTTCTTCCCTTTCCATCCTTCCCCCATCCCTCATTTCTTAAAACTATCACAGGGTAGGTGGGAAGAGGGGCGTTCAGTAACTATGAACTTAACCCCTTCTCCTTTTCTGAAACCAGTGAGACAATGTAAGCTGGATTCTCTCATCTTTATCAACAGTACTTCAGAACCACGCAAATCATAATTTTCTCTTAGCTTAATCCTGAGAGACAAGCCCCTGCTTGTTTGAGACCATTTACACTGGATTGTTAGAACTGAAGTTCATCAATTCCATCTGTGAAATCTTACCATGGAGGTTTTGTTATTGATTTGCCTGGGAGAGAGGGTTATGTTGGGTGGTCTGTCTTCTTTTATAAAAAATTCCCAGGAGTAGAAGGTGCCTTCTCATATGGGCCTGGGAAGGGTTTTGGGGGGAGCTGAGCTCCTGTACCAGTTAGAAATGCAAATTCCAATCACTTTTTCCCGAGTGAAGTGTGGAAGTAGAATGCAAAATTGCCAATGGTTCTTAAGAAACTGAGTTCATATGGTATTTGCGGAAGCATTGCGGTCCGTTGTAGAAAGAATATTTAGTGGAAATTTAGCACCATATGGAGAAAATTGAAAGATGCTATATGGTCAAATTTCCTTTCCTAATAATTATAGGGGATTTTTGAGAGGGGATGATTTTCTTACTGTTGAGCTCTCTGTAACTTGTTTAACCTGATTCATTCACAGAGGTTAGGGGTGCCTGCATAAGCAAATGCTTTCTCTTCCCGTGTGTGTATGTGCACATGGGTTGAAGCTCACGTTTACAGTATAAAAATGAGTGACCAATCCAGTTGTGAAACCATGTAGAGCTTCTTGTTTGATCTACCCATAGGAGCACAATGAAGTGATAAAATTGCAGAGATGATAAGAGAAAACTATAGCTCCAGACTGTAGATGTGATTGTACCCTTTTTGAGTACTACACCCTTTTTTAAAAAGTCAAAACTCCCTATATTAAGAAATTTTATATCAAAGAAATGAGTTAAGCCCTACCCTCTATTTAGTGTGCTCACTATCTGCCTTCTGAGATTATTGTATCTGATGGAGCACTAAAATTGGCATTCCCTTACAGTTTGAAGTGGATGCATCAATATGTAGGTGGGTTATACAATCAACTATTGGAACATAAAAACGTTCCACAGTTTTGGTGTGAATATACATGATGGGGACAGGAAGAGAATGTGCACTGAACCGGTTACTTTTTAAAGGAAATAATGACCACTATTGAAGAGGGGAGCTCCTTGGCTATATCAATTTTTCCTTGATATTCTGGCCACTGGATTCTGTTTTATCTTTAATGGAGAAAAACATGTTCCCAGGACTGAGAACTGGGATGGTTCCTATTTTGAGGCTAGAGCTTGTGATGGGATGTGCAAATGGATAATCTCATTAGTTTTGGGACTCTTTTAAAATGGAGTTTGGAAAATCAAGCTGCAATCCTAATTTCTTTTAAGCCTGTACAAGCCCCATCTGGCCTGAGCACATTGCAAAAGTGCATCACTCCTGAGGGTGTAAGGCCAGTGCAACATGTGTTGGCCCCCCACACCACCTCAGGAATAGGGAGACAGGTGAGTTGTGCAATTGGACTCCAATCCAATTAGGCCAGCACAACTCGCCTGACTCCCTGTTTCTGTGGTGTTATGGGGAGGCCAGTGCAGACATCCCCTTTCAGAAGTGGTGCAGAAGTACCTTATGGCATGGGGTTTGTATTGGCCTAAGTGGGGGTTAGGACTGTAGCCACAATGATATGATTGATTCACAGCTTCTTGTCAGCCTTAAAAGTTAGGAGAACTGTTGCCTGTCCAGCTTTTTAAGCAGCTTGTAGCAATCTCAAATGGTACATCTGATTCCTATTCTTTGAAACTCTTTCCCTGCCAACATACATGGTTTTATTTCCCCACTGTCAACTGCCTGCTTGCTGACAGATAACTTCTTAACAGTTCTCACCAAGAACTCCATGCTTATTAAGCTTTTGCAATTTGTAAAGAGACATAGGCAACCATAGGTTTGTACTGGAGCATTTCCATGTCAGAGATATTGCTGCATCAGTTTGCATATGCTTTTAAAATCTATGATGCACTGGATTGGTTTTCTTCATGGTGCCCCATTCAGCCTGGTTGATCCCAGTGTGTGTATTTCTGTACTAAGGAAAAAATTATTCTCGAGAGCATGGTGTTTAATTTTGGGATAATACAAGTGTTTAATAAAGAAGTGTTCTTTATCTTGCAGTCGCACATGTGTTGTGTGCACATGCACACCATATCCTTAGCACTAACTGACATGTAATTCTGACTGTATTAGCATCTTGATGTACAGCCTTGTCTGGGGAATATTAGTTTTATAATAAAAATGTTTTTCATACATTTTAATGCATTGAATTTGAAATGAATAGAGATGACATGTGGCATTTAGAACCAGTCATACAATCGCCCTCAACAAAGGCTGTCTTGGAGCTGAAACTCAAAGGGAGCAATTCATATGCACAGGCGTCCTGGTACTCTCCCATTTGTTGGCCATGAACAATATTTTAAAACTTTGACTTGTTAGCCACTTTTGCTTACACACTTAAGAGCATGATACAAACATAAAATTCATGAATCCTTATGCGATCCACCTTTAGAGCAGTTTTACAATACCTTTTAACAGTAGTCTACAAAAGCCTGTGCAATGATAAATTTGTTAAGAGTTAAGGTGGTACACATTAAATTTAACACTTATTTTAACACTAGTAAATAACTGACCTGAAGGAAATTTGTTACATACATGCACTATATGAATACAATTACAAAAAAGAAGATGCCAGTTCATCAGCCTGATTTCTGCCCTCCTAGAGGAGATCTGGATTTGCTGGGGTTGATTGGGGGGGGAATATGCATCACGTGTCATGTCAACAAGCACTGAGGAAACCTTGTGTTAGCAATCATTACTGGAGTTAAGGGTTAGGCCCTGCAAATATTGGCGGCTATCTACATTTTCAGCCTATAATGGGAGAGGATAAGGAAGGAAAGGTTTGTAGAAAGTTTGAGGTTTTTTGTGGGAACAATTTTTGAGCTTGGAATTTAAGGTGGTTTGGGGGCTGGAAATATTGCTCAGATTTGTAACTCCTGGATTAAGCAATGGGGTTCATTTAGCAATTTAATTACGGTAAACCATTCAGTTAATCATACGGTAACCATTCAGGTTGGAGGACCTGCAATGCACTGTGTGAGGAGGGAGGGAGAGAATCATAACAATGGAAAAGAATGCAAAGACTCCTGCCTGTTTCAATTAGGAACCTAGAAGGTTATCTGCTTTTAAAAATGAGAAGTCTTGGCTTTATAAAATCCAGACTCATGATTTTTCTGCCCGTTTTTCTTTTGTGTTAAGAACTAGCCAGACTTAGTTGTGGCTGGATGCTCACCATATGTTCAGAGGCTACTCATTCATCATTTTCCATTCACCATCATCAAAATAAACATCATATCCTTGGTGAATGACAACTTATTGTAGTAAATTTTATTTTGGTGTTTCATTATATTTTGATTTTTCTTTGTTTCATTCCTATTAACTGAAGCAGTAAACTATTAGTAGAACAAACATGCAAAAATAGCTTAAATAATGCAAGAACATATGTTTTCCACATCACCATGTGGAATTATTTGATTAAGCTAATTCTGTGTATTCCATCTAATAACAGTTTTAATTATTTTCATTAATATGAATAAAGCAGCAGGAAAGCACTGAACAAGCAAATAACTTATTTTGTTGAGTAATTATTGTTTTTTTTCCTCCTTACTGTTGGTATTAGGGATTCTTTAGGCTAATTTATGTTTGTGAGAATATATTTTACAGTTGCATTAGAAGGTTGCACATGGACTCTTAAGCCATTTCTGCCCAACATCACATATACGCAACAGCACCCAGCTGTGTACACCTGAGGGGCTGGGCAGAAATGGATTTCAATTGGGTTTCCAAGGTGGTTTACACCACATTTAAAACTTAACAAATTATTAAAAACGTGCACCCGCGTTGCGGAAGTAAAATTCCCCCTTATGCCATTCCCCCATATGCATCAACCCCCCATGCTCAACTTCCCCATGTGCAACTTCCCCCATGCACATCAGCCCCCCATACGCATCAATCCCCCCATGCGCATCAACCCCCCATGCGCAACTTCCCCATGTGCATCAACCCCCATGCGCAACTTCCCCCATGTGCATCAACACCTCATGTGCAACTTCCCCATGCGCAAACCCCATGCACAACTTCCCTCCGTGCGCTACTTCCCTCCGTGCGCTACTTCCCTCCGTGCGCAACCTGCCTCCGTGCGCAACCTCCCCCCGTGTGCAACTTTCTCTCACGCGCAACTTCCCCTCATGTGCACCTTCCCCTCATGTGCACCTTCCCCCCATGCTCAACTTTCTCCATGCCAACTTTCCCCCAGTGCACCAGGGTCTGAGCACCAAATTGGCTGGAGGTTGTTCAGTCTCCCATGTTAAGCATAGGACAAAAACACGTTGCCCCCTTTTCAGTCCCTGAAGGGTTAAATTTCTCCAGATGGTTCTTGGTGGGTGTTCAGGTGACAGAAGGAACTCCCAGAATTCCATGCTTCAGGCCCAGCAGTTGGGGTGGAATGTTGATGAGTCAGCAATTCTCAATGCAAAGTATAGGGAGGAAAATGCGTTGTGCCCCTTTTCACCTCCTTCCGGTTGGAATATCCAAAAACCGGTTCTTAGTGCACCCCTCCGCCACGGAAGGAACACCCACCCCAAATTTCACGCTTTTAGGCCCACCAGTTTTGGCAGGGCGGTGGTCAGTCAGTCAGTCAGTCAGTGACTTTTCTCTTTTATATATATAGATATGTGCTGCTTTGCAGCAAAGGGCACATGGCAAAGTGACTTCAAAACGTGTTTTCTGACCCAGAGAGCTTATAATTTGAAAAGAAACACCAGCAAAAATCCTTTGGGGAGGCTATATACTCTTCATTGAAACACAAAGTATATAAGAGCCTAAAGTCTGTATATATAAAATCAAGTCACTGAATGCTGGCGCAAGTGGTTAAGACACTGCCTGTTAACCAGTAGGCCATGGTTTGAGACCCAGGTCCCCACAAGACAGGGTGTGAGCTCCTGTCTTTGGCCCAGCTCTGTGATGCAGCTGGAACCAATCGTATTGGCTCTGCCATTCCATTGGACTATTTCAGCGGCATGCAGAGGGGGGATTTGCTGCTTGGGTAACAGCCTATCCTCCATATCATTCTACCCAGGCTTTCATGCTTCGCATGCAGCATCAAGCACGATACCATGGTCTTCCAAGACTGATGGATGCCAAGATTTATTAAGAGTGCCCAGCCAAAATCAAAGGAATTAAAAGCATGAAATTTGGGGAGAGTATTCCTTCCACAATATAAGTCCTCACTAAGAACTGATTTTTAGAAATTTAACCCCAAAGGAGGAGAAAAAGGGGAACAACTGTGTTTTTGTCCTTATACTTTTAACATTGAAGACTGACTGATCAACAGCCAGCCCAAATCTCTGGACGTAGAAGCAAGAAATTTGGGGAGCATATTCTTTGTGTGATGTAAGTACCCACAAAGAACTGATTTGGTGCCAAGTAGAGTTGCACGGAGCATGGTAGGGATGCCTGGTGCCCAGTAGGTAGTATTGCCTGTGGTAGGGATGCTCAGTGCCTGGTGGTGCCCAGTGGTGCCTGCTTCCCACTGCACAGTGGTGCCCTTTGGGATTGCCAGGGTGTGCCCACTGATGCCCATTGTATTGTGTTGCCAATTGTGCCTGCTGGTGCCCCCTGGTATTCTTCTGTGCCCAGCCGTGCCTGGGGCCCACAAATATTCTTGCTACGACTCAGCTAGTACACCTAAAGGTGTATCCATGTGCATAGTTACTTCACATAGAATGAGAGTCCCTATCTTGAATGGCTTTCAATCAAGAAAATAGTAACCAATGAGACAACAGAGGCATAAGAAGGAAACTGAGGCAGGAAGAACCTACAGGACTAATATACACTGCAATCCTAAACTCCAGTTAAGCCTGCCTAAACCCCAACATAAGGCCTGTGGTGCCCTGGAGGGGGTCACAAAGTATCATAAGCAGTGATGGGCTTCAAAGAAATTAAGAACCGGTTCTCTGCCCATCTGGCAGCCATTTTTAAATGGCTATTTTTAAACTTTATATGTACTATCTCTTGTTAAGAACCGGTTCTATAGCGTAGGTGCGAACCTGCTGCTGCCCACCACTGATCATAAGGTGTTTCTGCCCCATTCCTGTGGAGGATAGGCCAGCGCATAGTAATGTGCCAACTTTTCCACACCACCATGAGAAGATCGGCCAGTTGAGTCAGGCTGGCCTAAATTGGTTAGGATTGCACCCTTAGGCGGCAATCCTAAAGACACATTCCTGGGAGTATGACCCATTGAACACAATGGGGCTTACTTTTGAGTAGACATGGTTAAGATTGTGCTCTATTGCATATACTGCCGGGTGACCAGATGTCATAAGACAAGGCTAGAAAAAAGGATAGGTCCTGAAAAAGGGACATATGTTATTCCCTGATACTTTAGCATGGCTGCAACAAAAGAAAGGGGTTGGTGGGTGGGCCTAAAGCAGTGATTTTCCACCACCGGGTCCTGGCACTGGTGTGCCACAGAACATTGGGAGGATCATTTAGGACAGGGGTGTCCAAACATTTAACTTCAGGACACTTGGACCTTAACAACTGTAGAGAAGGAAGATCTCCCAGATCACAAGCTGCATCTGCTGAAATTCCCTGTTCTACATCTACATCTATAGTATTTATATACCACTTTTCAACTAACAAGTTCACAAAGCGGTTTACAAAGAAAATGGAATTGGTAAGGTCCAGGAACCCTAAAGTTGAACATTTAGACACCCCTGATTTAGGGGAATTGAGGGATTTGAACCCACTACCAGCAGCATCATGTGCCTTGTCAATGGTCAAAGAGTGGAGCTATAGCTTGATAACTTTAACACCTTGTCAATGTTCCATGAGATGTAAAGGATGAAAATAATTGGCCTAGACGCTTTACAGAAACGGGGTACAGGTTTTATTTTGCCTTTCAATTCATTTCTTATAAAGTACAAGCCTAAGGTGGGAGGGTGTTAAGAAGAGGAAGAAATTAGGTGATCAATAAGTGAAGCCCCAAATCTATATATACATAAGACATCTTCTTCATCATCACTGATTCATCAACACCCAGACAAAACCGTGGGGCCTATAAGCGTGAAATTTGATGAGGGTGTTCCTTCCATGATGGAGGGATCCACTAAGAACCCGTTTTCGGAAATTCCAAGCAGAAGGGGGTGAAAAGGGGCGCAATGTGTTTTATAAAACTAATCTTCATCGTCATTACTGACTCATCAACGCCCTGCCAAAACCGCCAGGCCTAGAAGCGTGAAATTTGGGGTGGGTGTTCCTTCTGTGATGGACACACTAAGAACCAATTTTGGGAAATTCCAACCGGAAGGTGCTGAAATTGGGTGCAACGTGTTTTCTTCCCTATACTTTGCATTGAACACTCAGTCACTGATGGATGCTCTGCCCCAACCCCTGGACCTAGAAGTGTGAAATTTGGGGAGGGTGTTCCTTATGTCACATCAACACCCACCAAGAACAGATATGGAGAAATTTAACACTTAAGGGGCTGAAAAGGGGTGTAACGTATTTTTGTCCTACACTTAACATGGAAGACTATCCAACATCCATCCGATTTGGTGCTCAGTGCTTGGTGCACTGGGGGGGGTGTTGTTCATACAGACGGGTTGCACTGGGGAGGATATTGCGCATGGGAGCTGTTGCGCATGTGGAGGTGATGCACATGGAGAGGTAATGTGCATGTGCGGATGCTGTGCATGGGCAGATGATGCGCATGGGGGACTGATGTGCATGGGGATGGATGCACATGGAGAGGTGATGTGCATGTGCGGATGCCGTGCGTGGGCAGATGTTGCGCATGGGGGATTGATGCACATGGGGATGGATGCGCATGAGGGGATGTTGCGCACGAGAGGTGATGCACATGGGGATGATGCGCATGGAGGGATGTTGCGCATGGAGGATTGATGCACATGGGGGGTTGATGCACATGCGTAGATGTTGCACATGGGGGTTTGTGAGCATGGTGGGTTGATGTGCATCAGCCATGGGGGACTGATGCACATGAGGGGATGTTGTGCATGAGGGGTGATGCATATTGGGGAGGTGATGCACATGGGGGATGTTGTGCATGGAGGATTGTTGTGCATGGAGGGATCTTGCACATGTGGAGATGTTGCGCATGTGGGTTCATGTGCATGGGGGTTTGATGCGCATGGGGGACTGTTGCTCATGGGGGTGTGATGTGCATGGGGGACGGATAAGCATGAGGGACAGATGCACATGGCCGGATGATACACATGGGGTGGATGATGCGTATAGGGGTGGATGAACATGGGGAATGTTGTGCATGGGAAGTTGTTGTGGGATTTATGAGCATGGTGGGTTGATGTGCATGGGAGGTTGATACTCAGTGGGGGGATGGCATGTGGGGGAATTTTACTCCTGCAATGTGGGTACATTTTTGCTAGTATAAAACAATCCCACAGTAATTCTTTTTGGTACTATAGCATACCAGTAATAACAAAAGGCATCCAGAAAATATTGTCAAAGTTTGGGGAGGGGAGTAGAAAAGTAGAGCAGATATTAGAGTGACTTCCAAAGGGGTCCTCCACCCCTTGCACACAATCCTAGAAATGCTAGACTCTGTATATGGAATCAGGGTGACCATTTTTCCAGGACATGTCCTCTTTTTAAATTTTGTGTCCTATTAAAAAACTTCAGTGTCCTCTTTTTCTTGTGAGAAGGCAGCATGTAATCTTCTCATTTAATAAATTAAATTGAATAGTTTAAATTTCATAAGTAATATAGAGCACAGTCCTAACCATGACTACTCAAAAGTCCCATTGTGTTCAATGTGTCTTACTCCCAGGAAAGTGTCTTTAGGATTGCAGCCATAGCGTAATATATGAGAGTTTTTATCTTTTATTTTGTAAATTTCATAATAAGTAATAGCAGTGTTTTGTTATAGAGGAAAAAAGGTGCCACCTCCATGACTAATTAATTAGCTGCCGGGAGGGGGGGGGGGAAAGGTGCTGGCACTGAGTACCAGTGAGTAACCCCAGAAAAAAGCCCAGAGTAATAGTGTTTAAATTAACCACATGTAATCAGTATATATGAGAGTTTTTAGCTGTTATTTTGTAAAATTCATAAGAAATGCAGGCCTCTGTCAGTCTTGAAAGACGATGGTATCATGCTCAGCTCTGCATACGCTGCATGCGAAGCACGAAAGCCTGGGTTGGATTGTTATGGAGGATAGGCTGTTACCCAAGCAGCAAATCCCCCCTCTCCACGCCACTGAATTAGTCCAATGGAAAGGCTGAGCCAATACGATTGGATCCAACTGGCGTCGGGGCCAACCCAGGTCTCGAACTCTGGCCTGCTGGTTAACAGGCACAGTGTCTTAACTGCTTGTGCCACCCTGTTGCCGACATACATAAGAAATAGTGTTTAAATTAATCACATGAAATCAATATCAGTATCTATCTATCTACACACACAGGGTAATTGAAAAGTAACTCCCTAGTTTAAAATACTTATAAATCACAATACTTTTCAATCACCCTGTGTGTGTGTATAGATATTGATTTCGTGTTTGTGTGTGTAGAGACAGATAGATATTGATTTCATGTGTTTAATTTAAACACTATTACTTATGAACCGTACAAAATTGCTAAAAACTCTCATATATATTGATTATACATGGTTAACATAAACACTATATTATTATGAAATTTAACAAAATAACAGCAAAAAACTCATATATACCGATCACACTGATTTTCAGATATCAAATCTCTACATATCTTTATCTATATCTATTTATTGACATATACCTAGATAGACAGAAATTGATTTCATGTGGTTAATTTAAACACTACTTATGAATTGTACAAAATTCCTAAAACCCTCATATATGTTGATTATACATGGTTAATATAAACACTATATTATTATGAAATTTTACAAAATAACAGCTAAAAACTCTCATATATAGTGATGACACTGATTTGCATAGACATCAAATATCTATTGATGCGCATGGGGGAATGTTGCTCATGGGGGTGTGATGTGCATGGACAGATCTATCTATCTACCTATCTATCTATCTATTTCTAATCTATCCAGGGTGTCCTCCATTTGGGGGCTCCTTGTCCTCTTTTTCATTATGGCCCCCCCGTATATAGTAGAATATGGACCTCAGCCCCACCCCCACCCCTTTAAATGTATCCACCCCACAATGCTACACAGTCCATTGTATCCTGTGTTGGTAACAATAGCCACCAATCAGATTTCCTGATTGTTTTTATTTTTTTGCAAAAAAAAAAACACACCCCAACTTTTGCAGGCAGCAGAGTTAGAGTAGGGAGAAGGGGGTGTGTGATGAGCCCTTGCTAGGCTTTGCAATGCATGTGTAAGCAGTGTGGTGGGGGGGAGTGGGGGAGGAGATGCCATGGCGCATGCGCCCTCCCCTTCTTTGCCCAGGCTTCATTGTTGGGCTGGAGGTGACGTCCCTGCTTCTGGGTGGGACAGAGGAGAGGCAAAGCGGGCGGGGGCAGCCTGGGCAGCCTTGGATCTGCCCCCCCTCTCTTCTTCCTGCCCCCCCTCTTTGGCTGGGCTGCTGGATGAAGAGCCAGCAAACAAAGGAGGGGGGTGGGAGCTGGTGCAAAGGGAGAGAAGCTGCTGCAAAGCTCTCAAGCAGCCAGAGGGAGTCCAAGGCTGGGGGGGCCAGAGGAGGGGGCTCAGCCAGCCATGCCCAGCTCCATCTACCAGCCAGATGGAGGGGAAGGCAACTGCTGCCCCCCTCCTGGCCTGGGGGGGCTGCTGAACCCCCAGATCCTCCTGCCTTCATGTTGCAACAGCAGCAGCACTCCCACCAGCAACAGCAGCATCCCTCTGCCCAGCAAGCCAAAGGAAGACCTCCTGGAGCATCCTTCTTCTCCTCCTTCTCCACCTCCCCCTCCAGGAGGTTTCCAAAAATCAGAGAAAACCAGAGAAGATCAGCATCAAGAGACCACAGCAGCAGCTCTCAGGTTTGCTCTGGACCAGCTCTCCATCTTGGGGTTGGAAGAAGAAGAAGAAGAGCACAAGGCCATGGAGGATGGAGAAGCAGGACCAGAGGGAGAGGATGAAGGGATGGATGCAGGAGATGATGATGGAGGAGGAGGGCTGGACCACTTTGGGTATGTTGGAGCATCCATGCCAGCTCCAGGAGGAGGGCTTGTCCTGTTGGATCCAGAGGGAAGCCCCCCAGCCTCCAGCTCTGCCTCCCCTGCTGAGATTTTTGGGGCCTTTCATCCTCACCTGGGGCCACCCCATACTCCACAGCACCCCCTCTTGGCCGGGCAACTGGGCATCATTGGGAGCCGTAAGAAGAGCGTCAACATGACCGAATGTGTGTCGGTGCCCAGTTCAGAACATGTGGCGGAGATCGTGGGCAGGCAAGGTACATCATCATCATCATAACAATAATAATATTGCTTGGCCCACTTCACATTAATCTAATGTGTAGAAAGGTGGCTGGCTTTGGGGTCTGATCTTCTTTGTCAACACACCCTCCTCCTAACCTGGCAGTCTCCCATGTGGGTTTTGTAGACCATACATGGGTGAGTTTAAGGGGTTCACTCTTAAATTAGATGTCACTTTTAAAAAAATCTTAATATTTTAAAGTTGTGACTTTAATGGTGTATACAGCAGAATCCATCCTGAGCATTGGGAACAGAGTAAGGTCATAGGCCAAATGTTCAAAAAAATAATTTAGATTTGGGTTGTTTGGGATAATTGAGGTGTGGCGGCATGTATGCTACAGCCCCTTCCCAAAAATTCCATTTTACGTTAATGTATTATGATCCTATTAAAGAGACATGGCTTCACAAGAAGAAAATTTGGGGTGTGTCACCCCTTTGTACCTCTAAACTACTACATTCTGATCAGTACTGTTTATACATACAGATTTGACTTCTCTATTTCCAAAATTGGAAGGGTATTGAAAGCCACAAAGACCAGGAATGCTGCAATTACTGGGCCCATCTTATTTTTTGCTTCTGTTTAAAAGTCTCTTTGTTCCTTTGTGACATAGAAACATGGAGTGGAAGGAAGGAAGGAATAGGAAAAAAAAACCCAGCACTTCTATAGCTGAAAATCAGAGTTATTCTAGGAACAATATACACACAGAGACACACTTGTGTGTTGATTTCAAAGCATATGCTTGCAGACAAAGAGGAAAACCATCTTAATACCTCTGCATAATCTTGTTTTTGTTGTAAAAAGGCAACTAGCTTTGCACACCTGGGGACGATCTATTCAGACCTGCTCATGCCTATGTCCAAAGTTCTCACATTTGTCTTACTCCATGGGCACCATCCAGGAGAACTTTGGCACAATGTGCAGATCGCCACCAAAGAAGGTCCTCCATTACCTTTTCAAGTCCCACTTCTTGGAGATGTGACATTTTGCTATCATGGGATATCTTTCAGCTTGCCATTGTTTGGTAATGCTTAACGGTTCAGATTTTTAACCTTTTAGAGGGAAATGGAGGGGGAAAGAGTATCTCTGTTGCCACACTCAACCCTAAAGAAGACAAAACGGTCAAATTGTAAACTAGTCGAAGCCCCCTACTTTTCTTTCCCTTCTCAGTACATGTGCTACCACAATTTGCACCCTTACTGTGTGCGCCTACACACGCAGTACTGTGTATACAATTGTATAGATGTATGTTTTATGATACAGAAATTTTTAGGGTATTGCAAAGGTATATATGGGATTCCACCCAGCCTGGAAAGACTGCTGCCATCCTATGGTTTAAACCTCCCTTCCCTATCTCAAAGCCCACCTTCCACACTCACATTTACTCTCCATCTACTGCAGAACTGCAATGCTGTATAACATCCCTGTATTAGTAATATTTATATATTTGAAGAATCTGCCTTATTTCCCCTTGTTATAAGTGGGGCAGGATGCCCCATTGTTCGCTTTGTTAGCTGAGACCATGCTGTGTTCAGCGTGGTGACATCACGCTCCTTGTATCCTACTGGGCAGTTGTGGAAGCGCCACCTTCTTCTCCCCCCCCCCCACTCCCAAACCACTCCCAACATCTATTTAGAGCATGCATCTGTCCTTCCAACTTTTTTCCCTGCTTTCTCCACTGTGGCACAATAAAGGCTTAATTTTTTAATGGGGGAGATTTTCTTGTTTATCTATAAAGCTTGTTCTCTGATCCCGAATCCTTGATGTTTGAGGAATCTCTATAGTTTAATTCAGTGGGGAGGAAAAGGCACCCTGCATCACCCCAGGGTGTACATGATTCTGACTTCACATGTGTTCCAAGATCATCAAACAGCTGCCAAAAGTAGGCAGTGGTGTGAATTTAATCCCAGCTCAATTGTCAGCAGTGGGGAAGAGTGAAAAAACCTTAATGAAGTTAACAGCAAATGATTTCATCTTTAAGCATGCAATTAATAATCAGATTGCTAGGTTTGTTACCCATCCCTGCATTCTTGTCCTGTTGATATATCAGCTTCTGGCAGTGTTTGAAGTCACAGGCTCCAAATGTTGAAAGTCTCTCTAAAACCTAGAATTTCAGGAACAAGAAGTGTTTCAAATAACTCAGTGCTTTGGTTTGTAATCAATATTATTTCAATTTCAGTCATCAAGGATTAACCTACATATTGCACATGGTTTTATTGCTTGAGCCTATCAGCAGTTGTGGGCTGACTTAAATGGTGCCTGTCTACCTGATGTGAAAAAATAAAAAAGAGGGGGAAATGCCACAATTATGTAATTATAACACTATATCTATGCTGGGTTACTCTACCCATGCTGACCAAGATGGTTTCCTCAGACAAGCAGATTGGCATGGGTGCCCATCTTTGGCCATCTACCCATCTCTACTGCTTTTCCTCCTGCCCCTGCCTTCTGAATTCAAAGAGGAAGGGGAAGTGTGATGGGCTAGAGCAGGAGTCTCTAAACATTTTGTAGGAAGGGCCACATCACCTCTCTGACACTGTGTTGGGGGCCAAAAAACTAATTTACATTTCAAATTTGAATAAATATACATATCAGAATCTATTGGAGTGGATTACAAGGCTTGCCTGAGGACTGGATAGAGGGGTTTTGCCAGGGGGGGGCACATCAAGGCTCATTGAGGGCCACATCTGGCCCCCCACGACAGGGTTTGGAGACCCCTGGGCCAGAGCATCTCTGCCACTCCAATCCACCACTTTCAACTCCTCGAACTTCCTCTTCTGCTCTATTACCCTCCACCTTTACCAGAGAGCAGAGAAGACATAGCCATTGGGTTAATTTTGGTATGCCATGGGAAATGGCAGGAGATCATGGCCCAGCCCTCTGGAAGTACATGACATGACAGAGCAGCAAAAGCAGAAATGGGCAAAAGTAATCTCACAGTAAGAAAATAAGTACATAGAATAAAATTAAGTCAAATTTAGCCCGATTCAGATTTCAACCTTTGCCTCCTTCCCCCTTTGCAATACTTTAATCTTATTTTCATGTATCACTCTGGTGCATCAACTCTGCTCTACCTTCTCCATCTAAAGGAAAAGCAACTGCTTTCCTTTTTATATGAAAGGTGAGATTCTGAAGACATGGAATCCTATGACCAGTGGTGTGTTGTCTACCCTTTTCTCTGAATGCAGCCCTGGCCGTCTTTCTTCTCTACTTCATGCTTCTAGATCTCTGTGTTGCAGGAATCTGCATCCTAGCCTTTATAACTGCATGTATCACCTCTGTCTTGAACCTCCTTAGGTGACCTTTGGGACCATGACTCAGTGGCAGAATGTTTGCTTTGTGTGCATAAGTTATCACATTCATTCCCCCATATCTTCAGTTTCAGTAAAAGGAACTTGAGGAGCAAGACTAAGAAACAGCCCTCTGTGCCAAAGAGAATAAGATCATACAGTACTTTCTAGCTCCATCACCATGTAGTGTCTTGCTTTTTCTCCTTGTGCTTCTGCTTTGAACTGCCTCCCAGTCTGCGATGACACCTCTTCTATTTCCCCTAAATTCCTCTGACATAATCCCAGTTCCCACACAATCTGAGCCAAATTATGCATCCATTTAAATGATCACATATTCTTTCCCTGTTTACTCTCGCCTCCATTTCTCTTCCTTTGCCCTCTTGTATCTGTTTTAAAATAGTAAGCTCCTCGGGGCAGGGACCTGTCTTGTCACTTTTTTTATAAAAAAACTGTCAAACACTTATATTAAGTTCACTTAGGGCAAAATCCAGAGTAACTACAGGAAGTCCTTTCTCCAGTGTATGAACAATTTACTCTGGATACCAATATGGATTTCCCATAGGTTTTCACTGGGTGGTACAGTAACTACGGGTGCATGTAATGTCTCTTATGTACTCCCATAGTGACTCTGGATTTGGGGTTTAGGCTACAATCCAGTGTAAGAGCACAATCCTAACTATGTCTACTCAAAAGTAAGCCCCATTGTGTTCAATGGGTCATACTCCCAGGAAAGTATCTTTAAGATTGCAGTCTAACTTACAGGACCTTTTACACAACATAGTTATGGTGCCACCCATGGGAAACCTATGGGAAATGCATAGAGCAATCCAGAGTAAGTGCCTCCAATGTCTTCCCATATTTACTCTGGATTGTAGGGTTAATAAAGCACTTTATACAGAGAGCTATTGTAACACAACAGGCAAGAGACTGAGCAGCAAATCAGAACTTCCTCAGCTTGAATTTTACTTGGGCTACAATCCTGGGCAGAAGTCCTTACCCAGAAGTAAATCCTTACCCAGAAGTAAATCTCACTGAACATAGTGAAAATGCATAGGATTGTAGAACAGGTGGTTCTTATACACTTGCCTGGTTGAATACAGCGAGACTAACTTTATTTATTTACATCAATGGTGTTCAACTGTTTCTGTGCCGGTCCCTCAATACATAATGTATAAGGCCGGGGGAACCACTATTGATCCCATACCCCATCCCAGGATCCTATCCACTGACTGGTAACCTCTCATAACGCCTTCCCAGCACTGTCTACTTTAAACAAATACCATACTGAGAACAGAAAAAGTACCAGGAAGCCTGGTACTAGTAAAAGCTATTTGAGCACAATTGCAAAGAACCTGAGCAGGACTGCTATTTGATGTACTGTTGATGCCTCCCCTTTGCCTGGTGGAGCTCTAGTCCAATGGTCTACAACCAGTGGTGGAGTTCAAATAAATTAACATCAGGTTCTATGTCCCATTAGTAACTGGTTCTCAGAACCAGGCGCTCATTAGCAAAGGATTCTATAGAACCTGTGAGAACCCTCTGAAGCCCACCACTGTCTAACCCTTTTCATTCTGATAAGTTCCCACAACTGAGTTGCCTTTCCCCTATTTGCATCCTTTCCAAGACTGAAGAACACTTACTGTATTTCTATCCTGTCTTTCTCCCCGAGATGGACCCAAAGTAGACATGCATACAGAATGTATAAGACTGTGCTGTAAGTTTTTTCCCATCTGTAATTTGGGAATATTAGTACTTTTAACACTTACTTGGGAATATTAGTACTTTTAATATGAGTACTTTAAACTTTTTTATTAGGATTCAGTCAAGATAAAGTCTATGAAAGGTTTGCCATACTCAGAAAGCACTACACAAACATTATTTTAATCATTCCTGTATTACCTGGAAACCCAAAGATCCAATTCAATCAGAACAGAACATTTTGGGCCAGATAAACCAATAGTTGGCTCAGAGGCTCTCTCTTCCTCAGTCTCTCCAAATTTACCATGAGGAGACCCTATGCTTCTCACTTTAAGGCTGCAATCCTAACCATACTTTCCTGAGGGTAAGCCCCATTGAATGCAATATGACTTACATCTGAGTAGATATGCATAGTTTTGCACCGAGTCAAGTTAAACATAGCAAAGAGTAGGTTGACCCACCATTAGGGTTCCCATATGTCCCAAAAAAACAGGAATAATCCCAGTTTTAGGGAATTGTGTTCATAACCTGGCAAATGGGACAGAGGGTCCTGTCCGATTTTGTGGAAGAGACTTTTGGGAACTCTACCCGCCATTCATATTAATCATGTGACTTAAAGGAAACTGCATGTACAGCTAACAGCCATTGCTATGGACAAATTGAAAAATATTGCCTTCCTGCCCCATTTGTGGGCTTTATGGAGATATTTGGCTGGTCATTATGGGAAATAGGATTCTGAACTAGATCAAATCCAGTTGGATCCTTCTTATGCTCTTATGGAGGGTAGATTACTTACTGTCTATTACTTTTCACAAGGGTAGCTGAATTAGATGGGTGTTCAGGAGGAGTTTAAATATTGAGCAGTAACAACATGAGAAGGCTGTTCCTGGAGACATCTCACTGGCCACCATAGGAAATGGGATATAAGACTTAGGGTACAGTCCTAACCAATTTAGGCCAGCATAACTCACCTGGCATAACTTCCTATGATGGTATGGGGAGGTCAGCGCATACTTTGCCCCTCCTTAGGAGGGTTAAACCAGTGCGTAGGCATGCGCCAGACTCCCCATACCACCACAAGAAGTTATGCCAGGTGAATTATGCCAACCTAAATTGGTTAGGATAGCACCATAAATGAGATTTTGCTCTGTCTAGCATAGTTCTTTTCAACATCTCAAAAATTACTGTCTACCAAGTTAAAAAAACAACAACACAGGGCTTTAAGGATAAATAATTAAAATGAAATGTGCTGTGGGAATGGCTTCTATTAATAGCTGGAGCCCTGGTACCCGTCTGCAGTCTCTGATCTGTGTTGCTGGGATGTGAGGAAAAGGCAAAGACTGCGCCAGTATATGAATTCTTAAACAAAGACAAGCAAGGCTGCTTTGCAGCTCCCAGAATTTAAATAAAAAAACTGAAGAAAATCCAGTCAATATTAAAAGCTGGCTTTTCCCCCCAGGGCTATGTAGAATTTGCAATAGGTATGTTTCTTGTTTGCCCCTCAGTTTTGGAGAACCACAGATAAGCAGATGATCAAAGTATGGTTAGCTTCCTAAGAAACCTTGCTCTCATAAAAGTGTCTGACCTCTGTGATATGTGCCTTATGATGGCTCAGAGTATTCAGATCCTTGCGCAGAGATCACTGCATGAACTTTCTCTAGTACAGTGGTACTCAAAGTGGGGGGCAGGACCCCTCTGGAGGGTTGATCTTCCATCTTGGAGCACTGGCCTTTGTTGGGATTATGTCTCATTGAACACAATGGGACTTACTTCCAAGTAGACATGGAGAAGCTATGGCGTCACGGTGATGTCACATCATGGTAAGTTTGACGGGATCACAGACAGATTTTTTTTAAGTTGGAAAGGGGATCCCAGGCTGAAATGTGTGAGTACCACTGTTTTTTTCTGCTTAACCTTCTTCACAGCATTGTTAAGATAATGAATTGGATATAAGGGAGGAGATCCTAAGGAAGTGGACAAGAAGTGGGATGACAATAAAAAAGCATCCTTTTGTGAAGCATCAGAAGCCAGAGGAATTGCTGAATATGAATTGGAAGGGAAAGGAGGGCATGACATGCTTTCCTTGTCCTCACTCATCCCAGAGGTCCTCCTCCCTGGCTTCCCCACCATAACTAACCTCTCTATCACCCAACGCTCCAAGTGAGTACAGGGCAGCAGACTACAGGCCTTTGACCAGCACTGAGCAGCTCCAGTGCTCGGCTGGCACTAATTCCCACAAATGTGCTTTATGACATGTAAGGGATAATGTGTATTAGTGATCTGGTGCACCATGTTCAGAATTGGGCCCTAACAAGATAATACATGTAACTCTATTGGTTAATAGTATATTTATCTGTTCTTCTTTTCTTCCAGGTTGCAAGATCAAAGCTCTGCGAGCAAAAACCAATACGTACATAAAAACACCAGTGCGAGGGGAGGAACCAGTCTTCATTGTGACAGGACGGAAAGAGGATGTGGAAATGGCCAAGCGGGAGATCCTCTCTGCTGCTGAACACTTCTCCATGATCCGGGCCACACGCAACAAAATCAATGCAGTGACAGGCTCAGTCTTAGGCCCTCCCAATCTTCCAGGGCAGACCACCATCCAGGTGCGGGTCCCTTACCGTGTGGTCGGGTTGGTGGTGGGTCCGAAGGGAGCCACCATCAAACGGATCCAGCAGCAAACCCACACGTACATTGTGACTCCAAGTCGGGACAAGGAGCCTGTCTTTGAGGTAACTGGCATGCCTGAGAACGTTGATCGGGCTCGGGAAGAGATTGAAGCTCACATCACCATGAGGACTGGCTCCTTTATTGACATCAACGCTGACAATGACTTTCATTCCAATGGCACCGATGTGTGCCTGGACTTGCTAGGTGGGACAACACCCAGTCTGTGGGCCAAAGCCCCCAACCCCGGCCGCCGACCACTTTCCACTCTGCGTACTGATAACCTTGCTTCCTTAGGGAGCACTACCTCCGCAGCAGAGCCTTATTTTGGGGGCCACGGGGTTGAAGGTCCCCCCAGCAGTCCCTTCAGCACTGGTAGCAATTTCCCTTTCACTGAACCTCCAGCCCCCATGCTCAGCTCAGAAGACTGTGACTTTGGATTTGATTTCCTGGCTTTGGACCTTACCACACCAACAGCCATCTGGTCACCATTTGAGCCTCCTGGCAGCCAGCTTCAAACCTTCAGCAGCTCTTGTTCCAATGTCAACAGCTCCTCACAACGACGCAACAGCAGCCTCAGTAGCACAGCCACACCACGGAATTCACCAACCCTCCCAGAGACCAGTGTGGCCCTGGAGCATCCCTTGGCCCGGCGCATTCAGAGTGATCCAGTCAATGCTCTGACCTGGCTGCCAGCTCAAGGCTCCCTTTCCTCTTTCTCCAACAGCACTGGTTACTCTTCCTCTTCATCCTTGCCAAGCAGCATCTCAGCCACGTCAGGCTCCCCTACGGATTCAAGTGGCTCCGACGGGCCCCGGAAGAGCTCCCGCGAGTGCATGGTGTGTTCTGAAAGCGAAGTCATTGCTGCTTTGGTGCCCTGTGGCCACAACCTCTTCTGTATGGAGTGTGCCATGCGGATCTGTGGCAAAGCCAAGCCGGAGTGCCCTGCCTGTCACACGCCAGCCACACAGGCCATCCACATTTTCTCATAGCTCGTAGATTGGCAGGCCCTGCAACTCTCCCCTTCCTCCTTACAAAAACACGGCTTTTTCGAACTTGTAACTGTTTAAATCCACCTTTTTATTTTAATTTTAAAAGTAAGGAGTTGTGGAGGTAGGGAGGGAGGAAGGGAAGGAAATGCTTCCAGTAGTTCTCACTAGGTAGAAAGCAAGATGGTGGTCAAGGGGAGGGGAGGGGTAAAATAGATTTGGACGACAAGATGAGGGAGGGGGCAACAAGAAAAAGAGGCATGACTCACAAGATGTGTGGCAAAAAATAGAAAAATATTGTTTACAGAATAGCTTTAACTCTCAGCCCAGATGCACAAACTGGGTGGAGGACAATGCTGACTGTTCCTCTGATCATTCTTTCCAAATTACAGTATTCATTTTTATTTTTACTTTATTGAGAAGATAAAATAAATTGAGCAAATCTGAGCTCCACAAGCACTTTTTAAGGACATGGCAATGGTGGTCTTTTATTATTAATTTTTTTCAAGAAAAGAATAAACATTTTATCGTTATTTTTTATTTGGGGGGTGATGTTTTGTATGCAATTTGACAAGTGTAGATACTTATACAAATATATACATACATATATAAATATATATATATATATATATTATTTTTGTTGGCAAGACAAGTTTTATCAGCTACTTCCTGAAATCTATGTAAAGAGAAGGGGGTGGGTATTTGGGGTGGACAAGGAAGAGGCACAGCATGGGGGGCATTACTGGGAGGAGGGGAAAAAGAATAAGTGTCAGATTATGTGTCTTGCACACATGCAAAAAAATTTCTATCTCTTTGTTTTTGCTGGATTCTTTTTAAAGTTTATTTTTACCTCTGTGTATATGTAGGGCATTTCTAGGAAAATAAGTACTTTATTGAATAAATTTTAAGAACTAAAATATATTTTATTTTAAAAAAGCAAAAGGGGATGGGAAACTGGACACTTAACCTTACAACAGCTAAATTACTGATTGAAAAAAATAGCAATATATAAATATTGCTGAGCTGACTTGATGGTTATGAAAATTGTATCCAGAGTTTTATTTTTTTGAACTTTCAAAGCCTTCTTAATAAAAAGACTTTTTACTATATATGACTGCTTCATTGCACATCCAGTGTGTCATTCTGGAAGAGCGTCTGTAACTTGGGGCAAAATCCTGAAAAAGTTTTGCACCAGTGGAACAAGTACTTCACCACTGCACACTGTTATAGACCTGCTATAAAGGACATTGTGACAGCGCATCCTGTAGCCAAAGCCTTCCCACCTGCTCCAACTGAAGGGACTGTACTCCCCAGAGCAGATAAACTGAGTGGCAGAGCAGATGGGGGAAGGCTGGAATGGGAACAGAATGAGGTGGGTGGATTGTGTCCAGGATGGGAAAATAGCAGCTCTGGCACATGCCGTTGAGGTTGTCTATTGACTATTCCAGTGGTTCTGAATCTTTGAATCATGCCACAGACCCAATGAATGATGGATGGATGGATGAGACTAGGGATGTCATAACTGATCCCACCTCCTAGAATCCTATTCATTCTCCCTTGTCCCTGTAATGCCCTGCCAGCATTGTTCATTGTAACTAAATATTCTTATTATTTAAGAACAGAAAAAGTTGTCATGAAGCCCTGCACAAGTGAAAGCTATTTGAACACAGTTCCTAAGAACCTGGGACTAAGGACTGGGGCACAATTGTCAGGTACCTAAAGGAGACACCAGCTGCCACACCCTTTACCTAATAGTGCTCTAGTTCCAGTGATGGTCAACTTTTCCCTGCACACTGAGTATTCTGATCTCTGTGCTACCCTGGGCCAAGTCAGAAGAGTGCCACACCACAAGGAGTATAACAACCCATATGCCATTCCATTTTCCACAGGCCTTCTGTGGGCAGAAGGAAGTGGGCACTGCTCTGGGGCAAAATGCACTCTGCATGCGCTTAGAGATTGTCTTAGACTGTTCAGTATGACTGCCTTTGCGTCAGCCCATGGAGATTAGGGCACTTGGGGACTGATAGATTGAATCTGCCTTTCAGAATTGGAATATGGGTCTCTCAGCATCTAGTCCAACTTTACCATCAAATTGAATTTCAAGGAAACTTTGGGAAATTTAAAACCAATACAAAACTCAGTAAAAAACTGAATTAAAATATAATTTGAATGCAAAATTATATACAAGACAGATAACATTTAAAAAAAATCAGAACCAACCATTGGGTATAGAAAAGCAGTGTTTTTTAGGAATGTTGCCAGGTTTTTGTTAACTTAAAACCATCAAATCATTGTATTGACAGTACTTTATTTGATGTAATGTAGTAGATATAGATCAAACAGATGCACACACCTACGCACAAACTTCGTGCGTGTAAGGAACTTTGGGGGATTGGTTTGCATTTTTGGGCCACACGCCAGTTTCATTTTTGCAACCTTTGTTGCTCAATGTATAGAATCAGAAACAATGTTCTTTCTTGGCCACTGGGCTAAGATCAATATTTTTCGTTTTTTAGAAATGTAGCCTGCTTTTCCAAGGCGACTTATATTCAGACATAACGAAAACAATGCAAGTAACCTAGGAACAAGAACACTGTGGAAACAAGATAATGGTACAGTCCCCTCCAAACCCTCCCCCCCCAAAAAACACCCAACAGACAATATAACAAGTTAGACACAACAAGACTGGTGAAACAAAAGCACTAGAAATATCAGCAAGCTGTCTGTGTGCGTCCGTGTGTGTGTGTGTGCGTGCGTGTGTGTGTGTGTAAGAGGCCTCCTGTAAGAGGGAAAGCCACAGGATGTGAACCATGTCCAACAACTACCTCTTGCAAGTTGCCGGCATCCAAACATCAAGGCATGATGACATCTACAACCAAGGCCATCAAGTGTGGGTTATGTCCCTGATGAAAAAAATTGTTAAGCAAGGGTGGACTGACTTTACACAAGACAAAAATATATGCAACATATATTTGCATATATGGTCCCAGTAATTTCTACCATCTTTACCCTGCCCCCTCAATCCTGCCCACAACAGGATCACGCTAGATTTGAAGATGACCTCAAGGGAAGATGACCTATGAGGAGGGATGGTCCTTCAAAAACATTTTTTTATATGTATGACTTTATAGGTCAGTGTCAGTGAACCTTTTAGAGAAGGAGTGCCCAACCACTGATGGTGCCGGTGCCTGGTGCACTTGCTCACTGAGTTCAGGGCACTCCTACCCCAATGCACATGTCTAGAGTTCTGGGCATGCACGCTGGGCACCGGTGCCATTAGTTGGCTTTGCTCTGAAGAGTTTGACACCTGAATAACAACTTACTCCCATATAAGAAAAACCTCTTATAAGAAACACCCAGGAACATGTCCAAAAAAAGTTAATACCAGGAATATCATACAGTATGATGTTACTCCAGAAACTAAGAGGATCAAGATGGGGAGCCTCAGCCTTCACACCTAGAACATCAGCACCATATTCTATAGCAGAGTACTGTGTCCTTGTATGGCTCAATAGCTACAACAGTAGTAAGATTGATGCCAGACTAAACAAAACACCGAGGATCAAAAAATCTACTCCTACTTGCTGGCTCCCCCTTAAGCCACATAGCACCACCAGCTCTCCAAAAGTGCCTTAGTGAAAGAATACAACAAAATTATGAGCAACCCACTCCTACCTGTGCATGCTGATCGTCTTCATCTATCAATTGGCAGGCTTAAATCCAGGATTCCCTCTCTGGTACTTGCACAACAGCTGTCCAACAACTTTAATATCAATGCGCAATGGAAAACAAAATGAGCTGCTGTACACCCAGACACTGGTAGTTACATACTGCAGATGACTCTACATGAAAGGTACCAAGTTTTGACCTACCCTGCCAGCATTGGTCAACTCACATAGAGCCAGCTTGGCTCATCTTCAATTTCTATATAAGATACTTAGGCTGCAATCCTAAAGAGACTTTCCTGGGAGTAAAACGCATTGAACACAATGGGATTTACTTTTGAGTAGTCACGTTTGGGATTTCTTATAGTTTCCTTACTGCGTCTCCTACGCAACTCTATGCCTTGAAGCTGGTCTTTGCAGACTTGACACAGCTGCATGGTTATCTCGTATTCCTTAAATTCTGGACGTGGATTTGATATCTTTCTAATTCCAACACTCTCACCGAAGCTTTGCTTTCAGACCAATTCCAATCTCCTGGCTTTATCTTGTTTTGTAAGAAAATCACTTCTATGGGTCTGTCCTTGGAATTGCTAGGTTTGCTACCCTTAAATCAGGTTAATACACTCTTAAAACAAGGCTACTAGATATAGAAAAACAATCCCTTTTTGGTGCTGCCTCTAAGACCTGCTCTCCTCTTCATTTTAATTTGCCAATTACATATGACAGGTGCCCTGATTATTTTTATTTTTTGGTGAACCCACAGGACAGAAGACTTTTTACACAGGCTAGATACAATGTAGTACAGTGGCACCTCACGTAATCAACACCTCATGTAAAGTATGTTTCACGTAACAAACAAAAATTTCTCTAGGATTCTGCTTCACGTAACAAACTGTGCTTCACGTAACAAACAAACTTGTTGGCAGTTG
The DNA here is from genome assembly GCA_030015325.1 of Cryptoblepharus egeriae. NCBI lineage: Eukaryota > Metazoa > Chordata > Lepidosauria > Squamata > Scincidae > Cryptoblepharus > Cryptoblepharus egeriae. The sequence goes on along the minus strand of JAREYC010000015.1, from coordinate 726,342 downwards.
GGGCAGTCGTGCTGGCCCTTTTAAAAAGCATCAGGACTGCCTAGCGTGCCTGCCCATAGTGAATGCATCACTTCTGTGCTGTTCCTCCTGTGGCCAGGCGTCTGCTGGGCAGAGGGAGAGAAGAGCAGTGGAGAAGAGGGAAGCAGCTCAGGGCTAGCCAGAAGGGAGCAGGGGAGAGAGAGGCTGAGGTTAAAGAGAAGGAGAAAGTGGGGAGACACTTGGAAAGTGTCTTGGATTGCAGCCTCCTAACCATGTCTACCCAGAAGTAAGCCCCATTGTGTTAAATGGGTCCTACTCCCAGGAAAGTGTCTTTAGGACTGCAGCCTAAGTAGACTTCATACAATCATGCACACTGAATGCATGTTTTGAATTCAATTCCAGTGTTTTGTTATCATTTTTACATCCAGTTAATATTTTTATATGAATAGTTTGTGGGTTCTGGAACCAATTGTCTGAGTTGCCATTATTTCCTATGGGAAAATCCACTTCATGTAAAGAATGTTTCATGTAACAAACATGCCTCTGGAATGAATTAAATTTGTTACGTGAGGCACCACTGTATCTTTGATTGCAGCCTCCCAACCATGTCTACTGAGAAGTAAGCCCCATTGTGTTAAATGGGTCTTACTCCCAGGAAAGTGTCTTTAGGATTGCAGCCTATGTAGACTCCATAGGATGATGCACATTGAATGCATGTTTTGAATTCAATTCTAGTGTTTTGTCATCTTTTTTACAACCAATTAGTATTTTTATATGAATATTTTTTGGGTTGTGGAACAAATTGTCTGAGTTTCCATTATTTCCTATGGGAAAATCCGCTTCATGTAAAGAACGTTTCACTTAACAAACGTGCCTCCGGAACTAATTAAATTTGTTACGTGAGGCGCCACTGTATACAGATATGACTCAACACAAATGGCCACTGCAGATGAGTTGTAATGTGCTGATCCCTGGAGAAGGGGAAAAATGCCTCCCTTGAAAACCGCAGTTGTTTTCATTTATGAAACTGCTTTTCTTACTGTTGTAGAGAGGCAGTTGTGCAAGCAATCATTCCATTCTTCAGCTGAACCAGGCAAAGGCAGGGGGTCCTTTACATTTCTAATTGCTGACTGCCTCTCTACAACAATAAGAAAAGCTGTTTAAAACTGCACTTTTTAAAAACTGCTTTTATTTAAAACAGTTTTTGCTATCAGCAGAAAGTCCCAGAACCAAATCCCTGCGAATATTAAAGCACAACTTTCTCCCATTAGGAGAAATGTTGGAGCAAGATACCTAAAAGTGTATCTTTAAATTTATTTCTCCACTTTTTTATCTATTCCAAATTCCAAAACAGAACACTAGTGGATAATGAGGGACAACCTGTATGTCTAAATGACACACCTGAACACAGAAAGACAGAAAGAAGCACAGATCTCTGTCTTTGCCAGCAGATGGTGCTGGCAGAGCAGAAACACAACCCAGATGATGCATTTCATAACTGTTGGATGAATGTACTTTTGTTCTCAAGAACTGATTCACAGCTACAAGATACAGTGCATGCAGGAGGCATCGCCAGGGCCGGCCCAGCCATAATGCGCCTCACTCACATCAAGTTGAGTGACACTGACAGTGGCGTTCATGGAGGGAGAGCAAACATTATGTTTCTTCAGGTGCCTGGCTGCCAGTATAGTATAAAGCAGTCCCCACTTCAGTGCCAATCACGGCTGCAAATGCTTTGTTTTTACAGGTGTGTTTGGCTCTGAAGGCAAAAGGGAGGTGTTGCTTTACACCAGCATCCAGGCACACAAATAAACTTAGTGTTTTGCTCCCCCTCCAGTGCCACCAGTGCCACCCATCTTGATATGAGGCACCTTATTTGCTTCATAGCTGGGCCAGACCTGGCAATGGCTCATGCATGCACTGTCTGTACACTAGTGACATGTGGCAGAATGAGTAAGTGGTGTCGCTAGGTGCAGCCGGGAAGGCCATTGGCCCCAGGCACCATGAAGCAGGGGTGACAAAATGGCCCATGCCACTCCCATGCCTTCACCCGTCTGAGTGACGCTCCATGCTGGAGAGCACACCTCTCACCCACAGATTTGGGCAGGGTGTTGTTGGGCTGGAAGCCTCCCCAGCAGAGTGCTCTCTCTTGGGCGCCCCTACTGCTGCCACACTGCCACCTGGTAAAATTGAGGGAGGGAGAGAAGGCTCCCCAGTAATGGGTGCCCCAGGTAGGGGGGGAAGGGGAGGGCCGGCATGCTTCCTCTTGTAGAGAGTGCAAAAAAGTTGGGGGGGCCTGTCACCTGGGTACCACTGAGCCTAGCAATGCCACTGGAATGAATGGCATCCTTCACCTCACTTCAAATCTACCACCACTGGCCCACTCAAACGTTCCACAATGGCAAGCAACATTGATCCACTTCCTTACTATGCTCCGTCAAGTTCCCTTAAATATTCAGGTGGGGAAAGCCCCTTCATTTACACAGTCCCTTTACATAAACCCAGAAGTCCCGCATTCCACCCATTCTCCGTTGTTGCACCTAATGCCTGGAACCTCCTTCCTGCCAGATCCATAGTTTCCCAGTTCCTTCAAACAACTCCACCCATTCTCCTTCCCTGAGCCTTAGGGATATACTGAATCCATAAATAACCTTGCCCTTGCTGTTCCTTTTGTCAGGAATTTTTTCACTCTCCTGTTCCTTGAAACTTCTCCACCTACAGGATTCCCTCTTGGTGCCCTCCCAGCACCCTAGACTTTCAGTTTCCTGGGGCTCTGAAGAAGGTTTCTAGCACAAAGGGCAGCAAGGGAAGATAAGTAGCTAGAGTTGCTACCCATTTAAGTAGGAGATACGTGGCAGTAAATCCAGACTCAAGGACAACTAGAGAAAATTGTCAAATTGTTGAAATAATTTGGGTGGACGTAGGACATAGAGCTGGAGGATTAATTTTTTTCATTCTTATCAGCAACATACAACAGGACTCGCTTGCTTGAGCCACCTGTGAAGTTATTATCATCTTGTCCTGGTTCTCAATGCAGTGGCCAGAATTGCAGAAGACTAGGGAGTTGAATTCCAAGCAGGATCGAGTGTATGGATAGACTGCAATCTTTATCTCCACTTAGGCCAGAATAAGTCCCTGCAAAAGTCCCATGAGCTAACCTGGGGGTGTCACAAAAGTGCTGCAAGAGGGGGTTAGGTCAGTGCACAAGCATATGTCAACACCCCCAAGGGAAGATATGCCAGGTGTGTTAGGCTGGCCTAAATTGGTTAGGATTGCGCGCGCCCTAAGTAATTAAAATTGCTCCCTTCTTGAGTCTTTGTAGGTCTCTCCATTTTCATCAGGGCTGACACTGGGACATTTTCTTTTCCGAATTCTGTGGTTATTCCTACAGGTGTTCCACTGACCTGCTTTTAGAAGATTGGTGAGAGGGGTAGAGATTTCCTAGACTCTAAAGTTTCAAGGTCAGTCACAACGGATGAATAGACTGTGGACTGTGAGCCACTCACCGGCACGGCACATTTATGTAACATGGAATGGCCCCAAGTCTAGGGAAATACAAAGATAATTATCGTAATGAGGATAATTCAAGTCATTTGGGAAAGATGGCACTGTGCTAGGTGCCCCTCCATCCACCCACCCCTGTCCTTTTTCCATGTTGTCTCTCTGATTGTCCAAAGTCACTGATGGCCATTGATGGAGCCTGGTTGCTGTGGTAATGGGTGAATATCCCCTGAGATGGTACCATGACACACAAAAAATTCATCTTTCCGTGATCGAAACAACAACAAATGTATAAATATATAAAATAGGTTCAGGAAATTAAGTAGTTCTCAGCAAAATAATAGAGTCAGAATGGAAAGGTGACTGTTTTCATGCCTTGTTGTCAGGGAGGGAGTCTGAAAGGAATAAAGGATGTTTCTTCATAGGGGGTCCAGCATCAAGAACAGTCTGGGGAGAAAATAGCAGGGCTCGCTTGTAGAATTTTGTCTGTGTTTGACAGTGTCTTGGACAGCAAGTAGTTATGTTGATTTGATTTGAAGTTGGTCAGAGATAAAGGCCATTCAGATGGATTGGTAAAGTGTAAATAAATCACCCATGTCCAGAAACAGTCTGCCTCCAAGGACCACATCCAGGACCACATCCAGGTCCACATCAAGGGATGATCATTGTCACCTTCATGACTGGCTTGTGAGCTGCTGCTTCTTCTTTGAAACATCTGGCTAGCTGCTCTCAGAAAGAAGACACTGGCCAGGCCGGATGAATCTTGGATCCAGATTAGCATGGAGATTCTGGTTGGATATCCGGAAAAAATTCCTGACAGTTCAGGCGGTTCAGCAGTGGAACAGATTGCCAAGGGAGGTGCTGGACTCTGCCTCACTAGGGATCTTCAAGAAGAGGCTCGACGAGCACCTGTCGGGGATGCTCTAGGGCAGGGGTGTCCAACACGCGGCCTGGGGGCTGCATGCGGCCCAGGACGAGGGTGGATGCGGCCCTCCTGCAAAGCTGGCCACCACCATTGGAAAAACCGGCTTTGTGGCAGCAGCCATTTTCAAATTTTGCATGCTTCTCTGCACACTGCCCTGAGCGGCCACTACAAAGCTGGTCTGGGCTGCCTGGATCCTCCTCCTACCTGCCTTCTGGCACTCAGAGCGCTTCAGGTCCCTACAAACCTTGCAGCGCTCGCCCACCCCATCCCCCCAAAGCAGCCTCAGCCTCTATCCCAGCTGCTGTCTGCTGCCCTTGAGACCTACTCAGAAGTAAGCCCCGTTAAAGTCAATGAGGCTTACTCCCAAATTGCAGCCTGAGAGCCCAATGACACATAGGATAGGCTGTGATCTTCTCCAAGCTTAACCTTGGAGATATGCTGCAACCCTAACCATGTCTACTCAGGTGTAAGGCCCATTGTACCCAGTGGATCTTACTCCCAGGAAAGTGTGTTCAGGATTGCAGCATATCTCCAAGGTTAAGCTTGGAGAGGATCACAGCCCATCGTATGCATCATGCCTCCTCAGAAGTAAGCCCCACTAAAGTCAATGAGGCTTATTCCCAAGCTGCAGTCTGAGAGCCCAATCCTATGCACGGCTACTCAGCAGAAAACCCCATGATCATCAATGAGACTTACGCCAAGGTCTAGCTTGGAGAGGATTGCTGCCCATTCTATGCATCATGCCTACTCAGAAGTAAGCCCCATTAAAATCAATGTCTACTCAGGTTTAAAAATGTAGGACAAAATCAAGGACAGCCTACATTTTGTCCTACATTTTTTTTTAAAAAGGTGTTAGTGTTTATGTGTGGCCCAAACCAACTTGTCTTTGTCCAATGCGGCCCAGAGAAGCTAAAAGGTTGGACACCCCTGCTCTAGGGGGATTTCCTGCTGCATGTAGGGGGTTGGACTAGATGACCTACTAGGTCCCTTCCAACTCTATGATTGTATGATTCTTACAGACAGGATTAATGGCCACAAAATGCTATCACAGCTGTAAGCCTGGGTGGTTTTAGATAGGGCTGGATGAATCTTACAGAAGTTGGGACTCTCTGTGAATAGATGTCAGCTGCGATTGCTGAGTCAGTATTTAATAACACTATACCACCAGCATGCCAGGTAGTAGGAACATGCAAAAGTTATGGGTTGACCTTCACACTCATGCCTTTCTTGTGAACTTCCCAGAGGTATCTTGGCTGTCCAGTATTGAAAACAAGATATTGGGCTGCCATTTGGTACCCTCTCCAGCAAGGTGATTCTGGCATTCCTGTAGAGTACAGTGGGTTTCCAGGACAAGTATATTCCTCACAAGTATGGGAGACCCAGATGCCTTTGTTGCAGCTGTTCGTTCACCCCATTTTCTTGCTAGCAGTGTCAACGCTGTATATTGCTCATAAAGTACATGCCTGAGCGACCCCATGCAGCCATGTAGCTCATTGAAAGACTTTGGTCTCATCACTTTCTCACATGACTATTGTAAAAAAAGTAAATATTGGTGTAAGAAGGGTAAATGTAAATTGTAAAAAAATGTTAAAAATTGTAAATTGTCAAAGGAGGAGGGGGAGAGAAAAAGCAGTGTCAATGTCTTCCTCATATACTCTGGTAGGACTCTCTACCCGGTAGACTCCACCATATGGAACTGCTTGGAAGGAGGCTGAAGTAAAAAAATCAATAATAAATGTTTCATTTGCTTGAGTCCTTCTTCCCCGCAGTCATCCGTGCTAAATAACCCAAGAGAGACCCCAACAACTCCTTCATAATGCAATTTTTCTCTTTAATTTTTTTCCTATCCAAAATGGCTGCCTGAAATAGACAATAAGAGTGGCCCAATAAGATGGCCGCCTATTTGTTTGGTGCTCTTGTGTTTCCCACTCAGAACAATTCTCGTTCTATTTCCTTAACATAGAGAGCTGTTTTCTACAAAGCTTTTATCTGCAATATGCGGATCTCTCTCTCTCTCTCTCTCTCTCTCTCTCTCTCTCTGGGTTCATCCCACCCCATTGCCCCCCAAATGCCAAGCGGAAACAGGCACCCTGAAAAAAATCTCTTCAGAGATCAGCTGTCAACCCTAATCCATCAGTCCCAACCCCCGCTTCTGTGTTTTCCTCTGAGTGAACTGATCACTTCTGACGAGCCATGGCTGGAGGAAGAGGTTCCCTCCGCCTTCACCTGGCACAGCAGCAGGGGCGCCATCGCTCTGCCATGCAACGGCAGCCTAATGTGTCCTGACAGAGAGTGCGGATGTCGGCTGATGCATTTCCTCCTCTGCCACCTCCACCCACCCTGCGCTAGGGACCTGGGCTGGGGACCAGAGGAAACATTCGCTGGGCAGTCAAGAACTGTGCAAGGAAATTTCATCCTTGGTTCTCAGATCACCCATCTATACCCAGGGATCTGTTGTCATCGTTATTTCAAGTTATGGTGTCCGCAGAGTTTGAGCATGTGGAAACAATAGGATCCCAGGGGTGCAGATGGTTGAGAATTAGGGAAGACCAGACTTAAACAATAAACATATGAGTTTTAGGGGTCAACCCCTTGCATCTCCCCACGTAGGGCCAGGAAAGACTGAATTCCTGAAGATTAGCAATTGAAATGTGATTCTCAAAGTGGGACTTCATTTCAAGGGGATTGCAAAAAGCTGAGAACCACCATCTTGGAATCCGGCACTGGGTGCCACATTTGGGAATGGTTCTTTCCTGGGAGTGTGTTTCATTAAACAGAACGGTACTTACTTCTGAGTGGACATTTCGGAGCTCTTGCACCAGAGCTCTTGTTTAATTCATGTCACTTCTTGATTGATGTCACTTCTTGATTGATGTCACTTCCAGCTTGATTGATGTCACTTTCAGCATTTCCAGGGGATCCCAGATTGTCATTCTCAGAAGGGGGTCCTGGGTTGAAATGTTACAGGACCACTGGTGTTGACAATGCTGAGTTAGCTAGATCATTGCTCAGATGTCCGAACTTTGTGCAAATTGTAACACAGTGGGAAATCTGTGGTCAGTGTCAGGTCCATCAGTGTGCCATCAGTGTGCTCCATTAGTGTGCTGAAAGCACCAGCTGGTGCAATTCCTGGAGACAGAACACTCTAATCCACTCTTTGCTGTTGCTTCCAGGCAATGGATCCCTCCCCCTCTAGCAACAAATAACTCATTTCCCCTCCATTCTGGCGTAATTCATAATAATAAGACAGTAGTATCAACAGCCATCACAGATAAATGAAGCTTCCATGTTCAGAAACAGACTAACACAATGTCACTTTCTAGCAGGAGAAACCAGTCAGTGCAGGCACTAGTTTGCTGGGGGTTCTGAGACAAAACTTCGCCCTTATCTCTCCATCATACTCCCTGATGGTTCATTGGTTGCTGTCATTACCACTAAGAGGTTGGTGATGTGCACGTTCTGACATTCAGGAGCCTTCTAGCTGTCCTCTTTTGGAATATGAATGTTAGACGAGATAATCTTTTCATCTGATCTAACAGGATTCTTATTTTGCAAGTGGCCATAAGAGAATGTTTCCCAACTGTAAGCCAAGGAAACTCTCAAACTTAGGAAGTCTTGGCATCTTCATGAAAACCTGCTACAGTAGACAGCAGTGATGGGCTTCAGGGGGTTCTCACAGGTTCTACGGAACCCTTTGCTAATGAACACCTGGTTCTGAGAACTGATTACTAATGGGACATAGAACCTGTTGTTAGTTTAGGTTGTTAGGACATAGAACCTGTTGTTAATTTAGGTTATTAATGTTGTTAATTTATTTGAATCCCACCACTGAATGTGTAGGACTATTAATCTAATGTGGAGCTGTGGCCAATTGCCCAGTCAAGGGACATGACTAGGGTTTGCATCACCTGGTGAGAGGGGCCAGCATGTCACCCACATGTAACAGGAAGGCAAGTTTTTTTGCCATACTGTTAATAGAATAAAGATATTTCAAAGTGGTTTGCTGCACTGCATTCTGCTGTAAATTTCGCATCCAACCATGTATAACACTATGGGAAGTTTCTACAAACCATTATTTTAGTCATTCAGTCACTAGGGGTGTCACCCCCCTCAAGGGTTCCCCTTTTCTAACATCCTAATAACATCCCTGATTGGGACCATTTTGGAAGCCTTGCAATCCCCTGGACTGACCTTCCACACCAGGCAAGATATACTTGCTTACTCACTAGTAAATATGGTTGTGCAGTTCACATCCATTTTCACTATATTTCAATGCAATCACCAGGAACCTCATTCAGGGGTGATTTGTGGGGGGGGCTCTGTTCATTGGATCAGGACAATTCTAGTGTCATTGGATTCCTCCTAGTGAGCCCTTTCCAATGAACTCAGGCATGTTTGCCTACTTGCAAGTAAAGCCGTGATATGGGTCACTTTTCACCTTCCATGTTCCTATGTTCCATAGAGTTCAATGCATTTTGTTTTGGGGCAATAACTTTTGATAGGAAGTTGCTATTTCAAAACAGAGTTTTGAATTGGATTCTGCTCTGCAATACAAATCCAAAGATTTATGACAGGATGGGTTTGCCACACTGTTGCAAAGTTGCATTTTTGGGGTCCCCCTGTGTGCCTTCCCCCTCCCTATCCACATCACCTGGAGCAGAGAACACCCTCGAACTTCCCTAGGAATGCCCCTGGACTCAGTATTTAACGGGCGCCACCAGTTGAAAAGTTTGGGAACTTCTGCCATAAGGGTTAATTGGAACTTCGATATATTGTGGCAATCAATCCCCGCATCCCAGGCATTTGTGGGGGGCACACAATATGAAAGAGCTGTAGTTTTCACACATTATTGTGGGCTACCTGACTGGCCACTTTTGGAAACAGGATGCTGAGCTCAGTGAATCCTTATTTTTGGTACAGCTAACGCATGCAAAAGAACTAGAGAAAAATTAAAATTTAAAATCTGCCTTTCTATGCACAAAACAAGTATGACAAAGTTTCTTCCGTTATTAGATTAATTATTATTCCATTAATGGATTGCTAATTATTGACTTTTTAAAAATGGATTCTTTAATCCTCAGATGCCGAGTCCAGGCAAGCTTAACATCTTTTTTTGGAAAGCAAAATTCTTATAAATTCCTGATAATCTATTTCTGCATAAATGTCATTTACTTATTGGCTAGTGCATGTGACACCGCTGGTAACTATTCCCCTTCCATGTCTGAAGCTGTTTGAAAACATTTGGAAAAGTTTAAAGTTTTGTTACTGCCTGACATGTCTGTACCAACATGTCTGTGTGCTTTGTGTGGGGAGGGGGATCATCTGGAAAACCAACTTGTATCTGGCTGTGGATCAGAAGTGGATGTTCCAGGTCAGAGGTGAGGGAGCAACCCACATTTATTTCCTGGATTTTCAATGCACTTTGCTATGAGCCCCTCTTGACAACTACTTATTAATGGGCATACCTTATGTGTTGCAGTCATGCAACTTTAATGTCCAAATTCCTCTTTTTTAAAATATTCATGGCGTTATCTGAGCAAAAATGTGAAAATTGAACGAAAGAGCTTTAGTGTTTTCATGAATTATTTCACTGAATGAATTTTTATCAAGGCTCATATAGAGGCTACAATGGTGAAGGGTGAGCTTGAGCATTTGATTTTGGAGGTTTGATCCAGCATCTGATACTCAAAGATAAACTATTTTTCCATGCAGAGGGTCTTTTTGACCATCTGTTGGTTAGCCCTCTATGAATACGTAAAACAAGAACATTTCTTAAGTGTCTAAAGCCAGATGTAGTCCAAACAAAATCAATGAGAAGAATCTCTTCAAAGATTTGCAATCTCAATAATCTTTCCGTAAAACTGTTGACACCTATGGCCATTGTACCTTTTGTAATAGTGGCAGCACAACCAGTGATGGGCTTCAAAGAAATTAAGAACCGGTTCTCTGTCCATCTGGCAGCCACTTTTAAATGGCTATTTTTTAACTTTATATGTACTATCTCTTGTTAAGAACCGGTTCTATAGAGTAGGTGCGAACCTGCTGGTGCCCACCACTGAACACAACCCTATCTTGCACTGAGAACACAGAGGCAAGCATGCCTGCGCTGTATCCGGCACAAGATTGGGACTGCAACTGCACTACTTGGAGCACCCCTTATTGCTACCCTGCAATGCTACTGCATTGCTACCCCTTACCCTGGGTGGCAATGCAACAGTCCCAATTTCAGTGGCACAGATCCAAGCAGAATGGATCTACAAGTACTAGATCCGGTCCCTCCTGCTCCCTGCCTGTCCACAGCTCCACCCACTGCCTATGCTTCCTCCATCCCAAAACACTTTCCACCCCGCTCCTTCCCACCCCCTCCTACCCCAAACCTCATGCTAGCTGACTTCAGCCAGCACAACTCACCCTTTCCTCTTTTCGTGCAGTGGTACAGGGAGGCCAACACACAAATACCAATCCCTATCTTCCCAAATGTGGTACAAAGTAGCTTTACAGTACTTTCATGACACCCCAGGCCACTGCAATGGATTTGTGCTGCTGTGGGATGGCTTCCATTGCATTCTTGAGTTCCACAAGTTCACTTACAAATGATATGCTTCCATTTGGCTGACCTCAAATACTACTTTTATAAGTCAGAGTGAAAGTTTTCAAATTGATCTCTTGTCATTCACACACTTCTACAATCTTACATTATACCTCAAACCACCACCCCCCCCCCCCCCATTTAGTCATCCTCTCCAATCCTTATTCAGAAAGTAAATCGCAAGTAAGTGGTCAGCGTTCCAGTATCTTTTTGGAGTTTGGTTGATCTTCCAGTGAATGGACATGCCTATTTCTCACAAATGAAGATTTTATCCTGGTACCCTCAGGATACCAGGATACTTCTTATAATCATTTGGTAATTCATGTTTGGCTTGTAATAAGGCCACAGCTCCTTTTCATCCCTTTGTCCCCATTTCTTATTAGATATTTCCTTGCCTGATTCCTCAGTTCCTAATAGATTTGCATTTCTACCCAAGGAAAGTACCAAGAAGGCTCTAAAATGAACAACCTTCTGAGAAAGAGAAAGGGAATAGAGAAGTAGGGAAAGTCATAACTTATTTTTCCTCAGTGAATCACCTGCCTTTGAATCAATTAATCAAATTTAAATAACATTATTAAGGACATTAGAAGAGCCCTGTTTGTAGGTTGTAATACCATATTTACTCAAATATGGAAAATTTATTTACCATATTTACTCAAATCAAATCTACACAATTTACACAATCAAATCTAATGCACACCCCAATTTAAAAAATCTTGAAAAAAAAGTTTACTGGCAATTGTAATACAGCTGCAGCTGCAAAACAGATGCAAAATTTAATTTTATTGCATATAAGAATGAGTTATATGACAACAATAATACGACAATGGGTTTATATTATTTTTACCTAATTGCACTAGGCAATAAAACCATACAACACTGGGTTTATGTTACATTTATATTTTTATTACAATACTAGTGATCAGTCAGGGATTCTCAATGGAATGTATAGGGAGGAAAATGTGTCGTGCCCCTTTTCACCCTCTTCCTGTTGGAATTTCCTAAAACTGGTTCTTAGTGGGTGCTTCCATCATGGAAGGAACACCCTTGCCAAATTTCATGCTTCTAGGTCCAGCCAGGGTTCGAGACCCGGGTCGGCCCCACAAGACAGGGTGAGCTCCTGTCCTTAGCCCAGCTCTGCGACGCCTGCTGGATCCAATTGTATTGGCTCTGCCTTTCCATTGGACTAATTCAGTGGCGTGGAGAGGGGGGATTTGCTGCTTGGGTAACAGCCTATCCTCCATAACAATCCAACCCAGGCTTTCGTGCTTTGCATGCAGTGTATGCAGCGCCGAGCACGATACCATAGTCTTTCAAGACTGACAGAGGCCTGCTTTTTTTTTTAGGTCCAGCGGTTTTGGCGGGGTGTTGATGAGTGAGTCAGTCAGTCAGTCAGTCAGTCAGTGTCAGTGACTTTTCAGTTCTATATATAGAGATAGAAACTGTTAAACTTAATAATGACCTATACTTATAATCAAAACACTGTATTTACTTGAATCTAATATGCCATCAAATCTAAAGCGCTATTTGATTTTTGAGACTAAATTCAAGGTAAAACCCAGTATACGGATGAAACCTACAGGCTTTTGTCCTAAAGCCAGGCCCGAATCCAGACTGAAAGTGGTGTGTATAATCCCTTTCAGCCAGCAAACTCCAGAGCCACTTCAATGAACTTGCCCACTCAGAGTTAGCTCAAAGGGTCTGAAATATTGGCCACAAGGAGATCCCAAATGGAGGATGTCTAACAGGAACAAAACTGGAAATTTGGAGGATTGGAAATTAATTCATCTCAAGTCTCAGGCTCCACGAATTAGGACAGGGTTGGCTGGGGCTGGTCAAGCATGTGTCCACTATCACTCAGTACATTTTCAGCACAATCCTAATCCCTGTTTAGGACAGCACAAATCCTGTGCTGGTCTGAGGATGGCACTTCTGCACTGCTTCTGGGTTAGGCCAATGCACAGACATATGCCAGTCTCCCCATGCCTTGTGGGAATGGAGGGATGGGGGAGTTGTGCTGGCCTAACATGTGCCTTTTATGCCTTAGCAGGAATTTGAACCTGCCCCCTCTAGTCTACACACACTGACTTTGGGACAACTGAATGTTGACGTATTTCTTAAGACTTTGAAGGGCTCCAATGAGATGGCGCAAGCGGTTAAGACACTGAACCTCTTAACCAGCAGGCCAGGGTTTGAGACCCGGGTCCCCACAAGATAAGGATTTCCTGCTACAGGCAGGGGGTTGGACTAGATGATCCACTGGATCCTTTCCAACTCTATGATTCTATGACAATTGTCACAATATTCACTTTCTTCTCCCAGAGATTCTCCTTACAGATCTTGATATTCTGTGCTGTCATATTGTCTTCAACCCTGCTATCTCCTGGGATTGCAATGCCAATGACCCAAACTTGAATTTTCTCTTTGTCAACTATTGTTATATCTGGCTTATTATGTTCTAGAGATGTTTTTCTATCTGAAATCTGAAGTCTCAAAGAATCATTGTTTTGTCTTTCTCAGTTATTTTGTCATATTCATGATCCTGTAAGTTTCAGGTGAAGGTAAATTGTATTATTTGTCAAGATTCCACTGAACCATGGCTGCAGTTCTGTCATGACGTTCTTTATAGTCAGTTTAGATGATCTTGCTATAAACACTGACTGGATGGTCTGACACCTGTACGCCACACTGTCTTTGAGATCATTCTTATTGTTTTTGTTGTTAAGGACATTCTCAGCGTTGCAGTTTACTACAGAGCATCTCGGTGCACATTATTGATCCTTCCAAAATCTTGTAAGGTATTTTTCCAAATTGTCCTTCCAAAATCTTATAAAGTAAGCCAGAAAGGCTATTCCCAGTAAATATACACTGAAAACTTGTAATCTTTTTGGGGGGGGTTCGGGGATGCCAAAGGGGAAGCCATCTTATTTCCTTTCACTGTCTTCTTCAAGCATCCTTAACAGCTCGTGAGGTCGAAAAGGAGGAGAAAGTGAAGAGTGGGTGGTGTGTTTGGGGTAGGGAGGGGGAAGGGTAGGATGGTTCCTCTCTACATCAGAAAGCTCTTTGCTCACATCCCCAGCCTAATGGAAAAGTCATGTTGGATTAGTCCAGTCGTGGTGAAGGCCCATCTGCCTGCTCCCACAGCCGCTCGTGGGCCGGCCCCGGGGAAGGCGTCGGAGTGGGCAGCCATGTGGAATGGCAGATCTGGGCCAGTGTGCCACTGCCGAGCCGCCAAGCTAGATCCGAGCTGCAGCGAGGGGGATGATCCAACTCTGATGGAGAGAGAAAGAGAGTGGCTCTCAGTCTAACATGCCAGGTTGAGCTTTTTGGTTAAAACCTTTCATTTTAAATTAAAAAAAAACAGGTCCAGAAACTTTGGTCTTCCCAGGTCATACGGCTCAAATCATTGTATGCTCCAGTGATTTAATATAGCTATAAACTAGATGATCTAACTGCCACATACTAACTGAGGATCTATAGTACATAATGAATTAACTCAAAACCAATTTTATATTCCTGTCCCCACCCAGAATGGAATTTTCCTTCATTCAGATGGAGGCGACAAGAAGTTCTCCTGTAGCTTCTTTCTCCTTCGAACAGTCCTTCCCTGACTCAGAAGCTGGTAAATTGGATTGTAACCTTTGAAAGGCTGTAAACTGCTCTTTGTTTATTTTCTCATAGTGCTTTGTAAAGCACTGTACATCATGGTGACTTCTGAATATATAAATAAGCTCAAACTAGCTATAATTTAGGGATGAGAATCTTCCTTGTGTCTCATACTTTGATTGTTCCAGAAATTTACTCCATGCTTCATCCCAATTTTCAGTTTAAGTAGGAGAACTTTAAAAATTAATCCTGAAATTAGAACACGCCTGGTTTGGCATGGTTTTAATTCATTTCCCGTTTCGTCTGGGTTCCCAGTTTACATATGTGGACTGATAAAAGACTGCAAAGGTAGTCAGAATGTGATTGTATATAAGATTGAATCAAGATATTTTATACATGTTTTGCAGATATACTGCTATACTCCTGATCAGTGGTTAAAAATAAACCACATAAAATTTGTAAAACAGCCTTCATAAAATTGTTTCAGTATTATTTTTCTGTAGTACATTCATTTAAATCAGTAATACAGAGAAGAGAAAGTGACAAAATTGGGCTGAAAGAAGGAAGAGAACGCAGGGGCAAATTTTGTGTGTGTGGTTCACTGTACAACATTTAAAAATAAAACCGTACTATGGAGGATTTTTCTGATTAGGAATCAAGACTATTTCGGAAACAAGAGCAGGTAATCTGGAAGTCTGACATTATATACAGAGAAATCGGGAGAAAGTTAGATACAGATAATGTCATCCCTAATTTAATTGTATGATGTTTCAGTGTTCTTGATTTTTTTAAACTCTTGTTTTGCTCATCCTGGGTAACTGTGTAGAAAGGCAACTCATAATTCAAATTAATTCTTACATCCTGTTTTCTCCACGCAGGGCACAGCCTCATCTCTCCAAGCTGCTGTCATCCCACGTCCAAGAAAGCATCCCTGCATCTTGTTCTCAAATAGCCAATCAGATGCCATTGCTTTTAAATGGGTCAGGCACATGGCCGCCATGTGCCCTATCCTTTCATAGTCCTGTTATCACAACCCTAGAATGGTAAATTGCCGCAACGTAGCAACGCAGCTGGACACCACGTGGCCTTTGTTATGGAGCCATTCAACCAAGCCATCAGAGCGTTTCTGCGCACACACGCATGCTTGTGCAACAGGAGGAAACTAGGCCAAAAGATGAGTTGCAATAAATTGGACATGTACAGCCAGAGGGATGTGTTTTCAGCATCTCCGGAAAGAGAGGGTTACAAGTTTACAAATTTAGTGATCTGTCTGAGTTTCATTGTCCATGGGACGGGAATTTGACTCAAGATGACTTGAGTCGTGCAAATGTGTTTTTTTAATGCTCAAGTTTACTTGAGTCACAGACATCTAGATCACTGGACCTAATTAATTGTGCTTTATCCCACAAGGGAATATAAGATAGATATAGGAAAAGGAATTCCCTGTAAACCTTTGTTAGCTGCAAGTTCTGCAATCGGTCTCCTCATACCTGTAGCAACTCTGTAGCTGGTGCAAGTCCAAGGAAAAGAAAGGGGTAAGTAGACTGTTGAAAGAGGGAATATTACCCGGCACACCGTTACCATAAGATGCACCCCATCCCATAGCCTCCCAACCCAATCCCCATCCACCCCCTTTTTGCAACTCAAGGCCGTTGTTCAAGTCAAATTTTCTGATTCAAATTTTACAAGTCAAATTTTCAGGATTTGAGTCGAAGTCATTCAAGCTGAGTTCCCAATACTGCAAAGTGGTAACTCGAGGACTTGTAGAGTGCCGTTTTATGACTTGTTCTCAACTTGTGTCGGGGTGGTGACTAACCCTAACCCTAGACTCAACTCAATTCAACTCCAAGGGACTCATTCCAACCTTGGCAACTCCATTCTATCCAGATTCCTCTGCATGGTAGCACAGATGAGAGAAGAATACACAAATGATCAGAAGGAACTGAAAGTTCTAACCAAGTGCACAAGCTTCAGTTCAAGAAATTCACTTTGTTAGGCTGGAATTTTTTATTGGGAGGGGGGAGTGCAGCACAGAGCACACCACAAGTAACAACAAAATGTAGGAAATTGAACATCTATGTATTCATACTTTCTGGGAGGGGGCAGACTGATGGAGAGCATGAAGCCAGGAAGGATAACGGGACATGCCAGGCGTTCATATTACAAGCTGCTTACAGGCAATGTTAAGTTTTCCTGACCCAGTAACCCACAAAAGCATTATCCTGAATCAAAACTGGGAAGGATCAGCTCAGAAACCAGACCACGTGATACCTTTTTCAAGGCAAGGATTGGTCCGCCTGAACTTGAAACATTGCCATGCTCTGTATGTCTGTGTGTGTGCGTGTGTGAGAAGGCCCTTTTAGCAGGGACAGAAGAGAAGGTGAGCTCATTAAATAACTGCAAGGATAGTAAATATCACATTTATTCACATCTAATGCACCATCGAATCTAATGCACACCCTATAAGTATAATAAAATCACTGTTTTTACTCAAATCTAATTAACCATCAAATCCAATGCACATCCAGATTTTGGAGACTAAATTCAGCTGAGATTAGCTGAGACTAAATTCAGCTGAGCGTAAGATTTGAGTCAATACCATATTCTCTCCCTTCCCCCCAGTTCCAGTGTTCTCAAACTCTGAACTTCATATGGTCTCTAAACCACCTTTACTGGAATCTTATTAGAATAAGGACTGATCCAGGGAATGGGTTTTTAAGGTTAAGCCATTCAAACAAACATGGATATGGGATGGGTGATGTTATCGCCCATTGCTGCTTATGTTTTGATAACCTGATTCTCTGTAAATTACAAACTAGTCTCTGTGATGCACATTGCAGGAAACAGCAGAAGTGTCCCAGAAAACTGTCTTGACTCACTGTTTCCTGAAGGACTTTACTGGCCCATCCTTGTGTGTCAGAATGCTTCCCCCCTTTTCACATTTCAGTCTCTTTTGTTTTCTTCTTTCCCTACTTCTCCTTAAGTTTTGGCAGTGATTGCACAAAAATCTTTTCCCCTCCCATCTATTCATACAAACATGTACAGTATTTGGAATTCTCAAAGGGATTTTATTTGGTTACTCTGTGAACGTCATGATGCTTTGGTCGGCTTAATCCTTTACTACATTTCAGTAGCATAGCTGGAGGTGGTGCAAAGCATTAAGTTTTGGAGGACGCCTCACTGCAGTGTGCAAGCAGCCCCTCCTTTCCCCCTTCAGAGCCATTCTGGGCAGTGGGAAGCTCTTTTTGCTTCACCATCCAGACTGTGAGGACTCCCTGCAAAATGTAGCTCTTTGCACCCCCTCTAACTATGCCACTGCATACAGTTACTTTTCCAGCCCTTGAGCTACCTTCCAAAAATAAATACAAATACAGTAGCTTTAAGGAAAGAGTGTTATTAAGCATGTTTTGAGTGCCTTTTCCAAAAGATGAACGAAATCCTGCATTTTGTCTTTGATTTTCAGACTTTGGGCACAATCCAGAGTAACTATGGGGAGTCCTTGTTCTGACGTAAGAACAGTTTACTCTGGATTGCAGTACGAATTTCCCATAGGTTTTCACTAGGTGGTGCCATAACTACGTTGACGTAAATGTCTCTTACATGCTCCCGTAGTTACTCTGGATTGTAGGTTATGTCTCCAAGCACACAGAGATTCTGGGAATGTCTAGCTTCTCAATGCATGCAAATTTAAACATGCAAAATCCAGCCTTTTCCCCCAAGCAATATGCTTTTGGAACATGATTTTTCTGGATTGTTTCTGTTTCTTTGTGTTATTTTTTTAATAAAGGGCAACCCAAATTAAGATAAATGTTAAAGGTCACATTTTATTGGTATTGAACATTGCCCTTGGATATGAAACTTGTAAAAAGATTATACAGTGTATAACATAGACAAGGAGAACGACAACACATAGACACCTTTCGCTAGTACATTCTCACAAAAGTGGGAAGGAGACAAAAAAAGCTCATGATCTGTGCCAAACAGATTTCAGTTTGGCACCAGAGAAAGAAATATATTCAATTTGATGACAAAATATATATAGTAGTATTGCTTAGTTTAGACTGATCAAGGCATTTTTACTGCCTTCAAGTGACCTTTCCCACATCACAGCCATGCTGGATAGGATCAAAGGCCATCTAGTCCAGCATCCTGTTTCCCACAGTGCCCAATCAGATGTTTCTAGGAAGCCCACAATCAGGAATTTTAATTTCTGCACCAGACAAAGAACCGGCACAAATACGAGGAGACCCACTGGGCTTGTGAATGTCAAAAGTTCCCTTATCACAAGACTTCTGGGATTTCCACCTAACCTACTGCATGTGCCCTATTAGCACAATGATGGCAGGGGATATAGTTAGGATTGGGCACTGCATTTAAACATAGGTTATCTATAGATATAAAACTGAAAAGTCACTGACTCACTCACTGACTCATTCATCAACACCCCGCCAAAATCGCTGGACCTAGAAGCGTGAAATTTGGGGAGGGTGTTCCTTCCATGATAGAGGCACCCACTAAGAACCGATTTTAGGAAATTCCAGCAGGAAAGGGGTGAAAAGGGGTGCATTGTGTTTTCCTCCCTAGCTTTACATTGAAAAATCCCTGACTGAGGGATGCTCTGCCCCAACCGCTGGATCTAGAAGCGTGAAATTTGGGGAGGGTGTTCCTTCTGTGACATCAACACCAACCAAGAACCAATGTTGAGAAATTTAACCCTTAAGGGGCTTAAAAGGGGTGCAACTTGTTTTTATCTTATTGATTGACATCCAGCCAATTTGGTGCGTGATGCACTGGGAGGGAGGGTACACAGGGGGGATTGTGCGCATGGGGGGACGGTGCGCATGGGGGAATGGTGTGCATGGGGGATGTTGTCCATGGGCAAGATGGTGCACATGGGGATTTGATGTACTTGCAGGCTTGATGCGCATGTGGGGTTGATGCACATGGGGGTAAGTTGCACATGGGCCAGAGGGTGCATAAGGGGTAGGTTGCACGGGGGGGATGATGCACATGTGGAATGTTGCACACTGGGCTTTGGTGCACATGGTGGGAATGTGCCTGGGGGGATATTGTGGCTGGGGGGATGTTGTACATGGGGGATATTGTACATGGGGGGGGTTGCATATGGGTTTATTTTACTCCCGCAATGCGGGAACATTTCACTAGTTCGCTATAATCTTGACTGAACCTCTTTTAAAGCCATAAAAAGCAATGGCGGACACTGTGGCTGCAATCCAGAATTGCAGTTGGGCTACCCTATCAATCACTGGGGTGGCCCTACTCCAAGAGTTATGCCAGAAAAGGCTTGGAGCAGCATAAGTCAACATAGGATGCCCTAAGACACATGGGCCTGTGCTGCCCTACCTGTGCAAGCCTAGGCAGTTCAGGAGAGGCATGTTGAGGGCGTGTTCATCATTGCCTGGAACAGTGCAGTTATGCTGTATCCCAAGGGCAGAAATTCCCTCTTCCAGCTCCTCAAAGTTATATCACCTTAGGAGTGGGTATAAATCTGAGTAGATCCATAGGGGATCCATGATAAGGCTAAATAAGAATGGCATTTTTTACAAAAAATCTGAGTTCTTGGCCAGCCTGACTGCAACCCCTGCCTCTTAACTTCAGGATTCAGGACCATTATGATAGCCCACCATCCTCAGGATACATCCGGCCACTCCAACAACCCCCTTGCATCCACCTTCCACCAAAGGGACTGCTGTACTGCAGTCTCATGCTGCAGCTGCTACTGGTTGTCAGGAGGACCAAAAAACTTGTTTGCCCACCTGGCATGGTTCTGAAGGGAGCGGCCACTTGCAAAACTTAGGCTGCAGCCTGCAATCCTACACACACTTTCCTGGGAGGAGACCCCCATTGAATGCAATAGGACTTGTTTTAGAGAAGACATGCTTAGGATTGCACTGATAGTGCTTTGCCATTTAGCTATGCCTTTGGTTTCATGTTAGAACGAGAGAGAGAGAGAGAGAGAGACTGACAGAAAAAAACTTAACTGAATACCTGGCATTGGAAGCCAATGTACACTGTGTTCTTACTGGCCTGAGTTAACTTTTAACCTGGTGAAAACATAAACCATGGAGTGTCATTAACAAAAAAACCAAGAAACCATGAGAAACACTCCAAAATGTAGGACAAATGTAGGAAATGTTAAAATAAAGCTAAAATACTCGTATTGCTTTCCTGTACTTAATTTCAATACTTTTAAAATTGAAAACCTTTTAACATACATGATTTAGACCCAAATATGTAAGATGCTTTCAAAGCAGTTTACTGCAACACAAGTGACTTCAACATTATTATTTTTTTCAAATGTGCTCATTTGAGGCCAGTATGCATGAGAGGTATGGAAATTATTTTTCTCCAAATGTGCTCATTTGAGACCAGAATGCATGTAGATAATACCTTTCTGCAACGCTAAAGACATTCATGCATTTGTTTGTGAATCACTGGTCTAAGCCTTCATCTTTCCCAAGGATTGCTTGAATGGTCACCACTGCATCTTGTGGCAGTGAGTCATACAGCTCATGACACTTTTTCGTACAAAGAACTATTTCTTTTAGTCTTCCCTAAGCAATCCATTTCACTTATTCATGCCTGAGTCTGAATTGTACTAAAGAAAAATGGGGTTCTCCCATTTCTCTACCACATTCATATTCCTATACACCTCTCATCATGCCCCCAGTTAGATGTTTGCTGCAAGCAACTTCCTTGAGACCTTCGATCTGCCACCCATTCAAAGCAGGCAAGTGAAAATGAAGCAAGGTTATTCCACTTTAAAAACTCAGCTCAGCAGGTGACTAGTGAGCTGATGGTTTGGCTATATATACCCCTAAGCTGTAGCATGCTGTCTTTCCAGAGGGCCAGCCAAGGAGGAGCTTACAGGGCCTAGGATAGCTCCTGGAGAGCCTCAATTAGAAAGGATCAGTGGAGTAGTGTGTTAATACACCACCCCTTTTGCCCTCCCTGATGCTGGATTAACTTGCACTAAGGTCAGCTGGGGTGGGGGGAATGGGAATGCTGCATTTGGCTGGCTTCAACTTGCTGGCCGCTCGTAAAGGTTAAACAACATTGATGGCACTACTTTTATCATCATCATCATCATCATCATCATCATCATCATCATCATCATCTTGCATATCTTTGGTGGACTTTGTATTAATCATTAGTTGAGCCTTACCCAGGGACCTAGAACATCATGATGAATTTATGAATAGTGTGTGTCGAACCAAACGG
This sequence comes from Cryptoblepharus egeriae, assembly GCA_030015325.1. NCBI lineage: Eukaryota > Metazoa > Chordata > Lepidosauria > Squamata > Scincidae > Cryptoblepharus > Cryptoblepharus egeriae. Next base: position 704,500 of record JAREYC010000015.1, on the reverse strand, counting down.
TAGCTTTTTGAATTTAACCAATGGTCCCATAATTTTGCCAGTATTCAGATGTTTTAATTACAGGTTAAGCATTTTTGGGACTGCTCCACCAATCGGATGACCACTGCTTGTTTGCACCATAATCTTTGGATAGCAATTTTAAAATCATGGTATTTCTTAATTTTTTTCACATTCTTTTACATCAATCCTACTATCACCAGCTATTGCTATATCAATGATCATAGAATCATAGAATCATAGAATTGGAAGGGACCTAGTAGGTCATCTAGTCCAACCCCCTGCCTGCAGCAGGAAATCCCCCTAGAGCATCCCCGACAGGTGCTCGTCGAGCCTCTGCTTAAAGATCCCCAGTGAGGGAGAGTCCACTACCTCCCTTGGCAATCTGTTCCACTGCCGAACCGCCCTCACTGTCAGGAATTTTTTCCGGATATCCAACAGGAATCTCCTCTCTTGCAGTTTGTACCCATTGGTTCTAGTTCTGCTTTCAGAAGCAGCTATAAACAAATGAGCCCCTTCCTCCCTATGACAGCCCTTCAAGTATCTGAAGAGGGCAATCATGTCTCCTCTCAGCCTCCTCTTCTCCTGGCTGAACATCCCAAGTTCCCCAACCTTTCCTCGTAGGGCTTCCCTTCCATCCCACTGATCATTCTTGTCGCTCTCCTCTGGACTTGCTCCAGCTTGGCTGTATCTTTCTTAAAGTGAGGTGCCCAGAACTGAACACAGTACTCAAGGTGAGGTCTCACCAATGCTTCATTTTTATTCACTTCATTTTTATCTACTACAATGCTTGGTGGATTGTACACCAAAAACCTACTGGTTTTTTGTGTAGGCATAGAGGCAGATCAGAAGAAAGAAGGACAGCACCAACATCAGGGCTTTTCCTTCCCACCACCATCACAAGACCACTTGCCTCTGGCCCATCTAGTTGGTGCCAGCAGGTAAGCGGCACTGGAAGTGAAGGAATTCCCTGGATTAAAAAAGGGAAAAGGGAATAGAGTAGAAATGTGACAATCCCCAGCATTTCCTCTTCCATTCTGTTCCCCACTTACTTTTTGAATCTAGGGAGAGGAGGAGGAGCTGAAACAGTGATGTGTGGATAGCATTTTAGGACAGTTGCCAGGAAGTTTTTGACCAGCCCTTCCTCCTTGGCACAAATGCCAGCTTGAGAATGTGTTGGATTTAGGCCTCCATAACCCATATATGGCAGGGCATCCATATCTGGCATTCTCTCACATTTTCTCTGACAGTCCTCTTCTGAAAGTCGACAGGCTTCCTCTATTCCAACTGACCCAGTGATACTTACTTGTTTGTGTTTTTTTTCCAAACTATTTTTGGTCTCCAGTATTAGCAGCTCAGTGGGATTAATTCCCAGTTAATACCCAGCTCAGCCCCTGTTCGGAACATGCAGGTAAGAACATTGCAAGTGATTGTATGGTGCACGACAGAAAGGGGGACAGAAACATAGCAAAGAGAGGGGATGGTAGAATTCAGTTAGGAGCAAAGATAATTACCCCCATCCAACAGCATTTCATCAAATTTAAATGGGGGGGTGACATTTTTCTACTTCACCATAAAAAAAAATTTGCTTGTTGAGGAGTGTGGCGAGTGTGTTTCTGCATGAATCACTGATCTGGGTGATCAGCAAGAGGCAAGTATAGAGGAGTGACTTGTGCAGGCCGTTTTCTATTCAAGTATTCAATTTTCACACATTTCCTGCCCTGGTTGTCAATAAGCCACTATTTTGCATGCAGAAGATCTTTGCATGCTCAATCCTTGGCATCTCTAAATATGGCTGAGAAAATCTGATGCCTAAAATTCCAGACAGTAGACAAAATTGGACTGGATGGACCAATTGGCCCAACTAATAGTAAGACAGTTTCAGATGTTGTCAGGAGCCTTATCTTTGCATTAAGAAAGCTCCAGGTTCAGTCACAGGTATCAGGTGATGGAAAAGGCATCTTTGCATTTGAACCCCGGAGAGTGTTTGTTATGATAGTGCCCACAACAAGAGTGGTGTTTCTGGAGTACTACTCTGGCATGAGTGTTGGCATCATTACCAAGAGAATGCATTGCAATGTTTAAAACTCTTATCAGAAGGATCCTAGCCAAAAAGCAGAATCAGGCTCAGCAGGAGGCAAATTGAGAATTTTGCCTAAGGCTGTATGTTATTGTCTCATGCTAACCTTTTGCAAAGGCTCCCTGAGCATTATGCAATTCATGTTACAGAGAGGCTGCAACCCTATGCAAATCTATGCAAGTAAGTTCCACTGAAACAATAGGATTTAACTCTACATAACATGCAGAGGTCAGGATTCGAATACATTTATTTATTTATTTATTTATTTATTTATTTATTTATTTATTTATTTATTTATTTATTTGTACCCCACCTTTCTTCCTAGAAAAGAAACTTAATTTATATTCATCTGGAATATTTTCAAATATTATTTTTCACTGTTTATATATTTGTTTTAAAACTCTTCTATGCTTCTGCAAGGGTTTGGAAGAAATGAGATCAAGCTTGAAAAGAAATTGAGGCCAGGGAAGAAAACACACTTGGTTAGGTGGAAGAGAGAGATGGGCTAAATGCTCCTGAACTTCAAAATTCATCCCATTGTAACGGCAGACAATACTGGGCTAGATAGATGGATAATATCAGTTGCCGTTTCATAAGAAAAGACCCCGACACTGGCTCTAAAGAAGGACTCGGCATTCTGTAGCTGTGCAGAAAGCAAGGCTTGGATTTTGGGGTGGGGGGAGCTTCTACTCTGCCCCCACCTGCCTTTCCTCTCATCCCAGAGATTGCTGCCCTTGTTTAGACAGTGCGAAGAGCCACGTAACCCCGAGATGGGGAATTACATAAGCTGCTAATAGGCTTATAAACACAGGCTGTTGTTTGCATCCTTATTACTGTCCTCCGCCACTGTCGCTTTGGCTCGTCGATTTACAGCCAAGAGAGTACATTGTAAAATTCTTATTATAAACCTGTGTGCCGGTACAGTAAATAGTTTTAAATTTTCATTGGGGCGAACAGAGGCTATGCGGAGGAAGCTTCTCAGGAGAACCTGAGCAACACTTTTTACAACTATTTATTTAGGATCTTATCCCCAGATGTTTCCAAAACACACTAGTTTCTCTTCCCAAACATGTTCATAGTACTATACAGGCACATCCAGTAGCTGTAGTAGATGTACTACGAGATGTACTCGTATTTCCTCTAGTTCAAAAGATTGGTTCAAACTGCACTAGAGTCAATGGCATTGAATGTATGGAGATGTATTCTATGGGGTTTTTTGTAGTAAAGGAACAACCAGTGTGGTGAGGATCTTCATGTGATCTAAATGGACTAAAGACTGAAATCCTATACAACCTTTCCTGGGAGTAAGTCCCTTAAAACACAATTAAACTTACTTCTGATTAGACATGCATTGGGTTGTATCCAGAGCAGAATCCCTGTATTTCTTCTTGGCCTTTTCCACATTTCTGGACAACCCAATCCTAATATTCCAAGTGGCCTGTGCTTAGGATGACCATAGGCTCTCTTTTTCCGAGACGTGTCCTCTTTTTTAGCCTTGTATCCTGTAAAAACTTCTGTGTATTCCTTTTCCATGTGAGCAGGCCACATGTAATGCATAAATTATATATAATAAATTATGAGTACAATCCTAGTAATGTCTACCCAAAAATAAGCCCCGTTGAGTTCAATGGGTCTTATTCTCAGGAAAGTGTATTTAGGATTGCAGTTTTAAATTTAATAATAATTATATAATGTTTAAATTAACCACATGAAAGCAATATAAGTGAGTGTTCTTAGCTTTTATTTTGTCATGTCCTACATTTTTCTGGGGTATCCTACATTTCAGTGGAGCTTTGTCCTCTTTTACAGTTATAACATATGGTCACTCTGGATTCAGTGCTACAAACTGTGTTTTTACACAATGCATACAGAGGTGGGCTGAGCCTCCCCCAAGATCCTGTTTGCAGGAAGTTGGGGGCGGGGTCGGGGCTGGGGTCGGGGTCAGGGGGCGGGGCTAGGGGCGGACCGCAACCCCTGCGCATGCGCAGTGGAGGAGACACACTACGCATGCGCCGACCCCGAGGCTGGCGTGTGCGCACTGCTTCTCCTCCAGTTGGAGGAGACAGTACGCACGCGCTGACTCCGAGGGTTGGCGCGTGTGCACTGCATCTCCTCCAGTTGGAGGAGACACACTCGTCTCCTCCTGCTGGAGGAGGCGCACATCGCACGCACTTCCTCCAGCAGGAGGAGATGCGGGGGGGGGGGGGAAGATGACTGTCAGCGCGAACCGGTCCGCCCTCTTTTTCCTTTCCCTGCCGCTGGCGGTTTGCCAACAGCAGGGAAAAGGCAAGATCCGGTTTGGGCGAGTAAGCCTGAACCAGCATCTGCCCACCCCTGAATGCATAGTCAACTAATGGTGCTGTCACAAAGGTGTGATGAAGAGAACTTGCTTGGAAGTCTTTACAAAAAAAGGGTTACGAACAGTGGTGGGATTCAAATAAATTAACAACAGTTTCTATGTCCCAATAATTTAAATTAACAACATTAAGATACTGTGCCTGTTAACCAGCAGGCCAGGGTTCGAGACCCAGGTCGGCCCCACAAGACAGGGTGAGTTGCTGTCCTTAGCCCAGTTCTGTGACACCAGCTGGATCCAATCGTACTGGCTCTGCCTTTACACTGGACTAATTCAGTGACGTGGAGAGGGGGGATTTGCTGCTTGGGTAACAGCCTATCCTCCATAACAATCTAACCCAGGCTTTCGTGCTTCGCATGCAGCGTATGCAGTGCCGAGCACGATACCATAGTCTTTCAAGACTGACGGAGGCCTGCTCTGTTTCCCATTAGTAACTGGTTCTCAGAACCAGCTATAGCAAAGGGTTGATTAGCAAAGGGTTCTATAGAACCTGTGAGAACCCCCTGAAGCCCACCACTGGCTACCAACCCTACAATCCAGAGTAACTACAGGAGCATGTAAGAGACTACACACCCTACATACCCTACACAGTGGATATGAACAGTGTCTGTTCAAGTGGCTTCTGCTGGTGTTCTTTTTTGCATTTTAGATTGTGAGCCCTTTTGGGACAGGGACCCATTAGCTTTTAATTAGCTATTATTATTTTTCCATTTTCTTTTTAAACTGCTTTGTGAACTTGTTAGTTGAAAAGCGGTATATAAATACTGTAGATAGATAGATAGATAGATAGATAGATAGATAGATAGATAGATAGACAGACAGACAGACAGACAGACAGACAGACAGACAGACATTACGTGCACATGCAGTTACTGCACCACTTAGTGAAAACATATGGGAAATTCATATTGCAATCCAGAGTAAATTGTTCTTACTCTGGAGTCCTTACTAAGGACTCCCCATAGTTACTCTAGATTGCACCCACAGAGTCATGGAGGATAAGCCTACCAACAGTGATTAGCCATGATCCTTAACTAGAATTTCCATGTTAAGAGGCAGTGTAGCTTTGAATATCAAACACTGTGAATGGTCAGCATGTAGTGGTAGTACCTTTTTATGGTTTTGGTTTTTGTAAGGCACCTCGAGTCCCCTGGGAAAAAGGTGGGATATAAATAAAGTATATGATATTATGGGTTGTGGGTTTCCCAGAGGAAGCTGCTGGCAATGATGCCCCATTGGTATAATTTTATGTTCATGTTTGTTAGTTTGTATTATAGATGTATAATTTAATGTTCATGGAAGGTTTGTCTATTTGTGACAGTTAGTTAAATGTACAGAGGAAGTTTACCTATCAATACCAAGTGCTGCAGGCAAATCATATAGAAAGCCAGAGATGCAAGGAACTTTGGAGATCAAGTCCATCACTCTGCTGTGATGACATCTACTACTCTTCCTTGACAGCTTTCTTTGGAAAAACTCTTTGTGAACTTTGTAAAGCGCTTTGTGAACTTTTTCACTGAAGAGAGATATATAAATACTGTGGATTGCTACATATCTCTCTTCCTAGCCTCTTTTTGGAAAAAACACCAATGAGGGAGAGCCCTCTGCTGCAAAAGGGGGGCTGGTCCTGTATTGGAGAGGGGATCAGTCATGAGGGGGTCTAGTACAGCCAGCCAGCTCTTATACTCACCACCAGTTTTATAGATCAATGGAGAGCATTTGCTTCATCCTCAGAGGAAGACAGGGAAGCCAGCCTCTGTTTTACCCCATTTCCGTTTTCTAATGCAAAAACCATTGAAATCTCCCAAGCCGAATCAGATTTTCAATGCTTAGGGGTGGGTCTTTTATATGCAGTATAATATTGCCTCCCCATATCTAGCAAAATTAATACAAATATATAATGCTAGTAATTAGGAGGAATGATGCAAACATGGTCAAACATCTTTATGCTAATATGGTATTCCGGATTCAGAATCCCAATTCTTGGCACAGAATCTGGTTGCCTGTCACTTTTTAAATCTTTTTTTAGTGTTTTCTTTGCATGGAGGGCCATAATGGTTTCTTGGTGTAGTGTGCAGAAGATCTTAATTATTCAGCCAGAAGCTCTGCATTAAGCCCAAACTTAAATCTATTGATGTCTGGGTTATTATTTCTCCACTACACAAGAACAACCTCTCTCGGTTTGATTGGTTGATGCCCTCTCTGATCTGCAGTGGTACTTTCTGATGGCTCTAATGGATGAATTAATTAGCTTCTCGGTAAACAGTCTCCACTCCAGGTGGTCCAGCCAAACGTATCAGGGATCTTATTAACAGGTGTTTTTAAATTGGTTCTTTTCCCCTGGGAGGATTCTGAAAGATGGCCAGGCTGTAAGTAAGTGAGGGTGAAATCCTGACCTAAGCCAGCACAACTGACTGGTCTTCTCATTCCCGTGATGATGAAAAGACGCAAGTGCATGTCAGTTCCCTGGGTTAACCATCACCCAGAAGTGGCACAGAACTAAGTATCATACAGCACTTTCATGACACCCTCAGGCCAGCACGGGACTTAAACTGGGATTTATGCTGGCCTATCTGGAGATTAGGATTGCAGCCTAAGTACGTGAGAGCACAATCCTCACCATATCTACCCATTGTGTTCAGATGGTCTTACTCCCAGGAAAGTGTGTTTAGGATTGCAGCCTAAGTAAGTACCAGTAAGTAAATAAAGCTGCAAACCTAAACACACTTTCCTGGAAATAAACCCAATTGAATATAATGGGATTTACTTCTGAGTAGACAGGCATAGGATTGCTAAGTAAGTAAGGGTACAATTCTGAACACACTTTCCTAGGAGTAAGATATATTGAACACAACGGAACTTCCTTCTGAGTAGACATGGATAGGATTGTGCTCTAATCCTATGATCCAGAGTAACTACATGAGCATGTAAGAGACATTATGTGCACCCGTAGTTACTGCACCACCTAGTGAAAACCTATGGGAAATTCATATTGCAATCCAGAGCAAATTGTTCTTACACTGGAGCAAGGACTCCCCGTAGTTACTCTGGATTGTACCCTAAGTAAGTAAATTAAATGAATACGCTATTATAGAAATACATGAAGTGGATCCAACTGTTCTTCCATGGGCTGTGTTTGACAGGCTAGATACTTGGAAGTTTTAAAGGGGAGAATCTCTAACAGACACAGATTATTTGTTTTTCCCGATCCGTTTCAGTTCACCCTCTATCGGAGGGTGGTAGGAAGGTGCCCAGTTCAAGTTGAACTCTGTTGCCGAATGACCATTCAGAACTGAATGGGCCTGACTCACATGCAATACTTGCCCTGGAAGGGACAGGCTGCTCAGTCTGGCTATATCTTGCACAAGATTCAGGGCTGCTGGAGACATGGCCTTGCGCCAGCCTACCTTCCATATGAATGGCACAGGAGAACCTTATGGCACTTTTGTAATACTTTTGGACCAGGGTGACCAGATGCCAAACCCAAAATTCCTGAATCCCAAGGCCAAAATTCCTACCCGCTTAAAAAAATGCCAAAAATGTATTTTTTTTTGTTTTTTATAGTTTTTGTTTTTCAAGTTTTTGTTTTTTAGTTTTTTGGCCATAACTTTTGATAGGAAGAAGATATCTCAAAATTTATTTTTGCACTGGATTCTGCTCTTCAATACAAAGCCAACGTCATATGGCATGATGGGGTACTATGCACTATCGCAAAGTTTCAAAATGAAGCCAAAATGTAGGGCAATGAAGCCATAATGTAGGACACCCGGACAGGAGGCTAAAAATCTGGACAAATCTGGGTTTTTTCTAGTTTGTCCTGGACTGGTGCATGTCTGGTGGGGGGTTGTGTTGCACTGTCTGATATTGCCTTATGGGCAGTGGTGGGATTCAAATAAATTAACAACAGGTTCTATGTCCTAATAACTTAAATTAACAACAGGTTCTATATCCCGTTAGTAACTGGTTCTCAGAACCAGGAGCTCATTAGCAAAGGGTTCTATAGAACCTGTGAGAACCCCCTGAAGCCCACCACTGCTTATGGGGTATTTGAGAGAACAACATCAGTCAAAGCCAACAAGCCTGGATTGAGGTGAGGACAGTGTAGGGACTCACCAACTTGCGAGTCGCTCTGAAAAACACTCAAGTCAGGGTCTCACTGACTCAAATATTCTTATTATTCATGTGCCACTTTTCAATACAGTACATCATGGGCGCCAGGAGGAGTAGTGGGCTTGGACTGGCCGTGAGGCTGATACATCAACGTCCAAATACTTGCAAATTTGGAGAGATGATCTGCTTTCTCCCCTTTTGCACTATGATGGATAAGGATTGACAGTGGCTGGTGGGTACAGGAAGAGAACAAAAAGCTGTGTTGTCTGGAAATTACTCATTTGCATCGATTGTTTGGAAAGTTCAAGAACAAGGTAAGAAAAAGGACAGAATTCCTTTACAGGTGTCTGAACAGTAGGTTTACAACCTAAGGCAAAGAAACGGATTCTGGTAAGGGTAGAAGGAGGGACAGAATGACATTAAAGGAGATGATATCAGGGGATAGGAGCAGAGGATTATTTCCAAAGTGAAAAAAATGTTAGATTCAGCCAAAATAACTTGGGGAGGGGTCAAGAATTTCTCCCTTCCTTCTTCCACCACCAACTTTCCTTTTTATCTCTCACAGAGGAATTGGGAATGAATATAAAATATCCCCCTTTTCCCCCTCACCACTTCTTATCCTTTTCCATTTAGCCCTTAATTATTACACTAGAGAATTTATCAGTATGGTTTAGTGTGGAGCTGCCTTAGAAAAATACACACACAGCGGGGGGAAAAAATCTGTTTTTATTACTTTGCTCAGAGCTGTTTTGCATTTCAAAATACTGTGATGGGCACATTCTCCTTCATATACCTGTTTCTTCAGGTCTGGTGTGACCTGGTCACTGATGGGCCATTTGTGCTTCCTGTTTTTATCTTCAAAAGCCACCTTTGAATGTTTACACCTCTCCGACTGAGTAAGAGCTGGCTGGAATTTGATCTTTAGGAGGAAACCGTGTGACATGTGTAAGTGTGCAATGACATGAAAAAAGGAAACAACATATTTAAATATATTTGGCTGGCAAAGACGGTATTGGAGGTTACATGGTATCATGCTTAATGCACTTCTGAGCATTTGTGAAGCACCACACAGAAACAATTTTTGGTGCAATTGCACATAATGTCATGACAAGACTGCTTTTTCGTTGTGTTTTGTAGTGTTTTTTGGTAGTGTTTGCTTATCGTGTATAAAAGACAGGAATGTGGAACAGAGGAACGGAGAGCTGCGGTCAACAGCACACGGACAATGTGCACCAAGTTCAGAAATAAAAGATGGCAATGCAGTATGGATTGCCATATATCCCCAAAAAACAGGGACCCCCCAATTTGGGGGGATTGTGTTCACATACTGGTAAACAAGACAGAGACTCTTGTCCCGGTTTTGTGGAAGAGAATTATGGCAACCCTACAATGCAGTGATGAATCTGTGACAATCTGGAAAAAGAGTCAAATGATTCATATCTCCAAAATCGAGGGGGGGGAAATCTGATGAGAAGAATTCTAAAAACATCACAAATCTGCAGCCCAGTTCTATTCAGCAGAACAGAATTCTAAAAGCCAGAGCAAGCAGATCATTTTAGTGAGTATTCTTCAAAAAGCTAGGGGGTCCTGGGCACAATTATTTTTAGAGGGGACAGGGAGGTATATGCACACTGCCTCAGCCAGTAAGACCAAGATTGCTTCTGGCATGGATGTCCCAATGTATTTACTATAGCTGATTATTGTCATTCATAAATGAAATTTGTTAGGATAGGGCTCCCCCAATCCAGACACATCAGGGGAGAAGCTATAGGCATGGGTAGCCTCAGTAGCTGGCCAGATGGGGCTCTGGCTGTACCCACAACAGATGGGGCTCTGTCTGTACCCAGGCCCACACCTAAATCTTTAGTACCAGTAACATCAGTCAATGCATTGACGTTGCCATCAGGGGATGGGCAAGGTGCATGACTTTGCTCCAGAGCTTCCAGCACTGAACCAGGCTTCCACAAGCCAGTGTAGATTTCCATGCTCTGCATGCAGAAAATCCTGCATTCCATCTTTGGCATTGGCAGTTTAAAAAATCCCTGAGAGCAAATGATGAGAAAGATCCCCTGGCTTCCAAAGGCCATAGAGAGCCATGATCTATCCAGCCCAATTGGCAGAACAGTAGCAGGGAGGAGCAAATTAAATGGAGCAGAGAGGCTACCGAAGAGTCAGTCTAATCCAATGCTTCATTTCCAACATGGCCAGACAAGTATCTGTGCAAAACCATAAAGTACAATGGAAATGACAGCCCTAGCCCTTCCTTACTGTTTGCCTCCAGCCATTGGCAGAGATATACAGAGATATACTGCTCCTGAACCTGGAGGTTCCATTTTTACCTGTCATAAGAAGGCACAAAGAGCCTTAGGGCACAAAGAGCCCTAGGGCACAATCCAGAGTAACTATGGGGAGTCCTTGCTCTGGTGTAAGAACAATTTGCTGTGGATTGCAGTATGAATTTTCCATAGGTTTTCTTTAGATGGTGCAGTAACTACGGGTGCACATAATGTCTCTTACGTGCTCCCGTAGTTACTCTGGATTGTAGGGCCACTGGATCAGACAAAAATCTATCTAGTCCAGAATCCAGTTTCCAAAAGCAGTCAGATACCAGGTGAATTCAACAGGTCTCATAATTTCTCTCTGGATTTTAGAATTCTGAATGATCTGGGAGTATCATTCTGTGTCTAATGTAGAATCATTATTTTTGTTTTAATTTCCTGATTTTATACAGAGCACTATAAAAGCACAATTTAGCATGGCTTTTGAATTATTCAGGTCTTTTTCATGTATTAATGCATCTTTTTCATATATTAATCCATTTGAACGCATTGGCAAAATACGAGACAAAAAGTTTTACTGTAATTGTGTGTATAGTTCTGTCAAGATTCTATTCATGTGGCACTTGACCAATGCTCAGATTTGCACTGGTACATCAGATAAACACTGTGCAGAAAGAATTGTGATGTAATTTAGACATTACATCACAATTGCTTCGTGTTTTAGTAACGTGCATGTGCGCATTGCAGAGAGGGAAGCTACAAATGAATCAAAAGCTGTGGCAAGTTAGATGTGCTCCAGTTACAGTATTAATTTTAGAAACTCTTCTAATTAAACCAGAATTAAGGAGGACTGGAATGCAACACCAAGTGAAATTCTGAACCAATAAGGAAACAAAATGGTAGGAGTCGGACTCAGCTCATCCTAAGTGGTCCTTCAATTACCCTGGTTGGAAACCAAACAGAGTGTTAAAGGTTATAACCAGCACTTTGAATGGTGTTCTTATTTTCATTTGTTAACGACAGAGTCTATATGGGAAGATCTGGATGATGACTAGTAAGATAGTGGTTTGGAAGACTGAAAGAGGAGCAGGCAGATAACAAGCCCTGGCTGATCCCTAGCAGGAGTGAAAATGAAGAGGGGGACAATAGAGCGGACGGCGGTTTCCTAGCACCCTGGCCCACTAACCTACTTTGAGCATAATCACAATTAAAAACTCCAAGATAGTACTTTCCATGACAGCTGTTATGTTCGAGGAGGAAAAATGCAACACACAAAGAGCAAGAGGGAACGAGATTGGGTTTGGGTAAGAGCGGTCTAGCGATATGCGTCAATTGGATGCACATCTGCCCAAACACAGCTCAAGAGGGATTGTTCAGAAGCTGCAGGAGGCAAGGCAGGGAACAAAGCAGTATCCAGCTGCTTTTTTAAAAAAGGCTGGGGGGCAGGCAGGCAGCACAGCTCCTGAAAGCCTGTGACAGTAGCAGATTCATGAAAGACACTGTGAAAAGAATCAAATCGAACATTCGGGGTGCCCATCATTTGCTGAAAGCTCCACTGGAAGTTAAATTCAAAGATTCCTTCTAAGAGGAAACATCTCAGGAGAGTTGAAGAAACCTGAAAAAGGTTTTAGTAAGACTGGCTTCTGAAAACAACTGTGGGTAAAATTGCACAAGGATCTGGGTGGCCACAAAAATTCGCTTGGGCTTGAGGTTTCACTCTGAGGTTCCACCTCAGATGGAATTTCTGATGGATTTCAAAGGAAACATACAAGTCATGTCAATAAGTTTGATTACATTTCTTGTGTTGACACATCTTGGATAGGGAGAAGAAGGATCCATCACAAGAGCTGTTATCTTACAATCTCAATCTCTGCCCTCTCTGTGTTTTAGATATTTTTCGCTTTGCCCTGGTTTACTGGCCTTCCTTTGCAATGAAATGCTCACCAAGAAAATTCTGCTCTAGTGGCAATTGCATAGGTACTGGTTTTCAATTGTGGTGGGCAAGTTATGATTTTACACTTTTGAACAATTTTTAAGGCTGTGCTCTTAAGAGCACTTTCCTGGGAATAAGCCCCACTGAACTCGATGAAATGTACTTTTGAGTAGATCTGAATATGATTGCACTATTTATTATTTTACAATATTTATATCCCTCCTTCCCTTCCTATCAGGAGGAGCCCCAGGAAGCTTATATATATTAGGGCTGCTGCATAGGCCAGGGTTCGAGACCCAGGTCGGCCCCACAAGACAGGGTGAGCTCCTGTCCTTAGCCCAGCTCTGCAATGCCAGCTGGATCCAATTGTATTGGCTCTGCCTTTCCATTGGACTAATTCAGTGGCGTGGAGAGGGGGGATTTGCTGCTTGGGTAACAGCCTATCCTCCATAACAATCCAACCCAGGCTTTCGTGCTTCGCATGCAGCGTATGCAGCGCCGAGCACGATACCATATTCTTTCAAGACTGACGGAGGCCTGCTGCAAGTTAAGACAAAGGCATGTGATGTTCTGAGTTTAGTACTGTGAAGCATTTTCTAGGTGTATGCCAGTAATGTGCAGTGAGAACCAGGTCCGAGGAAGCACAGCCTCATGAATACTCTCCATCTCTCTCCCCCCCACCCCCATTCTCCTTGCTAGAAATTTTTTAAAACCCTCACCTCTTCTCCCACTCCAGAGCAACAAAAGAGTAAGTTTAGGAGACAGGATAGTCTCTCCCAGTGGTAGCTCAATAACTGCCTCCCCTGGTGCACTACATTGTACAACAGCAAGCTAGCCTGCGCATGCTCCCTGCTGCTTTCCTTTCTATGCATATGATTTGAATTAGTTTTGCCATTTAGCCTCCCAGTGATTGCTGACACAGGACCCCTGCCTTTTTCAAGGGAAGCCAGCTATGACTGCAGCCTAACCCAATGAGGCAATTCTGCTTGCTGCCTCTCCAGCAATTGCTGATGCACCCACCCTGGCTGTGTTTGATTGGAAGCAGACAGAATTGCAGTGAATTGGCTGCTAGTTTTTCCCCCTATGCATTGTACTGTAGGTGTTGTATTGTATGCATGTGAATGTGTGTGCTGTTTAACTCGCTGAATCTTCTCAAGAAGAAAGAAGAGTGGAAATACACGTAACTTAAAAAAAAAAAACATTTTAGTACCTTGAGATTTTTTATCCCTAACTTGACTGAGGGCTGATTGGGTTGGGGGCAGCGGTGGCTAAGTGGTTACAGACACTGCACTGGTCAACCTGAAGGTCAGCGTCACATTGGTATGAGACCCGGATACAACATGACAGAATATGCTCAGATCATTCATCCCAGCTCCTGCCAGTTTAGAAACAGGCAAATGAAAGTAGACAATAAGTACCACTTATGTGGGAAGGTACCTATTCTGCATCTGGCCAGCTGGTTTCCTCAATATCACATCAAAACATGAACCAGATGACTTGGATCCAGAATTGTAGACCCCGCCACCTTTTTGGGAAAATGCTGAAGAAGTTTGCCTTTTTAGTTGTGTTTGGTGAGGCACTGCCTCTCCTGATTGCACGTCCCTGGTGTAGGATTGCCATAATTCTCTTCCACAAATTCAGGACAGGACCTTCTGTTCCATTTGCTAGTATGTGAACTCAACCCCCAAAATTGGGACTGTCCCTGTTTTTGGGTACATATGCCAACCCTAACCTGGTGCATACACATAACTGCTAATTTCTTACATATGAGTAGATAACAGAAACACATTTTCATGCAATGTCTGCTAGCTGTGGATCAGGGGTTCTGTCCTCCTGAATTAAAACTTCATATCTGCCCCAGAAAAGGATGCATAGTATGAGAGAGTAAGAATTGCCCACTTTTATTAGATTCTGCCTTTTCTGCATCCCATATATTCTTCCTATTGGAAGAATTAGGGATCTGAGCAGCAAATTGTGGGGAAATCCTGCAGGCAGCAATGATTGGATTATCCACTCAAACTTGACATAGTGATGACCAAGTATCATCTTTATCATTAGCAAAAGCTAATTAGCAGAGGAAGAGGAGTAACTTCTGTAGAGTTCCGATGAGCAGCATCTTCTAAAGGAACGTATGGTCATTCTGCCAAAGGAATAATGGACAATCCAATCCCAACTCAGTGGTGACAATGAACCAACACCAGCCAATTGCAGAACAATTTCTCCAGGAGGAAGGCCAGAGAGATGCAACTGGAAACCTCCTAAAAAAGCAGGTATTTTGGAATCAGCTTGATTATTTAATTTTATTTCTTCCTCTCAGCACATAGGGAATTACTGTGTTTTTCTGGTTATCTTCCAGCCCATTAATCCTATTCTCAGCTTTGCGTTCACACTAAGCACTTCTTAATCCTCTTTCACCTCCACATTTCCCCACCATCACTAGTTGCTCTGCTGGAAGGAGGGCTTATCTATGGGGGGGGGGGGGAGGGAACATCTCTCCCTCCCCACAAGCACAGAATCACACTTGTGATTGGGGCTCACTTCCAATGCTTCCCTCAAGACAAACATCTTAGGAATAGTTCCTGGGTCCAGCGTTGATCATGTTGCAAAGAAGAAATAACTTAAAAGAGTTAACGTGAGGTCATAAATCAGTGCAATCCTAACCCATGGTTTGATCAGCACAAGTCCCTTGCAGGCCTGCACAAAAGTGCTTCTGCACAACTCCTGGAGGGATAGGCCAGTGTGCAGACATATGCGCTGGCTTACCAACGCCAACTTGGGAACAAGGAGATAGATGAATTGGTTAGAATAGCACCCTCAAAGCCCTGTAGGAAATCTTTTACTGTTGTTCAATATACACCACTGTGCATAGGTAACTTACTAACCTCCACATCTTATGGGCTGGGAATGTTAGAGTCCCCTGTTACTGTCAACCAGTAGTTCTCTTCTTGCCTTCTTTCTATGGAGGAATAGAAATCTGTGAATAAATAAAATAGAAAAATAGATTTAAAGACTCACTTCCAAATGTCTTGTTCCTCCATTGTACCTAATGGAATAAGATAGCACCACAGTATCTGCAGGGGTTGGATTCTGGGGCTGAAGAATGGCATGACTGCTTGCTTGACTGCCTCTCAACAACAGTAGAAAAGCAGTTTTTAAAAACTGATTTGCATTGGCCATCTGCACTGAGTCAAATCCGCATATAAAAAAAAATCAGTGTATAACAAGGTCGGACCTCTACCTTTCTACAGATGTTACAGCTCCAACCCTAACTGCATCCTCATACAGCAGTTTTTTTGGCTGCTGGAGGTCCCTGCTGGCCCCTGGAGATTTTTGGCTGCTGGAGGTCTCCTCAGGGTAAGGGTCTCCTCAGCCACCTTGAATTTCCTCTTGGGGAAAAAAGGCAGGATACAAATCAAATCAAATCACCTCTCGGAGATGCTCTAGGAGGATTTCCTGCTACAGGCCGGGGGTTGGACTAGATGACCCACTGGGTCCCTTCCATCTCTAGGATTCTATGAGTCTATTATAATAAATAAATAAATAAATAAATAAATAAATAAATAAATAAATAAATAAATAAATAAGGGAATATTTGTCCTGTCACCCTGAGTAAGCCCCAACAGCCACTATGGGTCAACTCGGACATGCACCAAGCTCAATTTCTGGCACAAGCCTGAGTTGACCTGTGAGAGTGGATCGGGCCCAGGATCAAGGTCAGGATTCAACATGTGCAACTACCACCAAATCTGCCCTCTTCCAGACCTGATCCATCCTCCTTCTCCCTCCATTGACTGGTCCAGCCCAGACCAACTCATAGAACTGCTTCCATAGGAAAGGGCAATAATAATAGAAATCCATAGAGTTACAAGGGGCTTAATCCATGGCTGGATCAGATTGCTATGTGTGTAGCTAAAATACTTTCTCGTCGATTATATGTTTCTTATAGTCTTATTATGTGTATTTGTTTACATAGCGCCAACTATGTCTATGGCACTTTACACAGCATGAAAAGACAGGTGCTCGCCCTGAAGGACTTACAATCAAGAAAAACAGATACAAGGGAGATACAGGAATATAGGGTGAGGAGGAGGGAGATGAGGACTAAACAGAGAAAGCATATGCAAGTACTTTGGTTACAGTTACATAAGCTTAATTACAGTTGAGAATGGGGACATTCCTCATTTTTTAATGCATACATATATGCAATGCCATTGGTGGCTATGGGTGTACCCACCACATTGCCATCACAGATTGTTCTTCTCCCACATAATTGCAACATAAATAAATTTGTAACCTTTGCACAAGGTTCCCGTATTCCAGTTCACCCAAATCCAGGCCATCTAATTTCATATTATGGAAAATGATTTGCTAATCACGCAAATTTGAATTAGCAGGTTGAGGGGGGTGGTAAGCATCAATAGCTGCATCTTCATTTGAAGTTGCCCCTTCCCTATACTGCTTTGCAGCAATGGATTTTCTTGCATGATTTTGTATGTACATGTACGCATGTATTTATTTCCAATATTTACTGATATACTGCTCCTTTTAACATAAATTGACCTCGGTGCAGTGGATCAGTGCAGTGGATCAACAATAAGTTGAGTTCTTAATAGCTAAATAAATACTAAGAACAAATAATATGTTGGCCCACTCCTAAAATATCTATTCAGAATTAAGTTCCATTAAATTCAATGGGACTTACTCCCATATAAGTATATCAACAATTACATCATAGGTTCCAGCCCAAACTCACAGCTGGGACTAACAGCTGTGGAGAGATTTTATGATAACAGAACAGAATTCCACTGCTGTAACATGGCTGAAGATACATGGACTGTGGTTCTGGTGGCCACTTTTCAAGCGCAAGAGGTGGCAGTGTCAAAGGAGTGTGTGCAATCCTTTGCTTCCACTGGTGCTGGTAAGTCAATAGGGGGTCTGGGTAGACAGAACATAGTGAAACACAGAGGACATGTAAGAACAGATGGAGGACAGATGTTGGCAGTGATGGCCCCACCGAAATCCTGGCCTATCTGATCCTTTCCATTTCATCCCTAACAGTCCTCCTTCCCTCTTCTCAAACGTGCTCCAGTTAAAGAGCTGGTAAAAGATTAAAAAAAGGCTAAGGGTGCAATCCTAACCATGTCTACTCAAACGTAAGCCCCATTGTATTCAATGGGTCTTACTCCCAGGAAACTGTCTTTAGGATTGCAGCCTAAGTGTCCCTGGCAGTTTGCCTTGCCAGCCGTGTCTGGTTGCAGGTTGTCCTTCCATGGCTGTAGAGTGCTATGCTCATCTCCATTTCTATGGCCAAAGACCCAGCACTATTCAAAGACACCTCCATATTCATGTGGCCAGCATAACTAGAGATGCATGGAACATTTTGCCTTCCTACCAACGTGGTACCTATTTATCTACTTGCATTTCCATCCTTTTGAACCGCTAAGATGGTAGGTGTTGGGCAAGGTATGGAAGCTCACTCCATCTTGCAATACTTGGGCCTGGAACCACCGATCTGAAGACCTTCGGGCCAACAAGCTCAGTACCTTTGAGCCACTTCAGCCCAAAAAACTAGTGCAAGTCTAAGTAAACCCATTGTAGTCTATGCAGGAGGTGGGTATGCAAAATAAATTTTACTTAAATCTCCAGCCTTCCACTGTCTCTAGCTGCCCACAGAATGCCATGGGGTCTATGTAGGTGGTGCTGTGCCCTGTGGGTAACATTTATTTAGGTTGGGTTATAACCAATGCTGGATTTACAGATAATCTAAACAACCTATAGCTTAGGGCAGCACTCTCTTGGGGCCCCTCAAAAATTTAAATTGTATTTCAGTTCAACAATTACTTTGATAAAATACATATTTTGTTATGTGCAAATGGCTTTAGATACCTATTAGGTGCATAAATTACCATATAGCATATATTCAACACAAAATCATATATGTTGTTAAGGACCCATATATAGAGGGCCCCATTGTATAGAGGGCCCCATTACCTTCAATAGCTTAGGGCCTCATCAAACCTAAATCCGGCCCTGGTTATAACCTAAATAAATTGAACACAGCGAGACTTACTTCTGAGTAGTCATGCAAAGTGTTGTGCTGTTAGGGTGCAATCCTAACCTAGGCTGACACACCCAATCCTAATCTAGTTTGACATTCCGGCCGGCACCGGGTGTCAGCGTGCCCATTTCAACCAGTTCCAAGGCGGAGCAGCAGCCAGAAGCTCCTGCTCCACCTGAGAGCTGGCCAGAATGGCCGGCTGAGGCGCACCGCATAGAGACGCACTCCCCATGCACAGTGTGTCTCTGTGCAGCCATTGGGCCTTGCTTGTACAGCTTCAGAGGAGGCCACACAGGTGTCAGAGTTGGCGCCTGTGCAGTACACTTTCTGAAGCCAATTGGCACCTGCGCAGTCCCAGAAGGGGGTGTGCGCGCATCACAGAAGTGACGCATGCGTCCGGGGGTGATGCCACATCAGGAGGTGACACGCTGTGCCCCCCGCACTGGATGATGCACACACTCAGGTCACCCCTGAGACAAGGGCATGGCTGTGCAGTGGCCTAACCGTAATCCAGGAGTGATGCAGAAATGTCTTTTGGAACTTTTGATATACTCCCAGGTCAGCACAGGATTTATGGCTTAGGCTGGCCTAACTGGAGATTAGGTTTGTAGCTTTAGGGTTACAAGCAATCCTGACCAATTTAGGCTGGCCTAACTCAACTGGCATACATTCCCAGCAGCTTCTTCTTTCCAAATCTCCCTGGTACCACCATCTTGGATTACATGAGGTCTCACACAATCTAACATGGTGGCACCTGAGAGACCCAAAGAGTTTGCTGCAAAATAAAGGTACTGGAATGACAGTAAGTTTGATTTTAGAGAATTGAACTACGTAGTCACTTTTTTGTGCTGGTATTAAAATGATATTGTAAATATGGTAACATCAGTTCTAAGCAAACAATGTGTTTCTTCTAAATAATGAGTGTTATGTTGGTTCAATTTAATTTTGGGTTATTATGTGATCACACCCACATCTATGCCTTACCAGGTCACTGGGGGAAAGGTTGTTAGTATATAACAGCAGTAGATGGTTAGTAAAGTAGAAATGGGGAGGTTTTTTGTTGGCATTCCTCCCATCATTTGAAATGGAAATTCTTTCTTGGGATTGAAACAGGTCGGATTTTAGAATTTGCCTTGGTTATATAAAGAATAGCATGAATAGTGTGTGTGTGTTATTTAATGAATAGTTATAACTTCCCTGTCTCAACCATCTCCTGTTCATCCCCCACATTTTCTCTTTCTCATGTTGCATGGCACTTTGGGGTTGGGGGTAGACAGTGTTGCCCAATTACAGGTGTACTGAGATGTTCTTATGTGCAAGTCTCTTTCTATGTGCAAGTCTCTTTTTCCATATGCAAGTCTCTCTCTCCCCGGGACAAGAGAAAATTTCAAAAGCTTTATAAAGGAACCAGTGAATTTCACCCTGAAGCAATGCAATTTATTTCCCTCGCACAAATGTGGCCCTGGGTAAAGATACAGTCATCACTGAATTATTACGGCATCCCTTTTATGTCCATGTCAATCCCTGCTCAGTCTTGTTGGCTAGAAGAGGGTGCAAACAGGCTCTACCATGCATAATACTGGCTGTATTTTTTAAACTCTATTTGTGCTTCTGGAATTTATTTATTTATTTATTTATTTATTTATTTATTTATTTATTTATTTATTTTTGTTAATGAAAAAAAACTGGCAACCCAAGCTATCTAAATGGGCAAAATAGCCACCAGGTAAGATGTTTGCAATCTGTGAAAAACCTACTGATCCAGCTAAAACTTCAAGATTACTTTGGCAAGGGTGGTATTCTGTTGCAGGGGGAAAACAATGGCCGGGGCAGGCCTCCGTCAGTCTTGAGAAACTATGGTATCGTGCTCTGCACTGCATACGCTGCATGTGAAGCACGAAAGCCTGGGTTGGATTGTTATGGAGGATAGGCTGTTACCCAAGCAGCAAATCCCCCCTCTCCACGCCACTGAATTACTCCAATGGAAAGGCAGAGCCAATACGATTGGATCCAGCTGGCGTCGCAGAGCTGGGCTAAGGACAGGAGCTCACCCTGTCTTGTGGGGCTGACCCGGGTCTTGAACCCTGGCCTGCTGGTTAACAGGCACAGTGTCTTAACTGCTTGCGCCACCCACAGCCCATGGCCAGGGCAAATATTAGAGATCTACAAGTGGAAGATGCAGGGGACGTAATCCAACATTCAGTGCTGGATAAGCAGATCCATGAGGATCTCATTATTAGGGAGCAAGGGAGCATATAAGGGTTTGAGCAAGGAAAGATCCCATATCTTCCTGCCTCTTCCTGATGGGATCTTTCCTTGCTCAAACCCTTGGACCCCGGCACTCCATTCCATTTCCATTAAGTGCCATTGAGCTGTCTGAAATAAGTCACAGCTTTGAAAACGACAGCCCAAACCAGGAATTCATCCTGACATCATCTTCGAGTCCAATGACAATTCTAATTAACGAGTATGTGCAGTGATTAATACCACACCCTAGCAACAGATTAAAAGAGAGAGGGAAGATAGTCTAAACATGTAATTAGGGAATTTTCCCCACAGTTTGTCGTTCTCGCTTCGAAGCCTCTTGGCACGACTTGTATCCAGTCCATGGAATGGGAAAAGAGTAATGAGAAAGCTGAAGCCATTGGTCACATTATGATAATGTGACCAATTGGGGGAAAGATATGAGCGGATCTGATGCAGAACGGCTGAGGACATCATAGGATTGGTGCTGGCCAGTGGCTAACCCCAATTTTGCTTTTGAATGCTGCCCTCCCCGCTTACTATACAGAGCTTACAAAGCTATGACACCCCACATCAGGCCCTCTTTTCCAGGTCTTTCCCTGTCCTCCTAGTTGAGCTATCTTTTTAACAGAGCTCAGAGTTGCCGGCTTTGACACAAGTTAGTCCTGGAGATGTGGTTTTCCCCAGTGTGACTAATATCAATAAGCCAGTGTTGAAATTTCCAGGTTTGCTTTCAGTAGTCACCTGGAGATTGATGGTGTGATTCCTGGAGCGTCCAAGCCAATCGCAGAGGGTGATCAACCCTAATTGGATGGGCCTGAGATCTTCAGCATACCCTCCAGTGTTTCAGACCAGAGTCTGTCTCAGTCCAAGGAGATACCAAGACAGGAACCTTCCGCCCGGGGTGACCAGATGTCATAAGCACAAAAGGGGACAAAGCTGCCCAAAATGTAGGACACCCAAGAAAAATGTAGGACATTTTAGTTTGTCAACTAAACACATACACACACACACATTGCTTTCATGTGGTTAATTTAAACACCACATTATTAGTAAGTTTAAAACTATTACCTATAATTTATTACCTATGATTTATAATTACAAGAAGGCTACATGCTGCCTGCTTATAAGGAAAGGGAGGACAATAAAGATTTTTTTCTAAGACTGAAGGCTAAAAAAAGAGGAAATGTCCAGGAAAAAGACAACATACTTTCACCCTGTTTCTCCCAGGTGTGCTGAGTTATGACCTTGGCATATGTGTCTAAGCCAGGGTGATCATGTGACCGAAAATTTCTGGATTTGTCCTCTTTTTAGTCTCCTGACCGGGTGTCCTCCAAAAGGGCTTCATTGTCCTCCATTTTGGCTTCATTTTGGAACTTTGCAATGGTGTGCAGTACCACATCATGTAGTATGTCATTAGATTTGTATTGAAAAGCAGAATCCAATGTAAAAAAAAAGATTTTGAAATATCTCCTTCCTATCAAAAGTTATAGCCAAAAAAACTAAAACTAAAAAATATGTATTGAGCGCTATGGGAAAGTGAAAGTGCCCAATATCGCTGCTTTACTTGTGAGTAGGCAAATATGACATTGTCCGTCAGAAAGGCCAAGCTGAGAGGAATCCAAGAACTTGTCCTGCTTTTGAGGTTTGGGCATCTGATCACCCTGGTCCAAACACATGCACAATACAAACATATCTGTATGTATCCTTGCCACATATACATTCTTCCAGTCAATCCTAAACCCCAGCACAAGTCCCATATTGGCTGAGAGTATCACAAAACATTTCTGCACCACTCCTGGGGGAAGTTTAGGCCAGTGCACAGACATGCGCTTGCCTCCCTACATCAACATGGGAATGGGAAGACCGATGAGTTGTGTTGGCCCAGGTTAGGATTGCACCCTGAGTTGATCATGGGAGATGTTTGACTTGCAATAATAATGAACCTTTACAACGGCTCTGTATATGGTGAATTTGGAATGAGCAGGCCTAAGGTTGAATTGTTTCTCGTGTGCTTTTTTCCAACCCAAGTCTGGAAGCGTAAGAGCTGACCCGCATGTCTGGAACAGATGTGTCGAATGCCATTAGCCTTTCTGGATCTATCCATGCAGAGAATTTCCTCCCCTCCTCCCAGGAGAAGATGGAGTGAATGGGAGAGGAGGCAGAAATAGAAGGAGCTGCTGCCAATGACGGCCTGGGTTCTAGAGTCAGCAAAATCCTACATGACAGCCATAACTGCCTTGAGCTCTTGGCTAGCCTCTGTGACTGTGCGTGCCCTGTTTGTTTGCATGGTTTTTACACAATTGAAGGCAATCATAATCTTTACTGTGATCAGAGTTTGATGGCTTCACAGACCCTCTCGGGGTTTGTTTCCTGGATGGGATTAGTGTATTGCTACAAGATGCTAGCATGGTTCAGCTGAGGTTAATATGTCAGAGTCCTTTTGGGATGGGTATGTGGCTCACAGAAAACTGACTCCATTTCCTTGTGAACATGCAGCACATAGGGCACAATCTAGAGTAACTATGAGAGCACGAAAGAGACATTATGTGCACCCGTAGTTACTGCACCACCTAGTGAAAACCTATGGGAAATTCAAATTGCAAGCCAGAGTAACTTGTTCTTCCTCCGGAGCAAGGACTCCCCGTAGTTATTCTGGATTTTGCCCAAAGTCTTCTTGTTAATAAATTATATGTAATGTTATAAGTAATAGTTGTAGTAATATGTCATACGGTGCTTAAATTAACCACATGAAAGCAATATGTATGTGTTTTGATTTTGACACGTCCTATGTTTTTCTTGGATGTCCTACATTTCTTACATTTTTGGTTTTAGCATATGGTCACCCTGAGTAAGGGGAAATTTTTTCCTTTACCCTCAGTAACTCAGCAATAGCCCCAAAGGGTTCAATCGGATCCATCAAAATCAGTGGCAAAGATCCAAGCATAACAGAGCAGCCTGGAGTGGCTCTACGCTGCCTAGGAATAGGGCTGGATCTAACACAGTGCTGGATCCCAGCCCCACCTCCTGCTCCCCAGCTGCCCACCCACACTCCCTGCTGCCCTCCCTCCACCCCAAAATACCTCAAGCCTATATCTTCCCTGTCTTTCCTCTGCCTCCCAGACCTCTATGCTAGCCAAGCTTGGCCAGCGCAATTTACCAGCCTCTAGGGTCAGTAGTGGCACAGCGAGACTGGCGCAACTCCCTGCACCATCCAACCCTCCTCATCAGGTGATGAAGGCAAGCTTTACAGAACACTTGCAACACCCCTGGGCCAGTGAAAGCAACTTGCACCAGCCCAAGAAGGAGCTTAGAATTGCACCTTAATTGGAGGGCCAGCTCATCCAAGTGGTCAACTGAAACCATTGCATCAGGCAGAAAATTGGTGGGGGATGTTCTTTGCCATGCACCTTCTTACTTCAACTGCTCCTCCTGCTCTTTACACTCCCTGGGTTGGAAAAGGAAGAGTGGGGATAGAGAGATGTGCAAGGAGGAAAGTGGGAGACATGAGACTGATACATCATCAGTAAAGAAGGGCTGTAGCGGTTGGATTTCCGGAAAAAATTCCTGACAGTTTGGGCGGTTCAGCAGTGGAACAGATTGCCAAGGGAGGTGGTGGACTCTCCCTCACTGGGGATCTTCAAGCAGAGGCTCGACGAGCACCTGTCGGGGATGCTCTAGGGGGATTTCCTGCTGCAGGCAGGGGGTTGGACTAGATGACCTACTAGGTCCCTTCCAACTCTATGATTCTATGATTTCCAGGGTGATCATATGTCCCCTTTTTCCAGGACATGTCCTGGATTGTGTCCCAAAAAAATACTTGTGTTCTGGTAAAAATACTTCAATGTCTTCCTTTTTTCTTGTAGGCTGACACCATGTAGCCTTCTTGTAATTAATAAATTATTACTGCAATCCCAAATACATTTTCCTGGGAGTAAGACCCAGGGGGAACACAATGGGGCTTATATTTGAGTAGACATGGTTAGGATTATGCTCAAAATGTAATAAATTATATATAATAATTTTAAATAATTTTAAATGAGTAATATGGTGCTTAAATTAAGTACTGTGTATGAAAGCAATATACAGTGATGCCTCACATAACAAATTTAATTCATTCTGGAGGCATGTTTGTTACGTGAAAGGTTCTTTACGTGAAGCGGATTTTCCCATAGGAAATAATGGGAACTCAGACGACTGGTTCCACAACCCCAAAAATATTCATATAAAAATATTAACTGGATGTAAAAATGACAGAACACTGGGATTGAATTCAAAACATGCATTCAATAAGCATTATCTTATGAAGTCTAATTAGGCTGCAGTCCTAAAGACACTTTCCTGGGAGTAAGACCCATTTAACACAATGGGGCTTACTTCTGGGTAGACATGGTTAGGAGGCTGCAATCCAAGACATTTCCAAGGCCTCTCCCCACTTTCTCCTCCTCTTCATCCTGAGCCTCTCTCCCCCCTGCTCCCTCCTGGCTAGCCCTGAGCTGCTTCCCTCTTCTCCACTGCTCTTCTCTCCCTCTGCCCAGCGGACACCCGGCCACAGGAGGAGCAGCATGGAAGTGTTGCTTTCACTATGGGCAGGTATGCTAGGCAGCCCTGACGCTTTTTAAACAGGCTGCCGGCCAGCGCGTCTGCCCCAACTGCCAACGAATGTGTTCTTTACGTGAAGCACAGTTTGTTACGTGAAGCAGAATCCTAGAGAAATGTTTGTTTGTTATGTGAAACATACTTTACGTGAGGTGTTCTTTACGTGAGGCGCCACTGTACATGAGTGTTTTTATTTTGTCGTGTCCTACATTTTTCTTGGGTGTCCACATTTTAACGGTCATTGTCGTCTTTTTTAGTTATGGCATATGATCACGCTGTATTTGGCATGCTGCTTCAGGAGGTCTTAGGGTTTAGGTGCTACCTTGAAATCTTCCCGTTACCAGTTTAGTTCAAGTACGTCAATGCAGAAGTGTCAGATCTAGATTTAATGTTGCTCAAGACTGTCCTCCAAATTTATTTATTTAACAAGTAATACTTTCCCTTGCCAAACCAAATGCCAAGGTGGTTTCCAAAATGTTCACAAAATACAAAAGAACCAGGTTAGAGCTGGACTCTGTGGTGGGCTTCATGGGGTTCACACAGGTTCAATAGAACCCTTTGCTAAAGAACGCCTGGTTCTGAAACCAGTTACTAATGGGACATAGAACCTGTTGTTAATTTATTATGGCATAGAACCTGTTGTTAATTTGAATCCCACCACTGGCTGGACTCCATGGTAGACAGTGTTAAGTTGGTGAGCAAACGTAAGCTTGTACGGCGGTCAAGGTGCTCCACCTGATCCATTCTGACCTGAGGTGAAGGAAATCTTCCTCACAGTTCACCTCCATGTGCCCAAGTGGAGTGGTGGAGCACAGGCTGAACCTTCACCTAGAACATCACTGAGGTTACCAGTTCAAGGTCCACCGTGACAAGAAGATACCAAACGCTCTAATTTAGAAGCCTTTCAAACAAGCTCATCAAGACATGTGGGCCGCCCAGCAAAGAGTTTCATAAATTGCTGATGTAATGCAACTTATGCAGACATGTTTGTGCCCCACGTTAAATTCTTGGTGGTTAATTAAAGACGTCACTTGCTGAGAAGGAAGTCTCGCTGGGTGGACTTCCAAGAGGTTTCGTCTCTTCCCTCCACCAGGTGGCACAGTCGGGGTTGAAGAAATACCGATTTTCAATCTTTTTCATCTCAAGGCACACTGGCAAGACATGCCATCAGTGTTTTGACAATAGACAAGACACACACTGCAGCAGGTGGGGGTTCACATCCCACAATGGCCCAATAAAAAATAAACAAACAAATAAATAAATTCTCCCAACTCCCATGGCACACCTATCAACCACCCATGGCGTATACCATTGTGCCATGGCACACTGGTTGAAAAACAGTGAAAAACGGTCTGAAATACTGTATTTACTCAAATCTAACACTCACAGTTTTCATCCAAATTCATTCTTCAAAATCAGGGTGTGCATTAGATTCAATGGTTAGTTAGATTTGAGTAAATACGGTATTTTGAGTATAAGTATAGGGTGTGCATTAGATTCAATGGCACATTAGATTTGAATAAATGCGGGTATCTGAAATTCCACCTGTTAAAGGCCACATAATGCCCAGCTTTTTGTGGGGAGGGGGGTTCAAAACAGGACATCTGGAAGAGATGCATATCATTTGCCATCCAAATGATTACAGCAGTGTTTCTTCAAACTGTGAGTCTGGACCCACTAGGTGGGTTGCAAGCCAATTTCCAGTGGGTCCCCATTCATTTCAGCATTTTATTTTTAATATGTTAGACTCAATGCTTTTTCTGGGGGAAAAAAGGTGCCGCTACTCACCACAATGGCATAGCTAGTCATTCACATGAGTATTAATTAGCTGCTGCGTTGGAGGCAATTGAAAAAATTTGCCGGGACTATCAGTGAATACCCCCAGAAAGAAAGCCCTGATTCGACTTGATGATACTATGATATGTGACTACATTTGGGGAAAAGTTATATATCTGTACTTTTTTTGCAGGCTACAATGCATATGCTTTTTAGTAAATGGGACTTACTCCTGTGTAACAGTGGGTAGACTGTAATGGTTGAGAACTTTTTCTGCTTGATAGTATTAATTTTGGATATAACGTCACTTTTGGTGTGTCCTAATTCTAAAAAGGGAGCTTGAGATTCATTGGACTAAAGGATTGGGGCACTTAACCCATGATAGAAGAAAGGTAAATGCTTTCAAGGCACAGTTCAAACCAATTTGTTAACACTGGCATAGCTGTGTCAAGGGGGCACATGCTGCATCCTGCAGTTGAAGGGCAGTCATGGTGGATCCTCAAAGTAAAACAATCCCTATTCCCTTATCTCAGAGCTGAACCGTCCTTACCCCAGAGCTGCAACATTGGTTAGGAACAGGGCTTTGTTTCTGGGGGTACTCACCGAAACTCAGTACTGGCACCTTAAGAACATAAGAAGAATACCTTTTCCCACCTGCCCCTAATTAATAATTAGTCATATAGGGACTATTTGATTATAATGATTATATAATCTAATTAGCTAATTAATAATTAGTCATATAGAGACTAAGATAGGGACTTTTTCCCCAGGAAAAAAGCACTGATTAGGACCCATAGATCTAGAGAAAGAGCACCTGAAAGAGCACATCTGAAAGAGCACAAAGGAAATGGAAAAACAATTTAAAACCTCAGATAAAATACATCTTTTAACCTGTGCTAAGTAAAACTGGTTTTAATTTTGAAATAGGAGAACATAAGGAGATGCTCACTATTGTGGTGGCTCAGTGGTTAAAGACACTGTTTGTCAATGTGAAGATTGATGGGCCAGTGGTTCGAGACCTGAATGCTGCACAACAGAGTGAGCGCCCATTATTTGCCCAGCTCCTGCCAACCTAGCAATTCAAAATCACGTCCACTTTGGTGAGAAGGTGACAGCATTTGGTGAATGCATTTGGCATTTAGTCATGACCACATGACCATGGAGATGTCTACTGACATTGTGGCCATACAACAGGGATGAGCACAACTCTTAGAATCAGTCACGACTATCAGGGCAACTTGCGGAAAACACCTTAAAGAAGTGATTTTCAGCCTTTTTCAACGTATGGCACACTGTGCTAAAATTGTCAAGGCACACCATTAGTCGTTTGACAATTGACAAGGCACATCAAGCTGGTGGTGGAGTCTTTTGTCTCAACTTATAAATCTAGGGTTGCCATGTGTCCCCAAAAACAGAGGACCCCGATTTTGGGGTCATAGAGAATGTGACAGAGAGTCATGTCCCAATAATTATGGCAACACTAAATAAATCCGCCAAACTTCGGCGGCACACCTATGGACCATTCATGGCACACCGGTGTGCCACGGCGCATTGGTTGAAAAATCCTTGCCTTTAAGGGATGCCGGATTGGAAAGGCATGAGAAAAGTTGTCAAGCCGGAGAGCTCAGATTTGAGTTCTATCAGGCAGGAAACCAGAGCAGAGTGACATAATGAGATGGATGGAATGAGGATGGAAACCAGGAGGATGCATGCAAGCCGTCGCAGCAGGAGGAGGAGGACAAGAGAGGCTGGCCTTGGAGTATGGGGTGGATCTTGGAGGGTGAAATTGACATGAGGTAGGTGGGGCTCCTGCCAGGGGTTTGTCATGTGAATTTCCCCATGCTTAGCCTATTGCAGAAAGTAGGTTAGCAGATCTGTGAAAGCGCTTGGCAGAGGGAGGAGGAGGAAGGTTCAGTCTCTGATTGCCAATAATTAGGCTAACAAAACACAAACAAGAGCAAAGGCAGAGGCAAAGCAGAGGGGGAAAGAAGGACTCCAAGAGGATCCCAAGCTGGAGGCTTCACATCTAGTTTCATCTCTTGCTCTTTTCCTTTCCTTCTTCAGCCAGGAGTTTGCCTTCTGAATTTTTCATGCTTTTCCCAGAAGAGGCTTAAGTTGACACAGGCGAAGATGCGAGGTAAGGATCTTTGATCTGCTTTTGGATAGAGGGGAAGATAAGACCCCATATGGGTGCAAGCCAGTCCCTGATCAGAAATCCCCTGGAAATCAGTGGGAAAGGTTTATAGGGCGATCTGGCATCCTACATCTCAGATCCTAGCTCTTGCACATGTTTAGTGCGCAGTAGGAAAAAGGTGCTTATGGGACTACAGTCTGCACTCTGCATCCTTTTGAAACAGAAGGGGGTGTTTCAAAAGTTATAATTTGGGGCTGCATTGAATCATCATCACCATCATTGTTTGTAATGTTTATTATTTGTAATTATTATTACAAATAATAATTATTTGTAAATCATCTTAGCATTTTTTCCCAGCTTTCAGCAAGCTTCAGGGGCATCGCTTCCCAATGGCTCCCAAGCAATGTTCAACTTTTTAGGACGTTGCATACATTTGTGGCTTAAAATTAAAGATTTTTTGGGGAAAAAAATAATGTGCCAAGCCACAATGTATAGTCCTTGATGGAAATCAAGCTGCAAGTGTCAGGGGAAAAAATTGGCCTTCTTTACATTAAAGACGCATTAAACAATTTGTATGAAAGACGCAGTGTGCACTTGGTTTAATTTTTGACTGCTCTTAAGCATGAGGAGCAGAATGGACACCAAACACATACTGAGATTTCATTACTGCGTTATATAAGTAGATATTATGTTGTGTACTAGTATAAAACAATGTGCGTATGTTCAGTTTCTTATATACATGATGTAAAATATTTGTATACGCAAGTTGCTTGGACCAGTTTATTTGAAATGTGGAGTTGTGGAGGGTGGAGTGAATTATTTACATAAAAGCAGCTACACAACATCCATTTGTAGTGATGGTGAATCTGATTTCTCATTACAAACAAAAATTCATATGGTTTGTCAGTTTTGAATGCTTCCCTGGGATTTTTTTTCTCCAGCAAATCTCTTAATCTCTTGCCTTCCCCACCACCATCACCCCAATATGTCACTTGGGGTATAATTTGATGGGTTCTCATAGTACGGATTTACTGTGGCATTCAGAAGAAGCAAGCCGGATTTGGGGGAAAAAACCTCATCTGATGCACAGTATGGTACATTATTTTCATAAGAGTATTCAGGATCAAAAGACATCAATTAATTTCCAGAACCAGAAATGGTTTGGAAAACTCCAGTCTTTCTAGAAACGCCACTTTCTGATGTGGAAGACTTCCACCCTGCTAAATTGGCCTTGAGGAAAACACTCCGCACTAGCTCAGAGGGACTCTTGTCTTACTTCCTACAAGCCCCAAAGCAAATAGTAAACCCTAGCAAAAGCATGACTTTACTAGGAAATCCTCACTGTCGGATTTCCAAGTGGAACAAATAATAGCCAGTGATATGTAAAATAATTGACAGAATTTTTTTTTAAAGTGCTGCATGTTTCTGCGTGTGTAATTTTCTCTGTCTTTTTAGTAAGTTTTTTCCAGGCTGTCTGTCTGAACATGGAAGCAAAGATTTTAAAAGAGGGAGGGGTAATGGAGAAGGAGGGAAAGGATGCCTGGAAAATAATTTACCAGGAAGTCCAGGGTGGAGTATGAAGAAGATGGAAATCTTGTTATGGGGGAGCATGAAGAACCATTTAAAAAATGAGTCTAGTAGCCATCAGAGCTTCCATCCCTGTTGCTTGAGGATCTAAACCCCCTAGCTGCACATCATTTGATTAAAAGTTTAATTTCCATGCAAGCCTATGTGGTACATATAGTGGCTTTGGCTGAGAGTGTGGAGGTGCACATCATTT
Source organism: Cryptoblepharus egeriae (assembly GCA_030015325.1). NCBI lineage: Eukaryota > Metazoa > Chordata > Lepidosauria > Squamata > Scincidae > Cryptoblepharus > Cryptoblepharus egeriae. Next base: position 673,154 of record JAREYC010000015.1, on the reverse strand, counting down.
GGGCAGTTGGAAATATGAAAGTCAGGATAAAATCCCCTACCTCCATTTTATAAGGTTGTAAGATCTTTGGCCAATTGCAACGGGTGGATTAAGTCATCTATGGGTGGGGGCTGTGACCCACACACAGATCCCCCAGTGGAAAGCCAGCGACTTGTGTCCCTGGATATTAATTATCGTCTCAAATAGCCCTTCTCTTAATTCATAGCAACTAATTAGAACCTTCTGTATTAAAAATTAACTAGCACCTTGTGCAAAAAATGGCTAGGCTTTGCATCTCCGATGCTTTTAAGTAACGCAAACTGATTAGGATGCTCTAAGGATGTGTCGTCTGTGTGGCCCTTGCTAGGCTACCCCACAGAGATGCAGACTCTTGCACTCGGGTTCCCTGCTAGCTGTTCTGTAGCAAAATCACACACCTTTCCATGCCACATTATTTTCATTTTCCATGTTCATGCCATTTGCTAACCTATTTTTTTTAGGAGTCATGACCTGTGCTTTGGGAAAAAATCCTGTTTTACAAGATCCTGAAATCATAGGATATAAATTTGGGTGTGAATGTGGAGTCCTGTATATATGGAAGCAGCTTCCAGCTCTTTATTTCTAGAGCTGAAGCTCTAATCTGTCATTTTCATTTGGAAGGGAGTCCCACTGACTGTTCTTGGGCTTACCTCTGAGAAATCATGCCTCAAATAGCCACACTGATGGCAAAGAAGGAGCAATGTTTTGTTGATCATCAGTTTATTGGTCTTCTGTGACTCATGTAGCAATTTGATAGCTTTTATGTGACACGGAAATACATTTATACTTGGGGAATCGTCCTGCGCATCCCAAACATTTGCATATCTCCACATCAAGTTGGTCACATGGAAGATATTGATACATCTGATTTGTATTTCTGAGTTCAGTATCGGATAGTTGTCATTGCGTTAGGTCTTGGAGATGAAAGCGACACAGTAGGAGTGATGATTTGCGCTTCCTGCTCACAGTTTGCTAGTTCGCACATCAGACGAAGGGATCTGTGTAAGCTGGACATTTTCTTTTATGTCAAAGCAAGACTTTCCTTTTTGTCTTTCTCCATCCCTTCTCCTAGGGATGAGTCGTCCCCATCAAAGGGTTGTGATGCTCTTTTAGTGGTGCTTTAGATATTATCTGGAACTGATCCAGTTATAGGCCATTGGTCCAACTCTCCCCACCCCAACCTCATGGAACAGGTTTTGAGAATCTGGATTTGCCTGCTGGACCTAATCTTTATTTCTGAGGCAAGCCTATTTTTAATTGCGAGACATGCCGCCATGTTTTCTCCACAGCGGCCATTTTAATGCGCTGCACATGTATGTGTTGTCCATGTACAGTGTGAGCTATTAAAACATGACAGCAGCTGCAATGGCCGCCAAAGCACAGAAGAGACAGATGGGGAGAAACCAGCAGAGTTTAAGGAAAATGTTTTCGCCATATTATGTTTAATAGCTGAGCTTAGAGGTTGGGGGTCATTGGGGGAATGATATAATTCAGCTTTGATCACTGGGGACACTAGACATTGTGCATTGTAACAGGGGCCAGTTGCACATAGGAAAAAAATTATGTCTTGAGAACCGTTGGATCCCCAAATCATTCCACTCTCAGATGCATTTTCAGCTCTCTGCAACAACCTGCAGCCTTGCTGTCATGCCCGCAGCCGCCATTTTCACTGATGGTGCCATGGCGGTGTGGCACCACTGAATGCTGCTGCGCTTATGACAACAGCTGGGGAAAACTGGCCTCTGCGTAGCGATATGCACTTTCCTTCCATCTTTTCCAGCCCTTAATATTAATAGGAAAGGGTAAAGCAAGCTCTCATCTCCGTAATGTCACTCTCATCTCTCTTGATACCTTAATCTGTTTTCAAGCAGTGGGGCACAACCTTTGGCGTCTGTCAATGTGCGGGTTTGTTGTGGCTTAGCATGGTTATTTTGAACCAGGCATTTAAGCTGGCACCAAGCCGCATAGGGTCATGTGAAAACAGCATCCTCTCTGATCCGGAAAGAGCATTCCTGAGCATGGGCAGTCAAATTCATAATTGTGGCCACTTGGGCTGCCGGGTGGCAAGGGTCTAGATTCACTCTTCCACTCGCATTGGCCAGGTCATATTCTATTCTATCAATCTTGAGTGGTGCTCTTCTTCAAGAAGCACTAAATCATTGGTGGGCTCCAGCTGGTTCGCACCTACTCTATAGAACTGGTTGTTAACAAGAGATAGTACATATAAAGTATAAAAATAGCCATTTAAAAATGACTGCCAGATGGCCATAGAACCGGTTGTTAATTTCTTTGAATCCCATCACTGCACTAAATGTGATCTTTGGCCTTGATCCTAACAACAGTCTTGCAAGGTCGGCCAGGCTGAGTAAATGCCTTGCCCAGAATCATCCAGTGCACAGTGTGAAATGGTGGCTTCATCTAGGAGTTAGTTCTGATTTGAATGAAATTCAGTATACTGAGGGACGGTTTGAATAGCAGTTTGTATAAGTAATTTCTTGCTTCCTGGTCCCATAGATAGCAGGGGAGAGTGTTTTTAAATGTTGGAATTTGTAGTCTATTTTTGCTCGTCGCATAAAATGATGGAATAGCCACAAAAATGGCCTTCACTCATTCAAACTGTCAGAACAATATGGCATGTGTTAAATCTCACTGAGATTGTGGTTTATTTGGTGTCATCAGGATTTGGTCCCAGATCTGTTTTAAAACCCAAGAGTCATCCATGGGACTTGTGAATGAATATTTTACAGGGGTTTTGATGATGTGCAGAGGGCTTATTCTGAAGAACTGAAGATTTGCAACCAACTACTGTACTACAACTGAGTTTAGGATCAGGAGTCTCAGCTTTTAGTTTTAAAAACTTCTGCCACTACAGGCAATGTGTCATTGAGCAGGAGGAGAGTACCCTTGCCTCAGATGAATGAATTTTTATGTTGGTAAGGATCCATGGGCAACAGTGTCTTGGCACAATCCTAACCAATTTTGGTTGGCACATCCCACTATCTCTCTGTTCCTATGGCAGTGTGGGGAAGCCAGCGCATGTCTGTGCACTGACCAAACCCCTCTTGGAGTGGCACAGAAGTGTCTTCCAGCATTTTTGCAACACTTCCAGGCCAGCATGGTTATGTCAGGACTTATGCCAGTCTAATTTGGGGTTAGGATTGCAGCTCAGTGTCACAAGCAGAAGGCATGTCCCTTGTAAAGGGAACTGGTTTTTGTTTTTCACCAACAAATCCTAAGAAAACTGTTTCTGAGGATGTGTCGAATGCCTTTACTTTAAAACTTGCCTTGCAAAGAAGCAGAGAAAACAGAGAATCACAACTCAGTGCTCATTCTCAGTTTGTGTTGATTGAGTGGAAGGTCCCTCTGAGAATGTGCAGAGTATTTTCTTAGCACTAAATAACTATCCTGACAAATCCAGGAGCAGGGTTTTGAGGCCAAATTGTATGACATACAAATTGTATGACTCTCAGCCTGTGCATCTAGGGGTCTGTTTGCAAATTTTATGCCAGCAGATTTGTGGGTAGGAGCAACCATAAGAACACAACCAATCCTTGTTCCCAGCAAGTTTCCAGACAGAACACATCCCTTTATCTGCAGTTATTCACCCAAGTCACAGTGAATTTTTGGAGTTCCCTGATACAAAACACAATGATGTTCACATTCATATTCTAGCTTAGAATGTTTATTGTGCACTGAACAAATGCAGGGAGGAGGAGAGGTTTGTCATTGCCAAGTAAGCATGATAACTCAATGCAATAACTAAATCCAACCTTAATGTTTAAAGGCAGTGTACCTCTGTACACCTGTTGTTAGGGAACTATAGGTAGGCTGTTGACTTGCTAGAATTATCTGACTGATCACTGTAGAAAGTAGAACTAGTTACATTTCTGGTCTGATCCTACAGGGCTTTTCTGTGGTTCTGATCAGTGATGGTACTGATACATAGTAGATCTATGTACTGTGAGACAGACAGACAGACAGATAGAAAAACTTCATTGCAAGAGGGGATCTACTTCTGAATTCCAGATGTACTCAGATAGGGAAGGCTGTTGCCTCCATGCCCAACATGTGGATTTTTGCAGAAGAATCTAGTTGACAACTGTAGGAAACAGGATGCTAAACTAGCTGGAAGCATAGCATTTGTTTAATGGAACAATCATCGTATGATTGTTTAATGGAACCTCCACATGCAGAAGCAGTCTCTCTTAACACCAGACACAGTATATAAAAAGTTCAAGCAAAATCTGTTGCCTTCATGTCCTGTTTGTAGCTGTTCCAAAGTATGCAGTCAGCCAGCATGGAAAGTTGGATGCCAGAAAGTAGGATGTGGACTTTTTTTATCCAGCAGATTTCCATTTGCATTTATAACTGCTGCCCACCTGTTCCTTTTAAGCCATCTTTTACTTTTAAGACAACAGTTGGGTGTACACTATAATGAGGGTGTGCACTATTGTGTGAATCCATCCTACGTTATGAGCGAGCACCCACAAACTCCTGTGTTTTTTTCATGCTCCAAACATTGGCAAGGGAGAAAGCCTCATGCAGCGTATTGTGTTGGAAACCAAACATCTGGTCTAGACGTTTTAATTTCCTCCTGGACATTCCTCTCTTGTTCTCCTTCCTCCCCCTTCTTCAGATTTGTCACCATCACACACACACCCAGTATTATATTATATTCACCCAGCAGTTTCACCGCCGGGCCCAACCATGTTCCGGGCCGATTGGTATTATGCATTATAATCTGTGTGGCTATGCTCAGTGACTATTGCTTTGCGTGTTTTCTGAAAACCCAGGCGGGTCTGAGAGAAGCGCTTGTGGGATTGGCAGAGTTAGGAGCTGTCCCAGTGACCTAGATCTGTCATGGTAGGGGGCTGGGGAACAGAGCGGAATCCAAAACTCAGAAAAGGCCGGCAAGAACGGGAGAAGGGAAGGGGAGAGGAGGAGGCAGAAATCGCTTCAACAGCAGTTTTATTTACACTAGAGTTGGCAGCTAGGAATGCATGGCAAAGTTAATACAGGGTAGTCTCCAGCCCCATCTGATGTGCATGTTTCCAGATGATTATATATATATATTTAATGATTGTAAGCTGCTTTGGGGAACCCATGTGGCTGAAAAGTCAGCATTGTTGATAGTGGTTCAAAGATGTGCAGCCCAACCTTGCACATTTTCCTTTGGAAGAAAGTCTTGCTGTGTTTGACCAGCATTATTCCCAGATAAGTTTCCCCAACAGGCTGGTAGCCCAAGCACATGCACTGAATCTCATCAGGATGCCATGGGTTTGAATCTAGCATCTGCCACAAACTTGTTAGGTTGTCATAAGCAAGTCACTCAGCTTCCACTCATCTGCAATGCAATGATTGTGGCCCATGTAACTGGCATGACTTCCAAGGCAATTTTCTCCTATGTGAGAATGAAATAAATATGTATTCTTTCCCTGTTTCCTTGCCTCCATCTTATCAATTTTTATTTTGTTTTTCACGTTTATATACCATCCCCACCACCTCCAAGGATTTCAGAGTGGCACATATGGTTCCTCCCCATCTTTTGCCTTAAAACATCCCTGTGAGGTAGGCCAAACCAAAAAGATAGTGACTTGTGAATGGTGACCCAGGAAGCCTGAGAAAACCATGAACATTAGAGCACAATCCAAAAGTGCACTTGGGTTACCCTGTCTATCACTGGGCTGACCCAACTGCAATATGGGCCACCCTAGTTATTCTGGAAAAGGCTTGGGGCAGCCTAAGGCAACATAGGCTGCCCCAAGACAGGTGGGCCTGGGATACCCTAGCTGGGGCAGCCTGGGCAGTTCAGGAGAGGCATGTCGAGGACATGTTTAGCATTGCCTAGGGCAGAGCAGTTACTCTGTAACCAGAGCCTGTTTCCAGGGCAGAAATGCCCTCTTCAAGCTCCTCAAAGTTATTCCACCTCAGGAGCAGATACAACAATGAGTAGACCCATAAGGTCCATGATAAGGCAGAGTAACAATAGCAGTGTTGAACAAAAATCTGGGTTCTTGTCCAGCCTAGGTGCAACCCTGCCTCTTAACGTCAGGATATGGCACAACTACGGCCTTATTGAGCAGGCCACTCCAATAAGCCCCTTGTATTCACTGTAGTCTGTACTGGCGGTTTCGTCAGGGACTCCTTCTAAGGCAAGTACCACAGCTGTTCCTTGTTCAGTGTGATCTGAGGGGGGTCTCCTCAGGAGCAAACCCTCCCTACTTTCTTGGTGTCACTGACTTGGTGCCTACTGAACATGCTCTGGAGCAGCTCGGGCAGCCCAGGCTTCCTGACTCTATGGATGCAGCATAACTTTCTGCTCTGGATTCAGAATAGTTGGGGCAGCCCTGCTAGGGCACTCCTCACTGCCCTAACGCTGGATTGTGCCCTTAGTCTCCCGGGTCTGTACCAAACCCTCTATTACACTGTCTGTTTTTGTTGCCCTCTGTGTGTCAAAGAAAATTGCAGGCCAGGATATGTCCTCTTGTACTTTGTACAGTGCTATGCACCATGATGCTGTTATATTTAATAACCGCAATAAGCTGTTGGTAGTAGAATTTATATGATGACGTCAATGTACATTAAACTACTGAGTGTCCAGTATAGCTTTAAAGGTTAAAAGATGTATTTTGGCATTAGCACTCATCAGACTCATCTGGCTTTATCATGAAATCTTGTGCCACATTAAGTACCATAGCCTTTCAGGTGGCATGCGTGTGTGTGTGTGTGTGTGTGTACATTGAAGAATAGCACAAAGCTGAGTTATGAGACAAGGGATCTAAGTAGTCTCAGGACTGGTGACTAAAGGTGCAGTAGACTAGTGAGCAGTAGTGAGAGTAGGCTAAGGTTGCAAACCTAAAGACACTTTCCTGGGAGTAAGACCTATTGAACACAATGGGGCTTACTTTTGAGTAGTCATGATTAGGATTGTGCTATAAGTGAGTGTAAAAGGTGGCTTCCAACTCAGGGATTTGGGGTTTATTGTCCACCTGTCAGAAAAGTCCATCTGAGATCTGACAGGAGCAAAACCTTATTTTGTTTTTTGCATACATGAGGTCTCGAAACTTGATTTTTTTAAAAATCAAGTTATTGGGATCATGAGCCCGACATTTCCTGCAATGAGAGTTTGACGCTGCAGTGCTCTACAGCCATTCCTCTGCACCTTGCCTTGACTAGATGGAAGATAATAAATTATGCCGAAACAAGTAATTAGGTGCAGATTTGCCAAATTACAATTTTGGCTAATTATAGTATTTTCTGAGTACAGAATTTAAACATTCATTTTATGTGTCACACAAAGCCCTGGTGAAGATGATCTTATGGCAGACTCTCCCCTCACACATAGGTGTGCGCGCACACAGGCGCATGCACGCACACATTCCTTGTGGCTGTTGTTAGCTGACTACGCCCATCTTTTCATTCCTTCCTCTTACGTAACAGAGCATGTCACACGCCCTTGTGTGTACCTTCTGAGGACTTATTTTCTTTGGTTTGCTTGTTTTGTTCTTTTCCCTGCTGGGAACTTGTTTTTTTTTTTGCCAGCTTCCTATGTTGTGCTGTAGTTTCTCTCCTCACCCCTGCACAATTACAATTACTGTAAAGCAGCGTCCAATGCGCATTGCTGTTTCCGCATAAAACTCTTGTGTGTGGCAGAGGATTCTGGGAGGGATTTTTCTAAATGTATGGCTGCCTTCTTCTCACTCATTTGTCCCACCTCTTCTGAGGTTAATGGGCCAGAGACACATGGCAGTAAACGCATCGACTTCTGCTTATGCTCCTCCTCTTTGCTATTGTTGCTACGCCATGAGGCATAGAGAGAGAGCACACATAAGGTGACAGTGAGGAGGAGTAGTAAACAGCTGCCATGGGCCATGCCATGGCTGCCATGGTATGCTAAGTACTACATGCCACCACCGGTGGCTCCTCAGGTGAAGGGGATGCCTCTCCCTTTCCCCTGGATAAGGAAAGTAGCCCCACAGTAGGGCTACTTGAGTCGGCAGCAACCTTTGCATTGCCATAGATTCAGGAGTCTCCGTGTTAGGCCACGAGGCTCAGGATCCAGCAGAACTGAGCCCCACCAGTCGAGCCCTTCTATGACCCCACTCCGTCCCCCAGCAACACTCCTTCCCCATTCTCTCACCCATCTCTCCCACCTGGCATGCCTCCTCCTCAGACCCCATTTCCCCACTTACCTCTCTGCTGCCCCGTGATTCAGGCAATCACCAAGTTGGTTGCCAACACCGAGCACCAGCACTTCACCAGGACTTAGCTAATTCTGACACTGGACTGGTGCTGGGACCCCTAAACATGCTTTACTGAACATTTGCAATACCCACTGCCATGGATCACTGATGGAACAAGCTCAGGATTGGGCTCTTTATCTGTTAATCCAGTTTGGAAACCAGTTTAGAGGTGTAGTATAGACATATGCACTGCTGCTGCTTCATTATTAGTCCTAGGCGTAGATGGCATTGAAACTCGAAGCAATAATTCCTGAAAGTTCCTCCCACCAGTTTATGTACTGGTTTTTTTCCAATGATTTTAAAACTGAGAGCCAGGATGGTGTGGTTAGGAAGCTGGAATGAAGCTTGGAGGATCCAGCTTCAAATCATGAAGCTTCCTGGGTGACCCTGAGTCAGTCACTAATTCTCAGCATCACTAACCTCACAGGGTTGTTGTGAGGACCGCAGGAGATGAGGTAGTAAAATGCTTTGTAAACTGCTTTGGTTGGCATGGGAAAGTGAAAGGTGGGATATGTATGTATGATGTATGTGTGTATGTATATATGTATGTATGTATGTATGTATGTGTAAGTAAGTAAGTAAGTAAGTAAGTAAGTAAGTAAGTAAGTAAATAAATAAATAAATAAATAAATAAATAAATAAGAATATTACAAATGGGTCTCTCCTGCTATCTCATATATCCAAGAGGTATATTAGAAAGATTACTTTCAACGGGTGGAACAGCGAGTCTTGCTCAGCTATTGGACAACTGGTCCAGTCCAGAAGCTTATTAGCCAGATATGGACCATTTCCAACAATACCTTCTTTACACAGAACTGTCCTGATTTTGTGCCTGTGTTTAAATGTTGCCTTATTGCTAGATTTGTCCTTCAAGATGCAGCTCCCTTCTAGGGTGCTCTACAAGATAAATGTCTTCTTTGTAACACATATGCACACATTGATCATCAGTGCATCGTTCGGTGCACAGCCTGCTCATTCACACACTGCAGCTGCTGAGTCTATTTTGAAGCTACCTTCAGGTAGGATAATTATGTTTTGCCGTCCAGGAACGCTCAGGCTATAAGAAATGCGTTCATCTTGAAGGGCCTGTAGTGCATTGACGTGGATGTTTTTTCCAAGCAAAGCAGAGCCTTTGTAGTGTGCAATGAGGCTTATAGCTTGAGGGACTATAGCTTAATGGGAGACCCTATCTAAGCAGTAGATCCCAACTTCTCTCCCTGACAGCATCTATAGTTAAGACTCAGCAAAATAGGTCTGAAACCCTGAAAAGCTGCTCATGTGTCGACCACAGAGAGATAAATGGTCAGGAACTGATTTGGTAGAAAGTATTTCCTAATGGTTTTGGAAGTACAGTATGTCCCTATTTGCACCTGTGAAAGGTAAAAGACGAAACAAAATGAATGATTTGTAGGGGGCTGTGTTCATTGGATCAGGACAATTCTGGTGTTGTTGGATTCCTCTCCATGCCCTTTCTAATGGACCATGGGACGTTTGCCTACTTGTGGGTAAAATCACAATTAGGGTCACTTTCACTTTCCATAGGGTTCAATGCATATTTTTTAGTTTTTTTGTAATACTGTAACTTTTGATAGGAATGTGCTAAATTAAAGCAGATTTTTGTATTGGATTCTGTTCTTCAAAACGAATCCAATGGTATGTGACATACCCTACAATCCAGAGTAACTACGTGAGCACGTAAGAGACATTACATGCACCCATCGTTACTGTACCACCTAGTGAAAACCTATGGGAAATTCATATTGCAATCCAGAGTAAATTGTTCTTACACCTGAGCAAGGACTCCCCATAGTTTGGATTTAACCCATAATAGGGTTTTCCACACTATTGTGAAGTTGCTTTTTTTGGGTCCCCCAGTGTGCGTCATCCCCCAGACACGTCAACCTGTGCAGGCCGCACCCCCTAGCAATGTCTCTGGTCTTCTAAAAATATAAAATAATCTACAATTTGTTGAAGATTTCTTAGAATGAAAGGAACCATAATTGCAAGACCACAGTTGAAGTTTCTTTTGCAGTAGTGGCTGATGCTACAACTTAAGAAGACTGTTGCCATAGATCTTCCTGGCAGGTACTTTAACCTGCCATTGGTTTGTGGTTCTGTTTTCAGCCTTCCAAGCACACATTTGGGCCAGGAGCCTTTTACCTGTAGCACTGGGTTCCTCTCAAATCTTGCTACAGATTTCCAGCGGAAATGGGGATGTATATTTTTGGAAGCTTTAAAAAAAACTCTTCATAGAAGAAAACTGCAATCTGTACACTAAATCTGTACTGCCATTGCATGGGACTGAGCCACTGGTGGAAATGGCCAGCAGCTCCATGCATGTGCCTGACTTGCTCAGGCATTCCACTGGCCCAGGTGAGGTGGCAGAGGGGGCTTCTCAGAGGAGTTTCAGGAGAAAACTGGAGGTTGTGGATCTCAGCAGGAAAGGTGGATGCTGGATCCTATCCTCAATTTTTTCTACCTACTCAACCACATTCCTCTCCTCATACTCTTCTTAGGCCCAACAACAGACAATTAGGGAACCTACCAGGAAATAAATTTTTAAAAGTCTTTTTACTGACCACATTTGTGCCATGCAAGACATGCTCTGTTATGTCATGCTTGTGTTACATATATCATAGTCCTGGAAATCCTTGATTTCTGAAAATGGCAAGGGATGTTAGTGTATAATACCTTTTTTTAAAGGTAGGCATAGGGTTGGGCAAAGTGTTACACAGATTCAAATTTCTAAAAATTGTATTCAGCCACCATTGTGGCTTCTGAGAAGTCTGCAGGCATTGCTGCACTGCCTAAGGTACTAGAAATTTGATTTATTCAAAGTGAACATGGAGGTTTTCAGCAAGACAAATTCTGCACTTGGTAGCACAGTTTTCTTTTCCATAGGATGGTGGCATACTACACTCAGCCCTTCCGATAAATTCTTCCATGACTGGACTCTTGGTATCTTGGGGGATAGCTTCATGCCACTAGGCTTCTCGTCATTCAGTGACTCATACCAAATTTATTTACAGTTTCCATTGAATACCCTTCTGGCAGAAATCACCACTTTCCCAATTCACCATAGCTCAGTTTTTGTACCACAAATGGACTAGCTGGAAAAACATCTTGTTTAACATTAGGGGCATATAAGAGTCGCTATTATATATAAATCTCAGTGGCCCCATTAAGGATCTCTGCCTGATGCTGGTGGCTGGTTATGTGCCGCCTGGTGCCTTAGCATTTATGTGCAAACATTTGTGCATCTGCAGTCATTGTACAGGCAAGGGATCTGGGTTACAATGTGACTCTAGTGTGTAGGTTGTGTAAATTTGAACAGTTAGAGCATATGTGCTACAATCAGGTACAAAGTCCTGGAATAAGAGTTAGCCCTAGGGTGCAATCCTAAGCATGTCTACTCAGAGGTAAGTCCTATTCTGTTCTATGAGACTTACTCTTAGGAAAGTGTCTTTAGGATTGCAGCCTTAGTATGGAAGTACCATTATAATAAGCAATGAGGAGGAGCTATGTTTTCTGAATGTTGTCAAACAAGGTGAAGCACAGGGCTTAATATCTTTTTAAAAATTGGTGCTGGAGCTCATATGAGTCTTTGATTCAAGTATGGGACAAGACTGCACTTGCTCAGTGGTGTGGGAAAAGCCATGCTCCAAGAATGGAGCATGGAGAAAACATTGCCGTGCTCAGAAACTCTGGCATCTATAGTGTTTATAACTGTCTCTTCAAGAAAGGGCAAGGCCAAAAATGGGTGGGAATGTGGGACAGGCTGCAATACTATACACATTTTCTTGGGAGTAAGCTCCATTTAAGCCAATGGGATTTACTTCTAAGTAGACCTGTATAGGATTGCACTGTTTGTGGATGGTGTGAAAAGAGGCACAATGGTCCTGTGAGCCCAATGGTGTGCAAGAAGAATGTTTATGGCTACTTCTAGCACTGTTCTTCCTCACCCACCCAATGCCACCCCTTGAGAATTGCCCTTGTGAACCCCTCTTGGTGCTCTACCTGTGACGAGACAGGAACTGTGACATTAATTAACTGCTATTTCCTTCCCCTCCCTGGTGGTGCCCTCTTTCTGCAGCATTGATTGCAAAGCAATATGGACCAGGGACCTATTTTTCCCAAGATTCCAGCTGGCTAATGATGTCCATGCCCATGAACCATTTCCATGCTGCAGTAGATCAGAAAGGGCTGTTCATCTCTCCCTTGGTGCTCCCAGGCAGAGTCTTCACAGTGATTTCCTAATGAACCTAAAATGAAGTAACGGATTCCAATCCTGGATTCTGATGAGGTAGTTGTTTCCAAAGCATGCGCCTCCAAAGTTGGCTTGAGAAAAACTGAAAAGTGACATGAGTAATAATGTTAATTCCAAAATGAAATTCATTTGTGAGGTTTCTTGATTTCTTTCCCCTTCGGCTTCCTTTGAAGGCACTTAATTCAGCAGCTTGGCACCGTCGGTTTTCTTATGATCCACTCTTTCAACATCTTTCATTTATATCCAGATCTTATTTATTCAACGCATATTCTGCTCTTTCAATTTCTCTGCTGTTCTAAAATCCAAAAAATTGCCCTCCCCCATGTTGTAGCTCCTGGTCTAATCCAATTCCTGAAGGAGTTAATGAGAATCCATTTGCAGAAATCTTTGTGCGGCAGCAGGAATTTGCAAGATAAATGGGCATTCGCAATTTGCTAAGTAAAAAACCATTGGAAACAACATCTATAAGCTAAAAAAAATGGGTTCCACTTTTCAACAGTTTTCACTTTTGGATGGTGCTTTGATCCCTAATTCATCCAGTAAGTGGGGACTGCTTGTTCCTTCTTCCAAGGAGACAATGAAGTTAGCCTCAGTGTACAAGCTTTGATGCTTGAATTTGCTTGAAGGATTGTGTTTCCTATTTACACTTTGTTAATAAATTCAGTCATTTTAATTGTTAATTAAAAATTTGCAACACACACCCACTTTTACTATGCTCTAAAAAGAAATACTTTTCAGGCTTCAACATGAGAAGCATTCAACATTCTCTGGGCTAGTGGTTCTTGACCATTTCAACCTGGGATCCCCTTCTGAGAATGACACTCTGTCTGAGATCCCACAGAAAGGATGTCATCAACCTGGGAGTGATGCCATGGATGAAAGTGCTGTTAAACAGGAAGTGACAGCTCTGTGATGCCAAAGTTCCTCCATGTTTACTTGGAAGTAAGTTCCATTTTGTTCAGTGAGATTTACTCCCAGGAAAGCATGGATTGCAGCCTATTCCACTGCCAGATTCCAAGATGGCTTTGCCCAGCTTTTTGCAAACCCTTGAAATGAAGTTGCAATCCCCCAAGGAGGTCCCTACCCCTACTTTGAGAACCACTGCTCTGGGCTGACTCATCTTTCCATCCTTCCTTAAGATCAAAGTATCTCTCTGATGCTGCAATCCTAACCTCCAGTTAAGCCGGCATAAGTCCTGTGCTGACCTGGGGGTGTCACAAAAATGCTGTAAGGCACTTCTGCCCCATTCCTGGGGCATATGCTGACCTCCCCACACCACCATGGAAAGATATGCCATGTGAGTTAAGCTTGCCTAAATTTGTTATGATAGCACCCTGACAGTCCATCCCTATACTCACGGTGTGTGCCGTGAGTGGTCCACAGGTGTGCCATGAGAGACTGGATGATGTATGTATGTATGTATGTATGTATGTAAGTATGTATGTATGTATGTGTGTGTTTGTTTGTTTGTTTGTTTAACATAATTTATTAATAAGGTTATTGAGGAATTGAACCCCCCCCCCCCACCAAAAGCACGGTGTCCAAAGATCGATGGTATGCCTTGACAATTTTGGCACCTGGTTGGTGTGCCATTAGATGAAAAAAGTTGAAAATCACTGAGATGATGAGACCTCCACAAATAACCCCATACCATATGAAGCTTCATATGGTATGGGGCAAAGTGGCGACAGCCATTTTGCCACTGCTGCATCGATGGGGGAGTTGGAACGGGTAGGATAGGGCTGTGAATTAGCCCAACATTGGAGGTGCCCTGCTGGTGGTCACCCTTGTAGGCCAAAATGGCTGAAAGTCATGCATCCACCATCTTGAATCTTTTGCATTTCCACCTAGGCCCTCTTCCTCCCTCACTGATCGAAACCATGCTAAGGTAGCAAAACTATGGAGTGTGCCATAATGACGTTCTCTGGGGGTGATATGAGAGGTTGCTTAGTCATAAGCCTTACACCCTCCTTCATGTAGAGCAATATCAAAGGAATGTCGTGGATTTATTTGGTTGGCGTGGGGCTCAGTGGGAGGGGGGAGATGAGTCGAGGTACGGGGATGAGAATGAGTTGGCAGGAACGCCCTTTGCTGCTTCTGCTGGCTCCAGAGGAATGTGGCTCGGCTGCCACAGCCGGTGCCAAAGCGATGCCTGGGTGAGGGCGTTGCCTACTCTGCCGAAACTTTTTGGGCGTTGCCAGCAGCGAGCTGCAGCTCATCGCTTGGCATTTTAGGAAACTGGAAGGTGGATCTGCCAAGCCTGCCTGGTTGTCAAGAGAAACAAAAACGAGATCTTCACATATTATTCGTGGCACTGTTTTTTCCCCTATAAATAAAGGTGGGGGTACTTACCATGAAGTAATCATAATCATATCTATTTCGGGGCCACAGAGGTGCCGGTACTCACATCTGCCGTATTGGTGAGTACCCCCTCACTCACAGTACCCCCTCACTCAGCACCTCACACTATTCCATACTGGTGAGGTCCCCCTCAAAGAGAACCCCGGTTGGTGGGCAGCTGGTGGTAGCTTCAGCAACTGGGCTATATCCATAGCTTGGGAGTAGAGCAAAAAGTCCCAAAGGAAGCCTACAAGCAGGGCAGTGAAACAATACAGAAGGTCAAAGCTTTAGCCCCCAGCGGTTCCAGGTGAGAAGGACCTCAGGTATTGAATTAACCAAACTGCTGATTAGAATGGGCAATATTGGTTAACTGACAGTTAAGAATAGGGGTCTCTAAATCTTTTGACAGGAAGGCCACATCATCTTTGCTATACTGTGTGAGGGACAGGAAGAAATAAAATAATTTATACTTCAAATTTTGATAAATGTATATAAATGAATATATTAGTGATGGAGTTTGTGAATGAATGAATTCAAATCAGTTCATAAACGCTTTCCAACACACACAGAGAGGATGATCTTCAAACCAGTTCATAAGCACTTTTGTACACAGAGAGAGGAGGTGTGTGTTACCTTCCCAAGCCTTCAAAATACCCAAGGTATGGAGAGATCAGAGCTTCCCAAGCCCTCTAATCCTCTATTCACAAATTCCATCACTAATATATTCATTTATGTAAATCTGAAATTTAAATCTGTTCTTTTTTTCTTCCAGCCTCCAACACAATATCATTGACTGATTGATTGTTGATTGATTGATTGAATTAGCTCTTCCCTTGTTTGAATGTTGCCTCTGTCAGTAATTCACTAGGGTGTTTTAGGCAAGCTGCTCCCATTCACCCTCTTCCATACCTCTAATACGGGGATAATACATAACTATTCTACAGGTTCTATAGGTCTGGGACCCACCAGTGGGTCAACACCCAATTTTTGGTGATTCTTGAAACTGTTAAGGCCTGATTAGGTTATATGCATCAAGGATTAAACAGGTTGCTATTCTGGTGTGGTGGAACCAGATGGACCATATGTCCTCCTTTTCCAGGACATGTTAGCCTTCCAGGATTTTAGCCTTGTGTCTGGAAAAAAATTCCAGAGTTCTCTTTTTCCTTGTAAGTGGGCAGCATATAGTTGCAATCCTATCCACACTTACCTGGGAGTAAGACCCACTGACTATTATGGGACTGTACATGTCTGACATGTCTGAGTAGACATGTATAGGATTGGGCTCCACAGACATTCCCTACTTATTGGACAGGTTAGGGACTGGAGCAGCGTCTAAAAGTGAAAATCAATGAAAAGTGAAACCTAGTGTTTTTCAGCTTGCAAATACAAAATGGCCACCCCAAAAAATCAAAAATATAAATATCACTTGCAAAAGCCTCGGCCTCCAATCCAGAATAACTACAGGAAGACATAAGAGGCACTTACTCTGTATTTCTCTATGCATTTCCCATAGTTTCCCATGGGTGGAACCGTAATTATGTCAGTGTAAAAGGTACCGTACTCTGGATTGTAGCCTTTATAACACATATTTAACACACAGCCAAAATACATAACAAATTACAGTGAAATGAATGAAGGCATGTGTGGACAAGGAATTATCTTATGTCACATGCAAATCAACATTAGGGAAGATAATTTTAGCATTTAGAACAGCTGAAAGAGGTTGAAAGAGTGGCGCATATGTTGAATGAGTGAGTTCTGGGTATAATTGAAAGACTTTGAATGAGTGGAACCATCAGAAAACAAATTGTCAGAAAGTGGGGGATGTCTGAATCACAGGTGGGCCCAGGCCGGTTTGGGCCGGATCAAACTCCTTAGGACACGACTGCGCGTGCACCAACCTTGGCGCACGCGCAGTACGCCAGAGTTGGGGCCGCCCCTCACCCCGCCCCTCTCCCCGCCCACCCGCAGCGCAGCCTCCTGGCCCGACCCTGACCTGGCCCCACCCCCTGACCCCCACCTGGCCCGCCTACTTCCGACGAACCGGTTGTTAGGCCGGGCCAGGCCCACCCCTGGTCTGAATATATAGTATATGTAATAGTTTCAAATTTAATAATAACTTAATGCTTAATGTTCAAATTAAGCACATGAAAGTGATGATAGATGGATAGATGGGTAGATAGATAGATAGGTAGGTAGGTAGGTAGATAGGTAGATAGGTAGATAGATTGATTGATTGATTGATTGATTGATTGATTGATTGATTGATTGATTGATTGGCATGTCTAAATCAGGCAGCAGCCTCTAAGAAAGCAATTTTCAACCACTGTGCCACAACACACTGGTGTGTCTCCAGGCATGCTGCAGGAGTATGGGAAAGGGTCACTAATGGGAAAGGGTCACCACTGAAGGATGTGAACCCCCCAGTCAGCAGTGGTTTGTTTTGTCAACTGTCAAAAAACTGATGGTGCCCCTTGACAATCTTAGCCCCTTCTCAACAAGACGTAAGATGAAAAAGGTTGAAAATCACTGCCGTAGGGCCTCTAAAATGTTTGCCAATCATTGAACAATACAATAGTAGGAGCTGCAGGAATGCTTTTAATAGATGCTATTATTTAGTAAATGCTATTAATAGATGGAAAAGTGGTCGGACTTGGAATATATCAGCTTAAACAGGGTGCCAAAGTGGATAAAACGAAATGGATGTGCTCTGATTTGGAATAAGACAATTCCTGGTACCGGTATGCTGCAGTGTTTATAGCTATTTCATAATAAGTGCACCCTGATACGTTTGGTAATTAAACCCTTCTGCTAACATAAAAGGAGACAAGCTAGTCCAGTATCCTGTTTCCAACAGTGGACAGTCAGGTGCCTTCAGGGAAGTCCACAAGCAAGGCAGGAAGGCTGTAAATCTCCTTTGCTCTTTCATCTTTGTACTTGGTCTTCAGAGGTAGACTGTTCCTGAACATGGAGTTCTCTTCCTATTAATAGGCAGACATAAATCTATCTAAACTCTTGCTTAGTAATTTAAGAGCTAGCAGCTATGATCATGTCTTACAGTTGTGAATTCTGTATAATAGCCTGAACTGGGAGGAAAGGTCCATAGTCCAGTTTGTTATATATAGCGGTATACAGTAGTGCCTCACATAACAAGTTCAATTCATTCCGGAAGCATGCTTGTTATGTGAAGCACTCTTTATGTAAAGCAAATTTTCCCATAGGAAATAGTGGAAACTCAGACGATTGGTTCCATAACTCAAAAAACATTCATATAAAAATATTAACTGAATGTAAAAATGATGACAAAACACTGTAACTTAAGTCTACTTAGGCTGCAATCCTAAAGACACTTTCCTGGGAGTAAGCCCCATTTAACACAATGGGGCTTACTTTTGGGTAGACATGGTTAGGAGGCTGTAGTCAAAGACACTTTCCTGGGAGGCTTACCTGGGCTTCTGCTGGAGGTTCAAGGTAGCTAGTGGGGGCAGTTAGGGGCAGCTGCCTCTGGCGCCCCCAGGCAACTGCCCCCAAGTTGGGAGCAGTTAGAGACAGCAACGCTGGCTGGCAGCCCTTTTAAACAGCTTCCACGTGGAGCATCAGGGCTGCATAGCGCATGTGCCCATTAGGCGTCAGAGGGGTTTGTTACATGAAGCAGATTTGTTATGTGAAGCAGGATTTCTTGGAAATTTAGACTTGTTATGTGGAACATACTTTATGTGAGGCACTTGTTATGAGACGTACCACTGTATATATAACTTCTGTTATTTGCTTTCCCAACATTACTGATCAGTACTCAAATGTAGACTGCATCTGTATAGGGAGGCTCTATTTAGCTCTAGAAGCGAAACCTATTTTTCTTTGAAACCCTCCAAAAAGTTCCTTAAGTTGTAACATAGGATCTCGCTTGCCAACTATGCAAACTGAATTAAGCACTATAAATGGCATCTCTTGGCTGCCAAGGGGTTAAAGATATTACACAAGCACATTTTTAAGTTATATTAAAGACAGAAAGTGTGTCACTAGGACAGAATGACTTCACAAGCTTGGCACAAGCTTGACAGACAGGCCTAGTGGCCAACAGCACCTGCCCCTGAGTCAACAACCCGACCCGGCAGCCCAATGGGCAAGTATGGCTGGGGTGGATCTCCTCCCTCTGGATCCCGCTTGTACGTCAGTGATATGTTTAGCAGATGGTGGTTATATAACCCAGTGAGATTTCAGGCCCTGTGTGCCAACAATAACAACAACAATGAGCTTTGGAGGGAAGTTGGGCAAGCGATGTTTAAAAGCGGGAGGGGAACTGCATGCCTTAATGGTAATTGCCTGCCATCTCGTCTTCTCTTGGTCTGCTGCAATCACTTTTCAATTTCTTGTAGGAGGCAGGAAGAGAGAGAGAAAAAACACAGAAGGGGAAAAAGTTTGAAGGAAAAAATTGGCAAGATGACCTACTAACTAGCAAAATTGTTCCACAAACTACTCACGCAATCATGCTTTTTGATAATTCTGGGTCAGTTAATGCCAGTCCTTGACAGTCTGCGGCTCTCTTGATGCGACCAAGGCATGGAACTCACTGGGAGGCTATGCCAACAGAGAGGAGCAGTTGGATTCTTGTTGACTGGGATTCACAAGGGGCAGCACGACTACATCCCATAAATACCCCCTCTACATCCACCCTCTTAACTTTGTCTTGTGGCCTCTACTGACTCGTAACTGATGGTTGATTTTCACTTGTTGAGAATCCCTTCGTGGAGAAGTGAAGGGCATTTTAGGGGCATTATGATCTAGTGCAAAGGAGTAATACGGTATAATGGTTAGAGCAGCAATTTTGAACCATTGTATAGCAGCACATTTGGTGTGCCATGAAACATTTGGGAGAGGGCCATTTGTTAGTCGGGCCATTTGGGGGTATACGTGACCCCCACTAGCAGTGTAGTGTGCCTTGTCAATTGTGTTTAAAAAAGTGATGGCATGCCATAACATTTGTAGAGTGCTATGAGATGAAATGGGTTGAAAATTGTTGGGTTAGCGCATAACATTAGGCCTGGGGAGAATTCCTGCTCAGCCATGAAAATTGCTGGGTGATTTGGGGTGAATTTATGTTCTCTTACCCTAACCTACTTTGCAGGGTTGTTGTGAGAATATATGGGGAAGTACTCTGAATATTTCTTGAGCTCCTTTGAGAAAGGATGAGCTTTAACTACGAGTAATACTAACCACAAGATACCTGATTTTGAATATTGCTCAGATTCACTAGGTGAGGCAAGTTTTCCTTCTGCCTTCAGTCTTAGTTCCTCCAACTGCCAAAAGGAGATACCACGTCGCTATCTGGCTGAGTGTTTATAATGCAGACATATAGAGTATCATAAAATTCATTCTGCAACAGCCTCTGTTGTAGAGGGGCCCTGGACTAGATGAATTTTTTTAGCTTAATCTACTACTCAAGATCTCTGGGAGAGTAAATTGCCTTTCTGAACTCCTCAAAAGAAAGGCAGGGATGTGTCACAAGTAGATTAATCTGTTGATATGCTATCGAAATTATGAGTAATGACCTTGGAACACAGGTTGGGGTTAGTTTGTTTGATGGGATTAATGTGTATTGACTATTAGCCATGCTAGTTTGTTGGAACCTCCACGTTCCAACACAGTCTGACTCAAAATATTAATTTCTGGGGACAAACAACAAGGCAGTTGTTTTATTGACGTGCTAGTGGACTTCTCAAAGGTATCTGTCTGAGTCTGTAGGAAACAGAAAGCCATGCTTACAACTCAATTCTACTGAACTTTCCAGTACTGATGAGGTTTTGTCGCCCCGTTAGGCTGGCCTAAGCCCCATCAAAAGTGCTGTGTCTAGGCTGGCCTAAGCCCCATCACAAGTCCTGTGTTATCCTGGGGGTGTCACAAAAGTGCTATACTGCCGTTCTGTGTCACTCCTGGGGAAGAGTTAGGCCAGTGCACAGACATGTGCTTGCCACAGGAACGAGAAGGCCAATGAGTTGTGCCGGCCGAGGTTAGGATTGCACCTATAGTCGATTTCTATGGGTTTGGATGGCTTTTCACCTCCGCCACTACCTAAACTGCACAGCATTCTCTATAATGTATGGAATGGTTAAAGGTCAGGGATTCCACCCCTGGTCTAAGTTTTATCTCAAATGTATTTATTTAAATTTTTTTAAAAAAAATTATTTCCGATCCCCACCACTGTGCCAGATATTTGATGCAGCCCTCTGTCTAAAAGGGTTTTTATTTATTTTTATTATAATTTGCCTTGAGTGCATTAAATTTTGGGAATGGCAGGATATAAATCCTTTAAATCAGGGGTAGTCAAGTATTTCAGCCCAGGACCCCCTTCTGAGAACAGCAATGTCAGGGACCATTTTGTACTGATTATATATCCAGGTTTCCACTTTTGCAGTTAACACCAGCAGGGCCAGCCTAAGATTTCATGACGCCTGAGGGAGCAGCCACCCTCTACTCCTACTCTCCAAAGCGCTTGTTCAGCCCTCTCTTCCCCTCCATATTTCTTCTTTTTTTCCCCCTCTTTTCAATACAGGGAGTGAAAGAAGGAGGAACAGCGGAGGCAAGTAGATGGATAGATATGGGCACTCCTACCAGTCTGCTGCCTGAGGCAACCACTTCAATTGGCTTATGAATGGGCCAGACCTGAGCATAAAAGACTTGAAACCATAATCAGCAAAGTTCCTGTTTGCATATATTCACAATTTGGGAGGATATCACAACCAGGTTTTTGCTGCCTCAGTGTTACTGCCTATAAAGTGGGTGCAAGTCCTTTCAAACATCAATAAAAGAGGCTTCTCAAGACAAAAAGTGGAATGGTGTATTCTGCTAAGAAAAAATAACAGCCTCTAAAGTATCTCATAATGGAGAATTTTCCTCTGTAAAGAAGGAGGAAGTGAAGGAAATCATTTTTTAAAAATTTTCCTCTTGCATGAATC
Organism: Cryptoblepharus egeriae; assembly: GCA_030015325.1. Classification (NCBI taxonomy): domain Eukaryota; kingdom Metazoa; phylum Chordata; class Lepidosauria; order Squamata; family Scincidae; genus Cryptoblepharus; species Cryptoblepharus egeriae. Next base: position 651,333 of record JAREYC010000015.1, on the reverse strand, counting down.
ACTCATAACAACAACAACAACAACAACAACAGCAACAACAACATACGAAAGTCTCTCTTGCAAAGCTGAGGCTAGAATAATTATGGGCACAATCCAGAGTAACTACGGGAGAATGTAAGAGACATTACATGTTACCGTAGATACTGCACTACCTAGTGAAAACCTATGGGAAATTCATATTGCAATTCAGAGTAACTTGTTCTTACTCCGGAGCAAGGACTCCCCGTAGTTACTCTGGATTTCACCCAATTTCTTATAAAAATGTAATTCAGTGTAGACAGGGAACTGTTTCTTTAAATGTGCTGAAGAATCAGAGACACGTTAACTTGGAAAATAATTCCCAGAGGTTTTTTTAAAGCATTCTTAAATGCTTTTAAATTCCCAGAATAAGAAAAAACAAGTAAAAAATCCAACAGTAAAGCAATAATTAAAAAATTTAAAACAACCATTAATAGTTAAAATTAATGATTTAGACCTCAAGACCAAAGGTTCCCAAAATTTTCCAACTGGCGGGTCCTTTGACCTATAGGGCCATTGGCCATGCTTCTCATAGCTACAATCCTATACAGTGGTACGTCGCTTAACAAGTGCCTCGCTTAACCAGCGTTTCACATAACAAGCAAAAATTTCCAAGAAATCTTGCTTCACATAACAACTTACGCTTCACTTAACAAGCAAGCGCGCTATGGGCACGAGTGCTATGCAGCCCTGACACTCTGCATGGAGGCTCTTTAAAAGAGCTGCTGGCCAGCGCTGCTGCCCCTAACTGCCCCCAAGTGCCCCCACTAGCTACCTTGAACCTCCAGCAGCAGCCCAGGTAAGCCTAACAGGAACATGTCTTTGATTGCAGTCTCCGAACTATGTCTACTCAGAAGTAAGCCCCATTGTGTTAAATGGGGCTTACTCCCAGGAAAGTGTCTTTAGGATTGCACCCTAAGTAGACTTCATAGGATCATGCACATTGAATGCATGTTTTGAATTCAGTTCCAGTGTTGTCATCATTTTTACATCCAGTTAATATTTTTATATGAATGTTTTGGGGGTTGTGGAACCAATTGTCTGAGTTTCCATTATTTCCTATGGGAAAATCTGCTTCACTTAAAGAGCGTTTCACTTAAAGAGCATGCCTTCGGAACGAATTAAGCTCTTTATGTGAGGCACGACTGTATATTGTATATAGTGGTGGGATTTATGTGAGGATTTCTGCTCCCCTGGCTGATTTCTGACTTTCTGGCTCCCTGTTTGAGAATACTCTCCCTGACGTTCCTCAATTTATAGACAAATTATGCCTAGCCTAGGGCTTTTGGTGGCACAAGCGATTAAGTGTATACACTCTGCATGCAGTGTATGCAGCGCCGAGCACGATACCATAGTCTTTCAAGACTGACGGAGGCCTGCTATGCCTAGCTTCGAAGCTTCTAAAATCAGAAGGTAAAGATGCGAAAGGTAAGGGAGATGAGAGAGCCTTCTAGCCCCATAGATTTACCATAATCCTTTCTTAATGCCTTTGAAGTCAAGACCATTGCCATACCTTGTGGCAGTGAGTTCCAAAAGTGTGCTATTTGGCCCCACCACACCAGTGCTGGTTAGGACTGGACTGCTTGTTTTTTATATGTTTGTGTAGTACTGTGTGTTGTTTTGTCCAGTATGACCAGTCACTTTTGTTCAGTAACAACTGCCTTGTTTTAGCATTACAACAGAGAAGTCTTTCGCTGTCTCAATATTATTTACAGTTCATAAACCTCCATCAGATCCCTTTTCTTAATTATCATTTTCTTGTCTCAATTGCTCTATGCTAAAAAGGTCTCTGCCCCTCACCGCTTACTCATCCTGACCACATAGGCATTCTTTCTTTAGACGTCTCTCCCTCCAGATTTGGGGTCAGCTCCTCTTTGATGTTGGATTTCCGCAGAGTGGGATGATTTGACCTAGAGTGTTTTGGGACACAAAGAGGAAGAAAGAACTTTAAAAGGCAGGCCCAGGGAGCCCTGGATTGGAAGGAGTCCCAGTTAAATAATTCTTTCTGTGTTGCATAAACTTGCATCCCCAACAGGGAAGACTGAAGTGTGCCAGCTCTGTATTAGAGGATTTTGTCGTTCCATCTTTTCCCCCTTCATTTCCAAGAAACCAGTGCTGCAAGGTTTAATAGGAGCCGGCTCCAGCAGTTGGCAATTTTCCTCCAGCAATAGCGAGGGTTCCTTGCTAGATGGGGCAGCCTTTAAAGACACAAATGGAAGCGCAGGACTTTTACTACTACATGGTCAACAGAAACTTAGAATGTTGAATATGTATAGGCATTTTAAGATCAAGCAAGACATAAAGTGGAGTTCTGGGACTGGAAGTTCTCATATCTTTTTTTTCTGGGGTGCAAAATATGTGCTCCTAGCATAACAAGAGGGGGGTAAAATGGTAAGTACTGCAGGCACTGCAATGCTTTGTGTAATTGGCTTCGCCCACTCAGCATCAGAGCCATTCCAGCAGCAACAGCTTATTTATTTATTTATTTAGTTAGTTAGTTAGTTTTGTATTCCACCTTGCTCTCCGAAGCGCACCCAAGGTGGCTAACAATAAATAAAACAATAGCAATAAAATACAGCTAAAACAATAAAACACAATTAAAAAAGATATAAAAAACAACCAAACAGCTGTAAGACCAAATCAGGGATGGCTGAAAGACAGAATAAATACATTATGTGGCCTCAAATGCTTTTTTAAATAAAAAGGTCTATAGGCCCCGCCAGAAAATTAAAAAAGTTAAAATTAAAAGGCTGGTCTTAATACAAAGGGGAGGGCCACAATGCAGGTGCCACTGCCGAGAAGGTCCACCACCATTCCCCTAACCTCTCTCTTATTGAAAAGTGATAAATAAATATTAATAATACTAAAAAAGAGACTCTGTAGAATGGCAAGGTAAGATAAAACTGATGAAAACGATAGAAGGTTTCTCAATGTGGTTTCTCAATGTGGATATGGTCACAGCACAGGGAGTCAATGAAAAGAAGGACTGTAGCAAAAGAGCATATGCTTGCCACTTAAAAATCTTCGGTACCAGAGCTAATAAAGGCCCCCCCCCCTTGCTTGAATCCTGGGAATAACTGATGTTTGAGCTCAGTGGACCACTGATTTGACTCTATGTAGGACAGCTTTATATGTTCATCAGCTTTATATGTTCATCAGGGTTGAAAGGGTGGTGTGATAATGCAGGGATCATGATGTTAGGCATTCTGTTACATTTGGTAGTGGGTTGTGGTGAAGGTGCAGTTCTGGCAGTGGATGAGCAACCAAAATTCCCGTCACAACCAGAGTATGGCAGTAAATACCAGTTTGGCATGCGCAGATCTCCACTTCATGTCTCATTTGAACTTTAAATTGCTGATCTGCGTCATCCTGCAATTGTTCTCAGTGCTCTTAGTCACTGGGTGAAATCGTCACAAACCAAAAAAATGGTGCCACCACAGAGCAGGGCCTGCCCTTTTGACAGGCAGAGTCTTATACAATCTTGATACTAAAGCAACAAAAAACACTGCATCCGCAAAAATGTTGCAGGGGGAGGGGATGGCTGGGTCTCACCTTCACCCTACAACTAACAAACATGACTCAAAACTGTGCCTTAAATAAATTGTGAAGAAAAGCTTTTGGATTCCTGAGACTGCGGTTTTCAGTTTTTCTGGTTTTTTGTCATTATTTGTGTGGAAAGCACCAAACTGACTAGTCCTCATGATTTGTGCAAAAATATCCAGTGTTGCTGTGCCACTTTTTTCGAAGTCATCTGTTTGTCTGGTTTGCAGCTTGTCGATCACTCAGAGAGACATACAGAAAATTCACTGTTGTAAACATCCTATTTAAAGTTGCCTTTCAGTCTTGTGTAAAAGATTGTCTCATTCTCTGAGTTTAATTCTTTTTGGGGGGTTAAAAGACCTATCATTTAATTTCTGCTGCTCATTACCATAGGGTTGGCAAAACAACGATTCTCGCCTTACCTTAGGTTTAATCATTAATTCTGCTAGTGCCATACAGTGAAGTTAGAGTTTCCATCTTGTTTTCCTTCTAAGGCAGGGGTGTCCAAACTTTTGGGCAGGAGGACCACGTTATCTCTCTGATATTGTGTGGGGGAACGGAAAAATGATTTACATTTCTAATTTGAATAAATTTACATAAACGTACATATAACATTGTATTATAACATGTGTATTATATGTATACATATACATATAACATTGTATATGTATTAGGCTTATATCCTAAAGTGAAATTAAGCCCCTTACTCCAGAGCAGTTAAGATGACTTTCCATAAGATAACACTAGAGGGTGACGTAACTGCATGGACCTGTAACTGCTATGGATTTTGCCCTTAAACTTACATATAACACTGTATTACATATAACATATAAGACTGTATTACAAGGATTACCCAGGGTCTTGCCAAGGGCCACATTGAAGCTTGCCAAGGGCTGCAAAGGCAGAACAGGGAGCAGAGGAAGAACAGGTGGGCAGAACATTCTCTGGGGCAGACTGTCATCCAGCATTTAGCCCAGATCTTAACCCTTCTCCCAAAAGCCGGCACTATACCAGGCTGTTCAAATCTGTGCAAATGATTTCACTGGTGCAGATCATCGTAACACCATTGTGGTGCTGGAGCACTATTTGGAGTAAAGGGAAATTGTTCCGTTATACCATTGTATTCCCTCCATCTTCAAACATGCTGAATACAGTGCTGGCCAGTTGACCTGCCTGTTCCAGCACAGGTTAGGATTGGGCTGATCATTACATAGGAAACTGCCTTGCTGCAGCTCCCTAAACTTCCAGACAGAAATCTTCCTCAGCTCTACCTAGGAATGCCAGAGTTTGAACCCGGGACCTCCACGCATGAAAAAATGTGCCCAATGATTTGCAATCTCTTTCAGATCTTTGGAAGATACTAATCCTGTTCTTTTGCTTTTTTGAAAGGAGCTGGCAGTCTTGGATTAAGAGGGGGGAAAGAGACCAGTTTAGCTCAACCCATCACACTGGGAAACTCTTTGTTGTGCTATTAAACCAGTGCAATATCTTGGTGTCATCTCCTGGGTACATATGGAATTGCAGACAACTTCCTGCAACTGACCAATTGCAGGAAGTCCAATTGACTTGTTGGACTTGACCAAGCATATTTGAAGGCTGCTAAAGAACTTCGATTGATTATTGTTATTAATATCAATTGGCACCGATTGCGACACAACTCGACTGATCCAGTCCTTTGGTATACCTTTACAATAGCCCTGTAAGTTATGTTGGGCTGAGAGAGGGAGAGTGTGTATCTTGGGTGCTGTGATGGGCCCAGCAGCACCCAATAAGCTTTGTGATGGGCAATCCAATCCTATCCAGTGCTGGCGCAGTAGGGCCAAATATCACACACTATATCGAGCAGTGAAACTGAGCAGGCCTGAGATCTTTTCAAAGTAAGGGAATATATGTTAAGACCCAGCCTACTCCATGAACTTTGCAACTATACTGATGACAGTTACTGATGATAAAATCTGAGAAGTCCCAGTAGAAGTGATGTCATCTAAGTGACATCATCAAACAGGAAATTTTTTTTTACTGCAATCATAATCACACTTTCCTGGGAATCAACCCCATTTACTATTGTTAAAAGCATATACAGCAGAACCTCCAAAGTTGACCACCTCTCAATACTGACCACCTTTTCTGTAATAAAAGCTCTAAAAATAGTATACAGTATTGCATATTTTTCCATATGTGCTTGAGTTGTCAACTTAAAGAGGTTCTACTTAGTGGTGGGATTCACATAAATTAACAACAGGTTCGATGTCCTAATCACCTAAATTAACAACAGGTTCTATGTCCCATTAGTAACCGGTTCTCAGAGCCAGGCCCTTATTAGCAAAGGGTTCTATAGAACCTGTGAGAACTCCCTGAAGCCCACCACTCTTTCTACTGTGTGTGTGTGTGTGTGTGTGTGTGTGTGTGTGTGTACCCTGTCAAAAATGCAGATCTATAATACTTCCCCAAATAAATTCACATGCCATAGTAGCATCAGTTCTATAATGTATACTGTATTAAAAATAAAATATGAAATGGGGACCCACCTGAAATTGGTTCGTGATCCACCTATTCATTCCCAAACCTCAGATTGAGAAACACTGGTGTACACAGTTAACAGTATATCAATATATCAGTATACATTCTTTTTCAATTCCTTTTTTTGAAGAATGGAAAAGAAATTTTTAATTACAAAAGAACAACCCCTTTTAAGGCATAACATTAACAATGTGGGTTTTTGTCCTTTTCTCTATCCTCTCTGCAGCGCAAATTGAAGTTATCCCTTGTAAGATATGTGGGGACAAGTCTTCAGGAATTCATTACGGAGTCATCACATGTGAAGGATGCAAAGTGAGTCTATGGAGATGGGCTTTGTTAGGGGAGGGAGTAGAAATCTAACAGCTAACAGATCCAGGTTGTTGTCTTGATGCAAATCCATGCCACACACAGCAGCCATATTGAAATGCATAGCAACAATTTATAGATTTTCAAAGATTAAGAAAAATCATGGTAACATTACAAAAACTAAGGATAAGAGCATTTCCCACATTCTGTTCATTTATTGTTTTTGAATTTTGCGCTGTGCTGTTATTGGAGCACATGCAATTTAACATAGCTTTCTGTCCATGTACAGTGGCGTAGCTAGGATGTGCTGTGGGTGCAGTTACACCAGGCTACAACGTTTAGGGGGGCTACAAGCTGAGCTTGACACTAGTGGCTAAAATTGTGAAAAACAGGCTATATATGAATGAAAATACCATCATATTATATATTGTTGGAAAGGTAATTTAATGCAGAATGCAATGAAACAAACTGCAATGGAATATCTGTAGTCAATCAAAAGTTATAGCCAATTAACCAGAAAATAAAAACACTAAAGCCAATTGAACAAAAAGTGGATTTTCTTAACTCAACTTTCCCATAATACTGATTGCTCTGAGAGCCAATGAGTTGTAATTCTGATACTGTATAGAACAAATAAGGTATTAATATGAATCAGCTCTCATTTCCATATATATTTATAATAAAACTGTTAACCCATGCTAACTGGGTATAATGGCACTTCTAAGTGATGTTCCTCTTATATTTGGCAGGGAAAGAATAACCATTCCTCTTTGGCCCAGCACAGTATCATTAACCAATAAGGGGCAGAATTTTCATGTTTTTACTTAATTAAATTTGATTTTGTTGTTGTAGGAGAAAATTTAAAAATTTTTTAAATACCCTGAGATGACATCACTTCTGGAGCAACATTTGGAGCTTTGCACCGGGCTATGCCACTGTCCATGTGTATCTTTTCTTCTCCCTCTGCATTGATAATACACTGCAGAAAAACAATCTTCATGTTGCTGTACATCAAGTTTGTTGTGTTGTGTTTTGTCAATGCATGCAACTGTTCCTGAACATTGGTAAAACACCACACAAAAATAATGTTGATACAACCATCTGTATATGAAAATCAAGGTTTTTTTTTGCAGTATTCAGTCAATATGCATATGTAAGTCAGTAATATTTTCCCATCTTTTCTCTGTAGGGATTCTTTCGCAGAAGCCAACAAAACAATGCCACATATTCTTGCTCACGACAGAGGAATTGTCTCATTGATCGAACCAACCGCAACCGATGTCAACATTGCCGCTTGCAGAAATGCCTGGCATTGGGCATGTCCCGTGATGGTGAGGCCCATGGGTACACAGTGCTTGGAGACTTGGGAATTCAGGGTTGGCGTGGTGGAGTGGGTTTGGAGAACAATAACATGGACCAGAAACAGAATACTGGGTGATATGTTGGTGCACCAAACCAATCACCAGAGATGTAAGTTTTAGGGATGGTGGTCTGGTTGCAGGGAGGTAGCCATGCTGGGAAAAGAGGTGATCCGTTAAGAACTTGATTTGTGCTCTAATGCCCCACTTCTCTTTGCTCCTTTACCCACATGGCATCACAGCGGTGAAGTTTGGCCGCATGTCTAAGAAACAGCGCGATAGTCTTTACGCTGAGGTCCAGAAACATCAACAGAGCCAGGAGCAGGGTGGTGGAACCAAGGATGACTCGGAGACCTTGTCACGGGTCTACTCTACCAGCATGAGCAGCGACCTGGACGACATCTCCATGCTGTCAGACGGCTTCCTCTTTGACTTCCCATTGACCCCTGAAGGAAACAGCACTTACTACAACCTTGACCTCCTAACCTCAGCCCAGCCATCACCTGACCAGTCCAGTATTGATGTCAGTGACGCCAAGTTCATTAAGCAAGAGTCCATCTATGAGCTTATGCTGGAACCCGGACTCTTTCCTCATGGTCCTCTAGAGAACAGCCAGTTGGCTTCAGATATTTCAGTGATGGAAATAGGTTAGTATGCCCGTTGCTTATGGGAATCTAATCTCATTCAGTCCTAAGAGGCATAGGGTAGTTGTTGGCCTTTACAGGAGCTGTTACCTCTATCACTCTTTCATAGATTGTCACTCATGCTCTTAGTTCCAATTGCTGGCAACATTAGCATTTTTGTCTCATACCTTTGAATCAATTCCTTGGCCCTCAACCTCAACTGCCCCCAAGATCATGCTTTTGCATTTCCTATTAAAACCCTGAATTTCCAAGGACCTATTATTAAGAGAGCTAAAATAAATCGGGCTCATAAAGGGAAGGTTTGGGTGCAGAGATGGGAAAATGTCCTTAAGCGTATTTATGTGAGCGGTATGCTCTCCTTGCATTGCCAGAGCGCTTAGCTCAGAACGTGGTCAAATCACATCTAGAGACATCCCAGTATACTAGTGATGAGCTGAAGAGGCTAGCCTGGTCGCTGTACTCACAAGAGGAGATTCGGAGCATGCAGAGCAAGGTATGTTCCTCTTCCCACCCTTCATATAGGAATGCTTTGCTTGATTGGAACAAATTTCCATCTAGTCTGGTTTACTGTATCTTCTTCTTCTTCTTCTTCTTCTTCTTCTTCTTCTTCTTCTTCTTCTTCTTCTTCTTCTTCTTCTTCTTCTTCTTCTTCTTCTTGTTTTTCCCATATGGTTGCTTGGTCTGGGTGAAGGCAGGCAATTTTCATGTTGCCATGCTGTGTATGAAGCCAACGCTGATTTGGTTGACCCTTTAGTCATTTGCCCCTAACTTCCAACTGCAGGCCCTTCTGTGCTAGTGTATTGTCTTTGGCACACAGAACATGGCCATACTACTACATCTGGTGGGCTGCTATGTGATACTGGAAGCTGAACTAGATGGCTCTTTGGTGGCCAAAGAGCCGCCAGGGTGACCAGATGACTGGAAAAACCCGGATTTCTCTGGATTTTTAGCCTCCTGTCTGGGTGTCCTACATTTTGGCATCATTGTCCTACTTTTTGGTTTCATTTTGAAACTTTGCAGTAGTGCACAGGACCCCATCATGCCATATGTCGTTGGATTCATATTGAAGAGCAGAATCCAATGCAAAAATCAGTTTTGAGATATCTCCTTCCTAGCAAAAGTTATGGTCAAAAAACAGAAAAAGAAAAACAAGAAAAATACATTTTTTGGCAATTTTTTCAGCGGGTAGGAATTTTGGCCTGGGATTAGGAATTTTGGCCTTGGGGTTCAGGAATTTTGGGTTTGGCATCTGGTCACCCTGTCTTTGGCCTGATCCAGGGGAGGCCCTTCTTATGTTCTTACTGAAGACGAGCTTCTCTCATCTTACCTGTGATTGAAGCAACACCATATCACTGTTGGATGTTGTCATTGCAGACATGCTCAAAATAGAGTACTGCATCAGCAAGGGTATTTAGAATGTCCCCTAGGAGTGCCACCAACCAAGCACAGTGAAGACAGCCATGTTCCATTGTCTAGCCTTGGTAGATTGCCACTATGCATGGAGGTTTCATCTTGATACCACTGCCAGCAGGGCTACTGCCCACGCATCTATGGACAGCACAGATGTTCACATTGTAGCCCTTTTGTCATCTTATTGGTCATGCACTGGGCATGTATCTCTCAGTGATGGTGTTCCAATGGTTGCGAGGCCCTGCAGGAGCTACCATCTCCTCTAGTGGAGCCTGTAGCAAGCTATAAATAAGAGAGGTCACTAAGCAGCAGGGCAGTTCTAGTGCTCTGACACTTTCTAACCATGGTGTCTCACAGTGTCCATGGTTGTCAGGCATAGATAGGCCATGCCCTGTCTTGTCTCTTTCCGGCAGTAGCTTCTAGGCAATAAAGTGGTTGTGTAGGTTTGTTATCCACTATAATAGCGAATGGAGCACACAATCATGTTCTCAGTTTGCCACTGTGTCCTGTTTAAATGACATAATTTTTTTTAATAACACAAGAGATCATTACATTCCAGATCAACTTCATTTTCTGCATCAAGCCTGTAATCAGAAATATTACGGTGAAGGACCTTGCATTACAAACAGCAACAGCTAAATATAAATATAGTTAGGCATCATTCTTATGAGCACTTTCTTGGGAATAAGCTCCATTGAACACAATGGAATTTACTTCTGAGTAAGCACGTATACACATGTTAATGTATTGATTCACTGTAATCTCTCTCTCTCTCTCTCTCTCTCTCTCTCTCTCTCTCTCTCTCTCTCTCTCTCTCTCTCTCTCTCGCTCACTCTGCATGTGTGTGTTCTGGTATATAACTAACAGTGCTAGATCACACAAGTCCCTGTGACTATTACCATTCATGCTCCACACTTCAGACATCTATGAAAACATCCAGGACTTTTGAATGTGCTGTTGTTTGCTGTACTGCTGGGGGAGGGAGAGCAGTGTAAATTCTGTGTGGGTAGCATTAAAAGATTTTTGGGAGGTACCAGAACACCACTGATTTGGATATCTTTTTACTCAGAGTTGTGAAGCCATGTGGCAGCAGTGTGCCCTGCAGATCTCCAATGCCATCCAGTATGTTGTGGAATTTGCCAAACGCATCGACGGCTTCATGGAGCTCTGTCAGAATGACCAAATCATCCTCCTCAAAGCAGGTGAAGAAGCAATCAGGCAGTCTTGTTAAACTCAGATTTTCTTGGATATACTCCTGGTTTGGATTTTCTAAGATAGATAAATCATCCCACTGCCAAATGAGACTCCCAGATAACAGTGCACAGGGTGCCCATTTACAATGGAAGTAAATCATATTGGAAAGACTCATTGATTAAAGATGCTATGCTGGTACTATTAGGTACCAAATAGGTACCATTTCAGTGGGGAGATAACAGCATTCCATGCACCATTGGCCTTTAGACATGCCAGCCATATAACTGAGAAGCTATCTTCAGGCAATGCTCACTCTTTGGCCTTTAAATGGGGAAGAGCACCGCACTTAGAGTTGGTCACAACTAGCTTGTTAACTATGAGGATATCTATTCCTTTAAATATGATTAAACATTGTGGATCTTGGGTAACCATCCATAGGATCATGCTGTTAATCACACCGGTAACATCTCACATATTTGCATGGGATTTAAACATGACCCAAACCTTCTATATCATTCATTCACCTGAGTTGCATTGGAAAAGGAAGTTGTATGAAATGAGTAGAGCTAAGCCCTTCCCCAAACAAAATTAATGGATTTTTTATGTAGTATACTTGTATCCCACTCTGTCCTGAGGAATCAAAGTGATAGGTGTTTTCCAAATCCAAATATTTGCTGTCACCTAGGGGTCATAATCTATATTTTTCAGACAACTGAGGCAAATGCAGATTAAAAATTTTTTTAACCAGGTTTGTTGCAGTCACGGCATGCTTTACAAATAACTCTTAATGAAGTTAAGTTAAATGAAAATCTGGATTTTAGAAAGAATGGTTGATACAAAATTATCTGCCTTTCAGTGCCTCTGTAGTTTTAATAACTGTGATTCTAATCTTGTCCTTGTCATCTTCCTTCCATTTTATTATTTTATCTTCCTCTTTTCCACCTCCTTCTTTCTTTTGGGGTAAATTAACATTTTCCTTGTTGGACATGGGTATTATTAAATTTTTTACCAAATGGTCCTATTTTTATTTTAAATATACACAAAAATTTTAAACATTACAACATTTGGTGTTTAAATTTTAACATGGCTTTCCGTGTATGGTGGTTTGGCTTGGCATGATGGAAATACGCCTTCCCCTCCTCTTCCTCTTCTCCTTCCTCTGCTGGTATCTTTGTCTGCATCAGGTTGCCTGGAGGTCCTCCTCATTCGGATGATTCGGGCCTTCAATCCACTAAACAACACTGTTCTCTTTGAGGGCAAATACGGCGGGATGCAGATGTTCAAGTCACTTGGTAAGGACCCAATGAGGGATCTTTCCCAAGTTAGGCAGGATGCTGACACCCAACTTTATTCATACAGTATTGTTATTTATTTTAATAATGTTTTGAGGGCTGTGGTGGTTCAGTTGTTGACATGTGCTTGTCAACCTGAAGATTGGCAGGTTAGTGGTTTGATATCCGAGTACTGCAAGACAGAATGAGTTCATGTCTCTTGCCCAGCTCCTGCCAACTAAGCAGTTCAGAAGCATGCAAATGCAAATAGATAAATAGGTATCTCTTTTGTGGGAAGGTATTTATCTGTGACAGGCTGGCCAGGTCCCTCACCATCATATCAAAATATGGATCAGATAACTCCAATCCAGAATAATGCACCCTCCCACTGTACATGACAAACGCTGAAGATGTTTGCCTTTGTTAAAGAATTGCAACCCCAGGGTTCTTCATTGGGGGGCACTGGCCATTAAGCCAGTTTTAAAACCAACTTCAGTGTACATTAATGTGCCCTCTCTTGTTTTTCTAAAGGCTGTGACGACCTTGTCAACTCTGTCTTCGAGTTGGGGAGGAGCCTTTGCCGGCTACAACTTTCAGACGAGGAGGTGGCGCTGTTTACGGCAGCAGTCTTGATCTCACCAGGTGTGTGACTTAGGGCAAAATCCAGAGTAACTACGGGGAGTCCTTGCTCTAGTGTAAGAACAACTTACTCTGGATTCTAATATGAATTTCCCATAGGTTTTCACTAGGTGGTGCAGTAACTAAAGTACGTAAAGTCTCTTACCTGCTCCCATAGTTGCTCTGGATTTGGGAGTATGCCATAACATTGGGGAGAAAGGCACTCACTGTCCATAAAGGCAGGGACAGCACCTAACATTTTGTATCCCACACGCATGTCCTTCTCCCACTTCCCCCTTGAAATAGTTTTTGGACTATGACAGCAGTTACTGCCACCACACAAAATCTAGAGTTAAGACAGAACGAGACTACTTTGGGAATAATTAGGTTAGCAGAGAGTCACCAAACTCTGCAGTTTCCTTAAAGCCAGTCGGGGAAGAAAGAGCAAACCAGCTGTTTCCTGAGTGAATGGAGAGCAGGCAGGAAAAATTTGTTCAAAAATAAAATAATCAAATGAAAATAGGGTAAATTTCACAGAACAATGGAAAGAAGATAAGAAGAAGAGAAGCTGTAAGGATAAAGCATCTGTACAGGGAAACATGGTTAGGGGGTTTGGACCCAAGGTTGGTAAAAAGATGCGAGGCAAAAAAGTGGGGAGGTACTCACAACTGTAGAGGATTGTGTCCTTTAAACTAATGTCCAGCTAGGCTGGTGGGTGACCCTAGTCAGTGGTTTCATTGCTTGGATGACAGATCAGAAAAATACACCAAGGGATGTCACTGGATGTTCCTACATTTTGTCACCTGAGTGTGTTAGCCAGATTTTAACCTATGATCATGGTTCCCAAACTGTATCCCAGGAGGCCTATTCTTCCCAGGTCTCCCAGGCCCTGCCATTTTAGGTGGGCTAAGATCATACTTGTGAGATCTTGTACTATTCTCACAAGATCACGTAAGATATTGGGGGAGCGTGGTGGCTGGCTCATCGTCCCACAACATGGCATTGCTATAACAGGGCACTGTGAAATAAAGGTGCCTTGACCAGCATAAGTTTGGGAACCTCTGAATTATGGGTTTGGATATTAGGGGAGAGTGAAATGTAATTCTCCCACTCTTAGCAATTGGGGAGGAGGTGTTCACAGTTCAATGAGGTGACTTAATGCTTTTATTAAATTGGGAAAAGGAAAAAAAGGAAAAACTGTTAATAACACCAACAGAGCAATAATGGCTCCTATCTAAAGAGACCCGGCACTCCCTTCAGGACGCTGTACTCATATAGGAGCCACCCTACAGGACAGGAAGATCAAGAAGAGATGAGAAATAAAATAAGGGGAAATCAGAAATTCTCAACACAGTATTGATGTAGCTGGGCAATCGGCTGATGCAAAACGGTCATTCTGAACTCTTAGCCGGCATGCTGGTGACTTCCTCTTGCTTCCTGTTTTGCTTCTTCCAGCTTCCTGCAAAGTTGGTGCTCCTGGGGCTTCCAGGTCCCTGTAGGCCACTGTTTTTAATTCTGTCTAGCAGCTGCTCTCTGACATCTCAAGCAGAACAGAGTCTTTCCCAGCTCTGCTATCCAAGATCCTTTTAACTGGTTTTGAATAGAGCCAGTCGAAGACCTTATGATGCCTGCAGCAGCATATCAAATGCTGCCCTTCTTAATTGACAATGCACCAACTTCTGTTCCTCAAATGTCCTAGCTCAACGTTTTCTTCCACTCCATGGTTCTCATCCTCTCTGTCTCCCTCTTTATTTTCCAATCTAGGAAGTGGAAGGTAAAAGAGGGGCAATGGAAGCAAGCAAGCAGACAGAGATTGGTGTCTCCCACCAATCTGCTGCCTGATGCAGCTGTTTCATCTGGCCTCATAGATGGGCCAGCCCAGTTGTGAGATGTTCTGCTGGCAAAAGCAAGTGTTGCACCATCAAACTCCTCCCCAAATGGGCTTTGCTTCCTGTGCCCCTGGAGTGCCTTTGCAGAAGAGAATTGCTGGGTTAGTATTTTTTGTGTTACAGCACCACCACTGCCAATGGCGAAATGGTGTATTACACCTACCAACCTGGTCAACCAACTTACCAACCTACTGGCACCTGGGCCACTAAAGTTAAGGACTCCGACTGGGCTCTTCCAACGGAATGACTTCTCAGATAGAAAAGGACTCCTTGAATGCCCATCTTGTCTTCTCTGACTTTCACCCAGCTCTGACACATACACTTCCCCTTGCCCAAAGGCATTGTAATTTTTCACTGCTTTTGCATCAGCTTACAAGCTGAACAATGTTGACTGAGTGTGATTAATTTTGTTTCTTAGAGCGACCCTGGCTCTTGGAATCCAAGAAAGTGCAGAAACTTCAGGATAAAATCTATTTGGCTCTGCAGCATGAGATTCAGAAGAAAAACTCCAATGAAGACAGACTTTCAAAGGTAAATACACGTGTGGAGGGAAATCTGTAAGAGACACAAGCAGGTTTTACACCAGTGTTTCTCAACCAAGCTGTGGTACTTGAGATGGTATCTGGCACTACAGTTGACCCCTGGACATCTGCTGACTGGCACCAAGACCAGCAATGTGACATGACAAACACTGGTAAGATTCTTGGTGGACAGAGCTCCAAAGAAAGCTTTTCAATCACTCTAAAAAAAACTCTTCTACTGAGCCTCTTACTGGTGTTTCTCATATAGCATCTGCCCTCTCAATCCAGAAGGGTCTAGTGATGATGTCAATGTTTCTAATCTTCCTTTAATGCTATGAAAGACAGTGCCATTACTACAACCCATGTTAGCAGTTACCATGCATTTTGTTGTATGATGAGGGATGTTGTGTGATGAGATCACCTGCTCTGATTTGCCCATCTACTGAAGTACACCAAATACTAGTATTGAAGAGTAAAGCCTCTCTTTCAGTTTAGTTACTTCACACTAGATCTAATTTACAAACCTCTGTTTGATCCACTTTGAGTTAACTTACCTTTTTCTAAACTAAAAAGTCCCAAAGACTAGGTCCTGGTGGTTTGGGGGCTGTGGGTGGCGCAAGTGGTTAAAACACTGTGCCTGTTAACCAGCAGGCCAGTGTTCGAGACCCAGGTCCCCACAAGACAGGGTGAACTCCTGTCCTTAGCCCAGCTCTGCGACACAGCTGGAACCAATCGTATCGGCTCTGCTGTTCCGTTGGACTATTTCAGTGGTGTGGAGAGGGGCAATTTGCTGCTTGGGTAATAGCTTATCCTCCGTATTAATATACCCAGGCCGTGCTCTGGAGAGGACATTCCAGCCTCACATATAGCATCAAGCAGGATACCATAGTCTTTCGAGGCTGATGGATGCCAATGGTGGTTTTTAAAAAAAATATTTTTTTTTGTGGCAAAACTTACCACAAGGGGGCACATTCACCAGACTATGCCATTGAAAGAATGAGTAGGGAAAAAATCACAAAGTGAATTGTTTCTTCTATAGACATGATTGAGACTTACCGGTAATTGCCGGTAAGTCCAGGCTCCCTTCAAACATGCCACATATTCTCTGGACTGGCCTTCTTTTTTCTTACAGATGGTCTCCAAACTGCCTCTGATGAAGACAATTTGCAATCTGCACTTGGATAAGTTGGAGTTTTTCCGTCTAGTTCATCCTGAGACCGCCACGAACTTCCCTCCCCTTTACAAGGAGGTCTTCAACTCAGAGCATCATTACAGTGATCCCCGGGAAAGCTAAGACACCTGAGGCAATGGTGATGATACACAGCACCAATTAGGAGTCAGACCAAAACTTTGGAGGCTGGTGGAGGGTGGGTTGGAAAAGACCCCCAAGAGGTTTTTCTTCAAACTGAATGACCAACCAAGACTTTTAAGGTCTGGATTACCTATTCCTCCCTGTCTTGCTGTGGTCTGCTGTCGCTATTGAATGTAATTGCACCTTGAAGGACCCACACATGGACTCTTTTGCCAGTATGGCGAAATGAATGTGAAATGTCATTCGGTTAGACGTGACTCTGGTAAGTTGTGTGGTTGCACCTCCCAACCCTTGTTGCACGCATGGTCCAGCAGTGCACATGTCTCCCCTGACACGTCAAGCGCACCCAGAAAACCTGCAAAGACGGCAGCCGGCTGCCATCCATGCACAAACCACAATTGACATCCAGACTGTTTGATGTGACATGTACATTTTTGTTGCTGCTGTTCCTTTTGGTTTAAATGATACAACACTGGACGACGTGCAGAATGAGAAGGTGGTCATGTAGACCCATTCAATAGGAGGGAGAGAATCCAGTGGATCTCCGAGTAATAGGCCTCCAAGTATTGAACTGGAGTGGAGGAGAAGCACATTTGGGGAGCCTTTCAGTTAATTTTGTACAGAGATAAGCCAGGAGGGCTGGGCCCTCTGGCAGAAAAAAGCAGAACCTGAAGGAGGTTTACAATAAACTCCTTCGTTACTAATGACGCTGCTAACAGGGTATGTGAGCGCATGAAACTGCATTTTGCTGAGTCAGACTATCGGTTTTTCAAGTCCATTATGGTCTGCTCTCTGGCAGTAGCTCTTCATGGTCTCAAGAAGGCACTTCCTAAGCCTGAAGTCTTCTTAAAATATGAGGTCCTGTTAACTGGAGATGTTGACATGCAAAGCAGGCGCTCTACCACTGAGCTATGGCCTCTGCCCTGAGGGTACCTAGGCATCTCTCTAGGATAGGACAAGAGTATTCAGATGTATATATTATTTCCGGGTTGGGGGGATCATCTCTGATTTCATGCATGTAGAATTCTATGTAGGATTTAGGATCTGGCACAACATTCAGATATCCAAGACTCTCTTCATTAGCAAACAAAAAATAGATCAGGTTTCTAGTTCTCAGCATTTGCAGAAAGGATGGCAAATGTATTCAGAGGCTGCAGGCTTGTGATGTGCAAGAGGAGGCCACCATGTTTGACATTTTTTCTCTCTCAGTGAGGAATCTGCCAAAATCCCATGTTTGGTAAACTGGTTGGCAAGAGATGGTCAGCCACAGGAGTGAAATTGAGGCAGCTGTGGGGGGGGGGGGGGGGGAATTGACCAAACTCATGCTCTTGCTATTTGCCTGCAGTTGAGTGCATAGGGTCCAGAGTGTTGGTCTTTCTCAGAAGATTGGTACTACTGCCCATCTGCAGGGGACACATGCCCACGGGTACTGGAAAGTTGGTTAGGATTGTGTCCTTAGCCTCTTTTCAATGAATCTAGCAAGACAGGGTCTTTTCCCATCTAAGAAGATAGGGGAATTCTTGCACAATTGGAAGCTGGGGGTCTCAGTGCTTCCTGCAGTGTTGCTTGGGATTTTGGAATGCATGCTCTCCAACCCCATATCAAGATGACCATGCCAGAAGCAGTGTTACTCCTAACTTGGCAGGTGTCCTTGAAACTAGACAGCTCCTGATCTGCCTGAATTATAAAGACCCTGTCCAGGGACAGTCCATCTATGAGCCTGACAGTTCACCTAAAGTAGCAGATTTGGGGGTTGGGTTGCCTCCATTTGCTTACCTCCAGAGTTCCTTCTGCTCCCCAGCTTCAAAATATATGAGAGAAACTGAGTGGAAGTAGAAGTATGGAATAAAAGAGAGTTGCAGGCTAGAGTCAGACACACCATATAGCCTGAAGCTTTTTCTTCCATGCTTTCTCATCTACTCCATCCCCCTTTTTCTTTTCTAGTGTCCTGCTGGGCAAGATGGGGGAGCACTTGGCTGACTGCCCCAGGCACCATCAGATCTTGGGTCAGCCCTGAATATCTATACTGTACAGCAGGGAGAAAGACAAAAATAGAGTGTTGTCCAGAAAAAAATAGCTGCTTGATTATTTTCAAATTTGCTGACTTTTATCAGTTGCCTCAACAGTTATTTATTCCCAGCTTTTGCTGCTGCTGTTTTCCATAGAAGCTTTTCGCTGTGAGGAGGAATTGAGGTCTTCCTCTTTCTGTTTCTTTTAAAAAATTATCCTTCTCCAAACTTTCAAAGTTTTGTGGTGTCGAAACATCAGTACTGCCATTTTTCATTGACACAGGGTTGTGCCTTTAAAAATAACACAACACAAAATTCTATGGTAGTTCTGAGTTGTATCGAACTGCTGGTCAGCCCTGGACTCCATCTGGGAGGGGGAGACAGAACTGTCAGATCTTGTAAAAGTGGGTGTAATGCTATTTTCACATGCTTGAGGAAACGCCACCCAAAGGACCAATGGCTTCAGCTAAACATGATACTTAGGGACAGGTATGGTTAGCGATCATCTACCTTGAGGACCAGGAAGCACTTTATCTCAAGAAAGTCTGATTCATTACCTGTTGAGTTAAGCCCTATCTTCACTACACACAAAACATTTTTAAACTTGTTTGGAAAAAAAGACAATGAAAAGAAAGACAAAGCACTTTACTAATCTGGTATCTGGGTGAAGTAGACCCCAAATTAGTCATAGCTTAAAAGCTGGCAACTGTGAGATGCATTTGACAATCTGATTAAATGTGTTGTTTTTTAAAAAATCTGACTTTGTATTAAGAGTTATATTGTTTATGGCACAAGGGATTTATAGGTGTTAATCTGTCTGGGAGTCACAAAACTTGTGATAATTTACCCTAAAGATTCTGGTCTAAGACCCCTTGGAGTGACTGAAGTGGAGGATAACAAGCTGCACCATCACCCATGCACCATCCAGTTTCTCTATCACTTCCAACTGCTCCCTAGATCTGAAACAGAAGATCACAATGAACTGGCAAGCTGTAGCCTCCACCATCCCCACCTTGCTGTTTCAAATCCAGGGAGGCGGAGGTGGGTGGGTGGACATGTCCTCAATGAGTCCTCCACCCAAGCCAACAATCTCAGTTAGCATAAATGGTCCGGCTCTGTCCTGGAGCTGTGGATAAATAAAGAGTATTGATTGATTTCCATTGATTCTTGTATCCACATATACTATTGGTTGAGTTCAAACATAATGCAGAACACAGTACTGCCATTTGCAGACAAGTCAGGATTTGATGCTGCTTGTCCACACTATTTTCTATCTCCATAGTTTTGTAAGTTCGTTGTTGAGGCAGAGCAATGGTGTTTATAGTGGTCTGGGAATTCAGACATAATGGGAAACAAACTGGCTTCAGCAACTAACTTAGGGTGCAATCCTAACCTAGTCTGGCACAACTCATTGGTCTTCCCATTCCCGGGGTGATGTCAAGAGGCAAGTGCATGTCTGCGAACTGGCCTATCCCTCCCCCAGGAGTGGTGCAGAAGTGTCTTACAGCACTTTTGTGACACTCCCAGGCCAGAATGGGACTTGTGCTAGGACTTGGGCCAGCCTAACTGGGGTTAAGGATTGCAGCTTAAACCAAATCACGGTTTGTGACAGGTTTCAGTTCAGATATGAAAACAAACTGACCCTCATGCTCCTTTAATTCATTAATATTTTCATTTTTTAAATTCTGTGGTGTTGGGTTGGCATAACAGAAAGTTCCTGCCATTTCTTGTAGAAAAAAAAAATAAAAAACATAAAATGGCACAAATTGCATAGAACAATTTCACTGACTCAGGTTGCAATCCTAACCTCCAAATCCTAACCCCAGCATAAGTCCTGTGCTGATCTAGGGGTGTCACAAAAGTGCCACAGGGCATTTTTGCCCTATTCCTAGCAGGTGGGGGGGGGTTTAGGACAGTGCACAGGTATATGCTAACATTCACATACCACCCAGGAAGATATACCAGGTGAGTAAAGCCAGCCTAAATTGATTAAAATCACACCCTTAGAGCCCAATCCTATGCTTGTCTACTCAAAAGTAAGGGCAACTATGGGGAGTCCCTGCTCCGGTGTAAGAACAACTTACTCTGGATTACAATATGAATTTCCCATAGGTTTTTACTAGGTGGTGCAGTAACTATGCGTCCACGTAAAGTCTCTTATGTGCAACTGTAGTTGCTCTGGATTTGGGGGTAAGTCCCATTATCATCAGTGGGACTTATTGCCAGCTAAATGCATAGGATTGCAGCCTAAAAAGCTATTCTCTTGACTCAAGAAAGCCCGGGGCTTTCTGTAGCATATGAAAGGGGACTTAATGGTATCGAACTAAAAATTTGCATCACTGTTTCCAAAGGACAGCTTCCAAGCCATAGCAATTAATAAACCAGTTCAAATCTGACATATGTTCTTAGTAGAGATGTGCCATTAGAGTTTTAAGAAATCAGAAAATGCACACAACAGTCTGATTCTGAGTAGGGTTGCCATAATTCTCTTCCACAAAATCAGGACAGGACCCTCCATCACACTTGCCAATATGTGAACACAGTCCCCAAAAATCGGGACTGTCCATGTTTTGGGGGACATATGGTAACCCTAATTCTGAGCAATAATGTGAAGCAGGAGGGAATGGAAATATAAGGCTGTTGGGCACTTTGCACCCCTATTTTCACATTTCCAAATGTGGAATTTAGTTCTTAGCACGAAATTCCGCCACCTGATCTTCAATTGTTGGCAAACCACACAAATCCAAGTTTCTAGTCCTCAAGCACAAAGTGGTTACAGCTGGATATTTGCTGCCAGTGTTTGAAGAGAAAGCCACAGGGAGGAACAAACAAAAATTCCAGTGGTTTAGGGCATAAGATTTCTGAGGCCTGCAGGAAATGTGGCAAACGAAACCAAACAGCAAGGGATTTTTCTTTTCCCAAATGAGAATTAATATATAGTTCTATATGAATACATCTATATGTATAGATGTACAAAAGATAAACTTTTTAAAAAATGGACGCTTAGATGTGTATTTATCACCTCTAGAACCCTCACACTGTGTATGAAAAGAAAAATGTTGGTTAATATATTTATTCTTGTGAATGTTGGTGCAAAAGAGAAATATACAAAATTGCAATCTGTTTTATGTTGTTTTAAATGTTTTGGATGAAAGGCAAAAGAAATTGAAAACATTTGTTTGTTAAACACTACACACACAGACACAGACACACACGTTAAGGTATGGACAAGTTTTCCGGGGGGAAAAGTTTATAGACTTAGGAACATGATCCTGCTTCTGTTTGCATTGAATGTCTTGTTGTGTAAGATTGTAATTTCTATTTTTTTAAGGAGAAAACAAACCACCCCTAAACTTCCTATTAGGGATCGGGTCAATTTAAAAACTTGGGAAAGGTGAATGGGCAAATGTTTATTTAAAGGGGGGAGGAGAGGGAGGCAGGAATTTTTCATAAAATTTAAAGTAATATAATGTATTTAAAAAACAACAACCCTTTCAATAAGATGTATTCTATAGAGAGATAGATGTATATTCATTGCACAAGATCTTACGGGACAAGCAAAATAAAGTGTTTTACAGGGTGAAAGTTAAGAATTTGGTGTCTCTTTTTTTCCTTCCCATTTTCTTAGAAAATTTTTTATACGGATTTTTTTATACATGGATTTGACTCAACACGACCATTGCAAATCACTGTTAACAAAACTGCCTTTCTACTGTTGTAGAAGCAATCATTTCATTCTTCAGTCCCAGAATCAAACCCTTGCAGATACAGAGGCACTACCTGTTCTATCAGGAGCAATGGAAGAGCAAGAAAAATGGAAGTGAATCTTTAAATCTATTTTTCCATTGCTTTGTTTAATCCACTAATTTTTTTTAACGATGGGAGGTTCCAAAAAGGAATCCAAGTGGATAACGTGGGATGCCTGTATGAACTGGATATTGATGGCAAGAGAGAAATTTTTGCTTTGTGTTCTGCTTATGTGCCTCTGAGGGCATTTGGTTGGACCCTGCAGGAAAAGGATGGCAAACTAGAGAATCCTTTGGTGTGTTCCAGCCAGAGTGCATCATATATTGTAACACTGGCTGATATTCCATGTGGCTGCACCAGCACATCGGTCGAAGTTGTAATCCTGTACCCAGGAAATGCATCAGAAATTGACACATGAAATAACAGTGAAAACACACAAATTAATTTCATTGCATGGCTATCCAAGGAAACCATGAATCACATGGAAAGGGAAATGCGTCAGTGCAGAGCAGGGCAGCATTATCTTCAGAAGGTCCTAGCCCTGTGGCATTGCTATAGAATTACATCCAGTGGCCAGTTTATTTCTGCATTTTGCATTGGATGGCAACCTTTCCCCCATCCCTGGGCTATGTGACCTGGCTGGTCAACCAAGACGAGCAGCAGTAATGCAGAATGGACACTAGACCAGTGGTTCTCAAAGTGGGGAGGGGTCAGGACCCTCTTGGGAGGTCATGACAACGCTGGGTGCTGCCATCTTGGAATCAGGCACCTGATGCGGCCATCTTAGAATGCAGAACTCATGCTACAATCCATACATTCCTGGGAGTTAGTCTCATAGAACACAATGGGATTGACTTCTGAGTAGACATGGAGGAGCCCTAGCATCACAGTGATGTCACTTAAGCCATGACATCACTTCAGGTTGATGACATCATTTTAGGGTAGAGGACACTCCAGGAGAAATTGTCATTCTCAGAAGGTGGTCCTGGGCTGAAATGCTTAAGAACTACTGCAGAGCCCCTTTCCGTGCAGGTCTACTCAGAAATAAGTGCATTAGAGTCAATGGGGCTAACTCCCAGGAAAGTGTGGAGAGGAGTGCAGCCTCAGAGCCCACTCCCAGGCAGGTCTCCTCAGAAGTAAGTGCCATTGGAGTCAACGGGGCTTACTCCCAGGAAAGTGTGGAGAGGAGGGCAGCCTCAGAGCCCACTCCCAGGCAGGTCTCCTCAGAAGTAAGTACCATTAGAGTCAATGGGGCTAACTCCCAGGAAAGTGTGGAGAGGAGGGCAGCCACAGAGCCCACTCCCAGGCAGGTCTCCTCAGAAGTAAGTACCATTAGAGTCAACGGGACTTACTCCCAGGAAAGTGTGGAGAGGATGGCAGCCTCAGAGCCCACTCCCAGGCAGGTCTCCTCAGAAGTAAGTGCCATTGGAGTCAACGGGGCTTACTCCCAGGAAAGTGTGGAGAGGAGGGCAGCCTCAGAGCCCACTCCCAGGCAGGTCTCCTCAGAAGTAAGTGCCATTAGAGTCAATGGGGCTAACTCCCAGGAAAGTGTGGAGAGGAGGGCAGCCACAGAGCCCACTCCCAGGCAGGTCTCCTCAGAAGTAAGTACCATTAGAGTCAACGGGACTTACTCCCAGGAAAGTGTGGAGAGGAGGGCAGCCTCAGAGCCCACTCCCAGGCAGGTCTCCTGAGAAGTAAGTGCCATTGGAGTCAATGGGGCTTACTCCCAGGAAAGTGCAGCCTGCAGCCATCCAGAAGGGCGAGCCAGTGTCCCATAGGCTCCTTAGGCTACTCCCCTCCATCATCATGTGACTGCTATTGCCTCTAGGCCTGCTGGACCGCGATGCCCCCTGGGAGACGTAGTCCCCAATACCGTTGTAGCCTAGGGGGTGAGCGAGAGGGATCCAGAGGGCGAACTACTCCTCCCAGAGAGCATCGCGGCGCAGGGGCTTCTTGGCGAGCGAAGGGCTCAGCTGCAACAGATGTGGGAGCGGCGGGGGCGGCCGCGGAGCAGGTAGGCGGGGGAGGGGGGCAAAGTCTCCCGCCTGGTCTCTCCGGGTGTCCTGGCTGGGTCTGCGGAAGGACTGCCCAGGGAGGCCCTGCTTGTTCAGGTTGGTGAGAGGGGTCTGAGGGCTCACTCCTTGCTCGGTTCGGCTGCAGGAGGAAGGCTGAGAAGACTCCTCCACAAGGGCTGTGGAACTCCTTGCCACTGGATGTGGGGTGGCATCTGACATAGCTCCAGTCTTTGGAACTCCCTGCCACTGGGTGTGTGGACGCATCTGGCCTGGTTGCCTCTAATATGTGGAACTCCCTGCTACTGGATGTGGGGTGGTATCTGGCCTGGATGCTTTTAAACTATGGAACTTCTGGCCTCAAAGGGTGAGATGGAGCCATCTGGCCTGGACGCCTTTAATCTGTGGGACTCCCTGCTACTGGATGTGGGGATGGCTTCTGGCCTGGATGCCTTTAATCTCTGGAACTCCCTGTCACTGGATGTGGGGTGGTGTCTGGCCTGTATGCCTTCAAGCTATGGAACTTCTTGCCATAGGGTGTGATGTCTGGCCCAGATGCCTTTAATCTATGGAACTCCTTGCCCTCCTTGCCAGGTGTAGTCTGATCTAACTTTAATCTGTGGAACTCCTTGCCACAGCATGTGGGTCCGGAGAGGAAACAGATCCTGTGTCTGCTTCCCCATAGGATACATGGGTATCCTGTCTTTACGGTTGGAATCCTCCCTTTAAATATTATGAGGCATTGCACCTTTAAGTATGGAAGCTCCATGTAGGTATCTTAACTAATAGCCATTTATTTACTGTATTTACTTGAATCTAATGCGCCATCAAATCCAATGCACACTCTATACTTATAATCAAAACACCATATTTACTCAGTTCTAATTAACCATTGAATCTAATGCGCACCCTGATTTTTGAGACTGAATTTGGCTGGAAAAGGTGAGCATTAGATTAAAGTACGTATAGTATATTGCCCTTAAAATGCAAGGAAATGTATCTTGTCCACTTTGTGAAATGCATCTTTTCTACCCCAGTGAATGGTTAACATATTATGGAGCTTTCACTTAAAATGTAACTTGAGACTGTGCTTCGTTCAAGAAAACACATGTGCCCTTGTTGTGTTGTTGCCAGGCACGGTTTTGCCACAGTGATCTGTGCAGCTGTGATGGGTTTCTTAAAAAAAAAAATCAAGGCTACAAAAAAAATTAAAAACAATTTACATTTAACAATATAAACAAATTTAATCAATTTTTTTTAAAAAAATTAAAAACAAACCACCAATAAAACAAAAGTACAGCGCAATCCATAGGAAACACTTGTAATAAAAGCAGCAACAAGTTATATATCTATCTACAGGGTTTCCAACCTTTTAGCTTCCCTGGGCCGCATTGGAAGAAGAGTTGGTTTGGGCGTCACATAAACACTAACAACTTTTGTTTTTTAAAAAAGTAGGACAAAATATAGGATGTCCTATATTTTGTCCTACTTTTTAAAACCTTGGAGTAAGTCTCATTGATTTTAATGGGGCTTACTTCTGAGTAGGCATGACGCATAGGATGGGCAGTGATCCTCTCCAAGCTAAACCCTGGAGTAAGTCTCATTGATTATCATGGGGTTTTCTGCTGAGTAGCCATGCATAGGATTGGGCTCTCAAACTGCAACTTGGGAGGAAGCCTCATTGATTTTAGTGGGGCTTACTTTTGAGGAGGCATGATGCATTGGATGGGCTGTGATCCTCTCCAAGATTAACCTTGGAGATATGCTGCAATCCTGAACACACTTTCCTGGGAGTAAGACCCACTGGGTACAATGGGCCTTACTTCTGAGTAGACATGGTTAGGGTGCAGCATATCTCCAAGGTTAAGCTTGGAGAGGATCACAGCCCCATCCTGTGCATCATTGGGCTCTCAGACTGCAACTTGGGAGTAAGCCTCATTGACTTTAACGGGGCTTACTTCTGAGTAGGTCTCAAGGGCAGCAGGCAGCAGCTGGGATAGAGGCTGAGGCTGCTTGTGGGAGATGCAGATGGGTGAGCGCTGCAAGGTCTGCAGGGGCCTGAAGTGCTTTGAGTGCCTGGAGGCAGGTAGGGGAAGGAGCCAGGCAGCCCCGACCAGCTTTGTGGTGGCCGCCCAGGGCAGTGCGCAGAGAAGCACGCGAAATTTGAAAATGGCTGCTGCCACAAAGCTGGTTTTTCCAATGGTGGTGGCCAGCTTTGCAGGAGGGCCGCATCCACCCTCATCCTGGGCCGCATGCGGTCCCCAGGCCGTGTGTTGGACACCCTGATCTACAGTATTTCTATACTGCTTTTCAACTAAAAAGTTCACAAAGCAGTTTACAAAAAAAAAAAAGAAAAAATAATAGCTAATTAATAGCAAATGGGTCCCTGTCCCAAAAGGGCTCACAATCTAAAATGTAAAAAAGGAAATTATAATATTAAATAAAATAATAAAATGTTATTTTAATAATAATAATAAAATAAAATAACACCATCCAAGAGTAAAGAAGAGCATCCAAACCTTTGGCAAAAAGCTCATTCCAATGGATGAATCTCTGTATTGTAAACCATTATGGCAGTGTTTCTCAAACTGTGGGTCAGGACCCAATTTCTGGTGTGTCCCCATTCATTTACCAGTAAGTATTTTTAATCTATTCGATTTGATGTTACTATGGTAGGTGACCGCATTGAGGAGATGTTACAGATTACTACTCTCAATAGACTTGTAATGTATATGGTCTTAAATGATAACCAATGGGACTTACTCCTGCATAGTATGGATAGGATGGATTGCAGCCTAGTAGAATATTCTTGTCTTTAAATCTTATCTATAAAGTTTTTAATGACTGACGTAGCAATCAATCAATTTACCTGTATTGTCAAGAAATAAAATAGTCATTCTGTGACTGACATATAAAAAGGAAAATATTATAAACTGCAAAATGCTTTACAGTGTTTTAAAGAAAATTATTTGAGTTTTGCTAATTGAACAAAACTGAATAACTTTCTGAATTTTGTATTCATCTCTCTCTCTTTCTCTCTCTCTCTCTCAGTCACGTGGTTTGACTCTGATCCTCTGGTGTTTATAGTCCTAGCAAATCATCTTGGACAAGAGTTAGAAGGATCTTCTCTTCAAGAGTAAGTCATGACAACAATTTTCCCAACAATTTCCCAATCAGTTTCATACAGCACTGTCGTGGCTTGGGTAACAGTCTACCCTCCATATTAATCTACCCTGTCCATCGTGCGCTGGAGAGGATACTCAGAGCACGATACCATAGTCTTTCGAGAATGAAGGATGCCTATATGTATTTATGTCGTGTATACTCCTTACACTATATCTGAGCTTTCCATCAATTTCCATCCAATTTCATGGACAGTGGAAAGTTCAGAAATTCATTAACCCACCCTGCTAGTATTACTGTCCTTTCCCCTGACACATTCAGCTGGAACAAACAGGCCTAATTTCACACCATATAAACTTGGAATCAGCAACTTTTCTTCCACGAAGAAGCCAGACTTCAGGTCCAGCAGTAGTAAGAATACATATGCAAAATTCCTGATTAGGCCAGAGAGCTAAGAAAAGGTAAGCGTGGCATGGAGATGCATACTCTGCTTAAATTGTAAGCCTTAAGAGAATACAAGCTTGTTAGTTTTTATTAGGACCACCATAGGCCAAGTGGATATAGCGTTTGGGCACTCTGGGGCTGATGGCTTTGGGTGGTGTGTCGAATCAAGACCATGGGTCAAAGATTGTTGTTGTTTAGTCATTGTTGTGTCCGACACTTAGTGATGTGAAGCTTGTCCAAATTCATGTTCATTGCCTTGATACTATTTAACCATTTCTTCCTCTGCCCCCCTTCTCCTTTTGCCTTCAATTTTTCCCAATATCAGAGTCTTCCCATGATGTGGCCAAAATGTTTGAGCTTCAGCTTCATTATTTGTCCTTCCAGTGAATAGTCAGAGAACTGGAGAACTGACTGATTTGATCTTGTCCCAAGGGACTCTCAAGGGTCTCCTCCAACGCCATTTTTCAAAGGCATGTATTCTTCAGCAGTCGGCCATCCTTAAGGTCCAGCTCTCACAAAGAAAACCATATCTTTAACTAGCCAGTTCTTTATCTATAAGATGAAACTCAGCCAAGCCAGACCGTGAGGGTGGAGGTCAAACAGTTCAATTCAATTGAGTAGAATTATGTGGAAATACGTTGAATTTTGTTGAAGGTGAATTATGTTGAAATAAGTTGGAAAAAATCTTGCTGCTCTTTCTTTAAAAAAATCTTAATTTAAAGGAAGAACAAGTCCTTTAAATGAAGGAAGTCATTTAAATGAAACCAAGTCCTCTTGGTTTCATTTTTTTGTTTCAACCAGGGATGAAAGCTCATTGGAAAGGTTATAATATTTCTTTTAATCTTGTACAGGTCCAGATTTGTGTGACTCAAGTACTCTGTAAGATATATCTTCAGAAAGAATGGCAGGTAACCAAATCGGTTTGATGCTTTTTGCCCTGAGCTTTAATTGGCTTGTTCTGTGGTGTACATATATGTGCCATCCATTGGGGGCTGGTTTTTGCACCTGTTATCTTTGTGTTATGCAAGTAAATTTGCAAAGTTGCAGTTTGCCAGTTAATGACATTATTTATACTAGTAGTAGAAATGAGAAACACTAGGACTGAAGGTAGAAATTGGTATTAGTAGTGTTAAGAGTAGGAATTATTCTTTGTAGGTGGGCATTTTATAGCTGTAGGGCCACCACTGAAATCGCCTCTCATCATTTTGCTTGTTGAATATGTAACAAGGACAAGTAGGAACCAGGAGCTTCTGTGTGACTCTTGTCTTTATTTTTCCTTTTAATAATATTTCTCTTTTTATATTTTTTTCTTTTAATAATTTTTTTCTGTTTTCCTTTTAATAATTTTTTCTTTTAATAATATTTCTATTTCTCTTAATAGAGAAAGTTAACAACTTTCCCCCGCTCCCCAAATTCATCCCTCTGAAGCCGTGCTTCTACCAAAACTTTTCTGATGAAATTCCCATTGAGCACCAGGTACTGGTGAGAAGGATCTATCGATTGTGGATGTGTAAGTATTTGAAGCACAGAAGCTAAACTGCAGTGGGTAATGGTTGTGTGTGGGGGAGGAGAAAAAATAGAAATGTATAAACTTTAATTTATATTTTTTCTTTTAATGGCTGCACTCTTAGGCTGCAATCCTAAAGACACTTTCCTAGGAGTAAGAACCACTGAATACAGTAGGGCTTACTTTTGAGTAGACATGGTTAGGATTGTGCTGTAAGTCTGCAATCCTAACCTCCACTTATGCTGGAATGAAACTTGGCATAAGTTCTGTGCTGACCTGGGAGTGTCACAAAAGTGCCTGAAGACATTTCTGCACCATTCCTGGAGGGTTAGGCCTGTGCACAGGCATATGCCAACCTCCCCACACCACAATGAAAAGATATCCCATGTGAGTTAGGCTGGCCTAAATTTATTAGGATGGCACCTCAAGTTGTGAAAGCCAAAACAAAGATTCTATATATAGAAGCAGTCTGTCTCTTAATGCCAATTATTGCCCTCATATTTTTGCATGTATACTCCAAGGAGCATCTGGCTGGCCTCTGTTAGAACTAGTATGCTGGTCTATATGAACCCCTAATCTAGTCTAGCTTGGGAGATTTCTCTAAGGCAGTGGCTTCAAAGTGAGGGTCAGGACCCCTTGGAGGTCATGACTTCATTTCTGGGAGGTCACAAAAAGCTGGATGCAACCATTTTAGAATCTGGGCACCTAAGTATTGCCACTGGGCACCTTTAATATAACTTCCAGCCATTACATCACTTTTGAGGGTCCCCAGACATATTGTCATTCACAGAAGGTGATCCCAGGCTGAAATGCTCGAATACCACTACTCTAAAGATTAAACAAATGCATGTAGCTATTTGACAGGTATTGATTGTGATGCCTCAATGGAATCTCCACCTACAAGATACTTAGGACAACTAAAAGTGGAAAGCTACTGCTCTCAACACACTGCTTTATATGCTTCCCAGTAGCACCTGCCTAACCATTGGTGGAAATGGGATACTGGGCTAGATGGACTTTGGGATTGATCCAAGGATGTGATATTATTTTTATTCTGAATAGAGTTGAAATGTTATAGCATCAACATAGAAATCACGCATTCCATCCTTGAGATATCCCCACATCCAGCTACTGACTCTTGAAAGTGGACTTTCTCTGCAATGTGGCTCAGAGGTCCAGTTTACTATAATGGCTATCATAGATAGACCTCTTGGCTGAGAGTTGTTTAGCCAACAATCCATTTCCTTAACCCCTTCTCTTTGCTTACAGTTTATTGCATCACTTTGGGTGTTAATCTCATTGCATGCCTAGCCTGGTGGATTGGAGGCGGATATGGTGTGAATTTTGGCTTGGCTATTCTCTGGTTGATACTCTTCAGTCCCTGCAGCTACATCTGCTGGTTCAGGCCTGTTTACAAAGCCTTTCGGTAAGCTGGCATAAAGTTTTTGGGTGATGTTTGTCCTTCTTGGAAGTTATATGCATCAAAAGTGTGATCTGCACACGTTGGGGAAGAGTGTGAGGCCAGTACAGTGGGTATACCACATAGGGCTGAAGGTGGGGTAGGGAAAAGCTGAAGTTTTCTCTGTCACTATCCCATTCTGTTTGGGTTATTGTGGAAATGTACAGAATGATGCATGGTGTGAAGAATCTGAATAGAGGGGAACTTCTCTTAATAAACTGTGTGGAATGGGAGGTAGTCAACAGAAATGAAAGACAGACAAGCAAAAGTCCTTTGTATGTGCAGAATTCTGCCACAAGATATGAGACTGTTTTACTTGTTAGCTGAGAAAAATAAAAGGGCATCAGAGATTTAATTGTAATTTTAATAGACCTCTACTAATGGCTTTTGTGACCAACAGATAAGAGGAACCTCCACCTTGAGAAGTGGTCTCTGAATGTTAGGTGATGCACACATCTGATTCTCCACTGCTAGAAATGGGATGCTGGATCATTTCAAGCCTCCCCTCCACCTGTGATGCTAGATCAAGCATACCCTGGAAATGGGATGCTGGATCAAGCTTGTGTATCCATAGACTACCTGTGTATCCAGAGACTTGCATTTTGCTTTTGTCTGTCTTGGTTGTGTCCCAATACTACAGAAACTAACAGGAGTCTCCTTGCCAGGCTTGCAGCTCTTTCCATGTGACACAGTCCTACCCAATACATGTATATTTTCTGAGCAGACCTCAAAGCTCTGCTGCAGAGGCTTCGGGGAACTATTTTCCCTGTTAAGCTCCCTTCCAGAGCCGGATTATATCAGAGGCTCATCCCTTTAGCTGAAGGGTGTGCTGGCTGACTACAAGAGAGCCAGTAGCTGCGGCCAGGGTAGAAAGCTGGAGAACTGCTGTGTTCCCAGCAAATGTCTCCATCTGTAGGAAAACATCAATGCGTGCATCTGGTGGTGATTGGGGGACAATACTCTGGTGAAGCTTGATGGTCTCGATCCTATGAAAAACTAATGGGCATTCATTCTTAAAGTTGGAGATACCTTTGCCCTTGCAGAAAGTTTATCTTGGTGCAAGATGGTCTGCCCTTGTAGTAATACCTTTCCTATGCCCAAGTGTTTTTTACTTCGGTTGTTTTTTGGGGTCTCCATGCCACAAATCCTCTGAGAATGGTTAGCTCCTGATCAATAGGGAGTAATAGGTCCAATCATACCTCCGGCAGAGAGATGGCCCAGACTAACATATTCTCAAGACAAACTGGTTGCCTTGGGCAGCAGATTTAGATGGGGTACCTGCTTCTGCCTGCATGCCTGTAATGGACCGTCTCCTTTGTTGGAAAAGGAGGACAGGAACTAAATAGTCTGTGACTTTCCTCTGCTTCAGACATCTTTTTTCTCTGTTCCACTTCTTCCTTTTCCAAACAAGGGAGAGAGCAGCATTTGGTGCATTTCTTGGGGTGTCAAGTAGTCTTAGGCTTGCCCTGGACATCGAAATCTATGTGCTCTGTAGGTGAATTCTAACGAAAAGAGCATGGACCAGTAAATCTGGAAAGGGGGAAACATATAGCCTTCTCTGTAGATGGATAGTTCTCTGCTTTGGAAGGAGGCAAGAAGGGAAAGGAGGCAAGAGGACAGGGAAACCTGCATCAGAAATGATAGAGGGTAAATGTTCTATTTCTGTGAAGTGACAACTTTCAAGAACTAAGATTAGGCACTAGGATACCCCACCCCAGTGCTGTATTGTCAGGCAGCAATGAGTGGCACATTCTTGATTCCTTGGTTATCATTACTGACATTTCTTCTACTAAAACCCATGCAACTTCCATTGAGTCGAAGGGGTTCCTCAGAAGATGCTTAAAAACAATAGCGGTAGACGCATTTTGTATGGGATTAATTTTTTTCCCTTTTCTTCTCTAGATCAGACAGCTCTTTTAATTTCATGGCATTTTTCTTCGTCTTTGGAGCTCAGTTTGTACTGACTGTCATCCAAGCAATTGGCATCTCTGGTTGGGGAGCCTGGTAAGGAAAGGGTCCATAATTTTTAGAATGGGGAGGCTACGTGTTTTTGCATGTTGAAGGTCCCAGGTTCAGTTCCTGTTATCATCCATATAAAGGGTTTTGGTTCAGACTGAAGATGACACTGCCTTCCTGTGTCACAATAAGGCTTTTAGAAGAGGCATTCTCTCCCTCTTGCCACGGTATAGACTCAGTTACTCTTCCAAGGCGGCAGTTTCAGGAAGTACTTTTTATTTAAATAATTTTTATGGAATTTAAATTTCTTCCCTATCAAATGGAATTCAAATCATTTAAATCTTGATTTTCCCCCTTTATCAATTTATTGATGTTGCTCTCTTGTGTGTGTATATACTGGCATCCCCCACTTGTCTGATAGGTTAGGGGCCAGAGTTGTGGTGAAACCTGGAAATAAAAAAGGATCCTGGTCTTTTTTTAGTTACAACTCCTTCCAGTGCTTTTTAATATAGCAAAATTGCACTTTTTATCTTGCTGTCACACAAAAATTTCTGTAAATGGATTCTCATTAACTCCTTCTGGAATGGGAATAAACCTGGAGCTATCAAACGGGGAGGACAATTTTAGCCTTTCAAACAAAAGAGAGAGAGGTTGAAAGAGTGGAACATACATTGAATGAATGGGTATAACTGAAAGGTGTTGAAAGAGTGGATGTCAGAAAACGAACAGTGAGAAAGTGGGGATTCCTATTCATTTTTAACTCTGTTTTGCTCCTGTGTGAATTATCTCAGGGCAGCATGTCATGATCCCAAAAGCCTTTTCTATTACACATCTCAGAAGATTCCTGTACTTGGGAAGTTGCGCTTCCCTGGCCGTTTCACCCCTGGGAAAGCTTTTCATTCCCCAGTGCAATGTCATTTATTGCTAGCACATTTAATGATACATTGTTTCCATATATTTCTACTTTTTATCCTGTACCTTCCTTGGCTGTTGAATAGAAGCAGTACATACATAATTTGGAAAGCTCAAATAACCATGGAATTTATCTGGGCATAAAGCTCTGTTTCAAGTACATCTCCAAAAGGCCACATTCCAAGTTATGTTTGGAAATGTGTAGATGTTGCCTTCTGGAATCTTGTGGCCAATGAGGCGGTCAGATGTGTGAACTTGTTGGGCCCCAATCAAGATTCACAATGAGCATAACCTACATTATGCAGAATGAATTTTTTAATTGTTCAAAAAACAAAGCCTTTCAACTGAAAAGGGAACCTGTTTAATGGGACAGGTTTTTAATATTTTTAAAAAATGTTAATTTTTTTTAAAATGCTAATATGTAATCTGCAAAAAGTATGCACTGTCTTAGGACTGTGCAATGCACACTCATTTCCCTAATACAACATCAGTTTTAGAAATATTGTGTTTATCCATTTGCAAATTCAGTGGATTAATTCAAATGAATACCATTTTTTAAAAAATCATTCATTTGTTTTGTAGAGCTAAAACCCTAATGTTCTTATCTCTCCCCCTGATTTTCAGTGGATGGATAGCTGCTGTGACACATTTCAGCACAAATGTTGGGGCTGCTGTGATCATGCTCTTGCCAGCAATAATGTTCACGTTGTCAGCTTTTGGGATGCTCGTCTGTCTTCTCAGAGTAAGTGGGGAGGGAGAGGTGTTTTGATCCCAGAGGGTTAACTGCCTTTTGACATCATGACTGACAGTGGTTCCCTTTGTAGCCACTTGTTCAACAAATCGCCTAATCTTTGTCAACTTCATTTCCCCTCCAATTTGAAAAATCCCTAAACATTGAATATTTACCCCTTCCTCAATCCCTGTTCTATTCCTGTCTTCCTTGTGTACTGACCTAGACTGCCATCCTTTGGATCTGGTCCCAACCTTTGTTCTACATAAGTGTATTTGCTATATGGTGGCTGTATAAATGATATAAATAATAGAAGTGCCCAGCCCCATTATTTTTTTGCCTTCTTTAGCACCTTCAGTTCTGCAGTCATATTTTTAGAAGGAGCAACCAAAACTGTCTGTACTTTTCCAGCTGAGGCTGCACCACTGACTTTGTACTCTCTGTTCTTTAGGGCCCATATATGGTACACAATATTAGCAGTTACAACTTACACTACTGTCAGTTTTTTGTGCTGTGTTCTTAAACATCCATTTTTTTTCCTGAACATATGCCGCTTCATATGTTTTACCATATTGCTAAGCTGATTGGCAGTAGTTCTCAGGGTGGAATTTTTCTATCCACCTGGACAGGGTGGTCAGATGTCCTCTTTATCCTGGACATGTCCTGGAATTTAGCATTGTGTTCTGGAAAAAACCTTCAATGTCTTCCTTTTCCTGAGCGAATGAGCAGCATGTAGCCTACTTGTAAGTCATAAATTTTATGTTACAAATTATATGTAATTGTTTTAAATTTAATAATCATTAGTATTGTTTTAACCAAATTAAAATGGTATGTAAATACTGTGTGTGTGTATATATATATATACATATACACACACACAAAGTAAAAGCTTGGATTGAGAGTGTTCTGCAAGCCAAGCAAACTTTTCTAGTAAACTTATAACTTGATATTCAAGCAATGTCTTGATAAACAAGCAAAAAATTAGTCCTGGCTGTGATTCAGCCAGTTTCAGCACTCTACCAGCACCTTCTCTGCCTCTCCAGAGAGACCAGCCAATGCATGTTTACTCTGAAGTAACTTGTAAACCTATTACAGTCAGTTGGACTCATTTCTGCACTCTCAGGCAAATTGCAGCCTAAAAGACTGACAGTGCAACCCTAAGCATATCTACTCAGACGTAAGTCCCATTGTGTTCAATAATACTTACTCCCAGAAAAGTGTGGTTAGGATTGCAGCCTTGGTGCAAGTTAAATTTGTTTACTTTTCTTTATATTTTGTATTTTCTTCATTATTTTGTATTGTATTACAGTATGGTAATTGTTTTTATATGAATATTTTTTGGGTTGTGCAACAAACCATCGGAGTTTCCATTTCTTATAGGAAGATTCACTTTTGTTATAGAACTGTTTTGGATTACAGGCATGCTTCCGGAAGGAATCATGCTCGTAAACCAACACACCACTGTGTGTGTGTTAAGTATATGTAGGTGAATATATATATATATATATATATATATATATATATATATATATATATATATATATATATATATATATATATATATACACAGTGGTGCCTTTTAAGACTAATTTAATTCGTTCTGGAAGCATATTTGTCTTACAAAGCAATCTGTATACAAAGTGGATTTTTCCATAGGAAATAATGGAAACTCAGACAATTGTTTCCACCACCCAAAAAATTCATATAAAAATATTTACTGTATGTAAAAAATTATGACAAAACACTTTAATATAATACAGAACACAATTACTGTAATTTTAATTAAAAAAACAGTGTAATATACTGCACAGTAAATCAGAAAAGAAAAACCGTTATGGCCAAGGATGACTAATTTTTACTAAAAGAGTCACTGGTGTCTTTTTGAGCAACTTTCACATTGCGTTGTCATTAATCGGATTCATCGCTCACACTGCTACAGCCTTATTTGGGTGGTGCTTTTCTACAAAATTTTGCACAAATTCCCAGTGTTTACAAATGTTATCTCATTTGAGGTGAGGGATTCCTCCTCCTCTGCAGATAAGATCTCCTCCATAACCTCTTGCTGTTGCTCCTGCTGCAGATCCACCAATTCGTTTGTTTTTCAGCAAATTTTTGTTGTAAAACTGTTTGTTTTACAAGGCACTGTTTGTCTTACAAGGCAAAATTCCTTAGAAATTTTAGTTTGTCTTACAAATTAATTGTCTTACAAGGTACCTGTGTGTGTGAGAGAGAGTGTTTTTAACTTTTGTAATGTCCTTCATTTTGCTTGGCTTTTGGTCCTCTTTTGTGATTATGACATATGGTCACACTGTACTTAAGAGATCCCAGAGTAGTTGCCTGCAAAATGTCAGAAGAACCTCATCGTTCAGTTGAACCTGGGGCCATCCATTGTATGTGGAAAGAAGGTTGCTTACTCCTGAGAACTGATGACTACATAAAATTACTTGTCAGTGTTAGCCCATTGGTTCAGTCTGCTCTGGCAGCTCTTCAGATGACTTTCCAACCCTGAAGAACCACTGTTAGCCAGTAGGCAACACCAAGCAACTTGGACCAAAGGTCTGATTCTGTACAGAATGGCTTGCTTTGTTCACTAGATTGGGGTATAAGGAAAAATAAGTTGACTTCCTTCCTCCTTTCTATTTTTTTCAGGTACATCGTCTCTACCGTGGAGGTGGGGGCAGTTTTCAGAAAGCCCAGGATGAGTGGCACAGTGGCCTCTGGAAGGACCCCCCAAGTCGAGAGGCCCAGTATAACAACTTCTCAGGCAACAGCCTCCCTCAATACCCTACAATCCCCAGCTATCCCTGAATGGCCTTTGGACTGCCTGACTGGGTTATTTTGGGTTGTACCAAAACATCTCTCTTTTGGGGTTTGTGTTGGTTTTTTGAACAAGGTGGAGAGAGAAGAATCTGCTTTCTTACTCTACTGAACATAGACTAATATATTCCTGCCCCCTCCTGTTCCCTACCCATTTCTCCAATGTTTCCCTTTCAATGATAACAGAAGACTGTGCTATTTTCAGGAATCGGCCACAATGTGGAAGTAGTCGGCACTTGACTAGTTGTGTATTGGGGATGGGATCCACCATCTTGTTATCTGGCAGTGGCCTTCTCCACCCTTTCTTGGTTTCGCCAATGAGTATGCGTGGGGGTGGGGTGCTGGGTGCCTCACCTGCCAGTTTGTGTAGAACAGCTGCTCACTGCCACATTCCTCCGTGCATTCAGGTGGTAGAACTAAATTGTCTTCTTCCGCCATTTGCTTTGTTTGCACTCATCTCTATATTATTTTTGAAACATTACATGCAAGCATTGGAGGTTATAAGAAGAGAAATCATTGATCAGCAAATAATTCATTTTGGAAAATGTGTAGGCAAATTGTGCCACTTCAAGAGTGGGATGGTTGAGAATCAAATGATTTAATTCTTCTTCCTTCTTGAAAACAGCCACTGCCAGGAGAAAGCTAGCAGCTCAGGGTTCTCGTTCATGCCTTCCTGAGGTGCTAGTTTTTCATGTGCAAGAATGTCTGTTTTATTCGCATGTGTGACATTTGCATGTGTGATTCATACACCCCAATAGTCACAGTCCAGGAATGATTTTATTATCACAGGATTTGCTGTCAGTAGAGCCTTATCTTTGTTCCCTCTTTTCATAAAGCTTGCATGCATTACTGCTGTTGTATGTGTTCTGCGTTAGCAAATGCTGGCAGCTTTTTTCCTGCAAGCCTTTTTTTGGCCATTGAAACATTGGATGGAAGGTGAATGAGCCGTGTGTTAAATAGTGCTTGCCTACTAATTTGTCTTGTCAAAATAGAAGCTGTGGGGACATAACCATGCTTTTGAAAGCTGCACCAGTGTTGTACTATAGAGCATCAAAACCATGCCAGCCTCATTTAGGTCTTTGTGCAGGTTCAACAAATCAAATGTTGGCTTAATCCTGGTGGGAAGGAATGGATCTCTGCAAATGCAGGGACCCCTTAATCCTACTGTGGAGTCCACCATCCACCTGGCCCTGCAAGCATCTGCCATTATTCTCCTGTGCGTTTCTTCAGTGCTTGTGATTGCTGTTGGCATCCTAGACAGTATGGTTCCTTTCTAGAGAATACATGCAATAGCAGGAACGTGAGTGCTTTGCCACCCGTCACTGGGGCAGCTTGCCATGGGACAGGCTTGTCCACCCCACAGCTTCAGAAAGCTTGCTGAAATTATCCATAAACTTTTATTGGCAATTTTGCTCCTTGATACCCTCAGAAGGGATGGCATCTGTGATGATGGGAAAGGACTCGGTGGCTTTGCTCCCAATTTAACATCCCAGAGTAGATTTGCATCTGTTTTAATCCTCAAAGAGAAGCACATGGAAATCTTTGCTCTGGTGTGTTTGGTACGCTACTGCAAAGTTCTAGACCTGAAACTATAATTGGCAGCAAAGTGGGAAGAGCAAAATTCTCATTCCAGAGAAGAAACTTTTATTTT
The DNA here is from genome assembly GCA_030015325.1 of Cryptoblepharus egeriae. Classification (NCBI taxonomy): domain Eukaryota; kingdom Metazoa; phylum Chordata; class Lepidosauria; order Squamata; family Scincidae; genus Cryptoblepharus; species Cryptoblepharus egeriae. The sequence continues at coordinate 612,365 of JAREYC010000015.1, read as the reverse complement.
ATTTTAGTTTAGTTTTTTATCAGTTTTGTGCCAGAATAGCATCACATGATTGGGCCTGTAATTTCCAGATAGCCCCACTTCACCCCAGTGACTGACTTACTCCAATTGCCCTGGCAATTCCATGTCCCAATAAAAATGGTTTCAATTTGCAATTGCAGAATACAATTTTTGCGGGAACCATTCCGCAGCTTCTCTAGGAGTGATTCTGGAGAAAACAGTACTGTGGAACCCAGTTTCTGTATTGCAGTGGGGCTGCCCCTAAATCTGCTTGGCTGGTGGCAGCAATAGGACAGGAAAACTATATGCAGAACTTGTGGGCTTAATGAAATGTGCCTTACTCTCTCCTGCCATACGGCATTTATGGAAATATAATTTTATGCCCATAGTCATTGTCATACACAAGGAGTTCCCTGTTCTGAAGACTAGTACTGTACCTTGTAAATATAAATTGAAACTTGGCACACATCCATCTCTCTCTCAAGGAAATATTTTTATGCGATGTTAACAGATGAGCCAAAGGGAAAACCAACTGTTAACGCTTGAGGCCAAACTTCCTGTGAAACGCCTTGCTTTGGGAATGGGGCCGTTACTCTTGCAGCACCCACCAGCCAATTTGTTTACAGGCCTCCTGAGATCTCTCAAGACATTCCAAACTATAGCGACTGGTTTTAGGATTTAAGATCTGTGCTTTTCTTTTCTCTCCTCACCTAAGTTTCCAGAGTCCTGCCACTTTTTTGAAGCCTGCTCCTAGATGCCACGCTGTTGTGTTGCCAATGTGCTTTGATGCCACTGTTTGCCTTAACTGTAGCTTCTCTGCTTTTTGTTACCACAGGAGCCAGTAGTAAACTTTTGGGAGTGGATGGGATTCTCTGATTTACCTGGGAATATGGAAGCAGCACCCCACTGATCAGGATATCTCTCATGTCTTGCTCCTTCCTCATCAGTAACTAAGCATGGTGGAAATTAAGCCCCACTGCTCTGTTGGAAGAGCATTTTTGTGGTGGACATTTTGGGGGGAGGAAGCTGCGAGATGCTTCTCTCTTGCCTTCCTTATAGTAGCCCCTTCTAAGCCATGATTTCTAAACCCTCCTTGAAACTTAAATACTCTTCTTGATACCTTTGCAATTGCTTGTACACTTCTCTCCATGCAACTTCATATCTGCAGTTCCCGTAACGGGCTGCTGTACTGTTTTTCTGATGAAGGGAAGACAAGAAAGGGGGATCGTCAGATGGTAACTGCAGGATTGGTTTCCATCTTTGGGGTGGCTGGCTTTAACTTTTAGTATGCAAGTTTCCGATCTATAGTGGGACATAAACCCACAAAGGCTGAAGTCTTTTCCTCTTGGGCTTATGTAAACGGTAGGCTAAAGAACAAGTACTGTTTGCTGAAATGTTTTACAATAGTCCTTTTTTGGTAAGGCAATGTGTCTTTGTAATGAGAAGATCTCCTGCAGGTAAGTACAAAATGGCCTGCTGGTATACTGGAAAATATAGTGGAAATATTTGATGCTGCTTGAAGAGCCTGGCAGAAATCTTGGTGACTGACCTTAAGCTAGTGTCTCTGTCAGGGTTTGCCCTATTTCAAGGACCTATCTCAAGGGAATTGTAACCTTTGATGGGAAGACTATTCCAAGCCTTGGCATTCCCAACCCTCATATTGTCCTGCTTTTTCTGCATGAGGCATTGCTTTGCAGCTTTCAAGAAGTGTGTACTTTGACTTGACAATTGTCTTAATAATATGCTAACAAAAAAATCTAATGTCATGTTTACACTAAATTCCAAAGGAACTGATGTATTTGGGAGACTAATTCTTACTTATCCAACCTCTTATTCTGTGTCATGTTGTGGATTACATTTTTTGCATTGCTGTATGCTCTCCTTTTTATGCAGGGTTTTTTTTTTGTTTTGTTTTTTCCCTTAAAAAAATAAATGAGATTTGCCTACTGGACAAATGGCCTCTTGTGTATATTTGTTTTGATTTTATACTTAATGTAACTGCATGTGTTGATGCAATCCACATGTGTAATTTGTAGTAGAGCAAGGCCAGTTAGCATCTTGAACTTGATAGGCGTATCCTTAAGTAAGCAAACTGCTTGGTTTCTTTAGTCTAAAATATTCTCATGTTACAGACGGGTACAGATTGAGAAAGTTCAAATTAGTGATTTTAGCTTACTGTTTCCCCAAAGTCTCTGGCTCATTTTTCCGACTAATATTCTTCGCTCATTTTCTGGATGACCTATTTATCCTTTCTGTCTAGAGCTGAATTGAAATTAACAAAGCAACCATAATTATAACTTAACATAAAAATATAATGAAGGAAATGGGTACATTTTCACTCCAACAAACAAAAATGAGACTTCTACGTAAAGTGAATAGGGATGTATATACCTCTCAGGTTTCCTTTATGAAGTTGATCCCAAACTGGGTCTGGGAAAGTGTTTCAGTGTAATGAACTCATCGTATACAAATATTTTTTTTACCCGTGAGTAAACATGGGTAGGATTGCTCAGTGTGAAACACTGTTTTTATATATGTATTCTATTTCTGAATTCTGCCTGTGCAAGTGATTTCATCTAACTCCCATGTAATATTTGATGTTGCTTGGTGTCAAGACCAGGGCATTATAACTACTGTATGCTGCATGTGGAAGTACAGCTAGAATTCTCCACTTTTGCATTTACTGGAACCCTGCTTGTTTCCACTTTTATTCCAACATTTCAATAGTAAGCAGTTTTGTCTATAGCAGCACAGGCCTTTTGGATGTGGAGTATTGTGTTACACTGCCAACATCAATATAAGCAGCAGCTCTGGATCATACCAAAAGCCTGTTCAGCCCAGTAAACAACCAGATCTCTCCAGAAACTCTATGAGCACAATCTAACTATGTCTACTCAAAAGTAAGAACCATTTTGTTCCATAGATCTTACTCCCAGGAAAGTGTCTTTAGGATTGCATCCTCAGACTAACAAGCATGATGGGCCCTCATATTTTTAGCATTGCAGAACCCCCAGTTTTTAGAGGTCGACTCCATCTGATCTGAACATGGGGGTCACTTTTAGCTATCCCACAGGCCAGATCTAGCGCACCTGCAGGTGTAGCAGTAGTAAAGCTTAACTGCAATGCTTCAATCAGTGCAGAGGGTCAGGCTGGGCACCTACTTCCCCTTTGAAATTAGAATGTGTAAAGCCTTCTGGGGCAATATGTAGCAGCTGCCCAGCACCACCCTCTGCAAAGGCTGGAGCAGATAGGAGCCTGCAGTACAGACCAGTAGAGTTTTGCCACTGCTGCTCCCCAGGTAATTTTGTAGGCACACCATGGCTGTGTTTGGGAGATCCCTGAGCTATACCAACATGAAAGACCTTGGGCTTGGATCAAAAAATCTTATCCAGTATTCTGATTTCAGCTTTATCCCTTTGGTAAGCTCACAACTAATGACTGAAGGCAACAGCTCTTCCTGTAGCTTGTCCCAAGCACACTAGTTGGCTCTAGACATGCAGGATCCATTTGGCTATCATTTTCTTCATTAATGTCTCCAGCCCAGTCTAATGCCAGTATTGCCTTGCATTTTGTGGCAGTGAATTTGATAAGCAAATTGTGTTGTGTGATGTAGGATCTGAGCCAACGCTCGGTGCTGTCTCTACTGCTGTTCATCATAGTGATGGATGTCATCACCTGTGAATGTCAAAAGTCAGTGCCATCTATGCAGATGGTGTCCTCCTTGCAACCATAAACAAGGCAGATCTCAAGCAGCAAGTACAAGCTTGAAGTGATCATCTTGCAATGTTTGGCCTCTGCCTTAACACCAAGAAGATGGGCGTATAAGATGACGGACCACAGTGAGTCAGGGACAATCTGCATAAATTGTACCAACCTGCCACATGCTGAGACGGTGCAATGTCTTGGTTTGAAAACTGCAGCTGTTGGCAGCCTGTCTCATGAGATTACCGCACAAGTAAATGCAGGCCTGGGCAAAATAGTGCACAATGACTGGTGTCCTCCGTGACAAGATCAATGACCGTCTTAAATAAAAGGTCTATCATATGATCATCCGGCCAGTCACACTATATGGAGATGAATGCTGGTCAGCAATGAAAGAAACTGAATGTTGCCTTAGTACCATGCAGACAAAGATGCTGTGTTGAATCTGTGATGTCACCTGCTTTGACCACATCTGCAACAATGACATATGTGGGATAAATGCTAAAGAAAAAGATGATGATGATGATGATGTAGGATCTGAGATTTTTCTGGCCAGGTGTAATTCATTGCTGCAGTCCATTGCAGTGTTGAACCTGGTGCTAATAAATTTCAGAGTGATTTTACATTCTAGCATTATGATAGGGGTGTATAATTTAGATAAGTATTAGTGTATTAGTGATGTTGAAAGGTGATACACACTTATAGAGTACATATGTGCAACCAGCAGGATATTGGTAAGGAACAGTGTCCAGGTTTGGAGAGGCAAGCTCTGCAAAATTACACACACACAGTGGGCAGTGTCTGCCCCAAAACAATTAGGTGCAGAAGTGGTCTTATGGAAAAACAGCAGCTCTAGCAAAAGGTATAGCGTTGATGATGCTGGAAACTTCCTTTGCATGAGGTTCAGCCCAGAAGCAGTTCCAAAGTACTTTAAAGCTTTAATGTCAAAAAATTTAATGATAGGTACAGTCAGCCTGCGAATTGATGGACTAATGGGAGGAAGAGAGAATAGGAATAGACGCCAAAAGTGAGTTAAATCTAAATGCACTGAGGTCAATGGAGATTCACAAACCATATGACTGGTTCATTAAAATAAAAAATGTCCATTTTTCAAATTGACTGTCAAATCAAGGAATCACTGTATTACTTAGCAGTTTCTTAGCACTTTTGCTTCTCCAGCCTGGTCTTTTGCAACTGATCCTTGAAACTAATACAGCGGCTCTTGATGGAAGTATTCTGCTCTCTACGTGCAAAAGCTAGAACTGTGACAGTTTCTGCCATGGCCGGAATGCTGGACAGCTGCCTTCCTGGATCTGGGAATAGCAGGGGTGGAGGAATCAGGAACTGGTAGTGTGATCCTGCTTTTCCATTTTGTTTACCTGCAGCTGTTTTTGCCTTTGGGTTACTGCCAGGAAAGTGATGTCAGATCATGGCCCTTCTGAGACATGGTTGGAGATGGGAATATCAGCTTCTTGTCTAAGGTCTACTATCCCCCACCCCTGAATTCTATACTGAGCAACAGCAGATTACAAAAGGTCAAGGAGTAAACCCCACAACCAATGACATTTTGGACACTGCCCCTAACAGCACGGGTTCAGGAATCAACCATTACTAACTGATCAAAAAGGCACCTTTTAAAGTGAAATGTACTTATATAGTATAGGTCCAACCTTGTTAAACACAGATTTGACTCAACACAGTTGACCACTGCAAATTAATTTAAAAACTGCTTTTCTACTGTTGTAGAGTCATGCAAGCAATCACTTCATTCTTCAGTCCCAGAATCAAACCCCATGCAAATATTAAGGCAGATATTAATTCCATTAGGTGCAATGGAGGAACAAGAAATCTGGAATTGGATCTTTAAATCTATTTTTCCATTTTTTGAAATTTTTTTGTTATCCACATTTTTTTTATCCACAGGAGGTTCCAGAACAGAATCCTAGTAGATAACAAGGGACATTGTATTTAGCAGAGGGAGAGCAATGTATTTCCCTTTTCTTGTCCACTAGTTGTTGTGGGGCTGTGGATGGCACAAGTGTCTAAGACACTGTGCCTGTTAACCAGCAGGCCAGGGTTCGAGACCCGGGTTGGCCCCGCAAGACAGGGTGAGCTCCTGTCCTTAGCCCAGCTCTGTGACGCCAGCTAGATCCAATCGTGTTGGCTCTGCCTTTCCATTGGACTAATTCAGTGGCGTGGAGAGGGGGGATTTGCTGCTTGAGTAACAGCCTATCCTCCATAACAAACTAACCCAGGCTTTCGTGCTTCGCATGCAGCGTATGCAGTGCTGAGCACGATACCATAGTCTTTCAAGACTGACGGAGGCCTGCTTTTTTTTAGTTATTGTTTGCATCATTTTTTAAGCTAATACTTTTGGGGATTAGCCTTTTATTATTTGCTACAACTTTTTTGTGGCATGGGGGACAGAAGACTGAGCAGACTGAAGCTGAGTGGGCACCACATTACAAATTGCAGAAGGGTCACTTGTAAAGTGTGAACACAAGAAGCCTGAACATAAGAAGCACCTGCAAAGTATTTTCTGAAATGTGAGCACACCCAGGGTCCTATTGCCAAGGTACTGTATCACAAATCTATACAACTTTTCAAAAATAAACTTTCCAAAAGTCCAGATCTCAACACTAATGTTTGACTCAACACTAATGTCCAATGAAAACCATGGTTTTAAAAACAGCTTTTCTACTGCTGTAGTGAGATAGCCCTGCAAGTGACCAATCTTTTGCTGAGCGAGGCAAACACAGGGGTCCTTTGCTTTTCTAAATGCTAACTGCCTCTTTACAATAGTAAGAGAAGCTGTTTCTAAACCATTCTATAGAGCAGTGATTTTCAACCAGTGTGCTGTTGAAAAGTGGTCCACATCTGCGCAGTGGGAGTTTGGACAATTTATTAAATAAACATCAATTATTAATAGTGTTGTGGAAGAGTTAAACCTCCTCCCCCCACCAGGAGCATGTTGCGTCTTGTTAATTGTCCAAATATTTATGGTGTGCCTTGACTAATTTTGCACCTGGTTGGTGTGCAAAGATGAGAAAGGTTGAAGATCCTATAAGATGAGAAAGGTGGAAAATCGCTGGTATGGGGACATACTTTCTATTTTTTAAAATGCTTTCATTGAACACATTTTTGGTAGTGGCAGGGATGGAGTTCCAGAATCAAATCCCTGCAGTTACTGAGGTACAACGTTATTCCTCCTCCTTATGCAGGAGCCAGAAACCTGGAATTCGGTCTTTAAATCTATTTTTCCATTTTAAAAAAATGCCTGTGGATTTCTTTTTATCTACATGAAGTTCTGGAATAGAACTTGTCGATAGTGAGGGTCACCTGTATAGGCTACAACACCAATACAACACCTTTCCTGGAAGTAAGCCCCACTGACTATAATGGGACTTACTTCTGAGTACTCATGCATGGGGTTGAGCTCTGAGGCTGCAGTCCTATCCATTATCCTGGGAGTAAGCCCCATTGACTCAAATGGGACTTACTTCTGAGTAGACATGCATGGGTTTGGGCTCTGAGGCTGCCATCCTATCCACCTTCCTGGGAGTAAGCCCCATTGACTCTAATGGGACTTACTTCTGAGTAGACATGCATGGTTTGGGGCTCTGAGGCTATCCTATCCACCTTCCTGGGAGTAAGCCCCATTGACTCTAATGGGACTTACTTCTGAGTAGACATGCATGGTTTGGGGCTCTGAGGCTGCCATCCTATCCACCTTCCTGGGAGTAAGCCCCATTGACTCTAACGGGACTTACTTCTGAGTAGACATGCATGGTTTTGGGCTCTGAGGCTGCCATCCTATCCACCTTCCTGGGAGTAAGCCCCATTGACACTAGTGGGACTTACTTCTGAGGAGACCTGCATAGGCCTCTCTCTGAGTGGTCCTCAACCAGAATGGCTCTTCAGCGCCTCCACCCCCATGGCAATCTACCTTTGAACCCACCCCTGCAGGGGACCAAGAACAGGTGAGGTTTGGAGGGCTCTGCCTGGTGGGGGGAAGGGAGGGAATATCCCAACAGGAATCAACCCCTGCCGTAAGTGAAGACTAATACTGTCGCAAACTACTCCTCTCTCCCTCCCTGCCGTCGTAAAGCCCGCTTTCCCGCCTCGCTCCTCCCACTCTGGGCTGCTGATGCCAAAGAGGTCTAGAAAGCAGAGGGCTAGTCAGAGGCTCGGCACTTCCGGTTCCCATTGAGAGGCCAGAGGGGCAGATGCATTGCAGGGTAACCACATGTCCTCTTTTTAAAGCTCTGTTTCCTGGAAAAATATCCTCATTGTCCTTTTTTGTGAACAGGCAGCATGTAGCTTTCTTGTAAATAACAGTGTGTGTGTGTATACACACACACACACACACATATAACAATTATATGTATTTAGTTAGTTACTTACTATTTATATATTTTTAAATGTAAATATATTAAATGTATTTGTATTCCACCCTTAATGTACTACTTTAAAACTACTATATTAGTTTTAAACCTAGTAATAAATAGTAGTTTTAAACTAGTAGTTTTATACCACTTCTATATTCTATTTTGTTTTATACTAAATAAATAGAAGTTTTAAGACACTGTGCCTGTTAACCAGCAGGCCAGGGTTCGAGACCTGGGTCGGCCCCACAAGACAGGGTGAGCTCCTGTCCTTAGCTCTGTGACGCCAGCTGGATCCAATCGTATTGGCTCTGCCTTTCCATTGGACTAAGTCAGTGGCGTGGAGAGGGGGGATTTGCTGCTTGGATAACAGCCTATCCTCCATAACAATTCAACCCAGGCTTTCGTGCTTTGCATGCAGCGTATGCAGCGGCGAGCACGATACCATAGTCTTTCAAGTCTGACGGAGGCCTGCTTTTTTATGAAAGCAATATATAATGAGTGTTTTTAGCTTTTAATGTGTCATGTCCTCCGTTTTTCTTGGGTGTCATACATTTTTGGGGAACTTGTCCTCTTTTTCCCATCACCCCAAGTAGGGGAGACCCTTTCCTTGTAGGTGTGTGAACATTGTGTATTTTAAAAAACAAATATATATAAACAAGTTGTTTAATTCTTTTACGCAAGTGTATATATAAACAAGTTTTGTATGTATGAATATGTGTGTATGTACTATATACTGTATATACATATGTATGTGTGCATGTGAATAAAGTTTATATCCTACTTGTATCAGTTCATATTATTTTCTCATGGTGGCTTTGAGAGGTGACAATTCATAGAATCATAGAATCATAGAGTTGGAAGGGACCTAGTAGGTCATCTAGTCCAACCCCCTGCCTGCAGCAGGAAATCCCCCTAGAGCATCCCCGACAGGTGCTCGTCGAGCCTCTGCTTAAAGATCCCCAGTGAGGGAGAATCCACCACCTCCCTTGGCAATCTGTTCCACTGCCGAACCACCCTCACCGTCAGGAATTTTTTCCAGATATCCAACCGGAATCTCCTCTCTTGCAGTTTGTACCCATTGGTTCTAGTTCTGCTTTCAGAAGCAGCTATGAACAAATGAGTCCCTTCCTCCCTGTGACAGCCCTTCAAGTTTCTGAAGAGGGCAATCATGTCTCCTCTCAGCCTCCTCTTCTCCAGGCTGAACATCCCAAGTTCCCCCAACCTTTCCTTGTAGGGTTTCCCTTCCATCCCACTGATCATTCTTGTTGCTCTCCTCTGGACTTGCTCCAGTTTGGCTGCATCTCTCTTAAAGTGAGGTGCCCAGAACTGAACACAGTACTCAAGGTGAGGTCTGACCAATGCTGAATAAAGAGGAACTAGAACTTCTCGTGACTTGGAAGCTACAGACCTCTTAATGCAACCTAAAATGGCATTTGCCTTCTTTGCAGACACATCACACTGCTGACTCATGTTCAGCTTGTGATCCATGGCGACTCCAAGATCCCGCTCACATGTTGTGCTAAAAATAAATAAAATTATATAAAAAATAAAATTATTTTATTAAAAAATAAAATTATTTTATTATGTATTAATTTAGTACCTCCAACATGTCTAAGGAGATAAATGCAGAAAACAAAAAATATGCACTAAGCATTTAAATAAGAAAACACATGAAAATGCCCAATCAGAAAATACAAAACATAAATATGGCCAATCAGATGAACTTAATTTCTATATGTGAAAATCTCTTAATAAATACATCATAATCAGATACTGTACAGTTGTTGACTGGGTTGAGTCCTAAAAGACTTGGGATGCCTGGTTTTGATCCTATTTTGTTGCAATAAATACTGAAGCAAGATGTAAGGTTTTTGGGAGGGGAAATTCAAAAGTAAAGCTGCTTTTTGTAGGTGATGAATGGTAATTTCTGTGGCCTGATGAAATTCAAGAACTTAACAAGGTGTTTTGGAATAGCACCAAGAGCACCAAATCTGATGACAAGTATAGCCCATGCGTCTATGGCTTATATGGTGTTCCCACCATTACGTTTAGAATATGGGAGTATATTCTGAAATATATACATACTTTCAATTTTGGTGTTAACATCTGTATGTTTGATGTTATCTGCCTGGAGTATGCCAGGTATTTATAATGTTCCTTCTCATCCAAGTTCTTAATATTGTTTCCATCAGGCAATTCTATTCTTTCAGTTTTTATTATTTTTCCTCTATTCATTATTAATGCAGCACATTATCTATTCCAAGCTCCATTGCGATATCATTACTACAGATATGGACAGTGTTTATTAATGACTAGCGAAAAGCGTACCCACGCTGTGGGAATCAAATTCCCCTGTACGCCATCCCCCACTGTGCATCAATCCCCCACGCACATCAACCCCCCATGCACATCCACCCCATGTGCAACATCCCCCATGTTCATTCACCCATGCGCATCATCCCCCGTATGCACATTAGACCCCCATGCGCAACATCCCCCATGCACAACATCCCCCATGCGCATCAATCCCCCATGTGCCTCATTCCCCCAATCACAATATCCCCCATGTGCAATATCCCCCACTTGCAACATCCCCCAGTGCACCAGGCACCAAATTGGTCTTCCATGTTAAGTATAGGACAAAAAGACAATGCACCCCTTTTCAGCCCCTTAAGGATTAAATTTCTCCACATGGGTTCTTGGTGGGTGTTCAGGTGACAGAAGGAACCCCCTCCCCAAATTTCATGCTTCTAGATCCAGGGATTGGGGTGGAATGTTGATGAGTCATAAATTCTTCAATGTAAAGTATAGGGAGGAAGACGCGTTGTGCCCCTTTTCACCCCCTTCCGGTTGGAATTTCCAAAAACTGGTTCTTAGTGCACCCCTCCGTCAGGGAAGGAACACCCACCCCAAATTTCACGCTTCTAGGCCCGGCGGTTTTGGATGAGCATTGATGAGTCAGTTAGTGACTTTTCTCTTTTATATATATAGATTCTGTTTCAGACTGGGACTTTCTACATAACTTCAGATCATCCATGTAGGATAGATGATTTATTTTATACTTTTGATGTTTGGTATCCAAGGCCGGTTTTATTTAATATAGTATTTGGGAAAGTGGAGTTGTGGCAATAATAAACAGCAGAGGCAACAGTGAGGCTGTTGGAAGTGCACTTAATCAAGTTTCTGAATTGATTGTTAACTGTGTACTACACATGCTAATTGTCTATTTTTTTCAACAAATGTCAGAATATTTTTGCTGGCACCTATTATTTTAATATTCATGCAAGAAACAATTATTGCATTATTATTATTATTATTATTATTATTATTATTATTATTATTATTATTATTATTATTATTATTATTATTATTGAAAATCAAACATAAATACACAGCAAACATTTTCATGCTGGTTTCATTCACATCACCAGTCGGACCCTTCCCAAGAGTCTAGGACTGTGTGATGTAGCTGCATATAATTTGTGCTGATCCCAGAAGAGCGGCTTTCTGCAGTTGGCAGAGTGATATTTTGTCAATGCCAATAGTTTTCAGGTGCCAGCCAAGGTCTTTGGGCACTGCATCCAGTGTGCCAATTACCACTGGAACCACCTGCACTGGCTTACACCAGATACGCTGTCATTTGATTCTTAGGTCTTGGTAGCAGGAGATCTTTTCCAGTTGTTTCTCCTCAATTCTGCTGTCACCTAGTATGGCGATGTCAACAAGCCACACCTGACTGCTTTCTATGATGGTGATATCTGGAGTATTGGGTTGCAAGACCTTGTATCCTGAAGTCCCACAGAAGCCTGACCTGCTCATTTGCAACCACTTTTTCTGGCTTTTGGTCCCACCAGTTTTTTGCCACTGGCAGATGATACTTTTGGCATAGATTCCAGTGGATCATCTGGGCAACAGAGTTGTGCCTCAGTTTGTAGTTAGTCTGCGCGATCTTCTTGCAGCCACTTAGAATGTGGTCGATGGTTTTATCCACTTCTTTGCAGAGCCGGCATTTTGGGTCATCGGCTGATTTTTCAATTCTGACCTTGACGGCATTTGTCCTGATGGCCTGTTCTTGGGCAACTTCTATCTTGGGCCTCTATTCCGTCTCCTTCTTCAGTGTTCCACTTGTGAGCCACAACCAGGTCTTATCCTGATCCACTTTTCCTTCAATCTTGGCAAGGAATTAGCCATGCAATACTTTACTGAATTACACTTTTGCAATACTCATAGTTAGTCTGCTGCACTTTCAGCAAATTTCTCTTGCTGACTTCAATCAGAGCAGATTCCTGGCTCTCTTGCACATAATCTGCTAGGGCATGTTTTTCTTCTTCAACCGACATCATCATCATCATCATCATCATCATCATCATTATTATTATTATTATTATTATTATTATTATTATTACTCCAAGATTTCTTGGAAATTTTTGCTTGTTATGTGAAATGCTTGTTAAGCTAGGCGCTTGTTAAGCGAGGTACCACTGTATAGGAAGGAGCAGTGAAAGTAAGTGGGAACCCCCACCCATCTGATGCTTGTGACAACTGCTCATTGTGTATGAGCTGCCCCTGCTCTAAGCTGATCTCTGATCAATGGCTAACAATGCAGTCTTCAAACCATGTTGTGCTGTTAACACACATCCAAATGTAACAGTCTTATGCTGCAATCCTAAAGACACTTTCCTGGAAGTAAGACCCATTGAACACAATGGGGTTTATTTTTGAGTAGACATGGTTAGGATTGTGCTCTTAGGCTGCAATCCTAACCTAGGCTGGCACAAATAATCAAGCTTCCCTTTCCCATGCTGATGTAGAAGGCAAGTGCATGTCTGTGCACTGGCCTAATCTTCCCCCAGGAATGGCACAGATGCCGTATGTCTTCTGGGTCTTTGGTGACATCCCCAGGTCAGCACAGGACTTATGCTGGGCCTTAGCCTGTCCTAACTGGGGTTTAGGATTACATCTTCACTCCAAGATATAGCCTCAGCTTGTATGTGTAAGCACAAAACAGAGATCGAGGACCTGTCCTCTCTACGGCCAGCTTCTGGAAGTCATAAAAGCTCAGCCATCAAACAGGAATGCTGTCTTTATGGGCTGAAATTATTCCTGGAGATTTATTTGCTGTCTCCATCCAGCATGACGCATGTCCAGGAGGCCTTGTGAAAATCTCCACCTTTTCTCACCTGGAGTTTCACACCAATTCTGAGAGACTCCATGCTAATCCTGCTTGGCTTGGCCACTCTAGAGAGAGCAAGAAAATACCACTTGTTATTTTTCTCCCAGATGTTCTCCAATAACAAGTGCTACGAAAATGAAAAGCGTACAATGAATGGAATGTATTCTTTTTGGCAGAGCTGGAATCAAAGTTACTACGGCAGTTGTAACAAGTACATCGTATGGTCCTTTACATGATTCCACACCCCAAGGCAACTTTGTATCTAAACGTTTTCTCCCTTCACCAGTGCTGGTGTCAGGCTAGAAAAAGAACTGGAATCACATTCCTCTTCAGTCCTGAAGCCCCCTGGGGTGCCTTGGGAGCACACAATATCTCACTCAATATCAGTCGTACAATATCAGTCAACCCTGCCATGCAGACCAGGCTGAGCCGCCCCAGGCTTCCCTCCCCTCCTGCCTCACAACAGCCCTGCGAGGGAGGCCAGGCTGAAAAGGAGTGTCTGTCCCGAGGTCTCCCTCCCCTCCTGCTGCCTCACAACAGCCCTGCGAAGGAGGCCAGGTTGAAAAGGAGTGTCTGTCCTGAGGTCTCCCTCCCCACCTGCTGCCTCACAACAGCCCTGCGAAGGAGGCCAGGCTGAAAAGGAGTGTCTGTCCCGAGGTCTCCCTCCCCACCTGCTGCCTCACAACAGCTCTGCGAAGGAGGCCAGGCTGAAAAGGAGTGTCTGTCCCGAGGTCTCCCTCCCCACCTGCTGCCTCACAACAGCTCTGCGAAGGAGGCCAGGCTGAAAAGGAGTGTCTGTCCCGAGGTCTCCCTCCCCTCCTGCTGCCTCACAACAGCTCTGCGAAGGAGGCCAGGCTGAAAAGGAGTGTCTGTCCCGAGGTCTCCCTCCCCACCTGCTGCCTCACAACAGCCCTGCGAAGGAGGCCAGGCTGAAAAGGAGTGTCTGTCCCGAGGTCTCCCTCCCCTCCTGCTGCCTCACAACAGCCCTGCGAAGGAGGCCAGGCTGAAAAGGAGTGTCTGTCCCGAGGTCTCCCTCCCCACCTGCTGCCTCACAACAGCCCTACGAAGGAGGCCAGGCTGAAAAGGAGTGTCTGTCCCGAGGTCTCCCTCCCCTCCTGCTGCCTCACAACAGCCCTGCGAAGGAGGCCAGGTTGAAAAGGAGTGTCTGTCCCGAGGTCTCCCTCCCCACCTGCTGCCTCACAACAGCCCTGCGAAGGAGGCCAGGCTGAAAAGGAGTGTCTGTCCCGAGGTCTCCCTCCCCACCTGCTGCCTCACAACAGCCCTGCGAAGGAGGCCAGGCTGAAAAGGAGTGTCTGTCCCGAGGTCTCCCTCCCCTCCTGCTGCCTCACAACAGCCCTGCGAAGGAGGCCAGGTTGAAAAGGAGTGTCTGTCCCGAGGTCTCCCTCCCCACCTGCTGCCTCACAACAGCCCTGCGAAGGAGGCCAGGCTGAAAAGGAGTGTCTGTCCCGAGATCTCCCTCCCCTCCTGCTGCCTCACAACAGCCCTGCGAGGGAGGCCAGGCTGAGAGGGAGTGTCTGTCCCGAGGCCGACCTCCCTCCCCACAACAGCCCTGCGAGGCCACCAACGGGAAGCCGGAGGTGTTGTTGGAAAACATGTCATCCCATCCCCTTTACCGCCTGCTCCCTCTGCCCCTCCCTCCTGTGCTCCTCTGCGCATGCGCGGGAAACTCTTACGGGAGGGCCCCCGTGGAGGGCCGGAGCGAGAGCGAGCGCCGCCTAAGCTGTTGGAGCAGGCGGCGAGAGGAGTCCGCTATTCACCAACCCAGTATGCGCTGGCGCCGTGACGTCACTCTCATAGACCGCCAGCGGGCTCTACGCTGTTGGCGTAAAGGCGTTGCTCTTTGCCCATTTCTGCCTGCCTGGGTTGGGAGCACAGAGAAAGAGGTTTAAAGAGACAACGGCTGCAGATGGAGAGGCTGGTGGGGGGCAGGCCTCTGGGCCCCCACCCCTGAAGAACCAGGGGGCAGGGAAGCCAGGTGAGCTGCGGGGGCAGGGGGGCACCCCATGGGGGGCTTCATTTGCCCTGGAGGTTACTGTTCCCCCTTATTGAGTGGGTGGGGAGCTGCCCCATAGAAGAGGGGGCTTCATTGTTCTGAGGGGACAGGTTGGGGGGCCCTTGTCTTTATTGCACTCCCCCCACTCCCTGCCCCCTTTTTTGGAGGGGGGACACCAGGCCAACATTTGGACAGTGGTGGGAAATGGGGTGAGGGATAAGATTGGGGGGTTAAACTTGGGCTCCCTCCTCAAACCCTTTTATTGCACTCCCCCTTCTTCCTGCCCTCTTTTTTGGGGGGCACACTAGGCCAACATTTGGACAGTGGGGGGAAATGGAGTGAGGGATAAGTTTTGGGGGGCTCTCCCTCAACCCCTTCTACCCTTACCCCTCACCCCATTTCCCCCTTACCCCTCACTCTGTTCCCTCTTCACTGTCCAAATGTGTCTCCCCTCCAAAAAAAGGGGCAGGGAGAAGGGGGAGTGCAAAAAAGGGGCTTGAGGGGAGCCCAAGTTTAACCCCCACCCTTATCCTTCACCACATGTCCCCCTTACAGTTTCCCCCCATTGTCTAAATGTTGGCATACTGTCTCCCCCCACACCAAAAAGGGAGACCAGGGAGAAGGGGAGAGTGCAGTAAAGGCAACCTCTACCCAGTTAGGCTCCCCCCTTTATAGTCAAAGCCTGTTGCTCCCCCTCTCTATAGTCAACAGCCCCATGATTTCATGACTGCAGAAGGGAGATTAAGTGTGAGAAAGGGGGTGCCTGTTTCATAATTCCCTCCCCCCATTAATTTTCATGAACCCCCTTCTCCACCCCCACCTCAACACCACCTGATTTTGCACTCATTTAAAAAGAAAATGAAAATACATATAGGCTTGGGTAATACTTTTTCTTTCTTTGAAACAGTGTCCTGAACTTAAAACTCCCTTTAAAAGAATAAGTAAAAAGTTAATTTGGAGTGAATTTAGTGAGTAACTTAAAGAGGGTGGCAGGCAAATACACTTTTATTTTACACTTTTTTTTTTTGCTTGCTAAGAAAAGTAAGCAATGAGTATATACAGTAAAATAGAAATACACAGTATTTTTTAAGTAAATCAGGAAAAACCAAATGGGGGATTGGTGATTATTGTTTATGAAAAGAAGAAAAATGAATTGCTATAAACAAATCTAGTCTTGTTATGTATCTATGTTTATAATCTAATGTTCCAGTTGAAACTGCTTTTTTCTCGCCACCCCTCTTCCAATGCAAAAGGTTAGCAATCTCCATAACATGGGTGTGTTTATGGAAGGAGAAGAAAGAGGCTTAGGAAGAAAAAGGGACACGGAAGAGAGCGAGCAGCATCTGATTTTAAAAATTTAATTTAAGCAGAAAAAGAGAATGTGGCAGAGGATCTGGGGCTTGGAAGAGAGAATCTGTGCAGTCATAGGTGGATGCAGTTTTACATCCGGCTGTAAAGAAAGAACAGCCTGGAGACCTAGGCCTGAGCAGTTGGTCTCCTGCTTTATTGTGCTGGCTAGACACCTTGGACATAGTTGAATCAGGCCTGCCTTTTATTCTTTCTCTGCTGTTGTTGCAAAATATATGTACAAATTCTGTTCAACTCTTGTTACTGCCTCACCTCCCCCCTCAAAAAAAAAATCTGCTAACCAACTGTTGCAATACTGCTTTTAAAGTCTCTTTTTTTTCTTCCCCCCAAGGCTCTTTCTTGTTGGGATGTGTATTTTTTGTAGTGTGCCTTTGTGCATTTTCAAAAGGGGTGGGGAGATATCCATAAGGCTTGCAGACCAGCTGCTTAGTGTTCTCTTCCTCTCTCTCCCCCTTCCCTGAACTGGCCTACGATGCAAACTGGAAAACACTTTTGGGAGATACAGATAGTGGTGCATTTGGAGTAAGTAATGCCTTTGCCTTTCGGCATTTTATTTTAAGTTGGTGGCAAGGGGAATGTCTTAAAAGGAAGCCTCCTTTGTACATTTTGTTGGTGAAAGGAGAGGATTTCTGTCAGAAACCATCTTTTGAAGGGGGCTGGGAATGGGATGAAGGCCTGGTTTCTATTCCCCGCCACCCGCAGGGCCACCCACCAGATCCTGTTGCATGCACTTCCCTATGTAATATCATATTTTAATTTTGCAATAATTAACTTGTTAAGTGTGCTAGGTTGCAATGAAATTAGTTTTTGACTAATTATAAAGTGCTTGGTCGGATAGTTGGAAACAAACCTTATGTATGAAAGGTTATATTTTTCATGTATTTGCCTATATTTGCAAAGCAGGTTTGCTTTTTCTTGTGGACCCCTCATCCCCCACCTTTGAAACAGGTTTGTATGGACTTTCTGGAGCCAGTAGTGCAAATCATTCTGCCAGCAGAATGGTTGACCAGGAAGTACATAAAGTGTGTGTGTTCCTGTTCTCCCCCTCCTTGACTTTTTGATTGTCATCCAGATCGTGGAAAAATAAAATGGATGAAGGATACAGGAAACTGGGGAGTGATGGCACAGGGGCACAGTCCCACAAGGAGTATTTTGGCTGAATGAAAACATCATGCCAATTGGAAAAGTTTGCCTTAGAACAGAAATTATTTCAAGGTGATACATGATGCCACTTTCCTGTTTCTTGATATAAGGGCATAACAAGAGCCCTGCTGGATCAGGCCAAAGGCCTATTTAATCCTTCTTGTATGAGTGCCTTGGGCAGCACTCAAGACAACAAGATAGCTACACTGCCACTCCCTTGCACCTGGCATCTCCTTCTTCAAAGTTTTCCTTGTCTCCTGCCTTGTCAAAACATTGTTTGTAAGGTCCTCATGGCAGAGACTACCACTGGTTTAGGCGTTTATCACTACAAGAACTTTAAGTTGCTCTAGCTCCTGAGGGCAGGACTAGAACTAGGTGACACTACAGGGAAGCAGATGTAGGCGTTAAGACTAAGTAGTTGACACAACAGGGAAGCAGATGTAGGCGTTGGACATTAGGAAAATTTTGTAATGCTGTCCAGCACCAGAACCTTCTACCCCATGAGCTTCCCTTGGAGATTTTCAAGCAGAAACTGGACAGCCGTCAGTTAGGGATTCTTTATCAGTGGTTAGGGGTTACCTGCAATGGGTAGGATTTAATTACATGATCTCCAGAGTTCACTACAGCTCTTGCACTGTATGATTGTAGGTTGGTCTATGATGTGATGACTTTGCCCTGGCTGCTTGTTGAGCCAGGATTTGAACCTGGATTATCTTGTTCCCAATCCAGTGCAATCCACTGGTGTAGAAGAGAATAATTTTCTTGTAATGCACTAGGCTTAAACCCTGTTCACATGGGTCTGAGATCAGTGTTGGAGCTTCTGGACTGTGATGGGAAATTCTTTATTGGTCTCTGTGTGAGACCCTACTCAAAGTTAATTTTTACCTTCTGCTTTGTGTTGTATATCATCTGTGAAGTGAACCTACCTGCATGGGTGTGTAGGGATTTCTTGGCAGAGGTTGCTGGGAAGATAGCAAGTTCAGAAACTAATGTGATAGAGCAGCAGGCTTTTCTGTAAGAAGTGCAGCCCAAAGTATCCCTTGTCAAGACCCCATCCCTCTGGTTGAGTTGGTGCCTTTCCTCTTGAGATGGTTTGCTTTGCTTAAGTTTGCTTGACCCTAACACAAATCCTTGGTTTTCTTTAATCTATTGGCCATAGCTCCCATTATGGCAGCAATCCTATCTGTTGTATAAGGCAGCACATTTTTATGAGGATTCCTTGGCTCCCTGGGCTGGTTTTTTGCAGTTCCTGAGGATCCATGGTTCATGGTGGGTCAGTAGATCTAGCTTCAAATTCCTGGTTAACGTTGGGCCATTCATTATGTTTCAGCCTCGCCTACCTCACAGGATTGTTGTGAGGATAAATGGAGGGGAGGAAGTATGTAAACCAACTCACGTGCCTTGAAGGAAGGGTAGTGTGAAAAATATTTGTGGTTTTTCTCCCCCAAATGAAACTCTCCAAACACTTGAGCCTTTTGTCTGGTTTATACCAGATGTCGGCATCCCACATTTAGTGACTATACATACTCAAGTATGTCCCAGAATCCTCTGCAATGTGTAGGTGTTCCAGCACTTCCATCATGGAATACTCTTATATAAAGGATTCCTTGAAAGTTTGGCACCACAACCCTTGTCCTTAAATGCTTCATTTTTTCTATTAACAAAGAATGGATAAATTTAACCTGCAGACTGTGTCTGTCCCATAGCTTTTGGTTGCTGCAGCAGCTGTAAATCATCCACTTATATTTTAAAAATCTAAAATCTTGAGAGGTTTGGGGGCTATTGAACAGATTTCAGTTCTTCTCCCTGCACAAAGCATATTTATATGTTCCTTTTGTCATTGCATTGTACAGTACACACTTTCCTCGCTTCCTTGAGCTGGCTCTTAGCTCCCACACAACTTGAGTCTTGCAAGTATCGTCACCAGACTTAATACACATGAGTGACTCAGAGGATCGATGAAAAGCAGTTTTGTGTTTTTATGGACAGTTGCTTTTTAGCTCTTGCTCCTTGACAGGCAAAATACAGAGGGCAGTTCTGTGGTAGTTTTGTAAAAATGGAGGAATAGCTTCATTGGATTAGACTGAAAGTTTTCAAAAAAGTGGCTGGCCAGGTGTTTCTGCAAAGCTTGGCACCTGCATTTGGAGGTAGATTGCCTCTGGTCATAGAGATTCATTCCATGTAGCCATCTTCAGTAACAGATGGCAATGAGCCCATTTATGAGTCTTTAAAAATGGTATTAACCAACAGAGTTTTGCCTAATTCTGCATTCTAATAGCTAGATGTCTTGAGGAAGCTTCCAAGCTGGGTGTGAAGCAACTGCCTTCTCTTGATGTTCCCTGGTATCTACAATGCAGGGAGAGAACATTTTGTATGTGGAAGTTCCCATTTAGTTATTATGGGTAATTGATCTCTCCTCTGCTGTGAATTAGTATACCAGTAATCCAGTGCTTCCCAAACCACACACAAGGAAGTTGAGAGCACTGTGAGTGAGTATGGCAGCAACACAACCCCCAAGATTGTACTGCTGCCAAAGATGGGAGGCAGTGCCTCCAAATGCACACACACACATAAGCACTTGCAGTTTCATGACAAAAACCACAAGAGCTCTTTTTTGTTGTTATATTTAGATGTTAGGCAGCACAGGGAGCCCTGTGGAAGGCTCCCTGGACTCCCCTGGGACACCAGCTCTGGCTGCAGGTATGTCTTTTTTAAACACCTTCCCATCCCTCACTGTAGTGCAGTTTTGAGGATTGCATTGTTGCCTTCCCCTGTCTTAAAGCAAGGGTATCCAAACCCAGGCCTGGGGGTCAGATGCAGCCCCTAGCAAGTCTCAATGTGACCTGCAGCAAGACCCCTCCATTTGGCCCACAGACAAGCATGTATCTAATACACTCTTATTTTTAAATTTATTCAGATTTGAAATGTATATTATTTTTCTGGCTCCCAACTGTGTCAGAGATTATGTGGCCCTTCTGCCAAAAAGTTTGGACACCCTTGTCTTAAAGGGATGGCAGCAAGTGCTTCCCTGGCTTGTAGATTATGTAGAAACTTGGGAAACACAAGTCTAATAGCATTTTAATAAGAATTTAAGAGCCCTATTAGATCAGAAAATTTGTTCTGTTTCTGCCCCTGGGAAGCCCGTAAGTGGGGTATAAAATTGGGAAGCTCTTCTGTGTTTGCCCCCATCATTTGATCAGAAGTTGACTGTCTTTATGTATGGAAATTGAATTGTTCTGTGCTTCTCCTCTCCTTCATCAGGCTGTGCAACCCAGGCCTTTTCAACCTTCTCCCTCCCATCTCTAGTACATTTTTATAAGTTCTACCAGAGGTGACAGCTGTTCACATGATTGGGCTCCCTCCCCGTCTTGAGGGTATATTCTGCATCATACTTCCCCAAACCACATCTTCTCCAGTAGTGTACCTTACTCCTGCCTTCTCTTCAGTGGAATTAGGCCAAGTAATACAGTTCACCTGGTCACATGATGAGTCTCACCTACCCTAATCCATTGAAAGGAGGAAAAGCTGTCTGTGCTATAGTATCCATGCAGGCACTCACTGAACCTGCCCTTTCTTTAAAATGCTGGAAATGGTGACCAAAATTGTCAAGCATCATCCTCCAAGGAAAAGCAATAGCATTTTTGGTTCTTTAATTTAGTAAATCAGGTGATTAGGCTAGTGCTTATGCATGGTGTGGAGGAAGAGGACAGAGAAAGAGGTTTCTCTCCACTTGGTTGAAACGTAGGATGCAACCAGTGAATGTGGTTGGTAAGAATTTCAGGATTGACCAAAGAAAATACAATGCAGAGTGAACATATGGAACCTGCAGCCCAAAAGACGTGATGTCTAGTATCTTAAAGTTTTAAAAGAGAATAAGGAAGAGAATGGGCCTAACAACTATTCAACCTTGCAGCCCCATCTTTAGAGGCAGTCAACCACCTGAACAGCAGAGGTGTGGGGGAAGATTGGGGAGCTATGGTTTTGAAGTCTGCTATGGGCTTTCAGAGTCAACTGTGGAAATAGGATGCTGGACTAGATGGTCTTTTGCCCTGGACTCCTCTTATGTTCTTGTGTGACAGATTGATTGAATCTGTGTAGTGGCAGCTTCCCCCCCTTTTGTACTTGGCATGAAAGCCAACCATGGGAAATACTGCCAGTTGAGTGACGCAGTTGTGTCTTTGAAGTACAGCTTCAGTGGGGGGGGAGGGGTATGACATGTCCCGTGCCTCACAAGAGACGTTGTGAAGGGTTGAACTTGGATCTCCCTGACCCAATTCAGGACTCCTACTTATTACGTTGCACCAATTTCTTGTTGCTATACTTGTAGGTCTGGGACAAAATCCTGAAATTTTTGCTTTCCCAGCAAAGTTGTGTTTAGCTAGTTTATAAATAGCTACTTGCCTTGCAGCTTCTAGGAAGGACCTCTAGGCAATCAGTAAGTTGAGAGAAGGCTGGCATTTTCAGG
Source organism: Cryptoblepharus egeriae (assembly GCA_030015325.1). Taxonomy (NCBI): domain Eukaryota; kingdom Metazoa; phylum Chordata; class Lepidosauria; order Squamata; family Scincidae; genus Cryptoblepharus; species Cryptoblepharus egeriae. The sequence continues at coordinate 590,115 of JAREYC010000015.1, read as the reverse complement.
CTCTCGATGTGGCAAAATGATGGAGTTGATGCAGGCGTGTGTGTGGATTGATGCAAATAAATGTGTGTTTTCTTAAAAGCTTGACTTCTGCTGCTCATTGGTACCTGGGGCTGCCCTTGGAAACAGCTAATGGTTTGTTCACTAGGTCTCACCATAGCAAATGGATTTCTCCAATGCTTTATGATCTCTGGTTGGTTTCCAGTTTTCTTTCCAGGCATAATTCAAAGTGCTGGTTTTGATCTATAAATGGCCTGGATCCCAGGCCATCTGAAGGATTATCTTCTCTTGTATGAAACTGCTGAGCATTGAAGATCATCACTGGGTCTCCTGCCTTTGGAGGTCAGCCAGGCAGAATGGCTTTGTGTAACCGTGTCCAAGCTTTGTAATCCCCTCTCTAGGGCAGTCCCAGGAGTAAAAAATCTGTAGTTCAGTGGCAAAGTGCTTCTGCTTTGCATGCAGAAGGTCCCAGGTTTAGTCTTCAAGTAGGCTGGAAAAATATCTTTCTTTAACCAAAACTTTGGTGTTGTTGACAGTGCTGAGTTATATGGACTCTCCACGTAGCTCACTTGCTGCTGTTCTGACTGTACAGGTGTTTCAGATTCTAGATTGAGGGCACAATCCTATCCAACTTTCCAGCACTGGCAATCTACAGTTGGGGGAAGTCACATAGGCCTCCTCAAGGTAAGGCAATGTTTGCTCCCTTATCTTTGAGTTGCATTGCCCTTACTTAGGAGCTGGAAAAGTGGTTAGGATTTCACCCTTCATCTGTCCTGTTTATGTGAGCAGTTAATAGTAACTAATCAGCTTTTATCAGTTGCTTTGTTACTAGGTTGTATCTATGTGTGTGTGTGACTGCATGTTTTAGGATTCTTTCCCATTTAAACAGGACTATGATAATGCTGAATTTGTAAGTTTCCTGAAAGGCTTCTATAGTGGGAAAGGAAGGATATACAGTGCCTTTTTACGAGAAATATATCCAAATGGGGGATCCACAACAAAAGATGGCAACTTATCTTACAGGACCTTTTATGTACTCAGGAGATGGATTCTGTTGCAGTGTTGGGAATGTGACAATCTCCTGTGTAGACATGACCCAAAATCATTTGACCTTATGTTCTCTTCCTTCCCCTCTCTTCTTTTAAGTGCTCTTTCAACTGAGACTTGTCTGTTTTGACCTACCTTCTACTGAATCTCTGTTGGTCTCCATAGTCCTTTTCATTACCATTGTTAAAATGGAACAAAAGGAATTTTGGAGTTGAAAACAAAATGTTCATGCGTGTTTTAAGAAAATCAAAAGCCAAAATAGATCAGGAGCTAGGCTCACACCTGCTGGTCACAGTGGCCAGCTGCTGAGAGAAAGGGGGTGATGTGACCTCCTGAGTCAAGTAGCAAGTCCTGATGTAGGTACATGTAGACTTGCTGGACTGAAAGTGGGTCATTTACATGCGTATAGTTCTTAGGTTGTACTGGAATGTGTGCGCGGCAGCCCCCAGGAACCCCATAGTCTGCTATTGGAGCCTAAAGTACAGCGGGCAAAAGACTTGGCTCAATTGAGTAGGTTAAGGTAGAAGGTTGGGCTTGAGCAGAATCTAGCCTGAATCCAAACCCAGAGTGAACATACATCCTCGTTTTTCCAGAGCATGTCCTCTTTTTAGCCTTGAGTCCAGGGAGGGGAAAAAATCTTCATTGCCCTACTTTTCCTTGTGGGCATGCAGCATATAGCCTTCTTGTAATTGTTTTTAACTTTTATTTTTGACATGTCCTACATTTTTTTCTTGGGTATCCTACATTTTGGAAGGGCCTTGTTCTCTTTTTTGGTTATCACCCTGCCCAAACCCAAGTGCTGTTGAGACAGATTTTTTTTTTGGTGAACTGGAATTAAACTCAAACCTCAAATCTCTTCATAACCTTGGACTCCAAATAGTAATTAAAGAAGGCAATAAAAGTTCAAATGAAAAAATTCACTGCTCTGCAATTTAGCAGTGAACTTGCTGTCCTTATGACTTTTTTTAAATTTGAGAATACAGAAACATGTTTTCCTTCAACTTAAATAGTGATAGTATTAATAAGAGTTAGATTTCAAGAAAGAGAGTTTTGATAAAAGTCTCTGAACTAGGTTTAGTGCAGCATTTTAGAGTTGATGCCTGAATCAGAAGTGAAGGTTAAAAAATTGTAATGAACTTGAAGTCGAACTGCTTACATTTTAAATGGTACAATGTCTGGCTTTCAATCACAGCAACCAGTGTTGCACCTTGTTATTTCCTCCTGTGTCTGGTGGAGGCTCAAAGAGTTGAGTGCACACCCATCCTGGGTAGAGTGGTAGGAATTCATTCTCCAAAACAATCTCAGGGTATTCTGTTTCAGTTTGCAGGTGTGAGGCTGTTTATATACTGTATATATTAAAGAGAAGATTCAGGTGAAGTGGCACAGCTAGAGATGGCTTTGGCACATTTGGGAGAATTGGGACAGGTTAGCCCTTGGACTAAGGCTTTTTCCCAATTCAAGCTCTGGAATGCCAAGAGCAATATACAATAACATTGCCACACTTGTAAGTGTGCTTATGCTTTCCTTTGTTATGATTTCATATCTGTCGCTTTTCCTGATTTATCAGGGCTGGCCCTTCCATGAGGCCAACTGAGATAACTACCTTTTGGCAATGGATTGGTGATGGTGCCTTCTTCATTCTTCCTCCAGTACCTGCTCCTTCAATTTGTAAAGAGGGAAACACAGTGATGTATGGCAAGAGACACCATGTGGAATAGTTGACTGTGAGGTCTTAGGCAGGTATTCTGACTTGTGCTGTAATTGGGAAACCCATCGAATCGCTGGGTTAGAATTTTATTTTATAAGGGAGTGTGTTGTTTCTCAGAGATGAATCTGTTGCTTTTCAAAAAAAATTTGGAAGACCCTTTCTACTGTTGAAAGATAATTTCCCTCTTAATCTCTACCCCATGTATATTTTTATATGTGTTGCTTGTATCCCCTCCACATTAATCCTTTTTTTTCATATTTAAACATGTGCTCGTATAAACAGCAAAGAAGGGGTCTCTTTAAGATAAGAAAAAGATAACAAGTATGAAGTGTATTTCATCCCTTCATTCCAGAATAATTCAAAAGTGACTATTTCTGCATAAAACTAATTGTTGTAGATAGTCTCTTTTATTTGATATATTGGGTATTACTGCCAAACCTCCAATTCTGTAGACATGTTTTGTAAGGAGCCAGAAGCATATATGATCTTTTAATAAGCAGAAATCGGTAATTAGCTCAGTGATTGTTAAAAAACTTTTGAACAAGTTGTGATGTGGCACATTGGTGTGCTGTGAATGGTCCATAGATGTACAATGGAAGGCTCTTATTACTGTGGCCGTTGGGAGATGTTAGCCTCCTGCTTGTAGTGCTATATTCCTTGTTTAAAAAAAACTGGTGGTGCATCTTGGCTGCGGGTGGCGCAAGTGGATAAGACACGGTGCCTGTTAACCAGCAGGCCAGGGTTTGTAACCCGGGTCCCCACAAGACAGGGTGAGCTCCTGTCCTTAGCCCAGCTCTGCGACGCAGCTGGAACTAATCGTATTGGGTCTGCCATTTCATTGGACTATATCAGTGGTGTGGAGAGGGGGGATTTGCTGCTTGGGTGACACCCTATTCTCCATATCAGTCTACCCAGGCCGTGCTTTGCATGCAGAAAGCACGATACCATAGTCTTTCAAGAGTGATGGTGCATCTTGACCATTTCAGCATTTTGTCATTGTCAGATAAAAAGGGATTAAAATCACTCCGCATATGGAATGTTCTCTTCAGAGAAGTACATGTGGCACCTTCTGATTTTCCTGAGCCTTTTAGAAATTGTACTTTTATTAGTACTTTTTTCTGCCTGAAAGCTTTAGTCTTTTGCAGAAGGACCTCTACTCTTTTTCCTCTGTGCCTCAAAGCAGGCAAAAATACCTTCCATTAAAGACTGGGACTATATAACAACATTCACTCCTTACTTAACATCACTGTGCCTCTATAGAGAAGCCAGTACTTAAGATCTTTCCCTTATTTCCTGTACTAGTCCCACCCTTCTGGGCTTCTGCCATGCCTCCTGGCTGTCGTCCCGTCTCTGCTGGGGGTTTTAATGCTGTGCCATCCATGCTTTCAAATAAGCTAGAAACATCAGCTTCTTTTGCATTCCCTAAGAAAACATAGGGTTGAAGAATATGCTCTTGGATCACCTTTAATTGTAAAGTATGCAACTAAGAACATTTTGGAGCACACTTTCTCTAATCTAGATAAGTCTAGAGAGATTTGATAATCTTCTGCATGCAGAATTTTAGGTATGGCGTGTGTTCTGTTTGAGTGAGGATGCGCATGTGTCATGGTGTGTGGAAAAAGCCTTGCTGGAGCTGGCAAGCTTTTTATAACCTGCTTGAGTACTGCCTGACTCTTTAATATTTAATCCATTTGTCATACATATGTTTTCACTCCTTTCTCCATTCTGTACTTTGATTTCTAGATAGATTTTTGGTAACATGAACGTGAGAACCCTGATGGTGCTGCCAAAAGGACCAACAGTCCAGCGTCCCATTTCCCACAGTGACCAGTGAAAAGCCTGCAGGCAGGGCGTAAAGGCAGCAGTCCTCCATTGCTGTTTGTCCCAGCAACTGTTCTTCAAAAGTATGCAGCCTCTGCAAAACGGATATTCTCTTTTGGATATTAAGGCTAACAGCTATTGATGAATCCCTTCTTCTCCATTAGTTTGTCTAATTTCTTTTTAAAAGCTGTCTAAGCTAGTGACCTTCCCCAAAACATGTGGCAATGAGTTTCACACATTTTGTGGTTTTAAAATGTTTGTATGTCTGTCCTTAATTGACTGCTCACCCTTCTCATTAGGTATCTGAGTTCTTTTAGGGTGACTGAGGTGGGGAAAAGCATCTGTTATAACTGTCCTTGATAGCCACCTTGAGTTCCCCTTTGGGAAGAAAGGTAGGGTTTGAAAATAAATATTACGCATGATTTTATTAACCTCCAGGAAATGCTCCCCTACTCTGGTGCTGCTCTTCTAACCTTGAGGGTGCTAAAATACTTTTGTCTTTCCTGGTATGGACTATGCATAAACCCCCTTTTATAATTTTTGGCTGTCCTTTATCTACTGCTTTTCAGTTCTGTGATATCTTCTTTGAGAGGTTAATCTCAAGAGCTCACAGACTGTTAGCTCTCTATTTAGAAGGAGGCCTAGCCTTGCTTTACTGCATATTTAATCCAGATTTACAGCTGTGACACCCGGAATTACTGCAGGACTTGGCTGCTGATAAACAGGACTGTGCTCTGATACCACAAGAGAGCAGAACCAGTGTGTAATATCAGATTGAGCCTGGAAATTCAGCTTTTCAACAATGTCTCCTTTCATGTTTATATATGATATAAAAGTAAGATTTTCTCCTGGGGTGAGGAGACTTAAGTGCCTTCATGAACGATTGAAGCCCTTTTTGGTTCTTCTGCCTCATTTTCCTCTCTTCCTTTTAGCAGTAAGTACAGTAAGCAATGAGTACAGCACCCTTGGGCTGCAAAGAGATAAAATCAGTCAATCCTACAGGAAATAAACAATGTCTGTTTATTGGAAGGACAGATGCTGAAGCTCATATCTCTTGAGAAGGGAGGACTCTTTAGAAAAGATCTGATGTTGGGAAAAATAGAAGGTAAAGGAGAAGAGGACAGCAGAGGATGAGGTGGTTAGACAGTGTCACCAAAGCAGTTGGACATGACTTAATGACTGAACAACAAAACAGGACCATTACTGTGCCAAGTACTGAATCATAAATATCTAGTTTCTAGTTAAGAGAGCAACAGAATATAGGCATTTTATGGTCTTATGTGGCTCCCAAAAGCATCTGGTGGGCAACTTGAATCTGGTAGGAAGCTGGTCTAGATGTGTTCTTGGCCCATATTCATGCTGTGATCCAGCACATCTTTTTCTGTAAAAGAATGTTAGGTATTGGGGCTGGGAAAGACCCTTAAAGAGCAACTATCTGCTTGTTAGATCATCTTTGGTTTTCAGCTTGTCAGAAACTGGGATTCACTTCAAACTCCATCCTTTTCATCTTGTAAGAGCAGAGCAAGCAAGCAGAATGGAAGAAGTGCCTTGGTGGTGGTAAGCTGGCGTATGTCACTGCTGTTTCAATCGGCACCTCCTTTCATTCCAGGCCAATTGAGTGGAGAGATATAGTATTAAGGTAATGCGCATTCACACAGAGTACAGAAGCAAAGGGAGGAAGGATAGACCAGAGACAGAGAGAATGTGAGTGTTGCAGAGGGTAAGCAAATGTGTCAGAGATCAATGGCCCCTCTGGAAATTGGACTGCATGGCCAAAGTGATCTTTCCACAGCCCCAGTCTTCAGCGTGAACTCTCAGACAGTAGTTCTGGCTGCTGATTAAAATATGGAGGGCTGAGCAGTGCTGGACCTTTAAAGCCCTCTTGTTGTAGATTTCCAATGGAGATTGGACTGATGGTCTTCTTTGGCAGCTTCATATATCTAACATGTTTGTCCATAGTTTAGCTGTATGCCAATGAAACCCATATTCAGGCCGTGGCATTTCCTGGTGGGATTGGGATTGGGAAAGGACCCTTGTCTCAAACCCTAAAGAGCCACTGTCAGTCATACACAGTATTGGGCAATATGAACCAAAGGTCTGACTTAGTAGAAAATGGCTTTATATATTAAATTTTGTTTCATTAATTTTTGGTTGCGGAATTCAGCTATTCTTGGCCCAGACTCCGGTGTGTAAACAGATAGTTTTACACACAGAGCTGCCTCTAAGTCCCACGGTTGCCATGTATAAAACACTCTATTGACCAAAGTTTTTTCTTCTCTCCATTCCCTGTCAAATCATGTCACATTCCGCCTGGAGGAAACAGCTGGGATGCAAGGGGCTTAAATGATGGCATTGGAAGCCAGCATACCATAACAGTGTTCTTCTGTTGGTGATGTGAAGTTATTTTTTAAAAATTAAAGGAAAGAAACTGACAAACCTTTCTTCTTTGGTGTGGAATCGATATTGTGTGCAATCTGGCAGGAGAACAGCTGCACAATCTTTTCATCTTCTGCACTGTTCTGCCACAATCTTCAGTGTAGTAATCTAGGCAGGACAGTACAAAGATCTGATTCTGTTGGGTTAGGAAGGAGGCTTAACTTGGTTGCAAACTGTGCCAGTTTCAGTCCTTGGCATCAAGCAATAGGAGGTCTTGGATAGTAAGGTTGGAATGGTTCTCTCTACCTGAAACCTTAGAAAGAAAAAGTACCTCTGTTAAAGGTACCCATGATCTGACTCTGTGTTAAATTGGCTTCATTGGTTGAAAACCCCAGGAGGTAAAACTTACAAGTAAACCATCCTTCCAGAGATTGTCTGCAACCTTTCTAATGATTCCATAACAAATGCTTCTCATCCATGTATTGGTAAATGCTTCTTTGGAACCTGCCACGTTGGTCCATCTAGCTTAGGTTGTCTGCTCTGATAGGCAGTACTGCTTCATGGGTTCTAACCCCACCTGGAGTTGTAAAGGATTAAACTTGTGATCTAATGCATTCAAAGCTTAGAACTGAGGAAAGCTCCCTCAACACAGAGCTTCAGGCGGAGCCTTAAAAGCTTTTATTTTAAAAAAGCTTTTTAGGGGGCAGAGGTTTGGGGGCCTCTTGCTTTATTGTTTTTAATCTATGCTATTTTTAGCTTGTATGTTTTAATTATTTTTATTAAATTGTTCTGTTTATGTTTTTAAATATGTTTTATGTCAGCCACCTTGAGTCGGGCTAATTTGCCTGAGAAAGGCGGGATATAAATTTTTAAAATAAAAAATAAATAAAGCTGTCTCCTAAAATATTCTGGTCTTAAAAATGAACAAAATCCATTTTTTCTCCTTGGTTGCCTGGAAGAGATTTTAACTCACCCCAGGAGACTAAGCGAATTAAAAATATTGTATACAAATCCTGCTTGGGAGGGAAAGCAGAGACCCTTCTATATGGTTTGATTTGGAACAGGATTACTGGGGAAGAATTGCCTGACTTTCTGCATATCTATATATTCATCTCAGCACTGCCTTTTTATTTTTTGAAACCTCTTGTTTTAATGCAAATGTACATTGTATTTGGATGTGAGTGTGTGAGTTTAAAGAAGTATTTTTAGTACTTCTCTGCTTTTCAGTTGCTGTGCCTCCCTCTTGAAAAATTGTTTCCATTGTGCTGTCTCCAGTCCCTTTGGTATTGCACGGCCTGGTATATGCAATTTTTTTTCCACCCAGGTACAGCTAGTCTTGAAATGGGAAACTCAGGAATTATGGAAGGTGGGAGGCAACTCTTGTCCTCATTTCAGTGAAGGGGAAAACAGAGAGAGCTTTCACGAAGCTTCGGTGTGGCTGATTTGCGCCAACAGAGCTTTTTTTAGATGTTGTCCTGTGAAGGTGGCTGTGTTCTTCCAGGAGTGAATGTAGTGAAGGAGAGACAAAATGAAGAAAATACACCATGAAGAGAGAAAGACCCTTCTGTTAGCTGATCTGAACAGCTTCTCTTCTTTTTTTTCTCTCCTTGATTTGATTCCACTTCTCTTAAAGAGCTGACAAGAATGGGGGGATTGGTCCCTGCCCCAAGGAGCATACAGTTTAGAAAAACAGACCCAAAGGAGGCCACAGAAGGAGGTGAAGACGTCGTTGTTTTGCTTACTCTTTCTTGGGCTTTCACTAGGGTAGAATACAATGTATGAGGGATTGTGTCAAAGCTTTGCAGAAAAGATGGGTTGGGAGAAAGACTTTGAAAAAAGTTTAAGTTGAACATAACACCCCGACAGGTCTTTAAATATCTGTCTCTTGGTTTTTAGTGCAACATCCAACTACTACAGATCACTAACTCCCTTATTATTGGGAGTTGAGTCTATGCTCTTACTTTGTAAATTGCCAAGTCCACCATTATTTATACTATTGAAAGTCTGCTGTAAATTGTCCTGTTTCCATCGTCAGAAGACACAAAACTGCCTCCTCTTGTTGGATTATGATATGCTTCTGTTTGAGGCTGGAGAGTGAGTGTTAGGCACTGATCTGCTGCCAAAATTCTGGTTTTCGGTAAAGTGGACTTATATGTGGGGGGGGGGGGGGGAACATGCCAGGCAGGAAATGAGCTGAGTAAACACATAGGCATTTGAACTAGAACTGGACAAGGATAAACTATTCTAAAGACAACCCTGGCTTTTTTGTAGGAGAGAAGAATTTCAGGGTCATTTTGCTATCTTGCTATGGGTGGGTATACTCCACACATGTTCAAGAACACTCGTGTATCAGTATCCACTTGGAAGTTTCCCCTATTTTTGCCTATTGTCTGTGTCCCAGCTTTCCTCTAAGGAAGGCTGTTCTTGATAGCTTCTAAGGAGCTCAGGATGGTAGGCATGGTTTCCCCTGCCCTGTTAGTTTTGTCCTCCCAATACTCCTGTAAGTTGAGTTTGGCTGAGAAAGAGCAACAATGCCAAGATCATGTTAATAAAAAAATAAGAGTACAGCCCCCACCAGGCAAAGAAAAAAGGGAAAAAGTAAGAAAGGAAAAGGCAGTAAGGAAAGTCTTTCTGAGCGAGGCGTTTTAATCTCCCCAACACATTTTGGCACTAAACTTCCATTTTAAGACAAATGATAATGGGTAAACATTCCACCAGTGATAACAGATGCTGAAGTGTGTTGCTATGATTAAAACATCTTGTTAATAAATGTTTCTTTATTGTACTTGGTCGGGGACATCCTCCTCCTTTTTTTCCCATGGCTGAACCAGGATTGAAATCCTAGTCAACCCAGACATAGTCTTCTGTGCTGCGTTGACATGTGTTTAATGTGTGTTATCAGTTCTTGTGTGTGAACCTGGACTATGGGTGGCTGGGGCTATGGAAATGGTTTCAGATCTGTGCTTGGCCATCAGAAAGCGAGACGCTACCTTCCCGTAGTGAGAAAATTAAATTGGGGCATACAGTGTAAGTTTTTAGCATGGGAAGGGTGGGAAACTTATGTATGGAGCTAGACATTTTTCTCTTCATATTATACAGAATCTAGGTGCTAATAATTCAATAAACTTAATTGGAGAGACAAAAATGCTTTGAAATCATTGTTGCAGCAGAGCCCTATAGATCCAGGAGACATCTGTGGCCAGGAGCCATCTTGAGATCCTGTGCTGAAAGACTCAGGTTCAATTCTGTGTCTCCTGGCAGGCATCTTCTGGGAACAAAAAAACTGTGGCCCATCTGTCTGGTATTGTGGGATGCAGCTTTGTATACTCAAAGGTCACTAAGAGTGAAAAGTAATGGATAGTAAGGGCTTCTAGTTTCAGCATTACTCTAGAGCAGTGTTTCTCAAAATTTGTTCTCTGCCGTACAATTTCATGTGATCCACCTATTTGAAGTAGCACTGGAAATAATTGGTGATGATGTCACTGCCAGTTACTTCTGGGTTGGGAGGCCAGATGTGACACAACAAATGCTAGTTAGAGGGTCAGGGTTTTCAGGAGGACAGTTAGTAAGCATGGAAAAGTATGCTTTGGCACTCTGCCTGCCATGCTGAGCCTGCTACCACTGTTTGTTGGATTGTGTTGCTGTTTTTACTGCCAGGTGGCCAGTGTTCAGAGTACCACCAGACTTGTAGGTATTACCACAAGTACCAGCAGACACTATCTCAAGTACCATGGTTGAGAAGCACTTATCTAGATCAGTGATTTTCACTGTTTTCTTCTTACGACACATTGACCATTATGGTCTTCACCTCTTATGATGTCATGACTTCCAGGAGACTCTTTCAAGTTCTCTGGCACTGTTTTTTTTAGGACAACTGTCTATAGCAACAAATTGTCTGCTCCTCTTCCTCTGCTGGCAGAGGAAGATGGTTAGACAATTTGTTACTACTGTACAGGTAGTTGGCTTTAGAAAAGCCACAAAACCTGGAAGAGGTTTCTTTTTTCCCCAGCAGTTTTCAGCTATTATGCTCCAGACTCCTGCAAAACACCTGCAGACCTGCCACAGCATACCAGCTGAATCCAGAGGCTGGCAACCTTGTGAAGGGTCTCCACATTTTCTGACTTCGGAGATGTCTCTACACTGGGGAATCTGTTCATAAGTCAATGTGAATTTACAGAAACTGAACAGAAGTTTGATAGGTTTAAATAATTGAGAGGAGGCAGGAATTACCAAAGGAGGTGCTAACCCTCCCACAGGTTTCAAGGGGCTACAACCGAGATTTAGGATAACAGGATTTTAGAAGTCAGGCAGCTGCTTTCTAGTTGACACTTGTCTGTCATTACTGATCTTTTGGAGGAACCTAAAAGTTTCTCAGAACTCCCACAACATCCTTATGTATCTGTCTGTGCTCTTGCTTTTTTTAGTGATAAAGTTAGTACAAGTGGTGCCTCACATAAAGAGCTTAATTCGTTCCGGAGGCATGCTCTTTAAGTGAAATGGTCTTTAAGTGAAGCAGATTTTTCCATAGGAAATAATGGGAACTCAGACAGTTGGTTCCAAAACCCCCAAAATATTCATATAAAAATATTAACCGGATGTAAAAATGATAACAAAACACTGGAATTGAATTCAAAACGTGCATTCATTGTGCATGATCCTATGAAATCTACTTAGGCTGCAATCCTAAAGACACTTTCCTGGGAGTAAGCCCCATTTAACACAGTGGGGCTTACTTCTGAGTAGACATAGATAGGAGACTGCAATCAAAGACACTTTCCTGGGAGGCTTACTTGGAGCCTCCTGGCTGCTGCTGGAGGTTCAAGGTGATCAGAGGAGGCACTTGGGAGCAGTTAGGGGCAGCTGCTTCCGGCACTTCCAGGTAACTGCCCCCAAGTTGGGGGCAGTTAGAGGCAGCAGCGCTGGCCAGCAGCCCTTTTAAAGAGCCTCCATGCGGAGCATCAGGGCTGCACAGCACGTGTGCCCATAGCCCACTTGCTTGTTAAGTGAACTTGTTATGTGAAGCAAGATTTCTTGGAAATTTTTCCTTGTTATGTGAAATCCTTGTTAAGCGAGGTACCACTGTATATAAGGTGGAAACTAAAGATGAGAAATGCAGAAAAATAACCAAAACATCATATTCATCAGGGACAAAAAGGTGGGAGAATAAATAGCCATGAGGAAATCTTAATAAGAGTTCCATCTGAAAAAGCTGATTAGCGATAGCCAGGAAATATAACTATCTGTAGTATTTATAAACCGCTTTTCAACTGAAAAGTTCACAAAGCGGTTTACAAGAAAATGAAAAATTTAATAGCTAATTGATAGCTAATGAGTCCCTGCTCCAAAAGGGCTCACAATCTAAAATACAAAAGAACACTAGCAAAGGCACTAGAACAGACACTGTTGGGATGAGGAGAGCCAGTTACTCTCCCCCTGCTAAAAAAGGAGGAACACCCACTTGAAAGAGGTGTCTCTTGTCCAATTAGCAGTTAGCCTATTATGAACATATGAGCATAAGAAGAGCTTTGCTGGATTTAACCAAAGGTTAGTCTTGTGTCAAAGACTGACCTTGGTCAGCTTCCCTTTTTGGCTAACCAGTTGTCTCTGGGAAGTCTAGCGATAGGCAAAAAAGAGACAGACCTCCTCTGTCACTTACGTCACTTGTTACGTGTTAGGCTGCCTCTGTACATGGAGCTTGTATGTTGCAATCTCGCTGTCTGTTGATAGACCATTTCTCTAAAAAATAAAAAATAGAAGAACTTTTCTGGAACAGGCAACATTCACTCAGTCCCAGGGCAGCCAACCAAATGTAGCCAAGAAATTAGAGTTAGGTCAGGAAGGGAGCAGCCTTCTGCTACTGTTGTTCCCAGCAGCTAATATCCAGTGATATACTGCCCCTGAATGTGGATGTTATAGATAACAATCATTGCAAGTATACTAAAATATTTTTGTCTTCATTGTGGTGGGTCTCATCAGTGACACCCTTTTGTTGTGATTTGGATTGCAGAAAACACTGCTGGATGATCAAGGAGATGACTGGGTATACTGTAGTTATGGATTTGATTCTTGGTGTGTCTCAGTCAAAATGGGGCAGGAGAGCTAAAGAGAAACCAGAGTTGCTACTAATCAGTAAATATTTTACTAGTCTAGATCACTCGTTTTCAGTCACTGTGCCATGGCACACTGGTTGCTACAGATGGTCTGCAGGTGTGCCACAGGACTTGGGGAGCATCATTAATAGGACAGTTCGGTGATTTGAGCCCCTTACCAGCAGCACATTGTGCTTTATCAGTGGTCAAGAAAATGATGGTGTCCCTTGACAACTTCAGTGCCAACTTCAGTGCCTTGAGATGAAAAAGGTTGAAAAAATCTGGTCTCAATGGACCAACAGTGTAAGGCAGATTCCAAAGCTGTGGCCTCCTCTCACAGTGTCCCAGCAGTATACATATCTCAGAATGATTATGCTAAAGAACAAATGAGACTTATAAGGTTGTAAGGGAGGAATTGTCCCTGCCTGCCATGATCTACCTTTGGCTGTAGGACTTTTCACCTGATTCCACCTTTGCTAGCTCCTCCTTCCCCTTTGACGAGGGACATATTTTGAGAAACACCTTCCCAGGATTGTGCCAGCACAGTGAGAAGCCTTGTGTGTGTTTACGATCTGGCTCCTTGTTTGGTTCCTTTCTGCCTGACGTAGGCTCGGGCGATGGTGTGTCCTTGGCAGCCTGGGTTTCTGTTAGAGTACTTAAGGGAGCTTCCTGCCGGGGGGCCGTCTCTGGCAGACAAACAAGGAAATAAGAGAGATGGGGAGGGAGAGAAATGGTCTCCTGGCTGTATTGCAGATGTCAGCAGGTTGCACTTTGTCAACTCTAAAGCATGCCTTTCCAAAATCCAGTCTGCTAGCCTATTTAAAAAAACTAGCTTAGCACCTTATCACTTTTCTCAGCCAAAGAAAAGGAGGGTAAGAAACCAGTAAAGATTATCAAGTTGGATGCTATATAAAAACTTTGGAATGTTTTGGCTAATCCTGGCTTTTCAAGTATAAGAAGACAAGGGAAACCTGCAAATGGGGCACAAAGATAGCAGCTGCTCCCTTTTGCTTGTTCTCGTGCTGCAGCTGTATTGGGGATAAACTTGCTTTCCATTACATCAGCGTTTCTCAAAGTGGGGGTTGGGACCCCTTTGGGGGTCGCCTGGAGCTTCCCTGGGGGTCGCCTAAAGACCCCTGGTGCAGGGGGCCAGCTGGGAAGACCTGGCAGAAAAGCTGGAGCCACAGCTGCTGGAAGAAGCTGCTGAGAAGCAGCTCAGAAGGAGCCTCTGAGCTGGTGTGAGACCGATGTGGAGCCTTGGGGGTGGGGAGGCACCCGACACACTCACCACAGACGGAAGTCTCCACCTCCTCCTTCCTCCCCGCAGATCCTCTGTGGGCTGAGAGAGAAGCGCCCTGAGGTGTGAGCGTGGAACCCAGAGCTCTGGTGGGTGGGCACCCCGTTTGTGCGCCGACCGTTGTGCCCTGCTCCTTGTGCTCTACTCAAAAGTGAGCCCCCTCAGTGTTGTTGTTGTTGTTCATAAGTGAATGGGACTTACTCTCAGGAAAGTGCTAGGATTGCAGCCTTAGAGCCCAGTTCAGTGCATGTCTACTCAGAAGTCAATCCCATGATAGTGAATGGGACTTACTCCCAGGAAACAGTGGCTGGCGCTGCTGCCTGAGATCCCAATCCTATGGAGGTCTCCTCAGAAGTCAGTCCCATGATAGTGAATGGGGCTACTCCCAGGAAAGTGCTATGATTGCAGCCTTAGAGCCCAATTCTGTGCATGTGTACTCAGGTCATTCCCATTGAGTTCAGTGAGGTTTACACCCAGGAAAGTGTGCATACCACTGCAGCAGTAGCAACAAAAATAATTTTATAGTTGGGGGTCCCCACAACATGAAGAACTTATAAAGGGGTCACGGCATTAGGAAGATTGAGAACCACTGCATTACATGGAGTTATCTTTGGTTATCACAGCCTATAGCTATTGATGTACCTGCATGAATTTGCTTAAATTTTATTCTCTTATGAGTTGTCTTTGGCATTGTTTAGCTCAAAAAAGCAGGGTGTGAATATTAAAAAATAAGCATAAATAAAATTGCAACTGTTGGAATGTGGCCCATGTAATCCAGGGTTGTATTTCAACAGCAATGTTCCTATGAACACAACAGGAAGGCATAAAAGCACCTTCAGTCCTTCAGGGTTCAGAGATAAACTGCTTTCATACAAGGAGGTTCCATTTCCTTCATGAACATATCTAGTTCACACTTTCTTAAATGTGAATTGAACATGTCTGAATTGAACAGTTCTGGGTACTGCAGGTCTAGATTTGGGTAGGATTGACTGGTTAACAACTACTTCTTTTTAAGTTCCTTCTCCACTCCTAATAACCTCTGTTCTAAGAACTTGAAAGAATCAGGGTTTCAAAGATGCCTTAAATTCATTACACAGAACTTCACCTTCTCCCCACCAAATCATTACATTCTTTCTAAACACTTTTAATCACTTTGTATACCTAATCACTGTTTGTAAACCAAATTGGTATGTTTGTGTCAAACTTGTGTTTCAAACTTGGTGTCCATTGGTGTCAAACTTGTAATTTGGAAGCCATTTTTATTTGAATTTAATTTTAAAAATCTTATTCTTCCCTAGAGGGCTGTGGGTGGCGCAAGTGGCTAAGACGCTGTGCCTATTAACCAGCAGGCCAGGGTTTGAGACCCAGGTCAGCCCCACAAGACAGGGTGAGCTCCTGTCCTTAGACCAGCTCTGTGACGCCAGCTGGATCCAATAGTATTGGCTCTGCCTTTCCATTGGATTAATTCAGTGGCATGGAGAGGGGGGATTTGCTGCTTGGGTAACAATCCTCAATAACAATCTAACTCAGGCTTTTGTGCTTCACATGCAGCGTATGCAGCACCGAGCACGATACCATAGTCTTCCAAGACTGACGGAGGCCTGCTTTTTTTAATTCTTCCCTAGATAGAGGTTTGTCTTGGCAGAACTTGGAAATGTCAGGATTTCAAAAGGGGAAAATCAGGTGGGTTCTTGAGATCCGGGTTTAGGGAATTCTTTTTGTTGACATGGAACCTGAATCACTGTTTCTGGAGAGAAGCCATGATGGTCAGTCAATTCAGTAATGATGGTTAATTCAGTTTTGAAAGGGGTATGTGTTGGTGTACAGATGCTGTTTGGTTGAAACTTCAGTACTGACTAGTAACCTGAAAGGGATGAGACAGATTTAAAGCTGGTTAGAGGGAAAGTATCCTTGATGGGCAAAAATGGTGTGACTGCCACAGAATCTGGTGTGACACAGATGACTGTCATGTGCATGTCTGATTATGGCAGTCACATGGTACTGAATTTTATGTTTTTTGTGATGTTGGATATGGGGTGGGGTGGTTGGGAATGATGTTGTTTCTGTTACCAATAGTCTCCAGTTTCCTCCTTTGGCAAAGTCCACAGTTCTTGTTGCAGAGCCTAGACAGAAGGACAAAGAAAAATTTACCTCCATGTCACTCTACCATTGTCTTACTCTAGAAATGATTAAGGGCAGGATGGTTTCATAGTTAGGGAGTTGGACTGAGACCTGGAAGATCCTGGTTCAAATCCCCCCTCATTCATGAAATCACCTGAGTGACTTTGGACCAGTCTCTCAGACTTACTGGTACCTACCTCATAGAGTTTTGTGAAGACAAAACAATTAAAAGCTTTGTAAGCCACCTTGAGCATTTGCATGGAAAAGCTGAGGTATAAATCTCTTAAATAAATAATAAATTGGAAATGACCTCCCCTCATTCCACCCTAACCATTCATTGAAATGAACATATACTATAGTACCCTATGTATATAATCTGCTCTGAGAGCTGAAGATTACAGCTCACAATAAGATTTGGGGTGCCCCAAATTTCTTCTGTCTCTACCTCCTAAACTTGGCACAATTCAGTTTCCAGTAAAAAAAGGGTGCTTTTGGGTTTGTAAGGTGCTTATGGGGGAATGAATCTTATTTTTCTCTTTCCTTCCATGTGTATGTATAAATTATGTATATTTTTCTTCAGGCTGTTTGTAAAATGCAGTTGTTGGGTGGGTGGTTTGAGTGATTTTCTAAACGCATGATTTTCAAGACAATCTTGTGGGTCTGGTGACTGTCTGGAACAAGGTGTAACTATAGATTTTATGGTGATAGGAGAGGAATATGATGGCTCGGGAATGGATTTCTCCCCTTGCCTAAGTTTTAGATAGTAGTGGGCCTTCTTGATTCTTTTAAAAATCCCTCTATTCTCTTATGGTCCTTCAAACTATGTTCTGTTTATTAAAATTGAAAAATTTTATTGTTTATACAGTAAAGAACTACATAGTTATGTGCCTGAAGCTGCACTGTCTGCAGAATAAGAATTTTAATCGGATGGTACTCCCTGACCTAGTTCTATATTATATTATTTTGTGCTTTGTTTTAAAAGTTCATCATAATAGTCTGTTTTCCATTATTTGGAGTGTGCTAACAGTCAACATCCTCTTGCTGCTTTTGGGATGCACATGAAGGCAGTAGTCCTCCCTGTAGTTTGTCCTCATTTTGAGAGAGGCTTTTAGAGAGATGCTGACTCTGATCAGTTCTCTTAGCTGCTAATACACTTTTTTTTTTTAAAGAGAGGAAGAAATTGCCTTCCTGGGTCAGACTCTGGCCCACCATCCTGTTTTACCGGCCAGGTAGAAATCTCCAGGAAGTTGACTTTCTCCTTCATAAGCAGAAATAGAGGAATAACCTAACATCCTATAAAATGGATGTGATGGCCCGTTTTTTATTGTTGCTTTGTTTTTTGTTCCCCACAGCACTTGGCA
The DNA here is from genome assembly GCA_030015325.1 of Cryptoblepharus egeriae. Lineage (NCBI taxonomy): Eukaryota > Metazoa > Chordata > Lepidosauria > Squamata > Scincidae > Cryptoblepharus > Cryptoblepharus egeriae. The sequence continues at coordinate 572,298 of JAREYC010000015.1, read as the reverse complement.
TTTGGAGGTAAACCTCTTCTGCAAATGGAGGTGCCATTTAGCTGTTGTCACTAATTGTTTTCAATAGTACAATTAATAAACCTGAGGGCAGAGACTTGTCACTGTTACGCAGCACTTTGTGTTGGATTAAGAAATATTAGGCTGTAATCTTTTGTCCACTCACTTGGGAGAAAGTCCCATTGATGTCGGTGGAAGTTACTTACTTCTGAGTAGTCATGCTTAAGATTCCATTGTTAATCTCCTGAAAAAGGTGCTAAACAAACTTAAATTGGTTTAATATTAAACATTCCTTTCACAATTTATTCTAAAGAAAGCAATCCAATTTGTTTCTCAAACATATGGCCTACACTTTATCCAAGTTGGACTGTAAACTCAGGAAAGTAGAGTGGATAAAATCAAGGGGAAAAAAACCACCCAAGCCAATGGTCTCCACTGCAACTTGTGGCAGTGGGTTCCACTGGTTAATTCTGAGACAGTAATTGTTTTTTGTCTGTCCTTATCCTTTTCAGCTGAATGACCCCAGTTTTGTAAGAGAGAGAATTTTTCTGTTTCTTTGCAGTGCAAGTGTTGGATCCCAGCTTCTGTTGAGACACTTTTTCTTCAGTATTAAAACCTCAAAACATTTGAAACTTTTCCTCATTAGGAAAGTGCTCCAACCCAGCAATAAGTTATCAAACAATTCGTTTGATAGCTAACTACATTTTCCTGGTATTCATGTATATATTGTCCGCCAGTATTGGGGCTGGAAGAATAATGGGGGGAGGGGGTTCTTTGACTGCATTGGCCCTTAATGTCTGCACTCTGAAAACTGTGCAACTTCTGGTATCTTGTAATAAAAGGTGGGTGAACTCTAGACATGCCCAGGCATGTGAATTGGTGTCAGTTGGATGAAACTCTGGACATACAGTCCCAAGTCTCACAAGTGCTGCTTCTGCAGGAGATGTGAGTTGTGGGGTGGAAAGAATTGCATGCTTTTTTGACTGCAGAACTTTTTGTAAGTAGAATGTGAACAAATTGGTGAAAAAATAATTTTGCCATTAACATCCATTACATTCTAGCTTTTCACTGGCAAACAAGCTTTAATATTTAAAGACATTTTCTCTTTCTCTCCCATGCATGCACTCAATGTGCATTCTTCACTGGTATAGTCTTACTAAGGAGGGGGCTAAACCACATCCCCTCCTGAAAATGATAGCTCAGCCCTTAATCTCTTCTCTTGCTTCTTCCTCCTTCATCACATCATAGGCACTGTTCTTTTGCTCTTTCTTTAATTTGGAAGGATGAGCAGGCTGTTCCTCCCACGCCTTGTGGTAATCCTTTGGGAATTGACTGCCTTTTCCTCCTAGCTCTTCAAGGGAAGCCTTGTCTAATCCAGATTAACAGAAGTGTGCCTTTTTTAAAAGAGAAATTTTAGTTATATTTTCTTCTGGGGTTGTTTTCTTCTTCATTTTAAAGGCTTGAGGGCAGACACTCAAACTTGGATTAAAGACTATAATGTGGTGAGGGCGGTAGTTTTGTAAGGGGGAAGGATTTCAGAAGATGAAATCTCAGTTCTGGATAACACCTATGCTTTCTTGGACAGCAAACCTTGAGAAATTTTCTAGTATCCTTCTGTCTCTTGACAGAGATTAAGGGCACAATCCTAAGCCTGTCTACTCAGAAGTAAGTACCATTATTGTCAATGGAGCTTACTCACAGGAAAGTGTGGATAGGATTGCAGCCTAAGACACTGTAATGCTCTAAGAAATGCAAGCTGTGTTGATGAAGGGGTGGGTCTGTGCAAGTAGATACAGGGTTGATTTCTTAATGCTTTGATCACCGGGGCAAGAGTCAGGGAATCATGTGTATACTGTATATCCTGTGCTTGGGGGGGAGGAGAAAAGTAGAGGCAAGTTATGCTTTTAGAATAGGCATTCTCTTCAGTAAGGAAGAAAAGTACCTTATTTGCCTTTGTTTTAGCAGATACCACCTTTAAAACGGATTTCCTCCAGCACCCAAACAAGGGTGGGGGGGGTGTGTTTTGAGTTTGTGCCCAATAATTGAGCTATTTCAATGCACTATATGATTTAAAAATTGGGCTGTCACTTGATTTATTGAAGAAAAACCAGTAGTTCTAATTAAGATGTTGGCATTTCTTTTATAATGATAAAGTACATGCCTTGCTCTTTTGATCATCTTAGAAGTGGCATTCCCTTCCTATCATACAAGAGGCAATGCTGCCTCTGAGAAGGTGCTTGCCATCTGCCCATCTAATAATGAAAAAAATGAATTAAATGAAAAAAATCTCCCTATGGTAAATGGTGGGGGAACTTGACCCTGTAGTCTATCAAATTTGGTTGTTTTTTTTAAAATGCTGCAAGCCTGCACATGTTTATGCAAAAGTCCCACAGTATTCCATAGGATTTCCTCTCTTGTAAGTATGGTGAAATTGGGAACTTTAGGGCTATACATGTCCTGAGAGTAAGTTTAACATTATGGGACTTACTTCTGAGTAAAGTAAGACCCATAATGTTAAACTTACTCTTAGGAAAGCATGCATAGCATTGTAGCCTTAATTAGTTAGTTTGGCTTGATAAAGTAACCCCACCTATATGGGTAGGCCAATATAATTGAGGATACTGTGTTTTTAAAATTTATTTCAGTTTTATACTTCTTTTTGCAAGTAAAAGTCTCCAGAATGGCTTTCAAGCAATAAAACAGGAACAAGTTAAAATTAATCAAAACGTTTTAAGTTGAATAACTATATATTATGACTCTAGGTAGAACTATTTATGTATTTCAGGCTCTTTGTCTTGCTGCTGTTCTTGTTTTAAAATTATCTAGTCCCATTAGCTTGAGTCTCCCCACCTCTTATTTTCTAAATGGTTTGTCTTATAACCTGCATGGTTTCTTTTCTCCAGCCCAGAAACCAAGGATCATCACTGGACGTCCTCCATCTTCCACAATGTCAGCTTCTCCAAAGAACGACCAGTCGGAAGTGCCGGTTGGAGTCCCTGTGGGTCTGGCAAGAGGACTAACGTTCCACTAGCCCAGCGCATGCGGGTGGCAATTAACCCCCCGCGCCCTCCCCTCCTCAACCCGTGATGGTTTATTAACCAAGAAGAATCCTACTTGAGATCTCCTCTTCCTTCTTTTTCCCCTTCCCCCTTCACCTCCCCTCCCTTCCCCTGTTCCCCCAGCTCCCCCTTTAAGTTTCGGCTGTGTTGAGATTTGTATGGCAGCGGCGTAACCGTGGAGAGACCGGGGTATCACAAACTTATGGATTTTGATAAGAGAGGAGGGAAGGGGGAAAACGAGGAAGGCAAAAGGATGTCTAAACCGGGCAGCGGTCGGAATACTCACGGGAGCCGAACAGCAGGGACCAACTCTGGAGTCTTAATGGTGGGCCCGAACTTCCGGGTCGGGAAGAAGATTGGCTGCGGTAACTTTGGGGAACTCCGGCTAGGTGAGTCAACACCTCTGTGTGCCATTTTTGTTTTCCATCTTGCAGTTGTAGTGTCTTGACATTTGGTTCACCACAGGTGTGTATGCTCCTCTTACCTATAGCAAAACACTTTTATCTGTCTGAAACACCAACTGATTTCAAAGGAAGCAAAAGCAGACCTTTGGTGGCATTTCTGGAAACTGTCCCTGCCACTTCTTTGTCTCTTTTCAACATAGCTTCAGGATGGAAAATGGGAATGTTCGAGATTTACAGCCAGCATGTTAGACTTGGATAATCCATTTTGCATTTCCTCTGTGGACTCCATAATTGCTTGAAAGCCCCTCCCTTTGTATCTTACTGCAGAATCCATTTTAAAATTGTCTTGTAACATGAAGGAGATGGTGAAATAACAGGCAGCGCATTCCCAATGTTTGTGCTGGATTATACAGGCTGGCTTGCTTGTTTATACTGAATCTAGCACAAATTTTGGGACTGCTGCTTCACTACTGCGGGGAAAGGGAAGTTCACCCCTTTCCCTGTGAAGGTTTGCTGCAGCCCCAGTAGGCTTACTCAGACTTAGGCCAACTCTGGAGGTGTAGCTTATTTAGCCCTTGATGCAACTAGCCTATTCTGCCCTGCCATTTTCTCAAAACATCCAAAATTGGGGTATGACCCACTGGTGCTTTGCAGACCCACAGTTTGGGAACCTGTACATTGGTCATTTCCCCAAGCTAAATATGCCAATTATATCTGTTCTTCATAGAACTTGGTTTCAAGACCCCATACCATCTTTTTTGTACACCCCACATCTACAGCCTTAAAATAATGATATCCTGAGCTGTATACAGTATTCCAAATTAGCTATTATTTGCATAACACAGTGAAAGTATAACCACTTGTTATCTGGATAATATTCTTCTGTTAATGCACCCCAGCATTGCATTTGCTTCTCTTTTTCTCCAGTGGTCTCACACTGATGACTCAGTGCTGATCTATAATTTCCTGGATCCCCCACCCTTTAAAAGGAGCCTTGGTCCTGTCTTCTGGCACCTCTCTTATTCCCTAGAAGCTATCAGAGGTTAGAGTCAGTGATTCTGAGATGATATCCTCTACCTCCACAGGACCTTGAGGTCAGTGATGGGCTTCAAAAAATTTAAGAACCGGTTCTCTGCCCATCTAGCAGCCACTTTTAAATGGCTATTTTTAAACTTTATATGTCCTATCTCTTGTTAAGAATCGGTTCTATAGAGTAGGTGCGAACTTGCTGGAGCCCACCACTGCTTGAGGTGTAGTTCTCTGGATCTGGAGAATTCAAATCAGAGATGGGCAAACATTTTAGCAAGAGGGCCACATCATCTCTCTGACACTGTGTTGGTTGCCAGGGGGAAGGGAGTAGAATTAATTTAAATTTCAAATTTGAATAAATTTACATAAAAGAATAGAGAGAAACTAAAATGTGTGAATTTTACTAAGCTTTTTAAAATGCACATGAGAACAGTAATACTGGCATTTAGAAACACATGAGAACTGTGAACTGTTTGATACATACTGTACCTCTTACAGTGAAAACATAGAAGCCAAGCCAGAATCACATGGAGACATAAATTGTTTAAAAACAATGGGGCAATTAAAATAATGCCCAGGAAAATGCAGAAAACACATTAAGGCATGAACTGATGCATTTAAGCTCATTGGGATTGGGAACTCCCTGCGGGCCACTCCCCAAGGGCTACAAATTCCCTATGGACCTTGCTTTAATTGAATAAGTAACTGTGTTCCCTTGCTATCTCTTTATCTCAAACCATGATGCTGTCCCCCTTTTAAAGCACAACTGGGCTGTCTTTCTTTTGTGGGAGAAGTGAATGGAGTAGCAATCTCCTTTGTATGTTACTACTTCAACATCTTATCTGAGCCAGAGATCTATTGCTGAACATAGCCAACTTTACCCTTTTTGCATCCCTTGAAAGCTTCAGTTCATCCTGCACTTTAACCTTCATGATGCTTCTCCTGTAGATTTGGTGTGCTTGGATCACACACTCTTGCTATTTGTTGGACCACAATCAGTGGTGGGCACCAGCAGGTTCGCACCTACTCTATAGAACCGGTTCTTAACAAGAGATAGTACATATAAAGTTTAAAAATAGCCATTTAAAAGTGGCTGCCAGATTGACAGAGAACCGGTTCTTAATTTCTTTGAAGCCCATCACTGACCACAATCCCTAAACATTTAACCTTATTCTTTGTTTTAGAATCTGATAGCACTGCCCAGTGTCAGCCTGTTGGCTTGCCATGACATGCACCTCCAGTTCCTCACTGCATCATATTCACAAAGTTGGTGCAGATACTGCACCAGTGATGTTTCCAAGAAGACTGCCACCATCCTCAGAATCCTTTTGCAAGCCAGGAGGGGGTCAGATGGCAGGGAGTTCCTTGCCTAGCAAAGTTCCCTTGTGACAGGATGTTTTGGAAATCCACATTCTGTACTGCTGACATGGTGTGCTCTGAACTATTGGAGGCCTAAGAGAGATGAACCTCTGTTTGAGTCTTTGAGCATATGCAATGGAGTTTCCAGCTGCTGGTAGCATGTGGCTGTTTCCTGAGAGGCAAGCGTGGGCCTGGTGATGCCACAGCTGATGCCAGCTGGAAAGCGGCCTTTCTCAATCATACACTGTTAAGACTATACTTTCCCCTAGATAGGCACAAATGCCAGGGATTATCTCTTTTCTCCTGACCACCTGCTGCACCTCCCACCCAATATCTCTTTCAGCCACACATGGTGGAATTTACTTGGAGAGCCAATACAGTTCTCATGTAGTCGAAGCAGGCAACTTAAACAGATGCAGAGAAAATGTGGGATTCACTACTGGATGTGGTTCAGCAGAGTATCTCTGACAATGCCAGGTGAAATTCTCTGAATCTCCAGAATTTAGCAACATCTCTCTAGTAGGGGTCATTCAGAACATTTCTACTTTGCTTTTCCATTAATGTGGTCAAGGTGGTGTTTGTGTTTTTCTTCTTCCCTCTTTACCATTTCACTCACTAATGCCCCAATGAGCTTGACATGGTGATATATCTGAGGGCACTCAAGTTCACTTCACAGCTGAATGGTGATGTGGACCATAGAGAACCCAGGTTCTAACCAATGTGTCATGATGTTCTTCATGTTCATATACACTTAATATAGATATCTGCAGTCCAACTATCATGGCATGGTAGCCCATGATAATTGTGTCTTTTTGTGCTCCTGGTATCCTTTGCAATGCATGGGGTTCTGTGGCAGGGGCTTCTGGCTGCTGAGCACATGTGGGAAGGTTTCCCTGAAGCAGGGAGAGCATGGAAGCCCTGTGCAGTCCTAGAGGACTGCATGAGTTGCACTTCGTGACCATAATAGCGACTCAAGGACACCCAAGTTTTATGTCAGTCAGAGATGGGAACAGAATCTCTTTAGTACAGTTATGTTTCCATACTCCAATTGCTTCTCTTCCTTCTTTTTTTTAAAATAAAATACTTGAGAGTCTTTTCACATAAAAGGTCAGAGGGAATGCCAGTGTGATGTATGGAAACAGGTGCTGGGGCAGCATTACATGTTCCAAGCTTGCAAGGACAAATTATTGAAGGGTTAAATAGAGGAAGGGAAGGTGGAGTGTAGTGATGGGGGCTTTTGGACTGTGACCTCATGCATTCCTCGTCAGTTCGGGCAGTAGTTCCCAAGCCACCCAAGAGTGTTGCAAGAATTGAAGCAGTAACACGACAACAGGCTGCTGTGAACTCAAAGCACTCAGTGCATTGGATCTCTCATTGTGTCACTGCTCTGGGCTTGCCTGCCTGCACTCCTGTTCACTGGTGCATAATTCTGCCACATCTCTGCTTTTGAGACTGGTTTGTTTAGCATCCCATGATGCAGGGTTGCTGTATGAAGTGTTATACATTTGTCTCTGCATGAGTTGCTGCTGTGGCCTTGCAGTCTCCTGAGCAGCTCAGAGCTGCAACTGGTAGACATAGCAGCCAGCCACATGTGGTTATGGCTATTCAGTTGAGAGGGTTAGAAAAATTCATAGAGGAGATGGCATCATCTGTTAATAGGCAAGTGAATCCTATTGGTTGCAGTATGGCTACATTTTCAACAAACGTTCACACAGCAGTTTATGGAGGAAATCCATTAACTAGTGTAAATCAAATATATGTAGAACCTTTGTATGTTAGCAGTCTATCTGACTATCAGTTGCTGGAGGAGCAGACTGTTGCCTCCTTGCTCTGGCCTGCGCATTCCAGAAATGTCTTGTCTTCCTGACTTCATGGGAAATAGGATATGGACTACATGGTTCCTTTGGTCTCAGTCAGTGGAACTACTATTCCTTTCTTCAGAGAGGGGGTGGTCACAGAAAACTTGAAGCCTTTCTTAAAAACTATATTCTTGGAATGCGTGAAGAGCTGTGTGTAATAGAGCAGCTTACAAGTCCTAATATTGACATAAGTAGCTGGGAGAAGAGAGGAAAATGGGGCAAACATGTGTGATTTTTGGCTCATTTCTCCCTTCTCTTCCAGGAAAGAATCTCTACACGAACGAATACGTAGCAATCAAGTTGGTAAGTCTCATCCCAACACCCCTTTAGTCACCCTTCCATTCCCATCCTCTTGTTAACTACAAGTTAAGAAAAAAGAGCACCCTATAGATTTTTTTAAAGGTTTGGTTTATTTTTTGTCCTATAACTTATAAAATAATGCAAAGGAATCAGTACGCTGAGCACTTCCTCTTTTCTTAATGTCACATTTTTTAATGTATCACATTTGTATCTTGTTTTTCAAGTAATGTGCAAACTGACTCATTTTATCCTTTCAGTGATTTTGTGAGATAGTTTTGTGAGGGGAACCATGAATGCAGGGGTCTCCAAGCGTTTTGGCAGGAGAGCCACATCTCTCTGACACTGTGTCGGGAGCTGGAAAAATTATTTATATGTCAAATTCAAATAAATTTACATATAAGATTGTATTAGAGACATTACAAGACTTGCCTGTGAGCCAGATGGAGTGGACTTGCTGAAGGCCACATATGGTCTCAGGGCTGAGGTTTGGAGACCCCAGACTTAATGGATATAAGGAGAGCCCTGTTGAATGAACTTTGCCTGGTATCTGGCTTCCAACAGTGGACAACCATATTTCACCAGGAAGCTCACAGCAGGGCCAATCAGAGGCGGACAAGCTCCTGAGCGCAGAGGGTTCTGTTTAGGTGTCATGGCTAATGGTCATTACAAGACCAACTCTTCCATGAATGTTCCTATGCCAATGGTTAGATTCGGCTAATCATACAACAAGAAGAGTTTAATCTAGGTTTCCAGTTCTAAGCTTGATGCTCTCTCCATTGTGCGTCATTGTCTGAAACATCTCTTGCTTTCTGCCTTATGCTGGGAACTCCCCACCCAGGGCACTTCCATGGTGCTACCTGCCTCCCCTTCTTCAAATCTAACCCTTAGCTTTTCACAACACCAAATTTAAATTTCCTGCGTCAGCCGTAATCTTGAACATTGGCTCAAATTGCCTGCTCCAAATGGTAGCGTGTCTCCATGATTTAGGACCAGAGTGTTTCGTAGACCTATCAGGTGATGCCAGGGCTGGACTTGGGGCTTTCTGCATGCTAAACCAGGGACTATCATTAAGCGATAGGCTTCTTCCTTAATCGTACACACATCTTCGTTTAAATTTCTCATATAAGTTGGCAAGAACTTATAAAGTTGGCTGAATCTTGTAATTTTTCCCCATCTCTGTCTTCAGGAGCCCATCAAATCAAGAGCCCCCCAGCTGCATTTGGAATACAGATTCTACAAACAACTTGGCAATGCAGGTTAGTGGGGAATAACAGACTGACTGGATACATCCAGTGGGATTGTGACCAGAGGCTTCAAGAAGCAAGTTGGTTCTCATGGTCCTGGAGAAATGGTTTGCAGATGGTGGCTGAGACCTTTTCTTCCTAACTTGATGATGTTCCTTTGTTAGTCAATTAGTGTAGCAGAGTGAGAGAGAGAGAGGTATGATCTGGGAAGGCCCTGGTGCACTGGTGGCAAACCCTTTTACATGCCACAGCATGCCACAGCAGGCACTCAGAGCCCTCTCTGCTAGCACTTGGCCATAGTACTCAGTTTGGGAGTGCTCTAAGCCCAGCACACATGCCCAGAGTTCTGGGCATGTATGCTGGGCACCAGTGCACTCAGTCAACTCTGCTCCAAAGAGGAGCAACCTACTCCTCTTTGGAGCAGAGTTGACTGATGGCGCCAGCACCCGGCATGCATACACAGAACTCCAGGCATGTGCATTGGGGCAGGAGTGCCCTATGCCCAGGGCACACCTGGCCCGATGCACATGCCTGGAGTTCTGGACACTGGTGCCATCAGTTGGCATTCAGTATCTAAAAGGTTTGCTATCACTTCCTTCATGTGGTGCGAGAACCACTGTCTTTCCACCTCAGCTCCCACCCCCGTATCTGCAATATAGTTAGTACTGTATCCTACCATATAGAATAGTTGGTAAGGACTATAGCACCAGGCACACAGATGGTGCAGTATAATTTTGTTCAATGGACTGTGTGCAATGGACACAGGTATGTCATAATATGGTGCTATGGCATCTGATGTTGAATATGAGGGAAGGTCCATATTTAGGAAGGCTTTTTCTTAGCATCCCTCACCCAAGAATTATTAGCACCTGGAGCCAAGCTTGCCTCTTACTGCCAATTGCTTCTTCTTGAAACCTTCCAGAAGGTATCCCTCAGGTCTACTACTTTGGCCCATGTGGAAAGTATAACGCCATGGTTTTGGAGCTGTTGGGCCCTAGCCTGGAAGACCTCTTTGATTTGTGTGACCGGACGTTCACTCTCAAGACTGTCCTCATGATCGCCATCCAGCTGGTGAGTGGCTCACCACCTTTATTCTAGTGAAGCTAGGTGAGCCCTTCTTTGGTGGGCTCTTGAATCCTCTCATTATATTTTAATTGAAAGCTTTCTCGTCTCTCTTCCAGAAATCTAGCAGGCCTGCAGTCAGCAAAAGACAAAGCAACAATTACAAAATTCTCTAGTAAATGGGGAACAGTAGCACCTCCAAATGATGTATAGGATTGAACAGCACAGTTTTAAAATTGATTTGTTAATTTGTTTGTGTTAACAGTATTTATATACCACTTTTCAACAAAAAGTTCACAAAGTGGTGTACAGAGAAAATCAAATATTAGTTATGAGGAAGTAGACTGTTAAGCTTCTTCTAGGTGCCTCCTGGAGCTTGGCTGGTTGCAACTCTGGCAGATTCATATGTTTACATGGAGGCCCTTTTTGGTGGCCAGATTCAGAAGTATGGATCTCTATTCCCATTAAGCACGTCTTTGGGCACTTTTCACTTTGTTTCTGTGATACTAGGTAAAGCTTGACCCACTTTTGCAGACTTCTAATGAAGCTGCCCAATACAGTTGTATTATCACGTCATTAACTGTTTTGTATTGTCCACACTGACTGGCAGCAGCTCTCTAGTCTCATGAGCGTCTTTCTGAACCTCCCCTTCAGATTTTGCCAGGGATTGAACCAGAACTTTTCTGCTTGCAAATACTCTGTCATTGGGCTGCAACATCTCCCCTGATTTGATCACATTTATGTTAATCTTCTCTTCTTTTTTTGGTTTTAACACTGGTTTCCCATTTCAGAGTTCTTAAGCCTGGATTGATTTTTTTTTTTAAATCTGCCTCCATTTATAGTTGCCTTGTGTTTACTGTTCATCTTGTTTTTAAATAAATCTTTGCTTGCCTGTCTTGAGTCTATAGCAAGAGGAAGAAGGAATAGAAATGTCAAATTCTGCAACCATCATTTCAGTTCTTTGAGGTCTCAGGGCACAATCCTTTGAATGTTTACTCAGAAATAAGTGCTGTTGTTTTCAGTGGGACTTACTCCCAGAAATGTGTGGATAGGATTTTGAAGCCTCAGTTTCCCTTTTTATTTATCATATTTCTTGTAGCCATTTCTTGTAGGTTGAGAAAGCTATTTTAAAACCTGTAGGAAAGGCCTGTCCAGTGTTGTGGCAGAATTGTACCACTGCAAAAAAAGCTTTTCTTGGTGTATTTATTTATGAAGGTCAGGTCTCTCCATAATCATGTCCTCCATCTATCATCCCCTCCTCTCCTCCCACAGATCACACGGATGGAGTATGTTCACACCAAAAGCCTGATCTACAGAGATGTCAAGCCGGAGAACTTCCTGGTGGGGCGGCCCGGCAGCAAACGTCAACACACCATCCACATCATTGACTTCGGCCTGGCCAAAGAGTACATTGACCCTGAGACCAAAAAACACATCCCCTATCGAGAGCACAAGAGCCTGACGGGAACGGCACGGTACATGAGCATCAACACACATTTAGGGAAAGGTTGGTAAAGGGGGCTCTTGGGAGCTTTTTGGATTGGGAGGAACATGGAGTGACGGGGATTGAATAGTGGGAGAATTCCAACAAGTTCTGATTTTGACCCGTTAAGCAGAATTCCTGTGCAGATACCTGGGCAGATGGCCCATTGAGCTCAGTAGGGCTTACTTCTAAGTCGACATGTCCATAATTTTACTGTTCAAGACTTAACAAATAAGTGTGACAGATGAAGGCCAGAACTGTGCATCATCATAGCATGGATGGGGTCCAGAGAATGAAGACCTATTTTGAGTTAGCCTTCAAAAGATATTAAAGGGGATTCTTCTTCCCCATCTATATAAAATTACCTGTTTTTTTTCCCAAACTCTCAACCATTTTCACCAGTGTGGTGATTTTCTTCTGAGTTTTTTTAAACTGTCTTAATTGTGAAATATACTGTCTGAGAGAATGAAGTGATTAACAAAATCTTTTACCAAAACAAAACCATATGCCTTTCTTCAAACCAGCTAAAAAGAAAAATGGAAATGTGAAAAACAAGAATCTTTACATCCCAAAAAAGAAAAGATCTTGTAAAAAAGTAAAAAATTTACAATTTTGTGCAACAATCCTGGATTTGCTTGATCTCAGATATAACATAAGATTATTTTTGCAACAAATGCAATGTGCTTATCGTTGAGACTAAAAGAGTAATATATATTTTTAAAAATTGCGTCATCTCATTAAAAGTTCCTAGGCTTGAGCTTCCTTTTTCTGTTTGCAGAACAAAGCCGCAGAGATGACCTGGAAGCTCTAGGTCACATGTTCATGTATTTTCTACGGGGAAGCCTGCCCTGGCAAGGCCTCAAGGTAAGTTCTCAATTCCAAGACACTGAATTCTTCTGTATTGGCAAACTTTGTGTGATGTCACAGCAGGTTAGCCAATGGCCGAGGAAAGGCCTCACAGACAGAAATTCAGAAAAAATAGCAGATTGTCTTCCCCTTTGCTAGCAAATCGTCTTCCCCTTTGCTATTTTCTACTTGATGCATCCACAGTTAAAACATTGCTACGTTGCTCAGGCTGATCCAGCCTTCTCCCTCCTCTATTCTCTAGGCAGATACGCTGAAGGAGCGGTATCAGAAGATTGGTGACACCAAAAGAGCAACACCGGTTGAAGTGCTGTGTGAAAATTTCCCTGGTAAGAATGTCTGCAGGGAGCCAGCTGTGGGATGGTCTTCTGTGGCCTAGAAAGAACCAGAATGATCTTTACCTATTCTGTTGGCTTGGCTGCCACTTCATCTGTAAAGATGCTGGGTGTTTCTGTTTCTTTCCTAGACTCTCTAAGCAAGCCTCTTGAGGATGTTGCCTTCAGAGAATAGCAAAGGGCAGAATGGGGGGAATTGGGATGTGTATGGATGGGAATTGAGATTGTGTATTGGGATGTGAATGGATGGGAATTGAGAAATTATATTGTGTGTCATCTGTGTGAATGAGACAATTAGGTCACTATCCCAAAGAGTTCACAGTTTAGGAATTATTTTATATTATTCCACATTATTTTATATACCTCTTTCATGCCTCCCTTTTTAATAGTCTTTTGCAACTCAAAAGTTCCAAACAATTAGACTTTTATGTAGGTCTTATAACTTCCCCCATTATTGTTGATTACTATTTCCATAACTTCCTTCTTGAAATTGGAGTGACCAGAACTATCCAGAACATTCCCAAGTCTTTTGGTTTGTCTTTCTGCTCTTCCCATGTGGTTTCATTAAGACCTCCTCTCTTCCCCCTCCCACCCCAGCCACTCTGTCTCTGCTGATAGGGCTGACTATTGACCTGACTGTGAATCCTCTTTTTTGCAGAGGAGATGGCCACATACCTTCGCTACGTCCGGCGCCTGGACTTCTTTGAGAAGCCAGACTATGACTACTTACGGAAACTCTTCACTGACTTGTTTGACCGGAATGGATACGTCTTTGACTATGAATATGACTGGGCTGGAAAACCCTTAGTAAGTAGTGTTACTTCACAGACACACTCATGACACTTTCTATTTCTATAGCATCTTCTCTGCTGTTGATGTACCATATTTATTTTGCAGTCACCTGTATTCCAGTGGCCTGGATATCCCATCCAATATCAGCATCTATTTTAGCCAGAGAGATATTAGTAAAATATAAATTATCAACTATGCATTAAAGTTTTGTTAACGAGTATGCTCTCTGCCAACTGATGATCTCCTTCTCCTAGAGTAGTAGTTCTCAAGCATTTCAGCCTGCACCCTCTTTCTGAGAATAACAATCTGGGACCCCCTTCCCCAGAAGTGATGTCATGGCTAGAAGTGCCATCAAATAAGAAGTGACATCACTGTGATGCTAGATCTCCTCCATGTCTACTTGGAAGTAAGGTCCATTGTGTTCAGTGAAACTTGCCTCCCAGGAAAGCAGCCAGGGTGTCTCGATCCAATATGATGGCACCCAGTGCCAGATCCCAAGATGGGAGTGCCCAGCTTTTTATGACCCCCTGAAATAAAGTTGTGGTTCCCCCTCAGAGGGTCCCAACCCCACTTTGAGAACCACTGGCTTAGAGACTCCTTTCTCCCTTGCAGCTTCTTAGGTTCTTCCCAGGGCCTCACAGATCTCCAGATCCTTTTAAAGAGTACCCAACAATTCAGAATAAAGGGTGGACATCAAAACATGATCATGTGGAGTTTTAAAGAAATAATATTGGGCCACATGTGGGATTAGACAAGGATTTTGGAGTGACATAAGCAATATAGCAATGATATATTTTCAGGTCCCCATACCTCGACAACATAGGCACATAATATTCTAATGATATCCTGACATGAGTAAGCCAAGTCTTCCTCTGTGAAGAGAGTAACTCCTCCTTCTCTCTTGTCTGTGCAGCCAACCCCCATTGGCACAATCCAGTCCGACGTACAAGCCCAGCCTTCAAACAGGGAGAAAGCACAGCCGTACATCAAACAGCCCGTAAGTTTGGTGGGGTAACAACACTTTTTTAGGGTTGGATCAGGACCAGATAGCAGAATGCATTATGCAAGAAAACCTCAGGGCATGTGGCAACCAAATTTTTAAAGTGAGAAGTGGAGGAGTAAAGAGGGTCCTTGGGTTAAAGGTGGGGTGAATGAAGGCTTGTTTCCACTTGATTTGATGGGGATTAGTGGCGAATTAGCAATATTGACAAGGAATAAAGAGAGAGAAGTCTTGGCTGGATGTAAAGTTGCCTTGCTCTGGCATCAAAGCACTGGTCCACTAGCTGGGCACCATCTACTCCAGCTCTCTGAGCAGTTGGACACAGGTCTTTTCCAACCCTGCTGTCCAAGATGCTTTCTCAATGGAGATGTTGGAGGACTCTGAAGGATGGGACTTCCTTCATTCAAAGACAATGCTAATATTACTAAATTCTGGCTTATTCCCAAAGATCCATCATCTGAATTTTTGCAGCACTGATTTCTCTTTTTGTTGTGAGTTACAATATTAGACTGTCCCCCATGTTGATTATATTGAATGTCCTTTTTAAGTCTCTTGCCCTTGGAGAATCAAAGACTAGAAAACACATGCTTGTATGTGGCAGCCTCCTACTGAGCCAGACTATTGATCCATCTTGGCGTAGTACTGCCTGCACTGACCACTAGCAACTCTTCAGCATTTCAGGCTGGCAGTGTTTCCCTTCCCCCTACCTAGGGAGCTGTCACCAGGGTTTGAAGTGGAACCTTGCCCCATAACTGAGCCTCATCCCATTCCCTGATCTGATTCCAAGGTGACTGTGAGAAAACTCAGTTTGGCTTGTTTTTAACGGGGAATGCATCCACATATGATTCCAAGAAAAAGTTCTGTGCACGTGTGCTTGCCTTGCAAACTCATCAGGAATCCTGAATCTAAGCAGTAATGCCAGCAGTATCCCCATGCAGTGCCATGCCTTTTCCCTTCATGGTGCTGCTGCCACTTTGACTCTAGGGGTGCCATGCAGATTTGCAGTCAGGCCTGTCTTAAATTCTTTTTGCTTTTGCATGTCTCTTGTTCTTCCCTTTGACCTGTGGTTTACTCTGCCCTTGCAACCCTCATCCCTTTCTGTCCCCTCCTTCTCTTTGTTCTTTTTCTTTTTTCCTTCTTTGTTTTCTGCCTCGTCATTAGCAGTCACCTGAGGGAACGGAATTATGGGATCCCCAGGCTGGCCGGCAGCCTGCTGAGGAGCCTCTAGGAACTCATCTGGCAACCAGCAGGCTGGGGGGTTCCGTGCAGGTACATCAGGGGGACAGGGCTGGGGGTGGTGGAGGGGCTGCTAAACTGCTGTTCGAACCTCTAAGCTTTCCTTGGTCTCTAGCTGTGCTTCCCTTGGCTTGCTTTTTATATCTTGTTTGTGCCAAGCACCTGATATAGCACCCAGGCATTTGGGCACTATATATCTGGAGTCTTCCTCATTGTCAATGCAGCCTGCGTTCCCTGCTTGCTCCAGAAGGAGGCGTCAAAATAACAACAGTCTTACTGTAGTAGCACTCTCTGTTTCAGACCAGGCTACGTAAAAAATATGGCAGTAGAATGGATTTTAAGCGGGGCATTTTCATTGATGAAAATCTGTCTAACCAAATGGAAAGGCACTCCGTTTTACGTGTTACTTGTCAGGATAAGTATTTAGAAAAGCTGTTTGTGAACAGGACTGGTGTAGGAAGTGGATTCTTCTTTACACAGAAGGGAGTGCCTGAGTAGAGAACAGCAGGCACCATTTTGGATGAGGCATTCCCTCATGTGAGAGAGGGTAGGGACAATGCCATTAGTTCTTCATCTGAACCAATACATTTTTTAACCTGTATGGAGACATGTAACCAGTGGATTAATCAGCTAAAATGTGTACATTTTATCAATCAATTTTTTTTGGAAGCCCAAATGCATTCTTGACTTAAAGCGGGAAAAAAGCGGAGCTTTATTTTTATAGACAGCCTCTCATCATTCAGCTCAAGGGAAGCTGAATTTTCTCCAAGCATCAGACTCTTGGAAAAGACATAAGCTCTATCTCTTCCCTTCCCCGGCTGCTGCTTCTCCTCTCCATCCCAGCCTCTGCCCAGTGGCATATAGAAAAGGGGGTAAGGGAACATAAAGAACAGATACTGTCCAGTGCCTCTGCTGTGTGTGTTTATGTGAACTTGTGTGATGTGGTTGCTGCTTAGCTTCTGTGTGGGAGGTATGCAAACTGTTGGGGAGATTGCAGAGAATGGTCATTGTAATTGTAACTGGAGTAGTCTGATCCTCTTCCTGTTAAGACTGGTGCCTGTTGTAGCATGTCTGCCCACCCTTCTGGCTTTACTGTACACTTAAGGCCAGGCTATTTGTGTAGCGTTCTTCGGGAAATGCTGCAAAAGGGTAATCCAGCAATTTGGATCTGTAAATGGAGCAGTTTGTTTCTGTTTGCTTCATTTTGACTCTGCAACTCATGGGGAACAGATCGCGGTGCCAGTGTCCAAAGCTTCCCACCCAGAAATCTTTTTGTTAATGCAAATCACAATTCTTGCAGAAACAACGTTTTCTTCATAAGTGTCCTGATGTTTTTTTTCTGTGCTTGTACAAGATTGTGATACCTGCTCAGTCACAAGTGGAAAGTCAGGTGCCTCTAGAATTCTACTGTCTTGAGATATTTTGTAATTTGTGCTAACAAGATCTGAGGCACCTGGAATCTAAGTTGTAGGCTTAATGTACAAGCTTTATTCTTTTTGCAAAGTTTGGGTTTTCTTCATTGTGTTTGTCTTTAAACAAAACGTGGCTTTAATTTTGATTATATGTTGGCCTGGGGGAAACACAATTTGAGGCCGACGCTGACAAGGAGAGGTATTTTGGATGCTGAAGACCTTTCAAGTCTTGGAAGCATTGCTCAGTCTTATTGTGGTTTAGAAGCTTGTTTTTAGTGCTTTCCTTTCTTCAGGAAAGCTAGAAATTAATTTTTTTCATATCCAGATCTTCCTAGCAATTCATTTAATTGGAAAGTCTCCACACATGTTTGTTTCATTTTAGAGCGTGTCATAACAATGCCATATTCCCAAATCTCTGGAATAAATATGTCTCTGGTAGAACCCAAACACTAATGCATGGGGTGGGGTTGGAGGAATATAATCTGAAATTATATTTCAGGCTCTAATGTGTGCCACCTTTTATAGTGACACTTGCAAGCTGCTTGATGCATACCTATTGTTTCTTCCAAAACCAGAGAGTTGCAAACCATGGTAGGGAGAGAATGCATTTAACTAGTTCCTGATTATAGTCAGTGTTGAGTATTGCAGAGTTTTCATAATGTATGGAATTTCTTCAGAGAAGAAAAGTTAAAATCATTCCACCCTTTTTATTTCTGAAAGGCCAATGCAAGTGACCATCTCGGCCCAGGTATTTACGGTATTTACTCAAATCTAATGCGCACCCTATAATCAAAACACATTTACTCAAATCTAATTATCCATTGAATCTAATGTGCATCCTGATATTGGAGACTAAATTCTGCTGGAAAAGGTGAGTGTTATATTTGAGTAAATACAATATTTTGGATGTTTAGCCCTCAAAAGCTTGGTCAAACTTGGGAATTTGAGAAAGAATGGATTTGGAGATGAGAAAATCAGTTTGCTTATTATGTGTTTTTAAAATGGGGTTGCTGTTTTGTGGTACTGGTAAAATTTGGCAGCCTTCTTTCAGCTGGCAGACTTTTTTATTACTTTAGTGTGGAAACATAGTGTAGTTCCAAGGACTGTCCAGTGGAAGAGTGGCAGCCACCAGGCAAAAGGTGTCTGGAGAAAAGCCGATAGTTTTCTTTTTGCAACCCTGAAAATTGCATCTCCTGGGTGAAATAAACAAAAAACAAAAACCAGCCTGCCATCAACCCCACTTTAGCAGCATTTGGATAGGACTGCAAGTGTTTTCAAACCACTTGTGTCCCACCTCTCAATATTTTCAAGGCCACTTTCAACATATAGTTAAAACAAAAAGTGAATGGTTTAAAACAAACTTTCTGAGGGAAGTCACTCTGTTTGAAAATTGATCTCAGGACTGAAAGGTCTGAGAAGATAACTTTGTAACCCATTGTTTGTAAAGGGTCAGATTTAGTGCCAGGCATCATGAGGGACTGCTTCTCCCTCATCCATCTCTTTCCATATGTGATGATCATCTTAGCACCTGGCTAGGTTTATGCAGAAACAGGTGGTGGTTTTAGGCCACCCTCCCCAAAATGTGTAGAACGTGGACATTGCTCCATACAACCATGCCCATCAAAATGTTGTGTGTTGCTTCCAAACTGTCTGTCTAATGCCCTGTCAGCTCTTCCAGCAATTTATAAGAAGCAACTCTGCCATATTTTCCTTTACAGTTGTGTTGGTGTGTTTTGCATTAAACCCAGAAGCACGGGCAGCATTGCATAAAGGATGCCATTTTTCTGTTTTACTGTGGGCTGATAGCATGTAGCTGTGGCAGTCACTCCCTCTCCATGGTATGAAATCAACTCAAGATGCCTGCATTGTGAAGTTTTACATCCTCTTTTTCCAAACACTTTTGAGGATTGGAGCTTGTGTGGGGTGGGAGTACTACGCTTTTGTGTCTTTCCAGCAGACCAGACTACCTTCATTTTTCTAGAACAGCATCCCTCATCCTCACTATATTGGGTAGGAATGGAGAGAACACTCTTTTGAACCCCCCCCCTCCTTTGCAGGTGTCACTCACTTTACTTGGTCACTCACCTACATGGCTTTTGTCCCCTCTCAGGTGATGAGCTCAACCAACGGGGAATTGAACACAGATGACCCAACTGCCGGCCACTCCAATGCTCCCATCACCGCTCCTGCTGAGGTTGAGGTGGCAGATGACACAAAGTGAGTACCCCCCCTTCCTAAGTGCTGCTAGTTGGGTGTCAGCCTTTAGTACCATGGCCTTCCAAGGAGATTTGTTAGGGAGTAGAGAGCTAGATGCTGGCTAAAACCAGTTCCAGAGAAGACTTGGTTGAATAGCAGTCCCAATAAAAGTAAGGAGATCTTGATTAATTTTCAGAGGCCATGTATCTCTGTAGCAACTAGAGCAGCATCTTTACCTTTGTTAATTTTAAAGAATATTTCTGACAGAATCCAAGCAGGATGTGCTCCCTGGCATCCCCCTTCTGGCTGTAGCTTCCTTCTGGAGAACGGTTTAGAAAACAGCTAGGGTCCTCCCCTAGCTAAGAGTTATGGGAAGTCTGATCCCCTTTCCTGGGAAGAAATGCCATTGTGTCTGTGAGAAAACTTACCATTACACGCTGCAGCATTCAACATAGGGCAGTGTTATTGCTCCCATATGGAGATGGTGACTTCTGAGGCTAAGGAGAGAGTCACTAGCCCTACAATCCAGAGTAACTACGGGAGCATGTAAGAGACATTACGTGTACCCTTAGTTACTGCATTACCTAGTGAAAACCTATGGGAAATTCATATTGCAATCCAGAGCAAATTGTTCTTACACCGGAGCAAGGACTCCACGTAGTTACTCTGGATTGCGCCCTAAGGCTGCAAACCTAAAGACACTTTTCTGGGAGTAAGACACATTATAACACAATGGGGCTTACTTTTGAGTAGACAGGGCTAGGGTTGAATTGACAGGGTTAGTCTATGTAAAAACCAGTTAAATTTAAACAGTATATTTCTGGTCACAAAAAACATGCTTCTAAATAATGTCCCAAAACTGAAGTACATCATTTTTTCCCCTCAACTTTAAAACAAATTTACTTTAAGTTCCTCACTTTAAGTTTTTTTTTTGTATGTTACACCTGCAATATGTGCTGTAAGTTACACCTGTACTTGAAAGGGCACAGTTTCCTTATACACTTTCAGTGCTTAAACCAGTCCACTGATCGAATAGCCACCGCATGGGCTTTTACCATACAACAAGCAAGGGCTGGAGGTTCTTGTTACTCTGCACTGAGATGTGTGGCCATCTCATGGTGTTTACACCACAACTCCATGGCATTAAGGCATTTAGCAAAAAGAACTATCAAGTCTTTACCAGGTTTTTCCAATAAGCATGGGTTTTTTTCCTGTTGAAAATAAAAGGAATCTCTTCAATTCACAGTTGGATGCTTGCCCTTTGCAGGTGCTGCTGTTTCTTCAAGAGAAGGAAGAGGAAAACCATTCAGCGCCACAAGTGAGGCCCCCACGGGGAAAATACCAGGATCCGTTGTTTGGACTGTGTTTTTCCTTTCACTTCCTGGCCATGGATTAATGGATCTTGATGCAGATGGGGAACGGGCTTCCCCCCCTCCAGTTTTGCTTGGGGGTGTATGGACACGAGCCATTTGTGACTCGGCTCAGATGTGTGCCCAGGAGGACATCCTGGTGGCCTACATTTTCTTCTTCCTGAGAAACTCTAAATAGGGGCTGTTTACGTTTAAAAGAAAAGAACAGCACACTGGCCTTCTGCTGAAGTGTCCGCGTCGTCCGTGTTGTCCAGTCCACAAAAATGCATTAACTATTTATGCAGCAATCCACACTTGTAGATTTTTTTCTCTCTTTTCCTCCTCCCCTTTTGGTTTCATTGAATATTTTTTTTGGAAGAAAATGGGGATCAATCCTACACATTACCTTAGAAGCGACAATTGTGAGAACAGCAGCCACAAAGGATATTGTTGGATTTTGGTTGGTTTTATTTCTTCATTCGTGTCACTTTTATGTGTGCATCTGTCTTTCTCTTTCTTAATTTAAAACAAAATGCATCTCAGTCTTGGTGCCTGAGCTGTGGGGGAAAACTCTCTCCTTTTTGTAGCAGTGCATCTAATTGTCTTTTGATTTTTTTTGCTCTTTAAGGATCTCCTCATTCAGGTTTCCTTACTGCTTCCGCATCCCTTAGATTCTGCCATTCTTCTCGAACCCCCGCCCCCTTCAGTGTCTTGGTTGGAGGTTATCCTTCTCAAGCATGGCAGGGGAACACTGTGGGATATGTGTGCACATTAGGAGGGGGGCTTGTTTACACATTTTCATTTCTCAATGCACTTTTTCGTAGCAATACAAGCAGCATCTGCATCTTGAAGTTTTTCTGTTTTTAGAGATCGTTTTTATTATGTCCCTCCCCCCTGGGTAAGGGAGGATAAGGGGAAAGTCTTGGATCTCAGGAACAGCTGGTGGCCAAGCATAACCCCCAAGCCAATTCCTCACCCACCTTCCATTGGCAGACAATTTTGGCCAGGGAGTACAAATTGCCATGACCAAAGCAAAATCTAAATGCATGTTGAAAATGTAAAATTCATTTTTACAACTGGTGCTGAGAGAGGCTGACCATTTGTGTTGGAGGATCTGATGGTGGCTCCTGGGTCAGTATACTGGTTACTTCCTTCTCTGGGTAAATGTCGCTGAAATTAATCAACAGATGGAGATTAATACTGTGTATGAACTTCCAGGCCGAGTGCATTCATGTGAGGACAATCCAGCCCCTTCCTGCTAAGAGTCTTTTTTAAAAAAATCTTTTGTTTAAGGTTTTGGAGCCCTAAACTCATAAAGGGAACATTGCAGCTGCCCTCCATGCATTACTGACAGCAAGAAACAGACAAAAGATTTAGCTCTCTATGACAGCCGATCTTGTTAAAAACCAAAATGTACATAAGGTGCGTGTTTTCCTTGGAAGGAAAAAAAAGAATAGGATATGTCCTTTTGCTATGGGGGAGAAAAAATAGGCATGCAAGAACTGATCTGATGTAGGATAGTTTGTGCTGTTGCTGTCAAACCCAAAAGTACTGCGATGCAAGAACGGCATGAAGGTCCATGAAATCATTCAGTGTCAACACTGCAAGAGGGTCTGCACTGTGCTTGGCACCACACATGGGTGAGCCATGGCTCTGTTCTGCATATGCTGTCTGGCACACCCATGTTTCATACAACTGTGCTCCTACCATTCCCTTTGCCTTCTCTATTCATTGGGTAAGGTCTGAGCAACCTCTGGGTTAGTTTTCCCTCTGATGGCTGCAAGCTATTGATGTTCCTTGCATTCAGATTGCAGAAAGGGGAAGGAGCATGTTGCTGCTTTAAAGATATATTTTTATACAAGGGAGGGGGAGAGAAGGGTGTTCCCACCTGCTCAGTTCCATAGTAGTAGCATGTTCTTTGGGTTTTTTCCTGTGTTGTAATCATGGCACTTGTAATGTTGGGAATGACCAGCCTGTGGTTGGGAGAGCTGTGAAAGAAGGGGGGTTCAGGGGAGCACTCATGTTTCTGCAGAAGTAAGCAGCACTGTGTTTTGGAGGTTTGTGAAGAAATGGATTTGCACTGGCCTAAAAATGTGTACCTGTTTTTTTTGGGAATGCACTGCACCCCACCAGTGCTGAACTGTTTCTGCTCAGCTTCCTGTGTTCCTCACATTCACATGGGATAGTTTCACTTCTTCCCTGCCCCATGATTCTCCAGACTTATACCTGCCATCATCCTGTTCATGTTATAGAGCTAATTCCTCGAACTCTGCTGTGGGTTTACAGTCCCATCCTCTCAAGATTGTGGGCAGCACCTCCCCACCTGCAGATGTTGCATTGAATGAAGCTTGTATTTGTATGTAAGGTATTTCTCTCTTCTTTCCCTCCCCCCCCCCCCGATATTGAAATAGCTGGCACTTGTTGAATGTTATGCTTCAAAGATGGACAAGAACAGCTTCCTATATGGTTATAACCATCACCCTCTTTCTCTGACTGAATGTTCTATCAAGGTGGGGAAGGTGTTTCATCAGAGTAGCATCTACTGTTATTGGTCTTAGTTTCATACTTTAAAACGGTGCCTCTGCCCTGCTTTAAAAAAAAACAAGATTGGGAGGGGGGAGGGGAAAAATTGCTGGGAATAGCCTTGATCCCAGTGACTTCCAGAAAAAATAGGATTGCTTAGGTATTGCAATGTTTGAGCTTGTTTTCCCAAATGATACAAATGGGGGGGATCAAACAGCCTTAAATGTTGTGCTGGAAAAATGTTCCAGTCCCAGGAAGGTGTAAAAGAATTTTTTTAAAAAAAATTAAAATGTTTATGTAAGGGTGCATGAGTGTGCTTGGACTACCGCTTGTGATGTGGGTTGTTCTATTTTTATTTTAATGACTTGGAAGGTTTTAGGAACAATTGAGAAAATACATCAGCGGGTGAGACCTTGATTACATATGAAATACACATCTTGTTCCCTGGTCTTTATTGGTGTAAGCTTTGGCCTACATTGACTGGCTTGCATCAAAATGAATCTTGCAGACTTGTTTTTTTTTATTAAGAAAAAAATTTTGTGTAACAAAAAAGCCAGGTAACTGAGTCTGAATAGAAATTTTGTGCTGGTGTAGCTCCAAAGCAAAAGAGAGAGTGTTGCATTGTGAGTTTTAGTTATTGCTTTAAAAAAGTGTACACAGGTAATGGCGTATAAGTTTCTCTGAAGCTTCTTTGAAGCCATAGAATTTAGGGGCTTTCTTAAAAAATCAAAAAGGAGGAAAAAAAACCCTGAAAAACCAAAAATTAAAAAAAAAAAACTTTAAAAATGATGGTGCAAGGATGTTTCTTTGTGAGATGGGGAAAGTTTATACCAGTATAAAAGATCAAGTTAGTATGAGAAGCAAATTTTTCTCCAGTTTGGAAAATGGGAAAGTATTCCTACTATTTCACCTTGAAGCTCTGACTAACCCCTATAGGCAATAGATCATTGTGGGCTTACTTCTGTGTAATAATAACTTGGGGATTTTGGCTATATCTGTCCTTAAATTCCCCCTTTAGACCATGTTTGAATGATTTGCCTGCTTCTTCATTCTAGTATTTGACTTTCTATTCTAGTATTAGACTTTCTATTCTAGTATTAAGCAATGGAAAAGCTGTTTCCCCTAATCCTGTTTCCCCAAGGCCACACACATTCATCATCTCTTTTCAGTTACAGGAAAAGGTCCTGGGCCATCTTTCACTGCCTCACAGTGATATGGTATGAACCAAATGCAGCTTCGGAGATGGCAAGCTGCTGCAGTTACTCAAATGCATAGCCCAGCAATTTTCCACCCTTTTTATATCATGGCACACTATAGTGTCTCATAGTCTTTTCCACCCTACCTCAGCAGGTTAAAATGCTATCAACCAGCAAGCTGCAGTTCAAGACCTTGCGTGCAATCTATGGCTCCTACTCCCTTTGCCTGCTCCTGCCAACCTAGCAGTGCAAAAGCATGTAAATGCAAATAGATAAATAAGTATCACCTCAGTGGAAAAGTAATAGGTAATTTGGTGTGCATCAGCATTGTCATGCTGGCCACATGACCACGGAGACAGCGCTGGTTCTTCGGCTTAGAAACAGGGATGAGCACCATGTCCTAGTCGGTCACAACCAGCAGTAAAACCTGCAGGGACTCCACCTAGATTTCAGGTATCTGGACTATATCCCCCTCCTAGCAGAGCAGACAATCCACATGCTTTGTTACAGCTGCTCTTCCTTGCAGGAGAATTCCAGCAGCTACTAGGAGATCCCCTCTCCTTCATGCGTGCAGTTATCAATGACCAAACTCTATGCAGAGCCCAGCTTGTTCACTCTTCAGCCCTTCCAGCTCCTACTTGTGAGGAAGCTAAAGAAATTCCCATCACAGTTTTTACTGCTACTGCAGTCACATCCCTCTGACCCTCAAAACATCAAGAAACTCATTGCCTAAAGACACTCCAGCTGCCTTTATTGATTTCCTATTTACAAATCAAAAAGCAGAAAATGAAGAGTGTGTGTAACAGCATCAAGTACATTCACTATATCTGTTAGAGAGCACAAACAGCTCTTGGAAACTCGCTGGGGCAGAAGGGTGATGTTCTACATTTGAAATCAGGCCCAGTCAGCAGCAGGTTAAAAATGCCAGCATTTGCATCGGGGTCCAAGATGATTCATTATGCAGAACACTTCCTTTCTTGTGGTCACACACAATTTGGCCACCCCCAAAAGACAGTCCTATAATTAAAGGGATTTCAAAAGGAGGCTTGCATAAGAAGGTTTTGGCCATTTTCAGAAGCAGGGGTTACTAATAGTCTGCCACTGCCACTATAGCCTTGTAGATGTGTTTGTAACCAATACAGTGATTATCTTTCAACCTATATACAGAAGAAGGGGACTATGTACACAGCATAGGAGACATACATGGGGAACAGCAAAGGGAGAAAGCAAGGTTAAGAGTTGCCCTTTGTAAGAGACATAAGCAAAGCTACATTTGTTCCAAGAGAGGGTGTGGGAGCTGCATTTTGTGGCATTAAAGGGTTTTCATGTACAAGATTTGGTAGGGGAGGAAAAAGTGGTCACAGTAAGACAAATGGACCCACTATTTTTACTGGCCATATAACTGCCCAGACGCATGTGCACAGGCAACACTTGTACCTGGGCTCAGGCTAGCACACAAGAAGGTGCATTTCTGAAAACACTGGCATTTGCCCCACAGGACAAAACAACACTGGAGGGTGATTAGCAATTGGGAACAATTTAGACATTTCTTATTTCAGCCCAGAGTCCTTGCTGTGTAGGCAGTTTGAGGAAATGCCCATTTGTGAACATTCCCAAACATAAGGATTTATTTTCCTGAAAATTTATAATTTCCAGTTATCAGGACTTGGAGCTGTTCTTGGGAAAAGCCCACATCTTCTGCATAGAATTCAATCTTCAATGCAGAGAATGGTATGCCAAGTCGTACCCAATCTTGTGCAGAGGCCATGGGAAAATGGAGGTGGAGTGGTCATGTATGGAATCTGTTCACAAGATTACTGCACAGGGACATAAATCAAAGGGCAACTTTAGGGTGAATTCTGCTTCTACAACTGGAAGCAGCAACCAAATTAGTCTACTGCTGCTTTCTATTCATCCTAAACAAAAGAGCACACTGCCACATTAATAGCTTTTGACAAAACCCTCCAGTCCTTCCCAGGTTTAATGATTCTCAGTGAATGCTGAGAGGAGACAAACAAGAAAAAATAGCATTACCCAACATCAAGTTTCACAGCTGGATCTGTGAAGGGGCAGAGGAATAGAAGATCCTCTAGTCTTGACCATCAGAAGCTGTATTTGGCAAACAGGAATTCTGTTCCTTTAAGAGGAGCATTCTGCAGCTATAACTTCTAACATGCACTGCTGTGTTCTATGGGGCATTGACTAAGACCAAGCCAAAGCACAACTAATGAAGGTGAAAAGAGAGGAGGATCCACCCAATGCCAAAAATGGCACCACCAGAGTGTCAGAACATCTTGGGCACTTGCTGCAGCAGCCTGCAGGCAGCTTACTGCTTCTCTCCATTTCAAACAGATACCTATGTATAGTTTGAGAAGTTCCAAACAAAAAGAGACCATTTTACAAAGGGGCAAACAAAAACAAGCTTTCAAAACTATCATAACCTCCATGCAAGAGCTGGGTGTTCAGCCGGATCAGAACCACACTCTGCACTCCACTCCCCTTTGCACACATAGACACAGCACTACCTTGTTAAAAGTTATGCACAGAGGAGAGAGGAAAAACGGAGGGTAAAATGCATTGTTAAGTTGCACGAGATTAGCAGCAGCAGAAACATTGAGGATCAGAGTCCAGGGACTGGAAGCTTCTCTCATAACAAGTTCAAAAGGTTGTAACTTGCCTCTTGGCAAAAGCTACTTCAGGGGGAACAGTCATACAGCAAATCTATGGCATACTCACAGAGGATAAGCCAAAACAGACCTTAAGGGCTGATTAACTAGTTCTTGAAGGCTGATTGATTAGCCTTCATTCTTCCAGAGTATAGTATTCTCCGAGCAAGTCAACCCACATGAAACAAGTGAGGCAGCAAAAGCAGACCCTTAAGGACTGATTTCCTAACTTTTGAAAAGTTGATCTACTAGCTTCCCCTTAACTCCTCCTATAGTTGGACCAGAAATGCAAGATGGTTTGCAACATCAGTTCAACAGCAAGGATTGTCTTGAAACGCTGCTTATGTCATCCAAGAAATTTGCGCTCAACACAAAATAAGTATACAGAACATCTCCAAAAGGAAACTACCTGACTGGCCAGACTCCTGGTCTCAAGGAAACTGGCAGGTGCACTGTGAGAAAGCTTTGCCACTGGCAATACTTGCCTAACCACCATCTGAACTCTTTCCCCTCCCCCTCCAACCTGACAGCATGCAGAGGTGAGGAGGGAATTTCTTCAGTAGAGATTGTCTCCTCGCAAAATGTTTCACCACTGCCACCAACATTGGCTGGATGTAAAAGCAGCTACATTCATTGCAATAAAAGGATCATCAAGTTGGATTACCAAGACAAAATGGAAGGCATAGCTAACCCCAGCCAAATAAGGCCAGTCAACAATCCATCTGTGAGCCTCCTGTCTCATCCACGCATGGTATGTGCAAACTGTAGCATCCACCCAAATGAAGCTCTGGCTAGCACACCTCCCGTTTGGCAGGGTGGTACAAGAGCCTGTGATGTTAAGCTTGGAAGGGCGCACGAGGGACAGGGAGAAGCAGCATGCCCATCCACTGGCAGATTCCAATGATTCCTATGTGTAGAAGATGATCTCCGGGATCTGTCCATCCTCCACAGAGGTACCATTGTTGTTGCCAGCCGCATAGCAGAAAGTGAAACTGGTCTTGGCACCTGTCGTTGGTGACTCATGGATCACCTTACGCAGCCCTTTGGTTCCATAGTGGGAATCTGGGCCCTGTATATGCAATCAAAACAAAGAAAAGCGATGTATTTTTGCAACACAAGCCATTACAAAGGGGTGCAACTTCTTTCAGGCCTGACCTAAACCACAAGAGGTCACAATGTGTATTAGCAGTATTGGGTTTTTTGCTAGAATCCCAAAAATCCACTAACCCAAGTCAAATGCAAAACAGTGGCTCAGCATCTGTAAAGTTATACGCAAGGAACCAATTGAACTATCATCCCCAGAATTTGTTGCAAATACCAAAAATGAATTCATAATCCTTCCATACGAAGGTCCACTACTGGTTTTCTCCCAAATTTTCTTAATTTCAGTAACATCCTGCTCAGCGATGGGATTCCAACAAATTAACAACCGGTTCTATGCCCACCTGGCAGCCATTTTTAAATGGCTATTTTTAAACTTTAGATGTCCTCTCATTAACAACCAGTTCTATAGAGTAGGTGCAAACCTGCTGGAGCCCACCACTGATCCTTCTGCCGCCTGCTTGCTGCAAAGTACACCTACTGTATGCTAAAAATTAAGCAAAGTTGCTTCCACAGAGCTAATTTCTCCATTGTATTAATAGCTGGCAGGCAGGCGGACACACACACGTCCCCTTCCTAATCACACAAACCCCTTCTCAGTCACCTTCAATGTTGCACAGGCTGTGTAGTTGACGGTGGGGAGGATCTCGACAGGCTCCTTAAACATAACACGGAAAGTGTTGGAAGATCCATCACAGCTGAATCCAGTGTCGTTCTGCCCCAAGACTGTATTGCTATCCGTATGAATAATCTGAAAAGGAGGAAAGGAACCAATCCAAAAACACAAACACGAAACTGAGAAAATGAATCAATGCAGATGCAGCTATTCTTTCCCCAGTAGGCGAACACATGAAGCTGCTTCACATCAACCATCATGTTGACCATTTAGTCCATTACAGCCACCTATGACCAATGGCAGCTCTCCAAGGCCTTGTTGTGTCCTGTCCTGTCAGCTCTGAAATCTCTGTAGATGCAGAACCTGGGGACTGAACTGGGACCCTTGCTGCATACAGAGCAGTGCTCTGCTACTAAGCTATGTCCCTACCCCTAATCTTTAGACTAAGCAAGGGATGACTTGCATCTGTCAAGGACTTCAGCAAGTTCCAGCCACTTGGAAGCTCCACTTCTTTTTCTTGACAGTCCACTGTAGAAGCTGCTGCCTGGAAGGCAGTTGCCAAAGAACACCACCAAAAAGTGACAGAAAGACCAAGGGAGAGAGCAGGAAATTATGCCTGAAAACATGTGGCACCATCTGGAAACCACATTCTTTAATTTCATTGTGATGGGCTTGTGAGGAGTGTTCTGAAATCTCCTATAGATATAAAGGGTCCTAAATAAGTGAATTTGTCCAAAAGACAAAAACAATCTATAATGTTAAGGTTGTTATTAGAACCTTTGGCCACATTTTCTTATATGTTTTAAACATATTGCTCTCTGACATGCAGCAGCTTGACTTCAGCTGATGTGTTCCTTTTTTCCTTCACACAAACCACTCACAATTTTGCTTACTTTTTAGTCACAGGATTATCTCACTTCTGGTGGTTTTCTACTGTCATCCAGTTGGATGACAAACAGTTATCCAAACACTTACAAAAATAGGGACATTTCTCTTTGTTAATCAGATTAAGGGAAAAGCATTTGAACATTTTACACATTGAAGCTCCTCTTGTTCCTCACATGCTCATAAACTGAAGTCTGTTTTACCTGGATATTTACTTGATAATCCGTTGGGCCATGTATTGATCCATACAACCCAAAGCCAACTATAAATATTCTTTTGTTGACGGAAAACCTGGCAAAGGAGACATATTAAGAGACTCAACAGAAAGGCAAGCTAGTAACATAAGCTAAAAGAGCACTCAAGTTGTGTAGGTTAGAGCTTCCCATATCAACAATGGTCCTGTCAAGATTTTGGAACTAAAAAAGGAAGAGCAGCTCTGCTGGATGAGATAAAGAGTGAACTAGTTCAGCTTTGTATTTCCAGCATGGGTAACAAAGTGCCTTCAGGTGGTCAGTATGGGATATGAAACCAAAAGCCATCTCCCATAATTATGTCCCAGAAACTGAGATTAACAGGCATACTGTCACTGAATCAGACTCCATCTAATTATCATGACTAATATCTGTCAATGAACCATTTCTTCCATGCGTTTATGCAATCCAATTTTACAGCAATCTACTGTAAGCCCATAGCCAAGCCCACACATTAGCAAATTCCATAAATTAATAATGCATTGTGACAAGGAGTTGATTTTATTTGTCTTGAGTCTCCTGCCAATCTATTACACTTGATAATCCAAAACTTTGAACATTATAGAAAGGGAAAAACATTTCGCTATCTACCACCTTTGCACCAAGCATTATAAACTTCTACCATGCCTTTCTTTCAGTCACCCAACTTCACCATTCTTTCTAAGCCTGTCCCAAATCTCTGCCTAATGCGTCTAATAAAATGTTACATTTTATAGTTAAAACCTGAGCTGCATGCCAATTTCAAAATACAAGCAGCATGCTCATCCTCATGAAGAAGTCATACACTGGGGGGAGGGGTTAGTTAAACATGGGTCTGCAACAGTTTGATAAGTCAAAATCAAAATTTGATAAGTCAAATCAACTAATGCTTAGCTGATTATTAATTTAGGCTGCAATCCTAAACACACCTTCCTGAGAGAAAAACCCATTGAACACGATGGAGCTTACTTCTGAGTAGACAATGTTAGGATTGTGCTCTTAATTAACTAATTGGTGACCATTCATTTGGTGAGGATAAGCACAACCAATTGTCGTTAGCATGGCTGAAATTTAGAGCACACTGAATGCATTTTTTGTGCAGGGGAGGGAGCAGCAAAAATGAAGTGAAAATTGTGTACCACCAATTGTGGAACATGGTCACCTCTCAACTGGCTAGAAGTTGATGAAGAAATATTGGAAAGCCAACCTGATCCGGTCGCTGGTCCCACTGTACCCCCAGCGGCTTTCCACTTGCTGGAAACGGTTGATGCTGCACTCCTTTCCTCGCAAGCAGCAGCGGGGGCGGTCAATGAACTCCACCCGTGGCTTAGGGTTGACAGTGAAGTGAAGGAACAGACTGACCACTTCACGGTCAGTGAGGATGCCTGACTGCGCCGGCCCTGGAAAAGGCAGCAGAAATTCAGACCATTTTGGTGCTGTTAAGATTAATCTTGCCTTACCTTGCTAGGGAACAAGCAGGTTCCCTACCACTTCCAACCTCCACCTTCAAAGATGCTTGTATCATTCCATTTACCTGCAGCAAACTCTTCAATTGTCATCAAAGGAAAGCGGATCAGTGAGAGTGCTTGGCCAAGGGCCTTCCGTTTGTTCTCTGGAATAACTTGCAGTTGCTGCCGCTGGCACTCTGCCTCAGACCACCGAACAACTGCATTGAAGAGCCGCACTTCCCGGATGCCGAGAGTGTCCCGCTCGAGGACAGCTACAAGTGTGTCTGCAGGACAACAACAGTAGCATTAGCTGCAGATACCAACCCCTATGACTTCTATGTAATACAGCAAACTGGGAGGGGGAGTATCTGGTATCTGATGCTTGCTCTTTTTCCATGAAAGAACTCTGCAGGACTGGTGATTTTAACGATGTTCTACCTTTGAAGAAATTTCTTCATGTCAGTTTTACTGAGAAAGTTTATCATCCAAGAGGATTCTGGGGCAAAAATAAATTTAAATGGCATACTATCCAGGACAAGTAAGCCTCACTGATATCCACTGGAACTCAAACAAAAGAGCAGGCCTCGGGAGCAGACCAAAAATTGATCTAATCCAGTATCCTGTTTCCTACCAACATGCTACAGGAAGCTTATGATCAGGGGATACAGTGTCTCTGCTCTCCCTTGTTCTATTCACTATTCAGGAGTATTACTGCTGCTATAAACAGAACATAAGAGCCCTGCTTGATCAGGCTTAGGGGCCCATCTAGTCCAGCCTTCTGTATTTCACAGCTGTGCACCAGATGCTTCAGGGAGCACAGGAGACCACAAAATACTGTACATGCATCTTGCTTCCACTTCCACGCATCTGGCATTCTATTTCATGCCACCCTGTCAAATGACAACACTACAAAATCAAATTTTTAATGCATGACACCTACAGTTCATACCTTCCCTTCCTCATCAGTCTACGGTAGGCAAAAAAAACTACCATCAACGGTCAATTTGGATGACAGATATAAATTCCTATCCGGCCCTCATGCTGAGCAACCAGCTATTCTCAGACTAGGATTAACAGAGACTCCATTTAGCCATCATGCTTGAAGACCATTGATAAACCATCATATAAAGAGGCTGCTGGATCAGACCGTAATGAATCTATCTGTTCCAGCATCCTGCTTCCTTAAAGCAACAAATAAGATGCCAAGGTGAGCCCAAAGCAGAGCAAGCCTACAAGCAGAAAGCTGATTGTGCTTTTCAGAGAAAGATTGGAAGTGGCAAGCAGGTTTGTCCTTTGGAGTTGTTGGCCTGCCGTTAGTGAAGCACTCTGACCAAGGAACACAGGCAAGGGTCAAAGGAATCCTCAGAAAGTTATGCTGTACCATCATCGCAAGTGGGCAGAACACAGACTGGCTATTGGCGCTAGGTAATTTGCAACTGATTAGAGAATGTCTGAAGAAATCGGAGAGTGGGAGCAAAAGCAGCCATGGACTTGTTCATCAGATGGCACTGGAAATGGATTCCAGGGCTGAGTGCTCAGAGACACCTTATTCTTGCACTCCAAGTGTATGTTTGCCCACTTCCCTCTTCCAGTATTTTGCTCCTGGCTCTGGCTGGGTTCTAACCCAAAACAAAGCAGATTTTACCAAGCCTAATCTACTCACCCACATGCTAAGTTAAAGCTGTTAATTTCTCCATCCAAGTTAAATGGGGAGGGGGGAATAAAAAACTGCCCATGTGGCGAGGCGCCATCCCCACACTCACTGAATTTTTTTCCAGAAGCTGCCAGCTCTGCCCACATGCAGTCCAGTCTGCACTTGTCTCTGTTCTGTGTAGCTTAGAGGAATTTAGCAGCACAAACCAGCCATTTGTTGGCAACTCTTCATCTTTGTAAGACAATGAGTTTCGCTTCATTCCACTGGGTGACAGCAAGGACAGAACGTACGTCCTCTCTATCACCTGATGCAAAAGCCCAGTGAGGGGCACAGAGATAAAACATAGCCAGCATTAGTTCCCACAAATAGTGAATTAAGTGGCCCTTCTGCATCTATGTCATACTATGTTTGACTACAAGTGAAACTAAGCTCTCACTTTACAAAAAAACACCATTATCTAATCTATCTAATTGAAAAGTCAATGACTGACTCACTCATTGACCAACACACTCACTTATGCCCAACCAAAACCGCAGACCTAGAAATCTGAATTTTTTATTTTTTGGGGGGTGGGGAGTTCCTTCTGTGATGTAGGCATCCACTAAGAACCAATTTTTGGAAATACAAATCAGAAGGGGGGTGAAAAGGGGCATAATGTGTTTTTGTTCCTATACTTTACATTGAAGAATCACTGACTGATTAATGCCCTGCCCCAACACTTGAACCTAGAAGCATGAAATTTGGGAAGTGTGTCCCATCCATGACATGAGCTCCCACTAAGAACTGATCAGGCCCAGTGGTGCCTGATGGTACCTTCTGCCTGGTGTTGTTTGCTGGTGCTGGTACCCACTGATACCCAGTGCCTAGCTGTCGGGTGGTGCCTGGTTCTTTCTGCTACCCAGTGGTGTCTGATTCCCAGTAGAGATGCATGGTGCCCAGTAAGGGTGCCTGGGAGGGATGCGTGGTGCCTGATGTTGCCCGGTGTCTAGTCCCACATGCCTGGTGTTCATGGTGACTGGTAGAGGTGTTGTTGGTGCCCGGTAGGGATGCCTACTACCCACTGCACAGTGCTGCCTGGCAGTATGGTATCACCATACCTAGTGATGCCCAGTAAGGATGCCTGGTGCTCATTAGGGATGGCCTGTGCCCACTGCCCGTTGATGCCTGTGGTCCCCTGGTGCAATGTTGGGGTGCTGGCTACCCACTGTATGGTGGTGCCCACTGCCTGATGGTGGCTGATGCCCAGTGCCCGCTGCCCACTGGTGCCTGGTAGGGATCCCCAGTGTCAGCTGATGACCATAGCCCGCTGGCACCTTCTGGTGCCTGTCAGTGCCCAGCAATGTCCAGTGCCAGTGCTCAGCGATGCCCAGTGCCACAAATATCCTTAAAATTTCTCCAGCTCCCAGACAGTTTTTTTTTATTCAGCTACCTTTCTGGCTTCAGAGAGGACATTAACTGACATTGTCCTCATGTGTTTCAGCCTCAGGGTCTAGAAACATAATTTTCCAAAACTAAAAACCAAGATTCTCAAGAAGCTAACTTATGCTCTAGAATAGGGGTATCCAAACATCTGGCAGGAGGGCTGCATAATTTTTTTGACACCATGTCAGAGGGCCAGAAGACAAAAAGAATTGATTTACATTTCAAATTTGAATAAATTTACATAAATTTGCATAAATGAATATATTAGAAATGGAACGAATTAATGAAGTAATTCAAAGCACTTCATAAACACTTTCTAACACAGAGAGAGGAGGTGATCTTCAAACCATTTCAGAAGCACTTTCAAACACAAAGAGGGGAGGTGTGTGCAGCTTTTCCAGCCCTAGAATACTCTCTTGTGGTTTGGGGGAGCAGAGCTTGTGTCACCTCCGAAGGATTACAAGGCTTGGTAATTACAGGGGTTACGAGGGTCAGATGGAGGGAGCTTGCTGCGGGCTGGATTGAAGCTCAGCAAGGGCCACATCTGGTTAGGACACCCCTGCTCTAGAACCATTTTCTCACAGTCCATCAGTCACACAGACACAAGAGACGTACATACCCAGGTCAATATCTGTAAACCCTTCTGCATTGATGGCATCAGAAGTGTTCTTATCTATGTTCTCCAGACAGAGGCTTGCCAGCTGGGGCTCATCAAAAAGTCTGGCCTAAGAACCAGGAAAGAAAACAAGTGAATGCCTCAGTGAAGGGTTGGTCTGGATGTTCTCCACTGTTCACACATGCTTTTGTACAGAAGTACCATCCTGACTCTCCAGCAATGAGAGGACATGCTCATATGTGGCAAAGACAAGGGGAATATTTTACACATTTATACCCTCCTTTTCATAAGATGGCTCACAGATTCACACACAATAAAACCTCTCAATCGCAATAACATTTTAAAGGATAGACTATATTAAACAATAAGAGGATTCATTCTCCTGAGTTTTCAACAGCAAGACGTAATGTTTCTCTGTATGGAAGGGAGAGGCTCTTGAAAATGAGTGAGCAGCTCAAGGCTATACGGTCTACACAAATGTGGCAGAGAGGTCAAAAAGTTAATTATTGTGTGAAAGGTTCTGGTGGCTCATTTACTATGGCCACAGATAATATTCCCTGTAGGGGGTCTGCATCAATATGTGCTTTGTTTGCTGTCAGGTGGAACAGCATGTCTTCTGGAGTTCGGCAATGACATAATACGACATCACTGACTTCTGGTTCAGCAGAGCTCCAAGCTGCATGGCCTCACAACTTGGCGGGAACAATGGCTACAAGATACATATTTAGGTAAGTTAAATTTGTGATGCAGCAGTATGCAAGCTAAAGGAACAACCTCTTTAAGACTGGTAAGACAGGGAAGGATCTATAACACCAGCCAGTTCAGTGCAGCATTTTGAGGTGCATCATTCTGGTGGTTGCCTGCTTTGTCATCAGAAAAGCTAACAGCAGAAAGTTGCTGCTCAGTAGTCTCTAAGGTGATGTTTCTCAAAGTGGGGGTCGGGACCCCTTTGGGGGTTGCCTAGAGTTTTCCTAGGGGTTGCCTAAAGATCCCTGGTGCAGGGGGCCAGGTCAGGCTTGCCAGACCTCCGGCTGTAGCTGTGTGCACACTGGGGCTAACTGACAGTCTCAGGACCCAATCTTATGCATGTCTGAAATAAATCCCATTATAGTCAGGTGGGCCTTTACTCCCATGTACGGTAAATGTGGATGGGATTGCAGCCTCAGGGGCCCAATCCTATGCATGCCTACTCTGAAATAAATCCCATTATGTTCAATGTGTGCACAGAACACACACTTCATTTGTAACAATGAAAATATATCCTGCATATTGGATATTTACATTACGATTCATGACAGTAGCAAAATTACAGTTATAAAGTAGCAACGAAAATAATTTTATAGTTGAGGATCCCCACAACATGAGAAACTTATAAAGGGGTCACGCCATTAGGAAGATTGAGAACCACTGCTCTAATGCCTATATCCTAATGTGAAATTAAGTCCCTTGCTCTGGAGCAGTTAAGATGACTTTTTATAAGATAACTGTAGAGGGTGATGTAACTGCGTGGACCCATAACTGCTCTGGATTTATCCCTAAGGCAATAGCAAGACCAGCCAGCAAGACTTCACAGTCTCAGCTGTGCAGTACTGGTGCTTTTTTCGAGAAATAAAGGTGGGAAGATAAACAGCCTATTTATCACATTTGCATGCTTTCAAACTTAGTTGGCAGGGACTGG
The DNA here is from genome assembly GCA_030015325.1 of Cryptoblepharus egeriae. Taxonomy (NCBI): domain Eukaryota; kingdom Metazoa; phylum Chordata; class Lepidosauria; order Squamata; family Scincidae; genus Cryptoblepharus; species Cryptoblepharus egeriae. Next base: position 535,283 of record JAREYC010000015.1, on the reverse strand, counting down.
GGTAAAGCTAGGAGCTCACTCCGTCTTGCAGAACCCCGGTCTCGCAACCTGGCCTCGCAGCCTGGTCTCTCTGATGAAAGGGACAGCATCTTAACCACTGCAGCCTGGTAGGAGAAAGGTTGGAGATATCTATACAGTTGATATACACACAGGTGTGCACACTTACCTGTGTTAAGAGCATGAATGCATTATCTGCTCTAAGATTTTTCTTTAAGAATTCCACACAGTGAGCTTCAAGGGCAGGGACTGCATACTTTTTAGCAGTGTAGAGAGTCGTCATTACAGTCTCTGGTCCAATTTGAACTTCATCTGAATAAAGAAACCTGAAACAAGGAAGAAGGGGGAAAGGAATCAAAAACTGTGGTGTTAGTGTTTTAACTAGAGACGATTCAACTCTGGTATGGAAGAAGTTTGCTATTGTGTACAAAGGGCTTCTTATGCCCACTAAACAGAAAAGGATTCAGAATTTGTACCAAACTCTGTTCTCCTCCAATAAATTCAGCAGAAGAAGCTTATTGTCTATTCATAAACAGACATTTAATTAGAATACCATCTAAAAATAGCCTAATTTGCATACATTTGCATACCGGGTCTAATGGACCCGGTTGGTATTCTAAGGGTTACAATACAATGACCGAATGCTTCCCTTCTTTTTTAGCCATACTGAGGATTAGAAAACTTACAAACAGACCTCTTTGGATAAAGTGCTCCAGCTGGACTGCACAGGTGAGTAAAAAAGACACAAATACTGAAATCCTTTTTTAAAAAAACTGGAGCTCCATTTAGATTTGATTTGAGTTTTTGTGGATTACAACTTTATTTTTCCACCTTCTTGATAATCTAAGTCTGGCTAATAGCCAAATACATACTCTTTATATATTTTAGTTCATTGTTTTGCTATTCAAAACAAGCTTTTCAACCATTTAAGATAATTTTTCACCAATTTAAGATGTCTAACAATTTAAGATGTCTTTCACTAATTATAAGATGTCTATAAAATATAAAATATTTTATATTTTAAAATATAATTTTAGGCAACCGTGATATCAGATCTGCATAATTTTTAAGAAAAGAAGATACTAGCTGTCCTTCACTACTCTTAGCTCCAATTTCCCAACACCTTATTACTTACTTTGGACAATTCCTCTCTCTTCTTCCACATCTCCATTTATAGATTACTGCATTTTATCCTGCCCTTACTTCAGGAGCTCAGGAAAGAACACAAATCCTCAGAACTATCCTGTAAAGTATATTATACTGAAAAGAGTGACTGGTACAAGGTTATCTAGTGACACTGAAAGGCTGAGCAAAGGATTTCAACTTGCGTCTCTCCAATCTACTAAAAAATGCACAAGTTTCTAGATCTTTTAAGATTACCCAGGGCTATATTCTCTCTCTCTCTCTCTCTCTCTCTCTCTCTCTCTCTCTCTCTCACACACACACACACACTCACACACACACACACACACACACACACACACACACACACAAAGTCCAAGTCACTGTTTTAGGAGCCACTGGAGGCAACTCCTGAAGGCAGCTTGAAATATGCACTGGAAAGTACAAGTGCTCAGTGACAAAGAAGAGAAGCAGAAGGATATTATAAAGAGTATTGTAAGGAAAAGGAGACGTAGTTACAAAGACACAAGCTTAGAGGTAGAGAATCCAAAAGGTTTTCTTCACAGGCATGAGAACTTAAACCTTTTTTGTTGTTGTGTTAAGTAAAAGGATGCAGTTGATCCATTCAGTCCTACATATGACAGCTTTGGAGCTGCATTACTTCGACAGAAAAGAAAGAAGCGGCTTACTTCAGCAAGGCGAGGAAAGCAGCTGGTTCCACATCAGGAAGTTCTATCTCGGTAGAAGTTGTGGCCATACCACCATTGAACATAGCGTCAAAGACGGCACTGCCCACTGCCAGTACAAACCTGACATTAAAAACAAAAAAACAAAAGAATCCTGCATTTACTTGATTCCGATTTGAACTCTCCATTCTTCCATTTGTTCTTTCTATTGCCTGCCCAGCCCACAGTAAATTTTGCTATAACCTTACATATAGCACAAAGATGCAAGTTATCCTCCTCTTCCAAGTTTCTTATACATGGGTCACAACTGGGAAATTAGAAATTTCTGTGTAGTTTTTTTCATTAAATCAATCAGATTCCAAACAAGTTTGAAAAATATCTGTGTGTCCCAATAGTAGCCAGACTTCAAAGCATGCAAGAATGACTTGGATTTCACTAGAACCCTAAGCTTCACCATTAGCAAGATCTAAGTGCAAAACAGTAACTTAGGGGATAGACACAGACTTCAAATTAAAGAACAGGGTGTCTCTGAACACATGGTAGGACTTTGTTCTCAATATTGTAAGTGAACTCACAGTCCTTCCACACAAAAATTCATTCCTGATTCTTCCTCCCACCCAAATTTATTTCAGCAGTCTAATTTAGAAAGAAGAAAAAAACTTGGGTTGCTACCATTGTTGAAAACCTTGGTGTTAGACATGCCTGCTAAAGCTGTAGTAGTTCACTCAGAGATCTACTGGCTTTCTACATTCTGCCCTATCTATATAAAAAGGTAAAGGTGTCCCCTGCAGATTACACTGTGAGTCGTGGCTTACTTTAGGGTGTGGTGTTCATCCCTGTTTCTAAACCTTTACAACCAGTGTTGTCCAAAGACACTTCCGAGGTCACTGCCAAAGGCACACAGAATGCTGTTTTTATCTTCTCACCAAGGTGGTACCTATTTATCCACTTGCATTTGCATGCTTTTGAACTGCTAGGTTGGCAGGAGCTTGGCTAAGGACTGGAGTTCACCCCATCTTGCAGGACCTGGGTCTCAAACCCTGGCCTACTAGTTAACACTTGCGCCACCACAGGCCTCATATATAACTCAGGGCTAAATCCTATCCAACTTTCTAATGCCAACACAGCTACAATTCAGCCCCAAGATAAGAAACCTCCTTTACTTTGATGAGATCCCCCCTTGGGGTGTAGCATATTCCTTACAGGCATAGGTGCGCTAGCACCAGCAGTACTAGCAAGTTGGGTAGGATTGGGCTTTCAGATTTAAAGAAATCAAACTGAGTGTTTTACAAACATATCTACTCTGAAATTGTAAACTGGTTTTATGACCCTCTCTCAAAAACTCAAGAGTTGAACAACTTTTTCCTAAGCCTGGGATAAAAACATGCAACTTGTGAGACCTAGAATGATAAAAACATAGTTGTAAGTCACATGTTACTTTTGCTGTGCAAATTCTGAATACTGTATTTAGACTATCAACCAAACATAACCTCCTCATTTATTTTCCATGTCATGGAAACAAAAACAACTCAGTCCTGCCTTGCAACAACAAGCCCTGGACTCTAGAAAGCTACAGCTGAAGTATATTCCTGTACATCAGAGATTTTCAACCTTTTCATTAACAAGGCACTAGAATTGTCAAGCCACACCATCAGTTTTTTGACAATTGACAAGGCACACCATGTTGCTGGTGGGAGGTTCACATCCCTTAATGGCGCTATTAATAAACGGTATTTATTTAAAGAACTCCCACAGCACACTTGCAGACCACTCATAGCACACTGGTTGAAGAATCACTGCTGTGTGTGTTTATGCAGAAGACAAGTACCAGTGTGTTAATAGGGCTTACTCCCATGTAAACATGTTTAGAACTCAAGCCATCTTTACATGTATAAAAAGACACATATTCAGCATTAAATGTTTGTAAGCTACACAACCAGAAACTTTGGATGATGCTTTTCTTATTGTTATAGCTACTCTTCCATTCGTTATGGCCTCACAGAATAGATTAGTTAGAACACAAACATACTAGACATACAACAGTAAAACCACCATCAACTGTAGCAAATACAAATGTTTGACTTATTTATATGCTTATATGCTTATTTATATTGACTTATTTATATGCTTTGTTATATCAACCAACTCATACACTGAAAACATGATTATAAATCAATCTTGTTATAACAAATTTCACATTTTTGAAAACTCCTTAGTTCATAGAGAAGGATGGCTCCGAACTCACCCCTAACTAGAAGGGAAGAACATTTGCACCTTCCACAAATCACATTACACAAACTAAATGACATGGGGTCTAGGATGTAGTAAAAAACTGGCACAGCAAACAGATCTACAACAAGTAAGCCAAACCAAGCCCAAGCTGTAGCTAGCTAGTACTAGCAACACTTCTCTGGGAGCTTCTGTATACAAACTACATGCGCGCCACTACTACCTAACTACCGCCCCACCCATAACTAGCAGTGTAGTAAAGGAATTATGGTGCATGGAATTGCAGAGTTCTTCTTAAGTATGTTCCTCTTAAGTCATGAGCTGCAAGAGAACCAGCCACAGCATCTCTGAACCTCTCAGGAGTATCACACTTGCCAGGCTCTCAGCTTCAAAAACCTTATAATTCCTCTCTCCCCCCACATCACCCTCCAAAGCCCTCCATAGCTCTTCCCATATGCTCGCTACTGCTCAACAGCATCTCACCCCAATCACAACCACCCCCAACACTGCACCCCAACCTCCAATCCTCTCTTAAGCCAACAACCCCCAATGATAACTTCAAATCATCTTCCATAGTCCAGCACACCTTCTCCTATCTCAAAATAAATATCTCCCAATATAACTACTCTATCCACACTTCCCTTTAGGTCACAGCCCTTCACCTCTAACAGTTTCTGTGACTCAGACCCCCTGCCCTTACCTCACAGCTCCCCCTATCATCCTCAACCCCACACTATCCCTCTCTGTCTTACCACATGTAGTCTCCAAGCACATCCATCCCTTAAGCACTTAATCACCCATGACAGTCACCTTCAGCCCTATAGCCCTCCATGGCAAACAATATCTACACCTCTAGCCCCCAAAACAGCCACTCCCCACCCCTCTAGTCCTGCCTGCCAGCTGATCCCCTGCCCTATAGACCCTCAGCCACCACCAACCAGCTCTATAACTCCCCAAGTCAGATCCCAAGCTCTGTAGCCCCTTATGATAACCACCCCAAACAAGCACTATAGCTAGGGATCTCCAAAGAAACGAGGTTATTTCTCCTGACAAAGGGCGTCTTATACCAAAATAACCTCACCTTTTGCAGGTCCCTACCTATAGCCCCCATGACAGCTACTCCAACCAGCCCTAAAGTCCCCATGATAGCCATCCCAGCCCTATAATCCCATTACAGCCAGCAGCCCCATAGCCAACCATAACAGCCACCCACACCCTGTAGCCCTCTTGACAATCACTCAAGAAGCACTATAGCTCCAGCATGAGAATAGCTCCCTGGCCCTATAGCCCCCATAACACCCAGCCCACCCTATAGCCCCCTATTAGCCCCTGTGACAGCCACTCCAACCAGCCCTACAGCCCCCATAACACTCAGTCCACCTTACAGCCCCCGTGACAGCCACTCCTATCAGCCCTATAGCCCCCATAACACTCAGTCCACCCTATAGCCCCCGTGACAGCCACTCCAATCAGCCCTATAGCCCCCATAATACCCAGCCCACCCAATAGCCCCCTATTAGCCCCCATGACAGCAACTCCAACCAGCCCTATAGTCCCCATAACACTCAGTCCACCCTACAGCCCCCGTGACAGCCACTCCTATAAGCCCTATAGCCCCCATAACACTCAGTCCACCCTATAGTCCCCTATTAGCCCCCGTGACAGCCACTCCAACCAGCCCTATAGCCCCCATAACACTCAGTCCACCCTATAGCCCCGTGACAGCCACTCCAATCAGCCCTATAGCCCCATAACACCCAGCCCACACTATAGCCCCCTATTAACCCCCGTGACAGCCACTCCAACCAACCCTATAGCCCCCATAACACTCAGTCCACCCTATAAGCCCCGTGACAGCCACTCCAATCAGCCCTCTAGCCCCATAACACCCAGCCCACCCTCTAGCCCCCCATTAGCCCCCATAACACCCAGCCCACCCTCTAGCCCCCCATTAGCCCCCATAACACCCAGCCCACCCTCTAGCCCCCCATTAGCCCCCATAGCACCCAGCCCACCCTATAGCCCCCCATTAGCCCCCATAGCACCCAGCCCACCCTATAGCCCCCGTGACAGCCACTCCAACCATCCCTATAGCCCCCATGACAGCCAACCCACCCTCTCAGCCACCCCCTGGAGCCCCCGTGAGAGCAGCCCCCTCAGCCCTGGAGCCGGAGCCCCTGCTGAGCCCCCCTGACCAGAGAGAGCTCCGGCCTGAGCCTCACCGGTGGGCGGGGATGCGCTGGGCGCCCGCGCGGCCTTTGCCCACCAAGAAGTGGACGTCGCTGAGCACCTCGTTGTTGAAGAGGAAGGCGAAGCGCTCCTGCACGGTGGGCTTCGTGGCCTGCCAGTTGTAGGCCGGCTCCCGGCCCAGCGAGGAGGGCGAGGCGGGCGAGGGGCAGGCGGGGGCCGGGGCCGGGGCTGCCGTCAAGGGGTTCCCTCCGCCGCCGGCGCCGTGGTTGTGCGTGGGGCCCGACGAGGCCTGCGGCGGGGGCGGCGAGAGCAGCAGGAGAGGCCCGCCGTTGGAGCAGGGGGGCGACGGCGGAGGAGGAGGCGGAGGCGGCGGCGCGGGCGGAGGAGGAGGAGGCGGCCCGTTGCCGGCCGCCTGAGGGGGCGACGGGGCCGAGGAGAACGCGGGCGAAGAGAGGCTCCCGCCACCCGCCCCTCCGCTGCCCACGGGCCCGGCTCCGGCCGCCATCTTGCGCGGCGGCGGCGGCGGCGGCGGCGGCTGAGGAGGAGCCGGTGGCAGGAGAAGGGGGCGGACGACGATGACAACCAGGAGGAGGCCCGGAGGCGGGGGAGAGGAGCGGCGGAAGCGGCGGCAGCACCCGTCACAGCCCCGGCCCATGAGGGGAGACGGGACCCCGGAGGAGCCGGCCAAAGGAGCCGAGCGCCGGCGTCCCTCAGGCCGCGGGAGGAGAGGCGTCGTCTGAAGGAGGGGCTGCCTTCCGCGGCTGTGGGGCCTTAGTAGGACCTGGACGGCTCCTACGCACCCTCAAAGCCCAGCCCTGTGTGTCTACTCGGGAGTAAGGCTGTTGTAGTCAGTGAGGCTTACTCCCAGGAAAGGCTGGCCCGGACTGCAGCCTCACATCCGATCCCTGCGTGTCTACTCGGGAGTAAGGCTGTTGTAGTCAGTGAGGCTTACTCCCAGGAAAGGGTGGCCCGGACTGCAGCCTCACATCCGATCCCTGCGTGTCTACTCGGGAGTAAGGCTGTTGTAGTCAGTGAGGCATACTCCCAGGAAAGGGTGGCCGGGACCGCAGCCTCACATCCGATCCCTGTGTGTCTACTCGGGAGTAAGGCTGTTGTAGTCAGTGAGGCTTACTCCCAGGAAAGGGTGGCCCTGACTGCAGCCTCACATCCGATCCCTGTGTGTCTACTCGGGAGTAAGGCTGTTGTAGTCAATGAGGCTTACTCCCAGGAAAGGCTGGCCTGGACTGCAGCCTCACATCCGACCCCTGTGTGTCTACTCGGGAGTAAGGCTGTTGTAGTCAGTGAGGCTTACTCCCAGGAAAGGCTGGCCCGGAGTGCAGAAATATAGTGAATTTACTCTTGAGGCAATGGGTCCTTTTCATAGCATCCCTAAGAGGGAGCCTATAGAGGACAGGAGTGTTCAGATTCTTGGGTGAAGGAGATTTTTTCCCCCATTAATTGGTGGTGGTGTTTACTTGTAAACAAGTCAGTTTTTGCTGTGGAGTTCAACAAACATGAATAAAAATATCAGTAAGAGTAGTTGTTATGCCTGTTTTATCAAAGGGAGGGGAAGATGGCAGCACCTGTACTATCCCTCCCCATTTACCCTGCAATACCACCCTGCTCTGAGATGTGCCCTCTCTCAGACATGCTGAAGTATGACAAAGTTTCAGGAACTGGCCTTACAATGTACGCAGAGTAAAGGGACATATTTAAGTATATATAGAGCACAAGGCTAACCTTGTCTACTCAGGAGTAAGCCCTATTGTGTTCAATAAGTCTCACTCCCAGCAAAGTTTCTTTAGGATTGCAGCCTTCGTATACAGTGGGTATACTATGTCCTAACCAGGTCTACTCAGAGGTAAGCCTCACTGTTGCTCAATGGGTCCTACTCCCAGGAAAGTGTGTTTAGGATTGCAGCCTGTACTGCTTTTTGCTGGCAGTTGACTACTACTAGTAGTAATATTAATGGAACTTAGTCATGACTAAACTTGGAATACAGCTGCTTATAAAGGGAAATATGATTCCCTCCTATAAGAATGAGGGGTGAAGCTTAATGCTCTTTAAGCTCTCCATCATCCTTAGTATTACCATGTATTTGAGGAAATAAAATGAAAGTTTAATATTTAATAGAATACCATATTTATAAAATGTTTAATACTCAACTGTCCTTATTCCAGCGACAGAACAAAGGTTAAGTCAAAACTATCCCTTCTTCAGTATCAGTGGTAACTGTAGCAAACTTGAGTTTACTATTTTTTTTAACAAAACAAAATATTCAAAAAATTTCCAATTTTGCCAGAAGTTTTATGGGCTGGTGAAGGGATTAGTAGGAAATTTTTATAAAAGTTATAGGTGTCTCCTGCTTTCTGATGATCTGTTCTTTATATATAACCTTTCAGTTATACCCAGAAGACATTCATTCAACACATGTTTTACTCTTTCAACCCCTCTCATAGAATTGTCCCCCTTTGTTGATATGCCTATGTCATGATGGATTAGACTGTTTTGGGGTGTGTGTGTGTGTGTGTTTGTAAGAGAAAGCGAGAGAGCACACACGTGGTCACTTCAGCTCCTCTTATAACTTCAGTATGAGTTATTATAGTATAATTTCAGTATAACTCCTTCCAGAATGGGAATAATGAGAATCCTATTATTTAGAGAATCCCAAGATTTAGAGAAATCTTTGTGTAACAGCAGGAATTTGCAAATAAAAAATGATGTTTTATTCCCTGATGTCAGCCGCCTTGAGCTCCCCCTTGCAGGGGAAGAAAGGCGGGATATAAATAAATAAATAAATAAATAAGGGCATTTGCAGTTTTCTAACAACAACAACAAAAAGGCATCAGAAGTAACATTTGTAGACTAAAAAAGATCAGGTTCAATTTCATCACAGTTCTGGTTGCTACCCCATTGATTTTCAGTCTTTTAAATTTCATGGCACATCAACTAGGTGCTAATAATGACACACCATCAATCTTTGGACAATTGACAAGGCACACCATGCTGCTGGGAGGGGTTCAATTCCTCAATAACCCTATTCATATATATATATATTTAATTTTAATAATTATTTAATTAATAAATAACCCAAACCCCCACAGTACACAGTAATAATTTTAATAATTATTTAATTAATAAATAATCAAAACTCCCACGGTACACCACACTGGCTGAAAATCACTGCCCATCAAATTTGCAGGGGGGAATGCCTGTAATTCTAGAACTAGGAGTTCTCATTGCATTAGAAAGGTGCAGTGAATTTCATCCTGCAAACCACACATCCACAAATAGGTATTTAGATGTTTGCATTTGTCATATTTAGAGTGTTGTTTCTTAAGGGCACGTACAGCTATGCTTGTTAGTCATAGGAAAAGTGCAATAGAGAGCCGTTTTAGTGGAACCATTTTACTCTTGGAATCCACCATCAGGACAAGCAAGAGATGGTCACTAGAGGTTGCTCAAGACCACAGTATTGTATTTTTTTTAAGTTAACTGACTCCCTGCCAGCCATGGAACAAATTAAAAGCTGAGTCTTTGATGCATAGAGAGTTATTGCAAGTACCACAGTGCTGCACTCCTTACTTTAGAAAAGGAGTGTCCAAATTTTTTTGGCAGGAGGTCCACATCATCTCATTGAGAGTGTGGTAGGGCCTAAAAAACAATTTGATTTCAAATCACACTCTCAATGAGTTATATATATAACTGAGAAATCAATGACTGACTCAATGCCCAGTCAAAACCACCAGGCCTAGGAGTGTGAAATTTAGGGAGGGTGTACCTTCTGTGGCAGAGGCACCCACTAAGAAACGGTTTTCAGAAATTCCAACCAGAAAGAGGTGATAAGGGGTACAACACATTTTCCTATGTATACTTTCCATTGATAATGCCTGACTGATCACTGCCTTGTCCCAAACCCGGGACCCAGAAGCAATAATTTGGGGAGGGTGTTCCTTCTGTGACATCAGCACCCAGCAAGAAACAATGTTGAGAAATTTAATCCTTAAGGGAGTGAAAAGGGGTACAACATGTTTTTGTCCTATACTTAACATTGAAGACTCTGATCAACATCCAGCCAGTTTCATGCCCAGTGCCTGATGCACTGGGAGAGAGGGTGCACTGTGGGGGGGGTATGATGCGCAATGGGGGATGACATATGGGGGGTATTTTACTCCCACAATGAGAGTACATTTTGCTAGTTTACATATAAAAGCGAGATCTGGAGGACTGCAGGGCTGAACAGATGGAGAGGTCTTGCTGGGGGCCGCAAAGAGGCTTGCCAAGGGTCACATTTGGCTCCTGGGCTAGCATTTAGACACCCCTGCTTTAGAAAATGAGTCACTTTAATCAGACATACATGTACATCTTAAAATACTGTACAGTTCACTTGTGTGTCATAATGACTACCATAATGCACAGCATTATGACTACCATAATTAACTGGTTAACTGTATTTCAGATTGTTCAGTTGAAGTATGTTCCTTAATCCCAGTCACTGTAAAACTTTGTGCTGTGATTTAGGCTATTGTTTGGTGAAAGATATTCTCAATTTAAAAAATTTTCATATGGTGTGCAGATCAATTATTTCCAAGACTTTATCCTGGAGGTATCAAGTTCATTTACTTTCCTGAATTAAATTCATATGTAAGAGCAGAATGGACATATAGAATTTCCTGTCCTCAGAAGTCAATTTCATTTATACCACAAATAGTATTCTAGGCATGCCAACTCTGTGCACATGTGGTTCAATTTCGGCATCAGGAGCATTAAGTCACAACTAAAGCAGGGATTTGGCAACTTTACTCTCCTCCAGCCAAAGCAGACTGGAAGGTGCCAAAACTTCCAATGGAAGTCCAATAGAGTAACTGATGCACAGAAACATAATGGGCAGCCTCCTCAGCAGCAGAGCACACTGACCTGCCCATAGCATTAAACCGGCTAACAAGCCAAACGCATCCAGTTTAGATAGTAAATCCAATTTTCTTCCTACAGTCCATGTAGATAGAAGAGTGACATGTTCAAGTATTTTGAACACTTAAAGATGCAAACTGATGACAAAGATTATATTTTGGGTTGATTTCTTGAACTGCCGTGATTCAGACCTGGAGTGTCTCATGTGTCATTAGTTACTTTGGGGGGAAGACACTGATATCCTGCAATGTGTTATCATCATGTGTGATCCCATCCTTTTAACATGATTCATCATCTGCCTTTGGATTCAGCTTCATGGAAGATTTAGAGATGTTTGGCTAAGGTGGCAAAACTTGCAGCTGAGAGTTTCGACTGTGTAAAGACCAAGAGAAACCGGAGTCCCAGAAGCATGTGACTGTGTGGAGAGAACTAATAAATATCAAATAGAAGTCCAACCTCGTTATACATGGATTACACTCAGCACAAAAGGCCACTGCAAATGATAAGGGAAATGCCAATCCCCTCACTGACTCAGCAAGGCCCAGCCAAAACCACTGGAGCCAGAGGCATGAAATTTGGGGAGAATCTTCCTTCCATGATGGAGGTACCCACTAAGAACTGGATTTTAGAAATTCAAAACAGAAGGGGGTGAAAAGAAGCGCATTTTCCTCCATATACATTGAAGAATCTATGACTGATCACTACCTTGTTCCAATCCCTGGACCTAGAGATGAATGAAATTTGGGGAGGGTATTTATGTGATGTGAGCAACCCCTAAGAATCAATTTTCAGAAATTTAATCCTTAAAGGTTAAGGGAGTGAAAAGGGGTGCAGTGTGTTTTTGTCCCTTTACTTAACACTGAAAACTGATTGTTCAACATCCAGTCCCAATCCTTGGACCTTAGAAGAATGAAATTTGGGGAGGGTATTCCTTAAGTGATGTAAGGACCCACTATCTGGTGCCCAGTGGTCACAGGGGAAGGGGGATTACTCCTGCAATGGCAGGTAAATTTCACTAGTGTGGTGTGTGTGTGTGTGTGTGTAGATATTTGCTAAAATTTCCCTCAAAACAGTTCAAGGACTGTTCCCTAAACATCCATAGCAGTGATTTTTAGTGTGCCATGGCATACTGACTGGTGTGCCACGGATTGACCTCAAGTGTGCTGTGGGAGTTTGGGGGAAGTCATTTATTAATAGGTGTGTCTTGTCAATGGTAAAAATAACTGATGGTGTGACTTGACAATTTCAGTGTCTTGTTAGTGTGCCATGAGATGGAAAAGGTTGAAAATCTCTGCACTATAGCCATTCCAGGGTACCCAGAAGAGGCAGAAACTGCAGAGCAAGATGTGCAGTTAGGAACTTCTAGGCCAAACAAAAGGCTGGAACTAGGTTCACACACGCTTGATCTACGACATGCCATTTACTGGAGCATATTGGAAAATATAACATTTTTTATTTTAATATGACATATTTAGAAAACATGACAATTTTTGTCATATAAAATGACATTTTAGGAAGTATGTGGTCATACCACAGGTTAGCATTCCAGATATCAGGGTGATCATATTGCCTACTGCAGCAATTTCTCAGCAAAATGAGCAAGGGTGCTTACAAAGTTTTTAATATTTCCAGAAACTTTATCAAGCTAACAAATATTGGCTCATGACCCATTAGTAGTCCAAACCCACAGTTTGGTAAACAATGAAGTAGGGTGTTCCATTACTGCAACTAGTTATCTGCTTTCTCATTTACATTATTTTGAGCAGGTTCAAATCTCAGCAGTTATTTTACAAAAAGATAAAACAACGCAACTCTTCCACACACATATTCATGTGTTTCAATGCTTTTATTAAATTCTTACAAAACAGAATACAAAAATTCTGGCATCAACAAGGTGTTACAAAGGAAAAAGTTCCATCAAGCTGTATCAGTTCACCTGGTACATATAATAAAGTGCTTGGTTTTTTTTTATTTTAAGTTTTTTTTAATTTTTCACTTTATACCAGTCCTTTACTGGCAGACGTGCACATGTACAGTCCCCAGCCGTGCATTAAGGTGGCTTCATGTCAAAACACATACCTTTGGCAGTCTTTTTATGGTAACCAGAAGAAAAAAGTTTCTCCTGGATTGATTTTTCTCATAAAAAGAGAAAAGAAAAACAGATTTCACAGTAAAAAGTTACTAACCAGTTCTAAATGGACTTAATAATGGTAGGGAGGGAAAAGAGGAGATTAAATTAAAAATGCAACCACATTGTTATCCCTCTGCACCGTCCTGCCCCCCAAAGTTGCAGCTAATAAAAAACCCCAAAAGATACAAAAGTGTTCCAAAACAAGAATATTTTCAAAGAAAATGGGGATGGGGAGAGAGATAAGGAGTTTAAAGTAACAACAAAGCAGGATTAAAAATCTGTGCATACTTAAAATAGCAGAGGAGGAGGAATAATACTTCTAATCTATGCAAAACAAATACATATATGAAAAGCAATCAAGAAAATATAGGATTCTCATAAGGGACAAGGCCCATCCCTGTGTTCTCATCTGGCTTCCAAGCTAGGAGTTATTGGGCAATATGGCCTTTCTTAGCAGCTCTCTCTTTCTGAAGAGAACCCTAGTCCCCATCCCAAAATTCTTTGAGGGTTTGAAAACACATTTACATTTGTAATGTGGATGTCACAGGGAGGAAGACATTTCCAAAAGAAAAAAACCATATTTTTTCTATGTTGCAAGTTCTAAGCACCACTGTTTTGGTCACAAAAAAGAAAGGTGTATATTATGCATGAGAGAACAAGAAAAGAGGCATGAGAGAACAAGAAAAGAGGCAAGGGACAAACATAACAGAGTTTGCTTTGTGTCCAGGACAAATCCTCCCAAATCACTGAAATACCCAAAGAGAGATCCTGAAAGCCTAAATATGGCCAAAGATATCAGGAGAATGGGACAATCCAATAAATATTAGTTAATGACAAACCCACTGAATAGAGCAAGACAGATTATTCTCGAGTTCTGTTGCTTTCAACAGGATTCAGCAACAATCATAACTAAATTTCAACTCTGATGTTTCTCTCCCATGTCATTAAAGTGGATCACCTAATATGGTGGGTGATCATATTCCCCACCATCACCTTTGAATATCAACATAGACCCTTTTCCATCATGTCAAACACAGCAAATTGTAGCTGGCTGCACTGAAGTTTGCAACATCCCAATTCTCTAGTCCTGGGCTTCACAAACACTCTCTCAATTTTAGCAAGCCATGATGTTAAGAGAAATGCATACAAAACACATCACCTTCACCATTATTTGACCATCAACCACCATGCGTAATGAGTTAGCAGCCTCTATCTGAAGCATAGAGCACTACAACCCAGAGCACTGTGGAGATGACCATGCATGTGGTGATGGGAGGTGTAAAGAACACTGTCTCCAAAATCCAAGATGAGTATGGGATGAAATCACTTCCTATCCAAAGGGATCCTAATTTGATCTTTTATAATGCAAGAATGATGGGACTGGCATCCCATTTTCACAGAAGTCTTGAGAACTTCTGAACACCATGAACACCATGACTTCCTTATTTTCTAAAAGCCACTAAATAAATAAATAAATAGTGCTGGTTTGGAGAGGATCCGCCAATTTCCTGAGTCTCAATCTTGAGACACCACTCTACATGCATTTAAAGTGGCTCTGCTTGCACAGAATGACGGTTATGCACAACCTTGCACAGGAGGGAAGATACATGCCAAGACTGGGCTGCACACAGTAAAAAACTGCAAAAGCTGTATTAAGAAGGCCTGCAATATTTTATTTGGTAACCATGGCCAGTAATGCAAGTTTCATGCAGTGTTCATGGACTTTTTAAAAAGATCTTGAGCAAGTCAAAGACTCAAGTAGGAAAGGACCTCTGAGCAAATCCTTACACAGTGTAATAAAACCTGAGTAGAATTGTAATCTGAAAGATGAGGAGGGTTTCATGTTAAGAACAATTATTTTTAAAAATGAACCTTATAAGCTAGAGCCCCAAGTCTACCAAACAAGTATGAATGTCACCACAGGGGCTTCCAGCACCCCATTTTGGCCCTTTAGCAATCATCAGGGAGGAAGAGCTGTCCACTCCCAGAGTAGTATCACAAACAGAAAATTCCATAAACATATCTGTTATTAGTGGGTACCAACTGAACTCTTGCCCATTAAGTGTGGAGGGATGGGCAAAAAAATCAGGTGAATCCATGTGCCATGTTGTCTCTGGGTAATGGATGCACTCACAAAGGACAATTTTTAAAAGTTCTTCTAAAAAAACCATTACATTCCAAGCAGACAAACCAAAGCAATTACAATGAACTGGTAACCTTTACATAGTAATATTTCAAAACCAGTTTCAATACCAGTTTAATCATTGTAGGTAAAGAACTTTGGGGACTTTATTTCTGTGAATTCTTGCTCTCAATAAGCTCAAAGGAACTGCCAAAACAAAAGTTCTTCAGAGCAAAGGAAGGAAAGCCATGACATCAAGTCAGATTAAAATTTGGAGTGTAGGTGTGTTAAATTCTCCCAGCCTTCCACTATGCGAACTCCAGCACTCTGTGCCCTCTGATGGGCACAGAAAAATTGATCATCTCAGTCTTGGGGTGTCAAGGGGAGACTTTGCTTTTTGTGCTACATGAGTTAAACATGCCACCCTTGACGAAGTTAAACAGCTGTAACCTGCAGCAACAGAATAGCTTTCCCAACAGAAAAGGCAATGGCGCAAAAAGTTACATTGTTCAAGTATTTAACATAAAACGGAGGAATTATCTACAACAAAATGTCTTTAGTAACACACAAACCCAAAAATTTTTTTCTCTTTAAAAGAGATCTGAAAGTACAGCTTTTTTTTTGGGGGGGGGGGAGACTCAGTCACACTGCTACACGTTAGCCTCCGCACAAGGAAGCTGGGCATCCCACTGAAAAAGTCTGTTGATAGGAATGAGGAACAAATCGATTTTGAGAAAGGAGGGATCCAGATGTTTCACTGGTTGTTAACTGGGGAAAGTTAAAAGAAATGTCAAACTATTTGACAGTCTCTTTCCCCTTAACAATGTCACCCACACCACACCCAGGCATCACCCATCTCTCTGAAAACAGATTGCATAGTATTGTCTTTAAAAAATCCTCCGAGAATGAACGTTCAGTTGTACACATCTGCACAAGCATTAAAAGGAGGCTAAAGAGAAAGGCCATCGTACTGAGAAAATGTCACATTTAATTAGGAGAACAACTCTTTCCCTCCTATTTTTCACTCGCAAACGGAAATCAGTTTGAAATTGATTGGGGCAAACTCTCCAAAGGGGGAGGATCCCCAGAACAAGTATCGTTAGGAAATGCCTCATCTTTTCATAGGATGAAGAAGTTTTCAAGGGAGCTGAGTTCTAAAAGAAGCCTGAAGCTCATAAGCTTATAAAGATCTTGCTTGAAGGCTTCAAAACTCATCTGTTGGTTCAATACACAGCTAGAGATGGCCTTTGCCGAGATGGCCATGCAGGTAAACCCAAGCAATTTGAAAGAAACAGAGAATCACCATCCTCACTCCACATAGGCAAAACCACTTTTCCCTTCAATATTAAACTACCGTCAATCAGATCCGTTTACACAGAAGCAAATTCAGCAGATCCAGCAAGACTTACTTTCAGTCTATGAAAGTACACTTGGAACCATCATCCGATTTATAAACAAAAGCAGTCCGATCTGACGCTTGCTTTCTCCAAAGCAAGCCCTATAAGATTTACTGAAACGTATTCCCAAACGAATGTGTAGCTTATTTATTGACAGGGAAAGCATACACTGATGTGCAAGGCAGCAGCAGGTGTACAACCTGCAGTTCCTGTTGTCATCTAATCCACAGTATGCTGCCATCTTCCCAGTTTTGAAGAATCTGCTTCTGACAACCAGATCTTAAACCTCTGTGTTAGATATCAACCTGCAAACTCAAAGAAGAAAGCCTGCGGTCAACCTCATCAATGAATATCTTTCCTTACCCAATATATCTGTAAACCCCTTGTGATGGGGGGGGGGGTCTCTCCAACTGTAGCTACTGATGTCTCCTAACAACACCACTATACATAACTAAGGCAGGGCAAAATTTGTTTGCTCTGGCCTTCGCCACCCAACAGCATCAACCTGCTTGGCATCTCTAGAAAACAGTTAATTGGATTTGGGAAGGAGTAAAGACAAGCAGAGGCAGCTTACACTTCAGTTCAAGGCAGCTGTTCAGCAGTGAGCTATACCGGTGGCATAGCTAGAGGGGAGCGAAGCAGTCAGTCTTGGGGAAAGAATACAAGGGGTCCTTCCCCTTTGGAGCCATTCTAGGCAGAGGAAGCAAAACAGAGCCATACAAGAGGAGTACCTTGCAGAAGTACTCCCTTCAAGACTAATTGCTCCACCCCCTCTAGCAACACCACTGAGCCACACATAAGCAAAAGTGTTGTCTGCATTAAACAGCCCAACGATATAAAAAAGCAGCAAGTCTGATGCTTACAGGGCACAGAGCAAGGCACAGAGAAGTGATGGTGGCCAAGACTACAAAGTCCAGCATCCTCACACTTTCAAGGATACGAAGCTTCGGAAATCAGCTTTGCACCTCTTATATATTGGGAACTGATGAGCCCTCTTCCTGTGAGGGTTAAATTATACCCTTACAGCACTTACAGCCAACTTTCCCTTCAGCCCAATCAGTACACATCCCTGAGTTCACCAACTCAATTGCAAAACTAGTTTCTGAAAGGGAGCTGGGGTCAGTAAAGTCAAAAGCCAAGCCCACCCAAATATATGTTCACATCAAATATGCCCGAAAGCCAAACCCTTTATCAAGATAACAGGAGTTTAAAGGAAAAAAAGACTTAAGATATTTTTAAATTACACAGATCTTTGCCAAATATTAATCCTTCCATTTTATTAGAGTAAGCAGCATAACTGGCGAGATGTTAGCAGTCCATTTCTGCTTGTAATTTACATTTTTTTAGACTTTTCCAAATAGAGTTTTGTTTCTAATTTAAAAAGTTAAGTTCTAATAAAAAAATTAACCCATCCATCTACCTAACCCATTTGATCATTCCTGGATTTTTAAATTTGGGGAGGAGTTGGTGGGAAAAATCCAGATTGGGAAACTGGAACTAGCTGTACAATTGCTTCCCATCTCTCCTCCCACTAAATAAAGCAGGTATCTTTGGCCTATGTGTAGTGCCAAAAAGAAATGATCCAAGATGGAGAAAAACACATCTCTCAAAAAACACACCATCCCAGCTAATTCTACAAACGCTTCCATAAGTTTAACATCTCTCAGCACATTCAGCTTCAAACCAAATTAACTGTGACCCCTCCCTGAAGAATACTGGGAAATTGCAGTTCTGCTGTTGGGGCACAGATTCTGTAGGGCTTTTTTTTTTAATGGTACTATACACTGAACTCTGCTGGAACGTGCACTTCCAAGAGTTCCCTGGAAGGAGCTATCATAGTTAAAGTCAATTTTTCATGAGTTCTGAAGAGCAAAGAGCAAAACTGCATTTCAAGGTTGCCCTCCTCACAAGGGCCACAACTGGCCAGTGTTGGGAGGGATGGGACCAATCAAAAGTCACACGTCACACACTACCACATTCTGGAACACACAAGCTTAAGAAAAATTTACACAATAAGAGTACAGGGGGAAAAAAGAGTGTAAAAAAGGGTGCTTTAAGCCCGTAAGCCCATTCATCCTCCCCAAATTAAAATCCATACCCACCCACCACCATTCCAAATTTGCAAATTATTAAAAAAATACACACACATTTTGCCAATGATTGTGTAAATTCTTTTCTCATTTACCAGGTGTGTTTTACTTTATGGGGATCTCTCCTTGTAAAAAACGGTATCGGAACAAACAAACAAAAATTCCAGGCTTTGCAGTAGCTTATTCCAACAAGGCCTTCATCTTAACTGGTCCATCTGACTCTTCCTCCCAACCCCAATAAGGGGAGAACTAGACAGCTGCAGACCTTTTTTTCTTGAAACCCAGGTTGGCCTCTAAGGGGGGATGCACACACCTCCCATTTTTAAAATAAAGGAGGACAATGGCAAGGGAAAGCCCCAGAATATTCATGTTCATCCACTTAGAACTTTTTACCTCGCCAAGCTCCTATCTGAGCTTAGTTGAGCAAGAAAAGTGCAGGGGGTGGTGGCTGTCGAATAATGTGCAGAAATAGCAGATACAGGAGGGCATTAGGTACCAATCACCTGTGTGCTCCTTTTCGTATTCCAGATATTAGATTTATCCAATCAGTTTTAAAATGCAATGGGTAGGGAGTAAAGGACTGTGGGTATAGTGTCTAGTTCGGCCCCTTAATAAATTCAACTATTGCCTCCAAAGCGAGATAACAGTAGCATATGAACCCCCCACCAAATGAACCCCCCACCAAAAAAATTGATCATATCATCCTTCCCCCCCCTCCATAAAAATCCTAAGTGTGCCCCACTGACTTACAGAATCTGTCACTTTTTTAAAAGGAAAGATTCCTAATAGGAGGTTTGAGGACTTTTGACAAACCTGAAACCATGTTGCATTTTGAGACAGGAAATAGGCAAAATTACTCCCACTCCCTTCTCAACCCCTCAAACTGTGCTGTTATTTTAGTTACAAAATCCACATTTTTGGGAGGGGGTTACAAAGAGGGATATGAGAAAATCAACAGCAAAACCACAATTCCCCCCCCCCCGAAAGAGGAATACAGATATTAAAATGCTACCTTTTAAAGGGGCTTTCTGCCTCTTTTCACAGTATAAAGATGAGCATAAAAAGAAACCAAAACAAAAAAAAGAGAACCAGTAGCTGCTTATTTAAGCTGTCCTTCAGATGGAGGGGAAAAGAAAGAAGAGGAAATCTGGTTTTTTGTTTGTTTTTGTTTTGTGGAAAGGGGAAAATATAGAATTTAAGTCATTTTAAAGCAAATTGCATGTTACATATGTGCTGAAAAAGGTCAAAAGCAAACTTTTCCAGGGAATTGGAGGAGAAATAATACCATCTTTTTAAAAAAAATAAGGGGGGGGGGAACCAGTGTTAACAAGATCAGGAAAAAAAAATTATATATCCTTGGAAACCAGCCAAAATGTCAGAGAGTTCTGATCTTGATAGCTAACTATTTAATCAGCATCACCGGGGGGGGGGGGGTGTCCAAAAAGTAAAATAAAGTGGAAGAATTGTTATATACATGGGGAAGTGGCAAGAGAATCACATGTGATCCCCCACCAAGACCAAAGGGGTGACCAGATGCTGGTCAGCATCCATTTTTGCCATGTTGGCCTTCTGCCGACGTTTGGCCAGCTTTGATTCCGAAGGGGGAGAGAGCTGCATAGAACATGAGGTAGCTTTGATGATGATGGGGTGGTTCTCCTCTGTCGCCTCCTCCTCATGCTGCATCAGCTGCCGGTTGACGGCAATGGCCTCAGCAGCAAACGATGTGAGCTCTTTGGCACTGCTGTTCCTATAATAAGAAGGGACAAAAACAAAAGTTGCCACAATCTAGTTGAACGAACAGCACCATGCCTCCACTGCATTTAAAAAAATTCCCTGGTCAAGAAAATGGGAATTCTGCAGAACTCTTAGTAAAACTGTTGCCAATTCAAAGTATCTTATGAATACAGTAAAAAACTTGCTGGCACATATCAAAGCCCAACTATCCCGATAAGCTGTTCCTTAAAGAAGCAAGCTAAATATCTCTATGGGCACAATCTTAACCAATTTAGGCAAGCCTAACTTACATATTTTCCCGTGATGGTATGTGGAGGTCAGTGTATAACTATGCACTGGCCTAATCCCGCCAGGAGTGGGGCAGAACTTTTGTGACACTGCCAGGACTAATGCCGAGGCTTATGCCAGCCTAACTGGAAATTAGGATTGCATCCTAAGAAACTCACTAGAAGGGAAGGCAACAGGTCTCCCTGCAGGTGCTGCTCCTCCTATCTACTTGTAGTAGATTGCCTCCAATTACTGAAGCACCAATGCACCTTCATGCTTAAAATACTTTTAAAGTATTCGTTTCATCTTTAGCTTTTTACAAAGGCTCACAATGAAAGGGAAGAGAGGCAGATGACTTGAGGCTTCTCTCACCTTTGTAGGATGATTGGAGTCGGGAGAGTATTATCTGGAGCACACTGAAGAGAGAACAAAAAATGATGCTTATGAGATTAGATTCAAATAATAAATTAAATAAATAAATCAAATAAATCCCAGTGGTGGAATTCAAACAAATCAACAGGTTCTATGTCCTAATAAATTAACACCAGGTTCTATGTCCCATTAGTAACCGGTTCTCAGAACCAGGCACTCATTTACAAAGGGTTCTATAGAACCTGTGAGAACCCCCTGAAGCCCTCCACTGGACACATCTCATTTCACTGAATAGTTCATTCTGCCTCATCCATTTTGGGGTGCATTAATCTTTTGAGCTCCTCCAAAATCTCAGAAAGCCATATCCCAGGTTCATAATTTTTTCCCTCCACAGTGAACCTACATTCCTTCCACTCTGCTTACCACAGTTGTCCCAGTTACCAGAATTATTGCCCAGTTTCATCACACCACCACCTGTAAGATCTCTCTCTCAATCCTCACCATTCCCTTACAGTCACAGACCACCATCAGTTCATCCCCCTGCTTTTCCTTTGACAGACCATGGGGCCCGCATTTGCCAGCTGGAGCAGCAATAAAAGCTCAACCCTTTTAGTGCACTGCCAGATACAGCCTGTTGGAGTCACCCCGTAGTAATATACAACTCCAGGAAGGAGTACCAGATAATAGGCAAGGTATCACAGTTCTTGGCAGTTTTTCTGATCTTCAGTTTACCACCACTTGGATGCTCCCAATTTGGATTTTCTGACACTGACCTCCACCTTTCTCTAGTTATAAAAATGCCCAAATTTTAAATATTATGATCCTTTCAAAAGCACATTAAGTTTTTTTTAAAGCTTCACATCTCCTCCCATCCCTCATCCACCCTAGGCTCTTCCCCTTCCATTGAGCAGTGATGGAAAGGCACTCTGCGCACCAAATCATGTTTTCTCAGGCTCAGTTTTTAGAACCAAAGAGTGGCTCGGGGGGGTTCAGATGATTCTCAGAACCATGTTACTGAACCTAGAGCCATGTTAAAACCAACTCTATAAGATTCAAGTACCTGGGATCTAAGAAACCAACACATCTTCTCTCCCACCCTCACATACACAATATTTCCCACTACTAAAGTTTTAAGGACTACCTACCCCTTGCACCCATGGATGCTTGAGGACTTCGGCTGCACTCAGCCGTTTTTTGGCATCCCTCACAAGGAGCTTTGAAATGAGGTCTTTTGCTCCAAAAGAGATGTGAGCCCAGTCCTTGTCTGGGAACTCATAATTCCCTTCCTGGATACTTTCAAACAGCATATTCTAGGGAAAAAAGAGGCACAGTTAGGTACAGCCTGAAACAGAAGCCTCATCCTACTATTCAGACCTCAGAGAAGATGGGACGTTTCAGAAAAGTAGGAAAAAGAGGAGCCATTTTTATTTCCCCATTTTCCTGAAACTTTTCCTTGTACATGACATTACTCTATACCTCAGTTTGGGGGTGGGATGGGTCAGAGGCATAAATGCATCATCTAGTAAAAGAGGTCTCTGCATCATCCCCATGATGGACCTCCTTCTGTACTAGCTCACATGGAATAAATTATAATATCATATCATATGCATAGCTTAAATGCAGTGGCATCAATATCGGTGTCATTTATGTATTTAATATCTAACAGTGCAAGTCACCTGACAAATGAGCAACAGGTGGCCTACTTGTTGACGCAAAACTGAATAAAAGTTCTAGTATTACATGAAAATGACAGCTCACTCATATCAACACCTTATTGGTTTCATAACACCTCATTAAGCTCTCAGAACAATGTCTCATTGGTCAGTTTTAAGCTTTAAAAATTCACTTTTAGTTACATAAGGCAATTGTATCTTCTCATTCTGGTTATCTGGCTGTAACTTTTCAAAGAATAGAAATATTTTAAAGTAGTTTGTTTCATTGCATTCTTCATTAAATTACCCTCTGAATGGTATATAACATGAAGGTGTTACAAGACAACACCAAGATTCTAATAGTGTTGACCAGTAGTGGTGTCATCCCCCAAATAGCATTACCCATTGTGGTCTCCGTTCCTGTAATGACACCACTGGGTTAGTTTTCTAAGCTGAGTATACTCACTTGGCAGGCGGGACATGCTTCACCGCGGTCCCAGCCGCAGTCGGTCCCACAGTGTCCTACAAAGGGGGGATAGCCGCTCAGCATGATATACAGAATGACTCCAAGGCTCCATAGATCACAGCGTTTGTCATAAATGGATGCCTCTTCATTAAAGGCCTCCACGACCTCTGGGGCCATATATTCTGCTGAACCACACTAGGGGTGGGGAGAGAAAAAGAAAATAGAGAAAAAGGCAATATTTAAATAGCACAGAAAAAGGAATAATATTTTTAAAGAAACAACCACACAACAGCATTTGCAGGCTGTGAATAGTATACACTTATTTTTACAGTTGGGTTTTCACAATAAAGACGGAAAACAGTAAGAAAGTAGACCAGGCATCTGCTTCCATGCAGATCTCAAAGGAATAGCAACTTGTATTTTGAGGAGCTGCCTAATGTAGAAAGAAATTCCCTAACTGCCGGGTACAACACTCAGGAAACATCCAAAAAAATGTGCTGGTAAAAAGTACAGTAAAGGAAGGATTAGAACCTTCTTTCAATGTGCTTCAGCCTATTCCCATTGTGCATTTTTTAATTAGCTTTCAAGAAAGGAATGACAGGGGAATAACTTATGGAATTCCCTGCCACAAGATGTACAGATGGTTTTATGAAAAACAAACCCCACTGGTCAAGTCAAAGGTTCACATAAATTCATATAATTTTAGCTAATGGCTAACTTAATAAACCTATATGGTTAGGAGCTGTTTATCTGGCAGTGCACAATAGAGAAACAGGGAAAGCTTTGTGGGGTAAAACCCACATTAGACAAAGTAAGCCTTTATTCTAATCCCATTCTAATCTATTTAGGGTTGCATAATTCTCTTTCTTAAAATCAGGACAGAAAACTCTGTCCCGTTTGCCAGTATATGGACACAGTCCCCCAAACTTGGGATTATCCCTGGTTTTTCAGGACATGTGTCAGCCCTGAATCTATTGTATCGGGTTTCAAAAAGTATTTCAATTTAATAATGCATGTGCATGGTGCTTTACAAAGATGGTCAGGAACAGTCCATGAAAAGAAGGAAATGCCTTGAAAAAAGAGTGGTAGTGGCAGTGCTGGAGGCAAAGAAACTGCAGGGCTGAAATGGACCTTTTGGTCTGAACTCTTTCCCTCTCTCTCTGGAAGGTACTTCCTGTGTTTAGGCTTTCAAAAGCAGCTGCCCACTCCCAGCCTGGCTTCACCCAGCTCATCTATAGCCCCTCCTGCCACATACTTTCCCAGAAGCACTTGGGCAGACGTTCATGCGCATGCATACACACACCCCCACAGGGATACAGGCCAAGAGCTATAAAGGGATCTGGTGTTTCCTGGAAAAAGGGCTACACATTCTGAACCCTGGAAGCATCTCAAGGGAGTAGATGGGTGGGTTTGGAAACTACACAAATGAGATAAAACTGCTCGAAAACTAGAACCACTTTAACCATTGTGAAAAAAACTTAATGCAAGTTATATGCAAGAGTTATGACTTGTCACAACACTCGATTCAGACATTATTACTTTTGTTTGATAATCCTTTTCTTTCCCCACCCCATGGCTAAAATCAAAACTCATCTTAACCAATTGTTTTGAAACATAAGTGCATTAAAAAGGTTTTCATTTTAAAATTATGCCAAGTTTTCAGTCATCCACTGTTTAATGAAGTGTTTTTGGTTCTAAACCAGTTGAACTTTGTTAAACATTAGAGCACAGGTTTCTTCCCTACAAAATTAAAACTGAAGTACATTTTTTCTTAACCCATTCTGTATTTTCTTAAAACATGAAAACTGACCTATCTGCTCAGATAGTGTGCTCCTGTTCAGCCATTGTGCAAAAGAAAGAGTGAACAAAAATCAAACCCTCCAGTCTACCCCTGGGTAGATGCCAGATAAGGCAAACCTGCCAACTCTGTTGGAAACTGAATACTAGCTAGAATTTGGGCCAGTCTAGCAGAGATATATGGCTTTGAGGTGAGAAAGAAGTGGATAAAAAGTTTGGTTTCTGGAAAGAGGGTGGTGGGAAGGAAGCCATAACAATGGGGCTTCCAAGTCCACCTGCTGCCTAAACTCTCTTCTTCCAGGATTAGAGGGGGATTTCCACCTCACATATGCCATCAATGCACAAAGATCTCAACCACTGCCTCCCCTAGCAATGACACCTGAGCCATCCGCAAAACTGGACAGGGTGGAAGAGGGGAGAAAACAGCTGCAAGCTTCTCCCCCCCCCCACCCCCAAACTGGAAAATGGCACTACTGCTTCTAGGGACTGATAATACAATGCTTTACAAACAGATTGGATGGAAAGGATGGAAAGCACAGCTTTTATTTGGAGAGGGAAACATATGGGGGATATCCGGACACTGGAGCAGAGGGAGTAGGAATAAGATGTATCAATGCAGTTAAGATGTATTTAGGATTTGGGAGTGTTCCTTTCAATCATTCCATTTAAGTTTAAGCAAAGGACAGTTCTGCTGGATTAGCAAGAGGGTCTATAACTACTGGGTCTTACACTGTTCTCAGACATGGCAGTTTCATTTAGCTATCAGAGCTCTGGCGATAGAACCGAGGGGGATCCCATCTAATGTAGGATCCTGTTTCTCACAGGTGCCGGTCAGGTGTTTCCAGAAAGCCAACAAAAATGGTGCATAAATTCAGCAGTGTTATTGTTGCTGTATAGTAACTGATATGCAGAGAATGGCTGCCACTGTCCATGGATGCTTCATTTTACTGCTATGAAGGAAAAGTATAAGGGTGTTCCAGAAAAAATTTCAAGCACGTATTTGTTTTGAGATTTAGAAATAATTCTTACTTAAAATGAAATAAGGCATTGTTTTTTAACCCAAAGAGTAAATGCTGGAGTTTAAACCTGCATGAGCTTCAGGAACTCATACAAGAGAATGGGAAGGATTCAGGGCTGTAGTTCTGATAGCTAAGAAAAGGTATTTTCCATACACTCAACTACTGTTTTTATTACCACTTTACATATTTCTAAGCAGAGTTCCAGTCACTAAACCATGGTCTGGCAACAATTAAACTCTTAACTTTATCTCCTTCCTCTCCAAAGAGGTACATAGGATAACTTCAGCACCCTGGGGAGGCTAGAATTTCTCCTCTAGCAATACAGGGCACCAAGTTCACCCTTTACTGCCACCTCCTCCCATCAGTCCAGTTTAAACCTGTTGAGTGCAGAGTTGCAAGTCCTTTACTCTGTGGTTGCATCAGCTGCCAAGACTGCCTCTCCCTTGAGGGTAAAAAAAAATCACAGCTGACCTGGGAAAAACCCATAAGAACAAGGTGTGAAAGAGACACCAAGAACCTGCCCAACCAGCAGACTGGGGGAGCCACACCAGGCTACCGGGAGCTAAGGTACTTGGCCATTTTTCTGCCTGCTTCACCAGAAGCAGGGTCAGCCTCCCCCTGCCCCATCTTATCAGGAGGGAGGTACAGGAAAGCTACAAAGTCTCTTTAGCTTACACAAAAGTAAACACATTTTGACCTGCAACAGATGGATAATCAAGGAGTCAAGACTAAAAAAGCATTTCAGAGAAGCTTCCTAGATCAGAACTGCACTGACCCAGGTACCCAGATAAAAATAAGAATTGGATGCTTTCAGCAAATGCCTATGCGAGTCTATTTAGTAAGCCCTTCTGAATTTGATGGAACTTGCTTTCAGCTTGTGACTACAGGATTCATGCTCTGTATTTCTATTCCTTAAAAAAATACCATTGCCTTAATGTGGTAAAAACCTTTGAAAAACTTTAATGTATAGGGGTTTTGTGATGAGCATGTACAATATTCAAATAGTTAACTTCATATTCGTTTTAGAATTAAACGTTATTACGCACCCAATGCTTTTTGGGGGAGGCTAGCCATGGTTGGAGGCAGTGCAGGGATTTACACTAGGAGTCCTAACAACATAGCGCAAACTCTGCCTCTATTTCTAACCCTTCGCTCCCCCAAGGAATTCAGGAACCTCTGAGGTACCCAAGACAGAGACCAAGCTCAGAGTCACCCTGTGAGATCAAGCAGGAATTTCAACCCAGATTTCCCCAGTCCCCATTTTTCCACTTTAACCATCACTACCACCACTAAAGTTTATCTAAAAATTGGTTTCCAAACCATTTTTTAATTAGCAATTTAGGACAGGAGAATTCACACCCAGATTATTCTGAACCAGAAGAATCCCAATTTTTTTAAGAATCCTAATCTTCATCAAAGACTTGGCTTACTGTTTCCAGCTTTGACATCAAATATTAGACTCATTCCAAGTTCACAAAACTGTTTTATGGATTCTCAAGAACAGTGATTTTCAACCAATATGCCATGGCACACTGGTGTGCCACAGATAATCATCAGGTGTGCCATGGAAATTTGGAGATTGACATTCATTAATAGGAAAATTGGGGGATTTGAACAGTCTGGTGTGCCTTGTCAATGATGGTGAGACTTGACAATTTCAGTGCCTTGGTAAGTGTTCCTTGAAATGAAAAAGGTTGAAAATCACTGCTAGAGAGAAAGGAGAAACTAAGTCAAAGCAAGGATCAGAGGTCTGATCTTAGATACAAGAATACAAGTATTTTTTTTTTCCTGGTTCACAATTCTCAAATGCATATAATGCTCAAATGCATATGCAATTTATATGGTTTTTTTAAAAAAACCTTTTAACAAAATGGGGTCAGGAATTGGGGGCTGCTGAAAGAGGCAGGGGAAACACAATGTACGGGATGCATGCTAACCCAACCTTGCAGCCAACCTTCCCCAGAAGATCGACATGCCATCCATGAAATGCAGAAGGACTAGCCTCCTATCTCCGCCCCGCAGGCACAAGGCTGGCCTGACCCACTTTTGCAAGATTCCTCGCCTCCCACATCAAGAGAGGAAAGGAGGAAGGGGAGGAGGGAGACGGCAAGGGCGAGGAAGTGAGCCAGCAAACAAAAAAAGCCTAAGCCGCCCAGCCAATCAGCCAAGCTGTTGCTAAGGCCAGATTTTTAACTTCTCAGAGCTGGCTTGGAGGGAGACACCACCTCCCTTAGCTTAGACAAATGGCGCAGTTAAGACCAGGCGCATTTGAAAGGGAGGAGGGGGAGAAAAATTATGAAATGTGAATGTAATAGCAGCTCTCTAGATTCCACAAATTTTAGTAATTGCCAACTTCTACACTTTTTTGCAAGAGCTGTTCACTTCCCAAGCAGTCACTCTGAACTTGGAGCCACCCAGAATGAAATCTGGTACACACATTCAGAACATCAATCTATGGTTCAAGTTAAGCCCACAATCCATTTTTTTTTCAAAGTAGGGAAGAAGCAAAATAAAGAACAGACAGCAATTCATAGCAAATGGAACCATCTAAGGAAAATGGAAGCATCGCAGCAAGAACTGGGCATGTGTCTATAGGCCACTAATCTAAGTCTGCAGACTCAAAGCCTATTCCTGACTCCTATTTTGAAGCAGTCCAGATACAACAGGGACAATTGGATTCACTCAGTGCTGCCCTGTAATTATGAGATTCCAACACCTGTTTAGTTACAGGTTAGTTGAACTCCAGTTGGAGAGCTGGATTTGTTGCAGACAATTCCAACTGCACACCATTCCTGCTTCTCAACTGCAAAACTGATAAACCATCAATTTTCTGAAGAATGAGGCTTTGGGATTTTTTTTGCCAAAATGCCAACTTCCTGTTTCAGCCAGTGCAGCATTGGCTGAAAAAGGAAGAACAGAGTTACATGAGGATTTCCCTGCTCTTCCCCTCCAGCCGGCAAAATTCTAGAAATATATCAGAATTAACTGATCCTGAAAGTTTCTATTCCTGTAAAATAAAACCTCAAAATCTAGTAAAAAGAAGATTCCTGCTAAGTGTTTCCAAGGAAGAAAAGTGTCAAACTCTATGAGAGCTTTTGGGAGCGCTGGTACACTACAATCAAACTCTGAATGCATGTTTACAAGCTTGTTCCCCATATGAAGAGATAAAACCAGTTTAATGCACATCTTGGCAGAGGAGGGAGAAAACTAGTTGCATCAAACTACTTCACTGTGGCTTACTAGTTTCAGTTCATTTTAAAAGTTTCAGAATGTTTGCAAGGGTGCAGTCTGTCTCACCATCCAGCATTCCCCTGCCTCCTACACAAAAATTATAGCCACAAGAGAAAGTTCACACAAACCACAAAGTCTCCTTAGCCCCTCTTCCCATGTAAAGAGTTATCCAACCACCAGCCACATCCAAACCACCCACAGAAAGTACAGCTGGCTCAGAGCAAAGATGCATCAACACTTGACCTCCCACAAGAACTGCCAATGAGATGCCTTCAAGACAACCATGACACAAAAGAATCAGACTTGCCCTCTGCATTCTTCCTCCATAGAAGACTGAATGTGGATATTCTATTTAACTATTATGGTAAACCAAAGTTAAGTCTTCTCTTCCTCCCATGAAGTTGTGTAATTCCCCTTTAAAACCATCCAAGCCAGAGGTTCTCACATTGTATGGTAGTGAATCCCACAATTTAATTATGTGGTACACAGTGAATCCCTATATCTGGTCAAATATAGACTGCCAATTTCATTGAGTAACTCCGAAGTCTAGCATTATGGGGGTGAAAAATCGCTCTACCCATTTTCTCCCCATCAGGCATAATTTTACAAGCATCCACCATTCCCATAAAAAACTTTGTGAGGTCAAGTTTCACATGTTATTTCTTTTCAACATGCTCCCCATCAATTTCACAGAATGAGTTCAAATTCTAGTATTATGGACAGGACAGGACACTTTGCATACAGTGTGTATTTCACTATACCTCTGTTGGGTTTTTCCTTATGGGTCTTACCGGGGTGAGTAACTCCGGGGTGGAGATGGGAGAACAGTCACCATTCAACTTGATCCCACTTCCCAAATCGAAGTCACAGATTTTCACGGGGGAAACCTTAAATTCCAAACAGAGAGAAAAAACAAAAATCGTTTATTACAGTCCAGGCTGCAGCCTCTTTACTTTTAGTTCTTGGTATTATGGGCTACACTCTTCCTTTGTCCAAGTTCTGACTTGTATTTCCCCAAAAATATTTTGATGCAATTGCCCTATCTTCTGGCAGAATATTATGGGCATGTTTCATTACCTCCCAAGAAGGGAGTTTAAGTTACTGCTCACCTGATTGGGACTCTCACAGAGAATATTTTCTGGTTTTAAATCTCTATGTGCTATTCCTGTAAAAAAAGTGAAAAATGCATGAGATTACTGGGCCACTTCATACATGCATTTCAGAACTCCCTGTACAACAAGAAGATGAAAGCAATAACTACGGTGGAACAGTCCGGATGCTCTCAATGGAAGAGCAGTGCATTAGAGGAGGTCTTAAACATACCATTGGTCAGCCTCTGGGTAGCAGGGTACAAAGATGACTCCTCTAAGGCAGCTATTTCCAACCACTGTGCCACAGCACGCTGAAGTGCCACAATTATTCAGCAGATGTGCCACAATGGGGGGGGGGGGTCAATTGCAGATGTGAGTCCCCCATCTGCAGTCCTGTGTGCCTTGTCAATTGTCAAAAAACTGTGTGCCTTGACCATTTTAGCACCTCATCAGTGTGTGATGGATGGAAAAGGTTGAAATTATTGCTCTGAGTCTATACATAGAAACTCTATTTAGTTATCAATGCTAGCTGATAGTCATAAACCCATCTAAGAACATGAGAGGCAAGAACAAAGGCAAGTGTAGTCCAACATCTTACTTGCTAGTAAATCTGATCAAAACGCACCCAGAAAATACAAACTATGATCTGAAGGAAACTGGTAAGAGTTCTTACCATGAATCTCCTGTTCTGGGAGGAGGGAGAGAGAGAACGCTTATGCTGTGATGTAGAGGAAAACATCCTCTACATATGGCGGATCCACTGAGCTATCATGGCACCAATTTGAAAAGGAAAGTGTGTCAAATCCCCTTTTAAGACCAGTTAAATGAGCAGTAATCACAATTTAGCTACCTTTATTGTGCAAGTAATTAAGGGCACTGGCTATATCATTCACCACCATGCTGGCCTCCAGCTCATTGAAATGGCGCCGACGGTGGATATGGGTTAAGATGGAGCCTGAAAGTCAAAGAGGAATAACACATGTTTAGTGATCTTGGTTTGTCATACAAACACACACACATACCCTCTCCTTTCAATTATACACCGTGAACATTTTGACACAACATCTATACAGGCATGGGTTATGTCTCACAAGCTATTTTTAATGATGAGGATTCAACCATTTCTCCTCACCACAAAAATGGCAGAAGTATGTTGGTTACAAGAACAATGTTGATTTGGACTGCATGAACAAGGTTAGAAGGTCAAGCAAACACTTTATTGTTGATAATAGTGGTCTCCCCTAATCCACAAGAAGTCTATTCCACAACCCCACTCCCAATAGACAGCTGAAACTGAAAATACTGCTGAAATGCCCATCCCAATGGTACAGACCCCATCCCCATAAGAGAAGTTCAGCACACCTCAACACTGGAGGGTCTTCCAAGCTTAGCAGAGGCCTTGGGCATCCATCCACAGCCTCTGCCAGGCTCAGACTGATCTTTAAAGTTTCAATCACGACATTTGATTCTTCACAAAATTGGATGTTATATTTTTAATGCCTTATAAGGCAATGGGAGGCCCAGGGAAGCCCTATGGACCCAATCTGCAGATAACTAAACTTGCATATGCAGGAATCCCCTGTGATTATTTTACACAGGGAATACAAAACACCACAAAGTTACATGTGCTGAAAAAACCATCCTGCTCTGATGTTTTTTTTGTTTTTGTTTTTAATTAAAGTGACTCACACAAGTGCACAGCAGATAATCTACTCCAAGGGAAGATAATGCACATGACTAAAAATAGAATTATCTGCACTTAAAAGGAACCTAACTGCTTTTAAAAAAAATTCTTTTATATAAGTCACTAACCTGTGCCAAAAAATATATATGAACATGCAGAAATTCATTCACAATTTTGAAATATAAATCAGTGTTCAGATGATTAATTCAGAAGAACAGGGCAACGCTGGCTATAACAAGTGTTAGAGCACAATCCTAACCATGTCTACTCAAAAGTAAGCCCCATCATGTTCAATGGGTCTTACTCCCAGGAAAGTGTCTTCAGGATTGCACACCACTCAATCTGCTTACCTCCTCTCATCTTTTCAAACACGAGGTAGAATCGGTCCTCCTCCTCAAAGAACTCTATCAGCTCCAGGATGTTTCTGTTATGAGGGTGAAAGGACAGAATCAAACCAGGGAAAAGAAAAACATTTGCTTCTTATTTTCCTCATGGAAAAAGGACATTAGTTTGTCAGACATTTTGAGGATACCACCAGCAGGTCAGAAAAGACAAAAGTCCTTCCATGTTTATCCCAACATCTGTCTTTGAAGATGGAACTATTCATTTAGCTGTAATTAATCCAAGTCACTCTGGTTTTTCAACAGATGTCTCAAGGATTTCAAGCAAGGCCAGAAGGCAACAGCACCCCCCTAGGTTTGCTTCCCCCATCAATTTGCATTCAGAGGTTAGCATCCCCTGCTAACTGGGCAACAGGCACACTTTCAAGTGGGTGTTCCTCTTTTATTTAGCAGGGGGAGAGTAACTGGCCCTCCTCACCCCAGCAATGTCTGTTCTAGTGGCTTCTGCTAGTATTCTTTTGCATTTTAGATTATGAGCCCTTTTGGGATAGGAATTAGCCATTTTTTATTTTCTTTGTAAACCGCTTTGTGAACTTTTAGTTGACAACCGATATATAAATACTATAGGTAAGAAGGTAGACTGGTTCTGAATATGGAAGCTCCTTTTAGCCACCACAGCTGGTAATGGCTACTAAAACTAATTTACAAGAATCTTCCATATAAAGGAAAAAGTGTTTGTGACTTTATTTTAAACAAAAGGCCTAGTTTTTGTCAACTTCTGCCTGAGCTGTATAGAATGAGTCCCCATAAGAAAAATCCCTTCACATAGAAAAAGGAGCCAGTCTAACCTGCTCCTTGACATGCTGGTTTTCTAGACACAGGGAATACATATTCTTTTGAATGGAGAGGCATTCAACTTGAGCAAGTGTAGTACGGAGAGGGTCATAGGGGAAGGCACCTTAGAAAGGCATGCCCTACAATCCAGAGTAACTACGGGAGCACATAAGAGACATTACGTGCACCCATAGTTACTGCACACCTAGTGAAAACCTATGGGAAATTCGTATTGCAATCCAGAGCAAATTGTTCTTACACCGGAGCAAGGACTCCCCGTAGTTACTCTGGATTGCGCCCTAAGACTTAAGTCACATACACATACCCGTGACCTTGGCACTGATACAGCATCTCCACCTCCCGGAAGACCCGGCTTCGGATGTGTCCGAGACGCTTCTCGATTATCTTTAAAAAGAAAGAAGCCAAAGGGAATCAAGTCAGATCTGGATGCCAAGATGGGTAGGTCCAATATTTTGGATAGTCATGTTGCGGTTACATAATATCCATGCAATCACTTCTGTTCTTCTGTATTGCCCAACCTCAAATTCATACAAGTTAATGAGAACAGCTGCACCTTTAGCCTAATGTACCTTGAAATAATAGCCACATGAAAAATACTATGAATTTCAACAGATTAATGTGTGCTATACATAACAGTTAAGCACATACCAGAAGTAATAATTTTTAAAATGGTAAAACACATTCACACAAGAATCCCCTGAAAGTCATGCCCTCACATACTTACAGACTCATCCCTTGATTAGAGAGCTTTCTCAATTGTATATTCTTAAGATACTATGAAAATTTACAATATGCAAGAAAGTTTGACATAATCATCATCATGAGGTAGACAGAGAAAACCATAAATATGCCCATGTATTTGTCTAAAATGTAAAGTTCACCACTAGTAACATGCTAGGTTTTGGGAGAATGGGAATTTTATTTTATTTGCATTGAGGATTTTCTTCCATGAGCTTTCACTAAAAAACAAATAGTCTTTAAAAAATGCTCCTCCAGCTCCAAAAATAAAAATCCCTGCAGGTAAAAAAAACAAAACCCTAGGATGGTCTGAAAGAAAAAAAAATAAAATTTTCCCCAATTCTTCAGGTTTCTGCATGAATTCTAACACTCCTTTTCTACCTGATTTGTCCCTTTCTTAAGAATCAGATCAAGCTTGCAGTTCTGAGAAGCAGGATCACATCACCAAGTGGTTGCATCAAGCTCCACAGAGAGCACAACATTTGCTACACCTCCCATATAATGAAGTTATACCTCTCATCCATCACCTTTGTTACTATTTCTAGATTGCAAACACCTCAGGGCAGGGACCTGGCAAATCATGGTGAAGTACCCTGGCCTAGGAAAGTGCTACACTATGAAACCACACTTGAACTCTGATCCTTGTTTTCCTGAAAATGTTAAAAAGACCTCCTTTAACTGCAAGAGGGCAAACACATATGTTTTCTTTGCAATTGGTTTTAAACCTTAAAAGAAAAGTGCTGCAAATTCAAGTATGAAATAGAAAGCAAGGGCATGAGATAGGAAGAAATGGATGGAGCCTGGACTTCAAAAAGTTGCAATTTTAGATTGCATTGCAAGGAGTATGAAAAGAGCTGTTGTTTAACTCCCTGCACAGACTGACCCTCTGCACAGCAGCTGCTGTTCTCCTCCTACCCAGGGAGGTCACAACCTTGCCGCCTCCCCCTAAACCCGCCAGCCAGCTTTACAATCCTCCTCTTCTCCACCCCACTCCCTCCGCATCTGTGCAAAACACATACTCTGCCAGGATCCTTTTTCTGTTTAAGTGCCAGATGACCCCTTATCTGCGTCACTGCTTGGATACATACGCCAGTGAGAATTGGGGGGAGGGCTACAAAGAGAGACTGGGGTGGGGAGGGACAGCAGGACTGGAAGAGGACAGAAGATCAGACAAGGGGAGGCACTGATGAAAGTCAGCAGGGTACAGGCTCATTCCCAAGTAAAATAAAAATTCAACATTCCTGAAGGGATGCCAAGTCAGTCTATTCCCGCAGACACAAAAGCAGCATCTTGTGTTACCTAACAACTATTTAACAAAATAAACACAAGTTTTTGAATTTCAACTGGGTTAACTGTACCAAGCCGATTGCAGGGAGTTAAAACAAGAATTCTGTGACATCTTGAAGATTAAAATTTATTGTGGCAACTGGCAGAAGTTTTCGGATCTGAGCTCAGCTGATGTATGTGTTGGACACAGCAATCCCCATCAACACATCTGTAGGACTTAAGTGTCATAAGGATCTGGTTAGCCCAATGACATCTTATAGGTGACAAACTCATTGCGGCATCACCTTTCACAAATTCAACCCATATGCATACCAAAGGTTCACTGGGGCAGAGCTTGTTAAGTCTTCAAGGTGTCACAACACTCTTAGGCCTGCCATAGACCCACAAGAGTCTTCAAATATCCTAAAAGTTACCAAATTTATTGTGGCAAAAGCATTATGGAACTGGACTCCAGTCCATGAGAGCTATTACCAGATGCCACAATAAACCTGTCAATCCTATAAAATGTCTTGAACAACAATCCTATACAACATCCCTTACCCTTAATAGCTAAATCACGAAGACCCGTTTGGAATTTAAAATTTAATGTGATATAGTCTTCAGAAACTGCCCAAGACAACTAATGCCAGCTTGCAAAGATATGCAGGCAATTTTATTCTGCAGACTCTGCACTTTAAAACAACTATTTCTCAAGATGTTGTGTGTCCTTCATTTTGACACAACTATCTTCAAAGGCAGGGGAAAAGCTATTTTCTTTTTTTAAGGAAACAAGATTTTTCATTTTAGAAACAAGATTTTAATTATGTAATCGGGCAGTCATTACATAAACCAATCTGCTGATGTGTTTCATACGTCTCCACCAGATCTAATTTTTAATTGGATTCTAAATCTGCGAGACACTTGTTCCCACTTAACACACTACAGTGCTGGGGCAGAAGCCTGGATGGTAGCCCAGCCATCTGCCCTGGAAAGAAACTGTCTGCCTTAATTCTACATCTGCTGAGACAAGCTCAAGTTGCTTAGTACTAAGGGAAAATCACACTGTACATGCTCAGAAGTACTTTAGCTAAATTCTTCTTTAGCTGTTTAACCTCTGCAAAATTGCAGGATTACCCAGAAGCATCGATGAGAGTAAAGGGGGCTATAACTCATACACATTTGGATCAGTTGTCTGAATGAGAACTTTCTCCAGATGATTGATCACAACATTTTAGCAATGTAAAAGTTTTATTTTTTCCTATATGAATCATTAAAAACAACTACCACCATCTCAGAACTCTACAGTTTAACTCTTCTAGTTATGTCTAGAACACATAAAAAATTAAAGTTGGGAACTGCTAATAGTTGTGAATTTCTGTGAAAGCACATCTTGTTTTGTGGAGTTGGAATTACTTCTGTACTACTGCTATAAACCTTCCCTGGGTCCACATCAGCATCTATACAACAATGTCTAATACTGTTTTCTTTCTGTGTTTTTTCCTGTCCCAATCCTGGATGGATCAGATCAAATCTGCAGGGATGAGGAACACTCTAAGATTAATCTCAACAATTCACATTGCTAATTTCTCATGAAGTTTAAAACCAGCCTTGCCTGGATCAGCTATACACCACATTGCCATCTCAGTGGACAAAAGACTCACAGAGATATACCAACAAAAACAAGAAATTACACCATTTGCAATTTGTAGGTACCAATCCTTTTAGAAGGTTTTGATTATGGTCCATTCCAACACAGTTAAGAAACTCAGCCAAGACCAAACAGGAAATTCATGGCATATTATTGCACATATTAACAAAAGGAGTTCCTTTGTGTATAAAGCATACATTTCCAGTCTCATTTTATAGCATTCTCAGAATAATCCCATGAGCTGGGCAGTGTGGGTCAAAGTCATCCAAAAACCATCTGTGGCCAGGTCATCTTCTCAGATGATGCAAAACTTCCGTAGTCACACTCACACTCAACACAAATGCAGACATTTATTCACAGAAAAGTTTAAATTCTCTATAGTTGAGTGCACAAAGGGTTTCTGCAAAGCTGTTTGAAAAACACTTCTCAAAAGAGCATCACAATGTCAAAGCCTAACCAGACCTCAGTTCCTCTGCATCCTGCCAAGCCAACCTCTTTGTACAACCT
This sequence comes from Cryptoblepharus egeriae, assembly GCA_030015325.1. Classification (NCBI taxonomy): domain Eukaryota; kingdom Metazoa; phylum Chordata; class Lepidosauria; order Squamata; family Scincidae; genus Cryptoblepharus; species Cryptoblepharus egeriae. The sequence continues at coordinate 497,740 of JAREYC010000015.1, read as the reverse complement.
TAGCTTCTTTCTCATAAACTATACCAACTGCAATTTATAAAATACTAGCGAAAGACGTACTCGCGTTGCGGGAGTAAAATTCCCCCGTATGCCATCCCCCCATATGCAACAACCCCCCATGGATAACTTTCCCCCAGGCATAACAACTCCCCATGCGCAACTTCCCCCATACACATCACCCCCCCAAGCGCAACTTCACCCATGCGCATCAACCCAGCATGCGCAACTTCCCCGTGCGCATCAACCCCCCGTGCGCAACTTTCCCCCCCGTGCGCAACTTTCCCCCCCGTGCGCAACTTTCCCCCCCCCGTGCGCAACTTTCCCCCCCCGTGCGCAACTTTCCCCCCCCGTGCGCAACTTTCCTCTCATGTGCAATTTTCCCCATGCGCAACTTCCTCCCATGTGCAACTTCCCCCCTGCGCAACTTTCCTACATGTGCAACTTCCCCCATGCACAATTTCCCCTCATGCGCAGCATCCTCGCCAGCGCAACCTCTTCCTCCGAACAACATCCCCCAGTGCACCAGGCACTGAGCACCAAATAGGCTGGAGGTGGTCAGTCTCCCATGTAAAGTATAGGGCAGAAACACGTTGCCCCCTTTTCAGCCCCTGAAGGGTTAATTTCTCCAGATGGTTCTTGGTGGGAGTTCAGGTGACAGAAGGAACTCCCAGAATTCCATGCTTCAGGCCCAGCAGTTGGGGCGGAATGTTGCTGAGTCAGCAATTCTCAATGCAAAGTATAGGGAGGAAAACGCGTTGCGCCCCTTTTCACCCTCTTCCGGTTGGAATTTCCAAAAACCGGTTCTTAGTGCACCCCTCCGTCACGGAAGGAACACCCACCCCAAATTTCACACTTATAGGCCCACCGGTTTTGCCAGGGCGGTGATGAATGAGTGAGTGAGTCAGTCAGTGAGTGAGTCAGTCAGTGAGTGACTTTTCTCTTTTATATATATATATAGATAGAACAGCCATTCAGGCTAAGCAAAGACTAAGATGTTATCCAATTCCAAAGACACAGAATGCCCCAAAGACATTACAACAGAACAAGGATTACAAATGAACCTAGACTGATCTTAGGGTCACAATCCTATTGTGATCTATTGCACTGACCAGATCATCATTGCAGAGGTATGGGGTGAGGGAAGAAATATCAAGAACATACATGTCTTAAACCCTGTTCATGGGATGGGTCACCAATGACCTAAGCAGTTCTCAAAATCTCAGGGAGTCTGAGCCCTGCTATTAAGTGTTTGTGGGGGAGGGGGAAGGTAGCAACACAATCCCAGGATTACGTTGCTTTGGTGGAGCATAGGAGCTTGCTGCCACTCACTGCAGTGGCCTCCCAGAGCTCCCAATGCTGTGGAGACCCTCATAATTGCATTACACTTCTGATTTTGTGATCACAAACCAGGAGTGAGATGCAATCACGATAAGGGTCTATGTGGCATGGGGAGCTTTGCAGAGGTTGGCATGTAGCTCTCCGCACCCCTGAAAGGCTATTGGAGAATTGATTGGCAGCTAACCCCTACCTACATCCAAAGCAACATGAACCTGGGCACCCCAGTTTGAGAATCATTGGGTTTGGTGACTAAACCAATGGCTTAAGCGTCCTCCTTTCTCCAGAGTTCATACCTTCACGGCATACTCCTTATTAGTAATGAGGTTAACGCAGGCCTGGACTTTTGCATGGGCTCCTTCCCCGAGTACCTCTTCTTGGAGCAGGTAAACATCTGAAGCAGATGGGAAAAGAAACAGAAGAGTGAATGTGTTGAGAAGCATATAGACTGAACCATATTCTAGGGCGCCTCAGGCAAGATTAAACAGAAGAGATAGATTAACAGAGCCCAACAAACCAAGTTTCTTCCAGTTGCAAAGCATGTGCATTGCTACACTCTTTTTTCAAAACAAATGAATGAATAAAATAAATAAATTTCTATTCAGGCTTTTTTTAAAAATTCAGATACAGATCCTTCCATATACCCAATCTCATGGCCAGATATCAAAGCTCCAATTATAAGTTCAAAAAGATAACAAATGAGAAAACAAAAGAAAAATTACAAGATTTAAATGCCAAGATTTATTATAATTTATGTTCAAGGGATATTTAACGTATCTGTTAACAACTGGCAACCAATTCTTTAAGACTTTGTTACATTCATTCCTGGATTTATGATCATTTTATCAGCACCAAAATGATCCAACTTCATTATTTTCTTTAGTTGGGGGCAGAGAGTTGATCTTTGCCATTTTAAAGGCTTTGCAACAGCTGCCCTTGCAGCACCTGAGTTAAGATGATTCAATTGCCTTATTATCTTTAGTTGCAGCAGAGAAATTGTTATTTGTCATTTGCAAGGCTCTGCAAGCTGTAAGCATAAAATAAAGCAGTTCTGGCATTTTTTGTTTTTAATTTGGGAAACCCCTGTATTTGCAGATCCCAAATGCATGGATTCAGCTACCTGGGGATCAGGTCCAGATACCTGGTCCCCCTGTGCATGCGCCCTTTGGAGGCAAGTGGAGCTCTATAGTTAAAAACTATAACAAGAGACACAAGTTCTACTTGTAGATCTTACTTGATTATATAGTCATTACCACTTCCAGTATTAATTGTTCGCTCACACTTCTAATGCTGTTCCACAGGGTTATAAATGGCCTAGCTGGACATCAAGGGAATACACACACAAACCCATAATTTCAAACTCCTATTGCAAGGCTAATGTGCCCCACAGATTACACTGGAACACTTTGTTGTGGGAAAAAGAAATATCCTGTCAATGGAGTTGCCACCCCTCATTTAGGCATCTTACCTTCAAATCTCCCCGAGAAGCTGTCCGTGGCTCTGCAGCGTTTTTTCTTTTTGTTCCTTCTCTTGGCGTTGGGGATGTCGATAGGTTGACTTGAAGGCATGTCTGTCCCACCAAAAAATAAAAAAAAATTACAACAAGGCAGCATTTAAACAAAAACCAGTTAATGCACTACTTACCAGAACATCCATTCCTACAATCAGGAGTTCACCAGGTCTTGATGTGAACAACGATGAGACTTGTCCATAAACATGTTCCCCCCAACTAAATTTAGCATCTCAAACTGGGGACACAGTTGAAGGAAGAGCCCCAGGAAATTCAAACTTGTGACTTGTAAACTCAATCCACCACAACTTGGCATCTACGCATGGCTAGCCACCCACACAAAGACCCAAGAAGCCTGAGTACTGAGCACCTGACAGTTGGCTAACAGCCAATCAAAGCTCATGGTCTGGTACTCAAGAGATTTTACAATGCGAAACGGATCAGAATGCAAAGACTGCTTACACCAGCATAATCTCTCCCCCTCAGTAGAATACAACTGCATGCAACCACAAAAGGATGAATTGCATAGCTGGGCATGAAGGGAAGAGTCCTTCAGATTTCACAATTGGAAGTTGACTTCCACTGTGCAAGGAGGTTCTGTTTGGCTAGCCTGGTTAATAGCTTCCAAAATTAAGCCTCTAAAAGAACATATACGAACAGGAGTCCTATTGGATCAGACTAAAGATCTACCTAGTATTGAGTTGGCCATGGTGGCCAGTTAGATGGCTCTAAGAAGTCCAAAAGCAGGGCACAAAAGTGACAGACTTCCTTCATCCATTTCTAGCTTCTCACACTCAGGCAGTCTGGTTCTGGACACCAAAGCTCCTTTTAGTTATCATACCAGCAGCCTTACTGGGTCAAACCAAAGGTTCATCTCACCCACCACCAGCACCCACTACCAGTTTCCAACAGCAGCCAAGTGGATGCTTCTAGGAAGCCCTTAAGGAGGTCTTGACAGCCAACACTCCTCCCTGTTAGACACAGACTATCCAGAGGTAATTGCCTCTGGCCATGGAGGCTCCACTCAGTTATCATGGCTCTCCAAGACCTTCCTCTAGGAATTTGTCCAATTAGTTCTTGGACAATATTTTTTAAAACATGTGCACACCAATATTTTGCCAATGTTTGTTTTATTTTGAATCAAGACTTGTGTACCTTCACTCCATTTCTTGCCCTCTCCCCTCCCCTCCGTATTTAAAAATCAGAGAGGCAGTGTGCTCACCGGGGCGGGATGGACATTCAAAGTTGAAGACAGATTCCAGATGATTTGACTGGGAGAATTCCAGGTCAAAAGGATTCTGCCCCTGGTAGAAAGAAAGATACAAGTGAAGACATTCATTATATACAACCTATAACCAAAAATTAACATTCGTCTGGAGCCCCAAATATCAAGACATCTTGAAGGTGGGATCCCCTCCCACTGTATATGCATACAATTTTGTTTCACCTGGTCCAAGGAGTTATCAAGATGTTAACAAAAATTTGGGGCTGTGGGTAGTGCAAGCGGTTAAGACGCTGTGCCTGTTTACCAGCAGGCCAGGGTTCGAGACTCGGGTCGGCCCCACAAGACAGGCTGAGCTCCTGTCCTTAGCCCAGCTCGTATTAGCTCTGCCTTTCCATTGGACTAATTCAGTGATGTGCAAAGGGGGGATTTGCTGCTTGGGTAACAGCATATCCTCCATAACAATCCAACCCAGGCTTTCGTGATTCGCATGCAGCGTATGCAGCGCCGAGCACTACACCATAGTCTTTCAAGACTGATGGAGGCCTGCTTTAAACAAAAACTTTTATCCCTTACCCTGCTGTAGTTTGTACCCTTCTGTTGATCAGTCTGTGGTATTAGGCCAGCTGTTGCTGACTCCTGTGAGAGTTTTACAAGGGCAGCATGGATGTTCTTTTGTCAGGATTGTCAAGTTTGAGTAGACCCTAAGAGCAGCCCTGCTGGATCAAACCTTAATTCCATCAAGTCCAGCATCCCATTTCCAACAGTGATAAGTCAGGATGAGAAACTCCCAAAAGCAAGTGCCCTTCCCTCACCACTAACTCTCTGAAACTAGTATACTCAGTGGCATACCAAACATAGATGTTCCAGTTTAGGTACTGTGACTAAGACCGTGGTTCCCAAATCTTTTTGACTGGCAGCCATTTTTTTAACCTACAGAGCCACTAGGGCCACAATCCTATACATTTTATAGAGTGGCAGGTTTTTCATGAGGATTCCATGGCTTCCTGACTGGTTTCTGCAGCTCCCTGGTGACCCTTGCAGGGTTCAGTTTGGGAACCACTGAACCAAGACGCTGATAAACCTCTGATCTTCCATTTTAAAAAACTCATACTATCTATTGTGCATAACTTAATAAATCTTTATTTCTGTTTAGTTATTTTTTCCTAAACTAACACATCCCAAATATTTACTTCCTACCTTTCCTACCTTGCAGGGCAAACCTTGCAATCCTTTCCTACCTTCTAGGGCAAACCTCTGTAAATGAGGTTTGAAAGTACTTGCCTTCCTAATCAGTTAGGGCAAGGGAGTCCAAACTTTTTGGGAGGAGGGCCATATCTTTCTGACACTGTGTTGGGGGCCAAAAAATGAATTACATTTCAAATTTGAATAAATTTACATACAAGATGGTGTTAGAGACATTTCAAGACTTCCCCTTGGCCAGATAGTGAGGTCTTGCCGAGGGCCACATTTGAGGCTTGTCGCATTCGGCCACAGGGCTGGGGCTTGGACACCCCAATCTAGGGTAAGCAAAAGCAGCCTCCAAGCTTTAAGCATATTCCTATACCATCTTTTAAAAATTAATATTTTATAAATATCATACAACTATGAAAAAATAAAAAATGAGTTCAACTGGTTGTTGCAAGCCATAAATTGCAACATGCACACAGAGTTCAACTCAGTGGCCAAGGCACAGAAACTTCCTCCAAATGGGTTTTCTCATCATTTCCTCTAGTCTGTGAATGACTAATGCCTTATGTTTTTATTTCTCTATCAGCTGCTTTAGACACATATTGTTGTATTAAAAAAATAAAAACAACCACCACCTAGAGTGATGTCAAGTGTTTGTGCAATAAAACTCTGGGTACATTTACTCACTTATGTTGCATTGTATTCAAAAGGCTCAAGTTTGGAATTACAACCTTCTGGACCTGTAACTTGTGTGAACTTTTGCAAGGCTGCAAATTCCTAACTTGTCACTCGTTCAAGAGCATCCCAAGACTCAAAACTGTTTTCAATGTGTCACCGATGACAGAGAACCACAGACCCAGGCTTCCACCAGTTCCTAGTCATTGCCTCCATGGACAGGCATTGCTCATACCAGCTAGTAAAGCAGGTTGCTATGAAGAAGGGCGAGGTTATTTGGACAGAACATGCCACTGGCTGGTCCAACAACAAGCCCTGGCTGGAAACATCGTCCCACCAGTTTGTTGAAGAAAATAGCCCATAATGAACTGGGAGGGGATGGTTTCTTGAGAACAGCCTCCAGCTGCAAGTCAGGTGTTTTGCCACCAGTTCACAGTATGGTTGACAGAACTTTATCACTGCACCCTGGTAGCCACATGGCATTGCCTCACCTGATCTTGCCTCACTGAAAGTAGAGAAGGTTGGGAAGAGGGGGGGGGAATACACCAGTGGGACTGTTTAGGGAAGGAAGACACATCAAGAAGTCTTAATAGTAGGACAAGACACTTACTTCTACATCATTCTGCTGTCTGTGATGGTAATGATGGGAAAACAAACAGCAAAACATACAAATAAAACAACTGCAGTGCTCTCAGAGGATCGATAGTGGCAATTACCAAGCTCCAAGAGGTAAGAAACCTCAAGTAGTAAGAGGTAAGAAGTGTAGTGTTCTTGGACTGTACAACTTCAGGTAGTAAGCAGAAGCAAGAGACGCTACAACTATTACCATACTTTACAAAAAAAAACTCTGAATTGAAAAAGCAGCACATCAAGGAGAGAAATATAACATATCCTGAGCGGCTACATCCCATGTTTAGAGGGTTTTTTTCCCAAAAGATGGAAATTTTCATGAATATTTTCACCGAATTCAGAAGTAGCCCTGCTCTCAGCAAGTTGCCATATGACCCAGAAAACTGGGACATTCCTGGTTTTTCAGGGATTGTGTTCACATACTGGCACATTAGAGAGGAGGTTCTGTCCTGGTTTTGTGGAAGAAAATTATGGCAACTCTACAACAGGTTTTTGTCAAGTGTGTAAGATGAAATCCTGTGCATGTTTCTTGCATAACTAAAAAATATATGGCTTTCCCTGAGAACAGCAAAGCACTCTGTGTGTGCACTAAGGAATCTTTCCAAACTACTGCTGATGTAACCTGGTTGCAGCTCTGATGATGCTAAAAACTCTTCTCCAAAATTAAAAAGACACAAAAAACCTGCAATTCCTTTCATTTCCTCACATCTCCCCCTTTGGCTCAGCCAAGACTCTCTGATCCCTGGATCCATTTGGTTCTCCACATCTCCCTCCTATTTTATGGTCCTTTAGCAGATACAAACCCGCACCCCAAAATACCAAGGATATAATTAAAAGCTAGCATGTTATCATCAATTAAACACAATCCAGGGCATCCTCTTGATAAAGGCATTTATTTACCAGCCATCTGAACAGAACAAGCCAGCCAATTGTTATGAGATCTGTTTGGGTGGAGGAAGAATCCTCCCACATTTTTTTAAAGTTCTCTCCTCAAACACACCCCAATGGCTCTATTTACTGGGACACCAGCCAGCTAGCGCTTGGGACACATCAGATAGTCTGGCTGGGGTGGAAGCTGTTCCCTCCCTCGCCCCAACGGCTATCTAGAAACATGGTGTGCTTTTTCTCCCTTGCCTTTCCTGCGTATGTTTACATTGCAAACCTGCCATGCTGCACCAGGGAGGATGATGCAGGCATAGGGGGAAGGAACCTCCTAACCCAAACTGCACTTACAGAAACCCTATACACTTATAGGAACATCCCCAACCCGTGAAAGGGAACTGCATCTACAACAGAAAATTTTCATGTTGGGGGGGGGGAGGAGATTCTGTATTCTCCCCAAAATTTATGCAGCCACTACCCCCAGCCCCTGTGCAAATAATTCATATAATTATAGAGTTGGAAGGGACCCAGTGGATCATCAAGTCCAAACCCCTGCCTGTAGCAGGAAATCCTTGTCTTGAGGGTACCTGGGTCTCAAACCCAGGCCTGCTGGTTAACAGGCATGGTGTCTTAACCACTTGCGCCTAACACATTTTACCTATTTGCTTGAAAATTAAGCTGATTTTTTTTCTGGAGGGGGAGAGAGACGAAGACAGGTATGCTGTTTCTGACCACATCTTTTCTCTGGCCTAGGGATGCCATATATCCTGTAAAACTGGAACAGTCCCAGTTTTTGGCAATTGCTTTCACTTACTGGCAAGTTTGACAGGGGGTCCTGTCCTGGTTTTATGTGACTAGAATCCACACTACAAATCCCTGTTGCAAAGCTGAGCAATAACCCCTGTGCCACTCACAACACAGTGATGAACTGTGGATTAATCTCATCCTACTGCGGTGCAATTTTTAAAAAATACACAAAATAAAAACCTCAAAACACTCATTTCCAAATCTGTTTTTAGAAACTTCTATTTTCGTGCTAGGCTGAAGCATTCCCATGTTCACATCCCCTCTGCCACGTCAGCATTTTTTTGCTTCATATGGCTTTTTAATATAGTATTTTCCCTCTCACCAGACCTTATCATTTTCAACACCGAGCAAAAACATTGCAGAACTCAGGAGGTGGTTACATAACAGCCCGCCCCACCTGCCTCTCCCTCCCTGGGGCCTCACCACCACCCTCGCACCCGTACCACGAGGTACAACAGAAGTTACATCACTCCCAGCCGCCCTGAGCAATGCAACACCCCTCACACCATCACTGCCACACACATACAGAGTGAGGTCTGAATGGCTGAATCCAGAAGGCTGCAACACAAGCACATCTATTCACTGCAATGGCCTCCCCCTTCCCAAAGCCGCTTGCCACTGGACCCCCTCCCCAAGGCTCCCACAACAGCTGCTGTCCAAAACACCACCCACATAAACACGGGTTTTTAATACCGCAGTGCTGCTTGGTTGAACGCCAGGAAGTAACGTTATTTTAAAACCACCTAAATGTTGTTTGCAACAAGATTTTAAGGTGCACAGATGCGCACTAAAACCAACACTTTACCACACTAGCGTTTTAAAAATAGAAAATTATACAGTGTTGGGGGTGGGGGGAATCCAAGCATGCCAATTTCAAGATTAAGCTGCCATTCCTAATCACCACCACGCCTGGGCAAAAAAAATCCTAAATACTGTATATTTTGGAAAAAAATCCACTCAAATGTGGCTTCTTGGAATAGCATAGCCCAGGAAAGGGGATGCTTCCCCCAAAAGTAAAACTGTGCATCCTTGTAGGAAAAGGGCCCCATACTTAATCCTGTAAAGTGACATGAAATGATGCAATGGAATGCGGGGCCAGCAATTTGACCCATTCTTGGGGGGGGGGGACACATTAATATTTTTCAATGCCGCCCCAAAATGTGCATTTTATTAAATAAAAGCTGCCTTATTTTAGTAGTATTATAGCCTTATAGCAAGGCTAACAACTATACAAGGCCAAACCAAGACATTCCAGCACCTGAAGTGAAATGCTAAATGGTGCCCTTATCTGATAAAGCAGGTGCATGGAAGCTTGTTATGTCTTAACTTATGATGAATTTCAACTGTAATCCTAACCTAGCCTAAGCCTAAGCCTTACTGCTGACTTGGGGTGTCACAGAAGTGCCATAAGACACTCTGCCCCACTCTTAAGCCAGTGCACAGACATGCGCTTGCCTCACGGGAAGACCAATGAGGTGTGGTGGCCTAGGTCAGGACTGCACCTTGAGGCAATCACCTCAGCGGGCCTTATGGATGGTCTTGGCCCCGCAGTGACAAAAAGGGATGCTGCTCTTGGACCTTGTGTGTGGCCACCACTCTGACAAAAAACTTTCTCTTTCCTCCCTTCCTGTCCTGCTGCCTTCTCTGCACCTCAAGACATGGATGGGAGACTGGATATGGCCTGTAACATGGCATGATTTGACCCACAACTGGGGCCTTGAATGTCACATCCAAATCCAGACCTGCAATGTGTATGATTGAACACAGGGTGCAGAGCAGGGTGCAGAGCTTCAGGGGGTTCTCACAGGTTCTACAGAACCCTTTGCTAATGAGCGCCTAGTTCTGAGAACTGCTACTAATGGGACATAGAACCTGTAGTTAATTTATTTTAATCCCACCACTGGTGCAGAGACTAGGTTAGGTTTTAGACACAACCATTCTAGAGACATCTGTTTAGCCACAACGCTCACGGAAAACTCTGAGGCAGTCACTCCCTCAGAGCATCTTCCCTCATAGGGCTGTTGTGGGAACAGAGATATTAATATTATGGTGGTGCTTTTCAGTTAGATCAAAGGTCCACTGTGGTCAGTACTGTGACCAGATGCCAAACCCAAAATTCCTGAACCCCAAGGCCAAAATTCCTAATCCCAGGCCAAAATTCCTACCCGCTGAAAAAAAATTGCCAAAAAATGTATTTTGTTTTTTGTTTTTCGGTTTTTTGTCCATAACTTTTGATAGGAAGGAGATATCTCCAAACTGATTTTTGCATTGGATTCTGCTCTTCAATACGAATTCAACGACATGTTGCATGATGGGGTACTGTGCACTATCACGAAGTTTCAAAATGAAGCCAAAATGTAGGACAATGATGCCAAAATGTAGGACGCCCGGACAGGAGGCTAAAAATTCAGACAAATCTGGGTTTTTCCAGTCATCTGGTCACCCTGCAGTATTGTCCATACTGATTTATTGGTTGGGGACCTAGTCTTACTCAGAAATGCTAAGGGTTGGACCTGGAACAGAGGTTAGAACTGGATACAACCTAGTTATGTACAGATTTTTTATACACGAATTGCCTCACCACAAACAGCCACCACAAATCATTTATTAAAACTGCTTTTTTTACTGCTGTAGAGAGTCAGTCATGTAAGCAATCATTCCATTCCCATATACAGTGGGAATTCCCATATACCCCTTTCCCATATACAGTGGTGCCTTGTTAGAAGAACATAATTCGTTCCAGAAGCCTATTTGGTCTTACAAAGCGTTCTTTTTACAAAGCGGATTTTCCCATAGGAAACTCTTGATGATTAGTTCCACAACCCAAAAATATTCATATAAAAATATTAACTTTATGTAAAAATGATGACAAAACACTGTAATATACAGTAATTACTGTAACATTAATTTAAAAACACTGTAATGTACTGGACAGTAAAACAGAAAAAAACCTTTATGTCTAAGGATGACTAATTTTCACCAAAAGAGTCCTTCACTGGGGTCTTTTTGAGCAACCTTCACAAGGAACCTTCTAATGACACTTGCTTTTGTCTCCTTTTGAGGATTTCCCAGGAATGTGATGTTGCATTGTCATTAAACAGATTCATCGCTCACGCTGCTACAGCCTTACTTGGGTGCTGCTTTTCTATAAAATTTTGCACAATTTCCCAATGTTTACAAACGTCCTTCATCTCATTTAATATGAGGGATTCCTCCTCCTTATTCTCCTTCTCCTCTGCAGATGAGATCTCCTCCATAACCTCTTGTGTTGCTCTAAATGAAGATCCATCAATTTTTTTTTATTTTACAAAAAACTATTTGTCAAACTCTGCCAAAACTGTTAGTCTTATAAAGCAGAATTCCACAGAAATTTTAGTTTGTCTTACAAGGTACCACTGTATTATAAACTCACACGCATACACAAGTTATACAGGTCCAACCTAGTTATATACTGATTTTTTATACACAAATTGCCTCACCACAAACGGCCACTGCAAATCAGTTTTTAAAACTGCTTTTTTTACTGCTGCAGAGAATCAGTCATGCAAGCAATCATTCCATTCTTCAGTCCCAGACAGTTATTGAGGAACCACCTTATTCTATTGGGTGCAATGGAGGAGCAAGAAACCTCAAAGTAGGTCTTTAAATCTATTTTTCCATTGTTTTATTTATCCACAGATTCCCCCCCCCCTTTACTGGAGCTTTCAGAATGGAACCCGAGAGGATAACAAGGGATGCCTGTACACCACTTTAAAAGTACAGTAATATGTTTCACAAAAAAGCAGGCCTCCGTCAGTCTTGGAAGACTATGGTATCGTGCTCGGCACTGCATGCGAAGCAAGAAAGCCTGGGTTGGATTGTTATGGAGGATAGGCTGTTACCCAAGCAGCAAATCCCCCCTCTCCACACCATTGAATTAGTCCAATGGAAAGGCAGAGCCAATACGATTGGATCCAGCTGGCGCTGCAGAGCTGGGCTAAGGACAGGAGTGCACCCTGTCTTGTGGGGCCAATCTGGGTCTCGAACCCTGGCCTGCTGGTTAACAGGCACAGTGTCTTAGCCACCTGCGCCACCCAACAGAGTCTACAAATAACAAATTCTTTGTATCTTCACTGCAACCCTGCAATGGAATCTACTCTTAGAAAGTGATCCATCTGAACCCACTAGATTCCACAATGGTAATCCAGGCCCGTGGAAAGAGGAGAGAGAAAAAACTACTTGCAAACCCCCAATCCCAAAGGTGTTAATACAGTCCAGAATCCTCTGCAAATGCACAAGGACTTCTGAAATACACCTTCCCTGTACAAAAATGAAAAAAATAGGCATGATTGCCAAGTCTGCCACTACAAGGACTAGTAACTAGGCATGTTTATTTTTAAAGAGGCAAGAGGAAGGAAGAAGCAGACATACTTTTTATAATGATCTGAACACATTCTCCACCCTGGAAAATAAATGTCTCAAAATGGTTCAAGACCATGATTTTGCTGTGCATAACCATAGTGAAATTTTGCCTGCGCATAACCATTATGGAGGCCCTGTAGTCTATAGGCCCTTGGCAGCAAGCCCCAAGGGCTAACCTCAACACAAGTCACAACAACTACTAAAGTGCCAAGACTGGTCCAACTGGTCTGGCTTGGTGCCCAGCAGGGCCAACCCCTTTCATGCTACTTTGAGCTGCCAATCAGAGACATCCCATCATGACCTCCCATCATTAAAAGCAACAGGATGTGAACACACCTACGGGAAAGAGAGAAGATGCATCACGGGACGATCCCATGGTTGAGTATACACCAGACTGGCAGCCCTGTGGGAAGGACTTAATAAGCGAGGTGGACCTGTGACTGGCGTTAAGTAGAAGAGCATTCTCAGCCAGAGACTCCTTATGTGGCCTTAGGCAGGTCCCTATTTCTCAGACTCTGGCTAGATCAAGATGTTTCCCTCCTAGACTCAGTTACCCCAACTGCGCCACAGGAACAAAATAGCAAGCAGGAAGAGAGAGAGAGAGGGCATGTAGACCACACATGGATCCATCATAATACTGTACTTTACATAATACTTTTCCCAGGAGGAAAAAGCTACAATTTTCAGTTTTCGTTGTGGACCAAAGAAGGTCAACATATCCATTTCTTCTGCCAACTTCCCCAACTATACAATCCCTCAGTCAAAATTTTGGATGCAGAATAAAAAACATCTCAGAAGGGTTAACCAATATGTTCAAAATCCTGCACCACTATGGCTGCAATCCTAATGCCCAGTTAGGCCAGCCTAAGTCCCAGCACAAGTCCCGTGCGCCCTTGGGAGTGTCACATGAGTGCTGTAAGACGACTTCTGCACCACTCCTTGGCGAGGATTAGACTAGTGCACAGACATGCGCTTGCCTCCTATATTACCACAGGGACAGGAAGACCAATGAATTGTGCTGGCCTATGTTAGGATTGCACATTAAGGCAGCAATTACACACACATTTAATCAGGAATAAGCCCACTGAATTCTTGGAGTAAGCACAACAATTACAATGCTGGACCTGTGCAACAAAAAGCTCAGTTCCACAGCCTGCAAGAATGCTGCAAATTAAATCTTTTTCTTTGTTTCATTCATTTGGCAAAGTATGTACATTTTTCATGTCATTCCACAAGTTGTAGAGGCAAGCATTAATCTGGTTGGGCACTGACACTGCATTCTTGGCCTCTAAAAGTCTTATTCAGTCACATACAAGCCAACACACACCTTTGGCACCTGAGACTCCACTGACTGCAGATGTACATTTTAAAGTGATTTGAACATGATTTGCTTTCTCAAGGACTGCCTTCTCAAGGACTAGAAACTTGACTTTTAAAATTTATATAAACACATCCTGTACATGTTTCCACACATGGGCTCCCCAAAAACTAGGCTATTGCTATTCAACTGGGCAGCATAAGGGGGAAATCATCAGTCTAGGTCATCTTTATGAATCACGGAGAAAGACTAACGCCAAGAGTTTTGCCACTCCCGAAACATCTAGGTGAGCATGAAACGCTAGCGTCTCTCACATATGCTTCAAGCCTCTCTGTCTTGCTCCTGTTAGGATTTAAAAGCCCCAGTTTGCAACTATTGTCTTGCAGGTGCAATCATAGCATAAAATTATGGAACCATAACCTCAAAGCAATCCCAGCCCAGCGTTCACCTAAACACAGGCTTGAGAAAAAAGGGCACACAACATTGCTCACTCAGCAAAAAGGCAGAACAAGATTGAACTTCAAACTCTCATTACATTCCTGTTTTCAAAGCACTTCGAAGAGATGAAGGATTCCCGTGAGGCTCTGCCATGGAAAAGCAGCCAATTAAACATAGGTGTGTGGTCTTTTTCAGAATATGTTCAGCAAAAACAGGGAAACACACTCTTGCTGACACACACAACAACAAGGATGACTGAAGTATAGCGTCAACAAAGTGCCACCCCAAATTTTTAGAGTTCTTGGCCCTGAACCAGGAAGATCTGAGTTCAAATCACCCTCAGTTATGAAGCTTCCTGGATGATCTTGGGCATCCAGCCTCACCTATCTCACAGGGTTGTTATGAGCAAAAAAGACAGAAAAAGAGCCATATACTCCACCATGTGGTACTTGAAACAGCATAAATGTAATATGATTAGTAGTAACTTGTTTTTATCTTTATTCCTCTTCCCTCTCTCAGTTGGGAGTTGTCATTTCCTTGGAGCAGGAACCCATTGTTGTGGTGCTCATTTGTACTATGTACAATGACAGGCTCAATACACAAAAAATCTGCAAGCGCAAGAACCATTGGAGAGGGGTGATGAGATCAGATCAGCTACTGACTAGGGATTTCCCTGCCCCCCCATGACCAAGGATCTGGTGACCCCAACACCTGTCATTTACACTTAACCAAGTCAGATGCGCTGAGAAAATTTCTTTATTTATATACGTCATGTCATCCAGACCCAGTGTGACCTCACCCCTAGATATTCTCCCCACCAATTTCTATCTATTATAAACAGATATTTCTATTTATCGTATAACCTACTTGGATATACACTGCAAAGGTTACAGCAATTATTAGCTGAGTATTAAGAGGGAAAATTCAATCACTCAGATTTTTCCTTCCAGTGTCTACCTTGTACCATCTTTTATATTTAGTGTTCCTTGACACTTATATTTCACTAATTTTTAAAGAAAAGGTTCACCTAATTGCTTTCTAAGAACCACAAATCACTTCAAAATCAAAGATAAATGACCAAAAAATGAGATTTTAAACTCATGTTAAAAATGTAGGCTGCCTTACCTTGAAGGAGCGATGGAAACCTTTGAGTTCTGTTTTCTTCTGCACCATCTTGAGATTTTAAAATACAAGATAGAGTGGGGTTCTTTTAAAGAAAAAAAAGATTGAAATGAAAAAGGAAGAGAGAGAAGGGGAAAAAGAGAAACACAAGAAAACAAGAATGGGGAAAAAGTGGATAAGGAGCTAATCCGGATCTGCTGGTGGAGACCCTATGGGGAGAGAAACAGAGAAGAGTGTGTTAATGGTATCGAGCAGCCCCAGCTTTAGATTTAAAAAATTCCAAAAATCAGCATTTATTTATATTTAAAAATATAAAAATATATTTATATAAAATATAAAAATATAAAAATATATTTATAAATATAAATATAAAAACAGGAAACAGGACAAAACTCAAGTCTACAGGGTCTATCTATCTATAAGATTTTTGGTCTTTCTGCAAAAGGAAAAGAAAAGAGCAGAGAAAAAGTGTTTCACCCCAAGAAAAACGGGCAGGCTGCAGCAGGAAGCATTTGCAAAATGGAACAAAAAAGAAATCAAAACTATTTGAAGGAAAATGCACAATAAAATGTCAATAGATGCAACTATACAAATTTCTCTTTTTAAAAAAAAAGATAAATAAAATCTTTTTTTAAAAGATAAATAAAATCTGCAGTTTCTACAATAGCAGCTCTGATTTACCCCTTAGATAGATGGGTTTCTCTACAAAGAAAAAAAGGGGGAAGGGGGAGGCATTGCACCAGACCTCCAGTCCTTTGTGCAGTACTGCAACCTTACAGAAAACATTAATTATATTCAAAACAAAAATACTGCACAGGTTTTCCAAGAGGGTGTGAAGCCTTACAACAGAAAAAAGGAATTATTTGCATGGACACAAATCCAAATTTTGGAATGACGAGGGTGTGTGTGTGTGCATGTGCGTGACCCTGTTTAGGGGGTGTGTGGGTTGTATATCTGCATCGCTGCTGAATCAAATGGTGACAGACATGAAAAATACTATACACACATTGCCCTTTTTGCAAAATTAGGATTTGTAGGTAGTTCTGGAGAACAGAGTGCTAATGTTACAAATACACACACACAAATCGCTGCAAAATAGTTGTGGAAATATTGAAAGCCAGATAAAAGGGGGGATTGTAAATATTAGGAAACTCAAAAGTTTGAATAAAAGTGAACTATTCCTATACCCCATATCTTCCCCCTCCTAAAACTGCAACATAGGAGGAGTTGCACTGAATTGCAAAATATACCCCCCTTTTCCAGTGGAAGTGGACTACTTTGTGGTCCTGTTTCTAAAGAGAGAACTATCTCCTCCAATATACATTCCAGATTTGGGATGTTCATGTTTGTGGGTATCAACCCTTCTTCCTTGAGCTTATTCTCAATGGGGGGGGGGGGGGAAGAGGGAGAGAAAGCAGAAGAATAACAAACATATAGTTGGGGGGACAACTATACCCCCTGTAAAACCCCCTGTAATATGAAGAATCCATCCTTGCTATTTGATTAGGCTGCAAACAAATTGGCTGGTATGTGTACATACATGTATGTGTACATACATGTATGTGTACATACATGTATGTGCATATACACACACACATTTCAAATGTATATAATCTACAAAATGGATGATCGATAGATGATAGGTAGATGATCTATCTGTCAGTCACTTCAGATCAATAGATTAGAATAGATAAATAGAAGACAGATGATAGATCTTTCAAATACTACAAGGGTCTCTAAACTTTTTGGCAGGAGGGCCACATCTTCTCTCTGACACGGTGAGGGCCAGAAAACTAATTTGCATTTCAAATTTGAATATATTTACATGAATTTGCATATAAGAATGTATAGGTGTGGATTACAAAGCCTGCCCAAGGGACGGATAGAGGGGTCTTGCCGGGGGCCACACTGAGGCTCACCGAGGGCCACATCTGGCCCCCGGGCCGGGGTTTGGAGATCCCTGATATAATAGATAGATGAGCTGTCCTAGAGGACACCTAGACGATAGAAAGAGGAATATAGATACATGATAGGTATGGATAGATGATCTATTGTAGATAATGTTAATAGATGATATAGATATAGACAGATGAGCTATCATAGATGACACATAAACAATATAGGCAGAAGATGGATGAGCTATCATAGTTGATATGTGACAGATGATAGATTTACATGTATGTATATTCATATATAAATAGATATCTCTTATACACATACTGCATATACATATACACACATATATCAATAATACACATGGTATATGTACAGACACTAAGAGCACAATCCTAACCCTGTTTACTCAAAAGTAAGCCCCACTGTGTTCAGTGGGTCTTCCTCCCAGGAAAGTGTCTTTAGGATTGCAGCCATATATGATTTATTTTTTTTACAAAGAAGGTGGTTTAATTTCCTGCCCCCACCCCACAGATGTGTGGGTTGGTTGTAAAGAAACCCTGCCCCCTTCCCTTTGCATTGCACTGCCCCCTGCAACACACAGCTGTCACCCACCCCCTATGCAGAGTGGGGGGAGGTTTAAGAAAGAGATTTTTTTTTGCAGTGCAACCCCAGAAACAAAAGGAGGGGGAGAGTTGCAAGAGTGGAGGCCTGTCTCCTTGCTTTGGGGGGGTTCCTAGTCCTAGTTCTCTTCCCCTCCCCATGCAACCCCCCACTGCAAGACCTGGGAGTGCTCAGTTGCAGAATTGCTGCATGGACTGAATTGCTGGGCTGCACAAAGCAGTGGAGGGGAGTGTGGTGGAGGGGAGTGTGGTGGGGGGTGTCCCTCCCCTCCCAGCCCCTTCCCCTGCTCACCTCCCGGGCTCCGCAGTGCAGCCGCCACCGCTGATGGAAGGCAGGGCACAGGCTAGCTCTGGCCGCCGATCGAAGGGACGGGAAGGGAGGTGGAGATGCAGCCCAGACACCTCCCTTATATAGATGCTGCTGATGCTAAGGACTGCCCTCTTGCATCAGCTGCCCCTGCACCGCCCCCCTCCTCCTCCTCCAGGGCAAGCAACAGAAGAACAAGCAGCAGCAGCACAACTTCTGGCTTCCAAACAAATAACACACCAAATTAAATAAACAAGCGCGTCTCTGAGCATGTGCAGAATTCCTTCCACCCCCCCATCCCCTTCTCCTCCAGGAAAAAAAGGAAGGAGTGGCAGGTTTTTTTGATTCAGGGCTCTGAGCATGTGCAGAGTGCCTCTTCCTTCATGACTCTGAGCATGTGCAGAATTCCTCCCCCATCTCCTTCTCCTCCAGGTAATAAAGGAAGGGGTGGGTGGCAGTTGCTTCCCCCCTAAAACAGGGCTCTGAGCGTGTGCAGAATGCCACTTTCAGGAGGAGTGCAGTGTGAGTAAGAGTGACTCTGAGCATATGCAGAGTGCCTCTTTCAGCAGGATGCTCATGTGGGTAAGAGTGACTCTGAGCATGTGCAGAGTGAATCTTTCAGGAGGATGCTGAGTGTGGGTAAGAGTGACTGAGCATGTGCAGAGTGCCTCTTTCAGGAGGATGCTGAGTGTAGGTAAGAGTGACTCTGAGCATGTGCAGAATGCCTCTTTCAGGAGGATGCTCAGTATGGGGTAAGAGTGACACTGAGAATGTGCAGAGTGCCTCTTTCAGGAGGATGCTGAGTGTAGGTAAGAGTGACTCTGAGCATGTGCAGAATCTCATCAACCACCTCCGCCCAGTTCAACTGGCAGGTGGATGTGCATCTGAATTGAGGGTGACCATATGTCCTCTTTTTCTAGAACATGCCCTCTTTTTTAGTCTTGTGTCCTAGAAATAAACCTTCTTTGTACTCCTTCTCCTTGTGAGCAGGAAGCATGTAGCCTTCTCATAATTCATAAATTATATGTAATAAATTATAATAGTTTTAAATTTAATTATAAGTACTGTATAGTGCAGGGGTGCCCAACCTTCTGGCTTCCCTGGGCCGCATTGGAAGAAGGCAAGTTGGTTTGGGCCGCACCTAAACACTAACAACTTTTGTTTTTAAATGTAGGCTGTCCTATATTTTGTCCTACATTTTTTAAACCTTGGATTAAGTCTCACTGATTTTAATGGGGCTTACTTCTGAGTAGGCATGATGCATAGGATGGGCAGTGATCCTCTCCAAGCTAAACCTTGGAGTAAGTCTCATTGATTATCATTGGGTTTTCTGCTGATTAGCCATGCATAGGATTGGGCTCTCAGACTGCAACTTGGGAGGAAGCCTCATTGATTTTAGTGGGGCTTACTTTTGAGGAGGCATGATGCATTGGATGGGCTGAGATCCTCTCCAAGCTTAACCTTGGAGATATGCTACAATTCTGAACACACTTTCCTGGGAGTAAGACCCACTGGGTACAATGCGCCTTACTTCTGAGTAGACATGGTTAGGGTTGCAGCATATCTCCAAGGTTAAGCTTGGAGAGGATCACAGTCCACCCTATGCTTCATTGGGCTCTCAGAATGCAACATGGGAGTAAGCCTCATTGACTTTAATGGGGCTTACTTCTGAGTAGGTCTCAAGGGCAGGAGGCAGCAACTGGGATAGGGGCTGAGTCTGCTTTTGGGGGATGCGGGTGGGCGAGTGCTGCAAGGTCTGCAGGGGCCTGAAGTGCTCTGAGTGCCAGGAGGCAGGTAGGGGGACGAGCCAGGCAGCCCAGACCAGCTTTGTGGTGGCCGCCCAGGGCAGTGCGCAGAGAAGCATGCAAAATTTGAAAATGGCTGCTGCCATAAAGCTGGTTTTTCCAATGGTGGTGGCCAGCTTTGCAGGAGGGCCTCATCCACCCTCGTCCTGGGCCGCATGTTGGGCACCCCTGGTATAGTGTTTAGATTAACCACCTGAAAGGAATATATGTATATGTGTGTCCTTTTTATTCTGTCCTACATTTTTCTTAGGTGTCTTACGTTTGTGGGGGCCTTGCCTCTTTTGGTTACAACATATGGTCACCCTGATCCTAGCGTAACTCTAAAAGTAACTCTTGAGAATGTGCAGAATCTCTTTCCCCAGTAAAACTTTCAGACACAAATACAGATGGGTGTGCATGACCTGAGCATATGTAGAATGCATCTGTACCTCCTACACGCAAAGGTAAGAAAGGAATAAAACTTATTTTTTTTAAATCCACAGCTAAATATGCCTCTGAACATGTGCAAAGTGTTTTCTCCAGCAGGAGAGTGCTCTGACGTACCCTACAATCCAGAGTAACTTTGGAAATATGTAAGAGGCACTTACTCTGGATTGCTCTATGCATTTCCCATAGAAGGCACCGTAACTGTTGGTGTCAAAGGTCCCATAGTTACTCTGGATTATAACCATACACAGAATCCAGCAGCAGCCCTCTTTCCCCCACACAACCCTCTTTCTCCCCTCTTTATAAAAGGGGGGGGTCACTCAAGTCCTATAGAGTCAAACTGGTGTCTGGAGGACTCCTGACTTGAGTTGCAGGGAGCAGACATCCTTGAGACTCTTCCCCTTCCCATTACTGTAGAAAAGTAATTTTCCTGCAGAAGAAACATGGATAGGATTGAGCAAGGTGATTTTGTGCTCCCCCTCCCCTCCCCTCCCAAAAAGGTTCTCTGGATAAATCTGAACATGTGCAGAGTGCTTCTGTTATGCCTGGTACTGTATTATTATTTAAAACAAAGGATGAAGCACACACAGGTTACTTTCCCCTGTTGAAAGAAAGCCATCTTCTGTTGGAAAACTAAAAGCACCATCCTGACCATGTCTACTTAAAAGTAAGTCCCATTGTGTTCAATGGGTTACTCCCAGGAAAGTGTGGATTGCAATCCTATGATTAGGATTGCACCCTTAGAAATGTAAGACATAAAGACTGCAATCCTAAGCGTACAGTACTTTCCTGTGAGTGAGACCCATTGAACACCCTGGGGCTTACTTCTGAGTAGATATGGTTGGGATTATGATCAAAGTCTCTGAACATGTGCAAAGTGCTCCCTTTAGGGAAATAAGGTTTTTTCTTTTTAGCGAAAAGTATCCACGGCCAAAGTAAGCATGTCCAGAATAAATTTACCTTGATGAATGGAACCAGGTCCTATTTTAATCAATTTTAGGATGCGTAGGTGTAAACAACTTCCCTTTTAAAGCCTTACATATAGACAGAAAATCTGTGAAAGTGGATTCCCGTCTTCTTTCCTCCTATCTTTTGATATTTTCCCTGAATATAACTAGAAATATAAAGAATGCAAATTCCACCCCATTTGTCCACCCCTTATTGCTAGCAGTTTCAAAGAGGACCTCATGAAAAGTCTTCCTCCACATGGTTTTCTGAAGACATGACACTCGCAGGTTACACCTCTCTGACGTTCCCCCACTGACTTCCTTCCCACTACAAAGTCACCTTCCACTGTCTGCACATTCACTATTGCAGAATCTGATGCGCACATGCAGAAGTCCACGTTTGCTAGGGTTGACATAGTTTTCTTCCACAAAATTGGGACAGCACCCTCTGTCCCGTTTGCCAGTATGTGAACACAATCCCCTAAAATTGGGATTTTACAAATACTCACAAATAGGGCCACCATAGTTTGACCAGCCAAACTGGGAGTTGGAAAGCATGGAAATGCAAGTAGATAACTAAGAGCACAATCCAGAGTAACTGTGGGGAGTCCTTGCTCTGGAGTAAGAACAAGTTACTCAGGATTGCAATATGAATTTACCAAAGGTTTTCACTAGGTGGTGCAGTAACTACGGGTGCACATAATGTCTCTTACGTGCTTCCATAGTTACTCTGGATTGTAGGGTAAGTACCACATCTGTGGAAGGAAGCCTTGCATGCGGGCCACATGTCCACAGAGGCATCTTTGGATAATGCTGGCTCTATGACTCTAGAAACATGGGATGAGCACCATACCCTCGAGCACAGGTGTCAAACACAAGGCCCGCAGGCCGAATCTGGCCAGCCTTGCCATTTCATGTGGCCCCCAAGAACCTCTCCAACACATATTCCTTTAGTAAGCCCCATGGAGTATAATGGGACTTACTTCTGAGTAAACATGCGTAAGACTGGATTCCAGCCCTCGGGAAATACCATTAATGCTAACTTCGGCCCTCTGTATGAAATGTTACCCCTGCTAACTGAGCAAGAGGCACTTTTTCAAGTGGGTGCTCCTCTTTTATTTAGCAGGGGGAAAGTAACTGGCCCTACACACCCCAGCAGTGTCTGTTCAAGTGGCTTCTGCTGGTGTTCTTTTTTGCATTTTAGATTGTGAGTTTGACCCCAGCAATCACCAATCAAGAATAGATTACTCCTGAACTGCTGTCACGGTAGTAGCTATGAAAAGGCCTATAAGAATTACCATAAGCCTATGGTGATCACACCATAGATCACCACCAAGAGAGCCTATACCAGTGGTTCTCAAGCATTACAGCCCAGGATCCCCTTTTTATTTTTATTTTTTAAATCTCACCTTTGTATTCTTCTGAGAATGACAATCTATCCAGGACCCCCAGAAGTGATGTCATCCACTTGGAAGTTACATCATGGCTAGAAGTGACATCAAACAGAAAGGTGACGTCACTGTGATGCCAGAGGTCCTTCATGGCTACTCAGAAGTGAGTCCCATTGTATTTAATTAGAATTCAAGGAAAGTATGAATTGCAGACATAGTGCCCTATTCCAAGATGGTGGTGCCCAGTTTTTTGCAACCCCCCTGAAATTAAGTGGTCATCCCCCAGGGGGATCCTAACACCTACTTTGACAACCACCGGCCTATACAACACAGTAAAGTGTTTCTAGTACTGTATTTGCTAACCAGTTGCTTCTGGGAAATTCACAAGCAGGGCATGAAGGCAACAGCCTCCTCCCTGTTTGACTCAGTTTTCAGCTCTTTCTTAGCTAGATGCTCCTGAACAGTGAAGCTCTATTTAGCTGTCAGAACAAATGTTTGTGATAGAGAATTCTGTATTAGTTGTACTTTCTTCACACTCTTCCACTAGATCTGTAGAGCTCTGATAGAGGAGTGGTAAAAAGCAGCTTTGTGTATATTTGAAGTGTGCTTTCAATTTTAATTCAGAGAGAAACCGAATTGGAAAATGCTGGCATAGGGATTTCCCTTTCCCCAAGACTCTCCCCCATGTACTCAGCTGTTCCAACTGCATCTTTCTAGCTCAGTCTCTGGAATGATTGCACAAGAGTCCTTCCCCCAAAGAAACTTGAAACAACCCGTTTCCTCTCCTCTCCCTCAACACATCACTCCAATCACGTACCAACTCATTCCTGCACAGGGTGCCTCAAGCGCACGTGTGGGCCTGTTGTCCTTGCCTCACTATTAACATATCAGAAGTTTAGAGACAGAAATGCACTCCAGATCCTTTTTCCAACCCAGGCTACACCCTTTCTATGACTTGGGGGGGCCTCCTACATGATGAAAAAGACCCCCTTCTCCCAAAAGATTAAAGAGATCTTTAGGAGTTAATAAACAACTCCACTCTTAAAATGTGTAATTCTTTTGATTTCATGGTTCATGAGCTTTCTTTGTGCTGCATTTGTAAATAACTTTTAAGTATAAAGACACTGAAAATTCTTTTGGTGATTATTAACCAATCATTTCTGCAGTACCAGCAAGAGATACTGGCAAGGGACGTTGTTTTATGCTGTCACATCAGCAAAAAGACAAATATTTATTTAAAAAGCAAACCCTAAATTAATCTGATAAAAG
The DNA here is from genome assembly GCA_030015325.1 of Cryptoblepharus egeriae. Lineage (NCBI taxonomy): Eukaryota > Metazoa > Chordata > Lepidosauria > Squamata > Scincidae > Cryptoblepharus > Cryptoblepharus egeriae. Next base: position 473,548 of record JAREYC010000015.1, on the reverse strand, counting down.
TGTAGTGGATAGAAGTGCAAAACTCTAAGAACCTGGGTTCAAATATGACAGCTTCATAGACAATGCTTCAAATTACATTATGGGGGAAAAGGCAAAATATACGTCAGGTGTGGGCTAACCATGGTTTGTGAACTACATGCAACTCTTTGATGTATAATTTGTGGTCTAATTTTGGCTGAGCTCCTTTTTGTTTCACAATTATTATAAAAGGTAAACAAAGGTTTAAGGTATAAAAGGTTTTCTAAAGGTTCAGGTGGTCTGTGAGTCTCAGGAAAAAAGAAACCACCTTTGATCATTTCCATCATCTTATGAAGCAAGTACCCCACCTCCATGAACCTTCATAGAGAGCAGAGAACAGACACTCATTCTCATCAAGCACAGTTAGCAACAAAAGCAGCAAATTACAAATATCTAAAAGTAAATCTAATAAATGTCTAATAAATCTTATGCCATTATTATAAATTTAATTGTATTATATGTGTGCGGAGGCCTGAACATGAAGAGTGCATGTGGTCCATGACAATTCCAGTTTTTGTCCCAGTGGTCCAAGGTTTCCTAAAGGTTCAGAACCAGCAGCAAGACCCAGGCATAAATTGAGAGTCAACAAATTAAAACATACATTTAATATTCATGTTTAGTAAATGTATTTAAGAATTTAAATGCTTCTTAAACATTGCAGCTCTCAAATATCCCTTTTGCCACTCTCATACATCTGAGGTGATTGTACGATTGTACGGTGATTGTCGTACGTAATCCAACATTAAATAAGTTTAGCATTGCCTGATATATAAGATAAATCTGTTCTGCTATGACCTTTCACTGGGAACTTTGAGCTATATACATATTTACCTGAAAGTAAATCCCGTTGCATTCAGTGGAACTTATTTCTGAGTAGACATGCTTTGACTCTCAGACTACTATACCTTGCAGGATTGTTTGCAAGGGCAAAGGAGAAGGAGCTACATACTCAGCTTTTTGGAGAAATGGCGTGATAAAAATAATATAGAGCACAATCCTAAACATGTCTACTCAAAAGAAAGCCCAGTTGTGTTCAATGGGTTTTACTGCAGGAAAGTGTCTTTAGGATTGCAGCATTAGTCTGTTATTAATATAGAAATTTGGGGTATTAAATACAAAAATAAAAAAAATATTTATAGCCAGAGCAAAGAATTGTACAGCCATGTGATGGTCCATCACATGGTTGCAGACTTATTTAGGGAGCAAAGCTCACTACAAGTTTAAGAACACTGTATGGGAAACTCCTCTTGAGTGGTTGCTGGGTTTGCAGAAGTTCTTTATTACTAATTTTGCATAGTGCTGGTTTGGAAACTACCAACGTGAGACAAGATTTTGGATTGGAGATAAACTAGGTCACTTGGCCAGGGCCACCCAGCCTCAGGTATGGCGCCAGAATAGACCAACCCATGCTTCATCCTTGGGCTTTATGGCTGGTTTAATTATCCCTTTCAAGATGGACTGGCCTACATTAGCCTTGCAGCTTCTGTGTGTGGTACACGGTTCTTATCAACCTGCACAAACCACCCAGCTGATGTAAAATTTGTTGGATTAACACAGCAATCCTAAACACGCTTTCCTGGGAGCAAGACCCATTGAACTCAATGGGGCCTACTTCTGGGTAGACATGGTTAAGATTCTGCTGCAAGGCTCTCATGCTTTTTGGAAGTTAGTCCCATTGGATATAATGGAATTTACTCCAGAGAAGGCATGTACTGTGAAGTACATCTATGATCACAGGGAGACATAGACAACCCAACATAAAAAACAAGCAGGTAAGACACAAATAAACTGCAGTCCTAATAACATTACAGTTTTTCAAAAATCTCCTGAAGTATATTGTTAGGCAGCTAATTGCAAAATTGGTAAACAGCACAATCCTAACTATGTCTACGCAAAAGTAAGCCCCATTATGTTCAATAGGTTTTACGCCCAGGAAATTGTCTTTAAGACTGCAGCCAAAATCTTTACTGTTTCTAAGAGAGGTGCACAATGCAGATACAATGCTGCAATCCTTTGCATGCTTCCCAGTGAGTAAACCCTATTGATTGCTGTGGCACTTACTTCTGAGTCTATATGCATAGAATTGCATGCAGGGATTAATTTGCTATACATAGGTGGCTGGGCAAAATACCTCTGCTGACATCATGTAGCCCCCACTGTCCCCAGTCAGGCGCTTGGAAGGAAGCACAATATCCCCCAAATCCAGAGTAACTATGGGAGCACATAAGAAACTTTACGTGCACCCGTAGTTACTGCACCACCTAGTGAAAACCTATGGGAAATTCATGTTGGAATCCAGAGTAAGTTGTTCTTACACCGGAGCAAGGACTCCCTGTAGTTACTCTGGATTTTGCCCTAAGTCTCAGTACAGAATAAACAAGAAGCAGTCAGGGTGACCATATGACTGGAAATTTCCGGATTTGTCCTATTTTTTAGTCTCCTTTCCGGGTGTCCTCTAAAAGGGCTTCATTGTCTTCCATTTTGGCTTCATTTTGGAACTTTCCAATGGTGTTCAGTACTCCATCATGTCATATGTTGTTCGATTCTTACTGGAGAGTCAAATCCAATGCAACAATCGATTTTGCAATATTTCCTTCCCATGGCCAAAAACTAAAAATAAAAAATATGCATTGAGCTGTATGGGAAAGTGAAAGTGCCCAGTATTGCAGCTTAATTGTGACGAGGCAAACATGCCAATTGTAAGGCCAGGCTGAGAAGAATCCAAGACCTTGTCCTCCTTTTGAGGTTTGGTCATCTGGTCATCCTGCCCTCAATGCAAGTGACTGAGCAGGAATTCAAACAGAGGGCTTGGCACAAACCACCTTTGCTGTAATGTATGGGTGCTGTTTTAGGACATGCCCCTTGAGACTGCCGTCATTGGCTCCCTTGCTTGTTCTTCTGGTGGATCAATGGGGCCTTGCACTCTGAAAATATAGGGTGGCGTATGTTATCAGCATGTAAACAATGGCTGCCAGTCCTAAGGCAGTTGCCAAGCATTAGCTAATCAGGAGGTGATTCAAAGCATGGCACACGGGTCCATAATACAAGGACTGCCAGGACACACTGTGTAAGGAGAGAGAGCACGGAGAAGAAACTTTCTGTCTCTTTAGGATTTTGAATGTTCTTCCCCTCCTACCCTGCAAAATAAGCTCCAGGTTCACAATACATGACAAGCCTCTTGAATTTCTGTTTGATTAGAGGCCCTATTAGAAAAAAAGTTCAGTCATTAATCTGAATAGACTATGAGCGAGTTCAGATTCTGTTTTTGTTTGTATTTTTATTTTTAAAAGTTGCAATTGACCTGTTTCACAGCAGTCATCTCATCCCAGGAGGAAGTTTTATCTGCTGAATGTCCCGCCTGTGGTTAAAGGCGAAAAAGGATGCTGCAATTAAAAGCTGTTAATTCCACTTGTGGTGAGAGGATTTGCTGGCGCAAAAGACTGAAGGTAATATGAAAACTGAGCCTGAGATTCAGGACAAGCAAAAAATATAGAGGTGTGTTTAGTGTATGCACACCCCCAAATGGAGAGGAATTAGGAGGCAGGTGCCAGCCCATTATGCTTACTCAAGTTTAAGCTCATCAGATGTGATGTGTGGAAAAAAAGAAGGCATGCATGGGCAAAATCCATAGCAGTTACGGGTCCACACAGATACGTCACCCTCTATTGTTATCTTATGGAAAGTCATCTTAACGGAGCAAGGGGCTTAATTTCACTTTAGGATATAGGTCATGGTTGCACAGCAGTGAAGGTACTCTGCATATCGTCAGACGCACCCGCAAAGCATGCTTATTTTTCAGCCAAACTTATAGTGCTCCCAAAAGTTTGGGTAAATGCCCTTTCTTCCTGCCCTAGATCACACCATTGCAAATCTCATTTGTTCCTGTCCATACCAATTCCAAATCCGTACCAATTCCTGTTTTTCTGTTTTTTTCCCTCCAAGAGATTGCTATTTTCTTAATTCCCCATCAAAACTCAAATTTGAACCATTTATTTAGAATGTTATAGGGCCCACATCCAGATCTCAAACACCATCTGTCATCCATTTACACCATATGAATTTCTGCAACTCCATCTTTTAAAAAGACAAAGCACTGTTCATATAGAGTTGCCAACTTTTTTCACCAACTAGGCTCCTATGCCTTCAAAAATCACCGGATAGTATTAGCAGATAGAATCTTATCCCAACATAGAATTGAAGGAAAGGGGCAAAGTCTCAAAGAGTTGGCAACCATAATTCAATTCTTGTTACTGCCTGCTTGAAATTAACTTCCAGATGTATACAGGGAAAGATGCAAAGCAATTCACTCACTCCCTGCCTTTCTCCTTTAGGGTGAAAAATTCCAGAGGGCGGGATCAGATCCATTTATTATTCCAAGCAAACAGCTGTGCAAGGAGGAACAGGCAGCTCCTTCTCCCATTGGTTTCCTCCCCTCCTTGCCCACGGGTTCCTCTTCCACAATCCAGCAAAACATGTTTTCATTGGGAATCTGGAAGTACAGCTCCTGGAGACCAAGTCGGGTTTCTGAGAAACCTGGGAGGCCTAGGACAGGGTTGACCTTCTCCTCTTTAGCCTCAAGAAGATAGCCGAAAACAGTAAAGCCTCATTTATAGTAATTCTCAAACGAGTCTGCTCAGAGCTTAAAGCACTCCCCTCTTAAAGGAGTCTAACTGCTATATCTCTGAATGATAACTAATCTGGGTTCAAACAGGTGGAAATGCTCTCCCATTTCTGGATTGGATTAAATAATCATTTTTGCAGTGCAGACACAGCGGAATGACTCCCAAACAGAAACTTAAGGGCCCAATCCAACTTTCTTGCCCCGATGCAGCCATGCCAATGGGGCATGCACTGCATCCTGTGGTTGGGGGAGCAGTACAGAAGCTGCCTTGGCATAAGGAAATAGTTGCTTACTAACCTTGGAATTGCATTGTGGCTGCGCAGGCACTCGAAAGTTGGATAGGATTGGATCCTACATAATGACCTGCTATGGCTTCACTTGCTTCCCAGTGATACTAGTGGAAGGATGGATAATCATGTACCATTCACCATCAAAAGTGATTAAGTATAGGTGTCCTTTGTTATCCACTAGCGTTACATTCCAGAACCTATCAAGGATTAAAAAATCAGTGGATAAAAAAATGGGAAAAAAGATTTAAAGACCCACTTCCAGGTTTCTTGTTCCTCCATTGTTTCTACTGGAATAGGTTGTGCCTCAGTATCTGCAGAGTTTTGATTTGGGACTCCCTCTCATACAAAAAAATGTGTTAAATAGAAGCAGGTAAAAAGAATAAAAACAGCAGTCCTTTACAGTGGTTTAAAAACAGCTTTTCTTACTGTTGTAGAGAGGCAGTCAGCAATTAGAAATGCAAAGGACCCCTTCCTTTACCTGGCTCAGCTGAAGAATGGATTATTGCCTGCATGATTGCCTCTCTTCAAAAGCAGAAAGGTGCTTTTTAAACTGTGATTTGCAGAGGCCATTTGTGTTGAGTCAAATCTGTGTTTTAAAAAATCCATTTATAACAGGTTGAACCTGTACTCCAAATCCTCAGTACAGGGAGGCAGCAGGATTACTGGTGCTTCCAATGGCTGCACTGCAAGATTGGTCTCCCAGTACGGCACTGGTCGAGAGATAAGTAATTCTGCTCCACTGGGCCATTTTCCCCCAAATCAGAGACACCAAGCTTGGCAGGGGCTGCCTATTGCATCTCTGTCACCACTCTGGGCTCATCCCATTAGGTGCCCACAGTCTCAAACAGAGTCACCAGAAGAGGCACTTCTTGGTCTGCATGCATGCACAGAAGCATTCATAGGGTTTATAGCTGGATGCTTCAGCTATCTAGCAACAAGCACACCCCATATTACATATTCTTGCCCTCTGCTTAGCTTTCAAAACACAGAAACAACCCTATAGTGGTCAAGCAGTGTTTATTACCTGAAACCACCTTGATCCACACCAGCCAAGCAGGCGAATCACAAGGCTGGATATCTCTATAAGCACATACTACCTTATCTATATCCACACCACTTCAAGAATCAGCAAACATTTGCTACAGATCACATTTGTCTCTTGCCAGTTCTTTTTCTCTGTCCTCCTTACAGCAGTTCCAATGGTAGAGCCAATTCTGGTATTGGTGGATTGGGAAAACAAGCCACACTTTGTGGAGTCCCCTTAATCTGCTAGAGATGACGCAAACAACCCAATAATTAATTCCTATTGCTTATTTTTATCCCAAAGAACAAATTCACCCATTGCTCCAGTTCCCATTTTGCTCTCACAACAAACCCTATGAGGCTGGGATGCAAGGGAAAGCACATGGCCCAGTGTCACCCAAGGACTTTTTTTGTGGATCAAACCTGTTTCCCCACTTCAGCCCTCTAAGCATTGATTACTCAACACTAGCCATCACTGGCCTTTAGATGTGCAATAATGGTGGCTTTACTCCAATAGACCTGTGGCTCTTACATAAATTTTGGCTACAATCCTAATCCCCAGTTAGGCCAGCCTAAGCCCTGGTATAAGTTTTGTGCTGACTGGGGTGTCACAAAAATGCCGTAAGACACTTCTGTGCCACTTCTGGGAGGGTTAGGCATGTGCTGGCCTCCCCACACCATCATGGGATTGGGGAGCAGGTGAGTTGTGCCAACCTAAATTAGTTGGAATTGTGCCCTCAGTGTGCTACAAACATGAACCTTTGGGACTGATGTGTGTACATCATACTTTGCACAGAAGTAAAAGATAGATCCTGCCCCAAGATGCTTGCAGTCTAGAAATCTGCATAAGGGAGAAAACAGAGGAAGTGGGAGCGAGTGATAAACTGGGTAAGACCAGTGCTTTTTCTGGGAAAAGTGCTGGTACTCACATAGCTAGTCATTCCCATAAGAATAATTATTAATAAGCTGCATGGGGGGGAGGCAGATGAAAGAAGGTACCAGTACTGAGTATCGATGAATACCCCCCAGAAAAAAGCCCTGGATAAGACTATGCAATTATTTCATCTATCTATAAAAAAGCATTAACTTGTATGTTAGTGTGTCTGATGCTGTACTGGATTCAGCCACAGATGGAGTGAATAATGGAATCTAATTGAATCTCAGCTGTGAGGAAGGCCAGGCTGAGTGCTTTTGAAAAGAGAAGTAGAAAGGTGTAGAGAGCCATTGAAGAAAGGTGGCAAAAAGGTATTTGAGATGCTGGAACAGGTTCTTTTACTGATGAATGTTGTTATAATGTACCTCTGCAAGCAACAGTTGTGGGATGATAATAATTTATACATAGGGATAGTATGACAGAGTAAGAGGACTCAGTAGCTGGGCAAAAAGGCTTAACTGAAAAGCCATGCGTGATTATGTAACTCACATGTGTGCACATATGTGTGCATGATTTTTCATAATGAAAAGACTCTAAAGGTTTTCAGCTGTCATACAATCCAAGCCTCAGAACACAGATGGTGGTGTTCTGTGTCTTTGGCTCCAACCCATGCTCCTTAGTGCAAGGTCGTAATGCTGCAGCATCCCAGTCTTGTGACACCGAAGAGATCCTATCTGTCCACTTGGCTGGGGTCCCAGCTTCAAGGCAAACAGGCCATAAATCGCTGGCAGTTTGGCGCTCCAGAACACATGATCCGGTGAAAACAGAACGTTCTGAAGGAAACACCGCAGTGCTGCCTGGGGAAGGGGTGTGTGTGAGAGAGGCAAACACAGACTCCTGCCTGACCAGCACTGCTTCTGAAAGCACTGAGCACTGCAAGCTGTATGTCCATATGCATGCAAATCCATGTGTACGAACACACACACACCCCACTGTGCAAAAGCCAGGGAATGTGATCGGACTTAACAACGACCTTTTAAATTGCATCAGGGGAAAGTTGCTTGGATTAGAGGAACTGAAATTATTGACATTTGCTTGTCGGTATTTGCAAAACTCTGGGAGATCTGCCAAAGGAGGTGGAGTGCAAAGGACGATGTCTTTAAACAGCCTGAGCCCTACAAACACACATTTGTTTTCAAGTTTTCTGGCATCTTGTGTTGAGTTCTCCTGAGCATGTGCAGAACTTCCACTCAAACTGGAAAATGTTTTTTTCCCCGTTGTTAAAGACGTTAAGGGTAAAGCATCACAGATATATCCACAGATCATCCCTTTCAGCATTTTCTGGATGAAAATTGAAATCTTTACCAAGGACAATCCTTTCTGGTTGTTGTTTGAGGTGACTCACTGTCCCAATTTTGACCGTTTGGGAATGGCTTGTTACTATTTTATAAATACGGGTTGCAAATGTGTTCATTCTCTAGGGTTCACCTCCCTCCTTAGTGTTCCCAGAAGTTAATTTGCAGGTTAGGATCAGCTGCTTCTTGACTCTAGTCCTGACACGACAGAGCACCTGCAAGGGCCAGTAGAAGAGGCTGGTCAGGTCTGTGAGCTGAGGAGCCACAGACGCTAAGGCAGTGCTTCCTAAGTTCACAAACTTTTAGCGCCGGGCCCACTTTTTAGAGTAAGAATCTGTCAGGACCCACCAGAAGTGATGTCATGACAGAAAGTAACATCATCAAGCAGGTTTGCGGCAATCTAGGCTGCAATCCTATCCACAATTATCCAGGACTATTGAATATCATTGAGTATCCCAGTGGTACTTGAGCATTTTCAGCCCGTGACCCCCTTCTAAGAATGACAATCTGTCTGGGACTCCCCCCCCCCCAAAGAAGTGATGTCATGGCGGGAAGTGACATTAAAGATGCCCAGTGCCAGATTCCAAAATGGCTGCACCCAGCTTTTTGCAACCCCCCTGAAATGAAGTTGAGACCCCCCCAAGGCAGTCCCAACCCCCACCTTGAAGACCACTAGACTATCTCACTGACTATCATTGTTAAAAGCATATGTATAATATCCTGTTAAAAGTACGGATCTCTAATATTTCCTGAAATGCAGTCGCATTCAAGTCCAATATATTAAAAATAATTTTTTTTTTTCTAATTTTTAGGGGACCCATCTGAATGTGGCTTATGACCCACCTGGTGGATCCCAACCTGCAGTTTGAGAACTACTACTCCAAAGTATCCAACAGGCTGATCTTAAAGCCTTCCAATCAATTGACAGCATATATTGCATAATCAAAGCAACTCATGCTATCTCTGCGACTACGTTCTGCTCTCTGCATCTGCATCTGGGAAGAAGCCCATTTGTGGATGAGAAGGGTGGAAGAGGAGACCTCTTGGTGCCTCTCTGACAGCATCATCGGTGCTGAAGAAGGGGCTGCTTCCCAACTATTCTGGTAAGAGTACAAAGTTGGAGGGCACTAAGCACTGCTTGAGAGCTTCTATCTCGGAGATGGCTCCTTTCCTGAGAGTAAGACCCACTGAACACAATGTGGCTTTCTTTTGCGTAGACATGGTTAGGATTGCACCCCCAGAGATCTATCTAGCAGTCCCTTAGTCTAAAGGATAACTTCTCCTGACTTTAAGTTGGATGGAAGAAAGACAACTGTAGAATCAACAAATGCAGCAAACAAAACCTCTTCAGCAGTATTTCACAAGCACCCCTTTTTATATTAAAAATCTTAAGGTGGCTGATATGAAAGGTATAATAAACTAATAGAAAAGAATAAAGCAGTAGAAATGAAATGAGAACAAGCTTAGGTAACTATCTGTGGTCTGGAAATAGAGAGCAACAAAAGCATCTCTGTCGGCCACAGTATGAAGTTCATTCATTTCGGGGTTTCATAAAAACCCACCAAATTCCTCAAATCTCAAGAAAGTCCTCACTATTGGAACCTATGTTATAATCTTTACTTCCCATACACCCCCATGAGGGCTTTTGCTTTCTCATCAGCAGAGACCCAGGCGGAAATCCAACAGGAGGATAAGTGTGACTTCATTGTTGAACCCCACTGAATGTGACTGCAATGCAGTTGATCAAAAGGCACTGAAGCCCCCCCCCCTCGCTCTGTGTGTATGTGAGTCAGTCATGAGGGTGGGAATTACACTGCCACACTGCAGGAGTTTTGTGTTCCCTACCACCATAGGAAAGGGCACATTTTCAAGAAGAACAACAAAAACCAGCTATGTGCCAAGCCATCCCCACTAAAGTACAAAAAAATCCTGACAACACCACCCTGGCGATATATTTCTGGTTCATAACTTCATTGACGCAAGTTTAATTAAAAACAAACAATAGAGAAGACACGCCAGCCTCAACAGATCTGTATGTGATGGGCCAAGCAACTATGTCGCTGTACTTATCTGCAGTGCAAACAGTGTGGGCGAGCTTCCATTTTGCAATGATAACCGTGCAAGTAGGAGGAAGACAACTCAGAAGCTGGGTGGTCCACTGGGTATGAATAGGGCAATTGATGCCCAGTAGGGCTTACATCATGCCTTATACTGGACTGGTCTTATCAAGCAGAACCACGTATGGGGTAATGGTAACTGGTGGCGTAGCTGGGGGGTGCAAGGAGTGCAGTTGCACCAGGCTACAGCCTTTATGGGGACTTCAAGCTGAGCTTGACACTATTGGTTAAAATTGTGAAAATCATAGTGTGTATGAAAGATAATACCGTCATGTTATATATGGTTAGAATGGTAATTTTATGCTGAATGCAGTGAAACAAACTGTATTAGAATATCTATAGTGTATCGAACATTATGGCCAATTAACAAATGATAATACAAAAGCCTATGGAATAAAAAGTATATTTTTTTAAATCAAAAATTCCTATGTTACTGATTGCTCTGAGAGCCACTGAGTAGTAATTCACTTTTGGACAGTGCTCCGGACCTGCCCAATAAGTGGCAGATGCCTGTACTCAGAGGATCCCAGGTTCAGTATACAACAGCTCCAAATACAAAGCTTTCTGAAAGTAAGGCTGGAAAAAATCTTGCATGAACTCAAGGCTGGCCCTCGTCTTCTTGACATTTGCAGCAACATGCCAGATGCTGCCCCCATACCTGATTATATGCCACCCAGCTCTGCCCACTCTCCAGTATTCTAGCTCAGCACTCTCCCTCCCCTCCTGTTTCCCATTCCCCTTTCATTTCCAATTCAGGCTTATGCAGGTAGGCTGACAGAGTCAAGTAGATGTCATCCCCCCATATTGTTGCCTAAGGCAACTACTTCAATAGACCTCTTACCTGAACCCCGAATCCAGCCTAACCTGCAAAACAAACCAGAAATCTTTTGGTCGCCTGGAACCTGAACTAATGTCAGTAAATAATTCAGTAATCTAATACTCAGCCTTCAATTGTAGCATTAATGTTTTATTTTCTGACTCAAGTGAAAAATAGTTATGCTGCAGAGTGAACGTGCCCTAATTTTTGAGGACATGTCCTCTTTTTTAGCTTTGTGTCCTGGAAAAAAAATCTTTGTTGTCCATTTCCTTGTGAGCTAGCAGCAAGTAGCCCTTTTGTAATTAATAAATTATAGATAATAAATTATGCCTGCAATCCTAATCTTACTTGGGAGTTAGCCCCATTGATTGTAATGGGGCTTATGTTTGAGTAGGTAGGAATAGGATTTTGCTATATATGTAATAGTTAAAATTTAATAAGTAATTTAAATTAACCACATGAAAGCAATATACAGTACATGAATGTTTTTAGCTTTTATTTTATCATGTTCTACATTTTTCTTGAATGTCCTACATTTTATTCTTTTTTTTCTGGTTATGACATATGGTCACCCTGCCTGTGTACGTTATTTTGTGATGAGCAAAAGCATTGGAGAGTTGATGCCATGAAACTGATTGAAAGTATTTTACCCAGTTACTGAACCATTTTTAACTTAGCCTCTGAGCTGGAGAATTTAAAAACTCTTTCCTGGCAGAGGAACTAAATTATTTAATGGTTTGAGTCCTTGACCAGCCACAGATCTCTCACACCCCAAATTACCATGCGGTACTGTTTGGAATGGTGCAGCTGCAACCCTATTGTTGCAACCCTGCATGGTTCCTGCCTCTTTCTCTCCCCCCAGCTTCCCAGCCTGGAATAAGGGGAACTGAATGCAGAAGGAAATGGAAGAACAGAGGACTGCAGTACAGCTGCTTCTTCCCTTGCTCACCTCCCTTGCCTCGTTCATCTTAAGGCCAATTTTCATCACCACCCTGATTTGGTTACCATTCTGTTCCCGGTGTCAGATAACAGGCATACAGCTGTCAACTAGCCCTGGCATTGGGTGTCTCATCATTTGGTGGGACAGGCTGTTTGTACGCCTGAACCTGGAATACTTCCTAAGCAGCAGGGAAATAGTAGTAACCTTTAGATGCATCTCTGCACCAATTCAAAGGAATAGCTACCAGTATTTATTTTGAAAGACAACAGCACCTCTCTGCCTTCAGTGCTCAAAAATGAGGGAAGGAAAAAGGAGACGTTTCTTCTTCACTTCCTCATTTATTTGTTTATTTGTTTGTTTATTTGTTTATTTATTTATTTATTTATTAAATGAGGAAGTGACGATGAAATTAAAAATTTCTATCCCACCTTTCCTCTGTAAACAAAAGGTGCCCATGGCAGCTTTTACTACTTTGGGTATCAAGAGAGATACAGTACAAGTTCTGGTTCTTGCACTTCTGTACTCTCTTCCGATGTTACGTATTTGGTGTTGTTGCAATATGTCTTTGATATCCCTCCAACATTCTCTGGATCAGCCTTGCACTCTTTGCCTTTCTCATCTCTTAATATCTGTCTTAGTGTGTTGGTGCATTGTGCATTGTGTTAACTCACATTGGTGAAAAACAAGAAATCTGTGAACTGTCACTGCATTCTAGTCCGGGCATGTCTGAACTCTGGCTTGGGGGCCAGATGCGGACCACCGTGAGTCTCAATGTGGCCCATGGCAAGATCTCTCCATCCAACCCTTGGGCAAGCCTTGTAATGTAATCCTCCAAATATGTCTCTAATATACTGTTATATGTAAAAAAAATTCCAAATTTGAAATGTAAATAGTTTTTCCAGCCCTCCGATCACAGTGTCAGGGAGATGATGTGGCCTTCCTGCCAAAATGATTGGACACCCCTGTTCTAGTCCACAGGTATCAGACATAAGGCCTGTGGACTGGATGTGGCTTCTGGAAGCAATGTTTATCCACCCACCCACCCCCCCCATTTTAACCGGGCTCTCCCAGCATGATAATTTGCCTCTCTCATACCTTGAAATTAAAAACAAGATTTACACTTCTTTTTCTTCTGTCATTTGCAGCTAATCACCAAAATCATACCTAGGACCTTGCATCATAAGCACTTGGTCTGCCAATGTGTTATGGATCACCTTGACAACTCTAAAAGTTTAGGATCCCAGTTGTGATTTGTACCCCGTCATGCTCTGCCTAACAGCTCAATGCCATGTACTTTTTACTCAGAAGTTTTTCCACTGAATTTAGCAGGAGTGACCCCTAGGAAACTGCACCACCCCATACAATTTAAAAGGTGACACATCAGGGTTTGCTGTTTCAAGAAAGAAGTCGAGACATGTATAAGCACAGGTTGCAGTGCAGTGAAGCAGCACATTGGATAGTGTCCATAGTGAGAGGCCTGGATGGCATCCAGCTACTGGTTATGTAATTTCTTAGAAACCACAAAACAAAACCACTGGGCAGCTGCTCCAAGGCCAAAAAATACCTATCTGATTAGCAGGGAGAACTTTCCTTGCTCGAAAGATTCTGGCTTGTTTGATCAAAACTCAAAAAATGTCACGGTTGGTTAAGGGTAGCTGGTAAGGACAGACTGCAGAGTTGCCAACTTTTCTTTTTATTGGCTCTGCTCTTGGAAAGAAAAAGAAAGGAGGAAAATCAACTATGGAATAGAAGCACCTGCATAAAGAGATAATTCAACTGAGTCTCCAAACCTTGTCAGGAAGCAGAGCTGGGTTGAAAAGATCTCTCTCTGCCCAAGCACTGGAGCACTGTTGCTAGTCCCAAACAGACAGCCCATGGGCTATTAGTGGTTTGATTCCATATGCAGCAGCTACAGGGATCTATCAAGTATTTTTCAGCATCTGTAGCTCAGTGGTCAAGGACTTGCTTTGAATGCAGAGGGTCCCAGGTCAATTCCCTGAGCTAGTCCTACTAATATTATGGATGATCTGTTGCAAAAACCTAACTGGGCTCCCTGTGGCAAAACCCTTTCTAATTCCTTTTCTGATAGCTGCATTCCTAACCCCCCAGTCCTGTGCTGGCCTGCGGGTGTTGCAAAAATGCCATAAGGCACTTCTGTGTCACTCCTGGGAGGTCAGACCAGTGCACAGACATGCACCATCCTCCCCACACCATGATGGGAACGGGGAGATGGGTTAGATGTGCTGGCTCAAATTGGTTAGGATTGCACCCTGAGTGATCCTTCTTCTGCTAGAAGTGGGGTTTTCAAGGGATATGGGAGTGAGCCCTCAACCTGTGAGTTCTCATCTGTTCAACCTATGATTAGGAGCTCTGAAACTTCTTCTGTAAATGTTAAACGAAGGGTATGAATACATTAAATAAATAAATCAGCATTTTCAACCAGTGGATTTAGAGGGCATGTATGTGCAGGGCACTAAAAACTCCCAGTGCCTGGAAGCAACACCAGCAACATAACATGACGAGCCACAGTGGAAGGCTTAGTTCAGTAGGTAGCACTCCAGTGTACCCTTGAAAAAGCCGTCCTTGTCCTTGAGCCTCTTACCTGTATGCTGCATGACTCTGGCCTCCCAATCCAGAAGTAACTGGTGGTGATATCATCACCAATTATGATATTATCACCAATTACTTCTGATGTTATTTCAGTCCATAGGTAGTATATGCAGTATGTGGTATAGTGGGGGACTATACACTGAGAACACAGAAATAAATGACTAGGAACAGCAACACCTTCAGCAGAAGTGCTCAGGTGTAGCCTTTGAAATGTTTTTAAAGAAACCTAGCCAAAAAGAAGCATCATGCTCAGTAGGAGGCAAGCTAATAAATATGCCTAGGGGCACATGTTAATGTTTTAGCTGCCAATTTTCCCAAAGGCTGCCTGTGAGACAGTATATAACACATGCTACGTTAAGGCTGCAATCCTAATGATACTTTCCTGGGAGTAAGAACACAATGGGTCTTACTTTTGAGTAGACATGGTTAGGATTATGCCCTAATTTACCTGAGAGTAAGTCCTTCTGAACATACTTCCAAAGAAACCTACATAGGCCAGCACTGTTATTAAACCCTTTATACCTACATTATTTTTTCTGTCAATTTTTCAATTGTTATACCTTTGGTTTCCATTTTTACAGCCCACTCCAAAAGTGTGGGATGAAATATGCCAGCAGCTCATTCAATGACGTACTGTATAATATGTTGCCATAAAGGGCAGGAGAAGAAAACACTTTAATAAAGACATTTAAGATGGATTTATGGCGTGCAGTGGGCTGTAGATATGGGGGTGTGCCGTGACAAGTCCCTGCTCTTCAACATTTACCACTACATTGCTTCTCATTATCCCATCCCTCCTGGCAACATCTCCAGGCAGGACTTGAAAATAGCCCTGAAGAAGAACTGCCAGTCACTGTACATAATGCAACTAACTGCACAGACCTAGACAGAAATAAATTCCACTTTGTTCAATGGGACTTACGCCCAGGAAAGTGTGTTTCAGCCTATGTGAAATGGAGTTTGGTTCAATAGACAATACCATCATATGGTCAATGAGAATGTTCCTCCTGGGTCAAGGAGCAGATCAAAGAGGTCCCCAGCAGGGGTAAAGCCTCCATGCTGCAGTCTTGATCGTTGCCCTCTCACCCAATGGCTAGCAATTTATTAACTTACATTAAATGCATAATGATGCATTCAATGGCATATGCATTTTGAACTCACGTGCCCACTGCAATACAATGGCCTGGTACTGCAACAGTGCACACAGTAAATCAATTGCACATGGGGTAACAGTGGAAATGCTTTCATCTGTCTGAAGCTGGTGTTGATGGGTTAATCCGGAATGTGCAACGAGGCAAGCACTTTGCATATGCGCTGCAAATGCTTTTTTTTGGCTACAAGTCTGGTGCAAAACGTGCATAAAGAAGAATCAGAGCTGTCCAACTGGAGCTGCAGGAGATGTCTTCCAATTGATCACATTGGTTCCTACTATTCCTTCCTATTGAACCTATTGGTTCCTGCTCCAAATACCAGGGCACACCGCCATTCTGGGTTCTCTACAGGAATTAGTCCAACAGCTAACATCACAGGCATGACCAACAACAAGCTCCATACCTGCAGTCTCCTGTTTCTTTCCAAGAAAAAGCAGCCACCGCCATCTCGTTCTTGGAAACCTGATGTCTGAACCGCGGCACAGAGTTCACATGAACTTGCGCCAGCAACCCGGGTTCACACCATACATGGGAAAAGCTACAAAGAAGACATGGTAAAATGAGGGGGTGTTGGTTAAGGTGACCCACGCCAGTTGGGGAGGAGAGTCAGTCGCTCATATAGAGCAATGCGTGTTTGCTGCGCTCATCCCTTTCCTGCCCTCTGCCCTATTCCCTACCAGGTTGCAACAGCAACCCTAAAATAGAATATCGTAGTTAAAAATAGGAAAATTCCTCAAGGAGCCGACAAGCCTTGTGGAGTTGAACCTGAGACAGGAGAGACACGTGTGGACATATGCTTTGCTTTGCAGCCAAATCATTTACTATTTTCCACGAGTTGTGGGTTGCACTGTGGACACAACTTAAAATGTGGACACAACTTTAAGCAAAAAGAATTTGAGCTGGAAAATTTGACGGTTGATTAAAGCATGAAGGATTCACCCCTCCTTTGCTGTTTGTTTCTCTGCAATAACATCTAGCATTTCATGCAACCATTTTCAACCACTGTGCTGTGGCACACTGGTATGCCAAAATGGTCTGGAGGTACGCCCAGGGAGTTGGGGTGAAGGCCATTATTTGTAGGGCCGTTGAGGATGTGAGCCTCCCACTGTGGTGTGCAATATAAGTTGTCAAAACTATGCCTTGTCAATTGTCAAAAAGACTAATAGTGTGCAGTGGTATCTTCCTTTATGAGCATAATTTGTTCCGGAATCCTGCTTGCAAGCCAAAACGTTTGTATATCACAGCGAATTTTCCTATAATAATGGAACCTCAGACGATTGTACAAATTTGTGACGTTTTTCACAAATGCATCTTAAGTTATTGGTAATTCCTGCCTGAATCTCTAAGATGTTCTGGATTGCAGCATAGTGAGAGAACACTTCCCTCTAGAGGTTGCCGCCAAATACTGTTGTGTGCAGTGTTTTACCAACAAGCTAAGCACAGGCTCATGCAGCTATCAGACATCCCTGAGTTGTTGTGATATATCACAGATAGTAGGCTCCCATCCAACCTACAAGAATAATAGGGAAATATCAGCCACAGATTGTGCAGAGGACTAGATAATCTGCTGAGAGCGAAGCTAGTACTGTAGTCAGATGGTTGGTGAGAGAAACATACACAGTAATCCCACTGCATTGATGAAAATCCTAATAAAGGAACTAGGAAAGAATGAATATAGGATTTTAGAAGCAGAATTATCAGACCAGAATGAAAAAATGAAGACAAAAGCAAAAAATAACAAAGTCAGAATTTGGAAAAGGTGATTAGGGAAAGAGAGAGGGAAGCGAATTTAAATCCTGGAGGGAAGAGATCACAGACCAAGAGGAAGGATGTATGATTTGGACTCAAGCAATGAACCACAATAATTAAATATTTTGGGTGGAGACCAGTGGTGGGCTCCAGCAGGTTCGCACCTACTCTATAGAACCGGTTCTTAACAAGAGATAGTACATATAAAGTTTAAAAATAGCCATTTAACAGTGGCTGCCAGATGGGCAGAGAACCGGTTCTTAAATTTTTTGAAGCCCATCACTGGTGGAGACCCCTGGTTTGTAACATGTAGGAGCTCTTTATTATGATCCAATTTTTATTTAGATATATTATAACTCATAGCCAGACTCAACCAAAAATTAACTGGAAAACTTTCGGTACAATCCTAACCAATTTAGGCCAGCATAACACATTTGGCATATCTTTCCATGGTGACGTAGTGTATGCCTTTGCAGTGGCCTAACCTTACCAGGAATGGGGCAGAAGTGCCTTATGGCACTTTTATGACTCCCACAGGTCAGCACAGGACAGGGCTTATGCTGGCCTAAGTGGAGTTTAGGATTGCAGCCTTCATTACCTTACATTATGTCCCAGATGGTACCTCTGCTAGGCTTCCATTATTCTTGTGGTTTGAGGAAACTGATTGTTTCTGAAGTATATATGTGCACGCGCACACACGCAGACCCTTATAAGACATTTTCGTCCATACACACACACACACACTTTTATATTAGACACAGTTGTCTAGGTTGCTATGATAGAAGTCTAGTGGCAGCCCCTACTGAGGACCTCTCAAGCAAAGGGGTAGGGCTGAGCAGCATTTTTCATCACCAGTTAAAAAGAAGCTTGAGAACTAACTAAACCCCTGTGTTAATTAAGGAAAATTTATGCAAGATGCTCCACTAATGATGTCTGACACCAGCTAGATAAGCAGAGATATACCATTTACCTAAAGGGAGATGTAGGAGATGTGGTAGCAATAATGCTGATTTTGAGCATATTTGATGGAGTTGATTTGGCATTAAAATATACAGTTTAGGAAGAGCACCCTGGCTTATTTCTGTAGGATAACAGCCTGTCAAACCAATTTTGATAGAAGAGTGATAATTTTGAGGAGCATCCTGTTCCGTAATCTAATCAACTTATTTTGGATGTTTTGGCAAACTTTTTTGCTTTTGCAAAATTAAATTATTTGACTCCTAGAAAAATGAGGAGAGAAAGGCACACTATTTCCCAGAGGTGTCAAACCCCCAAAGACTATCTGATGTTGTCTTGGGTCCACAATTTCTGTGCTACCCCCCTAAAAAAAACACAAATGCCAATACCCTGACTATGCTCCTTGCAGGCAGCTGTGAACCCTAGGAGTTACTCCAAACCAACTGCCCACTCAACCCCTCATAATCTGTGGCAACCCAGGGCAGGGGGCTACAAGGTTCAGCTGGCAGTGCTATCCTCCCACCTCTAGTCCCTGAAACTGGTATTCAGAGACGCAATGCTGCTGAACACAGTGATAGTGCAGAGCCCTTATGACTGATAAGTTCCCAAGATCTCTCCAAGAACCTTCCTGCACACCAAGAGGAACAAGCAGAGATTCCAATCCCTTGTTCACACCACTTGGGGTGGGGGTGAGCAAGAGGTGAGGAGGTGGCAAATGTTCTTACTTATCAATTTTTTAAAAAGTGTTTTTGGCATTGTAGCCGGAGGTGAAGTCATGCTGGAGCCACCCTTGAGCCTAGAGCAAGATAAAAATTATGTTTCCCTCACATTATAGCTGGAACTAACATCACCTGCAGCTATGACTGGCAGCACAATCCAGAGCAACTAATCTGTCCGCATAAGAGCCCTTGGGTTGCCCTATCTATCACTAGGGTGGAGGAACTGCAAGATGCTCCAGCCCAGTTACTCTGAAGGAGGCTTAGGGCAGAGCAAGGCAAGATAGGGTGCCCTAAGAGAGGTGGACCTGCTCTGCCCTAACTGGGGCAGCCTAGGCAGCTCAGGAGAGGCATGTGGAGGGCATGTTTAGCATTGCCTAGGGCAGAGCAGTTACTCTGTATCCAAAGCCTGTTTCCAAGGCAGAAATGCCCTCTTCAGCTCCTCAGAGATATACCACCTCAGGAACAGGTACAGTAATGAGTAGACCCATAGGGGTCCATGATAAGGCCCGAGTAAGAATGGCAGTGTTGACCAAAAATCTGGCCTTGGCCAGCCTAGCTGCAACCCCTTCCTCTCAACCTTAGGATATGAAACAACTCCGGCTGCCCACAAACCTCAGGATACAGCAGGCCACTCCAAGAAGCCCCTTGTATTCACTGTAGAATGTACTGGCATCTCATCAGGGACTCCTTATAAGGCAGGCACCCAGTGGCGTCACCAGACTGGTGCAGCTGGTGCGGGCCGCATTGGGTGATGCGCTGGAGGAGTTTGACTGTCCTTTGGCAGGCCCCGGGGGTCAGCGCGCCCATTCAGGCCTGCTCCAAGGTGGAGCAGCAGCCAGAAGCTGCCACTTGTCCTCGGAGCTGGCCCGAATGGCCAACTGAGGTGCACTGCGCAGAAACACACTGAGCATGCCAAACAGCTTCAGAGGAGACTTCCTTAGAGCAGAGGAAGTCTGCCTCTGCACGGCCATTCGGCCTCACTCAGGAGGCGGAGCGGCAGCCGAATGGCTTCAGAAGAGTACTGTGCAGGCGTCAGAGATGGTGCCTGCGCAGTACTCTTTCTGAAGCCAGTTGGCTTCCGAAACCACTGCACAAGCGCCAACTTTAGCAACTGTGCAGTCCAGGTAGAGGGGTGCACACATCCCAGACACACAGACTTCTGCACTGGGTGATCCGCAGAGTCGTGTCTCCACTGTAGGCACCACAGCTGTTCCTTGTTCAGTGTGATCCGAGGGGTGTCTCTTCAGGAGCAAGTCCTCCCCATTTGTCAATTACTTAGCATGCTCTGGAGCAGTTGAGGCAGCCCAGGCCTCTCTGGATGCAGCATAACTTTCT
Source organism: Cryptoblepharus egeriae (assembly GCA_030015325.1). Classification (NCBI taxonomy): domain Eukaryota; kingdom Metazoa; phylum Chordata; class Lepidosauria; order Squamata; family Scincidae; genus Cryptoblepharus; species Cryptoblepharus egeriae. Next base: position 452,972 of record JAREYC010000015.1, on the reverse strand, counting down.
GCTCTGGATACAGAATAGTTAGGAGAGAGCAGTTAGGGCAGAGCAGGCTGAACTTGCTCTGGATTGTGCTCTTAGAATCATAGAATCAGAGTTGGAAGGGACCCGGTAGATCATCTAGTCCAACTCCCTGCCTGTAGCAGGAAATCCTCATCTTGTGGGGACCCGGGTCTTGAACCCTGCCCTGCTGGTTAACAGGCAGTGTCTTAAACCACTTGCACGACACAAGTGCACGGCATAGTTTCCAACTTTGTCCCCTGCTCCAGGGTGGCTAGTTATGCCACTGCATTATTAATTGCACTGAATTGTGTTTCCAAAATGGAGCAAGCCAGAGCCCGTACAGCACACTTCAGATGCATTCCCTTCAGCCATAGTTTCAGAACAGAGATAACTTACATGTGCACACCAGCAAGACTTTACCCTTCAAAGAAGGTATCATGTTACAAATCTGTTACAAATGTATGCCAAGACAGAAGACAGGAGAGAGAAGCTGATTTTCCACTCAGCTAACATAAGATCACAGAAATGGAAAACAAAGGAAAAAATATTTTATTGCATCATCTGTACAGAGTAGAAGTGAATCAACAACCCTTAAATGTGTGGGAAGCACTTTTAAAAACACACTCAAACACACACACATTATTTTGCCAACTTATGTTTGATTTTAAACTTATGAATATACTTTGGATAAAAACCTCCTTTTAGGTTTCCTTCCATATGGTATCAGCAGCTAAGAGTTTTTGAGAACAGGGATTTGGTTACATACAAAATAAATTCAGCAGCTTGTATGGGATTTTGGAAACCCCCTCAGTCCCGAAAGAGAAAAATGGGGGGGGGGGTTTCAAGGAAGAAGAAGTACACACTGTTGCATGGCACTACTGGCACGGATCTACCAAGACCAGTAAGTCGGGAATAAAAGTTCTATTTTTAACACTGTTCAAATTCCTGCAGTAGAGTTATTTTGGGTTCAATGAAGAAGGATTAAATAGTACATCCCACCCACAGCAATGCTGGAGGAGATGTTGCAGCTCAGTGGTTATTCACTTTGCATGCAGCAGACTGCAATTCAATTCCTGACCTCTCCAGTTACAAGGATCTCAGGTAGCTGAGTTGGCAAAGACTAGCGACTGCCTGTCAGAATTCACAAAAGAAGACTGGGAAGATCAACTCATTCATTGAATAAATAAATGACATTCACTCACTCAATGAATGACAACTTCATTTAATCATAAACTTCAACATTATGTTGGGCACTTTGTTTCTGTTTAAGGTACTTTGCAAGTATTAGTACTGAAATCCTTACAACAACTTTGTAATATTGCGCCACATTGCAGCTGGGGAAGAAAATAAGCTAGGAAGGAGTGGCTTGCCGAAGGCTGCTTACCCTGCAATCCAGAGTAACTACAGGAGCATGTAAGAGACATTATGTGCACCTGTAGTTATAGCACCACCTGGTGAAAGACTATGGGAAATTCATAATGCACTCCGGAGTAAATTGTTCTTACACCGGAGCAAGGACTCCCCGTAGTTAATCTGGATTGCACCCTTAGTGAGATTATGGGCAAAATCCAGAGTAACTACGGGGAGTCCTTGCTCTGGCGTAAGAATAATTTACTCTGGATTGCAATATGAATTTCCCATAGGTTTTCAGTAGGTGGTGCCGTAACTACGGGTGCACATAATGCCTCTTACGTACTCCTTTAGTTACTCTGGATTGTAGGGTATATTAGAGATGAGATTTGAACTATGGAAATCCTGATCTATATAGTTCAGTCCTGAACCAAGTAATTTGTTCACAGTGAAAGACTTCTGCTTCAGAGTTGGAAAAAACTTTTGTTGAAAGTTTTGAAGAGCTGAGAAAGATCCGATAATTAGTGCCAGAGAGATTAGACAATACTGGGCATCCTCCATGTTCAAAACATAGGACTGTGATTTATCAAGGGCTGAAGACAGAAATCAAGGGATGTCCCTGGTAAAATTGAGAGCATTTGGAAGTCAGGATGCAGGTGTCACTCAAATCATACCTGTTGTCCTCGACACTCAAGTGCTAAAACTCACACTCAGCTGAACCCCTCCCAAATTTGAACCGTCTATACTCACCTTAAAATCAGATATCCAAATAAAGGTAATCCTTTAAAAACTTTATTTAATGGCATATGTCTTTCGTTCCAGCTTAAACCAAGTTATAAGTTGCTAGTAAAACACACCCATAAAAGTGACATTTTCTAAACCAAACATCATCACCTTGTGATTCAAGAGCCTAAAATTTCTTGTAACACTGAAGATAATTCTGGAGCACAACAAACATGTCCCCTCTCCCTACAGATCAATTCAACTGAATTTTTTTAAATCCCACAATATTTAACTGAGATAATATCACAAAATGGCAAATAAAACATTTTAAGCTTCTCTTTAAAAAATAGAAAATGAAAACCATAGTAACAAATCTAACTGTGAGAAGCATCATGTACAAAACTTTTTCTCTGTGAGCTCAAAGTCACATCAGGCAAGTTTATTGATAAAAATATATTATTGTTTTCTTTAAAAATGAAAATACTAGAGTACTACGTGGTCTCTGGCAGAGTGGGGTCCACAGTCCAGAAAGGAGACGTCAGCTGAGAAAATGGCAGGAAAGTCTTGGAATGTCAATGGCACATCCGTGAGGTCATTTCCTTCTGTCAAAGAGAAAGCACAAGCAAGGAATTGAAATGGTAAATAAAAAAGGAGGAGAATAAGACCAAGAAAAGTATTTTTAAATGTTTGTGGATATCTACAGAGAGCCGTGTCCAGTTAGTGATCCTATCCAGCTAGACTGGGAAAGCCATTTTGGTTTTTATTTATTTAAAAGATTTGTATCCCGCTTCCTATGCTGGAACAATTCAAGAGTAAATTATACAACAATGCTAACAAAATCACAAGGGCAACAACAAATTAGGAGGGGCAACTATTTACATAGTTTTATACCGGTTTTCACCAACAAGTCAGTAGACCTCAATGTATTTTTTTTAGAAATAAAGGTGGGGGTACTTAGCATGATGATGCTATAAATATGGGGGTACTCACCATGAAGATGTTATTATAATAATAAACCTTTATTACGGTCTTAGACCAGCACAGAAGATGTTATTTGTAATCATAGGTATGTCTACTCAGGGGCCACAGAGGTGCCGATACACATTATCGGTGAGTACCCTTTCAAAAGGACCCGCTAGCCAATAGAATCATAGAATCCTAGAGGGACCTAGTAGATCATCTAGTCCAACCCCCTGCCTATAGCAGGAAATTCTCCTTGATATATTTACCCCGTGGCTAAAGTAGAACGTTTGAAAGTGTGTAATTCCTTATGAAGTTCAAACACTCAACTGTTGCTAAAGTTGTGAGCAAATCTGTATTCACAGGAAAATATTCTCTCCACCCAAAAGAGATTTATTTTTCAAGAACTGGCCTGTCTTCTTCCAGTGTTTTCCTCTGCCTTCTTCCTCAATTATTCAAGTGAGCAAGCAAGTGAGCATTTGTCACAAAAGGAGGACAAACACATCGCCTAATAGCTACTGTTGGACCCAAGTATACCCTTTTCTGTTCAGATGCAGCAGGCCTCTCAAGACTGGATGTTGGGGAGATACAATGAGGGAGGATAGAGTTGTTCCATGTGTGGGCTTCATGCTTCCCACTGTTGAGAGCAAGATGCTGAATTAGATTGGTGGATGTCTAGGATTCTGGATAGACTAGTGGATTAGATGGGTGGACGCTGGATCAATCTACTGGTCTCATCTAGTAAATGTAATTCTTGTGTTCTCATACAAAGTGGGTCTGTTTAAGGGCAAAATCCAGAGTAACTATGGGGAGTCCTAGTTATGGGGAGTTATCCTAGTAACTATGGGGAGACCTAGCTCCGGTGTAAGAACAACTTACTCTGGATTCCAATATGAATTTCCCATAAGTTTTCACTAGGAGGTACAGTAACTATGGGTGAATGTAAAGTCTCTTACGTGCTCCTGTAGTTACTCTGGATATGGGAGTTAGTCTGTTACCCACTGTAATAAAATATACACTCTATGCCAAGACACTATTTACCTCTAAACCCAAGATGTTGGAGACTAACAACAAGTGTCATCTCCTTCATGCCTCTGCAGAAGTCCACAAGCAAGGCTTGGAAACAGGATGCTGGACCCGAAGAGCTTTTTGTCTGGTCCCATACAGCTCATCTTATGTTCTTAATTATAATTATTTTTATCCAATACTTCCTCCACAGAGCTCATATAAGTGTCAGTGCATATATATGAGCTGATCTATGTGGTTCTTCTCCTGCCCCTTTTATTCCAACTGTATCCTCCCCAAATCCCTGCCTCAGTTACACTGAGTGGAACTGGCCAACAGGAATGGAGCCTTATTGGAGGACACTGGTAGACACAGCTTTCCCCACAGCCCTGCATCTCCCACTCACCAGGGGCTCCAACTCCTTAGTATCAATAAGATTGAACTCTTTCACAAAATAGTAGAAATGCTTATAACAGGTGTTGACATGGGCTTCTGATCCCATCTGGGCAATCCGGTCAAAGTGATGGATGTAAACATGGACGAAGACTCGAAAAAGCCGGGACAGGATTTTCTTCACCACTTGGAGGAAGTTCTTGGGAAATGGAGTACCTACAGAATGCCAGAGAAGTTTGGAGGGAGGGAAGGAAGAAGCAGAGATTAAAACAAATAGTGTTGTACAGGGTGACCCGTCCATACACTCGATACATATGGATGGGTAGGGACTTACGGGCCACCCTACTACCCTTCACTACCATCAGGAACATCCAGGTAGAACATTTTCATTTGGAGGCTCCCATTTTGTTTGTGTCAGCATCATTTTTATCAATCTCAAACTGTGTCGTGGTCATCACACATTTTTTTTTAAGTTAGAAATTTTTTAAACTTCTTTTTTTTGCTACTTTGATCACATAGGCAGCAATGCTGAACTGCCTTCCGATGGGCACTTTCTCAAGCACTCAGGATAGTGTGAAAAATGGGAGCACTGTGGGTAGCAATAAAGGGAAACTACTATGAAAAAGACCATGGGCAAAATCCAGAGTAACTATGGGGAGTCCTTGCTCCGGTGAAAGAACAACCTACTCTGGATTCCAATACGAATTTCCCATAGGTTTTCACTAGGTGGTGCAGTTACTATGGGTGCACGTAAAGTCTCTTACATGCTCTCGTAGTTACTCTGGATTTGGGGGGTATGATTATGCTATATTTAAATACTCAATAAATCTGTGCCTCAGTTTCCTCAATTCATTTCTGAGGTGGTAAACTTAACACAAAAAGAGTTTTTCCTCTCACTCCTAATAATTTAATTACAAATCAATAATTTGTACATAATAATTTGTACAATAATTACAAATCAAAATACAGTAATTTGATTACAAACCTAGAGTCAGAAACCTATCATTACAAAATGGGGAAAAGTATACACAAAAACAGCAGCAATATCACCAATAAATCAATAAATACTCAAAAAACTTTCTGTCAAGGCCAGCTCATAAAAGTCCTTACAACATATCCAAACGGGATTGCCTAACCTGATTCTGAGCACCATTAATTCTCCAGTAACAAAAAAATTGCAAATCCTGAATGAATTACTGAACTGCATTTAGGCTGCATTTAGCCTGTACATATTTACCTGAGAATTAGGCTGCAATCCTAAAGACACTTTCCTGGGAGTAAGAGCCATTGAACACAATAGGGCTTACTTTTGAGTAGATGTGGTTAGGATTGTGCTCTTAGTCCCATTAACTCAATGGGGCTTACTTCTGAGTAGGCATGCATAAAATTGCATTGTGAATTGATTCAGCATTACTCATAACCATTATACATCAGGTTTTCTGTGACCATCTTGCTTTAAGATGTTTATGTCAGTCAGTTTTAGCCACATACCTTCTGAAAAGACTCCTGATTACTGAAGGGGCTGCCATGTTTAACATCAACCAATCCTTGACTCAAGGCCAGCACCAGCCCAAAATAATCTGGTACCCAAAACGGTGTCTCCAATGGTGCCCCAGCTTCCCCCTTATAACAGGTGTTGACGTGGTCTTCTGATCCCACTTGGGCAATCTGGTCAATGTGATGGATGTAAACATGGAAGACCCAAAAAAGCCAAGGAAGGATGTACCTAGATTCTGATTGGTCTCCCTCTTCCTTCTCTAATCCAGGGAACTGGAGAAGTAGAAGCTAGCAGACAGTAGGGAGGACAGAAGACCTGAGTCTTCTGCAATGTCTGCAAAAACCTTAGTCTTCTGTCCTTAGTCCTTCTGCAATGCCTTCTCAATCCTCTTTCTGGAGGGTCAAGAACCTGGACCTTAGCACCAACTGCAAAAGCCAGATGCCTCTGCAGATCAGCCGAAACACCAATTCTGTGCATTGGAACCTGTACCATCAGTAAATCCCCTGAATCCACCTGGACTATTTTATTATTTGCCAGGGAGCTGAAAACCTTGCAATCATATCCTTCTACCTTCCCATCCCCCCTACTGAAATTGTAATTTTGTATGTCTCTTAAATGTAAGCAGTTTTGGGAGCCAATCTTGGCTGCAAAGCCAGGAGATACGATATTTTTGCTGTCCTGCAAATTTTAGACACCCTTCCCTGCACTTTGGTGTGAAACTCACCGACATTTGTGGGAAAAAGATCCTCGTTGTTAATCTGGACCTCAATCCAATCCATGAGAAGATTCATGTATTTGGGGGCAGAGAGTGCAGTGGGCTTCCGATACTTCTCATCCTGCCACCGGTATTCGTATTTCGGCCCACCTGACATGATCGGACAGGACTTCTCTGTGCAGTAGTCACTGATGGTCCCATAGATGAGGTTGATGCGGTTGAAGAAATCCACCACATGAACAGCCACCCAATCGTTTAACTCCTCATCGGACGGCAGCTGGACGGCCAACTTCAGGTCAAGCCCAGCATTGAGGGAGGCCTGAGCCTTCTTGTGGAGCTCAAACCTCAGTGTCCCAGGTTCAAACTTCCGCTTGGGACGGAAGGTTCTGTCCTTATTGAAAACTTGCTTCCACTCCATTCTCCTGCAAATGTACTTGCAAAAGAGAGATGTGTTGTGGTTCCTCAAAGAAGTAGCTGCACTGTTGACCGCCTTTAGATCTTCGTAATGACTCCCACCAGTTTCCTCTGGTTATCCAAATGCTTTGTAATCTGCAGAACAACAGACTGTAAGAGTTATATTAAGCGAGTCATCTAACAAGCAACATATCTGGTGCCCTATTTGAAAAATCTGGGTCTAAATTTACAGGGGCAGTGGGGAGAAGGCAAATTCAAAGCCAAGGATTCTTAAGAAAAGAAAAATAACACCATTTCAGAACCATCATTTTCTAACCCTACAATCCAGAGAAACTATGGGAAGACCTAAGAGGCACTTACTCTGGATTGCTCTATGCATTTCCATAGGTGGCACCATAACTATGTTGGTGTAAAAGGTCCGGTAGTTACTCTGGATTATAGCCTTATGGCGCAATCCGGAGTAACTACGGGGAGTCCTTGCTCCGGTGTAAGAACAATTTACTCTAGATTGCAATATGAATTTCCCATAGGTTTTCACTAGGTGGTGCCATAACTACGGGTGCAGATAATGTCTCTTACGTGCTCCCATAGTTACTCTGGACTGTAGGGTGAGTGTTATTCCTGCGTAAATAATGGACACGACATGGGGAAATCGCCAGGATGTTGCTTCAAGCACCACCTGGGTCTCAAATCGCTGACTTGCCAATCTTCAAATCAACAGGCACAGCACTTTTAACCAGGGCCACAAGCTGTTTCAGAATATCTTTATGCATAAATATATGGAGCATCATGTTTGGAATACTGTGTGCAGTTCTGGCTATTTTCATCTCAAAAAGAATTTGGAAAGATAAAAAGAGGGCAATAAAAAGGAATTGAAGGGTATCCAAAATGGTCAACCAAATGCCCTTTATCTATCATGACAAAATGGCTTTTGATAACATCCATAATGACATCCAGGCCACAATCCTAACCAATCTGGGCCAGCACAACTCGCCCATTTTCCATTCCTGTGATGGTGTGGAGAGGCCAGCACATGTCTGAGCGCTGGCCGAACCCTCCAAGGAGTGACCCACCGTGAAGGGATGGCCTGTATTAAAGACAATAAACCTACCACAACAAGATGCTCACTTTTTAAGGGTCTTTTCCTCTTACCGCCTCAATCCTTTCTCCACCAGCAAATACTAGGTTGAAAGCAAGGTCAAAAGGCGCTTCAGATGTTTTTAGTTAAGGACAGATGTGTTGTTAAGGAAGTTGCAAGTGGGAGCTAAGGAGCAGATAGACCCTAATGGCAGCACAGAGAAGTTGCAACCCCGATTACTAAGAAGCCAAGTCAGGGCCTGTCTTAACCACATCCTGTAAAAACATATTTCAGTTCTGGTAAGAAAGAGGAAATGCAAGAGGGCTGGGTCCGAAATGCTTTGCAAAGACAGATCTTGTTCCAAAGCTTGGGCATAAAAACCCAGTGACCTGTTGAAGATCCAAGGGGGATCTGCAACCCTTTGCAGAATGGATTTCTTGCTTATTTCTTGCCTACAAACATGAGAAACCGCTAGGCTGGATCAGACCCTTTCCGGGATGCTGGTTCCAACAGCAGCCAACCAAATCTATCAGGATAGTCCACAAGCAGGGCATGAAGAAAACAGCCCTTCCAGGTTGCTTCTCCCCAGCAGTAGACATTCAGAGGTAGACCGCCTTGACATATGGAGGTTCCATTTCCATTATTATGGCTAATGATCATTGACACACCTCTCGTCCTACACAAATATAAGTGCAGGCTTGATGAAATGGACCACAGGCTCCTGTCATCCAACACCTTGGTTCAACATCCATAGGTTCATGTCATTCCCACAGTGGCCAAAATGGATGCTTCTGCAAAACCCCTAACTAACCCCCTAATCCAGAGTAACTATGGGAGCATGTAAGAGACATTATGTGCACCTGTAGTTACTGCACCACTCAGTGAAAACCTATGGGAAATTCATATTGGTGTCCAGAGTAAATTGTTCTTACTTTGGAGCGAGGACTCCCAGTAGTTACTCTGGATTTTGTCCTAAGGCTCAACATGAATATATCTTCCTTGCTGCTTGTCTCTGAAATGCATCTCTAGATTTCTTCTGAGCAGTTATGACTGAACATCACTGACAAATCTTTTGCTTCTCTGTGAATTTGTCTTACCCCCTTTTATAGTTACGTAGGGGTCAACAAAATGATACAGGCAACAGTTATGCTTCTTCATTTGTTTTCTTAAGGAAAAAGGGAGAGGGCATCCAACATGGAGCAAAGCTGCAAGGGGGTAATTAAGACTTTGCCCTCATTGTAGTTCCTAATCCAACTGCATCCCCCCTGCGGCACCCAATGGAAGTTTTCTCCCTCCCCCAATTAAAACAGTATATGATGAGGATCAGAACCCCAACAGTGGTTTCACCCCATCTCAAGTGTTTCCCTTAGATCAGTAATTTTCAACCTTTTTCATCTCACAGCACAGTAACAAGGCACTGACATTTTCAAGGCACACCATCAGTTGTTTTTACCATTAACAAGGCACACCAGGCTGTTCAAATCCTATTAATGAATGTCAATCACCAAATTCCTGTGGCACACCTAAGGACTAGCCATGGCACACTGGTTGAAAATAACTGCCTTAGATCTTTGTCTTTTAGAAACTAAAACCAGATAAAGCACATCCTTCCACCATATTATCTGGTTTGGCCCAGAGCTCTTCAGGTGTCGTGGCATCACACATGTGAAGCTCCACCAACCTGCCACATGTTTTGTTAAGGGATATTTCCTGAAACATTTGCAGTCCATCTATTTTATCAGGTGAGGGGACGGATCCAAGAGTTCTGATGTTATGATGAAGGGTCTTCTCCCGCATTTGTCTCTGCCAAAATACATTATATTATTTCATGCCTGATACTTGTCCTTCCTCCACCCTGGTCCTGTGCAAGGTTTTCTATTTTAACTGCCAGATTAGTACAAACCACTATCCATCCTGCAAAACCACTGCCAAGTCAAATTATGTCCTGACAGAAGAACCCCTCTGGATCAAGCCAAAGGTCCATATAGGCCTGCATCCTGTTTCTTAAAGGGACTAATTAGGAGCCAACAGGGCATGAACAGAACAACCATCTCTAGTTGTTGACTCTCAGCATCAGATAATCAGGGGTAAGCCATCTCTGAACATGGAGGCCCCTCTGTTGGTCGGAGTCACAGAGACCCCTAAAGCAAGAAGGAAAATAAGAAAGATGAACCATCAAGTTCCATCCAAGCTTGTTTCCAAGAATAATGAGAGATTTCTGATAAGTTTGGACATATTATACCAAGTCAGATCTTGAGTCCGCTAAGCCCCATATTCACCCCAACAGCAGATGGTAGCTCTTCTGAGGTCCTTCCCAGTCTTGAAATCTGTTTGAACTGAACATGTCCAGGATATGAACCTAGCCCCTTCTGCATGCAAAGCACATACACCATACATACTATACTGCCATCCAGCCAAACCCATCAATCTCACCACAAAGAAATGGTTGCTATAAGATCACCCAATCTAAGTTGACGAGTTCATACCTGCATGCTTCAGCTCCTCGAAACTGCACCTCTCCCAAAATCCATCCCACGCCTTGCAGAAATGCACTTCCAGGAGACCAACAGAGAGAAGACGAGAGAAAAGGAGAAATCTGTTTTTTAAAAAGATACCCTGCCTTTGCAGGGGTTTGCAGTGAAGATCAAGACTGCAAAGAGGAGGAGAAGGAAGGGAGCTGCCAGCTGCTTCTTTTCTTACTGAAAACTAGTCATTGGCCCACGACTTGCCGCTTGCTGGGATTAAAAACCTCTGATGAGTAATACAGTGAAATTGAGTCTCTTCCTTTTAAGGAAGCCCACGCAATGTCCAAGACACACACACAGAGAAGCTGAGATCCACATTTACACAAAACTCTCCACTTAGATGCCAAGACAATGCCTTCCTTGATTAAAGTTTTCCAAATAAAAGGTGGTATCAGGTCACATTCTAGGTCTGGGAATGCGAACACATCCCTTCCTCCACCTTTTGCTGGGAAAGGCCCCTTTCTCTCTGAAGCCTTTGAAAGCTGCTGTCAGCCAAACTCAGAGTAGACAATATATGCCTGGCTGGACCAGTGATCTGACTGGAGTAACAAGCAGCTTTGAATCAACACAGAGTGACCATATATCCTCTTTTTCCAGGACGTGTGTCCTGGAAAATCCTTACATCTTGGGGGGGGGGGGAAACAATCTTCATTGCTCTTTTCCTTATGAGCAATTCGCATGTAGCTTTCATATAATTAACAAATTATGGCTGTAATTCTAAAATCACTTTCCTGGGAGTAAGCCCCATTGAACACAATGGGGCTTACTTTTGAGTAGGCATGGTTAGGATTGTGCTCTAAATGTAATAGTTTTAAATTAATGTTCTTAATATAGTGTTCAACTACATGAAAACCATGTTTTTAGCTTTTATTGTTATGTTTGATGTTTTCTTTGATGTCCTACATTTTGGGGGGCTGTCCTCTTTTGCGGTTATGACATATGGTCTGTTTGGACATGTGTTCATCATCTGCCTGCTTTTAGGAAAGCAATGTATGTGGATGAGAAGGAACAAACAAAAGATCAAAAGGGATCAAGAAAAGGTAAACATTTTTAGGGTGACGTTCAGACTACTGTACCTACCTCCATGAACTAAGGGGAGTTCATACATTCCTCCATTTTAAACACCTACTTGTCCATGGATCAGACCAAAGTAGGGTTGCCATAATTCTCTTCCACAAAACTGGGACTGGACCCGTCAAACTTGCCTGTATGTGAATGCAATCCCCTAAAACCGGGACAGTCCCATTTTTCCTGGTCATATGGCAACCCTAGACCACAGTTTTTTTATACTCTAGTTACAGTATCTTGTTTACAACAGTGATCAGCAAGACCCTTCTAATGAGAATATACATTCATATATGAACTGGTCATACAATCTAGTCTGGGCATTAAGGGAGTAGGTTTTCTTTGGGGTTCAAGACCCAGAAACTCTTACATTATTAATGAAGCACTTAAAAGCACTTAAAAACAAACAACAAAAAATGAACATCCTTTAACAGCAGATATTGAACATATAGTTTTAAAACAGGACTTCTCACTATTTTGGGATAAAAATTGGGTACCCACTGGTACGAGCATCTTTTTCCAGCTGCTCCCCCAGCAGCAAACTAATAATTAGTTATATTTGGATGACCTGTCCTGTGGTGAGTACTGGCACCCCCCCCACCCCCCAAAAAAGGCACTGGAAGCAGGCAATAGGTGATAGTGGATTCATTATTTAAATTACAAGACAACATACTTCTAAAACTTTTAATGCAACAGGATAAACCTTGAGGCTTGGCCAGGAAGGCAAGAAATTTACCCTGCTTTTTTGAAACAAGAAACCCTGAAATTCCCAGAATTTGGGAGATCCCCTAAAATACCAGCACTCTCTAGTCTTTGAATATTTTCGCATAATAAGGAAATGAGGAATCTGAGTATTCCTAGTTCTTCGAAATTACATCTCCAGGATGAATTTCCCCTAAACGGAAATTCTTTGAGTATTTCCAGCTGGGAAAAATGCCAGAATTTCCCCGCATCAAGAACAAAACCACATCTTCTGAATGACTGTGACTTTGGATCATAGGATACAGCAACAGCATTGCCAACCACCTCTTACTGGGGTGGAGGCGTAGAGTTTGACTGGCCCCCCATTGCACATATGGCTCCAGGACAAACCAGCTGCTGACCTAAACATGCAACAACATGAATGACAATTTGTTGTTGGAAAATTCTTCCAAATATTAAAGTGGCAATTGCTAAGATTTGGTTAGATTAATGTTATCATCAATTTTCTGCTTCTCTTCTTCATCACCTCTAATATAATTTCAATTGGATATCAGTTACAAGTATTTTTTTTAACCTGCATTCTAAAGGGGAACAATCCCAATGAACTTTTTTTGGTTACTATTATTTGAATTCCATTTTTCTATCAAATTAATAATCAAAGCCACTACAGAGACAGAACAGAGCCCCTAAAATATGTCCTCTTTAATTCCAGAGAATGTCCTGGGGAAAAAACTTCAACGTTCTCCTTTTCCTTATAAGCAGGCAGTATGTAGCATTCTTGTAATTAGTAAATTCAACATAATAAATTCAATGTAACAGTTTTAAAATTGATATTAAATCCTAAGATAAGATAATAAATTAATACTGTTTAAATTAAGCACATTAAAACAACAGATGAGAGTGTTTTTAGCTTTTATTTTGTCCTGTCCTATATTTTCTTGAGTGTATTCAACGCCGCTGGAATATCCTAGCCACCTTTACTGTGAAAGAAGCTAACAATGGCTTGGGAAGAGGTTCTGGCGAGAGAACGAGACATATAGCGCTGGCTCGTCCATGCTAATTTATACGAGAAAAGAATACCCAGGTATTTGAATGCCTTGACCTGTTCTATAATTTGGTCATTGAAACGCCACTCTCTGAGTCTCCAGGACCTTCCAAAAACTAACATTTTTGATTTGGTGTAGTTAATTTGTAGGTCTTTAGAGCGGAAAAATTCTATACGCTTCCTACTTATGGCATACCCTGCCTAAAATAAGTTTGTTTACTCATTAAGTTTATTTTTAAAAAAATAACCTTTATCTGTTCTGCTTTGAACAGCAGAAACCTGCCAATGGATCGGTTTTACATAGCAGGGAAAGAAGCACAATTGACTGCCTGGTGTCTGAAGATCAAGCAGTCCTTAAAGGTACCAGAGCAGTCCAGGGAAGGGTTTTTTTGGTGTATTGGCAATCTGGGAAGGGTTGCCATTTGTCAGTCCCAGAATACCGGACTGTCCTGGTTTGGGGGGGAATCGCATTCACATATTGGCAAGTTTGACAGGGGGTCCTGTCCCGATTTTGTGGGAGAGAATTATGGCAACCCTAAATCTGGATGAAAAGTGGCACTACCAGAGGGGCAAGTGGGGAAGGGAAAGCCCTTTTTCCTCAATATGGAATATTCCTGAATGTGACATGTGGTTCATTATAATACCCCTAAACTCGGTAATAGCCACAGGTAGGGTGACCAAATATACCGGTAACTTAAAAAGAGGACCAGGCAGCTCAAATTTAAGACATAAAAAGCAGGACATGACCAAATGAAAGCTAAAATCTCTAAATGGTTGACGTCATATGTTTAATTCAAACACTGCAGTACTTTAAATTTAATTATTACATACAATTTATCACAAGAAGGCTTTGCACTGCCTGCAGGGCCTGCTTGCATTGAAAAGGAGGACATTTAAGTTCTTTTCCAGGATGCAAGGCTAAAAAAAGGGGCATGTCCTGGAAAAAGGGATGTCTCTGGTCACCCTTGTCATGGGTATCAGTCACAGCCTTTTCTCCACCGACCCTATCTTCTAATCTCCTGAGATGTTGTAAGCCAGACAAACGAACACATACATACTCAGATACGCATAATGTACACACACACAATGCTAGAATATGTAAGGAGGCAGGCGTATGTGATGTACTTAATGTGAGGTAGGGAGGCAGGTGCATGTCTGTGCACTAGCCTAACCCTCCCCCAAGAGTGGCCCACAAGTGTCTTACAACACTTTTGTGACACTCCCAGGCAAGCACGGGTCTTGTACTGGGGCTTAGACTGGTCTAACTGTGGGTTAAGATTGCAACTGTGGGTTAAGATACATATACATTATGTATGCATGTGTATGTGCATTCATGTATAGCATACATGAAGCTACAACATGTACAAACAACATGTACATACATGCAACATACAACATGTACAACATACATGAAGCAGCAAGTGCAGGGGAGACTGTGTGTCATAACCTCAAAAAGAGAACAAGACATTCCAAAATGTAGGACACCCGAGAAAAATGTAGACCAAATAAAAGCTAAAACCACTCATGAAACATATTCAATGGAAACTCACACCATTTCCAGCCAAATCAGGGTATCCATTAGATTTGATGGTGTATTAGATTCAAGTGAATATGGTATTTCGATTATAAGTTAGGCTGCAATCCTATACACACTTTTCTGAGCGTAAGGGTACAATCATATCCATATCTGCTCAGAAGTAAGCCCCAATGTGGTCAGTGGTTCTTACTCCCAGCCTATGGCTGCAATCCTAACCATACTTTCCCAGGAGTAAGTACTACTGAACATAATGGGACTTAATTCTGAGTAGACCTGCTTAGGATTGCACTGTAAGTCCCATAGAATAGAATGGGACTTACTTCTGAATAGACATGGTTAGGATTGCACCCTAGGTCAGTATTTAGTGTAACAGTTTATTGTAATACAAAATGTAAAATGGACCCACTGTTTTATAAAGTAGTCCAATTAGGTAAAAACATAGCTTTTTTTCTAGAAATAAAGGTGGGGCTACCCACCATGAATCATAGAAATGTCTACTTAGGGCCACAGAGGTACTCACCTGGAGGTGCTGGTACCCAGTATCTGTGAGTACCTACTCAAAAAGACCACTGAATAAAAACCATAACATAAACCTATTGTCATATTATATTATTATTATTATTATTATTATTATTATTATTATTATTATTATTATTATTATTATAACTAATTGTTGTACACAGTAAAATTAAATTTTGCAATTTTGCAGCTGTGCATTACAATTGCCAGTAAACATTTGTTATATCACTAGCCTTTTAAAAATCAGGGTGCACATTAGATTTGATGGTACATTAGATTCAAGTAAACACAGCTATATTGTTTTCATGTGGTTAATTTTAAGCACTACGATCACATTCAAAACTACCGCATTTACTCAAATCTAATGTGCCACCTAATCTAATATGAACCCTATACTTATAACAAAAAACAGTACCACATTTACCCAAATCTAATTAACCATCAAATCGAATGCATACCCTGATTTTGGAGACTAAGAGCACAATCCCTGACCATGTCTACTAAAATGTAAGCCCAACTGTGTTCAATGGGTCTTACTCCCAGGCAGGGCTTATGAGAGGGGGGTCCAGCAAGTACATTGTTTTGGGGCCCAAGAGCTACGGAGGGGCCCATGACTGAGTGTTTGTTTCTAACAAATTAATATGGTATTTGTGCACACACACATATACATATACACAAATACATACATATATATATATATATATATACATATATGTGCTTGTCAAGGGAAACAAGGGTTATATTGTTTGCCATGTTGACTGTTTTGGCACACACCACTGGTGTTTCATTTTCAAGGTCTGCACTAGCATCTCCGGGAGGTCGGACAGCTAGAACAAAGTGGCGAAAACTAAGAGCACAATCCTAACCATATCTACTCAAAAGTAAGCCCCATTATGTTCAATGGGTCTTACTCCCAGGAAAGTGTCTTGAGGATTGCAGCCTAAGTGTTAGAGTCCGAGAACACGAGAAGAACAAGAACCATAAAGAATGTTACATAGCTTGGAGAGAGCTCAAAAGACGTCTTTTATCTAAAAAAGGGGTTGACTCTTTATTAGAAGCAAGTTACCAAGCTGAAGCAATGTAATGGTGCAATGTGTTGAAACATGTAATTGATGTTCTTTCTAGCATCTGCTGAAAGATCTTTCAGTTAGCTTAAACTTATAAAAAATTATTTGCGGTCTACTATATCACAAACCCGACTTGTTGACCTAGCAAGACTAAGCATTGAGTCTAGCATTGCTGGACAAATTGATTTTGATAGCGTTGTTAGAAATTTTGCACATAAGAAAGCCAGAAAAGCATTTATTAAATAGTTAAATTGTTTCCTATTTTTTTCCTTGATAAGAGTTTAGTATTTTATACTGTCACATTACTTGAATACCAGTATGTTTTAACATACAGTGGCGTCTCATGTAACAAATTTAATTCGTTCCAGAGGCATGTTTGTTACGTGAAACGTTCTTTACGTGAAGCAGATTTTCCCATAGAAAATAATGGAAATTCAGATAATTCGTACCACAACTCAAAAAAAAAATATTCATATAAAAATATTAACTGGATGTAAAAATGGTGACAAAACACTGGAATTGAATTCAAAACATGCATTCAATGTGCAGGATCCTATGAAGTCTACTTAGGCTGCAATCCTAAAGACACTTTCCTGGGAGTAAGCTCCATTTAACACCATGGGGCTTACTTCTGGGTAGACATGGTTAGGAGGCTGCAATCCAAGACACCTTCAAAGTGTCTCCCCACTTTCTCCTCCTCTTCCTCTTGAGCCTCTCTCTTCCCTACTCCCTTCTGGCTACCCTGAGCTGCTTCCCTCTTCTCCACTGCTCTTCTCTCCCTCTGCCCAGCGGACACCCGGCCACAGGAGGAAAAGTGTGGAAGTGTTGCTTTTGCTGTGGACAGGCGCACTAGGCAGCCCTGACGCTTTTTAAAAGGGCTGCCAACCAGCACGTCTGCCTCAACTGCCAACGAGCGTGTTTGTTACGTGAAGCACAGTTTGTTACGTGAAGCAGAATCCCAGAAAATTTTTTGTTTATTACGTGAAACATACTTTACGTGAGGCGTTTGTTACGTGAGGCTCCACTGTAATGTTTTATATGATCAATAAATGAGCACTTGTTGAAGTTTGTTGCACATTAATTAGCTTCAATTTTTTTTAATTTCAAAATAATTTAGCAAGTCTTAGGGGCCCCAAATGGGTTTTGTACCGCCTTAATAAATTTCTCTTGGAGGCCCTGCTCCCAGGAAGGTGTCTTTAGGATTGCAGCCTAAATTTGGCTGAAAATGGTGAGTGTTAGATTCAAGTAAATACAGTATTACATATAATTTATTACATTGATTTGTTAATTATATATAAATTTATTACATATAATTTATTAATTTTAAGAAGGTTGCTTATAAGGCAAAGGAGGACAGGACCACCACCCCCCCAGGACACAAGGCTAAAAAAGAGGACATGAAATTGAGAAAGAGGCCACCTAGTCACTGTGATTGCAAGGCAAGGTCAAGGCTGCTCCCCTCCTGCTTCCTCAGGTGCTTTCCTACCTGTGCCTGGAAGGAGGTCCCAGCAAGGCAGAGGATGCTCAGGCCTGGATGCCCACCAAGAGGACCACTCTTCTCTTCCCCACCCTGGGAAGGAGGCAGGCAGGCACTCCTCCACCCCCTTCCCTTCCAGGGTGAGCCTGCAAGGACCCAGGAGCAGCTCCAACTGGCAACGGTTTCTCCTCCCCCTGATGATGCTGAGATGCTGATTCTCTGGAGATGCAGAGGCTGCAGTGGCATAGCTGGGGGGGGGGGGGGAAGCACCAACTCCTGCAGGCAAGGTGACTCAGCATGACCAGATCATCACCAAAAAAGAGGACAAGGACCTCCCAACATGTAAGACATCCAAGAAAAAATGTAGGACATGACAATATAAAAGCTAAACACACACACACATATACACACACACACACGCACACACATATATACACACACATACATACACACACACACACATATATATATACAGACACACACACACACACGCACGCACACATGTCTCACCCTCCATGGGTGGGTGGTGTATGTATGTTATCCTCAATCTTGGGTCCTCTACCAGAGGCCTGGGAGTTTGAGGGTTCTGCGCAGTATCTTAGCTGTTCCTAGCAATGCTAAATAAATATATATATATATATATATAGCTTTCATGAGGTTAATTTAAGCACCATTTCACTTATTATTAAATTTAAAACTATTCTATATAATTTATTGCATCTACAGTGCATGTCTAATCAGAAGTCCAATTGTGTTTAATAGTACTAAGAGCACAACCCTAGTCATGTCTACTCAAAAGTAAGCCTCATTATGTTCAGTGGGTCTTACTCCCAGAAAAGTGTGGTTAGGATTACAGCCATAATTTATGAATTCCAGGAAGGCTACGTGTTGCCTGCTCACAAGGAAAAGGAGGACAATGAAGGTTTTTTTCTCCAGGACACAAGTTTAGAATCTAGAACATGTCCTGGGAAAATAGGGCATACGGTCACTCTAGGGTGATCAGATGTCATACCAAAAAAAGAGGACAAGGCATATGTAGGACAATACAAATGTATTGTATTGTCCCAAATGTATTGTATTGCCCCCCAAATGTAGGACACCTAAGAAAAATGTAGGACAGGACAGAAAAAAAGCTAAGAACACTCATATATTCATTGCTCCATGTGATGAATTTAAACACTGCATCACTCATTATTTAATTTAAAACTATTACATGCTTTATTATATATAACCTATTAATTATAAGAAGGCTACATGGTGTCTGCTCACAAGGAAAAGGAGGACAAAGATTTTTTCCAGGACACAAGGCTAAAAAATAGGACATGTCCTGGAAAAAGACATTAATCTTATTTTATTGTTTTTAACAGTTTTATTGTTTTAACATATTTTAAATATATTTTATTGATTGCTAGCCACCTTGGCTGCCCTTTGGGGAGAAAGGGCAAATATAAACAAACAAATAACTAAGAGGCTGCAATCCCATTCACACTTACCTGGGAGTAAGTCCCACTGATTGAAATGAGGCTTACTCTGCGTAGACAAGGATAGGATTGGGCTCTAAGTTAGGTTACTCATGTTCTTAAGTACAATACAGTACTGTATAGTAGTTCAGCAGTTGTAGTAATGTTAGTACTAGTACTAACTGGCCAGGAGTTAAGCTGTGAAACATCACTCAGTTGCTGACTCACCTACCTCACACAGGGTGACCAGATGCCAAACGCAAAATCCCTGAATGGCAAGGCCAGAATTCCTGCCCAAAGGCAAAAATTCCTAGCCCCCAAGCCAAAATTCCTGCAATAAAAAACTGTAGAAAACCCCAAAAATGTAAGACAAGCAAAAATAAGCTAAAAACACTTGTGTTTCTCTCCTGTATTTAATTTCAGTACTATATTACCCCTTTTAAAATTGAAAAATGATGGAACTCTCTACTCACTGTGGCTGTGAGAGAGACAAAAACTCCATTATACTGGCACAGTTATCTGTGAAGTCCCATTGCATAATGGAGTTTCCTTCTGGGTAGACACAACACAGCTAGCATGGGGCTCACACATTTTCCAATTCCTCCACCTCACTTGGGGCAGCCGGGAGGTTGAAGCTGCAGTGACGGAGCGAGGCGGCAGTAGGCAGACTATCAAGGAATAGCAGGCAAGCAATGCCGGGGGGCCGGCGACGGAGCATAGAGGCAGAAATAGACTGGCAGCAGACTCATGGGGTGGGCGGCTGCGGCGAAGGCGGCTGCGATTTCAGCCCCATGAGGAGAGCGCGCCAGAGGCCTTTGCCAGCTTGCTGGCTGAGAGTGATCTGAGCCACAGTGAAGTGGTGAGGGGGAGGAGCTTCCTTCTCCCGCTCACTCTTTCTCCCACATGATGGTCCGCCCAGTGATCAGGACCAAAGATAACGCATGCCCCAGACACAGCCAAACAAGCGTGCACAGCTGCAGCACGCCAAATTTAAATGGCGGCCATTTTCCCGGAGGCTGGCCACATTTTCCCTGAGGAGGGGCTTGTTTTCCGGAGGCCTCCTGGAAATTCCGGAGGTCTGGCAACCCTGACCTCACAGGATTGTTGTGAACACAGCAGAAGCGGAGGAGCTAAAACTTGGTAAGCCACCCTTTTTAACAGGTGCGGTATAATTTCTTAAATACAAGGCAGAGGTTCCCAAACTTTTTAACAATGGGACCAGTGATGGGATTCAAAGAAATTAACAACTGGTTCTCTGCCCATCTGGCAGCCACTTTTAAATGGCTATTTTTTAATTTTGTATGTCCTATCTCTCATTAACAGCCGGTTCTATAGAGTAGGTGCAATCCTGCTGGAGCCCACCACTGAATGGGACCCACATTTTAAAAAGACACTCTATTGGAACCTAGCTAGGTTTATCAGACTTTTTTTCCAATGGAGAGCTAAGAGAAAAAATTATTATTTATGCCATGATTTATGTATTACTAATACAGTACTGTAATTACAAAAAAAAAGTCCCTC
The DNA here is from genome assembly GCA_030015325.1 of Cryptoblepharus egeriae. NCBI lineage: Eukaryota > Metazoa > Chordata > Lepidosauria > Squamata > Scincidae > Cryptoblepharus > Cryptoblepharus egeriae. The sequence continues at coordinate 431,921 of JAREYC010000015.1, read as the reverse complement.
AAACATTTTGAGGACAGTGCTAACTATGGGCAAAATCCATAGCAGTTATGGGTCCACACAGTTACATCACCCTCTAGTGTTATCTTATGGAAAGTCATCTTAACTGCTCCAGAGCAAGGGGCTTAATTTCAATTTAGAATATAGGCCCATGTCTACTCAACAGTAAACTCCATTGTGCTCAGTGGGTCTTACTCCCAGGAAAGGATCTTTATGATTGCTTCCTATATCTCCCTATATATATTTATGCATTTGCAAACTGCAGGAATGGAGCTTTTTGCAAAGTAATTGGCAGCTACAATACCTGATTTTGAAATAACCTCAAGGCTTCAAGCTATGAATTATTTGCTATTTCCATCAACGTTCAAGGTCCCACCACCAATCAGGTTGTGACCCACCAGGGGGTCCTGACTCACAGATTGGGAATCCCTGAAATAATGCATTGTCTTCTCTTTGTTTTATATAACTCAGTTTGCCAGGCTGCCTTGATCCGCTCCATTGCAGAATTCAACTGGTGAAACATTCCTGCCAAGACGAAGAAAATCTTTACTTCTGAACATCCGCTTTGAATGCCGCTATTAAAAAATACATGAGTCTGTAGCAGAAAAAGAAGCTGTCAATCATACCATATGACACTTGTGCTTTTTTGTTGAGCTTTTAACTGGAAAGGGAAGGCAGATATATCTAAAATTTTAAAAAAAATTCTTTTCCAACTTGACTGGGATCTGTGGGTACTGAGGTTGCTGCGTTCATGAAAACAAAAGAATATTCTAGAACAGCTGTGGCTGTTGCAGAGAGTTCCATGGAACCGGAATGTCCCGCAGCAAAAAGGCCGCCATTGTGTGGATTTGGGAGATGTCACGTTCTGGGAGGAAGAATGATTCCTTTAAAATACCAGCCAGGAATGAGTTTCCAAGTTCAGTTCGGGCCAGGATTTCTGGCGTTGGCTGCACTTCTGAGTCTGTGTCCAAGCCCAGGCCAGAGCTGCCTGCAGTGTGACCCCAATTTTAGCCTCCGCTTTGCCTCCTATGCCCCTCGCCTGAGTCGCAAGTCTTGGGGTCTTGGGGATGTGCCAGCTGCAGGTCGTATGTTCCGGGGCTGGGCCCATGACACCCTGCAGCAGTTGCAGCTCGGGGTGCCGGCTGAGATCCGTGAGTAGCTTAATGGGAAGGGATGCGCCTGCAACCTGCCGCAGAGGGTGCCAGATTACTTGTGGTTTTGGAGCACTGGTCGTTCCCCCCATTATCCAGTCTTGTTTGCTATCAAGTGCCAGTTGGCCCTCTGCTTGCCAAAAGGTTGGATTTTGATATAGTTTCCTACCTTTCTCCCATTTCTCTCTCTCCCAGCATCACAGAAACTTCAAGAAATTGCCTCCAAAGTATACGAAAAACTTGAACTATTGTTTGAAGGGAAAACTTACAAACCAGGTAAGGCGGCCTTATTTTTTGCACCTGTTTTGGGTTGAATCCTATTACAATATCTTCAATTGGATTGGTTTTCCTATTAGTTATGTTGTATCTTGAGAATAATTTTAGTGTCTACAGTTTATTACAGAGTTGGCCTCTGGTTCTTTTGCCTTTTGTACACAAGAGAAACAGCAATAATAATGTAAAACAAAGACATAAACTGTACACATTTTTTGGCTCTTCTTTTGCGCCCGTTTTAAACAACAGCACATGTGCAATCCTAAACTTGTTCTCTGTCCATTCTTTCACCTTACATCAGTGGCCATCTCTTTTCTTTACAAGGTGTTCTCCCGGAAATCCTCCGTTCCATTTTCCAGGAACAAGTGATAATGCTACGGGATGCTATCATTGAAAGTGAGTGTTATTTCCATTCCCAAGTGTTAATTCCCATCCAGTGGCATCATGGGGGGGGGGGGGGACGACGGACGGGGACGGACGAACGGACACAACAACTGCATATTCACACATGTAAACAATCCCCAGATTGTGGATATGGGAACAAGGTGGAAATAGAAAGAGTCAGGTCAGATGCTTTCTTTGAGATTAATGAGATCTCTTTATAAGTGGCAGCAAATGAGCTTACATAATAACTGTAATCCTCTTCTCACCTTTATGGCAGTGCCTGTACAAATGGTACTGGCTACTCTGTAAAGTATTCACATTCATAAAAACAGTGATGACTTTTTTCATATCTAAAACCCGATTAATTGTGAAACACCTGTTGATGCAGCTAAGCTGATTAACTAATAAGTCACATACAGTACATGCTTGCAGCCTAATTAATTTTTTAATGGTGTAGAACCAATTCTCTTTTTCTGTTCTCTCCATAGGTAGAGTGAAATGTGAACGCCAGTGTGGTAAGTGAGGAGGAGATTCAGTGTCAAAAGAGGTATTTTGAAGGCCCCAAGTTTTGGGGAGCAAGCCCACTGAGTGGGACTTATTTCTGAATAAGCACATATAAAGTCAGATTTGCAAATTTATTTTCCATCCAGTGTTTAATGTCCAATTAAATTTTTCATTTTTGTATTCTTCCAAATACATATTTGTAGTGTTATGTATTCAGTACATATTTGTACATACGCTAAAGTATCATATATGTTTGGGTTGTCCAAAAGGATTATTTCTTAGCTACAAACATTTTTATTGATATTTAAAATCTTTCCTTCTCTTACATATTTGCAAACATGTCTCTGTTTCAGGAATCAATAATTATGACGCGGTGTCTTGCGTGACGTGCATCCCAAGCAAACCCACCTGCTTTGGCTATAACTGCGAGTAGGGATCATATATTTGCTTTCCTTCTTTTTCAAATTGATGTGGCAAAGGTGACTTAGCTGCTTGAGAGGCAGGTGGCACATGGCCTCATTAACCAGAACCCTTCAGCTATAAAAGACACACATACACACAGCGAAAACGTACCCGTTTTGCGGGAGTAAAATTCCCCTGTACACCATCTCCCCACTGGGCATCATTCCCCCCATGCACATCATCACCCATGCGCAATACTTCTGTACAACATCCCCCCCATGCGCACCATATGCTACATCCCGTATGCGCATCATTCCCCCATGCACATCATCCCCATGTGCAACCCCCATGTGTGATATAACATCCCCCATGTGCTCTGTCCCCCCATTTCCATCATCCCCCATGCGCTCCATCCCCCATGTGCACCGTTCCTGTGCAACATCTCCCCATGCACACCATCTACCCATGCACATCATTCCATGTGCATCATCCCCATGTGCAACACCCACCATGCACACTATCCCCGTACAACATCCTCCATGTGCACCATCCCCCCATGTACAGCACCCCATGTGCATCATCCCCTCTGCACAATAGCCTCATGTGCACCGTCCCCCCCATGTGCATCATCCCCCCTTGTGCAAACCCCCATGTGCAATAACCCGGTACAACATCCCCCATGCACCGTCTGCCCAATGCGTACCGTCTGCCCAATGTGCACCGTCTGCCCTATGCGCACCGTCTCCCATGTAGAACACCCCATGCACATCATCCCCCCTGCACAATACTCCCACGTACTGTCCCACATGCGCATCATTCCCCATGTGCAACATCCCCGTACAACATCTTCCCATGCGCATCATTCCCCATGTGCATCATCTCTCCATGTGCACCATCCGCCATGCACACCATCACTCCCAGTGCATCAGCTGGATGTTGATTAGTCTGTCTTCAATGTTAATAAGTATAGGACAAAAATACGTTGCACCCCTTTTCACCCCCTTAAGGGTTAAATTTCTCAGCATTGGTTCTTGGTGGGTGTTGATGTCACAGAAGGAACACCCTTATATATCTATATCTATATCTATATCTATATCTATATCTATATCTATATCTATATCTATCTATCTATCTATCTATCTATCTATCTATCTATCTATCTATCTATCTATCTATCTCTGAGGGACACAGCAGTATGTAAGCTGCCCTGGGCATTTGATTTGGCAAGTGAAAGGTGGGGCATAAATTCTTACATTTCTAATCACAAGAATTAATTTGGTTGGCTCTCCTCCTATGCATACATGTGTGCCCACACACACACTCAGAGATCTTGGACTTTTGGCATGTAATGGTGATATATTGTTAAGCATATCATCATCACCATGTGGTCTAGAGACTTTGCTCTTTGTAACAACAAAGCACAACTAACTAGTCATCACCCTTAGGCTACTGAGGGCACAATCCTAACCAATTTTCCAACACGGGCCTAAGGGCAATGCAATTCCGAAAGGGAACAAACATTGCCTTACCTTGAGAAGGCCTATACTACTCCCCCCACTACTTGAGGAGGCCATGACTACTCCCCCCGACTGCAGGATGCAGTTCATGGCCCCACTGGCACAGCTATGCCAGTGCAGGAAAATTGGATTGGATGGTGCCCTCAATTTCATATCCAAATATCAGATCCCATGTTGCATTATGCAGTTGCAAAAAAAAAAAGATATTCCCCCAGTTAAGCCAGCACACATACTTGCTAAGGAATATGATCGGAACCGTGGTAAAATGTGTCTGCTCTTGGAGAATCCCACAAATTTCACAAACCAGCTTGAGAACCTGGCTTGTTGCTATTATAATAGATATTAATCTGTTTGCTGGTGATAGCTAGGACGGTGCTCTGAGAGAAACATATTGGAATATCTCCCTTGTGTGCAGTCCTAACCAACTTTCCAGCACCAGGATATCTGTGCCAGTTGCACATGTGTTGCATCATGCAGTTTGGGCAGACAGTCGTTCTCTTACATAGGAGTTGCATTGCCCTTATGTCAGTGCTGGAAAATTGGTAAGGATTGTGCCCTCAGGGTGCAAACCTAGCCAATTTAGGCCAGCGTATCTCACCCATCTACCCATTCCTGATGTGTCGTAGAGAGGCTTGTGCACCGCTATGTATTGGTGTAACCCTCCCGAGGAGTGGCGCAGCACTTTTGTGATATCCCCAGGCAAGCACAGGATTTGTACTAGGATTTATGCTGGTCTAACCAAAGATTAGGATTACACTGTCAGTCTCTGATCACATTTCTGTTGTTTGTGCTTCATTGCCAGCTGGACATTGGACTGGTGTGAGTTGTATTTGTGGGCACTGAAAGGAGTTACTGGGTGTGCTGAAAAGTTGTATAGTGGGAGAATGTGTTCCAAAGCTCTCTTTGGGCATCCACAAGGGACACAGACTCACAGAGCTCCACATGAGAGTCTGGGCATGTTTGGACTGAATCCTATGTAGTGACATAAATGGGGCCACTTTGCTGGTGCTCATCCTCAGCCATGACCCACCTCACCCCAAAAGCATCTTACTAGCCGCACATCACAACTTGATGCCCTTTTCTGTTTCTCCAACAGGACCTCAGATGATTGGGAAAAAGCCTTGAAGGGCCTCTATGAGTTCATGTGAGTCTGCAGGGCTCGGGGATAGGGAACATTGGAAACAGTGCATTGCTGCAGGATTACAGCAAGGCAGTTGGGAGGAAGGGAGAAAGTCTATGGGAATGGCAGTGGTTCTCAAAGTGGGTGTCACGACCCCATTTAGGGGGTTGCAAAAAGCTGGGTACCACCATCTTGGAATCTGGCACTAGGTGCCTGTATTTTCAAAGCTTGGTTGGAGAGGCTGGCTGTTGGCATCTGGACCTGCTACCCACCTTATGCTGCAGTCCCCCAAGTAGTGCAGGAAGGTTGCCCAGGTCCTGCAGTTCAATAGCGATGCAGCTTCCTCTTCACTTGAGGGACTGTAGCCAAACCCTCAAGTGCCCACTGAGGGACTGTAGCCGAACCAGGTGGCAGGACCCTGGAGGCTGGAGATCTTTGGCTGTTGGACTGAAGGCTGTCCATGTCCTATATGCCCACCTGCCCAACTCCTTGCAGGTGTGTGACTCTTCTCTTTTCATTCCAAGATCTAGGAAGCTGCCCACCCCCATTGTGTGTGCTCCAGGCACACAGGGAAATGGTTCTGCAGGCCCAGAAGAGACAGAGAGAGGTCCCAGCACCAGGGAGAGGCTTGCTCTTCCCTCCCTTCCAGATGCAGCCATCCTCAACAGCTCTTGGGAGTAACCCTACAATCCAGAGTAACTATGGGAGCATGTAAGCGACATTACGTGTACCCATAGTTACTGCACCACCTAGTGAAAACCTATGGGAAATTCATATTGCAATCCAGAGCAAATTTTTCTTACACCGGAGCAAGGACTCCTTGTAGTTACTCTGGATTGTGCCCTAAGTCTAATTGAACATATGGGTCTTACTTCCAAGAAGACATGAAGGAACACTGGCATCACTGTAATGTCACCTCTGGTCATGATGGACATATGGGGGGGGTGTGTGTCCCAGACATATAGCCAGATGGGAATCCCAGGCTGAAATGCTGGAGAACCACTGCCCTATGGAGAGTGATAAGTGGTAGAGCTTAAGAGAAAATCTTTTGGGTTGAATCCCCAAGACCTCCGGCCAGAATGACTCTTCCTGCTCAATATCATGGAGTTTGCCATTCAGTTTGTGATGACTTCATATTAATTCTCTGGAACCCCTGACTCTGGAGGTGCAAATGTTCCAGTTCAAATTGGTCATAGTGATACTCTCCCATACAGGGAGCAGATGAATCAGTTCCAACTCAGGAATCCTAGTTACCCTTGATAAACAATTGGCAGAGGACTCCAAAATTCTCTGATTTCTTTTTTTAAGTAGTACTAAGAACACAGTCCTAACCATGTCTATTCAAAAGCTCCATTGTGTTCAGTAGCTCTTACTCCAAGGAAAGTGTTTTGAGGATTGAAGCCTCTTTCTCTCCAATTCTGTTAAATATGGAAAGTAGCAAAGAGCCTTTGCACAAACCAGGAAGTGTCCTTAGAAACCAGTTATGTATTTTCATAAAGTCCTTATTCAGTGACTCCTGTCTTCTGTGTAGTCAGCAAAATCAGTAGTGTAAGCTTATGATCACGTCGCTCAGTGCAAAGCTCAAAATGTTGCCCTGTAAGGGATGTCATGCTCAGCTTTAAGAAAAAGAAAATTGGGATGGTCAACTTGCCTCCTCCTCCCCAGCAGCTCACCACCAATTTGCACCAATGTGCTTTGCTACCTCCCCCCTGCTAGTGGCATAGCTAAGGGCAAAATCCAGAGTAACTACGGGGAGTCTTTGCTCCGGTGTAAGAACAATTTACTCTGGATTCCAATATGAATTTCCCATTAGGTTTTCACTAGGAAGTGCAGTAACTATGGGTTCACATAATGTCTCTTATGTGCTCGTGTAGTTACTCTGGATTTGGGAGTAAGACATCCATCTGCTATTTGGAGATCCAATTCTGGATGGGAAGTTCAGTTCTACGTGAACTATTTCTTAAGCAGAACGCAGCCATTTAACTTTGTGTGTGTGTGTGTGTGTGTGTGTGTGTGTGTGTTTATTTATTTATTTATTTATTTATTTATTTATTTATTTGCGAAGCCCACCAGATTTCTAACATTCATGATCTTTGTTTTCCCTTTTTCAGAAAAAAGTTGGACACGTAAGTTGGGAATCTTATGTAACACGTAAATCAGGAAATCAAGGTGACCAAGATGCTAATGAATGTCTGTTTGCCACTATCTTCAATCACATTTCATCCCAATTGGATTCCTTGTAAGAATAGCATCCCTGTGATGGAAACCAACCTGGGTGTTCATTCATCATTTGGTGACTGGAGAGATTTGGGTTTGGCTCATAAGGAAAAAAATAAGGCACACACAAGTACAGCAAAAGTAACATGAGGGTATTTAGATCCTGGAGATGTGTGTGATCCACAGTTGGGAGAAAAACCAAATTAAAGAGTAATTGGGAAGGGTTGAGCTCACTGCTTGAAACTGACCACACTGGAAAAATCCTTTGTTTAAAATGCAGCTTGTATCCACAGGAAGCCTGGTGAGGACTGGACATTATTACTGAAGAAGATCCCTGGATTTAGGTAAGAGGCTGTTTCCTCAAAACTCATAGGGATGGGGGGGGGGGACAGATGAATTTGTCCATCGAAACCATATCTATAATTTTTAAAGAAAGCATTGTTATTGTTACCATCTTGTATATAACCTCTGCTGGTTCTTTAGCTAGACTTTGTGTTAGTCCCCACCCAGGGACCTAGGATATCATGATATATTTAGTGTACATATGTGTGCTGAACCAAACAGGGTTCCATTTTGAACCTGGCCCATGGTAATTCATGGTAATTTGTCAATATTCAGATGTTTTAGATGTAATTCAAGTGTTTTTGGAACTGCACCTATAGCTATTATTATAGGAATCTCCCACTTATTTGTCCAGAGGTTAGGGCAGTGATTTTCAACCTTTTTCATCTCACGGCACACTGAACAAGGCACTGAAATTGTCAAGATGCACCATAAATTGTTTTTATCATTGACAAGGCACACCAATTTTCCTAATAATGTATGTCCATCCCCAAAATCCCATAGCACACCTGAGGACTATCTGTGGCACACCAGTGTGCCATGGCACACTGGTTGAAAATTTATTTATTATTTATTTATTTTATTTATATCCCGCCTTTCCTTTCCTACAAGAGGGAGCCCAAGGCGGCTAACAACAAACAGGGTAAAACACCATTAAAATCGAATTATAAATATAGATTAAGACATAATTAGAAACAATTAAAATACAATTAAATTTAAAAAGCTAAGAACAATTAAAACAGACTAAAAACATTGTTAAAAACAGTAAAAATAAAACAATAAAACTGTCCCCAACCTATGCCCCATTTAAAATGCTTTTTTAAAATAAAAGGTCTTAAGGCTTCGGCTGAAGCTCTGTATAGAGGGAGCTCTCCTCAGTTCAAAGGGGAGGGAGTTCCAAAGCCGGGGTGCCACCACTGAAAAGGCCCTATCTCTGGCCGCCACACCTCTCACATCTCTTAATGGTGGCACAGTCAGAAGGGCCCCTTCAGATGACCTTAGGTGACGGGTCGGATTGTAAAGAAGAAGGCGGTCCCTCAGGTACCCTGGACCTGAGCCGTTCAGGGCTTTAAAGGTCAGGACCAGCACTTTGAATTCAGCCCGGAAACAAATGGGCAGCCAGTGTAGTTGCTGAAGCAGTGGCCCGACAGAGTCGAACCAACGAGCCCCAGCAACCACACGGGCCGCCGCATTCTGGACTAGTTGAAGTTTCCGGACCGTCTTCAGAGGCAGCCCACGTAGAGCGCTAAAATCACTGGGTTAGGGTCTGGAGCTGGGTCCTAAAATCACTGGGTTAGGGTCTGGAGCTGTGAAGAAAAGCATAAATGGTTGAAAAGTGAAACATGGTCGTTTTTAGTTTACTAACGTTGCTTCTGATGCTTTTTAGCTAGCAAATTGCAAATTTCCTTTTTTAACTTGCAAATGCCTGCTGTCCCACAAAGATTGCTGCAAACAGATTCTCATTAACGCCTTCTGGAATGAGAATAAGCCAGGAGCTAAAGTGACCATATGTGCTGTCTCTCTCACCCACACAAATACTATGGCTGCAATCCTAAAGACACTTTCCTGTGAGTAAGACCCACTGAACACAATGGGGCTTACTTTTGCGTAGACATGGTTAGGATTATGCTCTAAGTCTGTATCACCATGTCATAGGCAAATCAACATGAGTGATGGCTATTTTACCCTTTGAAACAGCAGAGGTTGTAAGAGCAGAACATATATTGAATGAATAACTTCTGCATATAATTGTAAGGTGTTGAAAGAGTGGATAATCAGAAAATGAACTATCAGAAGGTGGGGGGATACCTGTATTATATTTTCACACAATCTGATATTATTGATTGGTTTTATCCAGACATCGAGTACTTCCCAAGGGCTTGGGATGCCTAGTTTTTGATTGCATTTTGATGTTGCAAGATAATGCTGTAAGTTGTAAGCCAAAACGCAGGAAAGAAACTCTGAGAATTAAGATTTGTTGTTGCTTCTCAGCAACAAACAACTACAGTGGCGCCTCACGTAACAAATTTAATTCGTTTAATACGTGAAGCGGATTTTCCCATAGGAAATAATGAAAACCCAGAAGATTGGTTCCATAACCCAAAAAATATTCATATAAAAATATTAACTGGATGTAAAAATGATGACAAAACACTGGAACTGAATTCAAAGCATTCAATGTGCATGATCCCATAAAGTCTACTTAGGCTGTAATCCTAAAGACACTTTCCTGGGAGTAAGCCCCATTTAACACAATGGGGTTTACTGTAATTCTGGGTAGACATGGTTAGGAGGCTGCAATCTAAACATTTTCCAAGTATCTCCCCACTTTCTCCTCTCCATCCTGAGCCTCTCTCTCCCCTGCTCCCTTCTGGCTAGCCCTGAGCTGCTTCCCTCTTCTCCACTGCTCTTCTCTCCCTCTGCCCAGCGGACACCCGGCCACAGGAGGAACAGCGTGGAAGTGTTGCTTTCGCTATGGGCAGGTGCACTAGGCAGCCCTGACACTTTTTAAAAGGGCTGCCAGCCAGCGTGTCTGCACCACCTGCCAATGAGTTTGTTTGTTATGTGAAGCAGAATCCTTGAGAAATTTTTGTTTGTTACGTTGAACATACTTTATGTGAGGCGTTTGTTACGTGAGGCGCCACTGTATTTCCTTCATGCTCCATTTGTAAGCTTCCAGGAGACATCCTGTTTGCTTCTTGGAGAAAGCAAAACATTGGACTTGATTGGTGGTACCCAAACTCCAGCAGTGGAAACCAGGTGTTTGCATGGGCAAGGGGAGGGCTGAGAAAAGAAGGGGGATGATGCCGTGGTGGGCTTCAGGGGGTTCTCACAGGTTCTATTAAACCCTTTGCTAATGAGCACCTGGTTCTGAAAACTTGTTACTAATGGGACATAGAACCTGTTGTTAATTTAGGTTATTAGGATGTAGGACCTGTTGTTAATTTATTTGAATCCCATCACTGGGGAAGAGCTTTATATGAAGTATAAACAGAAAAGAATCAGACGTATCCACAGTTGTTTCAAAGAAACATCATTAACCTTCTTTGTTTTTTCTCTCACAGCCATTGCTCAGCCACAAGGTAAGGCAACCCAATAGGCCAGAAAGAATTTAAGACTTATGAAAATCAACCTGCAAAGCATTTTAAAAAGCAGCAAATTATTCTGCATAGCTGCAGGGGAGAAGGTAAAGATGTTCCGCGCAGGTTGTAATGCTGGTCGTGACCGACTGGAGGTACAGTGCTCATCCCCATTTCTAAGCCAAAGACATATCCATGGTCATGGAGCCTCTATGTTATTTTCCCACTGAGGAAATTCCCACCGAGGTTATTTTCCCTCTATGTTATTTTCCCACTGAAGGAGGTACCTACAGTGGAACCTCCAAAGATGACCACCTCTCTATATTGACCACCTTTTCTGTAATAAAACTCATATTTTAAGTACAGTATTGCATATTTTTCCGTATGTTGGCCTCCTCCCTGTGTCAACCAATTTCCTGCAGTCCCTTGGGGGTCAACTGAAAGAGGTTCTATTGTATTTATCTACTTGTATTCACAGAATCATAGAAGTGGAAGGCTCCTAGTAGGTCATCTAGTTCAACCTTTCTAGTTCAAACTGCTAGGTTGGCAGGAGCTGGGCAAGGGACAAGAGCTTGCTCCGTCTAATAGCACCTGGGTCTCGAATACTGGTTGACAAGGCATGGTATCATAACCCCTGAGCCACTACAACCCATAGCTGTGGGGGAACAAGAGATGGCCAAAAAGGCTTTTGATCACTCTGTTCATCAGCCAAGCTGTCTCAGAAGAGGGGAAATTTTGTTGACTTTTGGATTTTGTTTGAGATCCATTGTTCCATTTCATTTGCATTTCTATTTATCTATCTATCTATAGTATTTATATACCGCTTTTCAACTAAAAAGTTCACAAAGTGGTTTACAAGAAAATGAAAAAATTAATAGCTAATTAATAGCTAATGGGTCCCTGTCCCAAAAGGGCTCGCAATCTAAAATGCAAAAAAGAACACCAGCAGAAGCCACAAGAACAGACATTGCTGGGGTGTGTTGGGCCTCCTGTTAAATAAAAGAGGAACACCCACTTGAAAGAGTGCCCCTTGACCAGTAAACAAGGGCAGAAACATTTATAGAAAAATATAAAAACATAAAAACATTTATGTTTTTAATTATGTTTTGTCAGCCACCTTGAGTCGGGCTAACGGCCCAAGAAAGGCGGGATGTAAATTTTTAAAATAAATAAATTTGATGCCTAAAACACAAGGAAGGCTTGCAGGTACAGTAAGGACAATCCTCTATTTAGGTTTCATTTCAGCAACTCATAAACATGATTTTATGATGTTCAGCGATTATACTTTGGGTAAGGCTAAAAAGCCCGTATTTTACAGTAAAGCAATTCCTTGTCCTATTAGTTTTACTTTTGCCCATGACACACTTCTCTGTAAGGAGGGTTTCTTGAATTTAATGTGGTTTCTTTTTATCTCTGTCCACAGCATAGACAACCTGAATTTTACAAGTAAGTATTTCAGACCTGTAGTATTAAGACATGGTGGACCCAAACCCTCCAGGGAATGTTCATAGCACTCTTGGGCTTTAAATATGGAGATTTTAAAAAAACACAACCCACAATAAACACTATTCATGTGGAAGACCCCACCAAACTGTTACTTAAAGCTTCTGAGATGATCGGATAAGGCTTAAAAAAATTCTAATCTTGGCAGTTTGAGATGGGTAGAAATTGTGATTTAGCTCTAACTTCTCTGTGAATGTCTTTAGTCCTTAACTGTACTAACAAATCTAAACTTAAATGGACATCCTCAAATCATCATTCTAAGCATCACCTTGGATCAGAAATTGGGAGGAGGAATGCCTCTAAGATTATGTCTCCCAGCTGGATGTTTTATGTATAGCCATGTTTCTCTTCTGCACTCCAAGGTATAAATAATACGCTATCGAATAATTGGCTCAACGTGATGGCCCTGAAGGAGTTAGAAGGGGATTTGCCCCTGATCCAGCTACTGGCTCCGGTCTGCTGAAGTGTTTGTGTCTGTAACATTTAAGACTCTAACAGTGTATAAAATAAAGTTATGCCTGTAATTAAAGATTGCAAGCCTGCCAGTGATTGACACAGGAGGCCTAGCCTATTTTCTCAAACATGGAGAGTTGACAGAAAAGTTGGTGAAAGCTGGTGTTCCTTTACCCTGTGAATTGCAATGAAATAACAAAAAGCAGCTGCTTGTTCTCTTGCTATCCATGATGTTTTTCTCTACAGAGCAACTAGTACAGAGCAATCCATATTACCAAACCATGGGAAACTGTTCTTCATTATGTGAGACACATATTGCAATATACAGTATAGAGGGCAAATTCACTAAATTTTTAATATCCCTTGCTCTGTCCTTTAAAAAATTTGCATATTTTTGCTAAACAAGGAATCTCACAAGTTTTATTTTACTGGAGACATCACATGTTTTCAGTCATATTTTTGCTACAATCTTGCTTGCAAACAAACCTGGGTCAGTGTTAAGAACAGTTAAGGGCAAGGGCTACACAAACTCACAGTCTACACTTTCAACCACAGTTCAACACTCTCGTATCTGGAATTTTTAACTAACTTTAATCCTTGGTTAGTCTTAGCAGTGGTTAATATCAATGCAGATTTAACCCATGGTTAACATGTAAAGGAATTTGCATCTAGGGAAGACAATGGGAGTGCTAATGTTCCAGCCATACCATTAAGCTTTCTAGGAAAACCATCCTCTGTTCAGAGACAGTTATAAGCCTTTAAAATAAATGATAAATCAGTCAAATTAACTTGTTCTGAAATTTTATTGGATCATTTCGACACAAAAATTGTTACAGCAGCTTTAAGGTATGTGTTTTTTCCTTCTCTTTTTGGGGAATGTTGATAGCAAATAAGTTTTTTCTTCTTCTCTTAACACATCATACAGTTTTCAGGAGGTTCTAGAATCACCGCACAGGGTTCTGTAAGGGAACAGACTCTACATGCTAAAGTGACAGTTTTCATCCAGGAATATATATGTATATTTTAAAATCCACTAATTCCAAGGAGCATTTTGTCTTTTTCAGACAATTTCAAATAAGCGCAGTTTTTCCCTGTCCAGAACATTTATGACTAATCCACCAAGGTCGACCAATACCAAAAATAAATTTCTATCACTTCACTGCATAGCAAAATCTGCTGCAAAGAAGGGAAAGGAGATCCAGATCCTTGTGATGAATCAAGTTCCGTCAAGAGTAAACACAGCACTGATCCTAGCAGACACACTATTGCAGATTTTGTTTAAAAAAATACCCCTAACCACAGAGAAGAGAGTATTGAGGCACCAAGTGTTTTAAAACAAAAAGTACATCAAAGCAAGCCACAGACCATAGCTTGTCCCTTCTCCATTGTCCCCCCACCTTCAAATTTAATGTTTGAGGGTCTAATACTGACATTTGATGATGGAAGCATTATTAGAACTAAGTGCTAATGTAGTGAAATGTCATACTTCTGTTAACAGCAGCTGAGCTGTTCTTGACCCAAGTTTTCAAATAAATAATCACCAATAACTTCCAATCTAGAGAAAGAATACAAAGAAGGTTCTAAAAGAGAAATCCGGGCGGCTATTTCTGGTCAACCATTAGAGTAATTTGCAACACCAAGTTATCTCCTGATTAAAATCCACTTATTTATTTGGTGTTTTTTTACATGTTGATTGACTTTTCCTGGATTTGGATACATGAGGCAGAACAACGGGGTTGAGTGACACACAAGGCGGGGCCACAGTGCAAACTTGTGCTGGGTCAGACTCTCAAACTTTAAAAAATTGGGGCTGAGCAGAAGTGGCTATTAATTTGGATGATCAGTCTCTAGCGCAGGGCTGGTCGGCCTAAAGTGGGAAAGTCAAGTGAAGTGGTAAGAGAAAGATGGAACTAAAAAAATTAAGCACACAAAGAAGCCTTTGGATTTCCAGTTCTTTGCTACATTCTAAAATTTCAGGAATGTGGTATTTTGGTGGACTTCACAAAAGTATCCCAGCCCACTAAAGAAAGGAAGGCTGATCAATCTTGCTTACAGGCAAACAGGATGCATGCTTGGACCATAACAAAATCATCCTCTGAAAGGCCTGACTGGATACCACAAAGAGAAATTTCAGCCAATCCCCACCTCACCATTGCCAACTAAATCAGATTAGCACCTACAACAGAATGTGACTGAGGCCACTGCTGCCTCCATTTACGCCACCGTGATGACATTGCATTACTCCTTGAGCAACTCTTGCCCCTTGGGCAACAAAATGGCAGCATTCTCTCTAGCCTGACAAGCATCAACACCACAGGTGCTCAGAGTTTGAAACTCTGGGGAGAGAAAGATATGAGGGGAGAGTACAGTTTTATGATGTGTAAACGGCAAAAAATTAAATAATCCAGGGTGGAATGGAACTGAAAACAGAAACAGAGACAACACCCTTGGGATCGTACATGCGCATCAGGGGAGAGAAGAGAGAAATGCAATGCTTGGCCATAGGTCCATAGTCCTTCTCTCATGGGGTGGTTGTGGAGTGAGGGAATTGTGCCAGTTCCCAGAAGTATTCAGCAGCTTGACAGGGTCTCCTTGAGTTCAGACAGAAGGTTGCCCAGCAAGGTTGAATCATCACATTTCCCATCAATGGATACTGAATTCTCTCCCTTAAAAAGACAGAAGAGATGAGAAGTTGAGAAACCAGACAGTGATCATGCTTTGAAAGCGGGGTGAGGTAGAAAGGAAAACCCCATCCTCAGAATAAGAGATGGGAATGATATCTTGTTCCTAAAGACAACTGCATAATTTACAACTGCTAGGCAAGAGGCACAATTATCTAGGCAAGAGGCACTCTTTCAAGTGGGTGCTCCTCTTTTATTTAGCAGAGGAAGAGTAACTGGCCCTCCTCACCCCAGCAATGTCTGTTCTGGTGCTCTTTTCTGTCTTTTTAGATTGTGAGCCCTTTTGGATCAGGGTTCCATTAGCTGTTAGTTATTTCATTTTCTTGTAAACAGTTTTGTGAACTTTTGTTGAAAAATGGTATATAAATATGGTTGACTGATAATTTAGCTTTCTTCTCCAATCAATCTGTGCAATAATACTACTTTTTCATGGTGGCTAAAGTCACTCCCCACCTCAAATTAGGGCAAGGAGAGAACCGTGGGTCCTTGCAAGAAGTCAAGAGCAACTCCACTCAGTTTCTTTGGCCCAAGTTTTGAAATGCATGTCAATTCACAAATGCCTTTCATCATAGGACTAGATGAGTGATCTCTGGCCACTTCAGCCTGGACCCTCTTTCAACCTTTAGAATCTACCCAGGACCCCTTCCCCCCCTCCTGGTCAAAGCTGCTATTCCCAATCCAGGATAGAGCAAAAAAGGGGGTGGAAAAGAGGACACATCCTGGAAAAACGGGACTTTTGGTCACCATGTTCCAGAAACCTCCCTCTTATCCCCTCACACTGCTCCCAACCCCCCCCCCCCGCTCCGACTCTCTTCTACCCCCACTTCCTGCAGCATCCCCTTCTCCAGAGCTCCTGCAGCAAGGGGGGGTGGGCTTTTGGGCTGCTTGGAATGGGGCAGGAGAGCCTTAAGGCTGCAGCGGCTCCCCTGAGGCCGCACACATTGAGACTATGGGGGAATCACTGTGGTCCCCAATCCCCAAAGGCAATCCCCAAAGGTGATTCTGACCCTCTAGTTTGAAGTCCAATGGACTAGATTGTATTCTTGAATTCAGCACCTTGCCCAAATTTGTCATAGCCCTCTTCCCTCCCCTTACCTTTTTCACTAGCAGGCAGACATGATGACCTTGGATAGATCGGCTATACATGGATGCACAGGCCTCCACTCGTTCAACAACTGAAAAGAAGAGGTCAGGGGGTTAAAGTTGGTGTCTTCCCCCCTTTGCTATGAACAGTGACAAGGTGTCAGGGAGAGCCTACTCTGTATGAAACACTGGTCTTGCTTCCTTCCAATCAGAAGTCTAAATCAAACAGGCAACCTGCACAGAGATGCAATCAGTTCCAGGAATGGTCAGTTGTTCCAGATGCTCCCAAATGCAGAGACTGAGACAAATTACCTGCCTCAGAGAGACTTGAAAGCAGAACAGTACAATATGCAACCTTTTTTGAGGGCAGAAAATTCTGACATGTCTGTGCCTGGCTTGACTGAACACTCAATATACAAATGCAGCAGATGGCATGGAATTCTTGCATACAACCAGATCAGGAGGGAGCACAGTCAGAGCAGTGAAACATACATAGATGCACAAGTCAGAAACCTCTGCGTGGATGCTTTGGATATGCAGGAAATATTGATTTTTTTGGTTCATTAATCACAGCATCAGAGCAATACTTGCAGTGGTGTCTGAAAAGTGCACACCACCTCTTGAGATTGCCCCCCAAAAAGAGGCATTAAGTGGAGCAGATTAGGTAGGATGAAATTTGTTCTCAAGATAGACTGAATCTGGACCATGTGCCAGATCTGCATGCAGTGTTCTACAAAAGAACACTGTTGTGGAATTCTAACACTGCATTCCACAACATATAAAGCTAGCCTAATGTATCCTGGTTCAGTTAGTCAAGCAGAGAAGGAACTAGGAATTCCAATCCCCAAACGAATGGGAATCGTGTTTGCCCTGGGAGAACAGAAAAAATGATACCTGAGAAATGATGATGGAAACAGATCTTTGCCAGGAGGTGGTGAAAGGGGACAGTGATGTTGTCGACTTTGAATGAGCTGACATGCAAGTCTCCCGATTCCAGCAACTTGGCAAAAGCATCACTGCAAGCAAGAGAAAGCAACTGTATAAGCAGCAAAGCATGCCAGTATCCCAGAAAGGCAGAGAGACATGAGTCCCAAGTATTGCAACCCAAGAGCTTTTTTTACCTGAACATGACACAGATGTTAAAAAAAAGATGTTCCACTCATTGAGATTGGAAAAATCCAAGGGGCTGTAAACTCAGTGGGTGTTGCATCCACTTAAAAGAAAGCTTTTTCCCTGCTATCTGCAATTTAATGATCTGAGATAGCAGGACCAGGATAGATTTTGGAATGATGTTGAGAATAAGTAATACTGAGTTAGGCAGACCCAGCGATTCATATCCAGTCAGTTGTCTGACTAGGTATAAACTAGCTTCATATGGATACATGAGAACTTCTGTCCCTATCTAGCCAAGGTAGGAAGAAACCAGACCTATTCCTTTATTTGTTATCCTGCTCCATCCTGCTCCCTCCCTGGAGGTTCTAAGTAATGTGATACATTTAACATAAACACTCAAACTACTGTACCTATATTAAACCTCTCAGCCCATAGACTTCACCACCCTTTCCCCTCTCCTTTCATACCTGTATTTACTCGAATATAATGCACCATCAAATCCAATGCGCACCCTATATTTATACTAAAAACGTTGTATTTACTCTAATCTAATTAATGATCGAATGTAATGCGAGCCCTGTTTAGGAGACTAAGGGCGCAATCCAGAGTAACTACGGGGAGTCCTTGCTCCAGTGTAAGAACAACTTACTCTGGATTGCAATATGAATTTCCCATAGGTTTTCATTAGGTGGTGCAGTAACCACGGGTGCACATAACGTCTCTTAACGTGCTCCCGTAGTTACTCTGGATTGTAGGGTAAATTTGGCTGAAAAAGGTGAATGTTACATTTGCTCTTACGTTTCTATGTATGTATTAAATAATCCAAAAATGGATGCGGAAGCAATTCATTGGAAATGCTCCCAAGGTAGTATACAGCGAAACCTGCAAACTAAAGGAAGCTTGGCTTGCACCAATTAAAAACCAAGATAACAGAGGGCAGAAAAATGGTATAAAAAGATGCCTTACAGAAGTAACGCCCTAAGCCAGTGCTCTTCAACCAGTGATACGACAAGTGGCCTTGTAGATTATTTTACTTGAAAGCAACACTGCCACTACCTTGAGGGCAGTACTGATCTGTCTGGCCCAAATCTATCACAAGCGGAGACTGGCTGTGGCTGCTGTCAGGTGTAGTTTGTGGCAGCACAGACTCTGCCCTTCAAAAGTGGGGTCAGCTAGGTTGGAAGATACAGAGTTTAGACCAGTTTAGACCTGCTCAAACTTTTGAGGGGTGCATCAGGAATGTGGGCCCTGTATGGACCATAACCAAATGAGTTCCATATGGATGCTGGTTCCAGGCTGCAGTTTGTGCAGCTCTGGATTAGGCCAAGAGGCGGCAAAAATGGATGAACTGTCCCAGTGATCAACACAGCAACCACCCCAGGAAACTGTGGTACTTGTAAAAAGGTTGAAAAGACTGTTCTGAGTAATGCCAGGGTCAAGTACATAGCAATTACTCACTTCTCCCCTTCCCATGGTCCTGTTAAAGCAGCTGCACCAGCTGTTAAGGCACCTGGACAACTCCTTCCTTGTCTCCCATCCAATATAGGAAGTGGCTTATCAAACCAAACTGAATGCCCTCCCTACCACTGAAAGAAGAATAGGATTGCTTGAAGAAAAGGAGCGGGAGGAAAGGTGAAGAGTTCTTCTGTTTCCTCTTCTCACCAATGTTTCTTCTTGCAAGTGATGACATGACACTTTCTGGAAGCACACTCACCTGTAACAGGGCGTTGTGATCAAGTAAGAGGCACAACTGAAGTGCAACTTGAAATCTAGCTTTTCGTGCGTTGAGCCTTCATCATCCTGTAACAGAAGGGGAAGTAGATACCAGCTCAGAGCACATTACCGCAGCTTTGCACACGAAACCTAGAAGCTTGCAAAAGGTAACTCACTTTAGGTATGCCTGAAATTATCTTTTATTGAAAGTCTACTGTAAATGTGGAGTGGGAGGAAAGGGGAAAAGTCTGGATTTCAGGATTCTGCTTAACATCATTCAAAGTTTCTTCCTATCATCAGAGTGCAGAGGAGAGGTATGCTTCAATGTGTGTTGCTACAGCAACTTCTGTATGGCAAGCTAGGCTGGAAGAGTAGTTTTTGGGTTACTTGTCAAGCATCTGTCACCCATCCACACTTCTGTCTCTTCAAATATTCTTCACACAGATCCCAAACTACCTCTGAAACATACCCCCGGATCCTACCTGCCTGAGTCCAGCAGCTTCTGACTCAATTTATTCTAAGATACACCAGAAGTGCTCACAGAAGAAAAGGTATTGAGGCAAAAGACATTCTTACTTTGACTATAAAGGACAAGGTGCCTTTTAGCTTCTGTGCCATGACAATACTCTGCAAGGTGAAGACAAACTGGGCTTCATTTGAGACACCTACAGCAAGAGAGGACATGGGACAAACCAGACTGGATGTTCATGTTAACATTCATGTTAACTTGCTTCTTCAGCTCCCCCCGAAGATTAGTCAAGCAATAGTATTAATGTACTGATTTTCAATGAAAAGTTCACAAAGCAATTTAGAGAAAATGAAATAACTAAAATTATAAATAAAGTGTTCCAAGATGCTTATATAGTTCATTTATATAATCAACCCTGAAAAAGGCTTCTTTTAAACAGGCACCCTCTTATATTTAGTGAAGCAACTGCCCCCCTTTTCCCCAGGACAGCATCTTTTGCTGTTTTTCCCCCGTTTACAGTGCTCTTTGGAAACACAAAAGACCATTTAGGTACATAAACTGCTTTGGAAATTTTTGTTGAAAAGCAGTATACAAACATTCTTTATAATCTTAAAACACAACGAACCTTAAGTTGGCAAGTGCTAAAACAAACTAAAATACAGTTAAGAATGCAACCTTTAATTGATCAACTGGCATTCATGATTAATTGGGAGATATTCAAGAGTTAATGGTAACAAAGTTTTTCCCATTAGAACTTTCTCACATGAAAGTTGGTACTGTGACCTGCTGAAATCTTTTTCATTTATGGCACTTTTGTGGCACACTTAGGCTGGCTCAAGGGATTGCTCCCTCAATTCTTTTGCAACCCTCCCCACTGCCTTCCTCAAAAAAGATGACCATACCAGGAGGCAGTTGGAAAGGAACCGGAATCCCATCATGTATCGAGGAACCTTCCGGCCGGAGCATTTTAGTGTTAAGGGAGTCCAAGACATTCAGCTCCATGCTCTTTAGGAAACTGCTGCTCTTGTTCTCAAAGATCACAGAGACAGTGACTTGGCTGTCATTCTGAAGGTTCCCCTGAATGTCATATGTCTGCAGAGGGAGACATTTGCAAGGTAAACAACAAACAAGACCATGTTTTGTAATCCATAAGGTCCCAAAATCTAGTTAAAATTATTTCCGATAGTAACACTGGGAAAATATTGCCAGGCAAACAGTGCAGAGCTAGATGGACCAACGGCTAAATTTTAAGATTCATGAGCTTCACAATGAGATATCACAGCCCACATCTAGCACAAAAAAGTTACTAGCCAACCTGCCAATGCATATTCAATGGTAATAATGTAATGATACCACAAATCATTTTAACAGAAGACACAAGGGATTGAACCTGGAGGCAAAGCTCTAGCTACTCATCTCAAGAGAAAGTCTAGCATGCAACAAAAGCTCCCTCTTCATACATTCAAAAGGGAGGTTAGAGCATGAGGTTGGGTGGGGGCTAAAGAGAAAAAGGAAAATGCACTCACCATCTTAATGTAAGCATTTTCAGCCAGAAGACAGTAACTTGTCATAGGCTGGTAGGGAGAAAACATAAGTCACAGCTGAGTAGGAAATGAAAATAGATATGAAGATAATAGTAACAGTACATAAGAACAGCCTCCACTGGATCAGGCCAAAGGCAACTAGTCCAGCTTCCTGTATCTCCCAGTGGCCTACCAAAAGCCTTGGGGAGCACACATGACCTATATCCACTGCCCTTCCCTACCTCTAAATCTATCTATGAACACTATCTCTGATATGTGTGCTGGCACAATGCTTGTAACCTAAATAATAGAATAATGGTGTGATAATGAAGTAGAATATGTGGCGTGACACAACTCCTGGCTTACACTGAAACAGATTTAATGACATACTTTTTATAATCCCAAAGCAGGAGCAAAGTTTTTATACATCCTTCAGCTCTACTCTGCTGCTAAACTATTTTCCTTTTCTTCCTTCTCTCCTCTACTATCCCAAGCAGGGCCCTCACCGGCAGGGGCTCATCCTCCAGAGTTCCATTCTGCACAGATTCCGTTGGTGGTTCCTCCCCACTGACATGGTGCTTCTTGGACTTCTTTTTATCCTTTGATTTCTCCTCCTTCTTATGCTTCTTCTTATGCTTGGAGGATTTCTACTAGGCCAGGCAAACACAGTTAGCAACACAGACATTTAACTCACTTCTGGCATAAAAGCCAATGTTTGCCCTCTGGCAAGACTCAAAGTCCCATGACCTACCCAACCCCAATCTGCTTCCCAAGACATTTTATTCTGATTGTTTTAGCAGACTCAACCAGCTTAATCCCACTTCCAGAAGAGGGAAGAGATTTCTTGCACCATTATCTGAGAACTGCCAAGGAAGTTCTTTATTTATCCAGGGAATAACTCTGCTCAGAGGTTAACTTGCAATCAATCCCTTTAAAGGGGGCTGCACCAGAACTCTGTAGTGTTCCTGAATGCACAATAATGACTTCAAGCGTCATCACTGGACTTCCAAATACCAAAATCTGAGAGACTTTGCTTCGCATGACTCTTAGCCATGTAACTCAAAAGGGAATCATGCTTGCAATCCTTACATTTAAGTTACTGGGAATCATATGAGCCACTCACCTTGCCTTCCTCTACCTCTTCCACCTCCTCTTCTCGCATTTCCTTCATGGTTTCCTCTGCTACATCCATACTTGCCTTGGGTGATGTCTGAAGAGGAAGCAAGAAAGAATAGTTAGAGAAAATCAGGATATCTGGAAACACATTTTGGAACAAGCCAAACTAATAGTTATCAGTTTCACACAATTCTCACACTCCCCACCTTGAACAAGGAGCGCAGGATACATAAAAGTGGGATAACAAAAGAGGGAAAAGGATTCTTCATGGAAGGTGTCAGTGATGTTGACCCATAGACCAAGAGCCAGCAACTTTATACAAAATTCTTGTTCAAGTCATGCCCCCTCTATAAATACAGTTCTTGTTATACATGGATTTTTTTATTGTCTCACACAAATGGCCACTGCAAATGAGAGGAATGTGCTGATACCTGGAAAGGGGGAAGAATTTAAAATCAGTTTTAAAAACAGCTTTTCTTACTGTTGTAGAGAGGCAGTCATGCAAGCAATAATTCTTTTCTTCAATTGAACCAGGCAAAGTCTAATTGGGACTCTACAATAATAAGAATAGCTGTTTTAAACCACTGTAAAGAGATGCAGCTTTTTAAAAAAGTGTTTCTATTAAGCACATTTTGGTATCACCAGGGAGTCCCAGAATCAAACCCTGTGGATGTTGAGGCACAATTTTATTCTGTTAGGAGCAATAGAGGAACAAAAAACCTGGAAGTGGGTATTTAAATATATTTCCCC
Source organism: Cryptoblepharus egeriae (assembly GCA_030015325.1). NCBI lineage: Eukaryota > Metazoa > Chordata > Lepidosauria > Squamata > Scincidae > Cryptoblepharus > Cryptoblepharus egeriae. The sequence goes on along the minus strand of JAREYC010000015.1, from coordinate 408,530 downwards.
ACTGTTTTTAGCTACAGATTTTTTTATCCACTGTGGCCAAAACAGTACCACCTGCATAGGTTATGCTTACTAATTGGCCTTTATTCACTCATAAGCCTTCTGGAAAGTTCAAGGGATTCAGGAATATTGAGATTTTGCTAATGTAAGACAGCAGGAGACACCCGTGCTGTTGTTTTTTTCCCTTATGTAACATCCAGAATATAAGAGGGGTGTGTGGAAGGAGAGGAGGAGATTGGCTATCTGGAAACACCCTGCATACAGGATACTTGCAACTGGATACTAAAGCATGGAATCCTGCCTCCCTTCTCCTGGTCAGAACAACTTAGCCTCCCCCCATTTCTCTACCCCAAGCAGAACTTGACAAAGCTCCTGGATATCACACCAGTGCTTCAAAGATTTGATCTCTGAGCATTTTCCCCATGGATTGACCAACCTTTGTCTCTGTAGCAGCAGCAGATGGAGGGGCATCAGAAAGCCAGAAGTCCATGTCATCAGGCTGAAACAGTGCAAGTATGATTATAGATTATTAACTATAGTATAAAAGAAGAGACATCTGGTTGTTGGGGCAGCTATTGCCCCCAGGCAATAGATTTGTTCAGAAGATTCTGGGATAGGGGAGAATAACGACCAATAAATTCTGTTGCATACCTTTAAAAATTATCTCTCCTAAATGCAAAAATCAATTTTGCCCCTTATTCAGAACCCCACTCCCTAAATTCAGCCAGAATTTATCAGAACAGAACACTTGTTCTAGTTCTAGGCAAAATACAGGTGAAAACAAGGACAGAGAAGTCACCTTTTTCTCTTCCTCCTCCATTTTTTTCTCATGATCTTTCTTCTTCTCCTTGTCCCTTTCTTTCTCTTTGTGCTTTTTTTCCTTCTTTTTGGGTTTTTTGCTCTTTTTCTCAACAGGAGGAGCTTCTGCATCTTGCGGTGACTTGAGTTCATTGGCACTTCTATGCCTCTGCACGGGGAGTTTCTCACTATCTGCTAAAGGCCTTAAAGAAAAGAGGTAACTGGTTATCCAAGGGAAGTAGGTCTTCATGTTTCCCACAGGGATAACCAAATGCCCATCTGGGGCACAAACAGCATCTTCAAACCACCACAGCACTTCAGCCTGAACTGCTCCCTGTAGGAGTTGGCAAACTGCAGATGGCACAATCATTTCAGTATTCAACAATATGAGTTGTCCAAATCAGGCCAAGTCACCTTCCACAGGTGAAGTTTCATTCACAAAATGCATCTGTCCAATTCCCTCTCTTTAGAATTACATAAAACCAAGGAATTCTAAACCCAAATACTGTCAGTAATAGACTCAATGTTGCATGCGAATGGTTGAAGAGGTGGGCATATTTGAACTGAGATTGTGTTTGATAGACTTTAATTGTCAATGAGTTAAATTTCTCTCTCTGTGAACTACTCTGGGCAAAATCTTTGTAACAAAAGACAGCTCAGGAAGGAGTTCTAGCTCAGCAGCAGACCACTTGTTCTGCATGCAGAAGGACCCAGGATTCAAGAGTTGGAAAAGACTGAGACCTGCACCTGCTGTTAGTCATAGCCGATAACTGATCCAGATTGCCCAGCGATCTGACGTGGTTGCAGCTTCCTATGTTCATATTCAACTTTGCTACATCAAACATATGTTAATGAGTCAATTTGGAAGTACTCCTATTTTTCCTGTTCATCAAGGTTTAATATTCCAGTTACCTAAGGAACCCTTCAATTTTGGATTATATATTGCATGTTCCTACTACCCATGCTCAGTACAGAGTTTAGGGACATCCCCAGCAAAATGGTTCATCCTACTTGTAATCCTCAATGAGACCAGCTCCCAAACCTGGCACTTCTATAAGGACACTCACTCCTAATTCTGATTATCTTGCTTTCAACTACAGTGGCACCTCATGTAACAAACGCCTCACGTAAAGTATGTTTCACGTAACAAACAAAAATTTCTTGAGGATTTTGCTTCATGTAACAAACTGTGCTTCATGTAACAAACAAACTCATTGGCAGTTGGGGCAGACGCGCTGGCCGGCAGCCCTTTTAAAAAGCGTCAGGGCTGCCTAGTGCGCCTGCCCATAGTGAAAGCAACACTTCCAACTGTTCCTCCTGTGGCCAGGCATCTGCTGGGCAGAGGGAGAGAAGAGCAGTGGAGAAGAGGGAAGCAGCTCAGGGCTAGCCAGGAGGGAGCAGGGGAAAAAGTGGCTCAGGATGAAGAGAAGGAGAAAGTGGGGAGACACTTTGAAAGTGTCTTTGATTGCAGCCTCCTTACCATGTCTAATCAGAAGTAAGCCCCATTGTGATAAATGGGGCTTATTCCCAGGCTTAAGCCTGGTAGACTTCATAGGATCTAAGTAGACTTCATAGGATCATGCACACTGAATGCATGTTTTGAATTCAATTCGTGTTTTGTCATCATTTTTACATCCAGTTAATATTTTTATATGAATATTTTTGGGGTTGTGGAACCAATTGTCTGAGTTTCCATTATTTCCTGTGAGAAAACACGCTTCACGTAAGGAACGTTTCATGTAACAAACATTCCTCTGGAATGATTTAAATTTGTTACGTGAGGTGCCACTGTATTTTTAAGGACTGAACAAATATGAAAATACATGACACTCAGATGTGAAAGTACTGGTTGTACTCCATTCTGCAGTTTGCCAAGCAGGTAAAAATCTTAAAACACCTACTGACCTCTTTTTGTGCAAGGCTTTCAACTCTTTTTAAAGAAAGGGAAGGGGAGAGAAAGCAGCCAAACACTGTAAAGCCCAACAGGATCAAGTTCATTTAATCAAAACAGTCTTTCAATTCATGCTAAAGCAGCTTCAAGTCTATTAAGACAATGAAATCATGGTGGCCGCTGCTCATGTAAAGTTGGTAAAGATTATCTGTGGTGAAAAAAGCTTAGCTTCAGATGACCTGACACATTGTGTACCATGAGCAGGCAACCTGTAGCTTTTCTGAAGTCATTTGTAGGACTAAGATCTGCTCCAAAGCAATTTGGAGTCAAACTGATTTTTGATCATGTTGCAGTTTACAGTGTTATCAAAGCAGCCAACCTTTCACAAGGCTAGATACTTAGAGTGATCTTACCTGGCCGGCCTCCCTGAAACCAGACTGTTTGTGAAAGACAGAGAAAGAGAGAGAAGATAAAGAAAAAAACCCATGACCAGAGAATGTCGTGACTGCTTAGGGATGGAAAGAATAAGAAAGAGAGAAATGGTGCCTCAATGTCAAGCAAACTTGCTCATCTCTATTGGTGCCAGCCAGATGCCACAGGAAAATTTACAAGTGTGCCTGGGAGATATCAGATATTATGTAGTAATATCATTATAAGTACCAACAAACTAAAAGCAAAGCCTTAACAACCTTTCAGGTTCTCCAGATCTTTATATCAAACTGGCATTAAACAAAACAGGAAAAGGGGTAGTGTTGGGAGGCACTATGTCAAGCCTCAGAGACTGCAGACTGCAACAGTCTTAAGGGAGTACAAAAGGGTTTAAGCAGTTGATATGGATTTGTATCAGTAGGCGCTAGACCAGAAAGTGGGAGGGGAACAGCCCTTTGTCTTATCTTCTTCCCTAACACCCTGGATACAAACTGAGGTCTTGCACCTAATTAGCACCTAATTTTTCTAACACACACTGAGAGTCTACTTAATTCCTCTTGGGTTCCATTTTAGGATTGTTAAATTGCAGAAACTGGGTGGCTTCACATCATATCCTATCACCTTACTACCTCATTCTTTTGCTTAGTTTCCTATCTAGCCTGAGAAGTTCTCATGAACTTGAAAACTTGTTTAAGATTATGCATTTCGTTGGTCCTTATAATAATCAGATAATGGCTTCTCCCTATTGCACTAAGAAGCGTTCCTACCATTTTTCTGTTTCTAGAATCTGAAAAAATAGCCATTGAATATAGATATCCCACAGATCCACTGAGTGAGTTCAGTGAAGTTTCCTTGTGTCTTCTGAAACACCAAGTACAAAATTTGTACTTGGTACCCAAATTTGTACTTACTTGTCCAGATCTATATCCAGTGCTTTGTATGGATCGTTGGGGTCTTTGTCATCCTCATCACTAGGAAGAGCATTCTAAGCAAATCAGAAAACACAGGAGAGGCTTACATCAAAATGGTATTGGCTAAGGGGAAAGGGGGACTGGGCACTTATTCTAGCAGAATTATTAGTTGTTTTGGTAAACAGAAGACAAGATAAAGAAAACTCAACAGAATGAACACTAGATTCCTTATTTCTTCTATGATAACCAATAACCTCACTGAAGTTCCTCCTCTAGAAGCATTCAATAACATCTGAATGAGGTAGACAAATCAGAGACACTCTGAAAAACTGATCCCAGCCTTTATCACTACAAAAGATGCCATAAGTGAATCCTCCAGTTCACTTGTGACAGAACATGTGATGCAAGGTGAGCATGAAAGGATGCCTACCTTTTAAAGGATGGCAAGTGCCAGTTTTAAAGCCTTTTGGTGGTGACAGCACCAGACACATGACATTCCCACCACAAAAAGTTCTGGCAGGCTCTCTCATTCCCCACTTTTAAGGTGGTCTTGAAGTCTTCTGCTCTGCTGGACTCACCTCAGGCATCTCTTCAGTAATAATGTCCACGTGCTGGGCAGGTGCAATATCCTCATCGCTCTCTGTCTGCAGTGAGTTGTGACGCCGGTGTTTGCCCCGCTTCTCTTTCTTCTGCTTTTTTTTCTTTTTTTCTTTCTCTAGCTTCTGCAGATGCCGGCGTTCTTCTTCCAGCTTTACATATTGGTCAGACACAGGCATACCTTACAGGGGAGGGGGGAAAGGAACAGAAGCAAGATGGTCAGGCAAAACAAAGTGGGAGCGGAACACTAAATTAACCATCTTAAAAGTAGACTTGATGAATAGTGGAAAAATGTATTAAAGACATGTTTTTTGGTATATGAAGCATATGTGGGTTGCCAGATAAATTTTGGAAACGGCATTCACAGGAGGGAACCCTTAGATGGTACTTGTATTTAAAAATTGCAGCAGACTTCAGTTCAGATATAAACAATCCCTTGCATAAAGTACTTATATCAACTTATAGCTCCCTCAGTGGGAGTACTGAGAATCAAGCCAACCCTATTAAAGCAATCTGTATAGCTTTGTACAGAGCTTCATTTGCAGCTCTAAAGCCAAAATACTGAAAACTGGCTTTTTAGAGATTAAGCTAATCATAGAATGCTATTCTTACCTGGAACTTTTAAAGGAACTGAAAGATCTATTTGAACCACAGGTATGTGCTCAACACCAGGAGTGTCTTGATACTGCTGGACAAGAGCCAAGAAAAGAGATGGACCCAAGAGAGTTTTTATATTAACATTGACTCTATGATCTGACAGAAACCTTTACAGTAAAACTGAGCCATTTAAAATATCACCCAGTAACCCTACTCCCAGTGGTGGGCACCAGCAGGTTCGCACCTACTCTATAGAACCGGTTCTTAACAAGAGATAGTACATATAAAGTTTAAAAATAGCCATTTAAAAGTGGCTGCCAGATGGACAGAGAACCGGTTCTTAATTTCTTTGAAGCCCATCACTGCCTACTCCCCCCTCGCCCCCCCCAAAACCTGCAAAAATAAAGCCTTCACCTTCAGATGCAGGTGAGGCAAATGCCAATACAAAACTATCTTACAAGACATATTCACCTTTTGGGGGGAAGGAGAACTTTTAATGTAAAATGGATTGTTTGCTTGCTCCTGCTTCCGGACTTCTCGACGCTTTAAAGAAAAAAAATCCTTAAGTAGAATGATGGAAATTTCTCATTTTACTTTTAAGAGAAAACAAGATAATCAACCTCTTCACGTTAAAAAAACAGCAAGAAACAGCAACAAGGAGTTTGGGTGTACTAACCATATAAAATAAGAGTGAATCAAAAATGTAGTCATCACAACATTCCAAGTGCTCATAAAATAGGATAAATAATATCTGATACAACAAGGTACAAATTTGGCACATAGCTCAGGCTGTTCCAACGATTCCACAAATCCTCAGGGTTGCTCATGAGAAGTAAGGTACCCATTTGATAAATCTGAGAAAACTTACCCGAGCCAGTTCCTCCTCATCAATTTCAGGGTGCCGATGCCTTGAATGTCTTTGCTCCTCATCATGGAAGATTGTCCGTGGTTTCTCATCTTCAGACTCACTGTCTGAGGGAGGCTCATTGATCCAGGCATCGAGGTCTAACCTACAAGATGGAGAACATCAGCTTTATATTGTGTTAGGACAGGAACTGTCCTTTAGTTTTAGAACAGCATTCCAATATGGAATGGGACTCTTACCCTTCTGGAATTGGAACTTTCTTCTGGGCTTTGGGGGCAACAGGATTGAGTTCCCCAGCAAACAAGGCAGTCACTTCCTCGGCCACTGGTACCTCTTTAATCTGAAGCTTGTGGATGTATTTCATGAGCTGCAATATGCAGGAAGCCTGGGAGGCAAAAAAGATTTCTAAACAAAAGAGAAGGTCTCAAAGCTCTAGCCAGAAGCCCTAACAGGTCTTTTTCCAACTGGGATAAATTTGAGGCATCTTTGCTTACCCGCTCTTGGACCTCGAGATCAGCACTCTGCACAAACTGAGGCAGGCGTTCAATCATCATCTGGGTTGTCTCCTGGGCAGCCTCTTTCTCCCCAGCTTGCTCCTTCTGATGCAGAATTGAGGCATATAGCTTCACCATGTTTTGGACATAAACTGCTTGGATGTGGCCTGGGAGCGTGGTAACCTTTGGCCGCAACATGGCTTCAAGAGTCTGGTGTGGCTCCTCAAGATGCCTAAAGGGAGCATTGCATGCCATTTAAGGACTGGCCTTTCCTCCCAGCCCCTGATTAAAAGGCTAAAAAACCACTGTGATGGCTAAAAAAGCATCATGATGTTTATCCTCTATTGCCCAACTTCTTTATTAAGCACTACTGATGATCTAACATGATGCTTTACAGGGTAACAGAAGCCCCAAGAAGCTTATAATTTAAATGCCTCCAGTTCCTCTTTTTTAAAGGGGGGTTACCACAAGAAAAACATGTGCAAATGCAGCTATATTTACTTAGTTTTCAATTCAGTTGACCATGTGAATGAGGGAATAAGGCAAAGGCTTCCCAGGAACAGTTTTTGAGAGAGGATTTGAAAGGAAAAAGTTGTAACAGTGTCAGTTGTGGGAAGAGGTTACAGACAAAAGGGGCAGCAAAAGAAAAAGGGAAGAGACATTTTAAAGGGGGTAGGGAACCTATAGAGGACAGTGCTAGTCAAAACTGCAGACACTTACTCTGAGAATTCCCCACATATCCAAGCTGCAGCATACAGAACCTCGCAGATCCCATTTCGTTGTGTGTTGCTGGCAAGCAGGTGGGCATTATCCAGGAGCATGGCCATCTGTGACACTGCAAATTTACGGATGGCCTTCACCCTTATTGCCACATCTAGCATCTGGGAAGCAATGAGGTGACCGTGTCGGGTCCCTTCTAGCCGCGTCAGTTCCACAAGTATGCTGATATACCTGAGAATAGATAAAAAGGAAAGAATGTGCCATTATATCAGAATTTTATCATGTCTAGGAAACGCTGCAGGCAAAGATTTGGCTAACTGGTTCAGATCTATTTATCTATATATACTGTATATAAAAATGAAAAGTCACTCACTGACTCTTCAATGCCCAGCCAAAACTGCTGGGCCTAGAAGCGTGAAATTTGGGGTGGGTGTTCCTTCTGTGACTGGGATAAGATTATTTAAGTCAGTAAGAACCGGATTTCAGTAATTCCAACCAGAAGCGGGTGAAATGGGGCGCAACGCATTTTTCTCCCTATACTTTGCACTGAAGAATCAGTGACTGAGAGATGCCCTGCCCCAACCCCTGGACCTAGAAGCATGAAATTTGGAGAGGATGTTCCTCCTGTGACACGAACACCCACAAAGAACCAATATGGAGAAATTTAACTCTTAAGGAGCTGAAAAGGGGTGCAATGTGTTTTTGTCCTATACTTAACATGGAAGACTGACCAACATCCAAGCCAATTTGGTGTTTGGTGTCTGGTGCACTGGGGGGATGTTTTTAGGAGGGAGGGGTTGCACTGGGGAGGATGCTGCGCATGGGGGGATGGTGGCGCAGGGAGGAATGATATGTATGGGGGTTGATGTGCATTGGGGTGATGGCATATGGGGGAATGTTACACAGGTACGTTTTCACTAATTTATCATATTTTCCTCCTGTCTCTCTCCCCAAACGGAACCCAAAAACATGTAAATCCAATTCCTATACCCCTTACCACATTTCATCTGACCAAACTCTCCCCAAATTCTCTCCCACATTTTTCTCTCCCTCCCCTACAATGAGCTCAGGCTGCTGTAAGTCAGTCATCTTTCCAGTGATCAGACATTCCACAGTTATGCCAGCAATTTTCAACCACTGTGCCATGCTGGCATGGCATACTGATGTGGCATACTGATGTGCCACAGATGATCTAAAGGTGTGCCATGGGAGTATGGCTGAGGGTCATTCATTAATTGGGCAACTAAGAGATACAAGTTCTCTACCAGCAACATTGTGTGCCTTATCAGTAAAAAAACAGATGATGTGCCTTGGCAATTTTAGCACCTTCCCAACTTATCATGAGATGAAAGACTGAAACTTGATGCCCTTTCCCTTGGACAAGGGTGAACTGAACTGGAAAGGGCTTGATCCCTCAGAGGATGAAGTTTAGATCTGGTTTAGATCTGCTTACTGGAGCCAGTGGGAGGTACCACCAAATCAAAGATTCCTCCACTGAAGAAAGGAGACTCATGTTGCTATGTAATATTAGTGCTCCAAATCATACCTCACCTTCTAACCAGGAATACTGACCATTCAAAGTTTGTGATGTACTGGTAATTAGACTGGCTACATATATCAATTATTTTGGTCAACAGCTCATCCCTGTATGTTGTCCCTTCAGCTTTGTCCACATGGATCATCAACTTCTTTACAATCTCCATCAAGTTCTTCTTGGACACCTACAACAGAGAGATGGGCATCAGACACACACAAAAAACTCAATTTCAACACATACCAGGCTCCTGGCTAGCAGTGCACCATACAGATAACTATCCATTTGCAACAGGATTGCACATAAGGTTGAACCTCGCCATCTATGACATTTGGTTCCAGGCACCTCCATAGATAACCATTTTCACTTTTCACATTATACCATGGTAATGAGGCAGTGAATCATGTTCCCTTTAAAACAGTTTTGTTTCTGCTCAGAGGCAGAAACTTCCCCTTACAAAGCAATTCAGAAGTGATTATCACTTTGTCTCTCTCTCCCACCTGAAAACAGAAACAAATCTTAACCCTTTATGAACTTCTCAGGCAAGCTTAATTGCCTGCCACTTTACCATAGTTAGCATGCTGCTTTTAAGCGATGAACTACTTAAGGAATGTTTGTTTTTAAAGTCAACCTCATTCGTCTTGTGACAAAATAACTGATAATTGGAATACTTTTATGTTTGAGTATACAAGATTCCAAACTTCTCTACTTCTTGAGAATCAGTCTTATAAAAAGACTTCTTATCTTTTTGGCCCTAAAGAGGCAACACTGAAATAATCCTCCAAATGCCTATAACTCCAATTCACTATAACTCCAATTCCCACTACTCTTATCACAAAGTGGTACAACCGCCCCCCACCAAAAAAATCCAACTAAACTAAACTCAAGCAGGATATGCAAGTAGAAGATTATTCAGCAGCAGGGTGATTGCACTGCAACACAACTGTGGAAAAAATCACTGACTTTCCCCTTCATTCACCAAAATGCACTATTGCACTATTACTCCAAATCCATCTTTTTCATCTCATGGCACACTAACAAGGTACTGAAATTGTCAAGGCACACCATCAGTTATTACCATTGAAAAGGTACACCAAGCCATTCAAATCCTCCAATTTTCCTATTAATTAACAACCTTCCCCAAATTCCCACAGCACACCTGAGGACTATCTGTTGCACACCAATGTGTCATGGCACACTGGTTGAAAAATCACTGCACTACTGGAATACTCTACTATTAGAAAGGGCAAACACAGTCTATTGCTTTGGGATGAGGCTCCTTCATTTAAGAAGGAATCAATTTAGTGTATTCTTCTTACAGAAGCTGGCTCTTATCCAGAGTGGGCACCCTTGATCAGGGTTCAAAAGTAGGTTGGAATTCAGGTGACCTAATCTTGGACTAATAGGATGATATTGTGACTAAGGACATGCAACACTGAGTTGAATAACACTTTTGGTATTTGACTCAACCTTGACTAGTGTGTAGTCAGGATTCAGCCTACTTTATAGGTCATGTTAATAGCTGACAGAACCATCATCTAGAACGGGGTGCTCAAACACCAGCCTGAGGGCCAGATGCGGCCTGTGGCAAGCCTCAGTGCGGCCTATGGCAATACCCCTCCATCTGGCCCACAGACAAGCCTTGTAACGTATCCAATACACTAAGCAGGGCTTAAACCACAGACAGATTTCCATCTCACTGCTAGCCTTTTATCTACATGCTACTGCACTGTAAGAACTGTGGTTATACCCTCCATTGCCCAAAACATATTTGCATATACCCATTTGAAACTTTTTGTCTGCTCCTTGTTTTAACTAACTTCCTCCCTCATTCTAATCTTCAACCTACTTTGCCTAGTTTATTAAGATAGCATGCAATCCTATCCCTGTGACCGCTACACCAGTGCTACTATTTTGGAGGCTATTTGAGAATATGGTGCTCATACCATGCATCTGGATCACCATTTATTGATTTTAGTACATAAATAACTTGGAACTACTTGAGTAGAAGAAGCATATAAAAAATCTTATTTATTTAGCCTTGGCACTGATTACTTTTGTTTTGTTCCAAGGTAAGGGTGAATTGTGGGGAGGAAAGAGGGTGTTGGGTGACTTATCCTCAACTTTTACAATCCTTCTTGTAGTGAGGGACTAGTCACTGAGTGGTGGTAACTCCAAATCCATCTGCTAAGTCAGGACAACACAATAAACACACATACCATTCCATAGAGAAGATCTAAGGCTCTGAGCCGGATGGATTCATCCTTGTCGTCCAAGCACTGGAGAATGAGATCCTTATGAGACTGGACTGATTTGGGGTGAGTCTTCAAAATTTTGGACATGGCTAGTAATCCCAAATACTTCACTGTGGGCAAGGATGAACAGAGCAAAGAAAGGTTGCACGGGTGATCTCCCTTTCAGTAAGAACAATACAGGTTGAGTCTTGGAATCCACAAAGGTTCTATTCAGGAAACCTCTATGGATGTCAATTTTTGCATTACACGCAATTAAAAGATTAGGCAACCCTTTAAAAATAGAGTGCTTACCATGTTAACATGAAAGGCAGGCAATCAGTTACTCTCCATAGTTTCGTTTCAGATAGGAGGCAGAACCCTCCCTTCCCCCTGGAGCAGCAAAAAAATGCAAAGTGATCACCACTTCCACATTGCTTTGCATTGACTAGCTCCTGAGAGAAGTGAGGGTCTACCTCCCACCTGAAGTGAAGTTGTACTAAGACCTGGAAAGGGGGAGAGAGATTCACTGACTGCATGCCTGCTGTGTTACAATGATAAGGCTATTTTTAAATCTAAAGAGATATTTATCTTTTAATTCAAGAGCCAATCTCATTCACGTTGATGTAAAAGTGTGGGTGAAAATTCCACTATCTATCTGTACAGTGACTGATTCATTCTAGAACAGATGCTAGGTCTTCACTGTTAACCCTAAAGTATGTAAAATTCAATTTTTCCTTTCTGCCATCCACTGAACAGCTGTCCACCTCTAACTAAATTTCTTCCTTCACAACCCCCTGTCCTTTCCCACTAATTGTAAACTTTGTAAGCCCTCAGGTGTTGGCATGAATACATGATACAATTCTGATTGTGAATTGCTGAGCCAAATTCAGCCCCCTGAAAAACGAAGTTTGTATTTACGACAAGCAGGCAACGAACTTCTAGTTCTTATGACTACAAACATATCCTTGAAAGTATACAGGAAACTTCTACTAGACTGCTGAAAATATTGAAAGGATAAGAAAGGTTGCATAGGTAGAAAGAACAGTGGTCTTTCAGTGCTCTGCATACATCCTTCATCCATTCTATAACTAGCAAAAATCAGAATGATAACTGTGATGTTTTGCATTTATAAATACATATTTATGGTCACTTTTCATTACTGTTTATTATCCAAGGCAATATCAATATTCAATTATTAAATATTCAATATTCAGACTATGTGAGATCTGACAATTAACATGAACTTTATTAACATTATGCAATTCAGGTTGCATAATTAACATTTTTCTTAGGAAAAAACAATTGAGGCCAGGGAACAACAAAGCCTTACTTACAGTTCTGGTCTGAATCTTCTATCAATATCCTCAGTTTCTGAACACAAAGCTGCAAGAAATATATACAGGGTTAAAACCTTCTTTCAGGTGATAAACACCACCACCCCCAAAATGGTCTGCTGCACTTCAGAATTAGCTCAATTCCTTGCCTGAAGCAAGAAAACTTTCCTTGAGTAGTGGTTGCCAACCTGGAGTATATATACCTTCACGGGTATTTCCCAGGACCTTTAGGGGTACTTGTTAAAGAACTGAATAATGGTGAGAAAAGGCGGGTCAGTATTAGAGTGCCTTATGGAGTTGCAAAGCAGACAGATACCAAGTTAGCTGCAAGTTTTAGGTCACCAATTTTATTATCAGATATGGATCAGTGATGGAAAACATTGAATGTTTTAGGTATATTAGGTATATTAATAAGTATATTAATATAAGTTAATAGGTATATTAGTTACAAAGATTTTGATAATACAAGGGAAACAATTTATGGAAATGGCTGCAAAGGGATAAGTGAAAAAATGCCATAAAGGCAAAACAAGATAACAAAGAAGACTGAGCAAAAGAAAGAGGGCCTCACCTGGATGCTGGCACTATGGTTAGGCATCCCCGAGGAGAGCGAGATCAAAACTGAAAAGGCACAAAACAAAAAACCAGATAAAAAAGCAATATTATCGTGGGTTTGGGTGCATAATCTCTCAAGGGTGAAGAAGCTACAGCAAGCCATGTGTATGCTTTGCCAAGAATCAATGAGAGAAAGAGACTGAAACCTGTCATATATACTCATGTATAAATCAAAAATTATGTCTTAAAAGCAATACTGAAATGGGTAGCCTTATACATTGGTCAAAATGGTAAAGCTTATATATCAGTATATAAAGCATGATCAGTAACATGCAAAATTATGGACCAGAGTAGAGTGAACATCAAAAAATCTCCCCTCGGATATTCCCTCTATGTACATGAACAAAGGGAAACAACTGGTTTCCCTTACCTCTGCTTATATTCATTCATTATCCTGTGGCAAAATGAAAGACTGAGATACTGCTTTATGGAGGAACAAAACTCATAGGAAGGAACAGCAGAGTGAGATGGAAATGCAGTGACAAGGCAAGCTGTTGAGTATTTTTCTACTGGAACTCAAAGTTTTAAATCTGGAATCAGCTGCTGTCCTATTTTAATTTATTACAGATTGCTTTCCTTACCTGCTATCACTGTGTTCACACACTCATAGAGAAGCGACATGGCTGACGTGCTATTGGGAAAGACAGAGGTGTAGCATTACAAGACATTCTCACCGTCTGTTCAAGATCTGACAACAGGAAGGCTTTCAGCATGATCCCCCCAGTTTTAGCTCTGAGTTTGGCTCCCAGTTTGGTTACATTCAAACCAGATTGAATACATTAGAGCTTTGATCTTCAAACAAGAAAGCTTTAGGTTTTCAAGTTCAGAGCCTTTTGAAAGGACAACATGATTTAAAAAGACATTACAACATTAACACCAAGTCTATGGTGCGCTATCAAAACATATTTGGCTGTTGCTTATTTCACCTTTAATGACCATTGTACCTAGGATCAATAGAGCTGAAGAGATTAAAAGAGAAAACTGACAGAAAGCTCTATGAGATCTCTTAGTTAAGGTTTGTACAAAACTTAATTCAGCCAAAGGTTTGCCAATTCGGATATAAAATTAGATAGCATTTAACATGTAAAAAAGATTTGTAAACCCTCTTTAGAACTTCTTTCCTGATGCTGGTCTATCAGTTCTCTTAATCATAGCTTGGTGTGATGCCTGAAGCAAACCAAAGCCTGTCTTATGTAAAAAAAATGGACATTAAAGAAGCATCTCTCACTTTTTGAGTTCAACCATTGTAAACTGTAATAACTTGGTGGCAACAAATAAATACCGTACTTCAAAACCCTTTGTGCAAATGCTACAATCATTAAGCAACTGAAGAGTTAACAAAGTCATTACCTGAGTCAGATGTAGAATGAATAATGCTACTTCTGAATAGCATGAATAATTTTATTATTTCATTACAGCAGCATGAATAAACTACAGTTGTAATAAAAAATATGCTACAGTAATAAATATGCTACTGTAATAAAAATAATTCCATAATCTCACTACAGTAGCACAAATAATTTGATTCTTGTCTTTGCATCTAAGATATAATTCTTAAGTGCAAAAGAGGCTACAGTTCATGGTTTGCATGCAGATGTTCTATCAGGTCTGTCACTACAGGGAGTTTTTGCCCTCCCTCTGGTACAGCCTCTTAGAGGACTGAGTGGGAAAATGTGGGAAGAATGCTGTAGATCTTGTGCTTTGAAGTGAGATAATCTTTCTGTAAGATCCGGATTGTACTGAAAATATCTTTCCTGTTAAGATACAGGTTAGAGGGAAGTGTGAAATCGTTTGCAGTAATAGGGAAAAAAAGAACTGCCCAATCAGAGGAATAAATCTGGACGCAATGGGGAGAGCTACTGCCTTGAGAATCAAAAGGGAGTAACTTATCAGTTTATCCTGCCTGTTATCTGATGAGAATGGCAGCTGCCAGAACAGAGACCAGGTGCTGTTAATTTGAAGCTGAGCAACGAAGGGACATATCATGACTTGATATTATTAAGGCTGATAGGGCTGGATCAAAAAGGGCTTGGGATTTGTGACTGGAGCGAAATGGGATGCTCTGCCTGCATGAAAACCATCTTGCACAGCATGACTGAGAATTTCGTTAATGCATTAAGTAGTCTGTCTTCTGCAGCTCTTAAAACATATGAGCTGTAGTTTACTCCCTGTTTACAACCCTATTATGTGGGATGGAGGAATTTCTTCTTTTGTAACATGGAAAGGCTTTAATAAAACTTTAAATTTCAGGTATGTGTGCTTATTGACTGACCAGAAGGAATTAGGCTCCTCCAGGGAACCCCTGTAAAATTAGAATAATTACCTGATAATCTGGTGATCTATCTCCTTCTGCCTGCAGCCACAGCCTTTTAGGTGGAGACAGGAAACAGGAAGGAGGTAGAGGGAATGTGCTCAGTGCTTGCAGAGCAGACAACATTGTAAGGAGTTAGAGTAAACAGTATGAGCTCACAAGGTAAGTAAACTGTAGTCCCCATTGCCCAAAAGATCCTAGATGCCTTAGGCCCCCTGTACAGGGTTGCCATATGTCCTGAAAAACAGGAACAACCCTGATTTGGGGGGTTCATATTCTGGCAAATAGGATAGTGGGCCATGTCCTGATTTTGTGGATGAGAACTGTGGCAACCCTATCCTTGGAGCATCATTATAAGGTCTAATTTTCAGTTATAGGATTTCAAGTAGCAGAGCTGAAAAAGTCATCTGGAGACCAGCTGTCAGCGAGAGGAGTACCCTCTCTGCTCAACTTATGATCTGCCTGATCATTCATTTGTATGAAGATTTGCCATGTCAGCCATTGTCAGACAATACAATTTGTATTGGAGATAAAACACAGAATCCATCTAGCACACCAAAACTATAAAAGAGGTAAAGGAAAACATGAGGAACACAAAGCCACACCACATTTCATCAGGCTAAGGAAAAAACTAGAGCAACACAGAACGCTCCCTTTCAGTTCCTGTCTGAAAGATTCCATTTTAAGACAACCACTGATTTATCACTTCATGCTAATAGGGAACCGCTTGACTATGAGCACCTCCATTCGCCCAATCTCAGTCACTATTCAGAGTTGACCATTTCCCCCAGTAACCAGAAACACCAGTTAAACCCACAGGGGGGCTGCCACTTCATGTCGAATGCACTGTTGAATAAAATAAGTGGTTGAAGCCAACAGGGAGATAGCTAGTCATTGCCGTGGCTTGACCCTGTAACGCAATTTTCTTCATAAACAGCAAGGGAAGCACCAGCCACACTCTCTTGCTCCTTGACATGTTGTGTCAATTGTCAGTTCACTGTATGTGTCATTTTTGCAAGTATAATTTTAGAGACAGGATTTTAGGGTGTGAGGATTAATGATATACTGAGAAAAAAAATAGCAGACAGACATTAAGAGCTTTATTGAGGAGTTAAATCAGTGTTTTCTGTGCAGAAGAGTCATCAAGGGCAGATCAGATACAAAGGTTTACATATGCCAATGGAAGTGTTCTGTTACACACAGTATTTCCACTGAGGCAGAGAGATTGTATAGATCTACCTTCAATTAACAATTATTGTGCAGGAAACACTACCTGTAAGTCCTTCTAGCTATGCCCTGGGATTTCCCACTATGCCCAATCAGTAGCAGCACACCAATGTTCTTAGGACTACATGATTGCAACACGTGTCGTGGAAAAAAGTGCTGAGTATTTTCCAAGTGATTCTCAGGTTAGGAAATGCAAAAGGCAAGGCCCCAGGCCTGACAGTGCAGCCTGTCAGGAAACATCTGTGTACTGCAGAATATGACTGCAAAATTTTCTGCAAAATTCAGATATTGCTCAAAATGCTAAATAAGCCTACAGGAAAAGGGTCCCCTTAAAGAAAGAGTGAAAGCCGTTAGAAGTAGCCAATTATAGCATCCATGGTTTTTGATCTGCTATCACTGCAGCAGCAGAGACAAGGCCTTCTTGAACTCTCTACAAGCATAACCAACATTCCGTTTTCTTAACCACAGATGTGTTAATCAAGAACTTAAAACCATGATTAAGAATTAAGTACAAGTCAGGATGTAAAAATATGGTGTCAAGAGGGTCTCGCTTCTCCCTCCCCTGATGACTATAACTACCAGTTAACAGGAGATGCCTTTTTCCAATTGGACTTGCCACAGCCAACAGATCAAAGGAGCAGAGTCAAAGAATGGACAGCCTGTGAAGCCAAGCAGCAAATAAGGGCAATACTGTTGCTGATTGTTTTTTCTCCCCAGGCTTAGCTACACTGCAGTTTAGTTGTTTTAGACAGATACAAGTTCAATGTTGATGTGATGCATGTGTCTGCACCTTTATCAACATATTTTGCTGCATCTATGCTTTGGTGATTCATGATTATGAATGGTGTTAAATTCATTTAAAGTTTTGATTTGTTAGCTGCCTTGGGGGTCTTATGGTTGAAAAGCAGAAAAAATATAGTAATACATAAAAACCATGATTAACATCAGTACCAAGCAAACCATTATTAATGGTGCAATCCTAACCAATTTAAGCTGGCCTAACTCACCTGGCTTTTCTTCCCAGGGTAGTGTGGGGAGGTTGGTGCATTCCTGTGCCACAGCCTAACCTCCCCAGGAGTGGGGCAAAACTATAATACCCCCATGTCAGGACAGGTCTTAGAGTGCAATCCTAAGCGTATCTACTCAGAAGTAAGTCCCATTGTGTTCAATAGTACTTACTCCCAGGAAAGAGTGGTTATGATTGCAGCCTCATGCTGCAACTTATGCCAGCCTAAGTGGAGGTTAGGACTGCAGCCTAAGACAGTTTACTCCACTTCTCCAGTGCCTGTTTGTAAGGTGAGCAATGAATTGAACTGATCTCTCCTTTATAAACTTTCTGAAGGACAAGGCACAATTTGGCAAGCTAAACTATTGTTTTATGGCATGAGTTTAGGATCTTAACCAGGGTTAAGGCAATAAGACAAGGCAAGTGCTAACAGGTTAGCACAATGGCTAACGGCAAATGTCTGCAGGTCTTTTTTGTCCTGTGGTGCCCAAGTCATAACAGCAACATTTATAACAAATTCAGCATGTTTAGAAAGCATCACACATTCTACAGATCTAGTACCTTCAGGTATCTAAACACCTCTGTCATCTCATATCTGCAGGTAGTGATGGGTAGCCAGCTTCAAGTACCTGCACAACACTATCAGCAAATCAGAAACGCTATGATTTGTGTCAATTGGGAATCTTAGGTTTAAGGCTAGACAACCCAACAGCTAGTTGACTAAGGCGGGGAACAGGGTGAGAGGCAGGAATGATACTGGGGGATTTAAAATATACATACTGTCCACTTTGCTGTGTTTCTTGGGAGCAGACTAATTTTTTATCTTTGACAAGGCTGCCATGTACTCTACTCTCTTTAGGTAACTGGAAGAGAGCTCGCTGGCTGTTTAAGAAAGAAAGGAGGATTATAAGGGATGCTTCTCTCTTTTCTTTATCCAGTCTACCATCCAAAAGGGGAACTCCTATTGTAATGAGAATATCTGAAAAGATGGTGCACTCGTGTATTCACTTGGATTAGGCCTGAGACAATGATGGCAAGAGAACCAACCTCTGAAAAAATTCCCTGAGAAGGGTTAGGAGATCAGAAGTACCACAACCTTACTGGCACAAAATGTTTGCTGAAAAGTACAATTTTACAGTCAATATTTCATGAAGCCAAGGCAGTTAAAGATAACATATCTATTTTGTTAGGAATAGAAAGAGGCAGCACTGCTTGCCCATGAAACTGGCAGAATCCAGAGGATGAATTTAATTGCACAGATGAAAACACATTGTTGAAATTAACATTGTTTTGTTTTTCTTTTATTTGTGTAAAGGTAGGCTCATCCAGGGTAAAATTCAAAGAACAATTTGGCAGATGGTTTCTGCAGACACGAACAGAGTCCAACATTGTTAAATTCAGACCCAGGCCACTAAAGAGGTTGGGTGATGTGGCTACTTCAAGAAGTAGGTTGGAGGAGGTGGCAGCAAATATTCTGGCTGTAAATAACACTGCCTCTGCAAGTGGACATCAACTAATGGTATGTTTGCAACTCTCCCTGTGGTACAACCAGGAAAGTGGAAGAGCATTAGAAGAGCTACACGAGCGTAGAGCAGGGTGGGCAAGCATTTTGATAAGAGAACTATATTATCTGACACTGTGCTGAGGGGAAAAAAGAATTTACATTTCAAATTTAAATAAATTTAAATATATTAGAGACTTAAATGAATGAATGAATTTTACTGAGTTTATTTATAATACACGAGAACAATGAAAAAGGCAAGTAGAAGCAAATAAGAAATATGAACTGTTGCCACATACTTCTTGCACTGTGAAAACACACAGACCAACCCAGACCATGTCTGAAACACATGAAGACATAAGTACTTCAGTGGCAATAGGAGGGTTAAAATAGTTCCCAGAGAAAAGTGTGGTTCCATCAGTCTCCATGAGCCAGAGACTCATCAGAGTCTTGGGACTCCCTGAGGGCTTGACAGGGGTCCCTCAAGGACCCCAAAATGGTCAGTGATCCCAGGCTAAGAGCACAATCCTAACCATGTCTACTCAGAAGTGTGTTCAATGGGTCTTACTCCCATGAAAGTATCTTTAGGATTGCAGCCTTAGAGCACCAGACACACTTTCCCACTGCTACGCTTATTCTCCTCACATCCTTTTCTGTTGCCTAGGCTCTACCATGGAGTATTGCGGCAGAGGAAGGAGGAAGATGGCAATAGAAGTGCCACCGAAAAGGCTACTGTTGGATTAATCTTATGTACCTTTAAAAATCCTCTTATTAAACAATAAAGTTGCTTTTATAACTAGTGTAGCTGTTAAACCTGTTGATGATTCATGTACCTCTTTCACATCCTCATGACAAAGAATGCTTTAGCTAACACGTGAACCACGTGAATAGTTCACGTGTTACAAAAGAACAATTGTTAAATAGTTGTCTACTCAAACTGAATTTTTTGACTACTCAAATACCCACTTCTATGGATTAACTGGACAGTGGGATTAAGGAAGCAAGATAAGAGGAATATTTCTTTTTTTAATGCAGACTGGCAAGGCTACTGAACTACCAAGAAAAATTAACCTACTTACCTATGAATGAGATTAGTCAAGGGCTCTATCAGTTTTTTCCCCAGCCTGGGTTCCAGTGGAGTGAGAGCACCAAACTATAGGAGAGAAGGGGAAAAAGACAGTTGCTTCATTGCTAACTCCATCCAGCTAGACTGCAGCCTGAGACAGACTTCAAACTTGTGGGACCTAACTATGGTAATTTTAGCCAGAATCTCCAGGTCCATCTTCTAGGAAATAGATGCAAAATGATGGTTCGGGAGGAGGGAGAGACATTAGACCATAGTAAACTGACATTGCAATCCTTACCTCTAGTTAGCCCAGCACAAGTCCCAAATTGGCCTGGAGAGTGTCAAAAAAGTGCCATTAAGGACTTATATGCCACTCTTTGAGGGGGTTAGGCCAGTAACATGAAATGTGGCAGACTCCCCATACCACTGAGGGAATGGGGAGATGGGTGAGTTTTGCTGGCTAAAAATCAATTAGGACTGTGCCCTGAGCTACTGGAATTACCTGTAACAAATACAAATCAAATATTTGTACAGATATTTGTACAAACATCTACAGATCAAATATTTTGAACATAAACGAAACTTGGTCAGAAAATTTTGATCAAAAGCAGCCAGTGAATAATTATTTTACAGAAAGGAAATCTGTGAGAAATGCAATTAGCACACGTCCAGCAAAGATCTGTTTTTTAAAAACAAAACACAACACAACCAAACAAGTTGACAATATCAACTGCAATTGCAAAACCGCTGGGATACAAACTAATCAACTGCGAGTCACCCAGAGATGTAACAGTAAATTTCCATCTACCTGCCTACCTCCACAATAAAGAACTGTCAACCACAAACAAATGGGATTAACAGGGACAGTGAGTTGAAAGATCTGAGGAAGTTCGACATCAAGAAGGGTAATTTTCTCCCCAGCACTCATACCCATCTCATGTACAGGGAGGCATGCACCAGACATACTATCCCAGGAGACTTCAACATTTCACACCCTGACACTTTCCATGAGCCAATTAAATTTCCAACCAATTACACAGGCTATCACCTGTTCTTCCTTTCTATTTGTACCAATCGCTGCATCACTTATCTGACAGGGTTTTTCATGCTCGAAACATTGCTAACAAGGATGCCAGCTCCTAGGACCTGCTAATACTTGCCAATTTTATGATTTTAATGAGGACCCAGTTGTTGGTTGAGGATGTCATCAGCTTAAAAAAGAGTGGAGCTAGTGAAAGATAGTTCTTCGGGTTCCGCCGGGCAAGCTCACATATAACGTTCACAGCAGCCGACTGGACACCTGTGAAAAGAAGTTGGGGATATCAGAATCTGGACTCTCTGAAGCAAAAAGATCATGAACAAACCATAGCAACACTTCCAGTTCCCAGATGAATAGGTACAGAGGAACCTAAACAAAGACACAGGCCAGATGAGAGAATTGTACTCTGGGGTAGAATGGTTCCCGTCAATAGTAAGCTTCTGTTTTGCATATGCAGAAAATGTCACATCTGGAACATAAGCCCGTTGATGGGGACTACATTTTGCAGTTGAGGGAGAAAAGCAGAACACTGAGTATATGGCAGTAACCGCTTATAGGAAGCCAGTTCCCTGTTCTCTTAAATATTGTAAGCAATGTTGTCCATAGGATTGCCTCTTGGAAACTTCAGTTGGTGTAAGATCTAGCAGTCAGACAAGGGTTATGTGGAGTGGCCCAGGAAGGGAACCTAACAAAGTGATGTTTTGCAACATTTATCCCACCATACCATTTGGCATGATCCACCTAGTGAAAATATCACTGGAAATAATTGCTGATATCTGGGATGAGATGCCAGATACAACGTGACACAAACACCAGTAACAAGCTCAGAGTGGAGAGGAAGGCTTTTTAGAGTGTGAAAAGCTTTTGACTGCAAAACCTCCAACTGAAATTTATCATGCCACTTTAATGGACAGGGTAAGACAACAGATACCTGGGTGGGGCTACTTCAAGTACTTCCAGACACCACCTCAAGTACGACTGGTTGAGAAATGCTCCAATATTTATTATTTAATGGATTTATATCCCGTTTTTCTCCACAAAGAAGACTCAAGGCAGCTAACATGGATTAAAAACATGTAAAAATATTTTAAAACTCTAGCAGAATGAACCCACTATTGCAGGAGTAAAATTTCCCGAATATTTTTGAGCTCCAGGCAATGGCACTGGGCAGCAGACTCTGGACACTGCTGGGCACTGACAGGGACTGGATACCAAAAGGTACCATGGGCAGTGATGGGCAGCATCTGGTATCGAGCACCCCTACTGGACACCATTGGGCAGCGGGTTCCAGTGTGCTGTGGGCAGCAGCATTAGTGGGCACCACCAAGCACCAGTGGGCACAGGACATCCCTAATGGGCACCACTGGGCAGCGGGAATCACCATGCAGTTGGCAACAGGCACCAGAGGGCACTGGGCAACACTACTGAGCACCTGGAATCCTTACTGACATGAGGCATCAGTGGGCACCATCTGGCACTATCGTGCATTGGTCATCTGAGGGCATCAGCAGGCACTGGTGGGCAGAGGCACTGCCAGACACCAGTGGGCATCAATACTGAGCACCAGGCATCCTTACCAAGCACCACTAGGCATTGGACACGACCGTTCAATGGATAGCGGGCACCACCAGGCACCCTTACTAGGCACTGGAGGGAAGCTCCAGCACCACCAGGCAGTGGTCACCACCAGGAACCCCAACTGAGCACTGGGCATCCCTGCTGGGCTCTTGGCACCAGTGGACAACACCAGACACCAGGTACCACCAAACATTGGCACCACAGCACCCCAAAATGGTTCTTAGTGGGTTCTTTCATGACTGAAGAAATATGCTCCACAAATTTCATGCTTCTAAGTGCAAGGATTGGGGCTAGGTGTTGATCAGTCAGTCTTCAATGTTAAGTATAAAACAAACATGTTACACCCTTGTTCATCCCTTTCCAGTTTGAATTTCCAAAAATTGGTTCTTAGTAGGTGCCTACATCATGGAAGGAACACCCTCCCCAAAATATCATGCTTCTAGGCCAAGCGGTTTTGCCTGGGCATTCATGAGTGAGCCAGTGAATGACTCCTCAGTTTTATATAGAGAGATTTAAAAGATTCACCAATTACTAAAAACAACTAAAAATACACAACCCATCAGCCTTCACTTAAGTTAAAAGCTCTTCCACATAAAAACATCTTCAGGCCCTGCTGAAAGCTCTGTAAAGAGGGAGCTTTTCTCAGTTCCTAGGGAAGTGTGTTCCAGAGCCAAAATACAACCACCAAAAAGGTGTGGGATAAACATGTGGGAGGGTGGACATACATGGGAGTTGTCCACCAATCCTCTATCTTCTCCATCTTATTCTTCCATACCACACATTCAATTGCTTGCTCAATTATTCATATTTATAGCCTCCTACATTAATGACAAAGAGCATCAGAATCTCCTGAATTCCATTTAACACACTAACCAGGATCTGGGTCTTCAAGTTTCTCTTTAAGGCGGGGGAAGGCAGGACGAAGAGATTCAGGGTATTTCAAAAACACTTTATACATGATTAACACTGCCTTCTTCCTGATGTAAGGCTTCGTGTGTGACATCTGGAGGAGGAAGGGGGAGAAGAGATAAGAGGGAAAGCTTTTAGTCATGAATTTTCACAGCAAGGAATCCAAGATATTTTTTTATTCATTCCACAGCATTCCTGCTAATGCTGTGAGAAAGATGACACTTCTGGGCACAGATCAGAAACCACATAGCTGATTATGAAGGCAACAGCGGGAGGTGTGACTATCTGCATTGGAAAGGCTTAAACAATGAAATAAATTGTTTCTATCCTCTGAAAGGATAAGTAGCCAGGGATTTACTATCATTGTAAAGTTAATGGTATGCTTTTATCCAATCCACAACTGCCCTTCAAATGCACAAAAGCACAGGCAAATGCAGCTCCACATGTTCGAGCAATACCTGTTCCAGTTTCAATAGTCACCATCTGGGAATTGCAGGTCTTTTGGGCTCTGTTCTCAGTTTAGTAGTTTTCAGACACTCACCCTTAGAATGGCCATTTCCACGGCATCTAACATGGGACAACAATGTTTTTGATGGAACCCTTGTTCTATAAACAGGATTATATTTAAGGAAGTTCTCTGCCATTAGCAGAATTCAGACCTACAAGGTTGAATACCCCTTCCTTCCAGAAGTAACTCCATTAAGTGGGAAGTATAGCATGGCACTGGCCATTGGCCAAAAAAGGAGGAGTTGTAGAGTTGGCTGCCTCTCTGTCAGAAAGAGCTCTTTTGAGATAGCAAAACTGGCACCGGCATCTTATCCCCAGCTGTAGAGATAAAAATCCATTAAATGGGATTTAAATTTTTTTTAAACACCATCACCTATTTATTTTTGGGGTGGTGGCCACCCACTTTGAACCATGTTTGGAAAGTGCTAAGTGCAACAGAGATCAATAGAGGAACAACAATTTACAGTTAAGTAGCAGCAGGTGAAATCAGAGGTTTCAAGTGTACCAATTCATGCAAGTATTATAGACCAAAAGGAGATTTGGCTTTTCCCCCAAAACTCACCAGGGTCATGATGTCATTTGCCAAGTCTCGGGCAAGATCTGGAGTCACAAAACAAGACAAGCCAGTCAGTGCAACTCCAGTATCATACTGATTAGGGCTACTCAGATCCTAGGAATGGGGTAAGAGAAAGATAAATACATTAAGTTTTTCTGGCAGTAACCATTTTTCAACCTAACACCAAATATGCAGTTTCTATAAACCATCCTGAAAATGAACAGCAGGTTAAAATTATACAGATAAACATGCCATTTTTGCTAGCGTGATGCTTAGCACTAATGCAAAGAAAGAGCTGTCATTATCTTATTTGATTAATCAAATGAATTTATGACTCACATTTACACAAGGCTGCAAATAGCTAACGAAGGACATTCTCTTTACTTTTAGACAATGTGTATCTTTTCACTCAGATGCAATCTTAAAGCACCAAGCCTCCATCTTTCATAGGAGGGAATGCCTCTAAGATGACAGCCACTGTTATACATGCACCATTGTAGAAGAGGCATTCCTTCCTATAAAGGAGAAGGGGGACTGCCAACTGCAGCTATTATAGATACTTACAGGCCTCAATGTATTGTGCAATCAGTAAGGATAACTTAGAAGCAATGTTTAGAAGTACAGTGGTGCCTCACATAAAGAGCTTAATTCATTCCGGAGGCATGCTCTTTAAGTGAAACACTTTTTAAGTGAAGCAGATTTTTCCATAGGAAATAATGGAAACTCAGACAATTGGTTCCACAACCCCCAAAATATTAATATAATATATTAACTGGATGTAAAAATGACAACAAAACACTGGAATTGAATTCAAAACATGCATTCAATATGCATGATCCTATGAAGTCTACTTAGGCTGCAATCCTAAAGACAGTTTAGGCTGCAATCCTAAAGACACTTTAACACAATGGGGCTTACTTCTGGGTAGACATGGTTAGGAGACTGCAATCAAAGACACTTTCATGGGAGGCTTACCTGGGCTGTTGCTGGAGGTTCAAGGTGGTCGCTGGGGGCACTTAGGGCAGTTAGGGGCAGCTGCCTCTGGCACCCCCAGGCAACTGCCCCCAAGTTGTGGACAGTTAGAGGCAGCAGCGCAGGCCGGCAGCCCCTCTGTGCAGAGCATCAGGGCTGCATAGCACACATGCCCATAGTGCACTAGCTTGTTAAGTGAAGCGGAACTTGTTATGTGAAGCAAGATTTCTTGGAAATGTTTGCTTGTTATGTGAAATGCTTGTTAAGCGAGGCACTTGTTAAGCGAGGTACCACTGTATTTAACTGATAAGAAATTGCAGTCCTAGTAATAAGTATTCCTTCCCCCATCCCCCATTCAATCAGCAAGACAAAACCTAAGAGTTTAGAGGGTGAGAGCCCAATAAGTAAGATAGCATGAGGGGAGCAGAATACAGATCAATTAAAGAAAAAAGAGCAGGAATATATAACAGATAAAGATAAACTCACCTTTCGGATCTGGTTGGTAGTCAGCATGATGACATCTGTTCCTTCATGAAAACACTGTGAGGCAGCCAAATACCCAATCCGCTGTACAGTTGAGAAACAGGGAGTAACTATTAAAATCTACATGTTTGCTGCACTCACTTAAAAAAAACTTTCTGATAACAATCCAGTAATTCTACAGCAGTTTTGTTAAACTGGTGATTGGTGCTACTGGAATAGTTATCATGATACACTGAACTGTGAAAAGCAAAGGACAGCCTTGTTTTCAAAATTCAGCTTTGATAGTACAGGTCATGCCTTGTTATCTGGAGATCCATTTTGGAATCTCAGTAGATTACAAAATCAGTGGATAACCAATTTGTGGAAAAATTGCTTTAAAGCCCCACATCTGGGTTGCTTGCTTCTTATTGTACGTCCAGAATATACTGGTATAGAAGCTACTCTGCATTCACCCACTAGACAGGATGAATAATGAATCCTGGTGATATTATAATTTTAAAATGTGAAAGAAATTGTATTTTGATGCTTTGCCCTTGTGACAAGGAATTTAAAGGGGGACCCCAGTACCAATGGTGGGTCAAATTAGTGGATACCAAGATAACAGTGGATATCAACCAGTATCTGTATACATTTATTAAGAGTCATGCTTCATCCATACAATCCTACCTGTCACCTAAGGCGGCCCTGCTGACTGTGTGGCAACTAAGAAGACCAAAGGGTGTGGTGGCTAGGAATAGGGCCCTCTTGGTGGCTGCACCTCAGCTCTGGGACTCCTTTCCCCTGGAACTGAAAACTCCTCTCTCTTGCAGAGCCTTAAGGCATTTTTATTTGCAGGAGCTTTTAACTGACGCAGAGGCGGGTGTTGGTATGTTTTTAAGTGTTTTTAAATATTGCATTTATTGTTTTACATGTTTTTAATCCCAGTTGTATTGGGTTGTTAGCCTCCTTGATTCCTCCTGTGTGGAGAAAGGTGGAATATAAATCTGATAAATATAGTACTTGAGGCTGCTAAAATATATAAAAAGATTTCAGCAGGCATTGCCTGCACAAGCAGACTTATCAGCACTTATCTGCAAAACCAGGTAAGCGGTTGAATAAGAAGTACCCCGGCACCCCGGCTTTGGAACTCCCTCCCCTTAGAACTGAGGAAAGCTCCCTCACTACAGAGCTTCAGGCAGAGCCTTAAAACCTTTTATTTTAAAAAAGCTTTTTAAATGGGAGCAGAGGTTGGGGGGCTTTTATCTTTTTTATCTTTTCTGTTTTATCGTTTTTAGTCTACGTTTTTAGCTTTAATCTAATTGTATTTTAATTACATTTTAATGTTTTTATCTCTATTTATTATCATATGTAATTTTAGTGGTGTTTTATTGTTTTTTAATTGTTTGGCCGCCTTGAGTTCCCCCCTGTGGGGGAAGAAAGGCGGGATAAAAATTACTTAAATAAATAAATAAATAAGTACAGAAGTTGGGGAGTTTCACTGTTCCTGGTCCCTCCCTTTAACTCTGAATACACAACATAAGGATTCAAGTTTGCTTAATTTCCAGAGCTAAATTTGGTTCAGAATTCAGCTTTTCTTGCCAAAGGACTCTGACCAGCTGGTATATAATTTTATTTGCCTTTTTTATTCATTTTTTTTTAAAGTCTGATGCAAACAATTATGTTTCTGGCTTCAGCAATTTCAAGGAATCCCAAAGCTGTTAGGAACAATGTTAAATAGGAAATGGCTATAAGTCTGTAAGGGTGAAATCCTAACCAATTTTAGGCCGAAATAATTCATGTGGTATATCTTCCCATAGGGGTGTAGGGAGGTTGGTGTATGACTGTACACTGGCCTAACTCCCCCAGGAGTGGGGCAGAAGTGCCTTATGAAATTTTGTGACACCCCCAGGTCAGCCTTGACTTATATCAGGGCTTATGACAGCCTAACTGGGGGTTAGGTTAGAACTCTTAAAAGCACACAGCATATGATAACTGAATGTTTTATATATATATATATATATATATATATATATATATATATATATATATATATATATATATATATATATATATATATATATATATATATAAACAAACCACTGTTTCACATAAGAAAGCTTACTTTGAAGGTAAACTTTGAGGCACTCATGACTTCAATGATGTTGAAAGCAGCCCAGCTGATGTCATAGCCCAGCATCTGTAACTGTTGAGATGGGAGAACAAGAGCCATGGGGTGAATATACAGCAGTTGCTAAAGCAGGATTGGAGTATTTCTCCTCCTACTTTATTAGTAAAAACTCTTATTAGCCTCTCTACATTTAAGCCTCTTTCTTTCACCAAGTTTTGGCAGTAACTATGGCTTCCCCAAGCCCAAATCTATTCTCAACAAAGATGAGCTTTATAGCTGGGAGGACCATTTTAATCCAGATTTTCTCAGACCAAGTACAATACTTAAACCACATCATATCATCTCCAATGTGCTAAGACTTTAGAACAGACTCCAAGCTTCTCACATCCAAGATTTGCCTTTGCCTTTGACTTTCCCTTTCCAATCATGAGGCCCAGTTTTTAATTTTTGAATCTAAGGCAAAGGTCTCCAAACAATGGTCCAGGGGCTGCATGTGGCCAGCGACTAGGTACCTGGCCTACAACTATGTTTTTTGACAGAGCATTTGCAAATGTCTGACATTTTTATTCATTATATATAATTTTCCCTTTGTTCCAAATCATATCATGCCAATTACAAAGAGATCAAAGTAAAATATTCATTCATAAAACTGGTCTGAGTGGGGCTGAAAAATGTGTAAAAGACACATATAGCCTTCATACTAGAACTCAGGAGAACTCTGGCAACCATCTCCAAAAGAGGGAAGGATAGTGAAACTTCTGCGGAAGAGAACAGGTGGCATGTATGATCTTTCTCAACTCTCCATAACAAGCTGAAGCCAAACAATTCCTCTTCCCAGCTCTGAAGAAACCCAACGCAGCAATCCTGTTGAAGTTATGCAGGTCTGATCAGATCCCAGTGGGTGCCTATGTGAGAACCCTATGGACACTGAGTTACATCACAGAAGGAAGATGAAATATAGGTACTGATCTACCAAGTGCCAGAGGCGACAACATGCACAGCCTTAGATGGCTTCCCTGAATACTCCAGAGACAGGTAAGCTACCTGTTAGTGCAACAGGATAAAGGTGTAACCTTACACTTTAATGTGACAGATACTTACATAGGTAAGCTTGCACACAGCATTTGCTTTCACAGCAATGTTATCCTGCTTCAACTCTTGCTTAATCTCGTCAATACACTGAGAGATGTACTTGGCCTGGAGAGAGAGAGAGAGAGAGAGAGAGGCATCTGTAAATGTATTGTGTTTATATGCTGCATTTCTGTACAAGGGTTCGAGGCTGTTTATTACTGTTAATAGGAATGTTTACAAGACTAAAATTACAAACATCAAAATAAAAACAAAAATGCCAAATCTTTGAAAGCAGAGAATCTAGGACTCATTTTTCTGGCTAGTTTCCAACAAGACTTCATTTTTGGAAGGAATACTCTGGTCTTGCACTCACAATGCCCGTTAATGACATGGCCCACAAAGAACTCCCAAGTACAAAAGCTCTATTAAGCAGTTGTCTGAAAGGCCTTTTCATCTGAGAACACGGAGAGACAATGTATAGTATCAGTATAGACCAGTTGTTCCTGAACATTTTTGAATGGCACCTCTCTAAACCTGTGGGGCCACTGGCCATGGCTGCCCATTAGGGCTACAATCTTATATAATGTATAGGATGGAGGGTTTTTGTGAGAACTCCATGGCTTCTTGGGCTGGTTTTCAGACATCACTGGGGAGCCATGTCTTAAGTTTGGGAACCACTGGTAGAGACAATACCAAACCAGGTGAAGGTGAGTAGTTCAAACCAGCTTTATTTGTGCAGCCTTCACTGGATCAATATCTAACTTTATCTTGTGATTAATACTGTTGTATCTTGGTTTACGAGCATAATTTGTTCTGGAAACATGCTTGTAATCCCAAATGCTTGTATATCAAAGCAAATTTTGCCATAAGAACTAATGTAAAAGCATACAATTTGTTCCAAAACCCAAAATTATTCATATAAAAATGATTACAATACTGTCATATAATACAAAATAATAAAGAGAATACAAAATGGAAAAATACAACAAATTAATCTAAACGTAGAGCAAAAGCCTAACCATGTCTACTCAAAAGTAAGCCCTTCTGTGTTCAATGGGACTTACACTCAGGAAAGTGTCTTTAGGATTGCAGCCTTAGGCTCTCAAGCTGTAATCTGCCCCCTCACATAGGAACCCAACTGATTACAATAGGTCTTACTTTAAAGTAGACATGCAAGGCTAGGTCTCAGGCTTTTTCCATTGCTCCCCTTACATAGGACTGAGCCCTACTGACTATAATAGTCTAACTTCAGACTAGACATGCATAGGCTGGTCTCAGGGGAAGCCGAGGAGGTGCTGGCGGAATGCCAAAACCAGTTGTATTCTGGCCAGGACTATTTTTTTGCTTGTTCATCAAGACATTGCTTATATATCAAGTCAAAATTTATTAGGAGTGTTTGCTTGTCTTGCAAAATACTCTTAATCCAAAATTACTCTCAATCCAGGGTATTACTGTATTACTGACAGCTGCAGTCAGATTCTCTTCCCTTTCATTGGGACCTCACAGCTGGTCACTGGCTTCTCTGGAAACAAAAATGCCACACATGCTTCGAGTCATGAGATTTCACCATATCACGGGGAACACATAACAGTTTCTAAACAAGGGCAGATTGAGACCAATAGATAAAGTGTTCCTGGCAGCAATATTCGCCATCTTCAAATATATCTTCAAAATGTATTTCCTTGCAGCAATATGTTTCAGATTTCTCATAGCCATACTTCACTCATCTTCCAGAGTCAGAATGTTAAAAAGGATCACCCAGCCTTCACAGAAAGGAGTTTTCAGACAGTGGGATGCTTCTTTCAAAGCATGAAATTATGTACCTTTGTATTGAATGATTTAGCATGTTTCATGTGCCCTGGATTAGAACTACCTACTCTCAGAAGCAGATCAGAAAGAAGTATAGCCAGAGCGGCGAGTGACTTATGAAGAGATACAACAATGGGCTCCTTCTGTAGGGAAGTGCTTTTGATAACACAGGAGTCTTTGAAATTTCTCACTGAAAATAGATTGAAATTTGCTGATTTATGGATTTAATGTACAAAATAGCCACCCCCACAGAATGTGTGACTTCAGTACTTGAATCAAATCCTAAGATGTTGATAGTGGATCACCTTATGGCTTTTCAGACGAAAAGCTAGCACAGTCTGGTAGACTTGGGTGAGGCAAAAACCCACTAATGATAAAGTTCTTTGGATACCCTGGACCAGCAACTGCTATCTCAAACAAACCAAATTTTCAGGAATGTTTAAAGGACATTACTTGTCACCCGTGTGTACGTGTGCATGTGCTACACTCCTTACAATAGACAAAGATAGAAACATGAATAAATTATTTTCCTAGAACACTAGAAAGTGACAGCAGAGCCATGTCTGGAATTTTAACTGCTTTGGTTCCTTCCAATGCAAAATTAGTTGGGTGGAGTTGCTTTGTCCTGAAGCTACACCTTCCATTACTCAAAGCAAGCATATAAAGAATAGCTGCTACTTTCATTTCATTGCTTCAGGGGACAGAAAAGAGACACAACATTTTAATCTCCGCAACAACGGTCAGGATATGGTTTTTTCTTTTACTACTGAAGAAAAATCCGAATCCATTAATTGTTGAGAAATTTCAGAAACAGAATCATCTGCTTGCAAATGTTTTCTATTTTACAACGCAGGGGATATGGAAAGATTCCCATCATAGTGTGCAACAGATCTCTTATCACACTGCACCTCTACTAAATATTTTATAGCCATGTTACGGCAAGAGAGAACAGATGTCATGGAATCCTTTGGGCTCACATCCTTTGCCAGGTCTCAGCTTCTACTACTATATGCAGACAAGCCACAGCCCTATTGTTTGGGGGTGTCATTTCCAAGGCTGTAAGAACCGTAATATGCAAAATTGCATGTGACTGAATTCAGTCATAGTAAGCTTCCAAAAGAGAAAACTTTGGAACTTCCACTCACTGCCAATATGGACCACAAGCTTCAGGAGTGCCTTGACCATCATTTGTGCCGATTCTGTATGTATGTTGCACATGTGGTCACCTGGTGATATCACCTGGTGATAAATACAATAATGCCATTGTATTTTATAGAGCAACATAGCACACAGGTCCTTATCTGGAAAAACCTTCAAATCAAATTTCAAAGAAAGCATTAGTCACAGTAACAGGATATAGAAATTCAGTGAAGGTATTAATATGTATGCAAATATAATATATAAAACTTTTGTATTCTGAGTCAACAATTGGTTTATTCAGTCCAATATTGCCTACTCTGATTGGAAGAACATTTTAAAATCTCAGGCTAACATATCTTTTAGAATACAATTAATGCAAGCTCTTATAACTGGAGATGTCAGAGATTAAAAGAGCAAAAGTAGGGTTAATACAGAAGGGAGAGCAGAGTAAAATATAATAGAGCTATTCGTTTGAGAAACTGTCACTAATGCAATATCTGAGCAAGTCTTGTAGTGTGAACATCCGGCACCTCAGAGGAAGTTAACATTTAAAGAATATTTACCCTACCAGATAAAATGGTTCTGAACAATTGTGCAGGGAGCCTCTTCTAGTCAAAGGGCTTTGGATATCAGAGGTTTGAAAAAAGCATTTTAAAAAAGACTTCGCAAAAATTACTGTACAAGTGAAAAATCAGTGAAATCGATATAAATGAAAAACTGACACAGCCTGAGCCTCAGCATTCTACCAATAGCTTTGCTTTGTTCTGTTGTGTCCCTTCTTTTCCTTCCCAGGGATTTCAGCTTCTCTTGCAAATAAAAATTCTACAGCGATGTGAAGCTGCTGAAAGTAAGGTGCAGTTTTTCTGACACTATATTAAAAAGACTAAATCAGTATCAGAGCAATATCTCTGGAGAGATAGACTGTGCCTTTACAATTCCATATGTATTTGGTCTGCAGAGGATGAGTGGATGTAGTGTAATTTCAGAATAAGTATGCTAGCTCAGCAGTGATCAACAAGATTATCATTTTTGATGCAAAAGAAAATATTCTACGAAGGCTTAAATTGAGCAACATATATTTGCTGCATACCCAGGCAAATAGATTCCAGATCTAAAGTACATTCAAGAAAGCCGTGTTACATTTATCAAATTTTTATGGTAGGGGCAGTGGTCCAGTGTGACAGAGGGAAAAGGCACTTTGAAGAGCAGTGGACAGATGTATTAGCTCTTAATACTGAATGAAGCTGGTTTGTAATCAGATCAAGGTCTCATACGAAGGTGCCCAATACCAAGTTAGTTCATTTGTATATCTAATCCAGTATGGTCTACATCAGGGGTATCAAACAGAAGCTCTTTATCTGGCCTGCTTACAGCATTAACATCGGTTGCTGATTTGTCAAGATACCACCACTCAAAGGCAGTCCATACGATGACTGGGTTCTCCCATAGCCTGAAAGTATTATAACGATTTGGACATTTTCTTTTCTGTCATTTGCAGCTAATGAGTTGTAAGTGAGGGAAAACAGCTTATTTGGGGTCATGACTTGCTCCAAGTAGGCACCATGAATGCTTTTTGGCTCACATTTGACACCCCTGGTCTACAGACTAGCATCAGCTCTTCCAAGTCTCTCAGGAATTGGTCAGCTTTCAGTTGGATGAAGCTTCTGGAGACAGAATCCAAGATACCCCTGGACTATAGCTCCTCACCAGTATTATAGACGAGACAGAGATCCCTCTTTCCATGTGGACCCATAACAAATAGCCAATTTAATAGAAATCCAACACACATTACTGTGACATCTTCTATGGTACAATTGCAGAAAGCTGCCCAAGACCAGAACACAAATCCAGAGAACAAGCTGTTAAGACATCTATTATATCCTTGTTAGCAAGCTCTCTCCAGAGCATATCCAATAGGCTAACAGATAGTCTGTAGATAAAGCTTACCAAGGCTGCAGCCTTGAGATTTGCACCCCATCCCTCCTTCATTCAGTAAACAAAGAGTGACTAATCTCCTGAATTTCTTAGAAGTATACAGAAACAGGGCACTAGCAGCAGCACAATATATCTGGAACCATTAATCAGCCATCTTGATCACTTCTGTGGATTTCCCGGCAGCAATCATCTTCTTCCACAACTATTTGGAAGGATGACACAGCCTCTCATGTGTGTAACTCCTTCCCTAACACTTTCCTATGAGTCTAACGAGACAAGAAGCTGGAAGTGCATGTAAGCAGAACCAAATCAACAGTCTAACTAGTTTTACGATCAAAAGTAGTATCTACGATCAAAAGCAACAGCTTCCTAGTTTCAGACAGTGGTCTACTTAAGATCTGACACTATAACGACACTGAAGTCAGGACCTTTTGCATGCAAAGCAGGTGGAGTTCTCTGCCATAGAGCCACAGCCATTCCCAGTTCAATTCCCAGAAGCAACTGCTTCCTCCAG
Organism: Cryptoblepharus egeriae; assembly: GCA_030015325.1. Lineage (NCBI taxonomy): Eukaryota > Metazoa > Chordata > Lepidosauria > Squamata > Scincidae > Cryptoblepharus > Cryptoblepharus egeriae. The sequence continues at coordinate 373,783 of JAREYC010000015.1, read as the reverse complement.
CCAAGGGGTGTCAAGGAGCACAATATATGGGCTGTATTAAAAGACAGTCAACACTACCATCCCAATAAACTATTTGGTGTATCAATGTTATCTTTGTGCTTTTATACAGTGGAAATTGTAACACTATATCATAATCCCTACCAAGGACAGCCACACAAAGCCATTTTAAGGAAGAACAACTTTCTGGGACAGCACCTTTCTCACTAGTCTTTCCAGATAAGCTCCTATATAACCAGGCCATGCTTTGATCAAACAGCACAGTAGAGTCTTCTGAGGCAAACTCAATCTTTTGTCAGCTAAGTATTTGGCTCTGTTTAGTCCTCAGTCCAGCTGGTTAATCATACAACAGATTACTGGTATACATATCAAGCAAAGGAGTGCATCAGTGGAGCAGTGGGAACTCCCATTTCCCTACCACCCCATTTTCCTTCCAGTGGTTCCTCTTTCGGCATGCAGTGTATGCCAAACCTTCTTATAAAAAGGAAGTTTAAAGTTTTTGATTACAGATGTTCAATCCGTACTACACGTTTACCTAAGAAACATGAGCTGTTCCCACACCCAACATTTTAAGGAGATCCAAGAACCACAGGTCTCCAGTATCTATTATTAAGAAGACACACACAAAACAAGTAGCCGTTTTAGTATTTTTAGAAAAATATGCCACAAAAAAGGAACATGAAAAGAAAATTACTGGCTATATCCATCTAGCCCAGCATCTTATTCTAACAGAACATGAAGGCAACAATCCTCCACTGCTTCTTCCCAGTGGTTCTTATTCAAAGGTAGACTGCCTCTCAACCAGGAGGTTCTACTTCCTAATAGATTCTCAACCAGGAGGTTCTGTTCATACAGACTGACATTTTACCTCCACATAACATAAAAACAGCAGTTCTGAATATTGGAAAGGGTTCATCTCATGCAACATTCAGATTTCAACAGTGGCCAGGCAGGAACCACTGGAAAGCATGGGATAAAAAGTGGCTGCAGCACTCCCCTGAAAAATATGCAGCTATTTCAGTTACACGGAGTTAAGCTTAGTTAAAACTATACATGTAAACCTTGGCACTGTGTCAAAAACTTGAAGTGTTCTCAACACTCCAAGGCTGCACATAAATACTTCACAGCTAATCAACTTCTGTACTTCCCCACCCCACGTAAGTATGGCACGACAGACAGCCGTCTCATGCTGCTTACCCACTTTACCTGGCACTCGATCCGTGGAGATGGACTATGATCCACAACGGTGTTGCATTTCTCTCCTTTGTGGACCAAACACTGTGTGTGCAGTTCAGTGCCAATCTTATTGAAAAAGAGCTACAGGTGGATTGCAGAAACTAAAGCGAACTTGGCCCAAACTCACAACAAAGTGTATAATATGGGGATGCTATCCTGACAAGTAGAGTCCTCTCCTTGGGAACCCTTGAAAGTGCAATGGGCTCCCTGCCTTTTCCTGGCTCAGCTGAGGAACAGAATGATGTCTGCATGACTACAACAAGAAGAAGAGTTTTTCAAACAACTGTAACTTTAAACTGCTTTTAATGAGCACATTTTTGGAATCAGCACCGAGTCCAGAATTAAACCCCTGCAGATGCTGAGACAAAACCTTATTCAGTTTTGACTCCTGGAAGGGAGTTTTTAAATCTATTTTTCCACTATCTACCCGCACCCCAGAGGGAGAGGTCCAGAACAGCATCCTATCAGATAACGAAGGACAACATACAACAACAACTGCACTGTTAACTGTACTGCTTAGAGTAGAATCTTAGCACAATGCTAACTATGTCTACTCAGAAGTAAGCCCTTTATGTTCAATGGGTCTTACTCCCAGGAAGGTGTCTTTAGGATTGCAGCCATAGTGTTGGAAGGGATCAAATAGGTCATCTAGTCCAACCCCTGCCTGTAGTAGGAAATGCTCTTCTACCACCAACTTCACTCCACTACTGTTATGTACAGCATTCATACTGGCAAAGATGGATGCAACAGGGATACAAATACAGTATAACACTAAACCTGCTTCATGATGTACTTTGAAGATGAGCACAACCAAGTAGTTGTTGGTCATTGCTTCAGACGAGCTCTAGGAATGCCAACAACTATCAAGGACTGTGGCTCAACTACTGTGCCACACAGTTGATACTGTGTATCAACTACTACTGTGGCTACTACTACTACTACTACTCCCTGCATGCACCACTACTAGCTGTACTGCTTCTACTCCTAGTATAGCCACAGTCCTTGCAATTCCTTCTGCATGCACTACTAGTGGTACTGCATGCAGGGAGTACGGGAATACCAGGGACTGCCAGCACTAGTAGCAGCAGCAGCTCAGTGGCGGAGTGGAGGTTGGGAAGGACAGCTCCGCAGAGCAGGGCAGGGCAGCGGAGGGCGCCTTCCTCCCCGCTCACCTCGTCCTCCTTGTGGTTGCGGATTCCGCGCACCAAGTCCTGGAGGTTCTTGTCGAACATGCGGTCGATGCTTCCCTTCACCATCTTCAGCGCCATGGCGGAGGCCGCTGGGGGCGGGAAGACCCTGGGGGGTGGTGGAGGGGGGACGGAGCGGGGCCTGCGCCGGAGGAGGGAGTCCAGGCGGCTCCCGAGCGGGGCGGGGGTGGTGGGGGCGGAGGGGCCAGGCGCGCCTCACATCCCGCGAAGGAGGCGGAGGCGGCGGGGGGGCGGGGGCAGCATCTACCGGCGCCGCTCTGGAGGGAAGCCGGAGAGACTGACTGACTGACTGACAAAATGGCGGCCCAGTCAGCTGAGAAGGCGCCGGCCACGCCCCTTCCTTCCGCGCGCCGTCAGCCACGCACGCACGTCCGGACGCACGCACCGGAAGTGTCGTTAAGCTCAAGGACCATAGAGCAGGACAAGCCGCGAAGGGACGCGTGTCGCTCTACCCCTTCCACCTCTATGGTCACAACCTTCCCCTTTAGGTGGAGGAGGGGGAAGTGGAGACCGGAAGTAGTTTTTATCGCTAGGAAAGGGGTTGGGCCGAGCCTTAAAGAGACAGCGCGTATTTTTATACCACACTAGGCTAGAAAGGGGTTCCCAACCATTCCTGCACAGGACTCCCCGGCCGGAAGTGATGTCATCAGCTGGAAGAGACGTCATTGTGATGGCACGTTCACGTGTCTCCTCGGAAGTAAGTCCCATTGTGTTTAGTGAGACTTACTCCCAGGAAAACAGCCTGAGTGAGGCAGGCCAAGACAGCGACACCCTGTGTCAGAATCCAAGATGGCGACACCCAGCCTTCCGTGACCCCCACTTTGGGAACCCTGGATTAGGAGAAGAAACCTATGCGCTCCTTTCCCGCTTCCTTGGCAGGGAGCCTTCTGGGCAGGGGGCGTCTGTCATCTCTTTCCAGGACACGTCCTCTTTTTAGCCTTGCGTCCTGGAAAACCATCTTCACTGTCTGCTCCCATTTATTGGGCAGGTTAGAAACCAGAGCACCATTGAAAAGTGAAACCCTGTTGAAAAGTGAAACCCGTTGAAAAGTGAAACCCGTTGAAAAGTGAAACCCGTTGAAAAGTGAAACCTGTTGAAAAGTGAAAACTGTTGAAAAGTGAAACCCGTTGAAAAGTGGAACCTAGACTTTTTCAGCTTGCAAATGCAGACTGACCACAAAAGAGTCATATATATCACTTGCAAAAGCCTAAATATTAAAAATACACACTCAAAATACGTAACAAAGCACAGTAAAATGAGCAAGGACAAGTGAGGTCAATGAATATCTTACGTATTTGAATGATGGTTATTTACTGGAGAAAGTCATAGGGAAATGCCAAAAACTGATACATCATCACATGCAAATCAACATTAGGGAAGATAATTTTAGCCTTTAGCCTAGCGGAGAGAGGTTGACAGAGTGACACATGTGTTGAATGAATGAGTCCTGCTTGAAATTGAAAGGTGTTGAAAGAGTGGAACAGTCAGAAAACAAACAGTCAGAAAGTGGGAGACAACTGTAATAAATTAAACACAGTTTCCTGGGAGTAAGCTCCATTGACTATAATGGGACTTATTTCTGTGTAGACAGGCATAGGACTTGGCTCTCAAGGTAATACTGGTAAATTACATGTACAGTGGCGCCTCACGTAACAAATTTAATTTGTTCCGGAGGCATGTTCTTTAGGTGAAACATTCTTTACGTGAAGCGGATTTTCCCATAGCAAATAATGGAAACTCAGATGATTGGTTCCACAACCCCAAAAATATTCATATAAAAATTTTAACTGGATGTAAAAATGATGACCGAACACTGGGATTGAATTCAAAACATGCATTCAATGTGCATGATCTTATGCAGTCTACTTAAAGCACAATCCTAACCATGTCTACTCAAAAGTAAGCTCCATTGTGTTCAAAGGCTGCAGTCCTAAAGACACTTTCCTGGGAGTAAGACCCATTGAACACAATGGGGCTTACATCTGGGTAGATGTGGTTAGGAGGCTGCAGTCAAAGACACCTTCAAAGTGTCTCCCCACTTTCTCCTTCTCTCCATCCTGAGTCTCTCCCTCCCCTGCTCCCTTCTGGCTAGCCCTGAGCTGCTTCCCTCTTCTCCATTGCTCTTCTCTCCCTCTGCCTAGTGGACACCCGGCCACAGGAGGAACAGCATGGAAGTGTTGCTTTCACGATGGGCAGGTGCGCTAGGCAGCCCTGATGCTTTTTAAACAGGTTGCCGGCCAGCGCATCTGCCCCAACTGCCAACGAATGTGTTCTTTACGTGAAGCACTTTCTTTACGTGAAGCAGAATCCTAGAGAAATTTTTGTTTTGTTACATGAAACATACTTTACGTGAGGCATTCTTTACATGAGGCGCCACTGTATTTCGGTGCAATCCAGAATTAGGGCATATAAACATTATTATTAGTCTTACCAATGGAGAATGAGCAGCTGTATTAGACTGCAAGCCTATCTGCATTTACCTGGGAGTAAGCCCAGCTGACCATAATGGGACTTACTTCTGAGTAGACACGCATAGGATTGGGATCTCACTAATAAACTTGGCATCCATCAGTCTTGAAAGACTATGGTACCGTGCTTGACGCTGCATGTGAAGCATGAAGGCCTGAGTAGATTGATATGGAGGATAGGCTGTTATCCAAGCAGCAAACACCCCTCTCCACACCACTGAAATAGTCCAATGGAACAGCAGAGCCAATACGATTCCAGCTGCGTCACAGCGCAGGGCTAAGGACAGGAGCTCATCCTGTCTTGTGGGTCTCAAACCTGGTCTGCTGGCACAGTGTCTTAACCACTTGCACTACCCACAGCCCATTCTCACTAATATTAATTGTATTAATATCTGAGTTTCCACCCAATGCACAGCTGATGCACAGTCATGGCTGAGACTGCAAATCTATAGATGTCTATTTTGGAGCAAGCTTCGTAAAAGCCAAATAGGATTTGTGACTAACTGCGTTTCTGTGTTTCCTGAGCACTTCTTAAGCCCAGGACCCTCTACTGAGAATGGTAATCTGTCTGGGACCCCTGGAAGCGATGTCATCAACTTGGAAAGAATGTCATGGATGGAAGTGACATGAAACAAGAAGTGATATCATTGTGATGTCAGTGCTCCTCCATGTCTACTCAGAAGTAAGACCTATTGTGTTCAATGAGATTTATTTCCAGAAAAGTAGCCTGACAGTGCAGTTCTATGCATGTCTACTCAGAGGTAAGTCCCATTGTGTTCTATAGTACTTACTCCCAGGAAAGTGTGGTTAGGATTGCAGCCTGAGTGTCCCAGAACCAGGTTCCAAGATGGAAACACCCATTTTGTGAACCTCCTTAAAATAAATTGCAATTCCTCAAGGGGGTCCCATTACCCACTTTCATTACCACTGTGATTACTCAGGAACAAGCTTGATTTTGTTCAATGAAATTTATTGTCCTTAATAAGGCTGCCATCCTAACCTCCAATTCTAAGCCCGAGTGTAAGTCCTGTGCTGACCTGGGTCTGGGGGTGTCATCAAAGTGCCAGAAGACACTTCTGCGCCACTCTTGGAGGAGGGTTAGGCCAGTGCACAGACATGTGCTTGCCTCCCTAATCACTACCGGCACAGAAAGACCAATGAATTGTGAGGTTAGGATTGCACCCAGTGGTGGGATTCAAATAAATTAACAACAGGTTCTATGTCCTAATAACCTAAATGAACAACAGATTCTATGTCCCATTAATAACCGTTCTCAGAACCAGGTGCTCATTAGCAAAGGGTTCTATAGAACCTGTGAGAAACCCCTGAAGCCCACCACTGATTGCACCTTAAGTGTATGTCTCAGTCCAGGTCCCTAACCACTATACCGTCTTGTACATTTTTGTACATCAAGCATTTTAAAATATAAGTGCTCCATTTTATTTTCATTTATTTTAATTGCTGTTAATATACTGTACTTACATACAATACTGTACAGCCAAAACAGATACTGCATCCAATTCCACCTCTTATACTGTTATGCACCACTTATGCAATGTTGTGCTTGGAAAGTCTACCAATGAAATATAATACCCTTATTTAGATTGCTTTCTTAAACATGTTTACTGGAATGTAATTGATCTTTGATTAATCGCACTTAAGTCTGAGTAAACATGTTTAGGATTATAAGAATACAAATTGATAGTACGTTACCTAAATGGTACAAATAAGTAATATATATACAGGAGAAAATATGGAAGAATAAACTTTTATCTTGAAATTTGATATTCCAATAGTTTATGAATAAACACAATTTCTCAATTCATTCAATAAACATTGTAAAGCTAATGACAGAATGTTCAGCGAATATGGTTGCAATCTTAAGCACTTTCTTGGGAGTAAGATATATTAAAGACAATGAAGCTTACTTCTGAGTAGACATGGATAGGATTGCACCTTCTATTAGTAATCCTTCCTTAGAGCATAGTCTTAACCATGTTTACTCAAAAGTCATGCCCATTGTGTTCAATGGGTCTTAGGCCTATATCCGAAAATGAAATTAAGCCATTACACTATAGGGTGATGTAACTGCGTAGACCCATAACTGCTATGGATTTTGCCCTTACACCCAGGAAAGTATCTTTAGTTGCACATGGGGGGAAGTTGCACATCTGGGATGATGCGCATGGGGGGATGATGTGCATGTAGGAAAGTTGCGCATGGGGGAAGTTGCGCATGGGAGATGATGCGCATGGAGGGAAGTTGCGCATGGAGGGAAGTTGCGCATGGAGGGATGATGCGTGTGGTGCGGGCTCGCTACTGAGGTGATATGTGTGGAAGGGACTGAGTCTCGGGTGGCCTCTCCAGGCCCCGCGGCCAGTTCTTCACTAAAATAAGTCCATGGCGACACAGGTGGCATCTCCAACACAACACTTTTACTGGCATCCATCCGGAGGTTTTTTAAGCTTCAACGTTACAGGCAACAGGTAAGTTCCCAACAGGTAAGTACTCTCCCGTCCCACTCCATTTCCAAAGGCCCCCTCCTTCGTCAACAGGTAAGTCCAAAGTAACAAACATACACCAACCCACAGCCGTCTTTCACCAGCACGGTCCTTGTGGTTCTTCATTTCCTTCTACCCCCATCTGTCTCCTTCCCCGCTCTTTTCCTCCTTATATTCTGGCCAAGGTCCCCTCCCCCGTAGAGGTCTCCACCAATCTGGTCTTGGAGGAGGCGGGATCTTGCTCCACCAGGCTGGTTCCTGATCCAAACCTGGCGTCCTCAAACTGAAATCCCCTAAGCTCCTTCCTCCAGACCCCCTACAAGCTCTTGCCTTCCTCTCCCTCCAGTACTGAGCCACCTCCTATTTCCTCCTCTGCTCTTCCACCCACTCTCTCTCCCACATCTGTCTCTCCTTCTCAGGATCCATGGTTCCAGTGAGCACCACCTCCACCTCTTGCTCTCTCTTCTCTCTTTCCTGAGGCGGAGTCCGTGGTGCTGAATGATGGGTGGCCGGCCTGCAGAGGCACTCTGGATCTCCTTCTTCATACGAGAAGTCTAGCCACATGAGGTCCTCGGCTAGTTCCTCCTCTGGCGTGGGCTTCCGTGCACCACATTCTGTGCACATGTAGGAAAGTTGCGCATGGGGGAAGTTGCGTACAGGGGGAAGTTGCACACGGGGGGAAATTGCACGTGGGGAGAAGTTGCGCGTGGGGAGAAGTTGCGCGTGGGGGGATGATGCACATGGAGAAAGTTGCGCATGGGGGATGATGCGCATGGGGGAAGTTGTGCACAGGGGAATGTTGTACATGGGGTAGGTTGCGCATGGGTTGTTGATGTGCCATGGGGGATGTTGTATGGGGAAGTTACTCCCGCAACGCAGGTACGCTTTTTGCTAGTTTATAATATGGGAGTATAATATTTTTGTTTCCATCACCCAACAACTGACAGAGTCCACTCACACTTGTCTGATAAGGAGCAATTCTTGAATGTTTCTTATAAGAAGCTATAAAGCACAATTCTAACAACGTCTAATCCAAAATAAGCCCCATTATGTTCTAAGGTTTTTACTCCCAGAAAAGTGTGTTTAGGACTGAAGCCATAATCAACCTGAAGTACGTAAGTACTGTATGTATCAAATAATTATCCAGTTTTTAAATAGCAGCAATCACATTGAAACCGACAATAGCCTTATTTACAGAAAATTAAAGAAAATGAAATAGAAAATTACAGAAAATTAAAAAAAAAATACAAATGTATTTGTAATTGAGAAACTTGTTTAGAAAAGCTGCTTAGAATTTCAGGCACTCACAGATCTGACTGTTTCCTCTTTTGAATGAGTACCAGCTGAGGGCAGTACAACACAACACTATACCCAAGCAGAAGTTCTGTAAGGCACTCTTGCTCCATTCCTGGGGACATTAGGTCAGTGCACAGACATGTGAAACATGTGATATCTTCTGCGATCGAGGCTGTGGAAGTGATAGCAATCCTAGTTTGGGTGGAGAGACTGTGTGGATCTGTGCTGTAAAGAGCTCTACTGCTCCAATGTTTCTCAACCAATGGTACGCATACCACTAGTGATGCTTAAGGTGGTGTCTGGTGGTTCTAATAGGACCCCACACTAATGGAACCTCCCCACAGGGAGACTAGTGAATTATGAGCACAATCCTAACCATGTCTACTCAAATGTAAGCCCCATTGTGTTCAATGGGTCTTACTCCCAGGAAAGTGTCTTTAGGATTGCAGCCTATGTCAGCCTAAATTGGTTAAGATTGCATTCTCAGGGCTCAATCCTGCTGGTGCTGAGCTCCAATACCAGCACTGAATGTCATAAAAACATTGCATAAAGAACATTTATGGAACCCTCCATGCATTATTTACTCTCCATTATCCATCCATTCTCTACCCTCCAATAATAATGCTGGACTTGATGGATCAAGGGCATGATTTCCTTTAAAACAGTTTCATGTGTTTATTTATGATGGCAGCAGGAAAATAATCTCCTACCAACTTCTCCATCCTGAAAGAGGCCTTGGGGCTGATAACAAAGGAAGGGGCAGAGAAATAGGGCCTCAGTACTTGTTAACTCAATACAAATTAACCAGTGGAAAAAATAAAAGCATAAAATATGCTAAGATAGAATTGTCAACACTATTCACAAATATCACCTCCAAATAAATGAAAACAGAAGAGGTTGCAATCCTAACCACACTTTCTTGGGAGTAAATACTATTGAACACAATGGGACTTACTTCTTAGTAGACATGCTTAGGATTGCATTGAAAAGATTGTAATTGAAATAATTATGGTAAATTAATAATACAATAATACACATTAACAACTGTAAATACAATCTATCTTTGCAACACAGGTACATGGTAGTGGTACTGGTTTTGTGATCAGTCTTATTTTTCATCCCTCTTTCCGACAATAAATGGCGTATTGCTTAAGCATTTTAATAACAACACAATGTTTTATTCTTTACTGTAATAAGAACACCAGAAAAGCCCTGCTGGGTTAGACCAAAGATCCATCTAGTCCATCACCTTGTTTCCCACAGTACTAGGCAACGATGCCTCTTGGAAGCCAAAACAGAGTTCTGTTGATGCTGCTGTAGTCAGCTATGCTTTGGCTCAATCTTTTCTGCTCTACAGAGAGCACAATCCTAACCATGTCTACTCAAAAGTAATCCCCATTGTGTTTAATAGTTCTTACTCCTAGGAAAGTTTTTTTAGGATTGCAGCCTTATGTAACAAACCATGTTGCTACGCTATACAGCGTGGCCATAGTATTTGTTGGGGTCTGCCTGCAGTGGAAAATGAGGTTATAAAGCCTGAAGATGCTGGTAGATTTATTAGAATAGACTTCTATTATGAATAAATATAAACTTTAAAAGATTTTAAAGATTTTAAATTTAAAAAATAATATATACATATAACTAGGAAAAGGCGTACCCGCATTGCGGGAGTAAAATTCCCCCATATGCCATCCCCCCATATGCATCAATCCCCCATGGATAACTTTCCCCCAGGCATAACAACCCCCCATGTGCAACTTCCCCCATACACATCAACCCCCCATGCGCAACTTCACCCATGCGCATCAACCCAGCATGCACAAGTTACCCCATGCGCAACTTCCCCCATGCACATCAACCCCCCATGCACAACTTCCCCATGCGCATCAACCCCCCCATGCACAACTTCCCCCATATGCATCAAATCCCATGCACAACTTTCCCCATGCGCAACTTCCCCCACGCGCAACTTCCCCCCACGCGCAACTTCCCCCACGCGCAACTTCCCCCACGCGCAACTTCCCCCCTCGCGCAACTTCCCTCTCAGGCGCAACTTTCCTCCCGTGCGCAACTTCCCCCAGTGCGCAACTTCCCCCCGTGCGCAACTTCCCCCCGTGCACAAATTTCCTCCGTGCGCAAATTTGCTCCGTGCGCATCATCCCCCATGCGCATCATCCCCCATGCGCAACTTCCCCATGCGCAACTTTCCCCCATGCGCAACTTCCGCCCATGCGCAACTTCCTCCCATGCGCAACTTCTTCCCATATGCAACTTCCCCCTGTGCAAGTTTCCTACATGTGCAACTTCCCACATGCGCAATTTCCCCTCATGCGCAGCATCCTCGCCAGCACAACCTCTTCCTCCGAACAACATCTCCCAGTGCACCAGGGTCTGAGCACCAAATTGGCTGGATGTGGTTCAGTCTCCCATGTTAAGTATAGGAGAGAAACACGTTGCCCCCTTTTCAGCCCCTGAAGAGTTAATTTCTCCAGATGGTTCTTGGTGGGTGTTCAGGTGACAGAAGGAACTCCCAGAATTCCATGCTTCAGGCCCAGCAGTTGGGGCGGAATGTTGATGAGTCAGCAATTCTTAATGCAAGGTATAGGGAGGAAAACGCGTTGCACCCCTTTTCACCCCCTTCCCGTTGGAATTTCCGAAAACCGGTTCTTAGTGCACCCCTCCGTCACGGAAGGAACACCCACCCCAAATTTCACGTTTCTAGGCCCACCGGTTTTGGCAGGGCGGTGATGAGTGAGTGAGTCAGTGAGTCAGTCAGTCTCACTCAACTCAACTGAACCTTTATTGGCATACAAAAGCAGTACAACTCAGTCAGTGAGTGACTTTTCTCTTTTATATATATAGATTTTTTTTTTAAAAATATTATTGTTATATTTATAAATATTCTGCTATAAACAAATCAATAGATTTATTTAGTAGATTTCTGTTTTTATTGAAAAACAGTATGGCTAAGACCTCCAGCTCCAACACTACACTACACTAACAGTACAGCCATATGAATGCTTACTTTGAGGTTGAAAGAATGGAAGTAGACCTTATTTCTGGTTTAGTACAGGAGTGTGCAAATCCTGGCTTGGGAGCCAGACACTCGCCTCAGCAAGTCTCCTTGCAGCCCTTGACAAGACCCCTACATCTGGCTCACAGGCAAGCCTGTAATCCTCCAGAGAAGTGGGGAGCTCTGCTTCCCACACCTTTGGAGGGTATTTTGAGGGCTGGGGAGGCTGCACACACATCCTCTCTCTGTGTATTGAAAGTGCTTATGAACTAGTTTGAAGATTCCCCTCCCTGTATGTTAGAAATTGTTCACTGACTGATTTGAATTCATTCATTCATTCATTCTATAAGTTATATAAGTTTTTAATATATTCATTTAGGTAAATTCATTTTATTCTGCCCCCAACACAGTGTCTAGAGATGATGTGGCTCTCCTTCTAAAAAGTTTGGACATCTCTGGTCTAGTGGTTGAATGAAGGATTGCCAGAAGACTGCTAAGCAGGATCTGGGTTGAATTTTGGATGGGAGATGAGAGCAGATCAAGCTTTCATTAGACAGCAGAGCTAGAGCCAGAAGTCAATGTTTACAGCTTGACTGACCTGAAATTGCTCCTTTTGGAAGCTTCGAAGGCATTCCCTGATATCTGGAAGAATTCTATGAGCTGCTGCCCATAAAACAATTACAGATTTGTTTTGATGATAAAAGCTATGCAATGCCTGGGTATTTTGGGGGTAGGATGGGGAATGCAGGGTATAAATGCCTTAAATCTATCTATAAATAAAATTGAAGGGTCAATGACTAACATCCAGCCGTGCACTTTGAAAAGCGTGAAACTTCTGTGATGTAGGCACTAAGAACCAATTTTTGGAAATTCAAACCAGAAGGGGGTGAAAAGGGGTGCAAAGTGTTTTTGCCCTATACTTAACATTGCAGAATTCTTGACTCATCAATGCCCTTCAGACCTAGAAGCATGAAATTTGGAGAGTGTACTCCTTCCATGATGTATGCACCAACTAACAATCAATTTTTAGACACTTAACCCTAAGGGGGTGAAAAGGGCTGCAATGTGTTTTCGTCTCTACTTAACATTGAAGACTGAATGATCAACACCGAGCCCCAACCCCTGGATCTAGAAGTATGAAATTTGAGAGCATGTTCATTCTTGGATGTAAGAATACAAAAGAAGCAAATTTGGTGCCTTGTGGTACTCGCTGCCCAGTGTTGCCCACTGCCCCCCTGTGGTTCTGGTGCCCAGTGCCTTGTAGGGATGCGTGGTGCCTGGTGCCCACTGCCTGGTGGTGCCTGCTGCTCAGTGGTGCCTGATGGTGCCCAGTAGAGATGTCCGGTGTCTGGTGGTGTCCACTGCTTCCCATCACTACCAGCTGATACCGTCTGGTGCCCAGTGACTGTTGATGACCTACTAGGTCCCTTCCAACTCTATGATTCAATGGTGCCCAGTGAAGTCCATTGCCTGCTAGCGTCCACTAGTGACCAGTGTACCTGGGAACCACAAATATGCTTGTAATTTTACTCCCACAACAATGGGAAAATTCAACTAATAAATTAAAAAAATATATTTATAAATAGTATACATATTTCTATTGTAACACTAGTAAAATGTCTCACTAGTAAAATGTCTATTTTTAAGTATGAACAGGGGAGTGTGTGTACAGAACAGATTTTCAACGGCTCTATTTGAATCCTGACTCTCTGCCAGATTTTGCATTAGTGGGGAAAAAATAAAATAGATCTTTTTGATGCCAAAGTTTTCAACGTGCAATAATAAATTAATATTTCAAAAATAACAATTGCTCTTCCTCAGTTAAAAATTACGCTTTAGTTAACCTGATTTGATTTCCTAATCATGAACCTGGAGGGATTCCAAGCATGAAAGGATTTTTTTTACAGATGTTGTAGACACCATCCAGATTTTTTCCCCTCCTCTCAGCTAGAACTGCTGACACAATTTCAACTGCTACTCAGACGCCTCCTTTGCAATGTTCTGTACCAGCAACAGCGAGAGCATCTGCCTGCACGTTCAAAGCGTTCAGAGCGTCTCTTTCTCTGCATTGTATGCTCCTCCCGCTTGGAATTCATGTAATGAAAATTTGAATTGGTCAGCTGGAATACCATTGGTTTGGTGATCAAAATGACAAAAGCAGTTCAGAATCACTTCAAAGATTAACAGACTGATTTACCACTTACACATCGTATAAATGCTTACTCAAAAGTCAGTCCTGCTGTGTTCATTACACCTTACTCTCTCTCACAGGATTGCAGCCTTATTCTGCCTTTGCTGGTACGTTTATCTTTACTATCAGTCTTTTAATCTATGCACACCACTAGCATACATGACTACTGTAATTACTCATCGAAATAAAGTCATATCACCGACCCTGGATCACATCACAGTGCAGGTGTCATAGCACCCTTAGGGAAACCTTCACCCTCAAACAGACCACCACCTGCAAGGCAAACCTCACAACAAAGAAGGCTGAACAACGTTTTGCAAGGCTTTTTTAATTCTAAGAATTTTTTTAATTCTTTTTTAATTCTAAGAATTTTTTTAATTCTAAGAATTTTTTCTAATTACATGAAAAGAACTTCCTGATAGATACATTTCTGGATCTCTGCTGTCTCATCGTTCTTTGGCTGCAATCATGTCCCCACTAACTTGGGAATAAGATCCATTGACTATTATGGGACCTATCCCTGATTGGACATGCACAGAATTGGGCTTTTAGGGCTCAATCCTGTGTGTGCCTACTTGAAAGTAAATCTCATTGTAGTCAAGGGGGTTTACTTGAAGGGAAGAACAGATAGGATTATAGCCAAGAAAGTGTGGACAAGAGTGCAGCCTCAGAGCCCACTCCCATGCAGGTCTCCTCAGAAGTGCCAGTAGAGTCAAGAAGTGCCATTAGAGTCAATAAGGCTTACTCCCAGGAAAGTGTGGACAGGAGTGCAGCCTGAGAGCCCACTCCCCTGCAGGTCTCCCCAGAAGTAAGTGCCATTAGAGTCAATGGGGCTTACTCCCAGGAAAGTGTGGACAGGAGTGCAGTCTCAGAGCCCACTCCCAGGCAGGTCTCCTCAGAAGTAAGTGCCATTAGGGTCAATGGGGCTTACTCCCAGGAAAGGGTGGAGAGGAGTGCAGCCTCAGAGCCCACTCCCATGCAGGTCTCCTCTGAAGTAAGTGCCATTAGAGTCAACGGGGCTTACTCCCAGGAAAGGGTGGACAGGAGTGCAGCCTCAGAGCCCACTCCCATGCAGGTCTCCTCAGAAGTAAGTGCCATTAGAGTCAATGGGGCTTACTCCCAGGAAAGTATGGACAGGAGTGCAGCCTCAGAGCCCACTCCCCTGCAGGTCTCCTCAGAAGTAAGTGCCATTAGAGTCAATGGGGCTTACTCCCAGGAAAGGGTGGAGAGGACAGCAGCCTCAGAGCCCACTCCCCTGCAGGTCTCCTCAGAAGTAAGTGCCATTAGAGTCAATGGGGTTTACTCCCAGGAAACCATGGCGAGGGCTGTGGTCCTGCCCAGTCTTCCCTGTCAAAGCCTTCAGAGGCGCGTGTCCTTGATGCGCGTCCGTTAAAGCGGAACAGCCAAGCGCGCGCGCATTCCCATCTCTCGCGGAGGGCAAGTGAGGACAAGAAAGCGCGCACTCGCTTGAAGCGCGCTCCTGAGGCCTCTCATCCCCGCTCTTGTCCCCGTCCCCGTGCCCGCTAATTGGTCCCGCGCGGCCAATCTCTCCTCCCTTCCCCAGTACACAACCCTCGAAGCCCCGCCCACTGTGCTGCTCCACGCGCCGCACGTGCGCGTCAACCGTTCTGCGCGTGCTTCGTCCTGCCCCAGTGTACCTTCGGCGACCAGCCTATCTGAGTGCGCATGCGCGCTCCCCTCCAGTAGCCCCGCCCTCCCCGCATCGCGCGGCTCAGCCGAGGTCTCTAAGTAGCGGAGGGAGGGAGGGCAGCGCCACTCATAAGCCGTTCTCAGCTTTAACTTGTGGGTTGGCGTCGCCCGCCCGCAGCGTTCCTGGCCACCTTTCTTCTCCTCCCTCCCCTCTCGCTCGGCAGCCCCTCCCTTCTTTGACGCCGGCGGGGGCGGCCCAAAATGGCGGCGCTGCTGCTGCTCCTGAGGAGGGGAAGAAGGAGAACCTCCCCGGCCAGGCGCGAGCAACAATAGAGAGGGCGAGGAAGGAAGGGCCGCCCGGTCTCTCCCCCGCTCTGTGGTAGTGACTCCCCCCCCCTCAGTCAGTCAGTCAGTCGTCCGTCCGTCTAGCATGGTGCGGGTTCGCCACCGCCCGCCCCCCGCCAGCCCGACCTGACCTCGCTCGCCCGCTCTCCAGCCCGCCTGCTCTGCGGTCCCTGCCCGCCAGCCCTCCCGCCAGCCAGCATGGGCGAGAGGCTGGAGCTCCGGCTCAAGTCGCCTGTGGGAGCGGAGCCGGCCGTCTACCCCTGGCCCCTGCCCGTTTACGTGAGTAGAGAGGGGTTGATCGGAGTGTGACGTCACATGGAGGGGTGCAACTGCAGGGTAGTGGGGGTCGGAGTGTGACGTCACGTGGAGGGGTGCAAATGCAGGGTAGTGGGGTCGGAGTGTGACGTCACGTGGAGGGGTGCAACTGCAGGGTAGTGGGGTCGGAGTGTGACGTCACGTGGAGGAGTGCAAATGCAGGGTAGTGGGGTCGGAGTGTGACGTCACGTGGAGGGGTGCAACTGCAGGGTAGTGGGGTCGGAGTGTGACGTCACGTGGAGGGGTGCAACTGCAGGGTAGTGGGGGTCGGAGTGTGATGTCACGTGGAGGGGTGCAACTGCAGGGTAGTGGGGTCGGAGTGTGATGTCACGTGGAGGGGTGCAACTGCAGGGTAGTGGGGGTCGGAGTGTGACGTCACGTGGAGGAGTGCAACTGCAGGGTAGTGGGGTCAGAGTTTGACGTCACGTGGAGGGGTGCAACTGCAGGGTACAAGGGGTTGGAGTGTGATGTCACATGGAGGGGTGCAACTGCAGGGTACAAGGGGTCAGAGTGTGACATCACATGGAGGGGTGCAACTGCAGGGTAGTGGGGTCAGAGTGTGACGTCATGTGGAGGGGTGCAACTGGAGGGTATGAGGGGTTGGAGTGTGATGTCATGTGAAGGGGTGCAACTGAGGATGAAGTGTGACATCATGTGAAGAGGTGTAGGGTAGTGAGGTTGAAGTGTGACATCACATGAAGGGTTGCAACTGCAAGGTAGTGTGTTGAAGTGAAATGTCATCTGAATGGGTGCAACTGCATGGTAGTGGGGTTTAAGTGTGACATGTGAAGGTGCAAGTGGAAGGTAGTGGGGTTAAAGTGTGATGTGAAGGGTGCAACTAGAGTTGGGGGTTGAAATGTGACATCATGTGTAAGGGTGCAGCTGAAATTTGATGGGTTTAAAGTGACATCATCTGAAGGGGTGCAACTGGAGGGTACATGGGATGGAAGTATGTCATGTGGAGGGGTGCAATAGGAAGGTAGGTGGGTTAAAGTATGATGTCACATGAAGAGAAGAAAGAAACTGGAGAAACTGGGGCTGGTGGGAAATTAAAGATGTGTAGAATTATTATGTGAGTATGGAATTTATGGGGTCATATAAGAAGAAATGTTTTTAAAGGCTTTATGTGTGGGGGAAATCCAGGGTTGGCATGAGCAGGAGTGTGACCTCCTGGGAGGAATTGTGGAGGAAAGAGTAAAATGAGGTAGGTGAAAAGGTCATTGTTTACATTAGAGACACATGGGGGGTGGGGAAAATTGACATGTGCTTCAGGAGGTCCAATAGGGTGCTTGAAGGGTCTTTGCTGGAGGAAGGAATTGTGAGAACATTGTGTGAAGAAAGAAGTGGAATGGATAGCATGTGATTTTTTTATTTTGAGATATAATGGGGAAACTGGAATAAATAGGTCATTACCCAGTGAAGTTTCAGTTCTTCTCACTCAAATGGGTGTCTTAGAAACTTATCTGACTTAAACATAGATAAGGAGTATCCTTTGGATGCATCCTCTTATTTCTCATCTGAAATTTACGAGGATGTAATTATCACTTTTCAGTACCTTGGGTCTCTGTCCCAGGTTCTCAGTATGACCTTATATCCTTACTTGATCTATATAAATCTTTTTACAAAGTGTCATTCTCCTGTTATAGTTATAGTTGCCCATTTGACCCTGTGCACACCCAAAGACTGATAATACTTTAAAGAGGTCTTTTTCAATTTTGTACATTCTTATGATATTCTCCAGATTTCCCTTCCTTGAATACTTCCTGAACGATCCTCCACAAGAGGACTTTCACCTTGGGTAACCCTTGCTCTAGTCTAGTGGCCTCCCTGGTTGAAGGGTACACCATTTTCTCATTCAAACCAGCATTTACTACCCCCCTTTGCCATGGGAGATCTTGCTTCCTACTGTGCCCTTCATGCCTTCTCATTCCTAATATTTTTGCTATCTTTCACCTTTTCTCTTTCTTATGTGCTTTTGCACAATTATTGTCTCTCCATTATCTGCAGTCTCCCTCAACAGAAACCTGACACCTCTGGCTACCTTTAGTTCTTTCATTCTTGCTCCACTCTTAATCTTATTACCTTCATGGAAATGAACCAAAGGTCAGTAGTTGAGTGCATGCTTTGCATGGAGAAGATCCCAGGTTGTGGCACAATCAGCACCTTTCCAAGTGCTTAGCTTCTAGTTACCCAACTGAAAGCAGGGACTGCCAGTCATCCTCTTTAGTTCAAGACACCAATCTGTTTCTTTTGTAGGTTTTCTTCATCTCTTTCCTTTTCCCTTTTTAAAGACATTCTTTGCATCCCAGGCCTACCATTTCAAAATAATCTTACTGTTCCTGTTGTGGATGACTCATTGCTTGCAGATACTCCCTGTCCACACCCAAACAATCTTTCCTCTTTTTTGTCCCACCCTCTGACTCTTCCATACCCCATAATCTTTTTTCTGCAGTACTACTCTACAGGCATTGTTATCTGTTTTACAAGCATGTTGAATTACTTTTGAGTATTTCTGAGTAATTCAGATTACATTTCTCTTTCTCTGAAACCAGTACTAGTGATTCATGTCTCTTTCACATTAGATGAAATTCCTTTTCAGAAGCTGCAGTTTTGAAACCAGTAATATTTTGTTTCTGGATGTGTGATACAGCTAATAACCTTTAACTGTGCTTATTTTTACTTTTTAGCAACAGTACCACCTCAGCATTTTTTAAACTTTACTAGCCAGTCAAGCCTCTGTTGCTATAATAGTGATTGGGTGGCAGTATTCCCTCTCAAAGTAGCAGATTGTTTAACCTTTGATGCATATAACCTATTATACCCTGGCAGTTTTACGAACCACCAAAAATTAAGTTATGACCCACTGGGGGCATTAAGTTCCTTCTGTGTCGTCTGTTCTGGGTAAACATTTTTTTTTAGAGGTGGGAGATAAAGGAACAAATTAACAAAGTATAGTGGTGCCTCACATAAAGAGCTTAATTCGTTCCAGAGACATGCTTTTTAAGTGAAATGCTTTTTAAGTGAAATATTCATATAAAATATAAAAATATTAAATATATTTAAAAATATAAAATATAAAAATATAAAATATAAAAATATTCATATAAAAATATTAAGTGAAATATTCATATAAAAATATAAACTGGATGTAAAAATGATGACAAAACATGCATTCATTGTGCTTGATCCTATGAAGTCTACTTAGGTTGCAATCCTAAAGACACTTTCCTTGAAGTAAGCCCCATATAACACAATGGAGCTAACTTCTGGGTAGACATGGTTAAGAGGCTGCAATCAAAGACACTTTCCTGGGAGGCTTACCTGGGCTGCTGCTGGAGGTTCAAGGTAGTTCAGGGTAGTGGGGGCAGTTGGGGCAGCTGCCTCTGGCACCCCCAGGCAACAGTCCCCAAGTTGGGGGCAGTTAGAGGCAGCAGCGCTGGACAGCAGCCCTTTTAAAGAGCTTCTGTGCAAGCGTCAGGGCTGAATAGCATGCATGCCCATAGCGCGCTTGCTTGCTAAGTGAAGCAGAACTTGTTATGTGAAGCAAGATTTCTTAGAAATTTTTGCTTGTTATGTGAAATGCTTGTTAAGCGAGGTACCACTGTAGTTGCCAAAGTTTCCTTTGTTTTTTCTATGCAGGCATTCTGATTTGGAACAACATCTGCTTCAGATAGAAAAAGTTCTTGCAAAATTTTTCTTTTGGTTGTGTTGTGGGGAATCTGGCTTTCGTTTGCTTGGGGAAAGATAAAAATTAGGGTACATGTGAACTTAAACTTTTTGTAAACCTATCTTCATAAAATTAGCAAACTCATTCCTTTTTTTGTTCTTTAATGTAATCCGTTTATGGTTATGTTACAATACAACACTGCATGCCATTATTACAACAACTCATTAATTTTCATAATGGCATGTTTATTTTAAACATCTCACAAGCTTGGCAGATGTTTTCCCCCTTATGAATCACAGTATTTTCTGCTAAAATGACCCCCAAGGAACAACAGTTCTTCAAGCATAATGGGGATGGAAGCAATGTCATATATATATATGACACACACACACACACACACACACACACACACACACATGTCAGAGCCTGGGACTATTGCTATGAGACTGCTAGGTTACTGTTTTTCTGCAATGTATTGCATTTTTTCTATTTGTTACATCTGTGAGATACTAACAGGGCTGAGTCTAATTGCACTGAACTTGAGTGGTCTAAATATAAGCAGATAATTTGACCAGTTAGGAATGATAGTTTGTATGGAAGAACAGACAGGTCCACTACATGTTAATACTATCCTTGGCTTTCTGTCATCTTGGGCTGTTGATCTGGTTTCCAAAACATCCTGCCTATTTAGGAGGGTGTTCTATTTTTGACTGTGCTGTTCCCAGCATGCCCAAGGGCTGAATAGCACACTGGTTAATGTAGCCTTTCCTGTCTGTGTAGTTTTAGTATCTCTATATGACTGTTAGTACGTGCACTTCTTATGCTATCGCAGAAACTGAAAGTGCAGTTGCTCATTCATTTGTTTCTTTTTCATTCATTTTCTATCTTATTTAAAACTTGATTATTCAGAGCAGTATTTTTTTAAGAGAACTGTCTTACCATGTCACAACTACGAACTCATAAACATTTGCTTTTACTTGCAGGAGACAGGCACATCTTGTAAACTGAAAAATGCAGGTTTTAAATATGTGTCTTCCTATATCAGAGTTGGAAAGACTCTTTCCAACAATGCCCAACCAGTTACCTTCACAAAAAGAGCATGAAAACCAACAGTGTTGCCCCATTCTTCATCTCCACTATTTGATATAGTACTTGTGAATACAAAGTTGTATTTAGCTACTGTGACTAATAGATATGCCAATGGCTGTTCTCCTTGAATCTGTGTAGGAAAAGAATCATAGTTGGAAGGGACCTAATAGGTCAGGGCTATAGTGGCTCAGCATTGCTTGATGATGTAATGGTCAGGAGGGCCAGCGTTTGAGACCCTGAGTACTGTACTCTAGCCCAGCTCCTGCTGCTTTCTTGGTTATGAAGAGTTGTTGTTCTAATATCCTATACAGTATAACTAGTACATTACCTGGAAAATGATCTATTTGTCTTGAGGTTGCTAGAAAGTAGATATGTAGACCATTTCTTTTTGTTATCAAATGATACAAAGTGTCCATCTAAACTTCAGGAACCTTTCATTTATGACCTTCCACTGACTTTCTGTCCCAAAAGAAGGGCTACAATTCTGTATATGCTTCCCATGGGTAAACCCCAATAGACACAAAGGATCTTAGACATGCACAGGATTGTGCCGTAACTGTATTAGAACAAAACTGGCCACTCAGGTACTCCCAGTAAATTCACAAACTGGGTTTTGAACACAATAGCTCTATTGTTTATCTCAGCACATGTTCAGAAGGAAATTGTCTTTGAAAAGTTTATTCTAGCTGAATTGAACTAAAGATATATCTTGTCCAGCATTGCAGCAGTCAGGTGCTTCTGGGAAGCTCACATGTGAGGTACAAGATTATGACTTTTCATCTGTTTATTTCCAGCATCTGATACTCTGATGAATGCTGCGTCTGAAGCTATTCTATGTAGTTACAGCTAACTGACAAATCTGTTGTCCATAAACTTAGCTAGTGGCTAGTACAGTGATTTTCAACCAGTGTGCTGTGGATAGTCCTCAGGTGTGCCACAGGAATTTGAGGAGTGTCATAAATTAATAGAAAAATTGGGTCATTGGAACAGCCTGGTGTGCCTTATCAATGATAAAAACAATTGATGGTGTGCCTTGACATTTTGAGTGCCTTGTTAGTGTACCATGGGATGAAAAAGGTTGAAAATCACTGAGCTAGTGGCAGTACTTTGCATAAATGTGTTTATCTGTGTGAAGTAACTCTTATCTCCCAAGAAACTGGTATCCATACTCCAGCAGTATAGTGGCGCAGACCAATTTGGCACAGGTGGTTAAGTCACTGTGCCTATTAACCAGCAGGCCAGGGTTTGAGACCCAGGTCGGCCCCACAAGACAGGGAGAGCGCCTGTCCTTAGCCCAGCTCTGCAACACCAGCTGGATCCAATCGTATTGGCTTTGCATTTCCATTGGACTAATTCAGTGGCGTGGAGAGGGGGGTTTGCTGCTTGGGTAACAGCATATCCTCCATAACAATCTAACCCAGGCTTTCATGCTTCGCATGCAGCATATGCAGTGCTGAGCATGATACCATAGTCTTTCAAGACTGACGGAGGCCTGCTTTTATTTGCCATCATCACCTTCAAATGGTTTCCAAGAGGAGGAAGTGAGCTCCTTTATTGTAGCAGGGATTCACAGTGTTTTTCAAAAATTAATTTTTTTACACTGCAATGTCTACCCTTCTGTTCAATTGTAGGCTGATTTTCTCTTCTCCCCCCACCTCTTTGGCTTAAAAATCCACTTGGCAGCTGAGGAAGAAGGGGGTCCGTTGTGGTTTCAGAGCTTAGGTCCTTGACGTCAGCAAGACATCTAGCAGTTTCACTGCTCTGTTTGTCTCTAATTCAGGCATTGCTAGGGAAAAAGTTTCCATGTGAGGGGCCAGCATTAAATTACTTGGCATTAGTTTCAGTTGGAGGGGTAGTAGAAATCAATTTTAAGCACCTGGGATTTTCCCCATTGGTTCTGTCTGTCCGCTTTTATTTCAGGGGGCTTTTTCTTGTATTGGCACCATTTCACTGTGCTGATATTTTGAAGTGATGATATTTATCCACTCTTGTATATGTTCCTAGTTATAATATCAAAGGTATTTTGAAATGTTTTTGAATAGTCCCATGGTTGTTTGGTATCTACTAGCTGCATAGCTCATTGTGTATAGCAGGCCTCCGTCAGTCTTGGAAGACTATGGTATCGTGCTTGGCGCTGCATACGCTGCATGCGAAGCATGAAAGCCTGGGTTGGATTGTTATGGAGGATAGGCTGGTACCCAAGCAGCAAATCCCCCCTCTCCACGCCACTGAATTAGTCCAATGGAAAGGCAGAGCCAATACGATTGGATCCAGCTGGCGTCGCAGAGCTGGGCTAAGGACAGGACCTCACCCTGTCTTGTGGGGCCGACCCGGGTCTTGAACCCTGGCCTGCTTGTTAACAGGCACAGTGTCTTAGCCACTTGCGCCACCAGGACCCAGATTCACACCCCTGCCCCCATTAACTAGCTGGGAATGATAGACCTGCCTAAGGTAGCGATCCTATCCACACTTACTTGAGAGTCCCATTGAATGGGACAAGCTTCTGAGTATACACACACAGGCTTGGACTAATAAAGAACCTCTGCTCACTGGACAAGAGGGCCTTTTCAAGTTGGTGCTGCCCTTTTATTTAGCAGGGGATGAGTAACTGGCTTTCCTCAATCCAGCAGTCATTTCTAGTTGCTTTCTTTTTAGATTGTGAGCCCATTTGGGATGGGGTGCTATTATTTCATTTTCTCTGAAAACCACTTTGTGAACTTTTAGTTGAAAAGTGATATATAAATGTTGTTAACCATTGTAGCTTGGGTTGACCTAAATGGGCTAGCGGTCTGACTTGGGATAAAACTATTTCTTAGTTGTAGTTCTGGTTTCTTTTTTGAATGTTATGACTGCTTTGCTATTGATTGCTACCAACTGGTGCATGGTGTTGATTTTTATTTAGCAGAACGAACCTGCTGTTGTGGGAGTAAACTTTCAAGAATATTTGTGGGCACTGGCATTGGCACCACTGGGCAATGATGGGCAGTGTTGAGCAGCAGCAGGCTGGTGGGCATCCTACCGGACACCGGGCATACCATCGGTCATCCCTACCATTGGGCATTACCATGCACCACCATGAAGTGGGCAGGGGGCACCAGTAAGTGGCAGTAGGCACCCCCGGACATCAGACATCCCTATTTGTCACCACCACCAGTGGGCTGTGACCACTGGGTATCCCTATCAGGGACCACTCCCACAATGGGCACCACCAGGAACCCCTACTGGGCACCAGGCACCGGACACTACTGGGTGGCAGTGGGCAATTGGCAGCACCAATCATCACCTAGCATCCCTGCCAGGCACCGGGTTCTGGGCACCAGCTAGCAACACCAGACAGCAGGCACCATTGGATATCAGGCATCAAATCAGTCCTTATTGGGTCCTTACAACACAGAAGAAATGTGCTCCCCAAATTTCATGCTTCTAGGTGCAGAGGTTGGGGTGGGTTGTTGATCAATCAATCTTCAATGTTAAGTATTGGACAAAAACACTTGTGTTCCTTTTCACACCCTTAGGGGTTAAATTTCTAAAAATTCGGATCTTAATTGCTGCTCACATAACATAAGGTCCCCAAATTCTAGATCCAGGATGGGGGCAGGGCATCAGTCAGTCGGCGATCAATGTAAAATGTAGGGATACAAATGCTTTATGCCCATTTTCACCAATTTCCAGTTTGAATTACCAACAACTGGTTTGTAGTGGGTGCCTCCATCACAAAGGAATACCGTCCTCAAATTTCATGCTTCTAGGTCCTGTGGTTTTTGGTGGGGGTGGGTGAGTGAGTGACCTTTCAATTTTATATACGGTATATTGATTTTTAGTTTTGCCTTGTTTATGTTTAAATAAACAGAGAATATGGATAGCTTACAACTTTGTCATTTTTGTGGTCCTAAATAAAAGTGTTACTGGCCTTGTCAGTTGGAATAGTCATTTAAATTAGTGCAGACATCTGTGATAGAACTAGCAGTGGTCTTTGAAGGACATTTCTATCAAGTCTATTCCTAACCTTGTTAACATTAGAGCTCTATAACAGAATATCAGACTCAGTAACTCATACCTGCCAATTGTGCATTTTGCTAGGTGAGTGTCATTAGGACTATATTGTATGCCTTAAGTGTCTAGAAAGATCAGTGTAGAAAAACAAGCTTCTTGCCCTATTGGAGGGCTTTACAATCTTTGTGGCTGGTTAGATATTTTGGAAAGCTGTTGGACTGCTAAAAATAGATAATACAACTGATTTATTACTTTCACCTGAGAACTGAGAGGTAGAATTCATTGGAATTTTTGAATTTTTTTGGAGGCCCAAAACTCCCTCCACAGGAGCTTGTCATGAGTGTTTTTCTAAGTTTTTAATTTAATTGTTTGTCCATTCATTCTTGAACCTAGGTTTTAGAAGACAATCAAGACTTAAAACTCACTGGTTCTTTCAGAATTAGCTTTCATTTGCAGCTGCAGCTTTATTACTGCCTCTCTCATTCATTTCCTTGTAGCCAAGTTTGTGATGCTTCAGATCAACCAAGTAGCTCATTCGGTCTATGTCCTTCCCCTAATTTTCCCTTTCCCTTGGCTCTTTTCTATAACTCCCTAAAATGTGGAGTTCCCCACTTTACTATTAACTTAAGGGTAAATCATGTGAGTTTAAGAAACATGGTTAGTGGCTTGTTAAAAATGAAATAGGCCCTCTTGAGGTAGGGGAACCCTTGTATACTTTGGGCACAATCCAGAGTTGGGGCAGTAAAGAGTGCCCTAGCTGGGTTGCCCCAACTATTCTGAATCCAGAGCAGAAAGTTATGCTGCGTCCATCGAGACAGGAAGCCTGGGCTGCCCTAGCTGCTCCAGAGTATGCTAAGTAGGCACCACGTAAGTGACTCCTGGGGGGGCTTGCTCCTGAGGAGACACCCCTCAGATCACATTGAACAAGGAACAGCTGTGGTGCCCACCTTATAAGGAGTCCCTGATGAGACTGCCAGTACAGTCTACAGTTGAGTACAAGGGGCTTCTTGGAGTGGCCTGCTGTATCCCCAGGTTAGTGGACTGCTGTAGTTGTGCCATATCTTGAAGTTCAGAGGCAGGGTTGCAGCTAGGTTGGCCAAGAACTCAGATTTTTGATCAACACTGCCATTCTTACTCTGCCTTATGGACCCCTATGGGTCCTGCTCCTGAGGTGGAATAACTCTGAGGAGTTATTCCCATGGAGGCTCCCCCCCATTTACCTGCTGCTGAGGTGGAATAATTCTGAAGAGCTGGAAGAAGGCATTTCTGCCCTGGAAACAGGCTCTGTATACAGCAGTGTTTCTCAAAGTGGGGGTTGGGACCCCTTTCGGGGTCGCCTAGAGCTTTCCTGGGGATCGCCTAAAGACCCCTGATGCAGGGGGCCAGGTCAGGCTTGCCAGATCTCCTGCTGTAGCTGCGCGTGCACTGGGACTGACTGACAGCCTCGGCCCAATCCTATGCATGCCTACTTTGAAATAAATCCCATTATAATCGGGGCTGTTACTCCCATGTAAATGTTGATAGGATAGCAGCCTTAGGGCCCAATCCTGTGCATGCTTACTCTGAAATAAATCCCATTGTGTTCAATGTGTGCATAGAATACACATTTCATTTGTAATAATGAAAATACATCCTGCATGTTGGATATTTACATTACGATTCATAACAGTAGCAAAATTACAGTTGTAAAGTAGCAACGAAAATAATTTTTTGGTTGGGGGTCCCCACAACATGTGAAACTTATAAAGGGGTCAAGGTGTTAGGAAGATTGAGAACCACTGGTATACAGAGTGACTGCTCTGCCCTAGGCATTGCTAAACATGTCCTCGACATGCCTCTCCTGAACTGCACAGACTGCCCCAGCTAGGGTATCCCAGGTTCACTTGTCTTTGGGCAGCCTATGTTGCCTTAGGCTGCCCCAAGCCCTTTCTAGAAAAAGTAGGGTGGCCCATCTTGCAATTGGGTTAGCCCAGATAGGGTAACCCAAGTGCACTTCTGGGTTGTGCCCTTTGTGGTGGTAAAATTAGGGACTACTGTAGACAGCTAGATTTGCATAATTGCTTAGCTGACAGGGAGCTTACAGTGGTGCCATGATGTTAAATGTTAAAAGCTTGGGAGGGTGATGTGAATATGTATATCCCCTCCAAAGATAATCAAGGCTGTGGGAGGATATGTCTTGGCGTTCCAGATGCCGCACTCCCACTGGCTTTCATGCCAAGCTGAACGTATGACACACTTCCTCCCACCTCTGGTTTTCTGAAAAGAACACAGAGAGTTTCCTAATGAATCAATAGTGACTGGTTCTGTTTATCACGCTCTGTGATGGGTAAGCCTAATCGTGCAAAGTTGAATAAGCCTTGTCCTCTTTCTTTTCCTCCTCCTTCCCATGACTCAGAAAATACATTTTTTGGAGTTGACTTTTAGTATTTATGACAGAGTAGAAGCAACTTTTTTGTGTGTTCTACTGTGTCCCTCCTTACTTTTTCATCCTGCTACCCCCCTACTTAATGAACTAGTCGCACAAAAAGTGCAATTCCTAGAGGAAAAATTCTTTTTGCTTTCCAAATTATTTTAGATGCACAGATTTATCCAGGACTAGTGAAAAGTGTACCTACGTTGCGAGAGTAAAATTCCCCCATATGCCATCCCCGCACGGCACGTTCCCCCCGCACAATGCGGCGCGTCCCCCCAGTGTAATCCCTCCCTCTGAACAACGTCCTCCCCAATGCACCAAATTGACTGGATGTTGGTCAGTCTTCCATGTTAAGTATAGGACAAAACACGTTGCACCCCTCTTCAGCCCCTTAAGGATTAATTTTCTCCACATTGGTTCTTGGTGGGTGTTCATGTGACATAAGGATCACCCTCCCTGAATTTCATGCTTCTAGGTCCGGGGGTTGGGGCAGAGAATCTCTCAATTACCAAATTTCTGAAAATCTGCTCTTAGTGACTCCCTTTGTCATGGAAGGAACACCCACCCCAAATTTCATGCTTCTAGGCCCAGTGGTTTTGGCTGGGCATTGATCAGTAAGTGAGTCAGTGAGTGAATGAGTCAGTGACTTTTATCTTTTATATATAGTATATCGATATAGAAGATGACTATTCCTGTTCTGGAAAATAGAAGTAAGTTTTCAAGAATCGTTAGGGCATCTGAACTTTGTCTCCTGTATTCTGGTTGCCCAGGTGAGGGGAGTTGCTTTGTTTTGCAGTATATGTCAGAAAATTGGGGCTTGGTAGGCTCCTGCTCAAGGCTTAATTAGTCACTTTCTAGTGCAGAATTTGACATTGGCCTTCTTCAAAAGATTGTGCATATTTTTCATTGGAGATTGTGCAGTTAATTTAAGACTTTCAGGCAAAAATCAGCAGTTTGGGCTTGATATATGGAAGTGTTGGTCTACATCTATGGACAACTGTATTGTTGTAGTTTTTGAACTCTCTTCAAAGGGAAAACCAAGTGTACAAATGGACATTTTAACCAGGTCATTGGTTCACTATTATGGCTGCATATTGCTCTTGAAAGTGCACAGCCATTCTAGTAGCCCTACTCAAAGGATGGCTCTGCACATATATTTTTACAAATGAATTATTAGCAGGGTTGAATAATTTA
The DNA here is from genome assembly GCA_030015325.1 of Cryptoblepharus egeriae. Lineage (NCBI taxonomy): Eukaryota > Metazoa > Chordata > Lepidosauria > Squamata > Scincidae > Cryptoblepharus > Cryptoblepharus egeriae. Next base: position 345,207 of record JAREYC010000015.1, on the reverse strand, counting down.
CTACTTTTGTGCTTTGTCTTCTCTTTTAATTCCAACAGAGTGTTCAAATGGCTCACAGGATAGCTTTATTGTTTCACTGATGCAATCATATTATTGGCCAACACTCTTTCCTTGATCCTTTCCGGATAGAAAAACTTTAATTCTTAGTGATGTGTGAAATGTTAATTTGGCAATTAATTCGATTTAGATTTTTGTGTGTGTCCATGGACATAAAAATAAATACCCATGTGAATTCATCTCTGAAAACTGGTGGGCAGACACTAGTGATGGCACTAAAAAAGTCTACAAAATAGAGCACCACTATTTAACTTTTTAAATAAAGGTTAATCATACAGATGAGTAATATGCAGTTTTAAAATGTGCAAATGAAGTACAGTATATAAAAGCAATAGGTTTGCCTGCCCACATACTCTTTTTTATTAGTCATTTTTGTGACTCTTAGGTGTCCTGAAAGGTCAGGGAAAAGAAAAGCCCAATCTTACCTGCCTAAATGCGAGTTCTTAATTCTTTCAGACTGTAGTTTCCTGGCTTTTTTCCAAGGCTTGTAAACTTGATCATATTAGTCCAACGTTGAAACATCTGCAGTGGCTGCCAGTTTTCCCCAGCACTGTTCCATCCTGACTTGTCTTGCTTGGCCTCAGCGACTGTCTGCTCCTGTGTATGCGAGAGCCTGGAGATCAATTTCAGAAGTCCCAGGCATGCCTATGAGTCAATGAGAAAAGAGGAATGGGGCTACCTTAGTGGTAGTGCTTTCTCCCTCTCTTCCCCCAAATTTGCTTACCTCCCTTTTCATCCCTTTTTAAATGAAAACAAAAACTATTTTTCTTGGCCTATTAAAATGTGTGGTTTTTCAGCTAACTTTAGAGTAGTTTTTTTTAAAAAATCTACTGCTTTTAGTAACTTTTACATTGTATTTCTAGTGTTTTGTCATATTACTTAGAGCAAGGGTCATAAACTCATTTCGTGCAGAGTGCCGAAGTTACCGAAGCAACAGAATCTTATGCATGTCTACTCAGAAGTGTCCCATTTTAGTCAATGGGGCTTACTCCCAGGAAAGTACTGGGTGACCATATGCCCTCTTTTTCCAGGGCAGGTCATCTTTTTTTAGCCTTGTCTCCTAGTGGGGAAAAACTTCACTGCCCTCCTTTTCCTTGTGAGCATGCAGCATGTAGTCTTCTTGGAATAAATCAATTACATGTAATAAACTACATGTTGCTGATTAGGAAAGTGCCTCATATTTACATGCGATACTGACCCTCCGCCCCCAACTGTGACAATGGCTGCAGAAAAAGGACAAGACCGATTGCAGGGAAGAGGGACTGCTAAGCATTTGTAGAACTTCCATGGACAGTGGCTGTGTGATTCTATCAGTGTGGGGTTATAGTGCCCAAGTGTCCTCTTTTTCCAGGACATATCCTCTTTTTAAACTTTGTATTCAGGAAAAAAGTCTTTTCCTTTTTTCTTGTGAGCATTTTGTCATGTCCTACATTTTTCTTGGGTTTCCTACATTTTGGGGATTCCTTTTCTCCTTTTTTAGGTTATGACATATTGTTATGCTGGGTTAGAGGCTCAGATCCCCAAGCCTGAACATGTCTCCTCAGAAGCAATCCCCATTATGGTCAACAGGCTTACTCTCAGAAAAAGTCAGTGGGATTACTCCTAAGTAAGGATGGATGAGGGTGCTGCCTGGATCTCCACTCTGGAGTAAATTCTGTTATAGTCAGTGGGATTACTCCAGGGTAAAGGTGGATGAGGATGCAGCCTGGAACTCCAAGGCTGTCCCTGTCTACTCAGAAGTAAGTGGGGCTTCCTCTCAAGAAATTGTGGCTAGCATTGCAACCTCAGAGCCCAAGCAGTGACTCCCTTTCCACATCCACATGTAGGCATGCCTTACCAGGCAATCAAAACACCTCTCTGGCCCTCAAAACACCCTCTGGAGGTGAGAGGAACACAGCTCCCCTCATTTTTCTAGGATTATAGGGTTTACCTGTGGGCGTGATGGAAGGGGCTTGCAGTAGAGCACATGGAGGCTCACTGCAGTTCGCATCTAACCCCAGGATGGAATTTAGGCACCCTGGCCTAGGTTACTATCTTCTATCTCTATATTTACTATGGACATTGTGTTTTTAAAAATGAATGAGTAATATGATTTGTACTGACAGACAGAATCACATCTAGATCTAACCTTCTAGTTTTTGTTTCAGGACAAGCACCATGATGCTGCTCATGAAATTATTGAGACAATTCGGTAAGTATTAAAGCAAATTTTAGTTTCTCCATGTTAAGAGTCAACATGTGGATGGTATGAAGGATGGGCCTTCAAATGGTGATGGGAAAATTCCGCAGGATGCTGATTGCACCTAAAATTTTATTGCTGGTGTGTTACCACAAATATTTCCTTAATAGCAAAAAGTGTACCCGTGATGCGGAAGTAAAATTCCCACATACACCATCCCCTCATGGTGCATCAGTCCCCCACACACATCAGTCCCCCACGCGCAACCCCCCATACTCAGCATCCTCCCCAGTGCAACCTCCGAACAACATCCCCCCCCCGGTGCACCAGGCACCAAGCACCAAATTGGCAGGATGTTGGTTAGTCTTCCATGTTAAGTATAGGACAAAAACATGTTTGCACCCCTTTTCAACCCCTTAAGGGTTAAATTTCTCCATATGGGTGGGTGTTGTGTGACAGAAGGAACTCCCTCCCCGAATTCCATGCTTCTAGGTCTGGGGGTTGGGGCGGAATGTTGATGAGTCATCAATTCTCCAATGCAAAGTATAGGGAGGAAAATGTGTTGTCCCCCTTTTCACCCCCTTATGGTTGGAATTTCCAAAAACCAGTTCTTAGTGCACCCCTCGGTCACGGAAGGAACACCCACCCCAAATTTCACGCTCCTTGCCCTAGCAGTTTTGGCAGGGCGTTGATGAGTGAGTCAGTGAGTTGGTCAGTGACTTTTCTCTTTTATATATATATAGATAAATTTGATTTTGCTGCTGAGGAATTTGAAATTGTTTTCTCAGCCCCAAGAATCAGACCATGTTCAAATATTTGAATATATGCTTACAAATAATAGCTTACCAAATAGCTTGCAAATATCTGAATCAAGTGGCAGGCAAGTTGGTGCCCTCCTCCATTGGTAAGTTGCCAGGATAAAAGAATGGTGCTGACCTGGGCATTCAGCAGATATGAACCTGTCCTATAACGGACAGCCCATTGATTCATCTGTTCCAGTATTGCCTCTTTTTGCAGCTGCTTTTCAGCATCACAGGTAGCGGGTCATTTACCAGCTTTACTATTTTGAAACTGGAGATTGGATTGTGGATCTTCTGCCTCAAAAGCATAAGCTCTACCACATTCCTTTGTCGCTTCTACTGCAGTTGGGTACAATAGAACAAGATTTGGGGAGAGTTTATAGCTCTGTTGTAGAACGCATGCTTCAGATGTGAAAGAAAACTAAACTAGATGGGTCAGTGGTCTGACTCACCATCAGCCAGCTTCATATGTTAGCCTGGGATTAACTTTCTGGGATCAGCCAGTTCCCAAGGACTTACAGCCTGATTTAAACTGTTACCGCCTCTAATCAGTGGCACATGGAATAGGGTCCCAACTTGCACCTTTTGGCATCTGTTTGAACTTCAGTACTTGAACAGGTTTGTATTTTTTTCCTCCAACAAAGAAAGGGCAAAGCATGTTAGGCCTGCAAAGATTGCAATGGATTGTTATTGATAATATGCATAAGGACAAGTGGGATGTTCCCTCTGAATAAATATGTGCAAGTAGGAATATAAATTTGCTTAAGGCTAGAAGGCTCTTTCCATTAGTTCTTTTCATTTTCTCTGTAAACAGCTTTAACTTTTTGTTGAAAAGTGGTATATAAATACTGTTGATTGATTCCAGCATCCTTAAAAGGAACGAGAGTTGTTCCTTGCGCATACTTTCCCCCATCTGCTTACTGTTAGATAGAAACATTTCCATTTCTCAACAGGGGCAAACCATGAGACCACATTTTTAAATAGGATGGCCTTTCACAAGTAAACAGAATCAAACCTGTTGTTGACTATTTTAAGTAGGAGTACAGTATGCTACATTGATCAGCTGGATTGGATGAGGATATTTAAAACAATATGGCAGAAAACTTTTACACACATATACTTGGAGCCTTCGTCAAAAAGGGTTGAATTTAGTAACCCAGTTTCATTTTCCAGTAAAGTGATAGAGGACGATAACTGAAATACAGTCTCCCTACCAAAAACTTATTCCCTCTGCTAGAGTCTCATCCCCGTTCTACCACTTTGTGCAAATTGTTCAAGTGCTCTTGGATGGTACACTGCCAAGGAATAGAAACAGCTCTGTCACAGCCAGCACATGATTACCCTGGGGAGCCACTGTACCAAAGCCTCCATAGAGTCACCTACCTCGTTCCCATGGTTCTGATCTTATATCACTTCCTTTGAGCATGCAGTCTTGTCCTTGCCTTGTATTGCAGTTGCCTCCCAGCTTTGTGGAAGCTCACAAGAAATGCAGGGAGACCACATTTCGTAGAACCTTAGTCTGATGAGCCACAAATTGTTTTGCAGTGGTAAAGCACGTTGTGCTTGTATATTGTACATATAAAATAATCTTTCCTTCTGGTCTTTGCAGATAAGTGAATTCTCATATAAAGAGGATGGACTGTGTAATGAAATGTGCCCCCCCCCAAAAAAAATCCAAAAACAAAGCAATAGAGTAGTATTGTCCCAGTCAGGGTTGGAGTATGTTTGATCTGTGGCAGGTACTATTTGCTTTTACATGACCAAGTAGAGAAATATTTAATAAAATTGAAATAGGATCTTTTTGCCTTTGTGACTGTCCATGAACCACAAATTAATGATATGACTGAGGGTTCAGATAGACCAGTAACTTCTCTCCTTTTTGTTTTTTAATCCAGGTGGGTCTGTGAGGAAATTCCAGACCTCAAGCTTGCTATGGAAAACTATGTTTTAATTGACTACGATACTAAAAGGTAAGAGAGAACAGCCTGGCACTTCCCTGCCCATCAAGTTTGTTCCTTATATAGGCTGGACTAAATGACACAATCTTAATTTTAGACAGCCCTTTGGGGACCAGGAGCCATTTATTTAGCTATATAAACTATTTTGTGATTTTTTTTAAAAATGGAATGTAAATATTCTTAATAATAATGACACTTGGCCTGTTGCATAACTCTCTAAACTAGTGGAGCCTACTATCTTGGTAAGAAAATGCACTATAAATATTTGTGAAATTTGTTGAGCAAACTGAAATGTTGGAAATTCTCTTAAGGAAAAAACCTGTAGAGTGCCTTCCTATATGGCTACCTATAGATGAAAATGGGGAATTTGAGTATTGCAGTTTTATTACTAGGTACAATTCAAGGAGCTGGTTTTGTCAACAGCCTAGGGTTATAATATGTTAGAAATGAACCTTTTGCACACAAAGGGTGTGCTCTGCCACTGAGCTATGGGCCTCTCAAAATTTATCTTAATCCAGCAATGTCTCAGAGGGTTCTGTAGCTAAAGGCTGTATTTGCTTGGCTGCAGCTTTTGGCTGTGCTTTGATTTCCATGCATTGTGCAACATGGGCTGGATTTATGTCTTAACAAAATGGGTATGATTCCCAGATTAGGGGTAGTTCTTCATGATGTTCCTTTTCTAGGGCACATCCTATGCTTTGAGTTTGAAGTAGGTAAGGAAGAATGTTGCTGTCAGCAAGCTTCTGCCTCTGGTTACATACTTTCCCTACAATCCAGAGTAACTACAGGAGCACGTTAGAGACATTTATGTCGATGTAATTACGGCACCACCTGGTGAAAACCTATGGGAAACTCATATTGCAATCCAGAGTAAATTGTTCTTATGTTGGAGCAAGGACTCCCTGTAGTTACTTTGTTGGGTTTCCTCTTGTGGAAAGGGTCTTTCTCCAGGTCTGTCCTAATCAGTAAAGTTATCAATTGGGCATGATTGCCAAGTTGCCATTGGCATTGGGCATGATTCTCTGTAGACCCCTTAGGGATGGCGACCATTTTGGGGGGTCCACAACCATTTCGGAGGGAGATTGCTGAAAGCTTGGTGCCGCCATCTTGGTATCTGGCACTGGGTGCCACTATCTTGGAATGGTGCACTCAGACTGCTTTCCTGCTTTTCTCATTGAACACAATGGCACACTTCTGAATAGACATCGAAGAACTCTGGCATCACGTCACTTCCTGTTTGATGTCACTTCCAGCCATGACATCACTTCTGCAGAGTCCTGGACAGATTGTCATTTTGATAAAAGGGTTCCAAGCTGAAATGCTTGAGAACCACTGCTCTATAGTATGTTGAGTCTCTCAATTTCAGTGTCTGTAGTGATACTTCACTTGACATTAAAGTGGAAAATACTTTCTTTGTGGACCAGAAGTGTCAGTCAGGACTTCTATCTTGTGAACATATAAATTGCCTTCTGCTGAATCAGACCCTTGGTCAACATAGCTCAGTATTGTTGACACTGGTTATAAGACTCTTCTTATTGGAAGTGCCAGGATTTGAAATCAGGAACGCTTACAGGAAAGCAGGAGCTCTGCCATTGAGCTATTAAGGTAAAAGTGTCCCCCATAGCTTATACTGCTAGCTGTGACCAACTGTAGGGTGTAGTACTCACCCCTGTTTCAAAACCTTTAGAGCCAGTATTGTCCAAATACACTTTTGTGGTCATGGGCTGACATGACTGCTGCAGTTGCACCGAACTCTGTTTTACCTTCCTATTGAGGTGGTACCTATTTATCTACTTGCATTTGCATGCTTGCAAACTGCTGGGTTGGCAGGAGCTGGGATAAGGATTGGAGATCACCCTTTGTAGGACCCAGGTCTCGAACCCTTGTCTGCCAGTTAACAGGCACAGTTCTGAACCACTTGTTCCACCACAACCTGAGATTCAGCAATAGCCCCTCCTTAAAGTGGACTCCAAGGTTTTTTTTTGTTACTTATATGCTGGCTGGCTGTGGGTGTGGAAGTGGGCTGTGTGTGGTGCAAGCAGTAAGGACGCTGTGCTTGCCTTTCCATTGGACTAATTCAGTGGCATGGAGAGGGGGGATTTGCTGCTTGGGTAATAGCCTATCCTCCATAAAAAAAAAAATCCAACCCAGGCCTTCATGCTTCACATGCAGCGTATGCAGCGCCGAGCACGATACAATAGTCTTTCAAGACTGACGGAGGCCTGCTTTATGCTGGCCGAATGATCTGCCATTCTCCCATTGGGACTCAATTTTTACTTCTTGCAACAAGTGAAAAGGATTCTCCCCAATCCCCACACTGTTGAGAACTTCAGCTATTTTTGCATCAGCAAAAATGGAGGGTTTCATAGCTTAACCCATGGTTTCAATATTTAAAATGTTGACTTTATTATACTGTGAGCTGTCTTGAGTCTCTTCAGAGAGAAAGACAGGATACAAATACCATGGCTCTAGATGGCCTCAGCACATTTCTGAATTAGCAGTCAGTGCCTACCATCATGTTCTCTCAGTTTATGGGCCACAGTTTTTCAGTTGCAAATGAGCATTAAAAGAAAATAGTAAATTCTGTTTGCAGTGTTGAACCTAATCCTGGATTGTAGGATATTAACTTGTTGGACTCTGTGGCTCTTCCTGGGCTTTGAGAATGCCAGTTTATCTGCCAGTTTATCACCCAGTGTACTTTACTCAATTTTTTGCTTTAACAGCTATCATCCTAAGAAATTACGTAGTTATTTTCTCCTCCTTTTGGATAACATGGAACACTCCATGTTGTCTGTTGACATGTTAGTTCAACAAATGGATCATGTTCCTATGCCTGTTAGTAACATCTCATTTGTCAGTTATTATACCAGGTAATGAAAGTTCTTAGCAAGCCAAGCCCTCGCTCACTTATCTGTGTGACTGTTTAAGAACATCATAAATCATCCCTTCAGATAAGGCTTTTATTATATGTGTTCTCCTTGCCACTCCTTTATGCTTTAGTCATTAAACTACTACTGTTGATGAATGCACATAGTGTATGGGAGTTAAGATGGGATATGAAAGCAAATGTATGTGAAAGCATTAGTAAACTGAAAGGGAGTTTTCCTGTGTGTGCAACATTGTTATAGTTGTATTTAGTTATATTTAACTAAATGTAAAGCTGCTTTATACTGAATCAGACCATTGGTCCTTCCACCTCAACTGATAGCTACTCTCCAGGGTTTTAGTGACAGAGAGATGCCTTTCCCTACTTTCCTATCTGAGATTCTTTCTATCCATACACTGAACTTGGGACCTTTTGTAAACAAAACAGGTGTTCTGTCTTTCAGCTGGAATTGGCCACACCCAGCAAGCATCATTTTATGGGAACACAAACGTACAAGGTTCCTGTTCTTGTTGTAAAAGATTATAAGATGTAAACAGGCTGCCTAAGTGTGAATAAGCATCCTTTCTCAGAAAGAGTGGGTGGTATGTATTCAAATATACCCTTGCATATTCTCTGGTAATTGCAAAACTACCAAGAGAACAGGCTGCTTTGGATTGAGCTAAAACCATTGGGTGTCTGTGCAACCATGAACATGAGATTAATTATCCCCTGATTGACACCCTCCTCCTTTATTAGTGTTCCAGTGTGTTGAGTATTGTAGGCTATGTTTCCCCTACATTTTGAAGTCAGTTGAGTTTTTATTCTCTCCATGCTTTGGTGATTCACTGTTCATTTTGCTGTTCATGTTTAATTATTGAGTTAAGTTTTTTTTTTTTAAATTTGGTTTTTTAAAGCTGCATAGGTATTTTTTAGGAGTAGAAGGTTGGCTACACTCAACCTTTCTGTAATAACTGTATGTTTAAGCTGCTGGGAGGCTCTCATTCTCTTGTACTGAATTCTCCTGTGCTGCTTTGACACAGTTTCACACTAACGGTTCTAGCAACTGATGCCTGAAATCTGATTATGCAATTGGCATGTGATTGCCAGTGGGCATTATCCCCCACTCCCCCCGTCCAGATATGATTCTTTAATCCTTTCATCCTTTGCTGAGTTGCCTGGTTGGAAAAGCACTTTTAGACTGGCTTGCCTACTGGACAAGAGCTATATTCTCTTGCTGTTCAGTTAGTTGTTCTCTGGCAAACTGAGCTCCACTGATAGTCTTGTGAATACTCTAAAAACCTCTAAATACTTTAGTAAAATATTTTCTGCAGATTTGAGAAAAAATGTATGGAATTGTGTATATTAAATTGTTTTTCTGCTCTAGTGTGTTTTTGCACCTCCTAAGGAATTTGGCAAGATCTAGCGGACGGGTTGCAACTGTTTCTAGGTGTTGAAGTTGGGAGGGACTGTGCATGCAGTCCCAGATTCTGTCCCAGATTCTGTGTATGGCAGTGTTTCTCAACCAGTGGTATGGATACCATTAGTGTTTTCTGTGTTTGATAAAGACCTTCTGTCTACTGTAAACCTCTTACTGGTATGTGTTTTGTTGCATCTGGCCTTCCAACTCAGATGTAACTGACAATGATGTCATCACCAGTTATTTCTAGTAGCACATCAAATAGGTGGACCATGTGAAGTGTTATAGTGGAGGACAAACTGAAAAACACTGGTCTATGGCATCTCTTGGTGGAATTGGGAAAAACTTCTGCCTGAGTGTTTGGAGAGCTGCTGCTAGGCTTTGTAAATAATACTGAACTGGGTAGACCAGTGGTTTGACACACTAGAAAGCAGTTTTATGAGCCTGAGAACAAAGTATGAGTCAGCATTGATTTTCATGGCCAAAAGATGACTGAACTCACAAATGCATCCTAAGAACCTGTTCTCTATTCTCAAATTAGTTCCAAATACTTTTCATAGATAGCCACTGATATAACATTACAGTGCATGCAAAATCTATATACAGTGGCGCCTCACGTAACAGAATTAATTCGTTCCAGAGGCAGTTTCTTTACGTGAAACTTTCTTTACGTGAAGCGGATTTTCCCATAGGAAATAATGGAAATGCAGATAATTGGTTCCACAACCCCCAAAATATTCATATAAAAATATTAACTGGATGTAAAAATGATGACAGAACACTGGGATTGAATTCAAAACATGCATTCAATGTGCATGATCTTATGAAGTCTACTTAGGCTGCAGTCCTAAAGACACTTTCCTGAGAGTAAGACCCATTTAACACAATGGGGCTTACTTCTGGGTAGATATAGTTAAGAGGCTGCAATCCAAGACACCTTCAAAGTGTTTCCTTCTCACTTTCTCCTTCTCTCCATCCTGAGTCTCTCCCTCCCCTGCTCCCTTCTGGCTAGCCCTGAGCTGCTTCGCTCTTCTCCACTGCTCTTCTCTCTCTCTGCCCAGCAGACACCCGACCACAGGAGGAACAGCATGGAAGTGTTGCTTTCACTATGGGCAGGTGCGCTAGGCAGCCCTGACGCTTTTTAAACAGATTGCCGGCCAGCGCATCTGCCCCAACTGCCAACGAATGTGTTCTTTACGTGAAGCACTTTCTTTATGTGAAGCAGAATCCTAGAGAAATTTTTGTGTGTTACGTGAAACTTACTTTACGTGAGGCGTTCTTTACGTGAGGCGCCACTGTATATAAAAGGCATCTTCATCATCATCACTGACTCATCAATACCCAGCCAAAACTGTGGGGCCTATAAACGTGAAATTTGGTGAGGGTGTTCCTTCCATGATGGAGGGATCCACTAAGAACCAGTTTTCAGAAATTCCAACCAGATGGGGGTGGAAAGGGGCGCAATGCGTTTTATAATACTAATCTTCATCGTCATTACTGACTCACCAATGCCCTGCCAAAACTGTCAGACCTAGAAGTGTGAAATTTGGGGAGGGTTTTCCTTCTGTGATGGAGGAAGTCACTAAGAACCAGTTTTCGGAAATTCCAACCAGGAGTGGGTGAAATGGGGTGCAACGTGTTTTCTTCCCTATACTTTGCATTGAAGAATCGGTCACTGAGGGATGTTCTGCCCCAACCCCTGAACCTAAAAGCATGAAATTCAGGGAGGGAGTTCCTTCTGTCACATGAACACCCACCAAGAACCGATGTGGAAAAATTTAACCCTTAAGGGGCTGAAAAGGGGTGCAACGTGTTTTTGTCCTATACTTAACATGGAAGACTGACTAACATCCAGCCAATTTGGTGCTTGGTGCCTGGTGCACTTGGGGGATGTTGTTTGGAGGAAGAGGTTGCACTGGGGAGGATGCTGTGCCTCAGGGGGTTGCGCATGGGAATGATGTGCATGGGGGAATGACGTGCATGGGGCTGAACGGGAATGTTGCGCATGGAGGTTGTTGTACATGGGGGATTTGCGCATGGAGGGTTGATTAGCATGGGGGTTTATGAGCATGGGGGATGATGCGCATGGGGTGGATGAACAATGGGGATGTTGCACATGGGGTGGATGTGCATGGGGGTTGATGTGTGTGTTGAATTTATGTGCAGTGGGGGGGGATGGCGTACAGGGGATTTTACTCCTGAAACACGGGTATGCTTTTTGCTAGTACATGAATAACTGGCAAGATATTGCAACTTGGGGTTGGTTGAAGCTGAGTTAAAATGCTTGCTTCAGGTGCCCTTGCCAGCTTATAGTTAGGATTTGTACTGCTGCCTCCTGAATTATAGCCCCCTGCATTAGAAGTATTCCAGAATGATTTGCATCCTGCAGAGATTCTGTGGTGGGTGTGTTGGAATTCTGTATCAAACCAGTCCATTGACAGTGGTCCCCATTAGGGATACAATCCTGTATTGTTACGGTAGTGGTTTTTTTGTGAGGTTTCTGTGACTCTCTGGCTGGTTTCCACATCTTCTCAGCAAGCCACAGCTAGCAGTTCAAGAACAGTTTTATTTTTTAATTTTATTTATATCCCGCCTCTCTTCCTTAATCAAAGGGAACCCAAAGCTGCTAACAATTAAAAACAACAATAAAACACCATTAAAAGTAGATAATAATAAATACAGATTAAAACACAATTAAAATACAGTTAAAATACAGATTACACAAAAACGTTAAAACATCCCTCCTAAAAATTTACAACAAAAACCAGCTAAAAACAATACTAAAAACAGCACCTCTCCCCCAACCTCCAATATGATTAAAAAGCTTTTGTCCACAAGAATGTTTATACTCGTAGTTGTTGAGAGGTTCAGTCCAGGACTCCTTCTGAGAATTACAGTCTGTCTGGCAGAGCTCCTGCATGTCTACTCAGAAGTCAATATGTTTAATGAGATTTACTCCCAGGAAAGCAGCCTGAGCACTCATTTCAAAATGGCAGCATTCAGTACCAGATTCCAAGATTGTGGTGTCCAGCTTTTCATGACCCCCCTCTTAAGAATGAAATCATGACCCTACCATGGGGGTCCCAATCCCCACATTGAGAACCACTGTTCTAGATGTACCTATGCAGCATGTTATTTTGCACAAACAATTAACTTTTTCATTTCCTCTTCTAGCTTTGAAAGCATGCAACGGCTTTGTGACAAATACAACCGTGCCATTGATAGCATTCATCAGTTGGTATGTATTCCTTGCCACCATATCAGGTTGCCTGGCTTTTGGGTGGGGTGATTAAATTCAAGTTGACATAAACCAAGTGGCATTCAGTAAATCTCTTGGTTGACTTGGCTAATTAGGTGCTGGCTTAATGTTTAGCTATGGGTTATGTGTTAAATGTATTGCTTATAGTTTTGTTCACCTTAACCCGATTTAAGGTCCAGTAGTGCAACTGTATAGCTTGCAGAATGGAAAACCTGTTCCCCAAAGAATTATGTAAGGAGACCTTTGTACCTCCTTGGTTTTTTCTCCTTTCCTTAAAATAACAAAAAAGTTTCTCCTGCTCAGTCATGTCTGTCAATAGGGGGTGGTGTTCATTGTTTCATAGCTGAAAAGCCTGCGTTGTCCAAAGGCTCTTTTGTGTACAGAACACCACTGAATCACCACTTATCTACCCACTGAAGTACTTATTTATTGGCATTTGCATTCTTTCAAACTGCTAGGTTGGTAGCACTCCAGAATGTGGTATTAGGGTCTTAAATTGCCAGCTGCCAAGCTTCTAGTCAATAAGCCTAGTGTCTTAACCTCTTAGCCACTGCACCCCATAAAATATTCAATAAGTGACAACTTTCTAACAACTATAAGAATGTAAGAGACATTTTAAAATGGGATTATGTCCAGTATCATCTTTTCCATAGTGAATTTATTACACTTTCTAAGTTACGGTCATCAGACTTATGGATGGCTTCCCAGGTTTTCCATAGGCATAGTATATCCCACATTGGTGCTTTGATGCAAACACAATAGTGCTGGGCTAATAAGAATGGGATATTCTGACCTAGTTTTACCTTGTATACTGACCCCAGAACCCAACTTGAACATTTGAGAATTGTATTTACAGTTAAAGTGTTAATGCATAGTGATCCAATTTTTAAAAAGGCTTATTAGTTATTATCTCCTGGTTCATAATTGTCAGGCTGCTAGTGTCTATTTTGATGATTATCTTGTTGTACCCATGCTTCAGTGTTGTTGACTTAGTAAGCAGTCCTGCTGCCTTGCCTCTTCACCTGCTCTCTTCAAGTGCTCAAGCAGTTAGTGCTAAGATTAAATGATCAGCAGCCTCTCCCACCTTGCCCTGTGAGCATAGTGTGGGTTGGACTCAGAGAGTGAAAGCAGTTAAATGGGCAGAAATGTCACAGTGTTGGGTAGAGGCGATCCCACTGATGCCATCTTGCCCATGAACCTCAAAAATCTGGAGCTAGCTCTAAAGGCAATAACTCGGCTAAGAATTAAAAAATTAAGAGTTTTTAATAAAAAATGTAGTCTTGCAGGATTGAATGCAGAAGAAGTCTGCTCATTTCTGAGAGCTTTATTTCCTGCTCAGTAACTCTTGTAAGGAAATATTACCTCTAAAAATAGTTGTAGGATTTAAGCAGCATAGTTTGAAGAGTTGACTGTGGCTTATAGGCTCCTTGACATACTCCCTTTAAAAGTGTGTCATGGCATTATTCCATGGATTTAAGAATTCTCTGAGTTCATTGATGTGGTAGGATAAAATTCCTCTGCTGAAAATGATCCCTGTGGTCAGTGAGGGAAGAAAAGCTAAATATTTTTCAAAGCTTGGTAAATGGATTGAGCCCCATTCAGGATTGCAAATTTCATCGTAACTGGTGAATCAACAATGTGTGATCTGTGTGGACAGAATAATTCATGGGGTTGAGAGCTGAGAAAGCTTTAGTTTCTGAGGCTTTTGTGGTTCTGGAGTTAAAGCAGTTTTCTAAGAACAAACAAGTAGCCTTTGGTGATACACTCGGGGTGCAATTCTAACCAATTCAGACTGGCATACCTCACCTGGCATATCTTCCTGTGATAATGTAGGCACATCAGCATATGCTGGTGCACTGCCCTAAACACCCTCCCCCCCATGAGTGAAGAAGTGCCTTGTGGCTTTTTTGTGACATGCCAGATTAGCATAGTACTTATGCTGGAGCATATGCCAGCCTAATTGGAAGTTCAGATTACTGTCTTAGTGGCTTACAGCTGAGTGGATGCTTGGCAGATGATGTGGGCTTCAGAAACTACCCAAGCAGGTCCAAAGTGGGCTTAAAACCGTGGAGTGAGTGGCAAATTCAGGATTATGTAACTTAAAAATGGTCTATAGGGTTCTGTGGGTCAGCCACCCTTTATAGAATGACAATGATGGGGTCAACTTAAGTGCAGTGTTAATTTCCTTCTTTGTTTTCAGTGGAAAGGTACCACCCAGCCCATGAAATTGAATACTCGCCCTTCCAATGGGCTCCTTCGCCATATCCTACAGCAAGTGTATAACCATTCAGTGACTGACCCAGAAAAACTCAACAACTATGAGCCGTTTTCCCCAGAGGTGTATGGAGAGACGTCCTTTGACTTAGTGGCCCAAATGATAGATGAAATAAAAATGACCGAAGATGATCTGTTTGTAGACCTAGGCAGTGGTAAGTGGTAGCTATATACTCTTTCTTTTTCTGTGTTAGTGAGGGAAAGTATGAAGGTACTCTGAATATTTTGTTTCTCCATTATCTCATACGAGGTGCTGAGTTAGTGAAGATTTGGTGACTTAAAAAAATAGCCGAATTTGCATACATTATAAATGTGGGTCTAATGGACCCAGCTGGTATTCTAAGGGTTACAAGCCATACATCTTATCAGCTCAACTTCCTGCAATCTGACATATTGTGTGAGTAGGCAGCTGATAGATACAACTTGATGAAGAAATAAGTGAAAGTTCTGCAGTGAGCCATCCGTATTTCCCCCACATACACCAAAACAAGCAGATTATGAAATCCACAGAGCTTGGGCCCTCCAATCTTCCGGAGGCCCCTTTCCCCCGAGAAGGTGTTCTGAGGCCAGAAAGGTTACAGAAAGTCTCCCTTGTCATCAGAAACTCCTTGGTCATCAGAAAGCCTTCAGGAAGTCTTAGAAGATTACTTCTAACTATCATAAAAACCAGAAGAGACATTCAAAGCCATTAAGAAGGCTAGGGATGGCTTCCATGAGCCTCTGAACGCCCTTTAAGGTCTTTAAATGTCAACTTCCAAATGACCTGATACGTGCAGAGGCCATGTACAACCTCCACAAACCACAAAAGACCCTTCAGTGATGACCAGAACATAGCTCCAGTTGCCTCTGAAGGATCCATATTGGTCAGACCCAGTGGAAATCCAAATGCAAAGATACAGTGGGTTCACTTTATATGTTCCTGAACAATATTAGCATTGTATTGTCCTCTGGCTCACCATATGACTTGTCCCTGCTGTGGAGGAATCATTATATGATTCCTTATGAATGAAACAGAGTAAAGAACAATATTTTTCAGTTTAAATGTATCTGACCTCAGTAATATTGCCACTCTGTTATTGCTACCCAGCATCAAGGAGCCATCATCAGCCTGTTAACACATTTCTGATAACTGCTTTTTTCTAATGGAACTTGTAAGCCATCTTTTTCCTCCTGTCCCAGGTGTGGGTCAAGTTGTTCTACAAGTAGCTGCAGCCACAAACTGCAAACATCACTATGGTGTGGAGAAAGCTGACATACCGGCAAAATACGCTGAGGTATGTAGGCTGTTGAAATAGAATGAGCGCTATTAATTTCATTTGGGAAAGGAGTTATATAAAGAGAGCTTGGTTAGCTTCTGTGCTTTCAAGCATTTCTTGGAATATGAAGAGCTAGGAACTTGTCTTTTAAATGACCACTAATCAATCTGATTGTTTTCCACTCTAGTAGTGGCTCTTTGTCTTAGAGGTCCCTTTCCCAACCCTGTTACCTGACATAGTTTCAAATGATAGTGCTAGAGGTGACCTTCTAGGTCAATAGTCCTAGCTGTGTTTGTCTGCCTGCCTCTCTCTCTGTCTCTTAGTGTAGGTTTTATTGTGTTTCTTCCAGGGGTGGGTGAAATAATCTTCATCTTTTCAGCTGAAAAATGGTAGTGCAAGTTTTAATGAACATGAGGTCTCATTTCCAAGCCACCATAGTATTTTTTCATCACTTGCTGAAATGACATCAGATTTACTAATGGCAAGGTCTTTGTTTTGTGTTTTCTCTCCCCTCCCACCCCCACCAAATGCATTTCCAGACAATGGACAAAGAATTCAGAAAGTGGATGAAATGGTATGGAAAAAAACACGCAGAATACACAGTGAGTGAAACTGAACCACAAATCTTAGCTTTAATAACAAAAACGCATCTGTAATCCAGAATGTTCTTCTAGTGTGTAAAGAAGACCTCACTGCTTGCATGCTTGATTAATGATGATGACTGCAATTCTAGCCCTCTTGATAGTAAATCCATGGATGGGGCTGTTGACGCCCACTCACAATTCAGAAAGGTCATTCCTTGTTTGCAAGCTTAGCTTCCAGATTCCTTGTTTCTCTTTCTACCTCTCTTATGCCCAATCTTATCCAACTTTGGATATAATTGGTACTGATGCAACCATGGCACTGGGCACTCACTGTATCCTCTGGTGGTTGTAGGGGTTAGATAGGCCTCTTCAAGGTAAGGGAACATATGTTCCAAGGAAAGGGTAATTCTCTGGGGACTGCACTGCAGCTATATC
Organism: Cryptoblepharus egeriae; assembly: GCA_030015325.1. NCBI lineage: Eukaryota > Metazoa > Chordata > Lepidosauria > Squamata > Scincidae > Cryptoblepharus > Cryptoblepharus egeriae. The sequence goes on along the minus strand of JAREYC010000015.1, from coordinate 328,122 downwards.
ATCCCAGTAAAGTTGGATAGGATAGGGCTCTTCCTATGTTAAAGAAAAGATCTCTTAAGGTTTCAGATGTCAAAGTCATTTCATACAGAGGGCCAGAATTAGAAATCATTGAGCCTGCTAAATGTTCAAATTTTGAAAATGTGCAAATCTTGTTTCTACATATTTCCAAGATATGAGAGAGCCCAATTACCAAGCTGGAAGAAACCCATTGTAATGGAGTCCAGATAAATGGCTTCTGGGACCAGATTCAGCCCATGGGCCTTTGACACCTGTGCTTATGGTTAATAATACTCTCTTTAGAGATGTTTGCTTTTGTTTTCTTACTGAGATAAGGCTAAAAGCTTTGTTACAATTAATGCAGGCAGATGGTGTTTTATGATTCCAGCATGGCAGTATCCCTTCATAAACATCATCCCTCTATCTGGGGCATGATGATGTAGAGCTGGGTATAAAGTGGTTTATTTCCAGGATGTCTTTTGTTATGAAGTCTCTCTTCCACCTTAGTTTGCTTTCCACCTTAGTCTTGCTTTCCACCTTAGTCTTCCACCTTAAATGCTTTCTGTTTATCATTTTATTTTATTTTTTATGCAGTTCCCTAATAAGATAAGTTGCTCAGTTATCCATGTACAGCATAAGAAAGAATGGCAGCAGACACTGGGAGAGTTTGGAAGGGGAAAATTATAATATGCTGTCAAGTTTATGCCTTTGAGTGGCTTGGTGGTTGGCAAGGCAGAACCTTCCCCCTTTGCCTGGTAATAAATGAGGCAGATTATGGGGAGAGCCTCTAGGGGAAGATTTCCCTACTTAGAGCAGCCAGTGTTTCTTGGTAATTGTGGCATTCTATATCGTCTCACCCCTTCACCAAAGGGCAGTTTAACGGTCTGTTCTTTTTTGCAATGGAAAAATCTGGTAAGATATTAACTTGTTCCAGATATATACTTCCTGGTTTCCAGCAGGAGCTGTTCATATTTGAAAAGCCCTCCAAACGCCTCTTTGGCTTTGAAACTGAGCCACATTCTGCAGTTTTGGATCTCTGCCTGTCTCTTTTTCCTTTCAATTTTATTTTTAAAATAGCTGTGTGTGCTTTTCCAGGCAGAACAAACAGTGATTTGTGAGCCAAGGCGAAGGCCTGGAATGAGGTTTTCTTGGGGTGTGTGTATATGTGTATTGCATTATGTACTCAGCCAGCCTATCAATGGCACTTCCTGCCATGAATCTAGGGAGGAAGAGGGTTGAATACTGCATTTCTTCTTTTTTAGTCATTTTATAGTCTAACCTGTCAGACAAAAGCATATTCTTGAAAGGTGCTGCTTTTTTAATATGTAACCCCCAGTAGTATGTTCTGAATTGCTCCTTCCCCTGGGCCAATTGGCTGACTCCCTTGGCAAGCTGCAGTGATTAGATGCCAAAAGCTTGATTTCTGCAGTAAATGCTTCACCTATTGTACTTTGGTGCCACCACCTAAATTAGGAAAGGGAGTAGCTGGCGGAACTCAGAACTAAATGTCCATTGTGCCAATTACTGTCTTGGATTTGTCAAGGCTCTTTCCTTACCTAGGAAGACTAAAGTATCTGTTATAGATGGTCCCTCCTGTTCATTAATGATTAATGATGCACTCCTAACCTAGGCTGCCACAACTCATTGGTCTTCCCATTCCCGTGGTGATGTAGGGAAGCAAGTGCATGTCTGTGCACTAGCCTAACGCTTCTCCAGAAGTGCCATACAGCACTTTTGTGACACCCCCAGGCCAGAACAGGACTTGTGCTGGAGCTTAGGCCAGCCTAACTGGGAGTCTGGATTGCTGCCTAAGAAGATTAAGTTTCTATGGTCTGCAGAAACAAGAATGGGGGTTGCATGGCTATAAAAGAGCTTGTATTCGTGACTGCTACTGTTCTAATCGGACATGCTGAGGCTTCTTAGTGTAATCTTTGCTGCATGCAAAAAGTAAGGCATGACAGTTGTGTGACCATCACATGCAGACAGATTCTATTTCAGGTCTTTGTTCACAGTAAAAAAAAACATTTCTGGGTTGGGTTTACTCATTTCTGGGTTGGGTTAAGTCTTGTGATTTAAATATTCTCGGTGGTGGCACCCCGGCTTTGGAACTCCCTCCCCTTAGAACTGAGGGAAGCTCCCTCAATCCAGAGCTTCAGGCGGAGCCTCAAAACCTTTTATTTTAAAAAAAGCTTTTTAAGGGGGCAGAGGTTGGGGGGCTCTTGTTTTATTGTTTTTAATCTATATGTTTTTTAGCTTGTGTGTTTTAATTGTTTTTATCAAATTGTTCTATTTATGTTTTTAATTATGTTTTATGTCAGCCGCCTTGAGTCGGGCTAATTTGCCTGAGAAAGGCATGATATAAATTTTTAAAATAAATAAAAATAAATTTAATTTTCCTTTTATCATGTCTTTCTTCCAGGGAGCTCAGGGAAGTTAATATACACAGTTCTCCCCACACCCTATTTGTCTTTACAGCAACCCTTTGAGATAAATTGGATTGTGAGAGAATGACTGGCCCAAAGTCACTCTCTAGTTTCAATTGCTGAAAGGGGATTTGAAGCCAGGTCTTCTCTATTCAACTCTGCCTAGACTCTATTGAACCATTATACTTGTGAAGTTGTGCTGCCCTCTGGTTTTTAGAAGCTTCCCTGCCTGCTTGACTAAAGGGGATTTATTTCTTTGCCTCAGATGAGTATAACTGTTGTATTAATTGATTGGAAGGTTTCAAGCTTGGTCCTCTAGTGCACCTTCTTTGTTATCCAAGTTTATTCTTGCAACAGATTCGTGAGGTCAGTTAATCTGTGAAGAAGTGAGCTTCGTGATAGGGTTTCAGATTTGGGTTTTCCTGGTGGAGTGTAGCACTCTATCCACCATTCTGACTCTCAAAATATACACTTTTGCTAATGATATGATACATGCAGCATGTTTACTAATCAGTAAGTTCCATTGTATTTCTTGGTAAATAGGAAGACTGTATCCTTATTGGTACATATAAGCAGTAATAGTAACATTAACCTTTCAGGCAGCCCTTGAAGTAGATAGCTTAGATAGAAACATAATGTCCCATGTCAAACTTCTTAGGTTGTCTCTTGCAGAAATTGATGTTGATGTTTCTTATTACTTAGGAGCCTTTGCAAAAAGTTTGAAGATCGAACCTGATGATATCCCTGCTTCTACTGTAGGAGTTATCTTGGAGCTCTGCTCCCTCTTGACCATGCCTCTGGTCATCAGACCAACATGCTACCCAGTGATGGGAATCTAAGAAATTAACAACCGGTTCCCTGCCCATCTGGCAGCCACTTTTAAATGACTATTTTTACACTTTATATGTCCTATCTCTTGTTAACAACCGGTTCTATAGAGTAGGTGCGAACCTGCTGGAGCCCACCACTGATGCTACCACTGTAGTATGAATATATTACATAAGACCAACATGCTACCGCTGTAGTATGAATATATTACCATCTCCTATCAGCTTACATGAAGTTGATTTGTATGAATTCAACTACAGGCATTCTTCAAAAAAGAGAGACAATAGTTTCTACCTGCAGTTCCACTTACTAAACACATTCCTAAAAGAATGTGAGATTGGAGAATGAAGTTGCTGGTCCCTTGGTTGCTCTCAGTTACTACCTGCTGCTTATAATTTTTAAAGAGATAATATGTGTTTTTGAGATATCAGGGATTTTCAAGGTACAGTGGTACCTTGGGTAAAGAATGCCCTAGGTAAAGAACATACTGTTCCCCTGGACTTCTGACTTGGGTAGAGAAGCTGATTTGGGTAAAGAAGGCCAGCTGGCAGCTCTTTTAAAGTTTGAAGAGCTACTAGCCTGCACTTGTTACCTGAACAGGTAGGGGTGGGTGGGAAGGTGCTTGGGGGGAGCGGGGGGGGGGTCTTCTGTGGGTGTGGGAGGGTGTTTGGGGACAGTGGGAGGGGGGAGATATAGGCAGCCAGGAATAGTGGCTGCCACTTTAAAAGCCTGCATCCCAACCCCAGGCTCCCTGTGGAGCTTTTGACAGGGGATGCTCCTCCCTCCAGCTGGCTCTGCAGGGAGCCAGCTTTTAAAGTGGCAGCCACTACTCCCAGCTGCCTGAATCTCCCCCCCCACTGTCTCCAAACACCCTCCCACCCCCCAGAAGACCCCAGTTCCCCCAATGGGGCTTACTCCCATTGCAGATTCCTAACCATGCCCATTGCAGATTCCTAACCTTACTCCCATTGCAGATTCCTAACCATGCCTACTCAGAAGTAAGCCCCATTGTTTTCAGTAGGTCTTACTCCCAGGAAAGTGTCTAGGATTGCTGATTCCTAACCGTGCCTACTCAGAAGTAAGCCCCATTGTGTTCAATAGGTCTTACTCCCAGGAAAGTGTCTTAAGGATTGCAGCCTCCTAAGCATCTTTAGGATTGTGCCTTTAGGATTGCAGCCTAAGTAGACTTCATAGGATCATGCACATCGAATGCATGTTTTGAATTCAATTCCAGTGTTTTGTCATCATTTTTACATCCAGTTAATATTTTTATATGAATATTTTTTTGGGTTGTGAAACCAATCATCTGAGTTTCCATTATTTCCTATGGGAAAATCCGCTTCACATAAAGAATGTTTCACGTAACAAACATACCTCTGGAATGGATTAAATTTGCTATGTGAGGCTCCACTGTATCTTTGAGTATATCTGATTTGGACTTTATACTCTGATCTCAAAAATCCTTATATAAGACAAGGGGTGTCTGTACTTAAACTGGGATACTTCTGTTATGCGTTGCCTCTAGTTGATTATCAAAATAAGATCTAGATTTGGAAACTATAAGCTGGAAAAATTTTACAGAAAGGGGAGGTGCTCTCCTTTACCCCATCGCATCTAAATGGTTGTTCTCAGTCATGTCCTTGATAACTTTTTATTCCAAGGAAATAATTGAATATTAAGGTACTGTTTTCTCTCCTCTTTAGCTGGAACGAGGTGACTTTCTCTCTGAAGAATGGCGAGAGAGAATTGCGAACACAAGGTACAGTGGTTGTGGATTTGTTTTGGGGAGCGTGTGTCTGTTAAAGATACAATTAAAGGCTTATCTTGAGTCATTTTGGAGGGTGACATGGGAGTGGGGTGACTTTGCATGTGAGAGGGAACTTCATCTATCACCTCCCCAAACTGAGTCATGACTAAGCAGGATTAGGTTGCCTTCAATGTTTTTAAGACTGAAGGGGACTGGTTTAACAGCTGATTTGGCATATCCCTTCTCCCTGACCCTCCAGGGTCTGCTCCTTTTCAATTGAGCTTTAGAAATATAAACTTGCTCCTGTCTTTGAAAAAACCACTTAAGTAAAATTTCCATGTTGCACAAACATTGGGCAAGTATTGCTATTACTTTAGCAAGATTGACATGTGATGGTTTTTTAGTTCTTTGTAAATGAAAGAAAAAACTTCTCACTCTGTTTCCAAAGGGACTTGTGGCCTGTGTGTTTTGCCAGAAATAATAGTATTAAATACTTTCCTAGTCCACCTTGCCATCAGTAAATATAAAACATTTTCTTAATGTGAAAGCAAGATACTTGTCTTATTTATGTCCTGTTACCTTACAGTGTTATTTTTGTGAATAATTTTGCCTTTGGTCCTGAGGTGGATCACCAATTGAAGGAACGATTTGCAAACATGAAAGAAGGTAATGAATCAAGTCCCTTGTAGCTGCTGCATTCTAGGAAGTCTTTCTTAACTATGGCTGTTTATGTGATGGTGAATACTTGGTGTGTTGAGTTATGTGATAATGGTGAGTTGTTATATTTTGTTGGTGGTAATGATAAACTCGCTTTTTAGGAACAGTCGGCTCACCTCCTTTTTTCAAAAATTTTCAACTGACTAAATTGTCAACAGTTTGAATCAAGGACTTGTCACCTACTCTTCATATCCTATAAAGCTCTGTGTATACTGGAATCATGTAATTATTAAGGATTTCTTATAATGCTCTAGGTAATGCCATGTGTAAATCCTTAATCATATTCTGTGTTTAAGCACTACATATATTTTTACTGAAAATAGATAAGTTTATTTTGATCGATCACATCCTAGGTTAATGCTTCTTAGACCCCATTTACAGTGCTTTCTGTGAGAGCTTTGAAATTTGCTTTAGAATCCCCTCTTTCTTTGTATGCGTAGGGAATCCACAGTTTCCAGAGCTCCATGGCCCCATGGCATCTATGGCTGTAAAAAAAGCCCTGTATTATAGTGGTGAAGAAACTGAGATGTGAACAAAGATCCTGGATTTGAGTCTCACCCAGCATCTGTCACACCCTTGTGGCATGCTAGCAGTTCATGTTATTACAACCACATCTGCCATCCTCATGTAAGAGGGATCTGTAGCTCAGTGATACTGCCTCTGCTTTGTTTACAGAAGGCCAGAAACTCTAGCATTTCAGGCTGGGGAGGACTGCCTGAAGCAATGGAGTGACAATGAGCTAAAATTAAGAGAAATACTAGGTTAGAGGGACCTGAAGCAGCAAGACTCTTCTTGTATACTGAACTGGTGTTACCTTAACACCTGTTGGGAATTGGCTACATCTGCTTTGATCCCTCTGATCTATTTCATTTGTGCTCTGCATGTGGCACAACTTTCTCTTGCTCTGTTTAATCTCATTTTGAAAAGATTCCTCCTCCTTTCCATCTACACCTCCCACTTCCTTACTGTGATAACCTCCCATACATTTGACAAAGGAAGTGTCATCTGGTGGATGACCCAGTGCCATTTTGAAGAAAGCAAAGTAGGTTCAGCAGCAGTCTCAACTTTAGATAATCTACTGATAGACGTTTTAAAGGCCCCCTGTAAAAGTGTGGAATGCAGAGAATAAAATGTTAAACACAAACCATACATATTGTGAAAGTTTGGAAATACAGAGCCACAGCCAGAATGATGAAAGTTCAGGCTACACTTGGAAGGAAGGCACTTAGTGATCTAAGGGTTCTGTAATTTCCTCTCAACAGAACAATACTGTAAAAACCTCTCTGCAAAATGGTGGTTTTAACTACCTGCCTGGGTAAACTGCTTTAAATGCTTTGCAAACACAGAAAATCAGTTTATAAATACTTGATATAAAGTGAGCTGTGGTGCCACTAAATATGGTTTGGAACAACACTAAGGGCCCCATCAAAAAGGTTCATAAAAATGCCATAACACACTCCTGTTCCACCACAAGAGTTAGCAGGCTGACACACAAAGGCTGAAAGAAGCACAGGTGCTGCTGAGAAGAAAAAAGATGCCTAGTTCCAATGCAGTCCTGATTGCTTATTACATTGACCCCCGTTGCGAACTTAATTGGTAAGGCTTCAAGACAGATAATAAAATAGATAGGATTTCCAGGAGTCTCCTGGGCAAACTGGGTCACATGGTCACCCTAATGATAAAGCACATAGTTAATATCTAGAAAGTTTCAGTCGCTGGCATTTCCAAGTAGGCCAGGAAGTGTTTGAAAATTTAGAAATCCATAATCAGTCTGTTTGACAATCTTGATTTAGATGGACCTATGGTCTGATCTGGTATAAAGTTAACTTCATGTATTCTGAAGAAAAATCTACCCTAGAAGTTAATCTAGATTTATCACTGGATCTTGCTGTTGTCATCTGACATTGAATTTGCAGTTGAATAAAATGGAGCTGTAGTGTTGAAAAGGCATATCCAGAGGTAAACTGTCCAGGTTTGCTATCTTATGTTCCTGTCTAATATCTAATTCTGGAGAGAATACTCCTTCTATTCCCAAAGAGCACTTGGTGCTCCAGTTTGAGTGGTAACCATTTTCTTGCCCACACAGTAGTAGCTTCTCATCAGTTATCAAGCTTAATCTTAGATATGTTTCCAGGTTGTTAGGAAGGCAAACAAATGAGGCCATCCCTTATTCCACCCCCAATGTGTTACTTAAAATTTTGAATGCATTTAACATTAATTTCCTTTTTTCCCCCTTTAGCTCTTCAGACAGCCTAACGTCAGTGTGGTGTATCAACAATCTTAGAAAGTGTGGTGTGCTACTGCTATGCTTTTGTGTTCACATGTGCTAATTTTAACATACACATATATCCCCCACTTATTGGAAGGGGTAGGGGCCAGAGCACTGACCAAAAGTGAAAACTGATGAAAAGTCAAACCAAGTCTTTGTCAACTTGCAAATGCAAAATGGCCACCAAGAAAGACATAAATATCACTTGCAAAAGCCTAAATAACACATTTATTAACAGATAGCCAAAGTACATACCAAATTATACTAGAATAAAGCATATGTGGGCAGTGTGTATCTGCTGTGTTTGATTTATGTGATTCACTGAGTCATAAGGAAATAATTGAATTAAACATGTAACTTTAATCCTTCATAATTCAGTGAATAAAGTCAGGGCCTAAGCCTGCATTATGTATCTAATCTGGTCTTGATTCCACAAATTTTAAAAGTGTTTTTTCATTACAACAATTAGGCTGTTTAAGGAGTTTAAACAAGTTTAGCCTGAAAGTTGAGGTACTTACAGCTTCTTGCAGCTTTGCTCTCTGATGTCCAATAAATACAGGCTGGCACAAACCTAAAGAAAGGGCATCTGGAAAAGGAACTCAACTTCCTGATACAGTCATAGGAACTGAGTCTGTCCATTGAAGTCTATTGGAGTCAATGGAAAACAAGTCTTTCTATTGACGTGTACGGAGAGCTGGGTGCGCAACAGCATCATTTGGTGGTCATTATTGCAGCATTTTTTAAAACTGATGAATCAGTGTGTCTCCCTGACAAAATCAGACTTTTGGGTATATATTAATAGTGATGACATAGCAAAATGATGGAAAACAGGGTGGCAGAAAGCGTGGGACACCTGTACCTGTATTAGATGGTAATTATGGTTGCTTAGGTTGTGGCAATACTCACTGGAAAAAAACACTTTTCACACAGGTGTGATAGTGCTAGTTTGTGGGAGAGGGAGACCCAGCATTTCTGGATGGAGAGAAATACTGTGAATCTGGAAGGTATACTGAAGTGATGAGTAAAGGAAGGGGTGTCAACTCATTTCATATAATAAGTAGAGTAGCCTTCATGGCACTAAGGGCCAGAACTGACATCATTAAGCAGGAAGGGACATCATTAAACAAATGATGTCCAGAAAGAAACACTTAAAAACTAATGAGCTGCAAGTGAAAGAAAATCTTTCTCATATTTCCAGTGCAAAATCTTTACAATATTTTGGGATATGGGAGAGCCCAATTATAACATGGATCACCTATTTGCGGCATCTTTTTTGCCACAGCATACTTCCATAGCACAGTTGTTAAGAGGTGGTCTGCAGTGCACTGCTTTAGCAGTAGTGACACACCTGAAAGGGTAGTCCACATGATAGGTTTTGCGCTTCCAACTCCTTGATAGCTTCTCCCTTTCCCATTCCCCTTACTCTGCCTTTACCTCATAGCATTCCTTTTCTGGGTGTTTGAGGCCTTTTTCTGCCTCTCCTTCCCAGAACTTCAGCAGAAGTAGCACAGCTAGAATCAGGGGCATTGGGTAATAGCAGTTATAGCAGTGGCCAGCTAAAGAGCTGCAAGATGTCTCAACCTGCCCATAGATCTTATGTTGGACTCCCTTGGGTAAAGCAGATCAGTACTTTTAGGACTGTATTTGTGTTCTCCAACTAACACAAATGCAAACTAATTTGTAAAATACAGCTGATACAAATGAAGTGCTTTCCATCTATGCTGCTCTAAGGTCCATTTTGTACATTAGGCTACAAAACAGGGTTACTACTGAATGTTTCACTAGAGCAGCAGTGAACTGTTTGCTTTAGGGCCCACCAATTTTTGATGGTTCATGAAATAGACAGGAGATTTCGCTGTATGCCTCACATAGTTATAAAATCTTACTTGGGTGAGGAGAAGCATTGCTGTCCAATCATACATTTGTAAAGCATTTGTAAATCAGGGAGCAGCCTCTTGTATTGGCATCCATCAGTCTCGAAAGACTATGGTATCATGTATGCAAAGCATGAAGGCCTGGGTAGATTGATATGGAGGATAGGCTGTTTCCCAAGCAGCAAATTCCCCCCTCTCCACACCACTGAAATATTCCAATAGAACTAATGGAAGAGTCCAATGAAATAGTCCAATGGTAGAGCTGATACGATTGGTTCCAGCTGCGTCGCAGAGCTGGGCTAAGGACAGGGGCTCACCCTGTCTTGTGGGGACCCGGGTCTTGAACCTTGGCCTGCTGGTTAACAGGCACAGTGTCTTAACCACTTGCGCCACCCACAGCCCTAGAGCATCCTCTAGTGTAACCATTTTCAACCATTGTGCCACGGCACATTGGTATGACTCCTTGAATTCTCCTCAGGTGTGTCACAGGAATTTGAGAGTATTTGTTTGTAGGGCCACTGGGGGATGTTAGCCTCCCACCAACAAGTCTTGCCTGTGGATCAATCAGAGGGGGCATGCCGTGGACTCCATGGAGTTGCCGTGGGCTGAATCTGGCCCCCAGACTGGCGTTTGTGCACCCAGTATAGTTTATAGATAACTTATTAATATACTGTCTTTCAACAATGATAGAATATTGTTCATTTTGATGAATTTATCACATAAGTATGGGTTAGGTTCCAGGAGTCTTCAGGTAAAATATTTATTTATCAATAACAATAATCACTATTAATAACACAAAATAGGAGCAAATTGGCAAAACAGTAGACAGGTGGGGAATAGAGCTAGCGCACAAAGAGCTTTGCTAACATCTGAAAAGGTTTGGGAAAATATAAAGGACTTTGCTGGGTCTGAAATGACATAAATGTAAGTAACTGGCGAGTGCCACACCAATGGTAGGTAGTGCCATAATGTTTTGAGTTTTACCCCATCTATTACTGTTTGATCTGTGTATAGTTCTGAAATAGTTTAAGATGTTTTTGTCATACAGTGGTAGTTTGGTCTAAATTCACTCTTTTTTCAAAAAGTAACAAGTTGCCTTGACTTCTTTCATAACAAAGAAGGGATATTGGGAATAGGATCTGTGACAGCAAACAGAGCTTAACATTTCCTGATACTAGGAGGTGCTAAGTCTGCTCCTGCTAACTGGACAAGCGACTTCTTTTAAACATGGCTTATTATTTTTCAGGGACATAGCAGCTACTCATATGAGCATCTTTCTCAGAGGAAGTCCAAGTGTGTCTTGTGTGTGTGTTTTTAAGATTGTCAGCCTCTTTTGGACATCAAATCAGCTTTTTAATCCTCTTTCTTAAAAACAATATTAAATTACAGTGGGCACAACTTATCAGCAAATAATATTTGTGGATGCTGAGCCTCCTCCTGGAGGAGGCTCTGTAGATCTCCTGGACATGACTGAAAATTGCTACTAGATGTGTCTAGATAGTGTTCTGAAGTGTAGAGAGGCCATGTTTGGCCTCACAAGGTCCTCCTGGATGTAACTGGAAGGCACTTTGAGAAGTGTCATGCCCAGGAGACTGAGGAGGTCACACTCTATCTCCTGAGTACCTGATGCACAGTCACTGCTCGAGCCCCTGCTCCCTGCAGACTTCACTATTTGTAAAATTCAGTATCTGTGGGAGTACTGGAACAATTTCTCCGTGGCTAATTAGTGCCCACTGTGTTCTAATTAATAGTAAGTCTACCCTCTCCTGAGTGTAATTTTGTGCGTGTAATTTCATTTCATGTGTGTAATTTCATTTCATGTGTGTAATGTGCTTATGTCATTTGTTTTTATTTTCTCTTCTGGCAGGTGGGCAAATTGTATCTTCAAAACCTTTTGCACCATTAAACTTCAGAATTAACAGTCGAAACTTGAGTGGTAAGAATGGACTCTCCATAATATTTCTTTTCATTGTATGCCTCTGTTTTGTTTTTAAATCATATAGGCTGGGACTCAATGCATGAATACTGGGTGAAGAAGCAAATTATTCAAGGTCATGCATTAAAAAAATTAATCCTGGTTCAGGGAATTCCCTGCACCTTAGTGTGTCTCATACTACTGCAGTTTGCATGCTGGCATCCAGCATTTCTGTGTAAACACATTCTGCTGAAATGCATTGGCCGACCTGTACTCTTATTTCCTTCTTAACTTTGGTGTTTATTTTTTCCTTTTTAAAGATATTGGCACTATCATGAGAGTTGTTGAGTTGTCACCACTGAAAGGATCTGTCTCATGGACTGGGAAACCAGTTTCTTACTACCTGCATACTATCGATCGAACCATAGTGAGTATTGGCATAAGGTGGCAGATGATGATTGAAATATGCACTTGCATCAAAAATCCAAATATATTAAGTTGTCTTCTACTGAGAGACACATTGTCTATTTAGGATCACAGTGAAGAACTGAAAATTCTTTTTAGAAGGCTCTGGAAGATCTTCTGAGGCACAGGAGAGTTGCATGCAGCCTCTCCTGCCTTAGAAAGCCTCTCTTCCAGTGAAACATAACACATTGATACAAATTGACACAAGATACAAATTGCTTAAATAAATAAATTTCTGGTCACACCCAGGAGATATGATGAGGCCCTCCTTGACCCATTTTGGGACAGATCCACATAGCCCAAGTCTGCAGATAAGGAGGGCTGACCTATACAGTGGTACCTCACATACCAAGTGCCCCTCATAACATATGATTCACATAACAAGCGCAATTTTCCATTGGGAGTGTGCTCCTCTTAACAAGCCTGCTTCACTTAACAAGCTCCAGGCAACCTGAAAGTGACCTGGCTAGGTCATCTGGGGATGCAAAAGACAGGTGCTTGGAGAAACAGGAAGCATTGCTTCCTAATGGGTGGCACAGTATGCAGCCCTGACATTCTGCGTGGAGCTTGTTTTAAAGGGCTGCTGGCTGGTGTGCCCCCACTGGTCTCCAGCCTCCAGGTAAGCCCCCTATCCTCCATGCAGCCTCCTAATCATGTCTACTCAGAAGTAAGCCCCATTGTGTTCAAGCACATATTTTTGTTGCAGTATTCTGTATTAGAATATGGCTGGCTCCCTTAATTGTAGTCTGTACTCTTTAGTGGAAAGAAAGCTGTATTACAGAAGGAAGAGGTGCTGGTGTTGTGGGAGAGGAAATGTCTCCAGTTTTGCTTGCCCTGTTGACAGTCTATAGGAATTTTTGAAAATGTTTTTGTGCTTAGGGGACTAATGCTCATATGTTTTTTTTCCATTTCAGCTTGAAAACTACTTCTCTAGTCTCAAAAATCCAAAACTCAGGGTAAGTTGTAAAAGTTAGATGACAATTTTGATTTTTAAAATTGTGGAAGCATAAAAAATTCTGCTGGAACTCAGAAGGTTCATACATTACACAAACCTTGATTTGCTCTTACCACATTTTATAACTGGTCCATTCATCGGGAATTATAGTTAAGGGGTTTGACTTATGTTTTTCATCTACTTAAAATTACACTCTCTAATTTTGATAAGCTTCCAGAGGCAGAGCAAGTAAGGACTTTTAGACTTGCCTGTCATCCAGCAAAATAAGGTCTGCAAATTTGCTTCAAATAATGGCTTCCAATTTTATAGCAGGGCAGTTGCAACCCATGCTTTGGTTCTGGCACAGTGATGTCCTTGAAGTGGCTTGTAATTACAGGTCTTAACTTGCAAATCCTGACTTTCCAGGAGTCTGAGTGTGATCTAGTGACATAATTGTATTGTCCCCCTAAGCACTGGGCTTTTAAAAGTCCACCTCTGTACTGCCTCAGTTTAATGATCTTCAGCCTTTTTGGGCCCTATTGCCTTGTGTTCTTGCTTGTGAGTAACAAAAATGTGAACACTGGCAAGAGTAAAAGACAGATGTATCCGGCAAGAGCTAAAGATTGCTGAACGGAGACTAAAAGTGGTGTGGTGTTACCCTCTGCCGAGGGTTACACCTTGTATTGCCTGTACCAACCTGCAATCCTCATTGTGATGCCACTGTTCTATCTTCATAGTTAAACTTGCACACAGTTCAGTCTTATGTTTTGCCGAGCTGCAAGTTTCACTGTGTACGATATGGATTACTCCCCAGTAAGTGTGGCAGTTTAAATAGTTTGGCATATCTAAGCTGAACTAAGCATTGTAATTTTCCTGCCTCATAACTGAAGAAAGTGGGCAGAAATGCTAAGTCCCAGGGGATGAAAGATTGTGAAACTCCTGCAAAACAGTGGTACCTTGGATTGCAAGTGTTTTGCAAGACAAGCAAAACTTTCTAAAAAATTCTGTTGTGCTTGGTTAACCAGCAGTGTCTTGCAGTACAAGCAGTTCCTGCCCTGCTTCAGCTTACTCTCCAGAAAGCACCAGGACTGCCTTGCTTCCTGTGTTGAGTGTGTGAGTGTGTTTTGAGTGTGGAAGCTGTGTATGAGTGTGTGAGGGGGTGAGATCTGTGTGTGAGAAAGTTGTGTCTTAATCAATGGTACTGTACAATGCTGCTCCCCATCAGCAGTATTATAATCATTTTATTATCAATATTTTTGGTTCTGGAATGAATACTCTAAGTTTCCATAATTTCTTGTGGGAATATTCACTTTGATATCCAAGTGTTTTGGATTACAAGCATATTTCTGGAACGAATTATGCTTATAAACCAAGGTACCACTGTATTCTGCTTAGATTTGGTGCTATAGAATTGGATATGTTTGTGCCTACGCATATATGTGCTGCTTCCAGGATTTACAGTATATGGCAGTAGGGCCCCCCTTGGGAGGTTGTGACCTAGGGCCAGGGGTCACAAAAGGGTGGGATCCATCATCTTGAAATCTGGCACTGGGCTTTCCTGGGAGTCTCACTGAACATAATGAGACTTCTGGGTAGATATGGAGAAGCATCCTGGTAAGTTTGACAAGGGGTCCTGGACTGTTTTTAAGTTTAAAAGGGGACCTGGGCTGAAATGTCTGCATACCACAGTTCTACAGACTGGCCAGTGTGGGAGGTTTGATGTTGGACTAGATTGACTTTTTTGTCAGGATTCAATAGGAGCACAATTCTAACCATGTCTACTCAGATGTAAGCCCCATTGTGTTCAATGGGTCTTACTCCCAGGAAAGTGTCTTCAGGATTGCAGCCTAGGGCTCTTTTAAAATCATGTGATGAGAAGTCATGGCATTGTCACCCATAATCTTTTATAAGTTTTCAAGGATATTGATCTCAGTAGAAATGAATACTTACTTCTTTGAGACATAAACATTGCATTTGCATCCCCAAATATTACATGAAAGCATAACTGCTGGATCTGACCAAATTTAGTATCTCATTTCCCATAGTGGCTGACCAGATATATTTTGGGAAGTTCATAAGTGGCAAAAATACCCCTTTTCTGCTGTGCTCCCAACTGCTGGTATACACATGCTGCTTCTGAACCTGGAAGAAGCATATACCATGAAGAATAGTTCACACATCCTCTGATATCCATGCTGCTGTGCCCATTTTGTTTATGTTTACAGTTGCACAAGGGTTCATATATATAGCTTTGAGCAGTTGCTCTAAGCCGAAATCTTATAACAAGTCAAGCAGGAAGACAGCCTGGATGGATGCATCTGTGTGAATACAGGGAGGATGACTACAGCTATTGTTGGCACTCAAAAGAAAGATACATTTAACTTTTTGTTTCGGGCTTAATCATGGGACAGTATTCAAGAGAGATCTTAGTTATATGAGACTCACAGTAATCTCTTGCTTTTCCACTTGTATATTCTCTCTCCATTAACATTTTCTAATACTGTTTTTACTAATCTATTACTCCCTTCAGGAGGAACAAGAGGCAGCTAGGCGCCGACAGCAAAGAGAAAACAAGAGCAACACGACAACCCCCACAAAGGTCCAAGAAAACAAGGTCAGATTCCATAAATGTTCTGCTTCATGCTACCATCTTTGTTGCTTAAATGTTGAGCCTGAGCTGTGGTGAAAAACTCTGACACAAGGCAAGTCTACCAAAACAGTTCAGTGCATTGTCACAGGAACAAGTATGTTGAATGCCCCCTAAACAGCATATGTCCTGTTTAGGCTATTTTGTTCATTCAAATTGCAAGAACTGTTTCTGGGCGGATTTTAAAGCCCCCCACCCCAAGAATTCTAATAATCAACTTAAGTTTGTACATTACTTACTGGAGGAGAAGAAAAGGAATCATGTTAGGTCCTTTCATTTGGTAATTTTCACTTTCTGCATGTTTCACATCAGATCAGCACTTACTCATAGCAAATTTAGTAGATGAATGCTCCCCCATGTGTAGAAGTTCCTGCTTGTAGAAAAGGAGCTGATATGTTTATACCCTGATTTTCCTATGCCAATACAAATGCCAGTGGTGGTTTACAAAGGTTTCTTTTTTTAAAAAGGACAGAGTAAAACTGTATAAAAGAAAAACATATCAGCATGACATAGAATCATAAGTTTTAAAAATATTAAGGAGGATTTTTTTTAAAGGTATGAAAAACATTAAGCCTGCAATCCTAAACGCACTTTCTGGAGAGTAGGCCCCATTCAATTTGATAGGATTTCTTCTGAGTAGATGTGCTTAGGATTGCACAGTATGTCTAACAAAGGATAAAGATACAATTCGTATTACAATAAACCTAAAATTATTTGCATTACTTGGCAAAATATTATAATCCTCCTCCCTGACTTTCCATCTTCCTACAGGCTAGGGACTTTAAAAAAATCTGCAACAGCCTGCTTGGATTTTGTAAGTTCAGAGAAAACCATTAAATTCATATCTTCTCTTAGTAGTTCATGAAAAATACAAGGCAAGCAGAAAAATGATCTGATACAAATGAGGCTGCTCTAGTCTTATGTAGACTTGACATTGATCCTTTCATTGTTAAGGGAAAGGTCTGAAAATCTAATCAGATCATGTTTTATATTTTACTCTCATTAGTCTAAAAAACTTCTTGACTTGGATTTCAATAGTTAGGGTTTCCCAAGAACTAGGAAGTAAAACCATGGTTTTGAAATTAATTTGCAAATCATGACTAGCATATTAACCATGGGTATTATTTCACTTCTGTTGACCAAACTGTGGTTATGGCATGTCTTCTCCATTTCTTTCCAAACTAGCAATCCAGAACTTTTGTGCATTCTTTGTTATATACTGTGCAGGACCTGGGGTCTTCTATGTGCAAATTTTATACTCTGCACCTGAGCTATAAGACATCTGCACAAGAAACATGGGAAAACATCAAACTAGAACAGCTTAATAGAAATTTGCTTTCTTTTTTTAAAAAAAGGACTATGGTGCTGAAGAAGAGAGAAATCTTGGGGCTAATGCCATTAAAAAGCCATCTCCGTCCAAAGCACGTAAGAAGAAACTGAGCAAAAAGGGAAGGAAAATGGCAGGCCGGAAGCGTGGTCGTCCAAAGAAGATGAACGTAGTAAATTCTGAGCGTAAGACCAAGAAGAACCAAACTGCCTTGGAACTTCTCCATGCTCAGACTGTGTCACAAACATGCACATCTTCTCCTCAGGGTAAGCTCTGAAGCTGGAAGGTTTCCATTGGTTGTCTTCCCCCCCCCCCCCCACCCACTGGATCTAGGCTGACTTAAGTTAAAGCAGAGGTCCATATAAATCTGCTTAAAGAAACAAAACAAAACCAGAATAATGTAAAAAAATAATGGCAGGCATTCTAGAATGTTTGAACAATTCACTGGGGCACTGGTCAGTTCTTGGGGATCTTGTTGCCCCATGTTGACCACCAGTACGCCCCTAGAATACACCCACATCCTCCTGCAGCCTGTATGTTAGTGTGATATTGATAGTGGTGGATGAGCTGCTTTTTATGACAGAGAAACTATTAAATAGTTCTTAAACACATACTGATCATCTTATTGAAGAGGCTTATAAGCTTTGAAGGTACCCTGTCACATCACTGGAAAATCGCTTGCTGAGGCGAACATGTCTCTTTTTGTAGATAGCTCTCCCTACTCAGTGACCTAATGAGTCACTGTTTTGCTCAGCTTTAACAGCCTGCATTCTTTCCTTTTCAGATGTATATAGACCACCTCATAGTCCATATTACCAACTACCTCCTAAAGTTCAGCGGCATTCGTCAAACCAGCTGTTGGTGACTCCCACCCCACCTGTACTACAGAGGCTGCTAGGTGAGGAGGGTATTTCCTTGCTTAACTGTACTCAGTGTCTCTTGGGGCAGAAGTGTGACTTGTAGGAACAAAAATGAACTGTGCGTGGACAAGTTTAATGTAATGTTTAGAGAACTCTTATTTTAATGGACTAATGGTGGGGAAAGGGAGTTGTTAATACTGTCAGTCTGTTTAATACCAATGCATTGAAGTTGGTGGCCACTGAATGTATTAAAAATACAACTAGTTTTTTTAAAAGCACAAAATATCCATTATTTCTGAAGTTGGTAAAAGCAAAGTCTGTTGGTTGAGACTTTGGGACTATTTGGTCCTGAGATGTGTTGAGCTGATTTGTTCAGAAGTTGTTAGCTGGCTCATAAAGACTACTCTCTTGGTCTTTCAGACTCCTTTAAGATCCAGTACATGCAGTTCATGACATACATGAAGACTCCTCAATACAAGGCAAATCTTCAGCAGTTATTAGAACAAGAAAAGGTGAGTCTTTTCTGGCTTCCTCAGGTATGCAAGGAAGTTCCCTTTCTACAAATCACTGGAAGAATGTGGTGATATATGTTCTGTTGTGCAAGGATCTTCCCCATCAATTTCTATAACTGAAAGCTATAACATGAGCACATGAAGCTGCCTTTATTTTCTGTTCTGACTGGTGGCAGCTGTCCAAGGTTGCAGACTACAGAGTTGTTTCCAGCCCTACTCGGTGATGCTTGTCATTGAACTGGCTAAATTATAGTCCCTCTTATTTTAAGATCTTACTTGGCAAATGCTGCCCAGTAGTGAAAGCTAGATTGTTTGGCCAAAGCTTATGACTGAAGCAGGGACTTTCATATCTTCAGACTAATATTACAGGGTGTGGTGCATAGGTACATGATCCAGCCATCTGGTAACAAACCAGGTCTGGGTCAGGCCAGTGCCTGGATGGGAATTATGAAAATTTAGAACACCTGAGAATTTTGTCTATGTTGCTTTGACTTCCACCATGGATGAAAAATGGAATATAAATATAAAGTTATGTTCTAAGTGTGAGCTACTTTGGTTGTACATGCTGCATTAGGTGGAATGCTTTATGTGGATGGAATTTCTGCTGCTTTTAAACAAATAGCAGATAAATAAGTGAGAAAGTCCTATACAATGGCCCATCTCCCCCAGATTAAAAAAATGCCTCAAACCAGTTCTTCTCCCTTCTCTTCTCTGTACAGTAAACCAATTGGAATTGAGTTCCATTGTTGGTATTGATAAACTCTACATCAACAAATTTACTTTGGTAATCTCATTACTAGTTAGAGTACAAGATGAACTGGGCTGGATTGGACTAGAGCAGTGGTTCTCAATCTTCCTAACGCTGTGACCCCTTTATAAGTTCCTCATGTTGTGGGGACCCCCAACCATAAAATTATTTTCATTGCTACTTTATAACTGTAATTTTGCTACCGTTATGAATCGTAATGTAAATATCCGATATGCAGGATGTACGTATTTTCATTGTTACAAATGAAATATGTGTTCTATGCACACATTGAACACAATGGGATTTATTTCAGAGTAGGCATGCATAGGATTGGGTCCTGAGGCTGTCAGTCAGCCCCAGTGCGCACGCAGCTACAGCCGCAGGTCTGGCAAGCCTGACCTGGCCCCCTGCACCAGGGGTCTTTAGGCGACCCCCAGGAAAGCTCTAAGCGACCCCCAAAGGGGTCCCGACCCCAACTTTGAGAAACAGTGGACTAGAGACTTCTGTTTTAGTCCAGCATCCTGCAGCATTCAGCAGCTGATCACATTACCCTGTAATCTCAAAGCATGACAGCAACCTTGACCTCCAAGGTGTGTTCTTCAGAGCACTAACAGGCTTGTTGGCATCCCCCAATGAGAGGTTTAGCTAGTTTCTTCTCAACATAGATTTTGCTAATGAAGTTACATTGTAGCAAAGGACTGCAAGGGACATACATTTTTTGCTTTCTGGAAGTATGACTTCTCTCTCTCTTTTTTAAGGAAAAGAATACGCAGTTGCTGGGGAAGGCCCAACAGTTATTTACTCACTGTCAGGCTCAGAAAGAAGAAATCAAACGGTTGTTCCAGCAGAAATTAGATGAGGTATGGGAAACCTTGTAGATTATAGTTGTTGAAATGTAGCACCAAAATAACTATCCACAGAGACAGAGCTCAGTTAGTGGTGTTGTGGATCAAACCAGGTATTTCAAAGACAGAGCATGGTTGGGTCCACCATTTTTGAATTGCAAGTTCTTCAAGCTCTAAGCCTGTTCAGGGGTATGATAAAATGGCATTAATAGATGAAAGTCAAATAGAGGAATGGATAAGGGACATGTGCATGCTATCAACAATTTGTAGGAGTTACATTTTTTGAAATGTTTCCTGATTTATTGGAGATGCCTTTTTATTCTACATAACTGGCATTAAGTTAATGCCATTAGTCCTCCTGTTTTCATAGGGATAGTGTTATGTGTTCTGACTAGTCTAACCACATTGTCTCCTAATAGCTTGGAGTTAAGGCACTGACGTACAATGACCTTATCCAAGCTCAGAAAGAGATCTCTGCTCACAACCAGCAGCTGAAGGAACAAACCAAGCAACTGGAGAAAGATAATGGTGAACTCAGGAATGAGAGTTTACAGCTGGTATGTACTTCAGACTGAACATCAAGTGATTGAGTTGGCTGTTGTGCATAGTTGTCTTGTCATGCTTCTCCTATGTTCAAAATTCAAGTTCTGTTATTCCTGTACTATGGTATCGTGCTTGACACTATATGCGAAGCATGAAGGCCTGGGTAGATTAATAGGGAGGATAGGCTGTTACCCAAGCAGCATATCCCCCCTTCTCCACACCACTGAAATAGTCCAGTGGAACGGTAGAGCCGATACGATTGGTAACAGCCTATCCTCCATATCAATTCACCCAGGCCTTTGTGCTTCGCATGCAGTGTCTTTCATGACTGATGGATGCCAAGTTTATTCCTATACAGCCCGAACCTTTGCATCCAAGATATCCAGAGCTTTTGGTTTGGTTCCAGGATACTTATTTCTGTTTAAACAAAAGCAGTTGTTCACCATGATAGCAAGGCAGGCTGTGAATCAATGTCCCTTTCATCAGGGCTTAAAATGGCTTAGTTTCAGCTTCAGAGGCAGTTACTTTCCTTTGAAAAGTATTTGAGAAATGATTATCACTTTGTATTCATGTGGGCTGTGGGTGGCGCAAGTGGCTAAGACGCTGTGCCTGTTAACCAGCAGGCCAGGGTTCGAGACCCACAAGACAGGGTGAGCTCCTAATCCTTAGCCCAGCTCTGCGATGCCAGCTGGATCCAATCATTTTGGCTCTACTTTTCCATTGGACTAATTCAGTGGCGTGGAGAGGGGGGATTTGCTACTTGGGTAACAGCCTATCCTCCAAAACAATCTAACCCAGGCTTTTGTACTTCGCATGCAGTGTATGCAGCGCCGAGCACGATACCATAGTCTTCCAAGACTGACAGAGGCCTGCATGTGATAATCACATGAGAGGGGTCTCCTTCCCAGCTGAAACCAAAACCAAACTTCTAAAGCTCTTCAGAGGCAAGCTGAATTGCCTTCCAGTTACCATGGTTAAGCACTGCTTTTAACCCATTAACTGCTGCTGTGTAGCATGTGTCAAACACAAGGCTGGCAGGCCAGATCTGGCACCCTGGGCCATTTGAAGTGGCAATGGCCCCTATCCTCCCCATCCAGCAGAAATTAGGAGGGAGGGACGCCAGGGAGGTGTTGGCGGCAAGCAGGGTCCACTGGCAACATCTGCCAGTCAGCATTGGGGTCTGGGACATAGTGAAGTGCAGACTCTGCTTGCTAAGTCATCAAAACGATAAAATCTCCTTTTTGTAAAGTCTTTCCCTTCGTCCTTTCAGCTGAAGGCCAGATGTGAAGAACTGAAATTGGACTGGTCAACACTGTCACTGGAAAATCTGCTGAAAGAAAAGCAGGCACTGAAAAATCAAATTACCGAGAAACAAAAACATTGCTTGGAATTGCAGGTGGGGTATGGGACCGGTCTGAGTGGCCCAAAAATCTCTTCTGAGACATTACTGTTAGTTTCCACATTCTCTATTTTTGCTTTAGTGTTTTCAACTGGTCTTTCACCACTGTATGGTTCTATTGGCATTCGTCGTACATTTGGGGTGGAACTGCAAACAATAAAACACAAGACTTTAAACCTTTGCTTGGTGCAT
Source organism: Cryptoblepharus egeriae (assembly GCA_030015325.1). NCBI lineage: Eukaryota > Metazoa > Chordata > Lepidosauria > Squamata > Scincidae > Cryptoblepharus > Cryptoblepharus egeriae. Next base: position 305,880 of record JAREYC010000015.1, on the reverse strand, counting down.
CTGTCAGTTGTGGGGCTAAAATGTTCTATAAAGCCAAGAACACAACTGTGTAGATGATGAATTGCCCTTTAAAAAATTATAATACAGGTAGGGTCTTGGTAGGGATTTGGTATCCATGGGGACTCACTGAGGATTCCAAATTTTGCAGATAAAATATCCATAATGGCCCCCTTTAAGCCCCCTCCCCCAGGAGGCAACTGGAGCTCTGATTTGGTGCCTCTAAAGGGCTTTCTGAAGCCAATAGAACAGTGGTCCTTAACCTTATTGGAGGTATTGAACCTCACAAGGTTCATATGTGCTGTCACCAAACTCTTCATAGTTGGAAAAATAAAATGTTTTGTCCATTGTAACAAAAGTATAATAATGCACCTGGCAACCTTGGTGAACAGAATGGACACACACCTCCGCCAAACCTCTGAAACGGACTCACCAGAACCGTGGGGTTCAATTGAACCCAGGTTAAGAACCACTGCCATAGAGGCTATGCACAACCTCCTGCTGCCAGAGTGGGCTTCAGAATGCCTGATTGGCCAAAAATCTCTACTTCCGATTTCCTGAGAAAAGCCATAAGTGATGATTTTTTCAGCCATATAAGAATGTTATATAAGAGATTCTGAGGCTTGTCGAAGCCCTTCAGGGGTCTGGAAGGACCCATGTGAGACAGATCCATGGAAATCCACGGATATGGCAGCTCCACCTATAGGAACCTATATAGTGTTATAGGAGGCTCCACCTATAGGTGGAGGCTCCACCTATAGCTAACACCTATAGTGTTAGCAAGCGCTGTTTGCTGCCTCCCCAGCTCTGCTGCAGTGGGAGCAGAATTTGCAATGGTTCCTCTTGTGGCCACTGCAGATATTCCTCTCAAATATTGGCATCTCCCCAATATTTGTGGAGGATAGGTTCCTACTGCTGCCACATAAACCAGTGAGCCTCAGTCAGGTGTGTGTCTCCCCATCATGCTTATGACTTAACACTTTATTTGCAAACAGTTCCAAAAAGGAACTTTTTCTTCCTTTCACTTTGGAATAAGAAGTAGACAGTGAGAATGAGAACCCAGACTCATAAATGAATCAGTCAGCAGTAGTTGGTAGTGGAACACCGTCAGAGGCAGCAGTGGGAAAGCTAACAGGAAGTGGATAGCAGAGGATGTCACCTCACTGTCACCTCCTGTAGCTTTCGTCTCAGAGCTGTCAGTCTGGGTTCCTGCTGTGTACTTCGGTTTTGAAAAGGAAAAAAATTTCCATTTGTAAAGTGTTTGTAAGCAAAAAGAGGTAAGTCATGAGAGACATGGGAAATTTGAGAACCACAAATATGGAACCTGTGGACATGGGGTGATGCCTGTACTGTTTGCACATCACTGTCTAGGGCTGTCCATTACTGTCTTGCTTGTTGTTGTAGGAACCAGGGAGTGTCATTCTTGTGCACGTACCTACACTTACTCTCATTCTCCCAGTATGATGGTCTCCCTGCTTTGGCTTCTGTGGAACCCCAGTTCTAACCTGCAGATCTATGTGTGGAATTTCTGTGTTTTTGCTACCATCAGGCTTCAACATATGTTTACATGACAGTTTATCTGCCTCAGATAAGGGAAGCTTCTGCTGTCTTTGCTGTGCGCTTCATGGAGGAGAAAGCTCGGTCTATCTGCAAAGAGGGGGTAAAACACCTGGTTTCGTTTTGGAAGCAAGGTGCCAGAATCAACCCAGGCATGGAGTAACCTCCTTTTGGCTGGCAACGGGACCAAATCTGCATGGAGGAGAAAACTCCAATCAGATTGACCATGAGATCCACGCACTGGTGACACTGAGACTAGACAACAGTAAAATGTTCTGCATGTGGCTGCCCTTGACAACCATCCAGAAATTCCAGTTAGCAAAAACTTAACTGCATGTGTGATGACTGGGGCTGGGTGGTTTGACTTTTGTCAGACTACAGCTTTTTACAATAGCACTTACTGTCATTCTGTATCTGGGTTCAGTTCAACTTAATGATATTGACTTTTAAAACCTGCAGTGCTTCTCAAACAGGGAGAGATTTCTCTCTCTCTCCCCAAGTCTCTGTGAGGGAGGAACTGGAACAGTGATGTAATCCTTAGGATTACACCCTTGCAGGGGAATGGGGCAGTGTGATTTTCCACTTCCCCAGGAGTTTTGCCAAGCAGTGCCAGGTAGGGGTGGTCTAGCTTGAATTGTGCTAGAAATCTCCTTTTTTAGGGCTATGGGGAACTCTGCCATGCAATCGGCATTCCTCCGTAGGCTTCCCAAACTCTGGCACAACCTGGCAGGATCCCTGCGGAGGTAGAAAATTGCCCCCTCATCTTTCACCTCTTCCCTAGCCCTTAAAGGGAGTGGAGGATCATACATGAACAGAGTTGTTGCAACTCCTTCCATGTTTGATTTGCAGTGCTCTGTGATTTCAGGCCAAGGTACATGAAAGACCACCTTGCCATAAGGGACTGACTGCTTCTTTAGATCACCTGGAAGTCTCCTCCTGTGGGTGTAGCCATTAGATGAAACTCATTTGGCAACATCTTTTGGAGGGGGAACAGTCTCCATAGCAGTGCTACGTTGTGGCATTCTCTCCCTCTTGAATGGAGATCAGCAGTCTCCTTAATGGTATTCTGCTGGAACCTGAGGACCCTGTTCCATTTTGCCTTTTCTGTTCAGTTAGAATACAGAGTTTGGTTTTTATTGTTAGCTTGTAAACAGTTTTAATTATTATTATTGTATTTTTATCTGCCTTAGGGATGTCTTTTATTAAGGAAATGGTAGGGTATAAATGTTTCTAAATCTGTGTCCAATAATTTTTACTGCATGTTCCTAATATTCTAAATTTTTTCTTCCATTCTAAAGATTAGCATTGTGGAGCTTGAGAAGAGCCAAAGGCAACAGGAACTCCTGCAGCTGAAATCCTATATGCCACCTGATGAATCTCTGCCAGCACAGCCACGCCATAAAAACCACCTGAGCCGTGAACCAGAGCCTGATAATGGCATGTTCCATCTGGAGCTGGAGTGTTCGAAGTTCCCTGTGCCCCATCTGAATGGCATGAGCCCTGAACTGTCCATGAATGGCCACGCAACATCCTATGAGATCCACAATGCCCTTAGCAGACCTTCTTCCAAACAGAGCACACCCCAGTACACAACATCTCACCAGGACCAAGAAATAGTCCCTTGCACCCCAAACCACAGCTGTAGGCAGAAGCAAGACAAGGCCTCTAGTTTGTCTTTGCCAGATTACACCCGATTTTCTCCAGCTAAGATTGCCCTTCGGAGGCATCTGAATCAGGATCACACTAGTGGTGGGAAAGCATCAGCTAATGAGAATCATTCAAGGTGAGAGTTGATTTGTCAGCACTGGTATGATAAATTCTTTGGCTTCCTCTTCCTAGGGCTCCAGATGAATGCAAAATGTGGCTTAATCTTCATTTTGTAAATTTTCAAGAATGAAAAAAGATACAAAGCATTTATTAGTATTATTTTTTTTCTAGAGTTTTCAAGAAAAATAAAAACAAGTCAAAGCAAGCTTGCACATCAAAATGTGTAGTTACTTAAAAATTAATAAAAAGTTGAGTTTTTTATCTATTAACTTTTTATGTGTATAACAAATACATTTTGCCATTCTCAATTCATAAAGGATGGTATTCAAACTCTTCTTTGTGCTGGGTAGCTTTAGTGGGTGTCATGAAAATATTCATGTAATGTTCTCCATCTTAGGATCTAAATTATCTTTATTGGAAAAATTGATTATTGATGTCATCAAGCAGAAAATTGGCAAAGCATATAAGGAAATAAAGTAGGCCAGATTTTTTCTTCACCCAAATTCTAACTTTTTTCTAAGAGTACCTTTGCCAAAATCATTCTTGGGCTTTTAAACTTAAAATGTTGGTGAAAATTTTCCTTGTAAATGTGAGGCATCACTTTCAAGTAACCACTCTCTTTAAAAAACCACTCACTTTAAAAAACAATTGCCTAGTGCTTTCGTGGTCATGTGGTGCTTTCGTGGTCATGTGGATGGCGTGGCTGAGTAGCAAGACACTGTGATGCTATGGGCATGGAACGCTGTTACCTTTCCACTGATGTGGTAGCTATTTATCTGCTTGCATTTATGTGCTTTCAGTCTGCTAGGTTGGCAGGATCTGGCCTTGGGATCGGAACTCACTCCATCTTGCAGTACCAGGGTCTCAATCTGCAGCCCTGCTTACCATACATAACGGTTTATAAATTTATTTATGTCAGGATCTTAGAGCTCCTGAGAAGCTCCCAGCAAGTAGCATTAGTTGCAGAAGGGAAGACAGACACATGGAGTTCCAAATATAAATGTTGTATTCCAAATAGAAGTAAACAGGTAGTCGAAGCATACAAAGGATAATCCAGAAGGGCAGTCAAAGTATAGTCCATAGGTTCAAGCAACAGTATAGTCCGGCATAGTCTGTCTCTCTCTATAAGTTATCTGACCAAGTCCAGAGACAAAGTAACAGTATCCCTGGGTAAGTACAAAGCCTACTGCCTTACCAAACATCCTGTGGTCCAGTATCAACCCCAGAGTAGAGAGATAACAGGCAGTAATAATATACTGCTGCCAGCCAACCAGAATTAGCAGTCTTAATTAGGGTGGCTGCAGGGCTGTGGGTGGCACAAGTGGCTAAGACACTGTGCCTGTTAACCAGCAGGCCAGGGTTCAAGATCCGGGTTGTTCCCACAAGACAGGGTGAGCTCCTTGTCCTTAGCCCCGCTCTGCGACGCCAGCTGTATCCAATCATATTGGCTCTGCCTTTCCATTGGACTAATTCAGTGGCGTGGAGAGGGGGGATTTGCTGCTTGGGTAACAGCCTATCCTCCATAACAGTCCAACCCAGGCTTTCGTGCTTCGCATGCAGTGTATGCAGCGCTGAGCATGATACCATAGTCTTTCAAGACTGACGGAGGCCTGCTTTTTTTACAGCCACACCCTAGTTGGCTATGCAAGTGCAGATTAATCACACCTGTGATATACTGCAGCTAACCTTTAACCAACATACTAGCAAGAAACTAAAAGCTAACAATTTAAAATAAAGAATCCTTCTAATCTTCCAAAGTAATTGATGGTCTGATTTTTAAAAATTTTCAAGCATCCCGATGCCTGCAACATCTTATCCATGTTTACCTAGGAGTAAACTCAATTGACTATCATTATGAAGAATATATATATAACCTGTTATAAGTTCAGATCTGTAATACTTCTCCAAATGCCGTCACATACCGTGGTAATATCAAGTCACTGAAATATTATTTAAAGTATTAAAAATAACACTTTGCATTGAATGAGGTTCATTTTGGCCTAAAATTGACTCGTGACCCATCTAGTGAGTTCTGAACCACTGTTTATCATAGAATCATAGAGTTGGAAGGGACCTAGTAGGTCATCTAGTCCAACCACCTGCTTGCAGCAGAAAATCCCCCTAGAGCATCCTTGACAGGTGCTCGTCGAGCCTCTGCTTGAAGATCTCCAGTGAGGGAGAGTCCACCCCCTCCCTTGTTAATCTGTTCCACTGCCAAACTGCCCTCATATATGTTTGCGAAACAGTGATAGTTTGGGGTCCATGTTACTCTGAATAAAACATGTTGTGGATAAAATAAATGAAAGGAGGGTTGCTGCTGTCCTGTTCTGGTTGTGGGCTTCCTAGAGATATCGGGCTGGCCTTTGTGTGAAACAGGATGCTCAACTAGACTGATCTTTCATCCTAGCAAGCAGAACTGGTCTTAAGTTCTTATGTGCTGGAAATAAAACCATCTATACTTTTATTCAGATATGGAACTTGCCTGAAACTGCCTTACCAAACATCCCACATGTGTTGAGATATCTGTCTTTTTATTCCTTATAAAAGAATCTTAATTCTTTTATAATCTTAATTCTTCTTTTATAATTTTAATTCTTCAATTAATCTTAATTCTTCAACCTTTTTTGTTTCAGAACTGAGCACATAAAAGAGAATGGCATTACATTTCCGAGTCCTGTGATATCAAACAGCATAAAAATGAGTCCTCAGGAACCTCGACCCTCTTCTCCAGCAGCATTGCCAGTTGCTAATGAGAAAGTAAGGAAGCTGTTGCCCCAGGACTTCTGGGCACAGTCTTTTATCCATGTGGCTATTATCAAGCAGTGACTGTTGGGCAAGTCAGCCTGATTTGGTTTTTGGGAAGTGGTGCAAAAATCAAGTGCAGATGGGGAAAAAAACAGAAGGCATTGTAAATGAGGAGAATGATTAAAGGCAGCTGTTTTAAAGCAGCAATTTTTTCCTCTTTTTAAAGGTGTTACCACCATATTTAATTGTCATTTAACTCTGCTGGATGTTGCTACAGTGCAATTTATTTATCTCTTATAACAAAAAAAAGCAGGCTTCCGTCAGTCTTGAAAGCATCCTAGATTTGCATCCTAGAAAGCATCCTAGTCTTGAAAGCATCCTCCGTCAGTATCATGTTCAGCGCTGCATACGCTGCATGCGAAGCACAAAAGCCTGGGTTAGATTGTTATGGAGGATAGGCTGTTACCCAAACAGCAAATCTCCCCTCTCCATGCCACTGAATTAGTCCAGTGGAAAGGCAGAGCCGATACAATTGGATACAGCTGGTGTCGCAGAGCTGGGCTAAGGACAGGAGCTCACCCTGTCTTGTGGGGCCGACCCGGGTCTTGAACCCTGGCCTGCTGGTTAACAGGCACAGTGTCTTAACACCACTTGCGCCACCCACAGCCCAGCTATATATATATATTTATTTATATATATAAATATAAAAGCCATGGAAAGGGCGAAGTGTGACAGTTTTTACCTTTTTTTGCATCTGATCTCCCCTGTTTGTGAGGATAAATATTATATACTGTATCTGCATTTGTCCATTAGGTGTCTTTCCCTGGGGATGGGAGGGGGGAAGAAGGGAGACAGTAGTGGTAGAACGAAGGGGAAGGAGTAGTGTTCTAGAAGGGGTCCATGCTACTTTTTGGCCCCCTTCAGTTGCTACATCAGTGATTATGTTGTTCTTCATTCCTTGAACTATCTGGGTTGTGGACTTCCAAGCTGCAGTACATGGCTGTGCAGCTTAACAGGAACTAAAGAATCTTTGAAGTTAAAAAAGTTGAAAAGATGTATTGATTCAATGCATTTTGCAGTTTGAGACTCCATGAGTCATAAGCTCAGTCCTGTCAAACAATAATGAAAGCAGACTTAACTTCCTCAGAGTAATTCTTCAATTGTTTCCAAAGAAGTTGTAAAACTTAAAATGAACCAATATCCTTTAATGCATTTTTAATCTTTTCACTTTGTGGATCTTTTCTTGATGTGGATTGATACTGTCCCTTTTGATTCTGTTATCTCACTAGGATATAATCTAGGAAATGCTCCCCTGTGTACTAGAGCAGTGCTTCCGAAACAGTGGGTTGGGACCTACCAGTGGTTTGCAAGCCAGTTTTTGATGGGTCATGAAATATTTTTGAAATTCTGTTTTGCCAGCACCCTTGCCCAATTTGCAGAAGAAAATAGTTAGCTGGTATGAGGTAATTTCAAATGTCACATTTTCCAATTCTCTCTAGCAACTGGAGTACCATAGATCATATGTGAACCCAGTTTCAGCCTATTGTCTGACCTATAAGTCCCTCACTGCACTAGTACCAATCTAGCCTTTTGGGTACTCTGGCTCTAAAGGTTTGGGGGTGCAGGCCTTGAACTCTATTTGTAGGGAGAGTCAATCAAATGCCTACATACTCTTACTGATAGAAGATCCTTATACTATACAGTATATAACATCTGCCTTGGGAGCATAGAACCCCAACTATTATTAATTAATAATTTATTAGTAAATGAAATTTCCAAATGTTTTGTCTAGTGGCTTATGGTTGTTTTTAAAAGTGGATTCCAATGCTAAAAAATTTGGGAAGCTCTTTTCTAGGGTAATGATAAATAGTACTCCTTAAGCATAAATGCCTAGTTCCTCCAGGAGGAAGTGTTTGTCATGGTTATGCTGACTCGTTAGAAGTGGTCACTAGACTAGAAGGGATGTTTGTGTGTGTATGTGTGGGCTGCCTGATGCAATTGACCATGTCTGCAATGTGCCTTACATGTAACATAGTCACTTAGTCTGGCATTCTTCAGCATACTTGTGGTCGGGGAGAAACTCTTGCCACTCTGAGACATCATTGGTGTTTCAAGTGTTTGCACTTCCAGGCCTGGCCTGGAAGTCCTGATTAAAGATGTAGGCTGCATTCTGGTGTTTGTCTGCTTTGTGTGTTTGCAGGCTTTGAGAGAGAGGACATCCACGAATAACGGGGAGACAATCACCAGCCTTCCCATCAGTATTCCCCTCAGCACAGTGCAGCCTAATAAGCTCCCTGTTAGTATCCCCCTGGCCAGCGTAGTCCTACCTAGCCGTGTTGAAAAGGTGGTGAGTAAGGGTGCCTTGCTGTCTTTTTTCTATAACCATTCTATGTCTATACTGTGCTACAGTATATTTTAAGTGTGCTTGTGGTACTTTCCAAGCTTTCACTCTCATGGGTAATTGACTCTCTCCCTCTTCTTAAAACATATGTTTTCTCTTGAGGGATCCCAAGCATGGCACAGATTCCTGAGAATTTCTACTTTTGAAAGCATGTTTCTAATTCTCACAGATTCTAAATAGTGTTCCAGCTACCTTTTGTTTAACATTCAACATTGTAAATTGTTGCACTTGAAATCTAAAATTCTGGCTTTCTTCCATGTTTAGCTGCTAGTTCCTTTGAATTAGTTGCTGGGGTTTCATTTTGTTAGCCTGTATCAGAAAGTGGTTTGTTTGAATACAGTAGTGTAGTTTGTACAATGTGTAAAGTATTGTAACTCAGTAGTAATGAATCAAGCAGAGAACACTTTTCCTATGGTGTAGAAATGCCTCCTGGCAAAGTAAAGGTCTCTGGAATAAATGTGTATTTTCTGACCCCTTTTGTGTTTACTACCTATCAATAGTGTAGTCTTTGATGTAAACAGTACTCAAAGCTTTATTTTCTTTTACTCCCCCCTTCTTCCAGAGAAACACACCTAGCCCTGTCTACCAGAACCGTGATTCCTTTCCAACACTTGAAAAACAATTTGGTGCTAGTTCTCATAGCAGTGTTAGTAATGCTGCTGGCAACAAGCCACTGACTTTGGCTACCTCAGGTGAGTTTCTCACTTTTTTCTTGGCTGTCTTTGAACCAGTTCAGAAAGATTTTTCTCTCTTTCAGTGAACCAGAACAGAGTCTTCTCTCATGGTTGTTTTGCTCATGAGCCGGAACCATGGAGTGATCACCAACTAAAAATAAGTGGCTCAATTTACTGTGATTCCTAAATTACTGCTGATTCACATTTTGTGTGAATATTGTGGGTTTTTCCTGCCTTGTCTACTTTTGTAAATTAGCGATAGCAATTATCTGTCTTTGAGATCCCAAACGGTAATGGAAAGCTGGATTAAAAACTTTTGAAATAAAAATAAATTATGAATCTTCTTACCCCTTTGTCCAGGTTTTTCTTACATGTCTGGCTCTGCATCGATTAATGGGACTCTTTCAAGCAGCCCTGCCCAGCTTAATCACAACCTTGACCATGCAGCTCTGGAGGATGTGTCCAATTCAAGAAACTTGTTCAATTCAGTGGGGTCTCGGAGCTCCACCCCACAGCAGCCCTCAATGCTTCTAATGCCATCACGAAATTCTGGTCAAAACTCCCCTGCCCACCAGCATTCTTCCAGTCCCAAGTTGAATGGGGTTGTGCAGTATGTGGACTCTCAAAAACTGTTTGCTGAAGGAAGCAGGAGTGATATGCAACCAGACTTGGCTTTCTCTGATCCAGAAAGTGAAAATAAGCGAAGGATTATCTTCACCATCTCTCCTGCCACTGGGACTATTAAGCATTCTCCCTCTAACAAGCACAGCCCTCTAACAGCAAGCATCCGGATGGAGTGTGCCCCAGCATATGGGCAGGACGGGAAGAAACGTGGCCGGAGGAAGCGGTCCTCCACAGGGATGCCAAGTGTGAACTCTGGAGTATCGCCAAAGCGCAAATCATTACAGGCAGTGGCAGGTCTCTTTGCTCAGCCTTCTGGGTCTCCCCTTAACATCAATTCAATGGTGAGAATTGAAAATTTGAGTCGTAAGTGTATTGATCTTAAATTGGCCTAAGTGGATGAATGCTAACAAAATTATTTATTTAGACTTAAAATTTTGTTTTTTTCTAATTAGAGAGTAACAAAAAAGAGATGAATGGTCCATGATCTAATCCCATTGCTTTTGTAAAGTTTTGCTATGGATTCTGTTTTGTGATTTTGGGAGTACATGGCAGAGAACAGGATTGTATTTGCTTTAATAAGGCTGTATATTCTAAGAAAGAATTGTGACAGAATCCTTATTTAAAATCTGTCTAGATACAGTACTGCTTTTCAACTATACAGTACACAAAGCGGTTTACAACTAAACAGTTCACAAAGCGGTTTACAAATAAAGTGAAAAAATAATACCTTAATAGCTAATGGGTTTCTGTCCCAAAAGTGCTCGCAATCTAAAATGCAAAAGAACACCAGCAGAAGCCACTATGACAAGACATTGCTGGGGTGGGGAGAGCCAGTTACTGCTAAATAAAAGAGGAACATCTACTTGAAATAGTGCCTCCGGCCCAGTAAGCAAGGGTTAAATTAGTGGTCCTTGAGTTAGTCATGACTTGACTTCTCATTTATTTCAGTGAGACTCAAGGAATCTCTTAGGATGCAACCCATAATTTTTTACTGTGATGATTACTGCCTTGAGTATCTTATTACTGGCTTATTACCTTAAATACATTTAAGTCTGAAAGACTTTACATCACCTCCGAGGTTGCACTTACACCATGTGTATATATGGTTCAAATGCTATGAGCCCAATCCTGACCCACACTAGCTTCCCATCTGAATGTACATTGCAGGTTTTACCACTGGCCCAAAACTAGTGCATGAGTCTACTCTGGGTTCAGTGCCAATGGGAGGCTGGTGGTTTGTCACTTGATGGTTGCCCAGACCACTAGGTGGCAGAGAGGTGAAGTATGACATGATGGCAGGTATGAAGAAGGCATTTTTGTGTAGGGCAGAAGAGATGGAGGGTGGGTTGAGGGAGTGAGACAAGTAAAGCATAGCTTCTCCAGATTCTGAACTCTGTTTGAGGCTCATGACCCACCAAAGAGCTCTATGGTTCTGTGCCAGCTCAAGAATTACCACAGAATTGAGTTGCCCCATTGAAGGTTTACTTTCCTTACTCTAGGGAAGAGGACAGTTGTGGCTGTTTGGGGTGTGCTGAATGCTAAGGCAGCTGTTTTGGTGCTGCTGTAGCCTCATGCTGTGGTCAGCTCAGGACTGGGTTGCGATTGTATCATAACTAATAGTCATTGGTAGATCTTTATAAGAACAGCACTGCTTGATGAGACCAAAAGGTCCATTCAGTCCAGTATTCTGTTCCTTACAGATACCAACCAGGTGTAACTGGGGTGCCAAACTGAGAGCATGAATGCATGAATGCAGAACCCTTCTCTTTTTGTCTCAGCTCTAGGAATTGATATTCAGATGAGTTGATACTCAGATGAACAAGGGAACACACAGCCACATCTCTGATAGCCACCGACAGTCCTATCCATTTGCTTACATTTGGTTCCTGGAGTCTATATAGAGACTTGCCTGAAGCAGGAATCTTGGTGGCATTGGCATATATAGGATGACCATAATAACTAAGTCATATATGTGGTAAAATACACACCCAGCCTCTCCTGGATATTGCTTGGAGAACAGTGTATTGCTTTTCTTCCCTGTTCCTAACAATATTGCAATTGGCTACATTATCTTGTTTGCAAAATTCTTGTGTTAAAAAAATTAATTCAACCCTACTCCTAATAATGCCAGCTATTTTTCAGCTTCCTTACCTTAATGGTTGTTTTTTCCCTGTCTGCCCTCCTTAGGTCAGTAACATTAACCAGCCTTTAGAGATAACAGCTATTTCTTCCCCTGAAAACTCCCTGAAGAACTCTCCTGTTCCATACCAGGACAATGATCAGCCTCCAGTGCTGAAGAAGGAGAAACCCCTTGTACAGACCAACGGTATCCATTACTCACCATTGACTTCCGATGAGGAGCAGGGCTCTGAGGATGACCGCAACAGCACCAGGTAAGCCCTAGTGGATAGCGCAAGTTCACACTTTGTTCTTGCATTAGAGCTGCTTTACTTGGATTTCCATCCCATGTCTTTGTCCCTGAAATGTTTACGTTCAGGAATAGAGCAGCAGTGTTGAAACAATATAAACACTTGATTAAAAACAACATTGTAGATTAAAAAGTTCCTGATTAATTGAGCAACTTAAAAGATGCAAATATTAAATTGAGAATGTTTCCCCGGAAGCTATTCCTACTTTTCTCTCATGTAGGAGGGAGTATTCTTTATGAGGTGCTTGCTGCACACATTCATTCTCATTCTCCATTCTCATTCACTCATTCTCCAGATGCATTGTCTCCTTTTTTACCTTAAAAAGATTATATTTGCACATAAATGTATGCAAACTTGTATGTATAAAGCTATGTAAACTTAACTTATATTATTTATTCAAATATTTAATTATTGCCTTTCTCATAGATTGAAAGCGGTGTGCATAGGCATTGAACACAAACACAATTTTTTTAATTCATTAAAATTTTACAAAATTCTCTTAAAATTTTTTTATGATTCAACAAATGCCTGTTTGCCCATTTTTAGGAAAATGTTTCTTTTCTAACACTTTAAAGTAATTTCTAATATTTAACAGAGTAATCTAAGAACAGTTATCATAATTCATTAATATATAAATGGTAAAGGCAACTTCTTCAGCATTTATCCTGGGTGGTGACGAGATCCACTTGTGAATTGGTGCATCCAATCTATAATGAACATGACATGGTGAAAATATTCATACATTTTCATAAATTTAATAGAATTCATTTTCATAAATTTTGAATACTTTTAACTAGTGTAAAATGCTGCCTCTAAGTAATTTTCGTTAAGCTTAACATCTAATAGAGATTTGATATCCAGAAACACATATACCGTGTAGATTCTTCTTATTTGAAAATAATGCTGGTCTGCTTTATCCATCTGTAAATAATCTTCTTCCTTTTAACTCTTCTATTGCATAAGCCTTTGTCTTTTGAAAGATTCTGCAAAGAATTTCTCCTTGTTATGGATCTTTGTATTTTGTTCTACAAAGCCCTTCTGGTCTGGTGTTTTGTCTTATTCTGTCCCCAGAACTTCCATTCTACAGTAAATCACGGCAATTCTTTTCTGTGTCTCTTGAGTCTCTTTGTTTAGTGGTTTAGACAGATTTCTCTATCTCAAGTCTATTTTGAAATTTTGCAGGTCTAGATTATATTTTGGATTCTATTTTTGCTTGAAACTGGACAAGCAGGTCTTTTATAAGTTCCACATATTAAGTTCTTTATTTGGGGTCAGAGGCGAAGATCTGATGTTTTGAATGCTCTTTTAGTTGCTTCATCATGTTTTGTTTTCTCTGTGTTGTCATGTTGCAATTATAAAAAAATAGTTCATATAAAAATGTGGCGAGAATATTTTCTTTAAGGAAAAAAAATCCCATGTCATTTGCCTTATGACTAGCATAAGAATATATGCTGGTCTTATATAATACTAGCAAAAAGTGTACCCGCTTTGCAGGAGTAAAATTTCCCCATATAACATCACCCCACAGCGCACCTGCCCCCCGTGCGCACCTGCCCCCCGTGCGCACCTGCCCCCCGTGCGCACCTGCCCCCCGTGCGCACCTGCCCCCCGTGCGCATCATCCATCGATGCGCACCTGCCCCCCGTGCGCATCATCCATCGATGCGCACCTTTACGCCATGCGCATCATCCATCGATGCGCACCTTTACGCCATGCGCATCATCCATCGATGCGCACCTTTACGCCATGCGCATCATCCATCGATGCGCACCTTTACGCCATGCGCATCATCCATCGATGCGCACCTTTACGCCCTGCGCAACTTTCCCTCATACGCAATTTCCCCTCATGCGCAGCATCCTCGCCAGTGCAACCTCTTCCTCCGAACAACATCCCCCAGTACACCAGGGTCTGAGCACCAAATTGGCTGGATACTGTTCAGTCTCCCATGTTAAGTATAGGACAGAAACATGTTGCACCCTTTTCAGCCCCTGAAGGGTTAATTTCTCCAGATGGTTCTTGGTGGGAGTTCAGGTGACAGAAGGATCCCTCCCAGAATTCCATGCTGCAGGCCCAGCAGTTGGGGCGGAATGTTGCTGAGTCAGCAGTTCTCAATGCAAAGTATAGGGAGGAAAACGCATTGCGCCCCTTTTCACCCCCTTCCGGTTGGAATTTCTGAAAACCGGTTCTTAGTGCACCCCTCAGTCACGGAAGGAACACCCACCCCAAATTTCATGCTTCTAGGCCCACCGGTTTTGGCAGGGCGGGAGTGAGTGAGTCAGTGAGTGACTTTTCTCTTTTATATATATAGATAATATATTATGTAATATATAATAATATATAATATATATGCTAGGCTTATATAATAATAAGCCTCCACTGGATCCTGCCTAAGACACATCTATTCCAGCTTCCTGTATCACACAACAGCCCATCAGATGCCTGAGGGAGCACATAAGACACCTGCATCCAGGTGCCCTCCCCTGCATCTGGCATTTTGAGGTTGTCCACTTCTATACCTATCTATGCTCACATATGCACACATTCCTTATGGCTTGTAACCCGTGATGGTCCTTTCCTATAGAAGTTTGTCCAATCTCTTCTTAAAGGCATTGAAGCTAGATGCCATCATCACATCCTGTGGCAGGGAGTTACCCAACTACATGCTGGGTAAAGAAATATTTTGTTTTCTTTATCCTGAATCTCCCAGCATTCAATTTTTGGTGTTATGTGAAAGGGAAAAGAGCATCTCTCTATCCACCCCTTGCATAATTTTGTATGTTTTAGTAGTCTCTTTTCTAGACTGCAGAGCCCTGAATGCTGTAGCTTTTCCTCATATGAAAGGTGTCCCAGATTGTCACTCATTTTAGACTCTCTCCTCTTACTTAACCTTTTTCATTTCTCTATATCCTTTTTGAGATGTGGCAACCAGAACTGGACACAGCACTCCAAATGGGGTCTTACCATCGATGTTTGCAATGACTTTATAATTTTTGCCATTTTATTCTCAAGCTCATTTCTAATCACCCCAAGCATGGAATTTGCCTTCTTTAATGCCGCCACACATTGGGTTGACAGTGGGTTTCATTGTCCAGATATTAACAATATTTAATTCTCTCCTTGTTGCAGTATGTAAGGAATAGTTCTGAATTGCAATCTAAGCTCCACTGAATCTGTTCTCTATTGCTTTGTTCTCTATTGTCTCAAATATAAAGTTCAAAATTCATCTTCTCGCAGAAGGTAGCTGCTGACATTTCCAAATAAGTAAAATATTAACATTCCCATATGTTAAAAATAGAGTCTTTAGCCAGAATAAGAAACCAATAGGTTCTGAAACAGAACCCTAGTGGATAACAAAGTGCCCTGTTGGGATGCCCGGTGGTGCCCGCTGGTGCTCACTTCTGTCTGTTACTTTTCCATTACCCTTCAGTGCTCTTGCCCAGTGCTCACTGGTGCCTGCTGCTTGGTGCCTAGCTGTGCCTGGTGTATTTTTAGCTCATATAGTGCCTGCTGGTGCCTGGCCATCCCTGCAGCCCACAAATATTCTTGAAATTTTACTCCCCCAACAACAGGTAAATTCCGCTAGTCTGAAATATAAGTCTAGCAAGGACAGTCTGATAATGTTTCTTTTGGACCAAAGCAAAGGCATTATTTGCTCAAGTCTTCCAGTACCAATTAGCTTGTTTTAACTGTTTTCTTAGCCTACTGTTTGGTGTCGACAGCTTTTCTGCTTGGTTTCTAATACAGCACTGTTTGCCACTCTGTAAACCTTTTGGCATACGCATTCTAAAAATAAACAAATCAGCAGACTATAGTCCTGTCCGGCAGACAAAATTGTATTTCTTTATTGCTGGAGGTATATGGTTTGGGGTAACCAGACAAAGTGTGAGATAACAGAACTAAATCCCCACCCCCTTTCATTTCTAGAATTGAGAGAAAAATTGCAACGATATCACTGGAAAGCAAATCTCCACAGAAAACAACAGAGAACAGTAAGTGTGACAGTGCCGACTTTTTAGCGTTAATGTCAACATGACAGTTTCAACTTGACCTATTGGAGCAATTTAGAAGGGAGCCTTCTCTGCATGCTGTGTCAGAAACTGGACAAAATGGAACCCTTTAGTGATAATGACCCTAACTGCCTTGGGTCCATAGGAGGAAGGTGGGATATAAATATTGTAAATAAATAAAATAAATGGTGTCCATATTAAGAAGGAAGATGTTTTGTTTTGTGATTGTAGAAATCCCTTTGAGAACTTGCCCTCTGTTCTCAATGCAGTGAATACTTGAAACTGCCAGTGTATTGGCCCAGACAGCCACACTGACCACATTTCTCCAGAACCTCAAGCAGAGAGGTCCTTCTTTATTGCCTACTACCTAATATTTTTAACTGAAAATGATGTTTAAGAAAACAAGTTACACTCAAGTTTGATATAAAGTCTCACTCTGTGTGCAATTTAGGCATCAACTTAGCTGGGAGGAAGCAAGCCGGCGAGAATATGAACAGCAGCAAATGGAAGTCCACCTTTTCTCCAATTTCTGACATCAACCTGACCAAAACAGTGGACAATCCTTCACAGGCAGTGCCATCTCTGAGCCAGAACTCTCTCTTTGCCTTCAGGCCACCCTCCTCTGAGGACAGCTCAGCCAGTGATACCAAGGGTACATCACATGCAAGGAAACACTCAGCCCTGTCCACCGCTGGGTCAGAAGGGGTTGGCCAAAATACAAATTCCATGAATGGATTTGCTCACAGTGGCGGGCTGTCAGGAGACATTGGTTTACATAGCTTTATTGATGGTGCTTCTCTTCCACACAAAGCCACTGAAATGATGGCGCCGGTGCTTGGGAGCACCTCCTCTCTGGGGTTTCTGGGGCAGCGGAACAAAGAGGCTGGAGTCTCTGAGACGAATCCCTTCCTGGGAAAAAGGCAGCTAGAGAGCTTGGGTGCCTCTAAACTAGAAGACTCCAACTGGCCAGGCCCCAAAAGCAGAGAGGCCAGTGAGCTGGGTATCCGTTTGGGTGACTCTTCAGAGAAGGCCTTGGTGCTACACAATGGCAAAATTGGCAAAGGGCGAGAGTGGGATGTGGAGTTAAAGAATGGCCACAACATCTTCATTGCTGCCGCTGCTGCCACTGTACCCTCAGGTGGCCTTCTCAATGGCAAAGGTCTCTCCACATCTTCCACCATTGCCAATTCTTCTGCCTCCTCCACTCAGACGCACCATCCTTTCTTGAACTCCTTAACCACTGGCTCACAGTTCTCCCTCAGCCCTATGGTGACAAATGCCTCGGTACTGCATTCTTTATTCAGTTCAATGCCAGCCACTGGTCTGGTCCACGTATCATCAGCTGCAACCCGTCTGACCAACTCTCACACAATGGGGAGTTTCTCTTCTGGGGTTACAGGTGGAACAGTTGGAGGTAAGTGGGATTTGCAGTCCTTTTTTACACCATCTTAGGGTACTGGGAGTTGTTAGGTACCTTTAACACCTGTGAACTTTCCCTTTAGCAGACAATTACAAGCCTCTTTCCTTTAAGGGAACTTTTTAAATGTGATGCATCTGATTGAGGATCTCTGGTACAGAAACTGTGTTTGGGTTACTGTTGATTCTAGGGCATGTGATTGCCAGTTCAAGACTGTGTAGCAGAGTGGAGGCTGTGTGGAGCCATCATTCACTCCTCTCACAGTTCTACAAACATTCAACAATCCCAATCCCTGTGTGTGTGGTTTTTTTGTTTTGTTTTGGAGGAAACAGCAGTAGCTTTCTCTCAGAAGTTGATTTCTAGAATAGGCTTCTGATATCTGTATCCAGTCAAGGGAAGGAAGGGATTGTAGCTTTCTGAATTGTTCTAGTTTACTAGGTAACCATTGCCAAAAAGGTGGATCAGGAATAGAGGTAACTATTGAGTCAGTGGGTTCAGCTACCAATTTCTTCCTTGGAGCTTCTAGAAGCTGAAAAGAGGAAGGTAAGTAAGTGAACCGCTCTGCTTCCCAGGTTATGTACCATCACTGATCATTTGCCTGCTGCTGTTTTTCATGCTGCATAATGTATGTCTGGCTGTGGCCACTACAGTTTTAATTTTTTTTGCTTGCTTGCTCTTTTTGTTCTGCTTTTCTCACTGTGACTGTACAAATTCCATCTGCTGAGTTTTTTTTCTCTCCTGTTTGCAGGTATTTTTAACCATGTGGTGCCTTCTGCCTCCTCTTCCTCCTCCACACCCTCTTCTTCCACTTCCTCTTTTTCCTCCTCCACACCCTCTCTCCATTTTGGAGCCGCTCTTGGCAACAGCACTGTTTCCAGCTGTGCAGTGCTAAGCTTAAATCCCCTGCAGATTGCAGCCAGCTCTCCATCATTCCATGTGCCCCCTAACCCTATGCCATCAAATGAGACCCATCCTGTTCAGAATATCAACCGAGCAGTTGCACACACCTCTCTTCATACTCCGCCTCCTCCTAATGTCTCATTGCCCCCTCCACCTCCCCTCCTTGCCTCTAACTCTGAACCTGTCCTTCTGCAGAGCTTGTCATCCCTGCCAGCTGCTGAGGCATTCTTGCCACCATCCTCCACTGCTAACTCAGCTTTGTCTATTAAATTAGCTTCTCTTCAGCACAAAACCTCCCGCCCCTCCTTCACTGTCCACCACCCGCCTCTGCCCCGCTTGGCACTGGCTCAGGCCACGCCTGGGATCCCACAGTCCAACACAACTGGCACACCTGCTATGTGGGTCACCCTTGGCATGCAGTCTCCTTATGCTTCGCACCTCTCTGGCGTTAAGCCGCGATAACAAGCTCAGCTTAACATGTGTTCGTGCTCTGTAAGGTAAGGCTTGGGGAGCAGGTGGGAATAAAAGGTTTGGTCTACATGTGGAATTGTATGCCTTTCCTTTCAGTTGGTTGCATTGGCCTTTCCCTTGCCTTTGAAAGTCTGAGACCTTGACAGTCAGGGTTGTGTATATATATATATATATATGTGCGTGTGTGTGTATGCTTGGGTGTATGTACAAACACTATGAGTAGTAGAGTAAATGCTTTTCATACAGAAGGTTCAATCTTCATTCCCATTTATTCCTAGTTAAAAAGATTTGTACTCAGAAAAAGCTCACCTCTGCCCGAGACCCAGGAGATCAACTTCTAGTTACAAACATTAGAAGGTTCCATCTAGTCCAGCATCTTCTTTTTTATGGTTGCCAACCAGAGGCCTCCAGGAAGACCACAATTAGGTCATGAAAGCAGTGGTGTTCCCTAGGAACATAATATTCAGGGGAAACTGGCCTTGAAGTTTCTCTGTAGCTATCATGATGAATGGCCATGGCTAGACCTATCCCAGGACAAAGCTGGAGAAAATGAAGCCGTATTCTGACTCTGTGTTAGACAGTCCTCATAGTTCAAGCATCCCTTTGAATGCAATATGCTTGTGATACTCAGTTCAGAGAGTACTGGGCTGAGAAATGCTTCCGGAGAGCAGCTGCCTGTTAGAGTAGACAAGACAGAGATAGTTGGATTTTGGAATAAAGCAGCTCCATCTTCATATAATCCATGAATATTCACATCTGGAATCCAGTGCTCTGCAACATCTTAAAAAAAATCATTTTCTTAAAGCAAGAACAGCCGGATAGAGATTGTTTGAAACTTGGAGAGAATAGAAATTATATATTTAAATTGTTTTTTAAATTGTGATTGCGAGCTACTTTGACGACCTGATGGTTAAAAAGCAGGATATAAGCATTATAACTGACAGATAGCAAGCTCTGCTGGGCTTCCTTTAATCTGCACAAGGTGCAAGAGTGAAAACAGACACATGCAGGTAGTTTGCGTAAACTGTATTCCACACAGCAATACAAACAGCAGAAGTCAAAGCAAGTCCAGGTCATACACAAAGAAGCAGTCAGATCAGTAAACAGTGTCCAAATCGGTGTCCCAAAGAATAGTCAAATAGTCCAAGAGTTCCAGGTCATACAGCAGTCCATCACAGTCTCTTGCAGTATCTCCTCCTACTAACGTCAACAAAAAAGAGACTCTTCAGGAGCTGCTAATAAGGCAATCGAGCTAAGATCTAAGTCTTTGCTAGGAACAAGATACAAGAACTCAAGAAAGGATTGCAAGCACTACAAAAATGTTTTTACCATGGCATACCTGGTCTTGTATTGGTACTATACGATATCTGAGGAAACTCTGATGCCATAGTAGTCATTGTCTGAGATTTTTTTAAGTACCATTCTCAATGAACACCACTCTTCTCTTATCCTATCTTCCCCAACCTTTTGTATGTGACAGGTAACTAGGATTTCTACCTCAACCCAATGTGACCTATGCAAGGACAACGTGGACCAACTTTTCTCAGCTTCCACTGAAGGTGCTCTCCTGGAATGTTCAAGGGTTTCTGCTTTTTTCTGTCTCACTCTTGCTTACTCTTACTACTGGACAAAAACAAAGTCATAAATAAAACAAGAGGAAAGAAAATGCTACTGTGAATCTAAGTTAAAAAAATTATATATATATATATATATTCAGAATGCAGAAGAAAATACTTAGAAATGGCTCCAGTTTGTATTGTTGATAGTTTAGATATTTATATATATATTTTTAATGTTTAAAATGCATACACAATTTTGATGACTTTGTTTCACCTGAAGTTATAGAACTGAAAAACAGGCTGAATTTAATAACTAATATTGATATCTATTAATTCTTTCTCTGACTGGAATAAAGGACTGGCACACCAGCAGAAATGAAACAAGGCTTCTCTTGGTGCTATTAACATCCGACAGAAACTGTGCCTCTCCAGTCTGATCCCATGGTGCTTTCTGCCTGGTGAGATATCCAAGCCACGTGTTCCTTGCCTACTTTTGGCATCTTATTTATTCCGCCTGCTCTTGTTGATCTTACAAGAGCTTGCTGGCTTTTGTAAGGGAGCGAAATGTTAGGGGTTGGCATGCACAGGCTCTGTTTTATAGATCCAACCATTGCTGTAATGCATATTGCAAGCAGGAAGACTATAATGACCCCATGCCCTAACTGAGTTGCAGCTTTGGTGCTCTGTGGGAATCTCCCCTCAGGTTTCAGGCTAACAGGTGCATTTTTGAACAGGTGCTCCGCCTTAACCATGTGACAACCAAAGGGGTTTCTTTAAATAGAGCACCAATCCACTGGACAAATTTTTTTCTTTTTCTTGCCTATAGATATGGTGGCTTTGTTGCAGAGATCCCTGTCCTTCTGGGTGGTTGGTTTGCCTTGGGCAATAAAATATTATAAGTTATTTCTATACAGCCACTATAGAATATTTTCTCCACAATCTTTCTGCCCTAAAGCCAGACAGAAATGTTTTCTTCTTTATCTCCCAGTTCTGTCTCCCTTCTGTTAAGACTCCATGGTTTAACAGCAGTCTTTGTTTTCTCTTTTTCTTTTGTGTGTGTGTTTGACATGCCATCTTTCATGTTTGCATTTTTTGGGAATCCAGTCTTGTAGACTTTTCCCATGCACTTGCATCCCCATGATGGACAATCAGCCAACTAGTAGTTTCTGCTCTCTTAAGGCTACAGTAGGCAGCTTGGTGTGGTTGATTCATTCCTTGGGCTTTAGGAAGCAAGAATATTCCCATCTACCTGGGTGCTTTCTAGCAATTCATTCCTAGTAGTTACCCTAAGATGGACTTGTTCTGAGGGCATCAGCTGCCCATGCACAAGGTGTCATGGTTTCTGAGTTGATCAGACCATTTTCAGTAAATTTATCAAAACTAATAAACTTAATGCTAGGACAAAATTATCTCAGTTTCATTTTTTGGTTGGTTTGATCCAATGTATTTTAATTAGCAATTTTTTGATACTTGATTGAAAAGTGGCTTGGCCTTTTGTATATTTTATTGAATTAAAAAGTGCTTGCTTTTTGTAATGCTTTTACTTCCAGATAGATTTTAATGTTTCACCCTCACATCCAAGAAACACACACCACAACCTCTGGATTAATTGTGTTGTCACATTTAACAGATACATTTGCGGGGAATCTTAATTTGTGACTTGGTGATATTCAGTATACAGACACAGCACTCTACTTTTGGGAAACAATTAGCATTTTATAGGGATGTGATGACACCAATTGTAAACATTTCATATGCTTTTCGGATACTTTTATTGTGTTCATAGTGAATCTGGGAGGTTGGCTATAAAGGGTTGCTTTTCTTTAATTTATTCAAACATGTAAAAGGTGCTAGAGGGGAGGTTGACAACTGTGCGTCAGTGGAGCAGTTCTTGTCACAAATGTTAGCTTTGGACTGAAACGCACACAAAATAGTTGCAGTAACAACACAATTGAGATTTCTGTAGCGTGAGGTAAAAGCATTTTGGTGCTTCTATATAAATACTTGGTTTTATGATGGGTAGGACAGGTGCTCACTCTTTGTCCTACTTCTGACAGCTTGGGAACATTTCTCTTCTATGTTCTGTATTGCCTTCTTGCATAGGAAGGTTTATTTTTTTTAGAGTGAATCCAGATTCATCCAGCAACAATATTCTTACTTTCCATCTATTATCTCTTTTATTTTGGAGCTCATCCTGCTCCATTTATGAGTTTGATTGAGGCAGGGAGGGAAGGTGTCCCAATCAGGTGCAAGCCATTGTTTCTTCTGTATCCTGTATTCAGTATATTGTCTACAGAGGGGCAACCAGGTTGGGTTTATCTGTTGTAAGTTATATGTGCTGCTTCTTCCACACACTGAACTAACTTTGCTGATTGTTCAGGAAAATGCATTTCCGGAATCTATTTATGTAACTGTCCAGGTGGTCAGTAGCCACCTTGGCACATCCAGTGTAATGAAAGTTGCATTCCCAGTCTGAGAGCAATTCATATGCCGTGCAGTTCTACACATTCCTTTGCTAATCATCATGCATTTCTATAGGTTTCCTTTCCTAATAACTATCAATAGGCTGCCAAATTTATATTTTCCTTTTTCCAGTTTCCCTTGATGTGGGGAGGGGAACTTTGGATCAGAGGTGGAAAGTCCAGTTGATTTTGTTGGCTGTCTGGGGATCAATGCATTCAGAAACAAATTACACCAGAAACATCCAGATTTCCTGTGGCTTCTAATAAGCACTCTCAAATACCAGCCATGTGTTGGGAGAGACTCTTGTGCCAGTTCCTTTGTTAGCCAACAGGAACACATTGGTTTTAGCAAAACAGTAAATATATTTGTACCATGCAGAAGCCTTGGATTTTCTGCACATCACTGTGCTTCTTGACGTCACTGTGCCACTTCTGTTGCATTTTTATGCAGAAAAATACCACTAACATGATAATCTTTTATCCTTTGTTTGCACACTAGATGCCATTCTCTATTCTTCAACTTAACCTTGGCTGCAGGTATACCATTGTTAGAAATTTCAAGGACTGACCCATTACTACTACTTTTAACTTTGAGAAATCTACTGTTGGAGCACTTTTGGTTACCGGTAACAACTCTAGAACAATCTGCATTCCAGCTTTGTCAGACCATAAAAAGACAACCTCCAGTCTTCCTCTTAAGGTCTTGGAGTTCCTTGTGTTAGGAGGATTCCAATGTTCTTGTTTAAACTTGCTTCTCTTAACCTTTAAGCTTCTCCTTAACACACCAAGTTTTTATTTTGCTTGGGGAACCCTTGCGAATAATACTGCCTCTCCTTATATAGACATGTGTCCATCTGGAGGAGTGTGCCCTATCTTAAGAATGAAGGCTCATAATGTTTGATGGGCATGTTGGTCCCTAAGGAATTGTGGTTGTCCTGTCATCCCAGATCTTCTCTGTAACTGTAAGCCAAAACCTACATGAGGCAGTGAAATTTCATTTCACTGAATTAGCTCCTCTTGCCAACCTAGTTTCAATGGCTCTAAA
The DNA here is from genome assembly GCA_030015325.1 of Cryptoblepharus egeriae. NCBI lineage: Eukaryota > Metazoa > Chordata > Lepidosauria > Squamata > Scincidae > Cryptoblepharus > Cryptoblepharus egeriae. The sequence continues at coordinate 281,822 of JAREYC010000015.1, read as the reverse complement.
AACCTCGGAGCAAACATGTTAACTGAAAACTTTTTCTGTTGATACTGATGATTCAGACCTGGAACCAAATTACTTGGTTCTGAAATTGTCTTGACTTTAGACACCACTGATAGTCCTTAACTTGCAGATACTGCATCTGGGTATCCTATATCACTGGAATATTGCAGAATATATGCAGATAGCAAACTTGATATATTGGCAGAAATCCCTTCCCCAGCATGTGGTTGGGCTCCATCTGCTGCTTTACTGAATAAAGTTCTTCTGTGTCTTTCAACAGGTGGGTAGTATACAATTCATTATTCTGTGTTTATCAGCCACATTGGCCAACAAGGCAATCATTCCAGAGCCATGTCAGTGTTTTGCTAAAATCTTCATTTTTCCATCTTACTGTGATAATAAGTGGCCCTCTGTGATACGGCAAACTTAGGCAGAACTACTCCCACTTTCTAGCAGTTTGGTTTTTTCATATTCCCAGGCTTGCCTTCCCTTTCCTGTCTGCAAATATTTCTCTGAAGATAGGTATCTTGGAGAGCTTTTTTCCTTACAAATAACAGCATCTGGAATGTTTATGTGGAAATACACTCCCACGGGGAGAGTGGAAGCAAGCCAACTGTGATTGTGGGATCCAGAAAGTCCCTCCAAAGCTGTTTGCTCAGATTTGATAGACTGAAGAAATGTTTTCAAAATATATGTCCTGCTTTTCAAGTTGGTTGGGTTATATAGACAGACCCACGTATTGATCTTGGTTCCTTTTACATGTAAGAAACTCCATCTGAATTTTGCTGTTCTTGCATTCCCTTTCCAATTCCTTTAAATATTTACAGTTACATTTGAAACTTTATGCAGATCATCAAGTTCTCCCTTTCATATGTCATCAGTTGTGAGGACAGGTATGACATCAGTAATAAAACACCTACAGGATTTTTTAAAAAGCCATAAATGACATTTTTGTGCAACCTGAAGTCCTGTTCAGATGTTGCATTCCTAGGCCATCAAATCAATTTGTCAGTGCTGGAATAAGCTATGAACTTGATTGCTTGTCTTTCCTTTCATAGAAGATATCCTGGCTTTCTAAATGACACTGCTTTTGGTATTCCCCCACCCCAAAAAAGGAAAAAAAATGGTTTGAGCCCTAGTCACATCAGGTTTGCTACTGATGTTATCAAGCGTACTCGGGTGAATTTCCTAGTTTGGACACTGCAGCAAACTTGTAATTATTTTGCATGCTAACAAACAGTTTGATTTGTTGGAAGAGGAATGTGATTCCCCCATGTCTTAAGAGGGATAAATCTTGAAGCAATTGTTATGAGTTAAACCCCTACCCTGTTTGCCATATTCTGTGACTCCATTCTGGTACCTCCCCTTAGCAGCATTTGACAGAGTGGGTTATAGGATCTTTCAATTCCGTATAAAACATAGAAAATCCCTAGGAAACCTCAGTGTTTCACAGAAATATTATAAAATATAACCACATGAAACATTACTTGGGCCAGGTCAATTTTATTTTAATTAGGCAGTTCAGATTTTGTTACTAAGGTTACATTAACATTTATTACAAAGTCATTGAACTCAGAATGTTCTCATCAAGGGCCCACCTAATTTGGTTTATAATCCTAGGTGGTTGCTGTTATTTTGTGAGAACTTAGTTTGTGAGAACTTTGATTTGTGAAGCCTGGCTATTGCACAAAAAATCAGTTATCCTGCAATGTAACTGAAGATAATTTCATATCCACCTCAGCCCTCTTTTTTGACATGGAAACCATATGTATTATCTATCCTTTTAGGGAATTATGGAGCAAAAACTGTGACCCTCCCTGCCCAGGTGGCAGGTCTTATTTGAGTGAAATCAACTATTCATGTTCCTTTTTGTATGTGCTGAATGGGGGAAAATCCAGCTTTTGTGAGATGCTTGGCTGGAGATGCCAAATGCAGCCTAGTTGCATATGTGAGGGAAGAATGAAGGTTGTCATTTAGCCTGTAACATCTTATTTTCTGTCCTTAACCACACTGAAATTCTGCCAAGTGGCAGTGGGAAATCACTGTCCATTTTGCTGTAGTTGCGTTTTCAGCCTGCCATGTACTAGTTCAGCCACAAATACTTAAACCTGACTCCCATTCCACTGTGGAATATGGTGCTATTTCCCTACCACAATGTTGTATTGATGTGGTGTGCACTCCTCACCAATGCAGGAGCCCACCTATCTATGGCTGTCTTCAAATGTTTAATCAAGAGTATAGATTACATGTTGTGGTGTCATGGATCACCTGTTTTCTTAATGCTGGATCCTTGTGTCCCGTTCCTAATTTTTTTTTTTTGGCCAAGAAATCCTGGAGATCAATGTGCTTGCTTTCTATGCTTGAAATATCTGAGCTTTTGGCTAATCTGTGTGGCAGGGAGTGTACATCTTTGAAATCTGAACCCCTTATCATACCTTGCCTTTCCTCCCTTTTTTAAAAAATAGCTTGCCTTTTATGGTTTTCTTTGGGTCTGACCCAGAAACATTTTAAAGCACACATAGTGCAAAAACTGAATTTTAGTTGATAGATTTTTGTAATTATTTGCAAATTGATAAAATCAGAGCCTTGGGGTGAAGCGTTCCTGTACTTCTTCTTGTGAAGGGGTAGGATAGTGATGTGTGTATACACATACATATGTAACTGTTGCAGCAGCAGTGGGAAGGGGAAAGGCTGCAATCGGGATTTGTTTTAATTTTACAGCACAAATTGCTTCAGTGTAAAAAATACGAGGGGGAACGAGACAACATTTTGGGAACAAGACTCCATTGTTTCAAGAAGTCTACATTCAAATGAGCAGGCTTTGCTGATGAAATTTTCACTTCTTAAAAAAATGCATCTACTGAGATCTTAAATAATGCAACAGAAAATTATTTGAGCCAAAACACTTGGCCAGAATCTTAATGCTTAAATCAGTCTTGCTGAATTCTTAATATCCTGCAAGATCACTTACTAACTTGCCTGCCATTGTATACCTAGATTGGGTATTTGTGGGAAGTCAAGTTAGGAAACTAAACTGTACCAGTTTACAGAATTTTTCCATGACTGGTTTGCTGAAGGATACTTATTCACCAGAGGTAGCCAGATGTGTGGCTTTTAATTTTTTTTATAAGCTTGATCCCTGCTGAAATTCTTCTCACACAACCAAAGTGGTGGTGGTGGTTCATGGTGGTTTCAGAATTTAACCATTACATCCACGTTTTGCCCCTCAGATGGTCATGCTCCATTAACTTCTCTGTAGCCCTGTGGGATGGTAATTATGTCTGAAACCAATAAGGGAAGAGTTGGGTAGGATGGTCTAGTTCACTTTGCTATACTTTGGGCCTTCTACATTGAGCTTTGAAGAAATGCTGTTTGCAGGAGTCCTTAGGCTGGTTAGGGAAATGTTTGGGGTGGGTTTTTTGTAAAGGTGTATAAGAATATCACTGATTTTGGAGAGGTGAAGGGGAAATTCAATCAGTGATGGAAATTGCTGTTGCTCAGGAATTCATTTGTAAAATGTAAAAAAATGTAAATCCATTTCTAAATGGATTGAAGAGAGTACCCATTTTCTTGCTTACAGGTGGCGATATGGGATGTTTTCCTAGGGACTAGGAACTCGTTTTGTACACATTAGGCCATGAACATGAAATTTATTTAAAACTCAACACTCTCTCTAATGTATCTTGGGTTTATGTTTTTGTTTAACTTTTGTTCTGTAGGTTAACTGTCATTCTTCCACAGAATTTATGTGAAATCTTCTGGCGTGTGTATATATGTATGTAATAATAATCTTATCTATATATTTTCAACCCCATGTTTTTTCCAATTCTTTGCACTGCAAAGGTTTTTTATTTTATTTTTTGGGTTCTAACATCCTCACTGAACCTCCCTGCACTTCACCTTGATTTGTAATTGAAAAAGGCTTCAAAGCTTTGTCTTTATATTAAAAAAATGTATGTATTTTAATACACTGTACTATTGTGGAGTTTCTGTCCTTTTTGAAGTTGGCAGCTTTTTGAAAGATCACTTTCTAAACTCAGGGAAATGAAATACAAGTGGTGGTCCCTTTCTTATGGCTTTAAACGACATGTGGATTTCTTACTTTATTAATGTTTCACTGACTGCAGTCCTACCTAAATGGAACATCCATGATCAGAGATAATCTACTGCTAAATACCAGATTCTGGTGAAAATTCAGGAGGGCAAGGGGCCATGAACTTGTCTTATCGGCTTCTAGAGCTATTGAAATATAGAGCTAGATAATCTGAAGCATCTGGGCATCTTCAGTTTATTGATTTTACAGCATTAGCTATGACAGATGGAAGTTCCATGCTTAAAGGCAACCACCTAAGTGGTTATGACAACTAATGGATACTGACAACTAATGGTTGGGAGGCACATGAATTTGAACATGAATTCGGACAGACTTCAGAAGTTAGCGAAGGATAGGGTGACTTGGCGTGCTACAGTCCATGGGGTCACAAAAAATCGGACAGGATTGAATAACTAAACAATAATGGTTGGAATGTTATTGTCTTCACATCCTGCTTGATGTGCGGAGACATCTGCATGGCTCTTTTGGGAACAGTGCTGGCCTGAATGGAGCTGATTCAACAGAGTGTCATTTCAGCCAAATAAGTGGGCAGAAGCAGTATATCACTGAAGACCAGTTACTACATGCAGCAAATAAGGAAGATTTGCCTTCATGCCCTCCCTGTGATCAGTAGAGTGTAGCAAAAGTAACAAGTTGACCTGACTGAAGATTTTTTGTGGCAACCTGAAAGGCAAACTTGTTATGATGAATTCAGCCTTTTTCTAGAAACCATTTCCCTGAAGAGCACTTACTAAACCCAAGTTCTGAGGTACCACTTCCTTCATGAATATAAGATCAGACACCCTTTTTGTCTATGTTGGGTAAGCTCTATCTTGTCTGTGTTTATTCAGCTCTTACTCTTCGTAGCTATCTTACGAATACATGGTACATGGTACGAATACATGGTACATGGTACGAATACATGATACGAATACATCAGTACATGGTAGAGGATCCAGCAAACTTTTTCGTTAGTCATTACTGACAAACAGCCAGTATTTCATTTTGGCTTTGGATTTTCCAGAATCATAAATGCTTCTGTATTAGTATCAGCGCATCAGAATGTGTTTTCCACTGTCTCACTGAAGGTTCAGATTTGTACCATCCTGTGTTTCCAGGTCATGTTCACAAGAGAGCTGATGGTGGGTGGTGGTGAAGAACACGGTGTAAAGATCCCTGACTTAAGTTTACTGAGTGGCCTTACCAACCCAAAATTCAAATGATTACATGAAGACTCTGTATCTGACCCCTCCTGCCATCATAGGCATCTGAAAGATTATGCAATCAACACTGAATTTGCCCACTACTCCTGTTCTTCTAGCCACACGTAAAGGCTTTATTTTTACATTGAATCAGGTCTTCAGTCTATCAAGCTCATTCTTGCAGGTGAACACCAGTGCCTTCTGGGTTTAAATAAAAACATTTTCCTATTCTCAGTAGATGCCAGTAATTGAATTTGAATCGTTGTGTATGTAAAATACATGCTCTGCCACTGAATTTACAGCCCTATCCTGAGTAGAGAACCCCTCCTTCCACTACCTGCTCTTTCTTACCTTGCCTTCCCTTTCATGACTCTACATCAGCTTTGTAAGGTGGGTTATCTGATAGGAGGAATAATTGACCCACCTTTGAACCTGGGACTTCCTGCATTCCAGTTTAGCTAAGAACAGATGCTACAACTCTGTAACAGAAGCAGCTAGTTTATTTTTAGTGGAAGGGGAAGAAAAGAACCATGATTCACATGGGGTAGGCAAAACATTTCAGTAAAAAATGTGTGTACAGTAAAGCTGGCCACAGAAACAATTGGTAAATTTTCAAATGTAAAGTGGTACAGAGTATATTTTTGAACTTCTAAAAGCATTCTGACTTCTGAATTGGGAAAGCAACTCCATCTTTTCCACTCCTGAATAATGAACAAAGTTTTCAGAATACCCCTATTGAGAATCACAGCTTATTTCAATACATTCAGCTGCCAGTATGAGAATAGGGGAAGAAACTAGAGGCCAACCTATATCAGAATCAAAGATGAGTTGTGATTTTTAGAGATTTTCCTTAGCAGCCAGGCTTATAGGTGGTGCAAGATCATGGCATCTAGGGCAGTGGTCCTTAATGTTCTGAGGGAAAAAATTTCTCATGGCAGGCGATGGAATTGTGCATGCGCACCAGTGCGGCCAGCCTGTGCCTGCGCAGTTCTCCCTGGCTGCAGTAAGAACTATGCAGGCACATCCTATCTGCAGTTGTGCAGTTTACCCTGGCAGCTGGGCTGCTCTTGTGCAGTTCACCATGACTGCAAGGCAAGCCAGGCAAACACAGCCTGGCTCCCCTTACAGCCGGGGCAAACTGCGCAGGCACAGCCTAGCTGCTAGGCTGCACCTGCATAGTTCTTCCCAACTGCAGGGAGAACTATACAAGTGTAGCCTGGCAGCTGGGCTGTGCCTGTGCAGTTGGGCCAGGCTGGGGCTGAGAGCCTCCAGGGCTCCTGCCTCCAGTCTGGGACCCAGTGCCGGCACAGCCCAATGGGCAAGGTGCCGCGGACCAGGATTGAGGACCTCCTGATCTAGGGAACTTCAGTGTCTTATAACCTGAGTTTGGCTTTCAACTTGTGATGTCCGTTAGTGTGCCTTAAATAGGAGCAAGACAATATAGCTTAGATCCCCACTGCCATCAGAGGCATCTGAGACACTGCAATCAACTCTCAGCTTGCTCACTACTACTGTTCTTCACATGATAATAGGACTATACAACTTCTCGGCGTAATAACTCAAGTATATCACAATGTCTAGGGAGGTAGACAGTAGGGCCATGCTTCAGCAATAGAATATGCATCTCAAATCTAATATCTCCAGCATTGTTTTCCACAGATCTTACCAACAAATTGCACATAACTTCATTTTTGTAGTTGCACTTGGAGCACCAGTATTTCTTCCTTTACACATTCTTACAAAACTGAAGAACTGAACATGTAGGCAATGAGCCTGCACACTAGAGGGCAATTAACTAAACAGAAAGCAGGAACTAACTCCTGCTTCCAGTTAAGATGCACACTATAGAGAGAACTATTATTTGCACATTGAGTTCTTTAGCAAGAATATGTAAATGAAGAAACCGTGGCACTGCAACCATGACTACAAAGACAAGAGATTTGTAATGTATGCATTGGACAGCTATGATAAAGTAAAGTAAGACACTTCACGAGGTTTCATTCTGCAGAGTATTAGAATGAATTATAAACCCCTTTCTATATGCGTCACTGATCTGCATGGGCCTTTTCGCTGGAAGGAGGAAAACCCTAAGAAGTGGCTCATTTTACTTCACTGAGAGACAGAATCTTCTGTTCATACTGTTGACAGCACATTTCCCTCAGTAGAAGCCACCTGGAAGGGGTTAAACTAGAGCAGTGAATCAGGCAGCGATATGACAGGCAGCCTCTATAACGGGATATGGAGGGCACTACAATTCATAGATTTATATTGCTTTCACAAAGACACAAAGGCTTCTTTTCGTTTTTCTGTTACATGTAGAGGATTAACAGAAGAATGTCCGTTGTGGGAATGGGAACTCCCTTTTCCTTGGTTTTCAAAAGCATTCTTAATGGCGCTGCACAGCCCACCCCCCCACCCTGTTATGTATCAACTTAGCAATGACCACTTCATCAAGATTGAACGTGATGGCCTGTGGTGTTGATCAGTCTCTACCCTTTTTGCAAGACCTGCACTGCATCTCCAGGCAAGCTGGCCAGAGAAACCATGAAAGTGAACAAAATAAAGGAAGAGGAACTTGCTTGAAGTGTGGGAAAAACATTTCCTTTTTTAAAAAAAACCTTTCCATGTGAAAATTACAAAAATATATATAAAAGAAAAAGTCACTTGGTCAACAGTGTAGTAGGCTTAGGAGATCCACCACGGGTCCAACCCATGCCAATGGTTGTGGGTTACAGTTTCCGGGCACCTAACTGGAAACGGGCTTCTTCAGAAATGCCGTACTGTTCCAAAGGATCCTGCAATCCAGGAGAAAAAGTTTTACTCAGAAAACTGGGTATATTCTGGGAGAGGATTCCAAGCATAAGATGAAACCAAAATAGAAGAGACACAATCGTTTAAATAATGTAGCAGGCATCACTGCCAAAATTGTGAGACCAGAGGAGCCAAGATGGTAGTGCTGAAGGAGCAATGATCAGTAGCATGGATTTGGCAAACTACAAACTAGGGACCAAAGCAACAGAAGTTTTGACAAGATTAGAATTTTAAGCTGCCACTAACTTAGGCTGCAATCCTAAAGACACATTCTTAGGAGTAAGACCCATTGAAAGCAATTGGGTTTACTTTTGAGTAGAGCTGGTTAGGACTGTAGTCTTCGCCTCTTAGAGGTGGACTCTGAGAATGGAGCATGCTGAAAATGCAGCTGCTTAGAGGTGGTGTATACAAGGTATAATCATGCTTCATGCCCCATGCAGGAAGATCAGGGGCAGTCGGAAGAAAGATTCCACTCGCATGCGGATGGAGATGATATGGTCGCACTGTCACTGCTGCCTGCAAGTCTATGACCAGCTCCCTTTTTCTAACTTGGTACTCAGGGCACCTGTCCCTGCATGCCATACTCAAGACATGTCCTCCTACTGGGGACAATAGAAATTTGTATGCAAGCACAATGGCAGGAGCTATTTACCTTCCCAGTCATTTTCTGAATCTCGTTCCGATAGAAGATCAAACTGTTTCTCATGAACTCATAGCTACATGCAAAAAGAAAAGATGTTGAAAATTAGACTGGAAGAGAGTGGAGAAAGACGGATGTATTTGGTTGCTGAGGGGCCCTGTGATCTGACTGCTAATAAGAAATCAGAAAATGGGGCCAATCTGCATACTACGGCCCTCCAAACTATCTGTAGTTGCAAATCCAAAAAATGAACAACTCCTGCTGTCCCAGTGACTGGCATTAGTGTGGCCCAATAAGCTCTCTTTTAAAGGCTTCCTTTGCTCCCACTATTAACATTTTTCATTATTATTTATAAATATTTTTATATTGCTTTTTAACAAGAAAGTTCACAATTTGGTTTTAGAGAAGATTAATTTTTTTTGCCATGATAAATAAATACCTCTGAAGAACAGATACTTGGGCCAAAAACTGGAGGGCAATTGCATTTACTTCCTGCTTGTGAGTCTCCCAACCTTTGTTATTGGAACCAAGATGCTGAGTTGGAGGGATGTCTAGCATAACCCACTAGATTAGAATATCTCTTCTGGATTAGGCAAGAAAATCCATCTTAACCAGGATCCTGTTTCCAACAGTGCTGAGACATACGCTATCAGGAGGCCCTCCTACCATGAAATCAACATTTTTACTGTAAAATCTATTTTACATATTTTTTTTACCTAGCTCTATGCAGCACCTCAATCCACTCCTCACACTGCTCTTCTGTGTCACATTCAAAATAGTACTTCCTGTCTGGTTCTTCGAGGAAACCTGATAATGAAAAGCAACAAAGATCTTATTCTTCAGTTTTTTTCTCTTCAAGTTATAGGCTACCTAGAATAGGAACTTCTGGGAGGGCACTTGCAGCCTTGGCTCAATGACACTTTTTTAAACAGGCCACGTTTTCACAACTGGGCTACTAATTCCAGATCAGGTTAAAAGTTATGTTATGAAAAAAGTAACAGATGTATGGTACTGGATGGATCTTCAGTCAGATCTTTCTTCATGCTTCTATAAATTGAGTTCCCTTCAAGCCCCTGGCACAACTACCCAGTCTCCATCCCCTACCATAACCAAGCAGGATTGGGCTGCTGGCTGAAGCGCTGTCACAAAATGGCCACCAACAGCATTCAGCATACTGAATGGAGCTTGCCAGGCTGGATCAGGTACAGCAGAAATTAGGGGTGGACAGGGAGGAAACTGGGCAGGAAGGAGGAAGAATGGAGGATGGAGAGCCTGCAGGTGGAGGTAGATCTGCAGCAAAGATGCTCACTAGATCATATCCTCTGTTTTGAAATGTTACCCTCTCTCTCCCCCATGGATTTGCAACATCTACCAATACGGCGCAGGTCCAAGAGTACCCACTGATGAACTTAAGGAGAGATAAGGAGGAATGACCTCCCTTCTTGATCCAGCCTCCCCGCCGCCCCCCCCTCCCGGGCTGGATATAGCTTCCCCTCTCCAGCATGGCTGCATATGGAGGATTGGGTTCTATGTATGTGAAACAGGCAGCACAATCCTAACTTGCACTGGAAGAGGCAGGCTGGCTTGCCTGTGCTGTGTCCATCCCAAGAATTTGAACTGGGGCTGTGCTACCACAGCAAGGGGAGGCTTGTCCCCTTGTTTGTGGTAGGGCTGCTGCAGCTCCAATGGGTAGCCTAAGACTGCAAAAGACAAAGTTTGGATCCATTATAACTGCTGGATCTGAGCCCCACCTGCCGTCTGTCTGCCCATGGTCCTGCCCTCCCAACCCTGGAATGCCAGCTGTGTTTATAGTGCTGCAAGAACCAGAATTATAGTTCATCTTTGTGATTGCAGTTTCAGTTTGATGCTCTGGTCTTCTGGAAGAATCTTTTTTTTTTTTTGCATTCAGACATACTGTGTTTCTTCCTGATGAAGAAGCTGCTCAGAGGAGCTTTCCTGGCCAAAAGATACAGTAGTGGCCTTCTCCGGCAACAAGGGAGGAAGACCTTTCTCTCCTCACCCCCTTTTCAAGTACTGATTCAACAATGGTTGCTTGTTTGACTGAAAAATGTACCAGTTGTTGCTGCTATCTTTACAAGGCCAGGAAACAGGAGAGGGGAAGGGAGAACTTCTTTGTAGTTTATCTTCCTATTCTTTCCAGCCACAAGGGAAGTGTGACACATTTGCAGTCAACTCTTGCACCAAGGAAGAGAAAATATTGTTCCCTAGAACTGTAGATCCCCCAAGTATCATACTTTGAAAACACACATCCAGGTCCTCCAATGCAACTCTGAGGTAAGGGGACAAACATTGCCTGCTCCCTAACCTAAGAATGTAGCACGTGCCCCACTAACACAGCTACACCAGGGCTGAAAGGTGGTTAGGATTGTGCCCTCGTGCAGTGATACAAAAGGCAGCGTCTCTCATCCGTATATCAGGAGTGACTGACTTTGCAATCATGCACAATGCACACCCCCAGTAGAGGTTGATGGGAAGATGTATAATTGAACAGCCTTCTCAAAGGGCAGTTGATTTTCTTTTCCCTGAACATCTTTGTATGAAATAATAGCTGATACCAAACAGCATCAGCAGTTAAGGGGGCAAATTGGACTTGGGGTGCTCAACTCCATGAGTCTTTGAGGTTTACCCAACCTGAAAATTGAACAGCTTCCCCTAGCTATGCTAGCATTAAGAACCTAGATCGGATTGAAAAGGAAGACTGATCACCTGCAAACTGGTTTACAAGGCCCTCCAGACACAGTCCCTCTAGATCTCTTTCTGCATAAAATTAATTGCAACTTTCCAGAAAAAAAGCATTCCACAACACAGATGCTCCAAGGCATTTTTCCCAAGGACTTACTGATGGAGAAGACATGACCTTCTTCTTTACTGATCTGACAGTGTTCTAGCAGCAAAGCACCAATTGGCTAGAGACCAGAGAGAGAGAGAGAGAGAGAGAGAGAGAGAGAGATTTAAGATGTGGACTCCAATTATGCACTTACTTTTCCCAAGCCAATGTCAATTTATTTCTGTCTCATCCCTTTTCAAAGCAAGTCAAGGCAGCAAACAACATTCAATCTTTGCAGCCTTACAATGACCGTGGAGTAAGTTCGGCTGAAAGAGAGTGACAGGTCCAATATCATCAAAGCTCTTTTATGGCAGAGCTGGGACCCTGATCTTCCTAGATCCACACTATACCATGCTGGTTTACAATCAGACACTCAAATTATTCTTTTTTTCATAGGATTTTGATGCCATGGCCTCTCTAATTGTCAGTGGTTAACTATTCTAATGCCACAGAAAGCATCAGCAATCTCAGGCAAAGTAATTGTGTATCAAGGAGTCCATAAAGAACTAGAATTCTTTAGTTCAACTTTTGTAAAGTTAAGATACAGACCCTGCCCAGATGCCACAACCACTTGAACAATACACTGATAAGCAGCACCAAGCGGCCTAAGAATTTGCAGAATTGTGAGATAAACAACTCCCATCCACCCCCAACTGCAATAAGTGTACAGCTACAGATACCTCAGCTTCATCCGTTCGGAAATAAAACAGGAAATTGACAACCAATTTCACCAGCCGCTTCTTCAGTACTGTGACGAAAAAGAAACAAGTTTTGCAACAGAAAAATCTGTTAGGATCGGTGGCATAGCTAGAAAGCGCACAGCACTATCAGCCCAATCCTAACCCACTTTCCAGCACTGAAGTTACCACGTCAAAGGAGCATGCACTGAATTCTCCGGTAGTGGGGTGGTCACAAGGTGAGGGAATTAAGGGAACACTAACCCTTACCTTAAAGCTGCACTGAAGCTATAGAAGAGCTGAAAGGTTGGTTAGAACTGGGCAGCTACCCAGCTATTTTCAACCACTGTGCTGTGGCACGTGTGTGCCGTGAATGTCTGTAGGTGTGCCACAGGAATCATTTATTAGGGGGCTGTGAGTCTTCTACTGTCAGCATGGGGTACTTGTCAGTTGTCAAAACCTGATGGTGTGCCTTGACAACTGTAGCACCTCGTCAGTGTGACGGGAGACGGAAAAGACTGAAAATCTCTACAACTATGTTTTGCAGGGAGCGTAACTGCGACATTCGAGGGGTCAGTCACCTCCGCTTGGAACTGTTCTGGATGGTGGGTGTCAAGCGAGAGGAAAGGCACCCACCGCCCAGAATGGCTCCAAAGGGAAGGGGAACGGCTGGCTATACGCACACTGTGGTGACGCTTCCTGCAAAACGTAGTGCTTTGCACCCCTCTGGCTACCCCACTGGTTGGGATGCTCAAAAGGCCAGGCAAAGCTGGGTGGCGCGTAGAGCAACGGTGACAACTCCATCAGGGAATTCACTCCTATGGCTTTCAGCAGCAGAACCAGGCCACAGGCAGCCCCATGTAATGGGCGGGTCGGGGACTAAAGCAGGTCCTAAAGTGAAACCTGTTGAAAAGGGGAACCCAGTCATTTCAGCCTTTAGGAGACAGAGGTTGAAAGAGTGGAGCATGTGTTGAATGAATGAGTCCTGGGTGTAATAGAAAGGTGTTGGAAGAGTGGAACAGTCAGAAAACAAACCACTGGAAAGTGGGGGATGCCTGTACAAGCATCCTGACCTCACTCCGCCTAGCAACCAAGGGGTGGGACCACCACCACAACCCCAGCAACTAAGAGGTGTGACGTCATCCCCTGGCAACCACGGGGCGGGACTAACTCCACAGCACCATCGCAACCATGGGGCGTGACGTCACCCCCATAGCAACCAAGGGGTGGGACTACCTCCACAACACCATAGCAACCAAGGGGTGTGACGTCATCCTCATAGCAACCAAGGGACGTGACGTCACGCGTCGACACGTGACGTCAGGCGACGCCCTTCTCCCCTCCACTTGCTCGCCGGCCGTTCCCTGTCCTCACCGCTTCCCTTCTTCGGTGCTCGCATGAGGATCTCCGCCGCCTTCTCTGCGGGCTGCCGGGAGAGGTAGAGCAGCTCCCGCTCATTGTACCTCATGGCCTCCCCCGGCGCCCCCAGCGCCCTTCCTGGCCCCTCAGTCCCCACCGGGAAGCGCCGACGGACCGGAAGCGCCCTCGGCCCAACTTCCGGTGAGGCGCCTGCTCGCCGCTCCCTGCACCATGGCAACGCCTTTCCCGTTACGCCCCGCCCCGGTAACCGGAAGCGCCTTCGCGCCACTTCCGGTCACAGGTTTCCGGTTGACCCGGAAGTGTATGGTTGTGTGGTCTCCGGGGCTGCCGAGAGAGAGAGGCCCGGCTGAGGGTGAGTCGCCCGTCGGGGGGGGGGGAGGCGCCCATAAGGTACGTCCTCCCTGCAGTGCTGGTGGAAGGACTGGGGCTCCAGCCCATCCACACTTACCTGGGAGTAAGCCCCACTGACTTCAATGGGAGTTACTTCTGAGTAGACACTCACGGCTTGGGTCCTGAGGCTGCAGTGCAGGCCACCCTTTCCTGGGAGGAAGCCCACCGACCTGAATGGGTTTACTTCCGAGTAGACATTCACTGTGTCGGCCTCGGAGGCTGCCAGGCCATCCACACTGACCCGAGAGAGGCTTCTGAGTAGACCTGCGTGGGTGGGGCTCTGGGGTTTCTGGGAGTAAGCCCCGTGAATCTGATGGACTTACTTCTGAGTAGGCGCCCTTAGGCTGGGCTCCGAAGGCCCCTCAGGAGCTGACGCAGAGCCCTTTCAGAGCCAGCCGGCCTGCCTGCCTGCAGCTGAGCTGTGCTTTCCCGGCCGAGCCTGGCTCTGCGAGACCCCCAGGAGAGCCTCAAAGCCTCTGGAACAGGACAGGGCTGAACTCCGGAGAGACAGAGAGCCCTGCAGCGCTAGCGATGGAGCCCTAGTCAAAACACAGCACAGCCCTGTGGGTCTCCTCAGAGGAAAGTGCCATTAAATGGGGCTTACTCCCAGGAAAGTGTGGCCTGTACTGCAGCCTTACACCCAACCCTGTGGGTCTACTCAGAAGTAACCCCCATAGAAGTCAATGGGCTTACTCTCAGGTAAGTGTGGATAGGAGTGCGGCCTGAGGACCCAATCCAATGCTGATCTACTCAGAAGTAAGTGCCATTAGAGTCTTACTCCCAGGTAAGTGAGGATGGGCCTTCAGGGGCCCTCCTGTCCTCTTTCCAGAACAAGTACAGCTGCAGTGCAGCCCCAGAGCCCCATCCCTGTCTTCTCCTCCCATGGAAGTGAAACCCCATTGGGATGGCTGCAGCAGCACTGGGACACCCTTGGTCCCTCTGTCTCTGTCCAGGGCTCTCAGAACCCAGATGCAGCCCCCAGGCAATGTGCTCTATGGATTGTGTCAATCCTAACCATGTCTACTCAAAAGTAAGCCCCATTGTTTTCAATAGGTCTTACTCCCAGGAAAGTGTCTTTAGGATTGCAGCCTAAATATATTTTATGAACATGTGTTAAAACCAATCTCTGCAGTCAAAATGGTAGTCATGTGGGGATAATGTAGGAAAAAACCAGAAGTCACAGAAGCAAATGTGTGAATGAACAAGCGAATGAATTAAGAACGAACGAATGAGCAAACAAACAAATGAAGAGCGAACAAAGTATGAATGAACAAACAGATGAATTGAAACTAGTTCACAAAGACTTTACACGTGCAGAGGGAGGAGGGCAGCCTTCCCAGTCCTCAACATCCCCTCCTCAGGTCTGGAGAGCAGAGCTTCCCTCATCCCCAGAGGATTAGGGGGCTTGCCCGAGGCTCACAGAGAGCTGCATCTGACCTCAGAGCCAGTGTTTGGAGAGCCCTGCTCTAGGTGAACCTTCCCAGCCCTGCTACATCAGATCCTTTTGACTGGAGGTGCCAAGGATTTGAGAATCCCTTGGTCCGTCTGTAGGGCAGATTGTTGTCTTTGCCCCTGAATTATTGAGAACGGACCTAGAGAGTCTACACTTTTTAGTCTACACTTTAAAGGTGAATTACAGTGTGAAACTGGAGACAACCTGCCAGAACCTGCCTGGCCGTCTGAAGCAGTCTTACCAAGTTCATAGGACACTGACGTGTAACAAAATGGCTAAAATGAGGACATCAAAACAGAACCTCTTCCTCCTGCTAATACATAATTTGTGGCTTCTCTGCCTGCTTGTCAAAGGAGACCAAGAAACAGAAGATACTGTCTTTATAGCGTCCGTTGTATAGAAAAGCTTAGGAGAACTTTTTAACCTTGTTTACAGGTTTGCAACAAAAGACCAACCAGGTTCCAGCACCTGGGAGGTGGGCTGCCTCTATTTCATGTGTCTAAGCACACCTGCAAAAAAAGGAAAGAGAGCAAATAAAAAGGAAAAAAGGAAAGAAACCTGCTACCCCCTTTTCCAAAAGATACTTTTCTTATCTTTTACAAGTCCTTTTAACCTTACAACAGGCGAAGCTCCCTGAGTTCCTGTAAGCTCGAAGGTGTGCATAACTAGCCACTGGTATAAAACTGTTGTTGGGTCCTATTCTAACACTCTTAAAGTGATAAGTGATGCTCATTAGGGTGTACAAAGAGAATATTTAAAATCTGATTCAAAAACTGCATTTATTAAATAATAAATAAATACCAAAATTTGTAATCACAAGGAGGAGCGAAGCTTTTACAAAAGCTGTAAAAAAGGCAACCTATACAAACCTATAGTTTGTATAAGTTTAAGTTATTTATTAGTTTATTAAGTTATTTATTTATTTATTTAAAAGTTATTTATAAGTTATTTATTTATTGTTGGTTATTAGTTTATAGTTGTGTAAGCTAGTTTATAGTCATATAAAAAAAGCAGGCCTCCGTCAGTCTTGGAAGACTATGGTATTGTGCTCGGCGCTGCATACGCTACATGCGAAGCATGAAAGCCTGGGTTGGATTGTTATGGAGGATAGGCTGTTACCCAAGCAGCAAATCCCCCCTCTCCACGCCACTGAATTAGTCCAATGGAAAGGCAGAGCCGATACGATTGGATCCAGCTGGCATCGCAGAGCTGGGCTAAGGACAGGAGCTCACCCTGTTTTGTGGGGCCGACCTGGGTCTCGAACCCTGGCCTGCTTATTAACAGGAATAACGTCTTAACCACTTGCACCACCCACAGCCCATATATAAGTTAGTTTATATGGTATGTATAAGTATAGTTCGCAAAAGAATCAAGAAGGTGCGAAGGTGGCCAAATTGGCCAGGGGGGTCCCCACAAAAGAAGCTGGAAAAATGACTAGGGGTTTCAAACAGCACCTAGAACTAGGAAGGTACTAGGTGGGGCAGGCCTCTTGGCCATCATGGTGCAGAGAGGGAGCAAAAACAACATCTCGTGGAAAAAATTTTCCAGCTTTGCACTTCCTAGGTCTGGCAGCTCCAAATATTGGAAGGTCAAGAGTCTTGAGTTTCCATAAATGTCATGATATTGAAAACTAACCATCCCAAAGACCTTATGTTTTTGCTGGACTTAAATCTGAAGATGAAGCTTAGAGCACAGTCCTAACCATGTCTACTCAAAAGTAAGCTCCATTGTGTTTAATGGATGTTACTCCCAGAAAAGTTTCTTTAGGATTGCAGCTTTAGAGTCCTCACCCTGTTGATTCAAGTTGTATTTCTCCAATGAGATGCCTGAATCACAGGTTGCCCTGAGCCCAGATCACTCAGGTTTTGTAATATGTTTTCTCCGCAGGTGATGTCCTGAGCAGATGCTTGCTAAGGAGGGGATTGCAAATGCACTTCTGGCAGCTTTTACCAGCTCTTGCGATGCAATGTTTCGATTTTAGGAGTGTTGCCAGTATCTGCCTTAACTGGGTATCTATTGGACTGCTTTAAATTGTGTACTTTGAGCCAGTTGCAAGTGTTGAACTGGTCTGTCCATATAACTTCCCCACCCACATCCCATTTTTTGGTGTTACGCTGCTTTTTCCTTTTCCACAGTCTGCTTCATGTTTGGATACTTGTGAAATTGAAATTTGGGGCAGCTGAAAGTACACTTGTTGTGAGATTAAGATCTTAGAATTTAACTTTTCTCCTCTCCGTTCACCAGCCTTTTCTCCTACATCACTTTGAAGCACAAAAGCATTCACAATGGATTTTCAGCATCGTCCAGGAGGCAAAACAGGTAGTGGAGGCGTTGCCTCTGCCTCAGAGAGCAATAGAGACCGCCGAGAGAGGCTAAGACAGCTAGCCTTGGAAACAATCGATATCAACAAGGTGAGCATTTAGGGGTTAGTGGTTTTTTTAATGCATGTGTAGTGTGTAAAGTCTCAGCTGTAAATGACTGAAAGGTTTATAGAAAACGCTAAAGACCAGGCCTTGTACAGCTCAAGAAAGGCTTCTGTTTGGTACTATCATAGACTGTGATACTAACCTCCATTTAGGCCAGCCTAAGCCTCTGTACTAATGTGGGGTTGTCACAAAAGTGGTGCAGAGACATCCTGAGGGAGGCTTGGGCCAGTGCACAGACATGCGCTTGCCTCCCTAGATCACTGTAGGAAAGGGAAGACTGGTGATTTGTGGCGGCCTCGGTTAGGCCGATATAAACTGTTATATACTATCATGAGTTCAGGTGAGGTGAGGCAACGTTTGTTCCCTTACCTCAGAGTTGCATTGTCCTTATTTCAGAGCTGGAAAGCTTTGCACTCTTAGATGTTTTTGCGAATTTATATATTTTTTTAGATAAATCTAAGCCAGGATCATCATGTTGCAATGAATTGTTAATCTTTAATCATATTTGAGAAATCTGACTAGGTTGCCAAACATTGGTGTTTGCTTATGTTGTAATTATGAATACATGGTAGTAATTAAATATATTACACATAATTTCACACACATTATATATCTTAACATCTCATAATAACACATATTGCACATAAGATTATCTCTTTTCATTTTCATTTTTTTAGTTTTTAGTTTGTCTGAGTCTTCATTTTCCAACTTGTAAAAGTATCAATTTAAAATTGACATTTAAGAATTTAAAATAAATATCAGAAACAGAAAACCTTAACGCTGGTATATCCCTTTCCTTTCCTTGGACTTTTCAAGGTAGTTCGGAAAAAAACTCATTTTACTCTTGGACATTATCGCTCTTTAGTATTCAACATTAGCAAAAATCACTTTATGTTTTTTACTTGTTGGAAACAATAAAATACACACTTTTTTATTTCCCTTCCAGGATCCATATTTTATGAAAAACCACTTGGGCTCTTATGAATGCAAGCTCTGTCTGACACTGCACAACAATGAGGTGAGCTTCTGCTCTTTTGGGGAGGGTGGTGGTGATCTCTGCTTTTTGTTCCCAGGGCTCTGAGATTCTGTTCTTCCTCACTGTACTTGTACTTCCAGGTCAGAGCCTGATTGAAATTAATGTTTCTCCTGCCTCTTTCCCTCTTTTTCACCCTGCAGGGAAGCTACTTAGCACACACCCAGGGGAAAAAGCATCAGACCAATCTGTAAGTTGATGTCATACTTTAAATTTTATTTAAATAACCTTGTTATTTCCAAAGATCCATCACAATTCTGGAATTGTTTTCCTTGACAGATTACTTTTCTTGCTGCTCATTTCCAAATTATCACTGAGATTTTTAAAACGCTAGAAGTGCTCTATTCCCCCATCTCCCATGGCCTGCGTGGGTAGTATATTCATTTTGTGCCTTTTTCAACTAACTCCAATTTCTGAATCTTAAAAAAAACGACAACAGAAAAAACACAATCAGTAGTTGATTGATTGCACAATTGGTATTAGACAACTTTGACCTAGGAACAGAGTTGTTAGTCCACAGTTTATCTTCCTCTGCAACATTTCAGCTTCTAGGGCTTAGCCCTCGGGTGCCTATGTTATCCCTCACACATGGATCTCCCGCCACCCAAAAACTGGACAATACAGGTGTTTATCCATAGGAGGAATCCGGTAGTTATTAGTGGTACAGTGAGCTTGCAGTGTCCAAAGAGTGCTTTCTCTCTTTGAACACATGAGGCTACCCTATTTTTCATCCCTCACTCAGTACTATATTGTTGACACTGAACAGCAACGAGTGGCCAGAATTTCAGATGAGCAGGTGATAAACTCCTCCAGTAAATAAAACTTAGCATAAGGCTCAGCAGTTCCTGGAAGAAGGGAATCCATTGCAATTTGCCACCTGTCTTCCCCCCTCACACTCTCGTCTCAAGTCCCTTTCGTTTTTCTGCCTGGTCTGAACACCAGCTGCTGCCAAGTGCAAGGAATGTCTGGGAAACCAAAAGTAAGCGAGAGTAGAACAGTAGTAAAAGTAAGCAAAAGTAGAACGACAGGGCAGGCACTGTGCCTCTCTGGCAGGGTGCAGCCTTGGGGCTGTCTAGGAAGTATCGCTTTGATGGCACACAGCTGTCCTCCTCCACCTGATAACAAACTGCCTTCACATAACATCTTGAGGGTTGAAGAGGAGAGAGTCTGTGGAGTGGTTTTCCCCCCCTCTCTTTTTGAGACAGTGTGTGCTTCTGTGAGGTTTTTCTCTGAAGGCTTTTGTTTGTCAGACTGGTTTTACACCAGAAGAATCCAAGGTCATACCTGAACTGATGTTTGCTTCTGGAGTCATACAGAAGTGAAATTTCACAGCCTGGAACCAAAGAACTCAGACATTTCTGGGATGATCTCTCAAGCTCAGTGGTGAACCGCCTTCTTTGAATACAGAAAGTCCTGGGTTCAATCTTTGGCGCATCCAGTAAAAAGGCTCTAGGTCGGAGGGGGAGGGGGAGATAGCAAAAGCACTCCAAGGATTTGAATAGAGAGTGTTGGACCTGTATCCTCACATGACATAATGCAGCTTCCTTTGTTCATTAAAAAATAACTCAGTGCTTGAACATCTATTTTTGCATTCAGATGAACCCATGTTTGGTTTCCAACATACAATTTGAAAAAGCTCCAATTTGTCTACTGGGAAAGACTCCGGAGCCAAATGAAGTTATAAAATCATATGATGTTAGTATTGGAAGGGATCTTGGAGATCATCTAGTCCAACCCAAGTATCACAAAACTATAATCTGACTCTATTGAAGGTATATTTATTTCTGCAGCCAGTTCCATTTCTCTCCCCCATCATGTGGTGCATGGTGATTGTAGACTGTGAAAAAGGAGTTTAAGAGAATTAAAATGCAGTGTGAGTAATGAGAATCCAAATTCAACTGCCTCTTTATGGTCCTTTGTCCTTGCCTGTGGCCAGGCTGTCCCCAAAGAGCCCAGTGCTATCCGATCCTTTTAAAATACAATCTTGAGCCCCATGGCCATTGCCCTACATGGTAGCAGAAGAATTCTCAGGGCAAAAACAGAAGTGAAGGCACTGAGACATTATACACCTGTTAAAGAAGCATCCTTATGTAGTTGGCTCTCTGCAAAGATTTCAGAACCTGTTGCGTTTTGGGTGAGATTTGATTTTTACTCTTTCAGGGCACGTCGAGCTGCCAAGGAAGCAAAAGAAGCCCCAGCCCAGCCTGCCCCTGAAAAGGTGAAAGTGGAAGTGAAGAAATTTGTGAAAATAGGAAGGCCAGGTTACAAAGGTATTGAACTTAGGTTGTTGCTTTGTTGAACTTAGGTTCTTCCTTTCTATGCTGTTGAATGGATTGTGTCATAGCTCAGTACCAGAGCATCTGTTTTGGGATCTTAAATCTCCAGCTCTTCAGATAGCAGGGTAGGGAAAGAACATGTCTGAGTGCAAAATCCTAACCAGTTTTCCAGTTCTGGGGTAAGGGCAACACAACTCCAAGGTAAGGAAATAAACATGGCCGTACCTTGAAGAGGCCTCCAAGACTGCAAAATGCAGCACATGCCCCACTGGCACAGCTATTCCAGTACTGGAAAGTTGGTTAGAATTGCTGAGGACCTCTTCCTAGCCCTACCAGTGATCTGGCGCTCTGTAAGGCGATTTCGTGTGCACATGGATTGTTTTGCCCTTGTTTACTGAATAATGATTATGGTTTAGAAAAGCTCTTTCAGCCCACTGCCAACAGTAGACCTCATCATAGCTAGTGTTTCTATTCAGGTCTATGTGTAGTAAGTGAAACTCGGCCCAGCTAAACCAAGAATCAGCTTGTGTTGGTTATGAAATTGGACATTTGGTTTTGTATAATTACTTCTGGGTTTATTGATTATGTGGAGGGCCAGGTTTGAAAGCCATCTGCTCTAGCCCCTGAAAATCTTGTCCAGCAACCCTCCTCTCTTAAATGTCAGTAGGCATTACCCACATACTTTAATGTATATTTTTAAAGCCTTAAGGATTAGAAAGTTAATTTTCTCTCTTTTTTACTGTACCAGCCATACATACCACACTTAAACATTCTTCTTTCTGCCCTTTCCTTTCAGTGACCAAGCAAAGGGATCCAGAGATAGGCCAGCAAAGCCTCCTTTTCCAAGTAAGATTTGACTTACACTATCTTGGGAATCTGTTCAGGTGAAATGCCTGAGATGTGCATCTTGCTCTTGAAAAGATGTACTATTTGATAGCATGTTATTTTAAATGCCTATATCCTCTTTTCTTTCCCTGCACTCATGCCTTGGAGTGTGTTTGCCTCAGGCAGGCAACAATACAAGTGCTGGTTGGGCATGGAACATAAAGGTTGGACTATATAGCAAAAGCAAATGTGCAGCAGCCCCTAAACTCCTCTAACCTGTTATTGAGTCCCAAGCAGTTGGGTTTTGAGATCTGAGGAGAGCCGGCATGGTGCAGTTTGGGATTGTCCTAAAAATTGGATGGTCTGGGGGGGATTGAGTTTTGAAACCCCTCTTCAGCCATTGAGAGCACAGTCCTAACCAATTTAGGCCAGTGCATGTCTGTGCACTGGCATAACCACCCCACGAATGGTGCAGAAGTACTTCTGTGACACCCCCAGATCAGCACAGGACTTCTGCCAGTACTTGTGCCAGCTTAACCAGGGGTTAAGATTGCGCTTTGTGTGTGCACGCACACACTCACTCTCATGCATGCTAGAGAGTACAGGACAGGAAGAACACAATGCATGCTGCCTTGCTCTCCATGGGATAAAAAAATGTATAAGCTGGCAGTCTTGCAGGACAGAACTGAATTCTTTGACTCTTTTTGCTCCTGTGCAGATCGACTACCCTGAAATTGCTGAAAGTATCATGCCCAGGCATCGCTTCATGTCAGCATATGAACAAAGGATTGAGCCTCCTGACCGACGATGGCAGTACCTCTTGATGGCAGCTGAGCCCTATGAGACCATTGCTTTCAAGGTGATTGCTGAGTGGAGTTTTTGGACAGAGAAAGTGCCTCTCTGAGAATGTGCCCAGATCCAAATAGTCCCCACTGAGAAGGCTGGGCCTCAACATAGGGTAAGGGAACAAACGTTCCCCTAAGAAGATTTCCAGCCTGCTGAATTCCAGCATTACATATGTATGTGCCATGTGACCATGCTGCGCCAAAGCTGGATAGGATTGGGCAGCTCAAAAGGCATATATCCTTCCTCTACCTTTTCACAATGGTCACTTTTTGAATTGAAGCTACCTTAGTTGTCTCTTGATAGATGAGTTTCTTTTCTCCTTCTGTAGATCACCGTGTCTGCCTAAGTTTCCCCCTCCCTCCGAGCAGCTGAGCTTTATTCACAATGTCCTGAAATTGATAGCTGGCAGAGAGTAATGGTTTTCCTTTCTTTCAAGGTGCCAAGCCGAGAGATTGACAAAGCTGAAGGGAAATTCTGGACCCACTGGAATCGAGAAACAAAACAGGTAAATTGTGCTGGGGGCTTTGGATCTCTGTTTGGAGCTGCCTGCCATTAAGGTTGCAGAAACTTCTTTCAGTGCAAAATTACTATCTTTTAAACAAGAAGAATCTCATTCATCAGGGCAGCAATCAAGTGTAGCAGACCCACACAAATTCACAGTTCCATTTTCATGGCCCCAGTCTTTCACAGATATTTCCTGGTGTGGACTAGGGCTGGCCTGCTTCCTCCCGGGTGTCCAGGTGAGCCACAGGACCTGCAGCCCTGGCTGGGGACTTAAGCTGGAGAGTGCCAGAGGCCACCCAGCAGCCACCTGAAATGGCACAGAAGGGGAGGAGCTTCCCCCTCATCCACTCCCAACTCTGCCACTTCCCCTCTTCCCTCCTCATCCCCTTGTGACCTCTTTCCTCTGGGCTGATGAGTTCCCTCTCTCTGCAGAGTCTGTGTCTCTCTCTCTCTCTGTGCATCTCTGGCTTGCTTGGAATGATTGCCAGGAGGATTGCCTCCCCCTTTCATCTTTCACTGGGTTTCTTCCCTCATGGGAGGGATCACGCGCTTGCCTGCCTGCCATGGTGGGTGGGTTTTTCTCTTGCCGATTTTGCATGCTGGCAAGGGTGAGGGCGAGGTATTTTGGGCTCCCTTCTGGATCTGGGGTGTCTCCAAAGGGTGGGAGTTGCGTTCCTGGATCCCCTACCATAATTTGTGGTTTTTCACAATTCACAGAGGCTCCAAGAACGCAATCCCCATGAATTTTGGGAGTCTGCTCTGTGCCACTTTGATTAAACCATTCTTTTCCAAATAGGACACTGTCATTTATTGATTTTGATCAGTGGCCTCCAAACAGTCCAGGAACCTGATCTGGCTTGCTAGGAAAATCATCATGTACATGGCAGTGACAGAACCTTGCTGTTCCACCCTGCCACTTCCCATCTTTCGTTACTGATCTGTGGAGAACTCTTGCTGGGTAGTTCCTTTATCCGGGTCACAGAGCCTTTGGGAGCCATTGGCACTGGAAGCCAATGAGTTTTTGCACATGTTGGGGGCAAATACATGAGTTTTTGCACATGTTGGGGGCAAATACAGGGGAGGTGGTAGTGCAGACTGGTAAGGCTTTGCCACCATCTTGCCCATGATTACATTCTTACTGCACTGTAGGTTATGGTTTATTTCCATTTATCAAATGAGTTTTCATGAATATATTCTGTGAATCAGGCTGCAGTCCTAACCCCCCCCTTAGACTGGCACATTTCCCTTGCTGCTCTGGCGGTGTCACACAAGTATCTTAAGGCATTTCTGTGCCTTACCTGGATAAGTTAGGCCAGTGCACAGACCTGTGCCTGCCTCCCCACACCACCATGGAAACAGGAGACTGGTGAGATGTCCTGGCATAAATTGGTTAGCCCATTTCTATTAACTCTCTTCTACTACCTTAAACTCTTTAATTGAACTTGGGGTCTTCTGCATTCAAAGCATGTCCACCCTCAAAGTTATGTGCCTTCCCAAGGAAGCGTTTAGGGAGCTTCATTCTGCCAATATGCCAAATACAACCCATTGCTGTCAGTGACCTTATTCTGCCCTTGCCTTTCTCTTCTAGTTCTTCCTTCAATTCCATTTCAAGATGGAGAAGCCCCCCGTTCCCCAAAGCATCCCTCCTGGACCAGCCACCGTGAAGAGGCCTCCACCACCACCCCTCATGAATGGTTTGCCTCCTCGGCCACCACTTCCAGATACCATGCCACCACCACCTCCTGGTGGCATGGCCATGCCACCAATGCCTCCTCCCACAGGGCCAGTGCCCTTGCCTCCAGGGCCACCGCAGCTTCCACCAGCACCCGGTGTTCCTCCTCCTGCTCCAATGCCCCCAATGTTGAGACCTCCTCTCCCCACAGAGGGGCCTGGGAGTATCCCTCCACCACCACCCACCAATTAGAAGGATATTTTTCTGAGGACTCTTGGTGTCATTTAAGACGCAACACCGTTATCCTGTTGGTTAGAATTTTTTTTTTAATCTACCCATGATTCTTGTTTGCATTCCTGTTGGTTCATTAAAAAAATTTCTCTTTGGACTCTGTTGTATGAATAGCCTTTCACTACTGAGAAAAATCAAATACCGGTAGCAATGTCAGCAAAGAGCTGACTGTGTATGTAACAACCACTGGTTGCCCACACTCTTTAAATATACAATTTTCAGTGCACCATGAGGAATGAAGGAATTAATCCAGCAGTTGCCAAAATCTACCTATTTACAGTATTTATATACCGCTTTTCAACTAAAAAGTTCACAAAGCGGTTTATAAGAAAATGAAAAAAATTAATAGCTAAATAATAGCTAATGGGTCCCTATCCCAAAAGGGCTCACAATCTAAAATGCAAAAAGAACACCAGCAGAAGCCACCTCAACAGACACTGCTGGGGTGTTAAGCGCCACTTACTCTCCCCCTGCTGAATAAAGGAAGAACAACCATTTGAAAGAGTGCCTCTTGCCCAGTGAGTAGGGGTTAGCATTGAGTAGGCGCCTGTGAGTAGCTGCATGGGTGGGACAGGAACGGGGTGGCCCTGATACTGCTGCAGCAATTGCAACACTGCAGGGACCCATGGACATATTTAAGTACCTGGGGGCTTGCAACAGCCTCCGTGATGCTCTCCACAGCTGCAAACAAGTTCCATTCTGATCTCTAAGCTCAAACCGGAAGTGAGCTATCAGAATGGACTTTATTGCAGCCATAGGGAGGAATGTGATGGCTGCTGCAAGATTCCAGGAGGCTGAAGGACACATCAAAAGGTCTCCACAATGCTACTATCCCCCCCACTAAGGTTCAATGGACTGGGTTTTGTTCCCAGTGGTGGATCATGACCCACACTTGGCAACCACTGAATTAACTGCCACTAACGGAGACACTGACATAGGACTGCTGCTGATATTCTGCATGAGTTACTGTTACTGTTCTGAGCTTGCCTCCTTTTAATCAGGATCATCCAGAGCAGTGGATGTAGAAGGCACCAGGAATGGAACCCTGAAGGGTAGGTGGTTGTGGTGAAGAATGATCTATAATTGTTACAAATAAACTACAAATTAGAGAAGTCTAACTGGTGCATAGAGATTCATCTAGCCGTTGTGGCTGATTATAGATCTCTTGTCAATTTGTCTACTCCTGTATGTAAGCCAAGCCACTGCCTATCATTACATCTTGTAGTAACATAGGCTGCAATCCTAATCTTCACTTAAACCAGCATGAACCTTGGAATAAATCTGAGGGTATCACAAAAGTGCCATCAGGCACTTCTGCACCACTCCTTGTGGAGGGAGTTCAGGCTGGTGCACAGACATGCACTTGCCTCCCTACATCACCATGATGAGTGACTGATGAGAGTTGTCTTGGCCTAGGTTAGGATTGCACCCATAGTTTATTGTATTTTAATGTTGTGAACCATCCTGACTCTCCCATTTTTATGGAAGAGAAGATGGAATAGAACATGAGACGAGCCTCCACTGGATCAGACCAAAGGCTCATCTACTCCAGCTTCCTGTATCACTCAGTGGCCCACCAGATACCTCAGGGAGCACATATGACACATGGATCCAGGTGCCCTCCCCTGCATCCTGCATTTTGAGATTGCGTCAAATAAAATAAATATATAAATAAATATTCCAGAAAGGAAACCACTGAACAAAAACTTCATTATCATCTCTCTATAGCAGTATAAGACAAGATTTTAGAAGACAAGTTCTTCTTGATGGCGAGAGTCATCTGTATCAGTTTCAGAAGATTGGCAAGTCTAGACTTTGGGTGATTGTGTATATAATATATAATATGTGTGTGTATGTATATGCATATTCCCCCTTTCAGTCCTTTTGGGGGCTGCTGAGGGGAGAAGTGTTTGAAGTCAAGGTTGAGTCCATTTTGATGGCTTAGATCTTCTTAAAACATCCAGACTTCAAGAGATACTGAAAGCTGAAAATAGAAAAGAAAAGCTTCTTTGAGCTGGCCCTCCCTCCTGTGCAACACTTTGTGCTTGTGAATTCCTTGAGATAGTTGCGTTGTGTATTGTCAACTCAAGGACACACAGCCTTAAAGAGAGAGATGCTGGGCTTGCTCTCTGTGGATTTTTCTCTCATCTTTAAAAGGATGTTGTTTTCTGATTCAGAACTTCTTGGGTGAATTTTGATGAAACTCTTTGGAGAAGTCCATCATGAAGATCACCTTCAAAAGCGTTCTTTTGGACCTGTTACTGTTGTTCAGGTTTATCTCTGAGTCCAGGGAGGGCGTCCTTCCTGGAGAACACCCCCAGCAGGAATCCGAGGTTTCAGCCTCAAGAGAATCCCAAACCAAAGAGGAGAAAGAAACCACAGAGGCTGCAGGTGTGACAGACTTCAGAGGACCACACGTGAAGGTCTTCATTGTTCCAGAAACCCTAGAAGACAATACAGATGGGAATCAACCTTATCAATATTTTGCAAGAGGAGAGGAGAGGCACTCAGAACCTGGATTTGGTTTCCACTCTTTGTCCCACAGAGGACCAGAAGAACCTGTATGCAGGGTTAAATTAGACGGTGGCAGCATCTGGGGTCCCAACCATGTGGAAGTGGTGGGTCTCCTCACTAGCTATGACAGCAGTTTCTTGAAAGCCCTAAGCAAATCCACATGGAGCGAAGGGGAGCTGGAGACCTTTGGGATGTGTCCCTCAGAGGTCCCACATGGTGTCCTCTCATCTCTTCAGCAAATCAGTGATTATCTGGCTAATCCAAGGGAGAACCAGTTTCTCCTGCTTCATCTGGAAGAAGGTAGATGCAAATGGAAGAATTAATAATTGTCACAATTTTTTACTTGTAGGAACTGCATAGATGTATTGACTCATTTTCTGTTCCATCAGAGAATGCAATTGAGAGCCCAATCCTATTACTGTCTACTCAGAAGTAAGTCCCATTTATGGTCAATGGGACTTACTCCCAGGAATGTATGTTTAGGATTGCAGCTTGAATTAGCCAGGCAAAATATCCTAGTGAGTCAATAGTTATTTTAAATAGAATTTAAAAAGAAATTTAAAGAATTTCCCAGCCTGATGATGCCCCCAAGGAGGAGGAAGAGGATGTGTCTCAGGTGCCAGCAGAGGCAGCTTCTTTGCCCCCTAAGCAGAACATAATGAGGGACCCTTCCTTGGACAGCCACATCTGAACCTTGATCCAGCCAGCATCCTTCTTGGAGCTGCAACAGAGGGTAAGAGGCACTGCCTCTTTAAATAATTTAAATAATATATTAATATTTAAATATTAAATATTATTATGAAATAATAATAATTAATATTATTAAATTAGAATTTAAATAATATTTTTCTCAGAAGGAAACACAACCATTGTGGAGACCACATACAGTAATTCATACGTCGGTGAAGACAGAGCCTTACTTTGTTATCACACTGATAGTGCAATCCTAACTTCGAATCAGGCTCGCATAAGTCCCATTCTGGTTTGGGGTGTCACGAAAGTGCCATAAGGCATTTCTGTTCCACTTCTGGGGGATTAGGCCAGTTTGAAGACCTGCACCAGCCTCCCCACACTAGGGTTGCCATATGTCCCGAAAAACGGGGACAATCCTGTTTTGGGGGAGATTGTGCTCACATACTGGCAAAGGGGATGGGGGTCCTGTCCTGATTTTGTGGAAGAAGATCATGGCAGCCTTACCCCAGACCATTGTGGGAAGATAGTGAGTTGTGATGGCCTGAATTCATTAGGATAGGATTAGTTAGGACTGGTCAGATGTCTCCAAAAGAAAGACGTGCTTAACCCCAATTCCTTTTTCCCCCACTAGTGAAATGGGAAACTGAGACGAAGCTCCGATTTAAGCTGACTTTTCAAGAGAATGTGGAACAGTTCCTTGGTCCTCTGCAGCTCGCTGTGCTCATGTTTTACCAGGAAAAGAAGGAATGGGTGGAAGCCAGTCCCAGGATGAAGCTTACAGTCGGAGGGAAGGGCCTCTATCAGAAGCAGGTACGTGCGGAGGAGTGGAAAAAGGATGAAACAAATTGTAAAGTAGCTTTGATTAGACATGGAATTTAAAGCTTCCGTGTACAAGTGCAGTCTATCTCCAAGTTATTTCGTTGAACGAAAGAGGAAGATTTTTGTCCTGCTGGAGAGGGGGCTTCCTTGAAATATCCAGCTGTCCTTCTTGGGCACAGAATGGGCTTTTGGTGTTTTGCAGAGAGGCCATTTTTACATGGTGACCAGATCCTAAAGTGAAAATGTAGGACCTGGTCACTCAAAAGTTCAGATTTTCAATTGAAAATCTGGACTTGTGTAGAAAAAATGTAGGATGTCCTACATTTTGTCCTACATTAATTTTTTTTTAAAGCCTGTCTATTGGCTTACTTACATGTGATGGGAGGTGGTGAAGGTGGTGGTGGAGGAGGCAGGTTAGGCAGGCAAGGAAGGTCTTTGCAGGGGGCTGGGGGATGCTTGGGGGCACTAGGGGGCAGTTTTAGGCTGCCGCGGCTTGGCGCAGCTGAGATCCACCAGCCAAGGCAGCCATTTCAAAAGAGAGATTGTGCACATACATGCGCAGTCTCCCTATTCTTTAAGCTCCGATGAAGAAGCTCCAGGGCTTCTCCTGGGTGGAGCTCACTATCCTCGGCTGACCCGAGGAAGGCACTTTCACCCAAGACCTGCCATCTTGATCTTTTGCAATGTGCCACTTGCATTGATGGTGCTATATTAATACATTGCTTCTACGTGCCAAGCCATCCAATGCGCAGTGACAGACCTAGGAGAAAATGGGACATAGGTAGTAGTTTTAAAAATTAGACAAATCTTTTTTATTTCTCTTCCTTTTTCCTACTATTACAGATTGTCTGTCTAACTAGGAGAACACGGTACCTGGTCCTCCAAGGCTCAGTGATATCTGGCACACGTACACCTGGACATCTCATCTACGAAGTTTCCTTGACAATCCAACATTATAGCAACAAGGGTACATATGGGGCAGGGATGGGAGGCATTTTAGTAATGAGCTCTCCTTATCAGCAGGAATTTTCCCCAGTGCTTTCATTTCTCTTCTGGGGGGAAAAGTGCACTGGAGCATTTATCACAGGAGAAAAGGTGTTGTCCTTTATACATAATGATTCTCTCTTCCTACTCTGGTTTTGCAAATTTCCATCTAGGAACTTTGCTTTATAGTTTGCTAGTACAGTGGTACCTCACATAACAAGTTTAATTCGTTCCGGAAGCATGCTTGTTATGTGAAACACTCTTTATGCGAAGCAGATTTTTCCATAGGAAACAATGGAAACTCAGATGATTGGTTCCACAACCCAAAAAATATTCATATAAAAATATTAACTGCATTAAAAAATGATGACAAAACACTGGAATTGAATTCAAAACATGCATTCAATGTGCATGAACCTATGGAGTTTACTTAGGCTGCACTTTCCTGGGAGTAAGCCCCATTTAACACAATAGGGCTTACTTCTGGGTGGACATGGTTAGGAGGCTGCGATCAAAGACACTTTCCTGGGAATAAGACTCATTTAATACAAAAGGGTTTACTTCTGGGTAGACATGGTTAGGAGGCTGGCGTCAAAGACACTTTCCTGGGAGTAAGACTCATTTAATACAACAGAGCTTACTTCTGGGTAGACATGGTTAGGAGGCTGGCGTCAAAGACACTTTCCTGGGAGTAAGACCCATTTAACACAGTAGAGATTACTTCTCGGTAGACATGGTTAGGAGGCTGCAATCAAAGACACTTTCTTTTGTAATCTTCACTGCTGTTCTCTCCCTCTGCCCAGTGGTCACCCGGTCACAGGAGGAACAGCGCAGAAGTGTTGCTTTCGCTATGGGCCGGCGCGCTAGGAAGCCCTGACACTTTTTAAAAGGGCTGCTGGCCAGCACATCTGCCCCAACTGCCAACGAGTGTGTTTGTTAAGTGAAGCAATGCTTGTTATGTGAGGCAGAATCCCAGAGAAATTTTTGTTTGTTACGTGGATCGCTTGTTAAGCGAGGCACTTGTTAAGGTACCACTGTACAGGAAATAAGGCAAGAGCTATTGACATTCCTGGAGGCTCAGATTTAGCAAGGCCTATATTTATTTCCTTGCAAAATGTGGTCTTGGAGAGATGCTTTGCTTCTGTGCCAATAGCAACAATTTTGGAAAATTCACAGAGAAGCACCTGCTGACTTGCAAGGTGACATTGCTTCAGTGTAGAGAACTCAGTACACCAGAAAGCTCGTCTTGATCATTCATGAACTTTAGGAAACCACAGTGGGGCTTCATCATGACTCATACACAGCCTTGCCAAGATATGAGATTACAAAGTCCAAACAAATTGTGGGAGGGAGAAGAGCTTGCCTCCCTCAAGCAGTTCCTCCAAGATCTCCACTAACCTTAGTCTTTGTAGTATATTTTTGTTTGCAGCCTATACTTTTTGAATTGATGCTTTTTCTTTCTCCTATAAATTGTTTTTTCCTTCTGCAATTTCTTTTTAAATTTGCAACCAAGGTTGTCTTCCCCTGAGTTTTAAACATCTGGAGATGAAGAGCACAATCCTAACTAGATCTACTCAAAAGTCAGCCCTATTGTGTTCAATGGGTTTTACTCCCAGGAAATGTGTTTAGAATTGCAGCCAAAATCTTATTTAGTCACTAATATTAAAATTGTCCTTCCCGAGGGAGAGTTGGAGTCTTTTTTAGTGCTAGATGCAGGGGAGGGACCAGGATGCAGGTCTCTTGTCTTGTGTGCTCTTTGGAGCATCTGGTAGGATACCGTGAGATACAGGAAGCTGGAGTAGGTGAGCCTTTGGCTGATCCAGCAGGGCTCTTCTTATGTTCTTATATCCTATATTAGCAATTTTATGAAGGAAGAACATCTGTTGATTGCTGCCTCCTTAACAAGTCCTTCCTACTCATTTGATTCTCTCCTGCCCAGTTTCTTCCCTTTCGTCCCATGAGGTTCAAGATCTCCTGTTTGGGTTTGATGCAAAATGCTTCACCCGTATGACACCGGCTGTCTTGGTGTTGGCGAAACGAATGCCTGATGACACAGTTTTTCCACCGTCTTCTTTCCTCTCAGCTGATGGTGTGCTGGACACAGTGCCATACCCAAAGCCCAGGTGAGTAGCTCTCTCCTCAGGCATTCCTCTATCTATCTATCTATCTATCTATCTATCTATCTATCTATCTATCTATCTATCTATCTATCTATCTATCTATCTATCTATCTATCTATCTATCTATCTATCTATCTATCTATCTATCTATCTATCTATCTATCTATCTATCTATCTATCTATCTATCTATCTATCTATCTATCTATCTATCTATCTATCTATCTATCTATCTATCTATCTATCTATCTATCTATCTATCTATCTATCTATCTATCTATCTATCTATCTATCTATCTATCTATCTATCTATCTATCTATCTATCTATCTATCTATCTATCTATCTATCTATCTATCTATCTATCTATCTATCTATCTATCTATCTATCTATCTATCTATCTATCTATCTATCTATCTATCTATCTATCTATCTATCTATCTATCTATCTATCTATCTATCTATCTATCTATCTATCTATCTATCTATCTATCTATCTATCTATCTATCTATCTATCTATCTATCTATCTATCTATCTATCTATCTATCTATCTATCTATCTATCTATCTATCTATCTATCTATCTATCTATCTATCTATCTATCTATCTATCTATCTATCTATCTATCTATCTATCTATCTATCTATCTATCTATCTATCTATCTATCTATCTATCTATCTATCTATCTATCTATCTATCTATCTATCTATCTATCTATCTATCTATCTATCTATCTATCTATCTATCTATCTATCTATCTATCTATCTATCTATCTATCTATCTATCTATCTATCTATCTATCTATCTATCTATCTATCTATCTATCTATCTATCTATCTATCTATCTATCTATCTATCTATCTATCTATCTATCTATCTATCTATCTATCTATCTATCTATCTATCTATCTATCTATCTATCTATCTATCTATCTATCTATCTATCTATCTATCTATCTATCTATCTATCTATCTATCTATCTATCTATCTATCTATCTATCTATCTATCTATCTATCTATCTATCTATCTATCTATCTATCTATCTATCTATCTATCTATCTATCTATCTATCTATCTATCTATCTATCTATCTATCTATCTATCTATCTATCTATCTATCTATCCATCCATCTATCCATCCATCCATCCATCCATCCATCCATCCATCCATCCATCCATCCATCCATCCATCCATCTACCGCTTTTCAACTGAAAAGTTCACAAAGCAGTTTATAAGAAAATGAAAAAAATTAATAGCTAATGGGTCCCTGTTCCAAAAGGGCTCACAATCTAAAGTGCAAAAAGAACATCAGCAGAAGCCACTAGAATAGACATTGCTGGGGTGTGTAGGGCCAGTTACTCTCCTCCTGCTAAATAAAAGAGGAACACCCACTTGAAAGAGTGTCTCTTGCCCGGTAAGCAGGGGTCCTCCAGCCCAATCCTATACCTGTCTGCTCAGAAGTAAGAGCACAATCCTAACCATGTCTACTCAAAAGCAAGCCCCATTGAGTCCAATAGGTCTTACTCCCAGGAAAGTGCCATTAGGATTGCAGCCTAAGTCTCATAGTCAACAGGGCTTACTCCAAGATAAGTGTGAATATGATTGCAGCATTAGTC
Organism: Cryptoblepharus egeriae; assembly: GCA_030015325.1. Classification (NCBI taxonomy): domain Eukaryota; kingdom Metazoa; phylum Chordata; class Lepidosauria; order Squamata; family Scincidae; genus Cryptoblepharus; species Cryptoblepharus egeriae. The sequence goes on along the minus strand of JAREYC010000015.1, from coordinate 247,707 downwards.
CATCAAGACTACGGCTGCACTCTTAAAGACACGTTCCTGGGAGTAAGACCCATTGAACACAATGGGGTTTACTTTTGAGTGGACATGGTTAGGATTGTAATCTATATCCATAGAGACCAACCCTACAATCCAGAGTTACTATGGGAGCACGTAAGAGACATTATGTGTACCCATAGTTATGGCACCACCTAGTGAAAACCTATGGGAAATTCATATTGCAATCCAGAGCAAATTGTTCTTACACCGGAGCAAGGACTCCCCATGGTTACTCTGGATTGCGCCCTTAATAGAGACTAGACCATCATATGTGTCTATAAGCTACTAGGCTCCAAGCTTGGAAACAATATTCCAGGGAACAGGAATTTTGTCTGCTTCAAGCTTCCAACTTAACGGTAAAGTAGGGTTGTCGCCTGGTAGTGGATTTCCTTACAAATAGGCATCCCAGGTTCTCTTTCAAGTCATATGTTTCAGATATAATCTTTCAAGAATTCCTGTGTACAACTTCCTTCTGAATATTTACTCAATGGATAAATATTCCGAGGAGAAAAGGAGTAAAATTATGTCATCTCTTTTTCAGAAGTGGAGGGAAGAAGCTTGACAGTTCTCCTCCTGGCACCTTTTCATTATAGTCTTCATTCTCCAGCTCAGAATGTTCCAGAACAATGCTGTAGTGACATGGCGTTGTTCTGGGGGAAGTTAGTTAGTTTCCCCACTACTAAAAGTTGTACACTACTCACCCACAACATCCAGAAGAGGTGAGAAATTTTGCAGCATTGTCCTAAAACAGTGATTTTCAACCAGTGTGCCATGGCACACTGGTGTGCCACGGATAGTCCTCAGGTGTGCCATGGGTCTTTAGAGAATGACATTCATTAATAGGAAAATTGGGGGATTTGAAGTCTGGTATGCCTTGTCATAGGAAAATTGGGGGATTTGAAGTCTGGTATGCCTTGTCAATGGTAAAAACAATTGATGGTGTGCCATGACAATTTCTGTGCCTTGTTAGTGTGCCATGAGATGAAAAATGTTGAAAATCACTGTCCTAAAAGGTATGAGGGGAATGGCAGTCAAGAGCCATAATCCCCCAATGAATGCCTCTGAGCTGCATCACACAATGACAATATCACTCCCAAGGAACAAAATAGTGGTCGCTAGTTCAGAGATTTTCATCCTTTTTCATCTCCTGGCACGCTGACAAGCTGCTAACGTTGTCAAAGCACACCGTTGATTTTCTTTACCATTGCCAAAGCACACCATGATATTGGTAGGGGCTCTAATTACCCAACTGCCCTACAGAAAATTACCCTCCCAAAAGTCCCACGGCACTCCTGCAGGCCATCCGTGGCACACTAATGTGCCACAGCACAGTGGTTGAAAATCACTGCTCTAGTTGGTTGATCTTTACCTCCTTCAAAAACCACCAAATTGCTCTCCAATTCACAGCCTGTATTATGATGTATGGAAATGAGAGCTGCCTCATATTAACCCCTTATTTATTCCATGCCATGTCATAATAACATCTCATTGGCTCAGAACAGTCGATCAATTTTTAGTTGTTTTGATTAAAAGAAATCTACGTTTTGTCCCATAAGGCAGTTGTGTTTTCATTTTCTGGTAAATCGGCCATAACTTTTGATAGAATACAGATATTCGAATACTGTTTGCTTCTTTGCATTCTGAATTAAATTGACTTTCCAATGATAATAACATGGTGGTATTATTGATACATAACCCTTGTTTCACCATTTTGCCCACTATTGTCAAGGTCAGCTTGTTGCTCCCCTAAAGCTTCATGGATAATGCAGTTGCTACTCCTTTCACCTCCTTACCTACACCACAGTATACACCACACCACATCACTGTGTCTACTCCTTAGACATAGCCCTTTTGATTTTCTGTTATTTGTCTCCACAGCAGTTTTCCGGTATCCAGCATGGTCGAAGTCCTACCCTCCAAAGTTGCCACCAGCCAGATGAATATGTCAGCGCTGTCGCCCACCAGTACGGGTCAGTTTCTAGAGGCCCTCTCCTGGTTTGTCAATAAGGTCTTGAGCCCCTCCGAGGGTCCACCTCCCACTTCTAGGCCACATCTCCGACTGGATTTTGACACGATAGAAGCCCTTCCCCATTGGTTACTCAATCTGTCAGAGAAGGTGGCATTGGAACAGCTGGTCCAGTCTGAGGACCACTTGGTCGTCCTTTTCCCTGAAGATAGCCAGGCCTTGATGGAGCAACATCTGGACCACTGGGATCTGGAAGGGAAGTTGTTGCAGCAACTGCTGGAGAAGCTACGTTCTGTGATCCAGGAGCTGAAGGCGATTCCACCCTTCCGAGCCAACGCAGACCTATTCCACAAGCTCCTGGCTTTCTGCTACTACCCTTCTGGCAGTGACCATGGAGTGATGAGGCAGCCAGAAACAACAGAGAGGAGGCAAAAAATCCACAGCCTGTTGATGCTAAAGGCCTTGCAAGCCGTGCGGGTTCGGTGGCGAGAATCAAGAAAGCTGCCCCGGGCCAACCGTAGTGCTCAGGGTGCGGACAATTTCTGCCGCCTGCAGGAGCTCAAGATAGACTTGGTCTCCACAGGGTACGTCATCTTTCCAGAATGGTACAATGCCAACAACTGTGTGGGACCCTGCAGGATCCCACTGTCCACCCGCATCCCTGACTACTACTCTCACACTGTCTTCCTGCTGCAAATGCATGAACAGGGCACTCCCCTTCAGCGTGTCCCTTGTTGTGTCCCAGTGAGGTATTCCCAGAGCCTCATCCTGACCTTTACCAATGACCAAGGCATGATGGTTAAGAACTATCCCAACATGGTAGCCAAGGCATGTGGCTGCCGATAAAGAGAGATCGCTGGCTCTTCCTTGGTTTCAGAAGGCGCAAGCCTCTCGAAAGGCCAACAGTTTTGACTATGTCTTTCTTCTGCCATTGGTTAACATTGTGTGTTCTGCTTTTTAAAAAAATCAGTTCTGTCCTGAGGAAAGCTATAATTCTGCAACTTCTCTATATGCAGTCAATTACTTTTACTTTGTATTGCTGCTTTTGCATTTTTAAAATCTTTTTGCATTTATTATTTTGGTGTTTCAAGCCCCAGGGTTGGGTGTTTTCATATCCAAGGCACAATGAAGCCTCATGCTCAATGGCAATATTATTCAGATGCTCCTCAGGGCTCATAAAGTCACCAGCACATCTTTGCAACTATGAGAACCAGAACTTCACTTTCTTTCTTTGTTGTTCATTTTAAATTCAGCTGAGATCTGGGGGAGGTTCAATTCTGTGTCCTGTTTTCCATGCATTTCTTTTTTATGCTCCCCCAGAATCATGGTGTGTGCCTAGCCTAACACTTAATACAACCTTTGCAGCTAATTTTCCCTTCAAACTTTAATTCCAGATTTTGGCTGCTTTTGGCATGGGGGGATGGACTTGGGGGATGAGACTGATGCCTCATACCTGATATCTTTGGGATCAAGTATGAGGACATAAAGACATTAGGATGGCTACTTTGGAAAGCAGGATGTTAGACTGGATAACCCTTTGGTTTGATTCAAAAGAGCACTTCCTAAACCCATTTTTGCACCTTGATATCAGAAAAAGTCAACATTGCCCTTGAGCATGTACAAAGTACAAACCCCTTTGTAATTACTGCCAGCATCAGAAAATTAAACCCCTCCTTTTCTTTTGCAAGGAATAGTTAAAATGATACCAGTGTATTGTGAGAGAGAGAACATACAAAACAGATTACAGAGGTTTTGAAACTTTTATTTAAATATGTATTTATAAACAGATTTAAGCCAGGGTGTGTGTGAAAAAGTTGTTTGAAGCCAAGATGCTGGTTAGTCTATTGTTCTTAAACTATTGCTATTTGTTCCTCTATTTTGCTTCTATGTCAAGCTGACACACAATGTACAATAGAATACAATTTTTCTACATTGTGTTTACTATACAGAAAATCATATACACTTTTCCAAGTCTCTGGGTTTTTTCTGGCATAAAATTCCTGACCATATTTTCTCATGTAGTTCCCTCCTTGATAAGGGAAGAAACAAAATGGCTAATATATAACTATCAAGTTCTTGGAGGATGGGATTTTCATTTCAAGCTAGTGGAAAACCTCTGGATTTTATTAAAGTGATGTCCAATCCTAGGCTCCTCCACCCTTGCCACTTGTGCAATAGTGCAATAAGCAGCCCTAATTTCTTGCACTACTACAAACTTGCATCAACTTGCATTGATTTGATTTGCATAGCACCTGGTTTATTTTTTACAACTACAAATTATTGAGGTTTGGGGTAGTATAGCCCACATTTGGGCTCCAAGATTTACTTTCTCTAGCTTAAAAAAAGAACGAGGTTTTAAAAGATCACAAACTGAGCTTCTTGTTGAGATTTGCATCTGAATTCTGCAAGACTAATGGGGGGTTCAGCACCATTTTCTTATTCTAGTGTTGTTCATTTCTGCTTCAGTTGTAGCATAAACCCTTCTGAAAAAAAGACTTGTTTCATCTCATGCAAGGAAAAAACAACACAAGAGAGTCCAACAAAATAGGAGAGTCTGATGTGGGAGAAAAAGCCATGATTAAAAACTTCCCACCATGAGCCAAAGAAAGGTAGAGAAGGATGAGGTAAAGGGTGAGGTTTCACCAAACAAAAATATTGTCCCCAGTTCTGATTGCAGTAAATGCATGAATCTGCATTTTACACAATTCGTGCTCAGTTGTCTATGCCAATCCACCACCATAGATTAAACACTACCCAGTGTTTGCCTATCCATGGCCATCCTCTCAAATGCAATGCTGTTCAAGGAAGTCAACAGTTTAAATGTTTCAGCTGTGAAGTTCATAGGAAAGGGGTTCTGCACAATACCCCTGGGTTTGTGCGTCAACCATGAGCCAAGTTTTCAACTTCCTCTCTGCAGAAATTAATAAGAACCAAGGCCTTGCCCTTCGTTGCCAAAAAGGCCAATTTAAAAACACAGCAACCTTGGTGGCAGAGAAGTAGAATCTTCTATTCCTAAGCAGCTATAGAAAAATTGGGCATGGAACTGCAATAAAAAAGGTCAGCAGGGAGGCAAGAGATACAGCAAGGAGGAGAGGAGGCTGATCTCCCATGGCTGGCTGAGTCCAAAGCTGTGCGCCAAGAGCCGTATTACACCTGTAATAAGTGCAGGGCATGGAACGAAGCCTATTGAAGGGAGACTGGGGTCTGGGTGGAAGCATAACCTACACAGGGAAAAGCGGAGTCCACAGGTCAAGCTGCGGAAAGAAACAGTGCATGTCTCTTTGTGCTTGGCAGTTGTTCCTCCCTGCTCTTACTTACAAAGGGTGGTGGGAGCCAAGAGGTATCTTGCAGGTCTGTCTGCCACTGCACGGCAAAGGGTGGGCTCCTCAGTCGTGCCTCTTGCTCTCCTGAAACTTGTGCTTCCCAAACTTATGGGCACCATCCTTGTGCGTGGAGAAGAATGGGCGTTGCACCTGCCAGGGTTTCCTGTACTTGTGCTCATGGGGAAGAAGCTTAGAGTCCCCTGCATGCTTGGAGGAGCGGCCCTTTCCTTTGTCGTGTTCCTCCTTGTGATGGCCCTTTCCATCACGCTGCAGGTGTCGCTCTTGTTTGTACTCCTTCGAGTGAGCTGCTTCATGCTTATGGTGGTGGCGCTTTCCCTCCTCCCGCTGATAGGGCTTCTTTCCTTTATCCTCCTGACGATGGCGTTTGTCAAAGTGGCGCTTCTCTTCCTTCTCCTTGTGCCCTCGAAAGGCCTTGTCTTTGGAAGACTTTTCCCTCCTTGCTCTCTCCCAGCTCCTCCTTGGTTCCACCTTGACCGCTGATTCTTCTTCTTCATCTTCTGTTGGCTCTTCTTCCTCTTCTTCTTCCTCTTCTGTTTCTCTTGGTGCAGGTTCCTCCTCCTCCTCCTCCTCCTCCTGTTCTGTTGGCTCCTCCTCTATTTCTATTAGATATTCTTCTTCCTCCTCCTCTATTTCTGGTGGTTCATCTAAATCTGACCAGTTAAACCATCGCTCATAAAACCACAGCTGTTCCTGGAAGGGAAAGAAACAAAGCATGAACTTCTGGACTATGATCATGCTGCAGAGAAAGATAAAAATTATGTTCCTGACTTTCAAGCCTGGAAGTGACCCAGAGAAGGAGCAGTAGAAAAGGGGGACCCTTCTGGACCAGTTCCTGGACATGGACCTTTATGTTGAAACACTTGAACATACACAATGTTAAGCAAAACCATGCCTGCTCCATCTAGCAGTGGAATTTCAAATAAAGGTCTTTCCCAGTCCTATTTGGACATGCCTCCACCAGGTGACGGAGAAAGGCAGAAACCCTTTCACTGAAACAGTCTCTCCATCCTCTCCCATGCCTGTTATCAATACTCACCAGTTCACCACCGCTGCCTTCTTGTGGAATCCATGCACTAAGTTCTGCCTCAAGAATTTCCCCGCCAAAGTCTATTATGTCTGCAAAATGAGGAATGTTGGATGAGCCCTGAGTTGGTGGTTTCTGTCAGGTGAGTAGGATGGGGGTGTCCTGGGCGGAATCAATCATGAATAAAACTCTCTTACCTTGGACCACCTGACAGCTCACACTGAGGAGAGCAATGAAGGATGCCACAAGAATACATTTGTTCAAGGTCAGCCCCTCCCAAGGGAGTGTGTCCTTTGCAGTCCCAGCAACAGTTTTCCTCTTGACGGGGGCAGTCCTTGGAGCTACCAAGAGAAAATGAGAAGAAGCAATGAAGAAACCAGGCCCATCACTACCCACTAGGTCCACCAGTGGTGGGCACCACTTTTGACAGCCTTGATAATGTGACTTTACAATAAGAACATAAGCAGAGCCCAAGTGCATCATACCAAAGGTTTGTCTAGCACAAAATCCTGTTTCTTGGTAGCCCAGAGTACAAAGGCAACAACCCTCCTTTGTTTATCGCCAGCAAATGAGAGGTACACTACCTCCAAACATGAGCATCCAATAGCCACTTAAGGAAAAGTAGAAACATCTGACATGCAATTAAAATACATAAATAGGAACATGCACAGCCAATTGAGATTAGCCATTAAAATCCTCGCCTCAGATCTCTGCCCACCAAAATGTGTACTTAGAGGTGTTTGTTTCCAGTGAGTATGACAGGAATCATAGCAAGTGTTCCTGAACACAATGGCCTTACATATTACTAAAATAATAACACTGTTTTCAAACACTTTTACATATATCTTATGGTTAATAGCTTTTCTTGCTTCAAGAAACAGAAATGTGCTGGGGCTTTTGTGAACCTAGAGGGAGAAAGTGCTTTTCTTAAGACCAGAAAGTGGTCATGAACAGCCCTCCACCTGTCCCCCTGTCCCTTTAGGCTTGTGACATGAAGGATGCAATCCAAAGAGGACACTTTGGGGGTCATTACAGGGATGGTGATAAGAAATAGCAGGGTGTGTTTAACCTTGACTCCCAAATCTCCAAGTTTTTGTATTCATTGGGGTCCACCATCATCACCCCAGTGAGGATGGATGCTACACAGAGATATTCAACAAGGACCTCAATACCTGGAGCTGCTGGGCGAGCTTTCTCAGCTGGCTTCTCTACACGTGGTGTCTTCTCTGCCACCTTTTCAACCCTGGGTGCTTTTTCTGGTGCCTTCTCCACTCTCAGTGGCTTCTCAGTTGCCTTCTCTGTCGATTTTTCCACCCGGGGTGTCCTCTCGGCCCCCTTTTCAGCCCTCAGTACTTTTTCTGCCACCTGTTCAGCCCGGGGAAGTTTTTCAGGTGCTCTGGAGGGACCTGGCTCTTTCTCAGGCTCATGCGGCAAGGCTGGAGCAGGCTCAGTCATGCTGTCCACAAACTCATCCAGATCCTGCTCAATGACGTGAAGCTTGTTTGTCTCAGCCTTCTGTAGGCCCTGAAATATGAATGAAAAACCAGGTGTGCAACAGAGAGCTTCAGGATGTATCCCCACCCACGACCCTAAAAAACACATTCATGGTTTTTTTTTAAAACCTGCAGCTACAAGTCAAATGGAAAACTAGGACTAACTAGAATGTTGAGACTGGGAGGAAGGTCTGGCTTTTGTTAAACTGTTTGGATTACAAACAGGAGACAAGAAACAGATTTTATTGGGTATATTCTAGGTTGTATAAGAGAGGCACTTCCATACTAGAGGCCTTTAGGCATTGCTGTTCTTGATGTGGAATTTCCATAAAGGTTCCATGTGCCACTTAATACACCATTACATTATCCAGTTCTGGCCAGGATGAAGCAAAGGTCATTTTAATGCTAATTTAAAGCATAGTACCCCCCCTTTTGCATGGTCTGGCTATTTTATTGCTTTCTGTTCAGTGGAGCAAGGGGTTAGTGGCTTTCGGGGAGGGGGGGTTTGGCCCTCTAGTAAGAACAATTAAAAAAACCACTTAAAATTGCATACACTTAAAAATGCATCATTTAAAAAAGAAAACAGGAGATTTCAAGTTTCCTTTGACCTGCAAGAGAGGGGAGAAAGTGACAAATGACCTGGCCTTTCTGTCCACCTGCCCTGCATGTTTTCCTTTCACACTCAGCTCTGAAGTGCTGTTTGGTTTCTCCTCCAGCAGAGATTTGTGAGCTCATGCATCAGCCATTTGAGGATAAGTTGCCAAGCATGTGCTCCCTTCCAAAGGAACAACCAAGGAATAGTTCATGCAACTCACTGGTCGTAAATGGCATAGATATTGCAAAAATCCAAACACTTAGGGAGTAGTTCAGGATCTCAGGGTATGATTGGAAGTTTCAAAATTTGCAGCCTCCTCCATCTGAGGGCCTCCAGGGAAGAGGAAAATCTTAGGAGAGATCTGAATTGTAATCCGTTGCCCTTATCCAACTCCTTCCTTTTTCACTAGGTTCTACCTTCTGATCTTCTGCAACCATCCCTTAGATTCCAGGGCCCTGCACTTTAGTTAGGGTCTGAATGTGGCAACCCTTTGACCCTGCTCTATCAGATCCTAATCCCTCACATACTTCACTTACTGAAGTACAGGTAAGACTGGGTGGGAAACTTTTTAAAAGTAGCATGCATCATTACTTACGTTTGGGGTGTTGTTTACCTCCTCTTTACTCACAGGTACCTTGGCATCTGCTGAAAAATACACATGCTGGAATTCATGGATACTATAGAAACTATCTTCTGCAATATAAACCTGCCTGGCTCTTATTAGCCTCACGTGCTACTTTCTATCCAGAGTTTGTGAAATTAGGCAGACGGGTATGAAAGTCAGGATCTTTTGTGTTGGCACTGAAATTAAGAAAACTCCTTCTGATGGAAGCCCACCCTGCTTCCTCATTAGTTTTTTCCTTTTAATTTCAATCAGTTATTAATGCTGAATCTTTATCTTATTCTAACTTCTCATTTCTGTACTGCCGTCTGCTTTAATATTTATTAGTATTGTCTTATTGTGTGCCTTGATTTGCTTCAATTCTGTTCATTTAATTTTCTGTTCTATTATGTGAACCACTGTGATATCTCTTCATAGTAAATTGGTATATAAAGAAATTAAACTGAGGCTGCAATTTAAAACAAAATTAGCTGGAAACAAATCCTATTAAATTCAATGAAATTTCAGAGTGATCACAAATAGGATTATGCTTAAATGATGTAGATTCTCTTTTGAGAACTCTGCCTGGCTTACATCATAATTCTATCTAGACTGTAAGCTCTTTGGATGCTTACATTCTTTGTAAAGAATAATATACAGGGACGATGGCATACAACTGCTAGTAACAACAACAAAGATCTTGAACTAAATTTATGTTTTTTTCTGGACTTGGGGGCATTTTTAAACAGTGGTAGGTGATGAGGCAGGTAACCTTCAGTCTAACATTAGAGCTGCCTTCTTCATTTCCTGCAAGGCTCCTGTGCTGTCAAAGGGAACTATGTGCCAGGTGAAGACTTCACTAGCAGAAAAAGCAAGAACTTCATCTATTGAATGAATGTCTCTGGCAAACTCTTAATGTTGCATATAAGAGAAAATACCTGCTTTTTGGTCCCCCTTAAATGGTTTGCTTTCCTTCTGAACTGGCACGTCTGATAAAGAGTCTGGATCTTGCTGGTTTGTCTCCACTTCCTTGTAGGGTCCTGTTGCCATATCACCTCTCTGGACTCCTTGCTAAAAACTGCAACATAAGAAGATATAGATTAATGATCAGACCTCATTAAAAAAAAACCTCAAAATGTTGAAAACCTAAATTTTTGCAACCCTTTTTCATTGTCTGAAAGTGACCATATGCCATAATCAGAAAAGAGGACAAGGTCTCCCCAAATGTAGGACATCTAAGTAAAATGTAGGGCACAACAAAATAAAAGCTAAAAGCACTCATATATATTGTTTTCATGTGCTTAATTTAAACACTATGGCTGCAATCCTATCCTCCAGTTAGGCTGACATAAGCCATGGCGTAAGTTCTATGCTGACCTGGGGGTGTCATAAAAGTGAGGTAAGGCACAACAGTCCCACTCCTTGTAGGGGTTAGGCCAATGCACAGGCATACACCGACATCCCCACGCCATCACAGGAAAATATGCCAGCCTGAATTGGTTAGGATTGCACCCTATGTTATTTATTATTCCATTTAAAATTTATTACATAATAATTTATTACATTATGAGCAGAATCCTAACAATGTCTACTCAAAAGTAAACCCCATTCTGTTCAATGAGTCTTGCTCCCAGGAAAATGTCTTTAGGGTTCTAGCCTAAAATTTATCTGGTAATTACAAAAAGGCTACATGCTTCCTGTTCACAAGGTAAAGGAGGACATTTAAGGTTTTTTTCCCCAGGACTCAAGGCTAAAATTCAGGACACATCCTGGAAAAGGAGGACACAAGATCACCCTCACTGAAAGGGAAAAGGTGAAATTGCCTTCCTACTTCTTTCTAAATTTTTTAAAAGAAAAAAACCTTAAAATCTTGTATTTTATTTTTATTCCATCTCTTCCATGCCAAAGCAAATGACTAATGTAGCTTACATAACAAAGTATCACAACAAGTGAAACATCAAGCGAGGCATTCAAACATTTATTTTAATGTTACATGGTGAAAAGTATAATTTTTAAATATTACATGGAGCAAAATATAAGAAGAAAAATAAAAAAAATCGGGAAAGGGGGAAAATATCCCAGGACTTTAAAGGGCAGTAGAATTTCTCTGCCTTACACACCAAAGCTTCATTCACACTTGGACACATAAGTATGAAAGTCTGTGCGCTCATCGTTTAAAACCCCACCACAGTTTTCTAAGAATAGGGGTGTGAAACCCTAGGATCTTGGGCAGCGTCCAATCTGGGTAACGCTGTCCTGATGCTCCCAAGTCTTTCATATCCCAGCAGTTGTTGCGAGATATAAGAGTCTGCTGTAGACACTCCTTACCTCACCCACCCAATGGTCTAACTGCTGCTGCTTTGTATTGTTCACAGCCACATGTGTGGCAACATCCCATGACAGATTTTAAAAAACACACCACATGCCTTTTTTTTGGTTTGCTCTGGGCAGAGTGACCAGATGCCCAAATCTCAAAAGGAGGACAAAGTCTTGGATTCCTCTCAGCCTGGCCTTTCTGGCGGACAATGGCATGTTTGCCTACTCATGAGTAAAGCCGTGATATTGGGCACTTTCACTTTCCCATAGAGCTCAATGGATATTTTTTATTTTTAGTTTTTTGGCCAATACTTTTGATAGGAAGGAGATATTTCAAAACCGATTCTTGCATTGGATTCTGCTCTTCAATATGAATCCAGCGACATTTGACAAGATGGGGTACTGCACACCATTGCAAAGTTCCAAAATGAAGCCAAAATGGAGGACAATGAACCCCTTTTTGAGAACACCTGGGCAAAAGGCTAAAAAAGAGGACAAATTTGGAAAAATCCAATCATATGATCACTCTGGCTCTGGGGCCAGTTTACAGGAAAGCAAGCAGAATAAAAGCCTTCTGCAGTCTGCTCTGCGTATGAAATGTGGGAGGAAACTGAAGCAGTGATTCCTCGTATGGACAGTGGGATGTGCTCATAACCAGTGATGGGAAGAGTGCTGCAGGGTTTGATTTGAGTGGAGTTTAGAGTCATCATCACACCATGTAACTCGACTAAAAAACAAGTCTGTAAAAATGCTAATTTTCGCTGAGTTTGAGTCATCTGCCTGTGAAATGCTGGAGAGATTGCCCTGTTTTGTCTATCTGGATGGAACTCTATCAAATTTAGGCCAGCCTAGGCAAGTCCTGTGATGGCCTGGGACTGCTGCAAATGTGCCCTAAGACACTTCTGCACCACTCTTGTGGTTGGGAAGTTAGGCTAGTGCTAGTGCTTGTGCTGTTTTCGGGTCAGGATTACAGCCTCTTGGTGTACACATGCCAGGCACTACCCACAACTAATGCAAAATCCTTGGTGCTTGAAATGATATGCCACTGGCTGCCCCCTTACATAGTGATGCTCCAGCTTCTGCTCTTCCTATTACCCGAATTGAAAAGTGGAGAATTAAATGAAAGAGGAACTGTAGAGTAAAGGAGAGGGCTAGAGTGGTGGATTCTCAGAGACACCCTAGTGCACCACCTTCCTCTCTTCCACACTTCCTTCCTTATACCACTCCATCCCCTTCCACTTTTCTAATCCAGGGAACAGGATGGGGGAAGCAAAGCAATGGAAGCAAATGGGTGAATAGAGATGGGTACTTCATTGCACCCTTAGTAGGCTTCACAGATGATCTGGCCCCATACCACCTTCTCCATACCACAGCAATCGGAATTTGGAGCATAGTCCAAGAGAACTAATTCCCTGAGCTGAGACAAACCAATTTTCCCTCTGAAATAAAAAATGGAGGCACATATTTGCTCTCATGCTCAGTAAAAAAGGTTTCCCTATAATTGTGTGTGTGTGTGTGTGTGTGTGTGTGTGTGTGTGTGAGTGAGAGAGAGAGAGAGAGAGAGAGAGGGAGGGAGAGAGCATGCACTAAAGTTCTCTTGTGTCCAAGAGAGTTACTTCCTTTTGGGAAAGACTTCCTCAGGTGAACCTAACCTATCTGCAATATGAGATAAAAATATTCACCTTCCACACTCAGAAGGATGGACTTAGGCTACAATCCAGAGTAACTATGTGAGCACATAAGAGACATTACGTGCACCCATAGTTACTGCACTACCTAGTGAAAACCTATGGGAAATTCCTATTGCAATCCAGAGCAAATTGTTCTTACACTGGAGCAAGGACTCCCCGTAGTTACTCTGGATTGCAGCCTTACTGGTGGTATTAGTGGTGGTAATGGTGATGGCAACATGTGTCCCATTGACATACCTATGCCACAGCTATGACACAGATATGATTAAAATTGCACCCTCAGGGTCCTAACAGGAACAGAAGTGCCTCTGGCGTAGGTGTCTCACCACATGCTTTAATATAAAAGCCATTTGGCTGTCTTATGTTCTTTTTAGGGAGGGGTGTCACTGATTCAGCAGATGTTCCTTTCTGAAAGTCAGGTTCTTCACCATCTCAAAGCTTCAGTCTCTTAATCTCCTCCTCCTCCAGTCAAAACACTCCAGAAGCAGCAAACAAATTTGTGTGCCTCCTATGTAACTACCCACCCCAGCCATGTTCTCCACCAAGGAAACGGAAAGTGACAAATATCAATTTTCAGTATTGTCCCAAGTATTGTTCCAATTTCCAGTACTGTTCTACCATGCAGAAGAGAGGAGATTAGGTAGACATAAATCAAACTAAGACTGGAATCCTGCATTTTCCTGGGAGTAGCAGCACAATCCAGAGCAACTAATCTGTCCACATAAGAGCCATTGGGTTGCCCTATCTATCACTACGGTGGAGCAACTGCAAGATGCTCCAGCCCAGTTACTCTGGAAGAGGCTTAGGGCAGAGCAAGGCAACATAGGGTGCCCTAACAGAGGTGGACCTGCTCTGCCCTAACTGGGGCAGCCTAAGCAGCTCAGGAGAGGCAAGCTGAGGGCAAGTTTAGCATTGCCTAGGGCAGAGCAGTTACTCTGTATCCAAAGCCTATTTCCAAGGCAGAAATGCCCTCTTCCAGTTCCTCAGAGATATACCACCTCAGGAGCAGGTATAGTAATGAGTAGACCCATAGGGGTCCATGATAAGGCCTGAGTAAGAATGGTAGTGTTGACCAAAAATCTGAGTTCTTGGCCAGCCTAGCTGCAATCCCTGCCTCTCACCCTCAGGATACAGCAGGCCACTCCAAGCATCCATCTTGCACTAGAAGAACTGCAGCTGTAACTGGTTGTCAGGAACTGCTGGGCTTCCTTATAATGTAGGCACCACAGCTGTTCCTCCTTCAGTGTGATCTGAGGGGGGTCTACTCAGGAGCAAGCCCTCCCCAGCTGTCACTGACTTAGCATGCTCTGGAGCAGTTAGGGCAGCCCAGGCTTCCTGACTCTCTGGATGCAGCATAACTTTCTGCTCTGGATACAGAATAATTAGGAGAGAGCAGTTAGGGCAGAGCAGGTTGAACTTGCTCTGGATTGTGCCCTAAGTCCCATTGACTATAAGATTGGGCTGTAAGTCAATGCAAAACAGCTAGATATGTTTAGATCAAGATTACAGCAATTACACTGGGCAATAAGCTTTAGGGGAGCAATGAGCTGAGCTTGACATTAGTGGCCAAAATGGCGAAACTTGGTGTTTCTGGCTACACGACACCTGGTGTGCGATCATTAGCTACACTACTGCCATGCTGCTTGTTCAAGCTTCAATTTGGTGAACCTGATGCATGTGGCATTACTGTGAAATAGCCAAAATAAGAATTTCTCTGTATTCTTGGTTGGAGGGTGTTAAAAAGGAAGTGCTCCTGGTAACTCAATCTATGTGACCCATATGGCAGTGTGTGCTGCAAGCAAGGCTTATTTGTCAACCTGGGGCAACAACAGGAAAGGGGGGAGAGACAAGGAGAGTACGGGAGATGAAGGAGGAGGCTTAGCTAATGTCAGTGACTTAGCTAATGATTGTGTAGCAAAGTGCCAAGCTCAAAATGATTCCAGGAAGAGATGTCACAACCAAAAGTGATGACATGCATGAGTTTTGGAAAAAAATGTAAAATTGAGAGAAAACCTGCCTTCATCCTCCTAGGAGCTCACTAACCACTTGCTCTGCCATGTCCACCCAGTCAGTGGCATAGCCAAGGTATCTATCTGCTACCAGGATTCAAAAAAGATTTTGTAACACAAAATCAAATTTAATTAAGTAAATAAATAAATAAAAAGTATGCTTCTTATTGGTTAGACACTAAGCAATAAGTGTCTGGAGTAAACAGGTTTCTCTCTCTGCTAAATATAAGAGGTGCACCATCACTTGAAAAAGTGCCTCTTTACCCTGTTAGCAGAGGTAACTGTATATATGGAAATGAGAGCTGCCTCTTATTAACACCTTATTGGTTCCATGCTGTATCATTATAACATCTCATTGGCTCTCAGAACTCATTGGCACTCATGGGCAGTTTTGAGTTAAGGAAATCCACATTTTTGTTCCATAAGACAATTGTGTTTTTATTTTCTGTTTTATTTGCCATAAATTTGATACAATATGGATTTTCTAATGTAGTTTGTTTCATTGCATTCTGTATTAAATTATATAACATTATTGTTTTTGTTGTTTAGTCACTGAGTTGTATCAGACTCTTTTTGACCCCATGGTCTGCAGCATGCCAAGCCACCCCATCTTCCACCAGCTTCTGAAGTTTGTCCACACTATCTAACCACCTCATCCTCTGCTGCCCCTTTTCCTTTTGCCTTCAATTTTTCCACACATCAGGGTCTTTTCTAAGGCATCTTACCTTTTCATGATATAGCCAAAGGATTTGAGCTTCATATAACATGATGCAGAACATGATACATCTACATCTACAGTATTTATATACCGCTTTTCAACTGAAAAGTTCACAAAGCGGTTTACAAGAAAATGAAAAAATTAATAGCTAATTAATAGCTAATGGGTCCCTGTCCCAAAAGGGCTCACAATCTAAAGTGCAAAAAGAACACCAGCAGAAGCCACTTGAACAGACATTGCTGGGGTGTGGAGGGCCAGTTACTCTCCCCCTGCTAAAGAAAAGAGGAACACCCACTTGAAAGAATGTCTCTTGACCAGTAAGCAGGGGTCTTGACCTGTAAGCAGGGGTCAATACATATCAATTCTGATACATACAGAACATGATATATAACATATCAAAGTTTTCACCAGTTTGGCCACTAGTATCAGCTTCAGCTTGTACCACCCTAATGCTTGTTGTCCAGTGCAATTGCTACTCCTGCACCTCTTTAGCCATGCCACTGGTATACATCTACAGACAGCTGGTCAAGGATTACTTGATCTGTGGAGTGCATACACAACCACTTTGAGCAATGCAAAGAAAGAGCCAGTGACCTAGGCTGAAACAACTCAAGGAAGCCATATCTGCCTCAAGAGATACACAGATTGGGTCCTCTTGTTCACTGGTCAGTTAGTATGTGCATGAATCTTGCCTCTCTCCTTGAGAATCACAGCACATGCCCTGCTACATGGGAAACTGCTAATGAGAACTAGCAGATTATGGAAACCAGCTCCACGCATGTCGAAGGACCCCATCTCACTAGAGTTCTTCACTCCACCGACAGCAGCATTTTGGAGCACAAAAACAGCTGGGACTTTAGAGCCCTACAGTTTATGACTCAGAGAGTTCAAGAATCACCTAATTGGGAAGAAGCCTACATGCTGAGGTTATTTTTTGAGGCTCTTTTCTGAATGCCTTCACCTCCGGAGGTTTGGTGAGTTGTGACCATGGTGGCCTTTTTGGTTGTGACATCCTCTCATTGGACTGCTCTCACCAATAAGGCTTGAGGCCTTCTTCCTTGTCCAGGAAATTTGCAATATATGGGCTTTCTCTTTCCTTACCTATAATAACGAAATTGTTTGGACTGCAAAGTGATTAATGTAATATACAAAAAACCTTCCAAAATCTATTAAATTGAGGGAAAGTAGACAGCCAGGGAAGCTGGCTTTTCTGACTGCCCCTGACACTAATTCATAAAATGCCTTCAAAGGTTAAAACATCTGGGGTTAGTTTGTTTCAAAGAGAAAAAAGAGAGAATACCTTTCCACCTTCAGGCCTATGTTTAATTGTTCATATAAACCTTCCCCGCAGTTCACGAAGCACTGAAGAGGGCTTTTGGCTGCTGCTGACTCAACATCAAAGCGTCATCCAAAAATAGTTTCCTTTCCCATACCAGCCAACCCTTGCAAGGCAGGGGAATTGGTCTCTTGCTGGCTTTGATCCATCAGCACTTCAACTAGCACACTGAACATGCAAATCCATGTGTTTGGGTTGTCAATTTGGAGAAGCAGATTCTTAAAAACTTTTTAAAAACTGGGAGCTCAAAGAATCACAGTCACTCATCCAAACACACAGACACACATGTTTCATACCTAGATCTTAAATCCTGGCGTCTCGCCTTCAGCTTATCACCCGGATCAGTCTCTCTCTCTCTTTCTCTCTCACCCTCTTCTCATTCTGCATAGCTGTAATATACAGCAACAGGTGCCGGATCCTATCGGAGGAAAATACCAGCCAATCACAGGGAAACTCCCAGCTGCTGCTACTACTTCATTTTTCAGAAGACAAGGAGGTGGGCTGACTTCACCCGAAGGCAGTAGTGGGGGGGGGGGGGAGGAACAAAGAATTAAGTGAAGGGGGACTTTCTTTTAATTTTTTTTAGGATGGTGTCATCTGCTCTACGCCAGCCATTTTATAGTAGTACTTCAGTAAAATCAATATGCATTTTACCCCCCATACATAGGACCAGATCTCAATTAACACATCAAAGTCAACCCAAATCAAAATGGAATGAAGTTGCCATTTTGGGATGCCATGGCTGATTCTGACTCCAAATGACTAAATCACTATTCAGTGATTCACCAGAGCTGTCAAGGCCACCCTGTGCCAGAGGCAGCACTAAATGCCCCAACTTGGTGACTGCCAGCTATTCCTCCTCCCACCTCTTGGCTTTGTAAAGAAAGAGGGGGATGGTGAAGAAGGGGAAGTTCCTCTCCTCCACACTTCTCCTGCTCTGCCTTCCTTTACTAAGCTAGGAGGGGTTGAGAGAGCGGATGAAGATAGCTTCAGTAGCATAGCCAGTGGTGATGGTGTGGCAAGTACTGTACGTGGCAAAACATGCCAAGCTGGAAGCTGAGAAGGCATTCTCTGATGCCAGATGAGATGATGGCCAACTAGCTGTGAATGATCCCACCCGGAATAGAAGAGTTCTAGAAGCTGCCTGCAAAACAACATAGACTACCTTGGACTCTGGACATAAATAGCAGGTCTCTGTCAGTCTTGAAAGACTATGGTATCGTGCTCAGCTCTGCATACGCTGCATGTGAAGCATGAAAGCCTGGGTTGGATTGTTATGGAGGATAGGCTGTTACCCAAGCAGCAAATCCCCCCTCTCCACGCCACTGAATATCAGCTGCTGGATCTCACAAGGATATCCCAGAATTGTAACTGCCATACTAATAAATAAAATAACATCCCATGTAATGATTTGTCTTGCAGGTGCTTGTCTGTGTGTTGCCATCACTGCTGGGAAAGGCTCAATGGAAGGGGCCACTTACATTGGTGTGTTGTGGTCCCTGCAGTACTTGGGAGCTTGGCAACTGGGAGGGTGCTTCTGCCTATCTGCTGAGTAAAACCATCAATGAGAATGCGTTACTTAAAGCCTATGACAAATTAAGAGCACTCAAACACTTATGGAATTACCTGTAATCTAGTACAGTGATTTTTCAACCTTTTTCATTTCATGGCACACTGACAAGGCATTAAAATTGTAAAGTTACACCATCAGGTTTATGACAAGGTACACCATGCTGCCAGTAGGGGTTCACATTCCCTATTGGTCCCATTAATAAATGACTTCCTCCCAAATTCCTGTACCCACTATCCACTAGTGCCGGCTGGGGTCCGCTGCCCACCAGTGCCCAGTGGTGCCTGTTTCCCAGTGGTGCCTGCTGGTACCCACTGGTGCCTGGTGCTCAGTAAGAATAACCAGTGCCTGCTGGATCCCACTGGTGCCCACTGCTGTCTGCCACTATCCTCTGGTACCCTCCAGTGCCTGTTGATACCCAGCGCTGCCCAGTGCCCACCGCTGCCAGTGTTAATGCCTAGTGACCAGCAATGGCCACGGGTGCCTGTCATGCCCAGGGCCTCCAAATATTCTTGAAATTTTACTGACAGGTTAATTTCACTAGTTTTAAAATAAAATTGCATATTCATTTTTTAATTTTCTGGTTTAATGGATGAATGGCACCACCTTCTGGTTTGAATAGGTATTCTACTGTACCAAATTGATCATTGTTCTCCCAGATTAATTTCACTTACCATGCATAAAATGATAGAGGTATCCAATTTTTCAGATTGCCCTATTTACATAAAATTGCCAGTTTTGCATGTGTTCTTCTTCCAAGGTTTGAAGGACAGCTAAACAGATAGGCAAGGACTGACATTTCAAATAGGTGTGTAAGCAGAAAACCTTTTCAATCGAGTGGGACAAGATTCATAGCAAAAAGGCCTGCTCTTTGATATATTCACAATTAAATTTCAAAAGAACTTACAGTGCCATCCTAATTTGTGTTGGAACAGGCAGTACAGTTGGTCTGTGCTGTATCCTGCATAAGTTTGGTGCTGCTGTTGCACTACTGTGGGGCAAGAGTAAAGTTTTCCAATTTTCCTGGGTAACACAGCAGCAGCCCCAATGGGTCTACTCAGATCTGTGCCACTTCAGCAGCTGGCTGCTCTGTGCTGCCTGGAGAACGGGATTTGGATGTGGCACAAAAATGAATGAATGAATTAATCCATCCATCCATCCAGCCATCTACAGTTTTTACTGACTGATTTTCAGCTAAAAAGTTCACAAAGTGGTTTACAAAGAAAATTTATATACCACTTTTCAACAAAGAGTTCACAAAGTGGTTTACAGAGAAAATGAAATAACTAAATAACAAATGTTGGGGCCCAGGCCACCCTCCTGCTCGGCACCCACCCACCCTCAGAAAAGTCCACCATTCTCCCTCCCCCGGATACACCTCTTATCTTCCTCCTCCTTGCCCTCCCCAACCTTCGCACTGGCTAATAGCCAGAACAACTCACTGCCCTACAGGGTCCAGATGGTGCGGGGGAGGGGGGGCATCAAAACTCCCTGTTATGGCCTCCCCTTCTCTCTAGGTGTCACAGGCATGCTTACCGCACATTTGCAAAACCCACAAATGTGACTTGTGTGGGTAGTTTGGATTGCACTATTACTCATCTGGCTGTGTCTCACTTACTACTCACCTACTGGCAGTGTCCTGAGTGGCATTTGGGTCATCTGCAGGGATCAACTGCTCCTCTTTACCAGGGAAGATCATCTTGATCCAGATCATCACCAGATCCAGCGGAGTCCTAACCACTATGAATCTATAGAAAGTGAAACACTTCTGAGTAGACATGCATAGCCTAGTGCTGTAAATGGGGCAATATTTTAAAAAGTCATTTATTTTTATCAAATGCATGGTAACATTTTACACAATACTACTGTAATTACTATTGTAAAACCACCAGATGGCAGGTACCATCTTTGACAAAGCATTTCTCTTGACTCTTGTAAAAGTTGGGGAAGGGATATTTCTGCTTGATTCCTCCGACAGCCCACTCAGGGCCAAATGCCTGTGCTGATAAATATGTGTTTGTCTCTTTTTTTCTTCTAGAAAAAAAAATCACAAGAGTTTAAGGGGTTGGAACTTAATTCCTGCTGTGGTTATAATACAGTACAATCACCCAGAGAAGCTTGATTAAAGTCATAAATGGCGCATGCAGGACTGTTCAACTGAAAGTGCAGCCACAGCAGAAATTGTGCTGTCAGTTCTGCAACAATCAAAACGATGCCTCTCTGATCATGTGCAGAGTTTTCCTCATTGCTGGGTCTATTGGGAGGAATTTTTTTAAGAACAAAACACTTGGATAAGTGAAAATATAGCTCACCTGACAAACCGAAGGCTGAGGTCTGTACCCACTAACTGCTCTCTATATCTTCAGATGGGGGTCTTTCCTGGCCCTGCTATGCACATCTTCTGAAATTAGCTGCTGCATTCCAGATCTCTGACATGCAAAGCTTGGGTACTGAATGGCACCATCAACTCATCATGGCACCATCAGCTGTTTTATGCACAGTCCTACCCATCTTTCCAGAACGGGCATCCGAACAACACTAAGGTAAGGAAACAAACATTGTCTTACCTTGAGGAGGCCTCTGTGACTGCTCTGCAACTGCAGAATACAACAAGTGCCCACTGGCAAAGCTATACCAGTGTTGGAAAGTTGGTTAGGATAGCACCCTTGGTCATACCACTGGTCAGTTTTGCCCTCTTTTCTCTACTCTGATGAGATGAATACGTTCCATTGCTATGCAGGGCCTCGTTTTGATGTTTCTTTTTCATGGCCTGTGCAGTGTGTTTGAGACCAGCAAGAGCTGAGTCATCACTTCCCAGCCACAACATAAACCTGGCACTGTGTCAAAAATGCCTAGGAGTTTTTCATTGCCCCATTCTGGCAGGAGACAATGTACGAGTATACACACAAAACAGAGTTTTGTTTTCTCTTGGGATGGGCTAGGCTGCATGGGACCAAGTTGAGAAAAAGGGCTGTTTGTATGAATCTAGCTGAAGAGTATGTATGTCATTTAAAATGCATTTATGAACCCAACAATATTATAAAAGGGATTTCAAGATTTCTAGATTATTAAAGGGATTTCTAGATTTCTAGACAGAGTAGACTGGATAAGATGTGATTAAAAAACAGTAATCTATGGATATGTTTTTATATTGACTTCAGTATGTTCGTGATTATTAATTACAGTATGATTCAAGACACAGCTCCTTGGAAATAAATTAAATTGAAATCAATTTTAGCAAGTTCTAAAGAGCTCTGGGGTACCCGAAGTCCTCATGCTTAGATGGTCATGACCTCTGAAGCAGTGATGTAAAACACTCCCCAAGAGAACAGACATTTGATGCTGGAGTGGTTAGACTTAGGGCGCAATCCAGAGTAACTCCGGGGAGTCCTTGCTCCGACGTAAGAACAATTTACTCTGGATTGCAATATGAATTTCCCATAAGTTTTCACTAGGTGGTGCCATAACTACATCAACGTAAATGTCTCTTATGTGCTCCCGTAATTACTCTGGATTGTAGGGTAAATCCTAATGAAAATACAAACCAACTGAATGACTTTAATAAAGTACTGTATTCAAATCACATTCTGCAAGGGACTGAAAACATTTTCAGTGGACCTACTCTTAAGAGGGAAAGCAGAGCAGGACCTTTTTAGTGCATGTTCATGTCTTTTGTTCATTTTTCCAAGTTGATGATGGTACATTAACATTTTTACATCACATCTTGAGTTGTGCCAAGAAAGGGGTCTGTGTTGGCCTCTGCATGGTCTCCACTGGCTGTGCAAAACATGCAGAGTGGGGACGGATTCAGCCTGGGCAATTCAGGATTATTTTGTTTTAGATTTAACAGCAAGAGAGGATTGAAAATTTTCATGGTCCACATCAATAATAAGTTCCAAATTTACAAAGCAAATTTGCACATAGAATTTCTGAATTGTGAAGGTATTAACTACGTATTTCCCGGCTTATTACACGCACCGGACCATGAGATGCACCAAAGTTTAGAGGAGCAAAACAAGAAAAAAAGCATTCTGAACCAAATGGTGTACTAATATGTTTAATAAAATATAGCAGAATAATATTTCAACCATGTAAAGTCAACAGTGGTATTAAGAACCATTATCACTGTCATTAACAAATGAGGAAAGACTTTAAGCTTCAAGCACTCTTCTAATTTTCTGGAAACCCCCAAAACTCATCATCTCTAGTGTCAGTGATTTGTGACTTTTGCACAAATCTCATTGCAAATGATCAGACAACAACATTTTACACAAATCTCATTGCAAATGGTCCAGGAAGGCAGGTAAGTTGGGGGGGTTCTTTTTGGGGGGGTTAGGTAGGGAAAGGTGAGGGGATCTAGATAGATAGGGAAGAGTGAGGGAGGCACAGGCATGGAGCAGGAGGGACCAGGTCTTGTGCATGTCCACTTTGGAGAAAGTCTTCAAGCCAGGGAAGGCTGCTTAGGATTGCAACTGTGCCAGAGTGTCCAGATGCCAAACCCAAAATTCCTGAACCCCAAAGCCAAAATTCCTACCCGCTTAAAAAAATTGCCAAAAAATGTATTTTTTGTTTTTATATTTTTGATTTTTACTTTTTGACCATAACTTTTGATAGGAAGGAAATATCTCAAAACTGATTGTTGCATTGGATTCTGCTCTTCAATACGAATCCAACATCATATGACATGATGGGGTAAGGTGCTCCAGGATTGGCCCTAACACTCCATGAAACACATAGACATTTCCCCCCCCCTTGGGGAGAAAAAAGTGCGTCTTATAAACCGGGAAATACGGTAATCTGTATTAATAGTGATCCTGAGCTTACACTTAGGAATGAGAAATTGCTTGGTAGTGTAGACCAGGGACATTGAATTCAGCATTCCTTGATAAAATCTCAGCAACCGGGAGGGACCACATAAAAATTGGCTGTCCTTCAAGTCCTTCAGGAGCTGTTTGTCAGCTGTTGTGGGAGGAACAGGAGGCCAGCAGTGAAACCAGACTGTTGAAAGATCCGCCTAGAGCTGGTTCTTGAAAGATAAGAACCAGTCTCTTGAAAGACAGAACCTCTCAATTATTGTAAAAATCCTTTCAGTGGTTTCAAAAAGTCTGCCTCCAAGGAAAGTCAAAAGGAGAAATCCAATGACCAGAAAGGTGGTATATAAATATATGTTTTATATCATCATCATCATCATCCCCATCACCACCCAATCAGAGGATCCTCCCAGCTGGACAACTTTATGAAGCCCCCAAACTAGTGGCAGTGGCAGCACCATCAGGGAGGCAAGCAAGTCCTGGCTTTGCCCCAAGGCCATGTGTAACTAGAGCTAGCAATGGTCTCTTATTAAGATCTCCTTTTAAAATCTGTGTCAGACAAATCTGGAAGCCAGATCAGAAAAGGGAAAACATTTGTTGAGCCCAAGGTAGTCAGGACTGTCAGACAACAGCAAGAAAGAGCACTATGCTTTAGGTCAGAAGATGTTGAACAGTTCTCTCTTTCTTGGGATTCTTTACAGTTCCTTATTCTAAAAAGGCAGCAAGAAGCTTTTCCAAAGGCAAGTACAATGGCACAATGCAGAAACTGCTGAACACATGAACCGGCTAAACCTGCTCATCTAAGTTAAATAATAAACATTGAACATTTCATCACTTTTCAATGGCAGTACCAGCACCGCAAGGTTAATTTATAGCTAGGGTGACAAAGAAATTAAAATGGGGAAACATTAAAATGGGGGTGGAAAAATAAGATGAAAGAGCAATCCAGTCATTTAGTGCACTGCAAAGTACAGCAAGGTTGGCCAGATTGGCCTCTGATTGAAAGCCATCAGCAGGTGTTCCTTGGCCAGGTGGTTGTCCACATTATCTGTACAGGTTGCAGCAGTAGCATCCAGTGCACCAACAGGATATGCAGGGGAGGCAGTTTGGGGTGCCCAGTATAGGGCTTTACCCAGGGGCCCTATAAACTGGCTACAAACATTAAAATCCATTAAATGGCAGGTGTAATGAAAGCACTATCTTGAGGCAAGCAACCAATACACCAAAGATCAAGCAGAACGAAAATAAATCTGTATCATTTTATTATTTGGCATGTTGAAAACCACACCATTAGGGGAGCAATAATCAAGCTCGTATGCTCTGAAGAAAACAATTCTTTTGAATTAAGAGTACAATCCAGACAAACTCTTTAGCCTGCACAAGTCTCTTGTGCTAGCAGTGTCACAAAAGTGCAGTAAGGTACTTTGCAATCACTGGCCATGTCAGTGGAGGTGTGCTGGCCTGCTCCTGACAAATCCAGACAAGGAAAAATAAGTTTGCTCTGATTTGGGGAGGCTGATTCAGGAAGTTGGGGAGAACAGGAGGAAGGTGGAATGATATATGACTGGGGAAAAAAATGGCTTGGCATGTGTTATTTATGGACTGTCTCATCCTGGGACATGGGACTACACTAAATGGTCCATTGCTCAGCTAATTGATGGGAAAATGGACTCATTATTAACTTCAACACATGAATTATCAAATTCCATTATGATGAGCTGTTTTGAAGAGAAGTGTTTAGGCAAGCAGAACTGAGTCTCAACTCATTGGTGGTACAACTCCTGTCCAAATGATCACACCACTGGCATCTGTTTGTTTTCATAATGTAATTGTGATTTGCAAACACAGAGCAGCATGAACTTCCGTGCCCTTAATACGGATTGACCCAACAAAAACAGAGATTAAATGGGATCAGCTAATCCGACATAGTGTCCTCTAGCCAAAAAGGAGGGGAAGAAACACCTAGAAATAAGATAAAGGTAAGAAACAACTCTGCAGATTGAGAACAGCTAAGTCCTTCTCACAATTGAGTTGTTGAATGACTAGCAGGAATGTAAAGAACGAATGTGGTCAATGCACAAAAACTACACTATGTAATATTCTACAGAGAGAGGGAACAACGGCCCTAAACCCATCACATTTATTCAGGATCTAGTGCTACTGCATTCACTGAGACTTAGGGCGCAATCCAGAGAAACTATGGGAAGTCCTTGCTCTGACATAAGAACAATTTACTCTAGATTGCAATATAAATTTCCCATAGGTTTTCACTAGGTGGTGCTGTAACTACATTGATGTAAATGTCTCTAAGGTGCTCCTGTAGTTACTCAAAATTGTAGGGCTAGGCTGCAATCCTGAGCTCCATTTAGGCTGGCATAAGTCCCATCATTGGTCCTGTGCTGATCTAGGGGTGTCACAAACGTGCTGTAAGGTTCTTTTGCCGCTCTCCTGAGGGGGTTACGCCACTACACAGGCATACGCCAACCTCCCCACACAACCACAGAGAGATGCCACATGAGTTAGGTCAGCCTAAATTGGTTAGGATTGCATCCTTAAGATGCTAACCTATACAACTTTCCATAACTGAAGTAAGGGCATTGCAATTCTGAGATAAGGGAAGAAATATTACCTCAGCTTGAGAAGACCTTAGGATGCTTCAGCAAGAAAGTGAGCAAGGTGGACTTGAAAATATTTAAAATAAACATTTGGGGCATATGGAAAAATAGAACCAAATTAAAAAAAATTTGTTCACATGTTCTCTCTATGTGTGGCTGATTTCACTGCAACTTATTCCTTAATCATGATCAGCATTGTCCAAATGCATTCTTGCATTTGACACAGTATCACCATTGGAAATTGTGAGTTTCATCACAAGGTGTGAGCACATGAATATAAATTTAGATTTCTTTGCCCGTTGTTTATTTTACGTAGATTTATTTGCCCCTTTTTAGTTGCAAGGTCTCCAAGAAATGCAACAACAGCTGGGAACAAAATAAAATTCAGTTAAAAAATACAGTCAAAACAGACACTAAAGAGGAAGTCTAAGGGTGCAATCCTAACCAATTTAGGTTGGCACCTGCTCTCTGTTACTCTAGTAAAGTGGTAGTCAGGCATTTCAGCCTGGGACCCTCTTTCAAACTTAAATATCACTTTGGGACCCCGTCAATCTTACCATGATGTTCCTCCTTGTCAATTTGGAAGTAACCCCCAAATTCAGAGTAACTACGGGCGCACGTAAGAGACTATATGTGCACCCGTAGTTACTGCACCACCTTGTGAAAACCCATGGGAAATTCATATTGGAATCCAGGGTAAGTTGTTCTTACACCGGAGCAAGGACTCTCCGTAGTTACTCTGGATTTGGCCCTAAGTCTCATTATGCTTAGTGAGACTTACTCCCAGGAAAGCCCTGTGCCAGATTCCAAAATGGTGGATCCCACCTTCTTGCAACCCCCTCATCCAAGGTGCCGACCCCCACTTTGAAAACCATGTTTGTGCACTGGCCTGTTTCTGCGCTCCTAGGAGCGGTGCTGAACCGCCTTACAGCACTTTTGCAGCACCCACTGGCCAGCACAAGACTTGTGCTAGGACTTATACTGGCCTTACTAGGGGTTAGGACTGCAGCCTTAAAACTGTATTGCATGTTCAATTTATTGGTCTATATCAGCTCTCAATACTTGTAACCAAGAAATAAGTGACAAAACGCAATTGCTGTAAAAGTCTTTGACAGGCATTTTGGCTTCTGCCTTCCTCAGCAACGTACAGCTGCATGTTGCTGAGGAAAGAGGAAGCCCAAAAGTGTTACAATGACCTCCATTTTGTAATCTGATTGCAGAGTGGATATTTACCCTCTTGAACCTGTGAAATACTGGCCCAACTTGACAGACTCCCTGGGCTTACAGTATTTGCTCCCCTTTGGTTCAATGACTTTGGTTAAGATTTTACTCTGTTTTGGTTTGCAGTTCAAATATTAAAATTAAGATTTTAATGCCTTGTTGGATGTGTTTTAACCTGTGGTGATTTGGGCATCGTCAGGCACTGATGGACACTGATGAGCACCAGCTCACTGACATTGGGTGGTCGGCAGCAGCAGACACTGGCACTGCAAGCCACAGAAATTCTTCAATGTAAAGTATAGAGATAAAAAGAAGTTGTGTCCCCTTTCACCCCCTTCCAGTTGGAATTTCCAAAACTGGTTCTTAGTGGGTGACTCCATCACAAATCAGCTAATCATATCCACACTTTCCGGGGAGTAAGCCCCATTGACTCTAATGCCTTTTACCACTGAGTAGACCTGTATAGGAAAGAGGTCTAAAGCTGCACTCCTGTCCACTCTTTCCTGGGAGAATGCCCCATTGAATCTAATGGCACAGTCATAAGGTTATGTTCTGAGGCTGCAATCCAGTCCATCCTTTCCTGCAGTAAGCCCCACTGACTTTAATGCCACTTACCGCTGAGTAGATCTGTATAGGAAGAAGGGTCTAAGCTGCACTCCTGTCCATGCTTCCTTGGAAGTAAGCCCCATTGACTCTAAGGACACATACTCCTGAGTAGAGAGGCATAGGAAGGAGCTCTAAAGCTCCACTCTTGTCCACACATTCCTGGGAGTAAGCCCCATTGACTCTGATAAGACTTTTTCCTGAGTAGAGAGGCATAGGAAGGGGCTCTGAGACTGCACTCCTGCTGTCCACTTTCCTGGGAGTAAGCCCCATTGACTCTGATGAGACTTTTTCCTGAGTAGAGAGGCATAGGAAGGGGCTCTGAGGCTGCACTCCTGCTGTCCACTTTCCTGGGAGTAAGCCCCATTGACTTTGATGAGACTTACTCCTGAGTAGAGAGGCATAGGAAGGGGCTCTGAGGCTGCACTCCTGCTGTCCACTCTTTCCTGGGAGTAAGCCCCATTGACTCTGATGAGACTTTTTCCTGAGTAGAGAGGCATAGGAAGGGGCTCTGAGGCTGCACTCCTGCTGTCCACACTTTCCTGGGAGTAAGCCCCATTGACTCTAATGAGACTTACTCCTGAGTAGAGAGGCATAGGAAGGGGCTCTGAGGCTGCACTCCTGCTGTCCACACTTTCCTGGGAGTAAGCCCCATTGACTCTAATGAGACTTACTCCTGAGTAGAGAGGCATAGGAAGGGGCTCTGAGGCTGCACTCCTGCTGTCCACACTTTCCTGGGAGTAAGCTCCATTGACTCTAATGAGACTTTTTTCCTGAGTAGAGAGGCATAGGAAGGGGCTCTGAGGCTGCACTCCTGCTGTCCACTTTCCTGGGAGTAAGCCCCATTGACTCTAATGAGACTTACTCCTGAGTAGAGAGGCATAGGAAGGGGCTCTGAGGCTGCAGTCCTGCTGTCCACTCTTTCCTGGGAGTAAGCCCCATTGACTCTGATGAGACTTACTCCTGAGTAGAGAGGCATAGGAAGGGGTTCTGAGGCTGCACTCCTGCTGTCCACACTTTCCTGGGAGTAAGCCCCATTGACTCTGATGAGACTTACACCTGAGTAGAGAGGCATAGGAAGGGGCTCTGAGGCTGCAGTCCTGCTGTCCACTCTTTCCTGGGAGTAAGCCCCATTGACTCTGATGAGACTTACTCCTGAGTAGAGAGGCATAGGACTGGGCTCAATGTCCTTCTGGGGCCCAGAATTTTCTGTGTGTAGTGCCATGTTGTGCTTTTTTGTGACTGAGGGGCGTGTATTCAATTTATTTCCATTCCTTGTGGTGTGTTTGTGTGGAGGGGCTCCTATTTTTTCCTCAGAAAACCCCTTGTCATCATGAAGGGGGGCGTCAGTGCGCTTTGCGCATGCGCAACGTTCTCAACGAGCAGGATTTTGTTTAAAAGCTCTCCTTCCCCCTCCCCCCTTTAGGCCCCGCCCTCCAAAAAACCAAACTGCCACTTCCACAGAGCTGCCAAACTGCACGCACGCACCTCTGGGCCACCCGCTCACCCCCTCCCTTTCCCCGCCTCTGCGCCTTCGCCAATCAGAAACGAGCTCCGGAAGGCGTGGGGGAGGGGAGGAGAAGACGACGTTGTTTACCTCAGAGAACCAAACGGCTCAGAAGGCGAGCTCGCGCAAGGCGGGGAGGGGGCGTGGCCACACAACATGGTGGGCGTGGCTTTACCCATATATGGGCAATGGGGCGTGCTGTATGTCAAAAGAAGGCGTGGCGTCCCCTTGTGAGCAGGGAAATGGGCGTGGCCACGGCGAGGAGTGGGCGTGGCATCCCTTCCACCTCCCCTATAAAAGCGGCTGGCCCTGTGCCGCCAGCCGCCATTTTGTAGAAGCGAGAGGAGACGAAGCGGAGCGGTCAAAGCGAGGAAAGCCAGGAGGGGGCTGGGAGGGGGCGAAGACCCGACCGGGGGATTCGGTGACCAGGGGGCGGCCCGGATGGTGAAATCCTCCCTGCAGCGGATCCTCAATAGTCACTGCTTCGCCCGAGAGAAGGAAGGAAATAAAAAGACCCACATCGCCACCATGCCCGCCCTGCCCGCCAGCGCCGCTTTGAGGAGGTGAGGAGACGGAGAGAGAAGGCGCTCCCTCCCTCAGGGGCCTCCAGCCGGGCCCTCGGCCTCGCCCCACAAGCCACGCCCACCCTGCACAGAAGGGGCGGGGCCAGCATAAGCCGCGCCCACATCCCAACCAACATCTGCTTGGGGCTTCTGGATCAAAGTGCCCTCCTGGCTCTCTCCAAACAGCTCATAAGGCTCTGCTCTATGTGGGACTTAGGCTCGCTCTGGCCTCCCTCGCAGGGCTGTTGTGAGGCAGCAGGAGGGGAGGGAGACCTTGGGACAGACATTCCCTCTCAGCCTGGCCTCCCTCGCAGGGCTGTTGTGAGACAGCAGGAGGGGAGGGAGACCTTGGGACAGACATTCCCTCTCAGCCTGGCCTCCCTTGCAGGGCTGTTGTGAGACAGCAGGAGGGGAGGGAGACCATGGGACAGACACTCCCTCTCAGCCTGGCCTCCCTCGCAAGGCTGTTGTGAGGCAGCAGGAGGGGAGGGAGACCTCGCGACAGACACTCCCTCTCAGCCTGGCCTCCCTGGCAGGGCTATTGTGAGACAGCAGGAGGGGAGGGAAACCTCGCGACAGACACTCCCTCTCAGCCTGGCCTCCCTCGCAGGAGGAAGACCTTGTGCCTGTCACTCACCTTCTGCCTCACCTACTTCACAACCTGGGCTGTTCTGAGGATTGCAGGAGGGAAGTGCAGGTTGCTGTGGTTAGGGGCTGGACTGAGTCCAGGAAGATGCATGGTCAAATCCATGAAACTTCCTGGGTGACCTTGGGCCAGTTGCCTACCTACTTGGGCCAGTTGCCTACCTTATGAGGACAGCAGGAAGGGAGGAGCCAAAGCTTTGTAAGCCAACTTTGGCATGGGGAAAGAAGAATATAAATCCCTTAAAAAAAATTTAAAATGTGAGGCATTGAAGAAAGAGACAAAGGCACATGCAAGGAATGAGTGTATCTAATAGCATGTAATTGTGTCTAACCCTTGTATTAAACATTCATTTATGTAATCATAAGGCAACTCCAATGTTCAGGCTGCTTGCTGAGAGATCCTTGTGAGGTCCAGCAGCAAATATATGTAGACTATTTGGCTGCGACAAGTTGAAACAAGTCACATAGCCTGAGTTGTACCATGAAGAGGCTAGTCTACATTACGCCCCAGCATCATCATACGTGTTTACGGGTGACAGAACTCCTCTTTCATAACGCCAGAGTTTCTTGTCTGTTATTTTTTCTCTCCTTTCGTCAAAACTATATATTTGAAGGAGGAGGGCATTTGGAATTAATTCCCCCATTCATTAGGAGACATTCCAATTTGCCCAGTCTCACGCTTTAATTTTTTTCCAAGCATCAATTAAAGCACCACTTATGCTGGTTTTAGTAGTGTAAGGCTGTATAAGAAGTGATTGGATATCCACCTAGGAAAGAATGGGCCAAAAGGGTGGCAACAGCGAGTCTCTTCCTTGTCCTGTCTGGAAAGTTCAAATTTGCCTCTTCCATATATTAGGTGCTGTGTGTGTATAACTTCCATATGGGAGAGGAGGAGGAAATGATTCTCTGTTAATTAGAGAATTCAGATTTTGAGATATAAGGAGAGGAAAAAGTTAAGGCTACTTTTTTAAAGTGAAATTTGATACAAATAAAGAGGTGGGGGGAATGGGACTATACAAGCATGGAACCCACCCTTGCCCAGTAGGGAAATTTAAAAATTTTTTTCTTTCCCCATCACACACCCACATGCGCACGCACACCTGCGCACACACACGCAAATCCATTAGGCACAGTGAAAGAATGAGGTTTTGATAATACTTGTGTAGAGTAAAAGATCAAGGTATTGTCTCTCCTTTTTTGCAAGGTTTCCACCACAGCAGTTGGGAAAGAATAAAGTCACCCTGGCATGTGGGTAGAGAGATGGGGGGACTCTTAATCTGGAGAAAAATAAATCTCTTGTTCTCCACTTAAGGGAAAAAAAGTCATGATGCATCAGTTGTTCCCATAAAGCAGTGATTTTCAAACAGTATGCCGTGGCACACTGGTGTGCCTCAAATAGTCCTCAGAGGTGCCATGGGAATTTGGGGAAGGTAATTAATTAATAGGAAAATTGGGGGATTTAAACAGCCTGGTGTGCCTTGTCAATGGTAAAAACAACTGATGGTGTGCCTTGACAATTTCAGTGCCTTCTTAGGGTGCCATGAGGTTATAAATCACTGCTGTAAAGAATTGGGCTTTGTACAGTTTTGGGTAGAGGATAAGAATCCATATATGGGTTCCTTTCTACCATCAATAACTTTATTTTATTTTAACTCTCAGTAACTATTTTATTCATTTATTCATGTACTAGACAGAAATTCGTGAATAATGAGGCCCTGTTCAGTACTGAGAGAGGCAATTCATTATATAAATCATATATAATCATGTCTTGAAATCTAAGAAAAAATGTTCTCCCTTTTCTGGGAGATGGATGAAAGGGGGTGGTGCTGCTGGTTACTAGTCATCCTTCCTAGAGTGAGAACATGTTCAATATATCAGGATGACATTAGTAACGATGCACCATCTTATGTAAACTCCCTATCACTTCTGAACAGTTCCTCTGATTCTAAACAGCAGTTTACCTGACATATTCAGGTAAATAAAACACATCTTCATGCAGTGTGAAGGAGCTTAAGCAATCTTTCACACATGTGCATACTAATTTCTACAAATTTCACATTAAATTGTCCCCTGTTTGCCTACAGGAGAAAATTTGCAACCTTCCCAAGAAAGTACAAAACTTTAATAGGTGTTTGAATGGGTGAGCTGTTCGTTACTTTAAAGTATATAGTCTACCTTTAATTAAACTTAGATAGCTAGCCAATCCACCTTTTCTAAAGCTGCAGGCTACAGAAACTTGACAGAAAAGACCAGATTGTGTGTTTCACTTTTCATCAACTGGAGTTGATGGATTGCATTGGCTGTATTGGCTCTTACTGTGCCCAAGCAGAGGCAAAATCTGGGGGTGGGGAAGGCTATATTTGGAGGAAAAATATTATGGACTTCCATTTGACAGAACTAGAGTTCTGTCTTGTCTTTTTCCCACTTGTACTGCTGGGCAGATGAGAAAAATGTATTGGGTAGCGTTGAGTTGTAGCTGTTGATCTTGTCAGGGTTGGAGCTTGATGACAACGAGAGGAAGGAGAGCATCTCCCTATGTATGACTGCCCTAAACTTCCTCTTCTACTATCAAAAAGATCTGATGGGGAACTCCAGCCTTACCAAACAAGATCATTACTCAGCAAACGTGGGTTTACTTCCCTTTTTCAAAAGCAGGAGCCTTACCTTTTGCTGCTAATGTGTGCATGTATGCTCTGATTTATTGGTATAGGGTAGGCAAGTGGTGAGACATAACCTTGAAAGAAGATCCTCCAAGGGTTTCAACATGGGAGATGAAATTCCTTGATTCAGATCTTGCTGAGTATGATTGGAGCTTGAGTCCCTGCATACAGTATAAAAAACTTGGCATCCATCATTCTATGGTATCATGCTCGATGCTGCATATGAAGCACGAAGGCCTGGGTAGATTGATATGGAGGATAGGCTGTCACCCAAGCAGCAAATCTCCCCTCTCCACATCATTGAAATAGTCCAGTGGAAGGGCAGAGCTGATACAATTTGTTTCAGCTGCTTCGCAGAGCTGGGCTAAGGACAGGAGCTCACCCTGTCTTGTGGGGACCTGGGTCTCGAACCCTGGCCTTCTGGTTAACAGGCACAGCGTCCCATGTATTAGGAAGGCCAGTCTAACCTTATACTTCTGGTTCTTCTCCACAGCCTCCACATTTTTTATAAGCTTAGCTTTTTTGCCATCATTCACACTGTACCTCATAAACATGGGGCTGACCTGAAATCCGATCTAGAAGAATCTTGTTGGTCTTTGTACCACTGTGTGAACTTTCTGTAAGGCATAGGCATGAAAATAACAGCCCAATCCTGGTATCTGGAGGTACAGCATTATCAGGTGGCAACTGCTATATCTGGTGTGTGTAGAGAAGCCACCAGATGTTTCCTTGGGGGGCATAGACTTTTCAGTCTGACCCAGAGTGAGTAGAACCTGGTGAGGTGGCCTCCACTGGTTCTCCCAGCCCAAAAAGTCTGCACCACTGCCCAGCCGTCTTGCTTTCCTACAGGCAGCCACATAGTGTTCTCCATCTGACACTTGCCTCATGGTGCCATAAACATGTTTTATGGCATGTATGGCATTATAGCATGGGATGTCTGGCCGTTTAGTATTGGGCTTTATTTGTTTAATTAAGGGATTTATAGCCCACCTTTCCCTTGCTGAAGCAAATACCACAGTGTCTTATGTAGCTTTTTATTATTTTGTCCTCACAACAATCCTGTGAGTTAGGTAATTTTTCTGTGGGCAGCTTGTCGAATTCTTCCAGATAGCAATCTTCACGACATGGTCATTACTTCTGGCATCAAGGAATGCCTTCCAAGCTTCCATCAGGAGCAATTTCAGGTCAGCCAAGCTGTAAACAGCGACTCCTGGCTCTGATGTCTCATAACACAGCTTACAATAATGTGAAGGGTGTTAAGCAATGCCAACATACGTGCATTTTAAATTTGTACAAATTCCACATTAAATGGTTTCCTGTTTGCCTACAGTAGAAAATTTGTAAGCTCCCTGAGATGATACAAAACTTTCATATCATATGTGAATATCTTGTAGTCCAGCATCTTTGGCAAGAATTCTGGCAATATGTGGTCCACCAGGAAGGACCCCTGCCCTCTTAAGTAGACAGAAATGTTTTGTCTGTTTCTTTTCTATCTTACCAGTTACTGATAAACATTGTTCTTAGTTCAGGGTACCCATTTAATAGGGCATGTAACTTGTGCTGACTGCATAGATAGATTAGATAGATGGGTGTCAATTGTGTATAATCAATGCTGTTGCATGTTTGCTTATCAAGAGGAAAATACTGAAGTCAATCTTAAATCATTGGCTACTTCAAAAACCACTCTGTTGTACCGGAGAGCCCTGTGATTCCCCAAATAATACAGCCTATGTGAAGCTTTGTAAATCTTTAGGGGGTATGAAGAGATTTA
Source organism: Cryptoblepharus egeriae (assembly GCA_030015325.1). Classification (NCBI taxonomy): domain Eukaryota; kingdom Metazoa; phylum Chordata; class Lepidosauria; order Squamata; family Scincidae; genus Cryptoblepharus; species Cryptoblepharus egeriae. The sequence goes on along the minus strand of JAREYC010000015.1, from coordinate 212,612 downwards.
AACTCTGTTTACTCTTTACGGTGTTCAGGAAATATATTCAAGTGTGGTAGTGACAAGCTCTCCCAAAGACCCTAAAAGAACAGACAGACCAATGTAAATGCAATCCAGTGTTCATGCAAAGCCTCATGAGCTTTAGGGGATAATAGTTAGTAAGTAATCTTTGTGTTGAACATACACAGCAGAAGTGGGAGAGAATAAATCAGGTAGTTACACAATCATTTTGGGAATGCTAGGCTTGTTGATGCAGGGTTGAGAGATTAGTATGTGTTATTCAAAATGGTGGATGCTTTTTTGCCTGTTTATACCATTTTGCAAATGGCTGCTGGCAGAATGGTTGTGAAAATTTCCCCGAGGGAGACCTTGGTCTGCTGCATCTGCTGAGGTGACGCAACCAGAGTGAGCCTGCAGGGTGAAGGATGGTGCAGCGGGAGGGAGGGGCTAAACGGGGCAGCCGCCGTTGTCAGTGGTGTTGAGAAGGATTGCTTTTCAGGATAGCTGGCTTACTGTTGACATAAAAATGCTTCTCTGTACAGTATATATGAATGCTGGTGTTTGTTTCAAGCGGGTGGAATGATTGAAATGGGATAATTGACTACTAGATTCCCAGGAGTTATGTTTTGTGTAAAAGTCCTGTTATCAATGCATTAAGCATAAAATCAATACTTTATAAATATTAAATGCAACAGGTCTGCAAAAGTCTAACCTGTTTCTGAACCGTGAAGAGGCAAATCTTACCCCCACTTGTAACAATGGTGATGGCTTCCAGTCAAAGAGATACAGCCGTCGTAAGTGTGCAAGAGCTAGCTGGAAATAAAATCAGGTGATTTTATTCCCTGACATAAATGAAGCTTGTTTCTTTTCTCCCCCTTTACTATGTTTTTCTAAGGCTACATTTTGAGGTATTGCGACCTCCATACTAGATCTTGGGTATTGCTACTACTGTGTTGTAAAACTATATTTGAAGTCCAGGTTCTAGATACATTTATGCATGGACTCAATGAAATGTTTAATCCAGAATGCACCTTAAAGAGGATCAAGCACATGAATATTTGACTAGAGGGAATCATAGTTGTTTGGGGGCTTGAGAACAGTGTTTTGTAGCTGATTTTAGCAGGTGGGCTTGCCAGTTTTCTTTCACGGGCGGGTGACACACCTTTGATTTTTTTGTTTTGTTGTCAAGTAATAAGATTTGATCTGATGTTACTAGTCTATAAGATACAAATGTAATTACTGAAAAACATGAAAAACAAACTATATTTTCCTACATTTATCCATGGTTTAAGCCACTGGCAGTCCATCTTTTTTTCCTCCAAAGATGGCAGCAATATGTACCAGGGGGTATAGTTGCTTCTAAGGAATCATTTACAGAATTGCACTATTTTAGTCTGCTTCTCAAGATTTCTGTGTGAGAACCCTTAGCCTGCATTTCTGCAAATTGGCCCTCACTAACATTTTCTTTTTCTCAGTTCCAGGGTGTCCTTCAGTTGCTGTAGTAACCTGGGTCCGGGGCCTCGGTGGTGCTCCTGATGCCCCTCACCCACCCCTGAAGATCCCAGGTGGGCGAGGGAATAGTCAGAGGGATCACAATCTTTCAGCTAATTTATTTTATTCTGTAAGTATGTGTGGTCACAAAATGAATCATTAATGCAGGCTGGGGTTAGACTGGGAAGAAAAGGGTAAAACTTCACAACCTTAGGTAACATCTGAATTGCAAGTTAATTTGGGAGTCACAAGGCCACATAGCTCAGAAAAAATATTTTGTCTTTTCCCAATAGGAAAAGTTAGATGAATAAATACTGTATATTGATGATAATATTTTTTTAAGAACATTTTTAGACCAGCGTTTGCTTGTAACTCACTAAAACATTTGGTGGCACCACTGATTATGGAAGTCCCTCCCCTTATAATTAAGAACAGCTTCTTCTGTGGAGACCTTTTGGTGGGTCCTTTAGATCTTCTTAGGATGGTGTTCTATAGCTGACATGATGGGCTGGTGGTTTTTAATCATGTACTGTAATTTTAATATGTGATGGGATTTGTTTTGTATTGTATTCATTGTGGGTGCAACCCAGAGCGCCTGCCTGGTGAAGTCAGAGCCCTCAGAACACCCATGCCCCAGCCCAGAGTGTTGTAAGAATGTCTGAGATACCCAGAGTGGAGGGGAGACTGGCGCATGCCGGATTGTAGCCAGGTGGGTTGGGAGTGGGATGTGAGGCTGTGATTTTTACCATCCTCTTGGACCCTGCTTCTGGGCAGCCTGTGGCAGTCCATGGCTCTTTGAAACTGGGTGTATGAGCCATTGAAGTCAGTGGTGTATATCTGAGTAGACCAGTAGGCACAGCTGCAGCACCAGGGGTAAGCAGGAAGGTTTCCTTGCGCTAGGATAGCATAACAGCAGCCCCAATATTGTGCTGGATACGTTCCAGTACAGGATAGGACTTCGCTTTCTCATGTGTTATTTTAATATTAGAAACTGCCTTGATTGTCCTTTGGAAATTATTTAAAGGAAGAATTGTAGCTGTTGGATGCAAAGCTGAGTGTTGGACTTTCTGCTTTCTTAGGATAATCGGCTGAATGTAACAGAAGAAGTAACATCATCAAACAACAGGGCAAGAATCCTGAATGTCCAGTCCAGGCTGACGGAGGCCAAACACATCAGTTGGAGAACTGTGTTGAACAACAACAATCTGTACATTGAAATTCCCAATGGGGCCCTGCCTGAGGGAAGCAAAGACAGGTAGGCCAAAAGTGGTTAATGTGTCTTGATGGCCATCTAGAGGAAACATTTGCAGTACTTGCTGAATCATTGTAATTGACTGTCCTGGGTTCTTTTCTTTCTTTTTTTTTGGATCATTGTCTTGTTTGAAATCAGTGTATGTCGGATTCTTAACGGTATTCTAGATTAGTGTTTCACCTGCTTTATGACCTCACAAGTCTTACCTAGACAGCAAAGACAGGTGGTTTGGGTTTTAAAGATATTTCACAAGGCATCTTGCATCTGCTGGAGGGCGGTGGAAACAAGAAATGAGTCTGTGACAACCATAGGTCAGATAAAATTTCACGTAACAATTTGTAGAAGTCATCTACAAGCAGAAAAGATGACCAAAGCTTAGATGACTTTCAAAGAGAGGGTCTCATTGCCTTCTAGTCATGATGGTTGCATGGGCCCTTCTGTGTTAAAAAGTGCTAGAAACTGAGTTAGTCTTATGCAGAGTCAGATCATTGCTCAATCTAACATGGTATTGGCACAGAAAGGAGCAATTCTCCAGAGTTGAATTTTTTCTCTACTAGGAGATGCCATAAATTAACTTGAGACTTTCTGCATACAAAGCAGGTGCTCTGCCACTAAGGAGCAGCCAACTGAATACCCAGTATAAGATGCAAATAGGCTTTATGCATATGCATGGTTTTTAGACCTGTTGAAACCCAGAAGAGTAGTAAACCACAAGTTCTAAGAAGATCTAGTGGTTTTTGGTGACTATTTAAAGAGCTCAACTTCCTTCCGCTTAACTTGCTGTATGCGTAGGACCTGCCATTTGAGCTATCTTTTTAAATTTCCTCCACTTCAATCCTAATTTCAGCTGCTAAACTGTTTCTGGGTGGGGTAGAGACACTCACATGCATCTGATTTTCAGTTTTGCAGTTCTTCTGGAGTTTGCTGAAGAACAGCTTCAAGTTGACCATGTCTTCATTTGCTTCCACAAGAACAGAGATGATAGAGGTGAGCAAGACTGTACAACTTGCTGATTTGGGCTGTGTACAAAGAATGGTTCTCCGTGGTGAGGGTTGGGAATGAGGTATGTGCTTAATTGTTGGCGGTGTGTCCTACATCTTAAGGAATTCTCACTGTGTTTATTTCTCTTGGTAGCTGCGCTGCTCCGTACCTTCAGCTTCTTGGGCTTTGAGATTGTGAGACCAGGGCATCCCCTTGTCCCCAAGAGACCCGATGCTTGCTTTATGGCCTACACATTTGAACGAGATTCTTCAGAAGAAGACTAGAATTGCAGTGTTTGCATTGTAGAGCTTTCTTGTTCTGTCAAAGATGAATCTGTAGAAATTTTATCAACATCTGTAGGAAAACATACGCATAAATGATGTGTCCTTTGTACGAATTATTTTGACAGGCTGCTCTGGTGGTGGTGGGAGATGTTGAAAATTTCCGACATTTTGTCATCTTTCTCTTTTCCCCCTGGATTTGTCCGCATGTTGTGATTGTGCGAAAATAAATGCTCACTCCAAATTAGCAGTATATTTCTTGGAAGTTTAATATTGTGTGTTTGTGATACTGAAGTATTTGCTTTAATTCTAAATAAAAGTTTATATTTTACTTTATTGCTGGTTTGGGTGTTTAACATGGTGGCTGTGCTCCAGCAGAAGGGATTAGCCTGTGCTGTCGAAATTATTCATACAGTCAGTGTTCTTGGAGATACCTTATTCCAGTGTGAATAAAGCTCTTAATTTTGCCTGTGTTCATGGGATTAGGATCTCCAAGGATGACCTGGCAGACAGCGCACTTTGCCATGTGCACTCCTATAGATCTGGTTAGGAACCAGTTTACTTGCATATATACCTGCTCACAGATTGTGATGGGGAGACTGACATCACAGGGAAGCATGAGGGTAAAATCTCAACTCCCACATTTTTCATCAGAGTTCTACTAGTGTCAACAACTGGGAGAGTGAGGTTCTCCAGTGGTGTGCTCTACATAGTGGGGTCTTCCTAGTTGATCTTGGGATGCACTTCTCAGACAGACAAGATCAGCAGGAAATGTTCCCAAGGGGAGAGGCTCCCGGGGTTACCCAGACTGACTTCATCTTGGAACAGATTAGTCAGTCAAGGCTTTGTTTATCCTTGTATTGCACACTACACCAGCTTTAAGACAAACTGATCCTAAAAATGCTGAATGGGACATCTTGTATAGACAACAGATCGGTATGGTCCCCTACCCCTGTATTGCCCAAATTGGGTGATCTGATTGTTTGTGGGTCATGAAATAGAAGAGACAAGGAAAAGGTATTGAGTCTTATGGGACTGAATTGTTTACTTGTGAGTAGGCAAGCATTACTCTGTTCACTTTAAATACAACACCACTAGTATGATCCCATTGTTATGAACACAGATCCTCCTTCTCCCCCTCCCCAACAAGGAAGCCCTCCCATCTTCCAAGGCAGATTTATTGAGCCCTCATGAAAGTGAAAGTGTACTCATTAATAGGCAAGCAGAGCTTAGTTTTTTGGAAGTCCATGCAAAGAAGAATGCAAGTTCCTGATCTGATAAATGTTGGAGCTCAACAAAACATTTACTCCAGAAGGCAGCCATCTGTACTGTACCATCACCACAAAGGATAAAAGGCTTTCGTAACTTGTAAAGTTGAACTGTTTTAGACCCAGGAGTGTATCCTGATGGTTGGTTTAAAAACTGGATTCTATTGCTAAAAAGCTTGGGAATCAGTTTTCAATCCATTCTCAGGGTGTTCAAAATTAAGGTGCCTGTTAGTCTGTGGCATCTTAATTGGGTCTGGCACTTGGCATGTGTTAACAGGTTAAGGAAGCAAGTTTTCCTTCTGTTGGCTTCGGCTCGGGAAATATTTAGGTGTGTTACTCAAGTTACTCAATCAATGTGATTCTTCATTGACTTGTCCTCCAGGTTTTCTTATGCTTTCATCTCTGCATCTTTTCATTTCACACAATGGTTTTCAAAGTGATAGTTGTGACTTTTGGGAGGATACAGCAACCTTGGTGCCACCATTTTGGAATCTGGTGCTGGTTGCTGCCATCTTGGGATGGCACATTCCTGGGAGTAAGTCTCATTGAATACTTCTGAGTAGACATGAAGGAGTTATGACATTTCAGGGGGTTCTGGATAGATTGTCATTTTCAGAAGGAGATCCTGTGCTGAAATACTCAAGAACCACTATCTTAGCATGTTCCCCATCCAAATCTAGGACCCAGAGCAACTCAACCAGTGTAGGTATGGAGCTATTGTGACCATATGTTAGTTATTAAATGAGGCTCAGTGAAGTCTACACTTGCTGCCTTACCAGAACTTACCTTACTTGTCCTTGTGCAGCCTTTCCTGCAAGTCTTGTAAACAAAGTTCTTGTGTCTTGCACAAGCATGCACAGTTGCTGGGGCAGTGCAAAGGGTTAGTATTGGCACCAGCTCTTGCCTCTTGTGTCTCAAGTATCAGAGCAGTTTGCTCACTGGCATAAGAAGATTCTTCTATCGCAGTTGGTTCCTGAATTATGAGTTTGGACCCATTGATGGATCTTGACCTGGTTTTTGGTGGGTTGAGTAAGGGGTAATAAAAAGATCAGTTAATTGCCTCAAGCCCTGAAGCTCCTCCCTTAAGTACTTATCTATTTATATAAAAGCCTTAACCTGTGTGTGAGTGTGTTTATCTCTTACATCATCAGTCTGCCAGGCTGAGGTGGTCAGGAAGGGTCAAGCAGTCTGCCTTCTCCAGTTGCCGTGCTCAATTTTCCATAGGTCTCTTCTGGGTAATTCTGACTAAAACAGGTCTACCCATTTCATGGGAAATATTTTTTTTTTTACTGATAAATGTTATTACACCTCTGAAAGTGGCAGTTGTGGGCTTTTACTTAATTCTTAAATACTTAATTCTCCACTATAACCAAAGCTGGTTCTTACATGCAGAGTAGAACAAGATTTGTTCTGAATTGTCAGACTGCTACTATAGGAAGGGGACCTGCTTTGATTTCCCATAATTTAAATCTAGCATGTCAGAGGCAGAGAGAGCTGGATTGGCCTCTTTGATGACCTCTGCTTTGGTGGTTTCTTCCAAGGCTAAAGCATGAGTTCATACCCCTAAAGCAGTATCACTTTTTAAAGTTTTACAGCCTCATTCTATTGTATAGTGCTGCAATCCTAATCCTCAGGGTGGCATAAATCCTGGCACAAGCCCTGTGCTGGTGTGGGGAATTTGCAACAGTACTGGAAGGCAATTCTGTACCACTCTTGGGCGGCGGGGAGGGGTGGGGGGGTTAGGCCAGTGCATAGGCATGCTTCAGCCTCCCCATGTCACCATAGGAATGGGGAGTAGATGAGTTGTGCTGGCCTAAATTGGTTAGGATTGTGCCTTAAGTATTGAGTGCATGGTACTTTGCCTCATTTCCTGCACCTTGTTTTATTTTGTCTAATTTAGGTTGGGATCTACTTGTGAGCAGGGACCACCCTTTTGCTTTCAAAACATAGTGTAAATAGTGTATTAATAATATAAATAGTATAAATTAATTAGTATAAATAGTGTATTAATAAAAAAGCAGGCCTCCGTTAGTCTTGGAAGACTATGATATCGTGCTCAGCACTGCATACGCTGCATGCGAAGCACGAAAGCCTGGGCTGGATTGTTATGGAGGATAGGCTGTTACCCAAGCAGCAAATCCCCCCTCTCCACGCCACTGAATTAGTCCAATGGAAAGGCAGAGCCGATATGATTGGATCCAGCTGGCGTTGCAGAGCTGGGCTAAGGACAGGAGTTCACCCTGTCTTGTGGGGCCAACCTGGGTCTCGAACCCTGGCCTGCTGGTTAACAGGCACAGCGTCTTAACCGCTTGCGCCACCCACAGCGACCCAGTGTATTAATACAGTAAGGGAAAATAAACATATAAGTGGATGTTTTACTTTTAAGGTGAGCATCCATATGAGGGAATGATAGCTTCCAGCACCAAGTGGTTAAGAATGTGCTAGCACTGCTTCCCATTTTTTTGGTGCCATTTGGATGTCATTCTTTGATCTCTAATTTCATTTCCCATAGTCTGAATGTAATAAAAAAGCTAAAAATGAAGACATTCCTGCCTGTGGAGCCCCATGCATCCATGTTGAAACACTTCTGTTTTAAAATTTCAAGTTTTAATTCCTTCTCATGCGTGTGAACACAAATGCATTGTAACATGTTCAAGGAACATCCAGATAGTGGAGAACTGCCTTTGGCGTGCACCAGTGATTCCCTGCTTTAAAATATTTTCCTACTGCTGCCCTGGGATGGCAGACAACCCATCAGAACAGCTCTCAAGTGAATAAAATGCCGTTGGCTATGGTTAACTTCAAACTCCCCTGCATTCCTCCTTGTGATCTCATAGATTTCAAGAAGAGAAGCAGGCTGTTGGCCAAACCTGTTGAAAAGATTGTCCTTGTGCAGCCTTTCCTGCAAGTCTTGTAAACAAAGTTCTTCTGTCTTGCACAAGTGTGCTCAGTTGCTGGGGCAGTGCATAGATCTTCATTCGTCCTCCTGTCCTTTTTTGCTCCTTCACTGAGGCTGCTGACAGAATTCATTCAGATTTTCTGGACATAATTTCCAGGAAAAAGACCTTCTTTACCATGGAGGCGGCCCTTCCACCATCCAGAGGGATCTGTGGTAAACAGGACAATTATGTAGTGTTAGTGATGTTTATGGCACTTCATAAAATACAAGATGGTAGGCCTCTGCCCCCAGGCTAGTACATTTGAAAATATTATGGGTCACAATAAAATAAGGGGAGGTTAGATATTTTGATATTATAGATATTATAGGGCTGTGGGTGGCGCAAGTGGCTAAGACACTGTGCCTGTTAACCAGCAGGCCAGGGTTCGAGACCCGGGTCGGCCCCACAAGACAAGGTGAGCTCCTGTCCTTCACCCAGCTCTGCGACGCCAGCTGGATCCAATCGTATTGGCTCTGTCTTTCCATTGGAGTAATTCAGTGGCGTGGAGAGATTTGCTGCTTGGGTAACAATCCTATCCTTGGGTAACAAGCCTATCTTCCATAACAATCTAACCCAGGCTTTTGTGCTTCGCATGCAGCATATGCAGCGCTGAGCATGATAGCATAGTCTTCCAAGACTGACGGAGGCCTGCTTTAGATATTTTGAGCACACCCAAAGCACTGCTGATGCTTTCCCCAATTTACCGTATTTACTTGAATTGAATGCGCCATCAAATTAATTTGGTGCCTGGAAAAATAAGAGTTGGATGGCTTTTCTTCTAAATAAGCCCACAAAGCTTTCTGTAGTTCATCTATCATGCTAACATGCTCAGAAATAGTATAACAGAGCTTACAGCCGTCCTACCTTGCATTAGGATGTCTATCACATCACCCACATTGAAGCTGAGCTCATCCACATCTTGCCCAATATACTGATACAGAGCACGGCAGCGTGGTCCTGAAGCCTTTGGCTGTGGCTTGGGCCGTCCCACAGCTGGAAGTGGTCGCTGGCTGATGCTTCTCTTCCTTTGTGCCCTACCATGTCAAAGACAAAGGAGGGTGTCAGTGTGATAATCGGGAAACTACTGATTCAAACTCTGCAAAAAAGAAATCTGGAAAATTCTGCAAACATTTTTCAAAGCTCCATTTATGCCATAATTTTGCCTGCCTACAGAAAAACATGCAGAAAGTGACAATCAGCACAATATTTTCCTTCTAAGAAATCAGCGTTAAAAAAGAAAATCAAGGTCCTAGCACTTATGCTAGCAATGATACCCTTGAAACCAGAAAGGAGTTGGATGATGCCAACTTGAATCACAGAGGCGGGTAATAAATATCTATCAGCTGGGGCAGTGCATGGAGGTCCTCACTCATTTACAGAGTTCCATGCTTCTTTGAGGTCTATAATGTTTTCATTTTTAGTATTTATAGCCTACTCATTGGTTAAACATCACAAAGCAGCTTACAAATGATAACCAGTACAAAATATTTTTTTTTTAAATTAGCCAGTGTGCAAACAGCAGAATGGAGTTGATTGTACATCATATTAAATACTTTTTGAAACAAATCAAGGGAGACAAATTCTAATCTTTAGAAGTGGTTGAGAGAGGATCCTTCCACGCAGTTAGCAAATGGTGTCTCAAAAGAGGAAGGGGTCCCATTTTATAGAAAATGGCCTTCTTGCTAGTTCCCTGAAATTTCACTTTTTGTTGCAAAAAAAATTTAAAAAATTGGTACCATGCATCCCTTAGCTTCTTTGGATGAAACAGCCCCCCACAAATCTTATGATATTTCTAAAGAATCATGTACCCTGCCATTCCCTGGTCGGGGACATTGAGGAACTCCAGGTTGTGGTCTGACGGCGTCCTAGCTTTCGCCCTGCGGCTCACATTTTGTCTGGGCAGAGCAGCAGCTGGTGGTCCTTGCCCAGGTCTTCGAGGGACAGCGTATGCCTCTTGAGATCTATTATTCTGAGGAAACTGTGGAGCCCCATTTCTGTAGGGGCCTGAAGTAGCTTCCCCTAAAAGGAAACATAAACCTCATAAACAAGTTCACTGCATTTTAGACTAGTTTGTTCTGCACACACCTTACTATGTTCTGGCCTGGTTTCCTGGAGTAGATTCCTGACGCTCCAGACACATGAAACATACAAGTCTTGCTTACAGCAATATTCAAAAGACAAACATTGCTCAATATCAGTGTTCATCTTTACTTTGTTCTCAGCCAATCCTGACTCTAGAGAACATTTCTAGATCTATGTGTATAATAACCATGATTTTTTGCGGGCGGGGGGACAGAAATAGTGTTTTGCAATTGTCTTTTTACAAGGATTTTCATTCTCTTGTCCCAAGTTTTCATTTAAATATAAGTTCCCTTTTATAACAAGAGAGCAATATTTTAGACCCTCTGGAAGAAGAGTATGCTTCAGAATGTGACTATAGTGCTTGCTGAAATCTCCAAGCGACATGGAATTATCCTCTGCAACACTACACACCATACATACCACACCACTCACCAACACCACACAAGGTAGGTAACAACAAATCTTTTCATTCATTCGTAGCACATGTCCAGACTCTTGGTTTTTTTTTTTTGCTTCCTAGCACATTATAGCAGCCCTATTGAATCAGATCAAAGGTCCATCTTCTCCAGCATTCTGTATCCCAATGGCCAGTAGGATGCTTTGGGGTAACATTTCCAGTAAGTTGTAATGGTAAAAGTCCCATCTTGTTTGTCACAAGGTGACTAGATGCCCAAACTTCAAAAGGAGGAGAAGGTCTTGGATTCCTCTTAGCTGACCTTTCTAGCGGACAATGGCATGTTTGCCTGCTCACAGGTAAAGCCATGATATTGGGCACTTTCACTTTCCCATAGAGCTCAATGCATTTTTTATTTTTAGTTTTTTGGCCATAACTTGATAGGAAGGAAATATTTCAAAACTGATTTTTGCATTGGATTCTGCTCTTCAATATGAATCCAACAACATATGACACACATGATGGAATACTGCACACCATTGCAAAGTTCCAAAAAGAAACCAAAATGGAGGACATTCAACTCTTTTGGAGGACACCTGTACAGGAGGCTAAAAAAGAAGACAAATCCAGAAATTTCCAGTCATATTGTCACCCTGCCCAAGGTAGAGAATCTCTGCACATGGAGGTTCCATACACCCATTATAAATCACAGCCATTTTTCCATGCATTTGTCTCATCAATAGCCTCTCTTTCATGAATCAGTCACATATGTATGTATGTATGTATGTATGTATGTATGTATGTATGTATGTATGTATGTATGTCATCTCTACGTCACATGACAGTGAATTCCAGAACATAATTCTACTGTGTGAAGAAAGACTGATTTTTTCAACAGTCAAGTTTATTGCATGACCCTGAGTTCTAGTGTCATGGAGAGGAAGGAAAACATCCATCTCTACGCTTTTTTTCCATATCATACATACTTAAAAAACTATTATTTCCACCCTTATCTGTATTTTTTTCCTAGGCTGCAATCCCAAAGACACTTTCCTGGGAGTAAGACCCATTGAACACAACAGTGCTTATATTTGAGTAGACATGGTTAGGATTGTGCTCTTAATCTTATTTTAGCTTTCCTTGCAGGGAACCTGTTCCAACAGGTTAAATAATTTTGGTTGCCCTTAAAGTACATTTTAATATATTTAAAATGAAGCAGAGATCCACTTTTCAGGATATGATTAGAGGTAGTCCCTGGGTATTGACAAGACTGATGCCCTAAAAAATACTTTTTCAGAATCCTTTGCAATCAGAAAGAGATTTTTTGGTCAACGTGGAGGTATTCCATGGCTGGAATATATCGACACAAAGAAGGGTCCAAGTAAAAAGCCCGTTAGTGTTTCTTTGTAGGAGAGGTACTCCAATCCCAAATTAGTTGGGGTACCCTGCTTTGCACCTTTTCCCAATTTTTCCCCTTTCCAGTTTCCACTTATCCTCTCAGACCTATGACTGCCTTCCTACCTCTCGGGATTGAAGGGGCACTTCGTGTGGGAGCTGGTTGCCTGCGGTACCCTTTATTCTGCTGAATCTCTTTCCTGGTGGGCTCTGTGGACAGAGAAGAAACCATGATGTGAAAAGAAGAAATTATTACATGTGGTGTGGATACTTTTTCACTCACTGAAAACCACTCCTAAACTTGCTGGGATGCACTAAATAGCACCCATTGCCATATTTGGGGCAGAAATCAATGCCCAAGGATGTCATCTCAACCAGGTACTGAAATGTCCACTGCTTACTAGAGTTTTTGGGGAGACCACTTCCAATGCTGATGGAAAGTGTCTTCCCTCCTGCTTTCAGGACTGCTACATTGCCTTGGCCACTCAGGAAAGTCACTGTCCGGGTGCCTCCGCCACCCCAGCCTTCCTTCTTCACACGGAATTGTAGTCTGAAACAATGGAGGAGGAAGACATTTACATTTGGGGTTTAGAAAAAGCTACAAATTCAAAACAAGTCCAACATATATTCTTAATAAACACAACCATCCTTAAAAGGAAAGGCAAAAGAGGAATGTAGTAGCTGGGAATCTGCAGTTTGATCTGCAGTTCAGTGGAGGAGAAGCTCCAGTTTTCTACCATGATTACTTGTGACTGAGTTTTGCTAGAGACCAGTTCCTCTGTGTGGTTTTGAGGGTTGTGGAGGGTATTGAATGGAAAGTGGTGGTCATGCACAGAGGGGCCTATAGGGAGAAGGAGGCTAATTTGTGTTGTTGTTTCCATTATGTCTTGTAAACGATGTGGAAGATGAATAAAATAGGATATAAATGAAAAACGCATCTTCTCAAACAGGAACTGTGGCTTTCAATGTGAAAATAGACTCCTGATTAGCACCTTATGCCTATCAAGGAAAACAGGGTCAATTACAAACTCCAGAAAGGGAATTGAGGGCTGAGATTGTCCCTGCTAATCACATGTACCATGCAGTTATTCCTGTAGGGTGCCATGGGAGATTGTCCAAATGTGGCTTCTAATGAACCATTTTTCTCCTCTTACGTGTCATTGAAATTGAGATGGAGTTTGTTCCGGGTCAACTCTTCATAGCGCTTGCAGAGTAGGCTGATGAGTTCTGTCTTGAAGATGGACTCAAGGAAGGTATCTGCCTCTGCTTCATGGAGAATGAAGAAATCGTCCTGTCTTGTGCTGTGGTGCCCAGAGGGTGGACCCAAAAAACAAAGAACCAGAGAGAAAAGGGAAGACGTAAGAGCAAGGACATATACTATAGGGCTGTAGTTCAATGACAGATTAGTTGCATTGTATGCAGAAGGTCCCAAGTTTAATACCTCCCAGTATCTCTCAAGGAGCCCAGTTGGGAAAAGATGAAAACCTTGTCAGAGTGGACAGTAATTATATTTCGGTAGATGGGGCAATGGTCTGATTTAGCTAGATGGGGCAATGGTCTGACGGGGCAATGGTCTAGAATTGGGCAGCTTTGTAGGTTTAGGAGGAAAAACATCCAGAGTAATAGAAATTCTGCACAATTCCTGTAATTACAACATATCCTTAAAACCAGCCTATTATAGAGCTGGGAAATAAATTTGGCAAAACCAAATCAGGTTCAAGGCAACTTGAGAAATATGGAAATAAGACTCACCTAAGGGAAACCCTATTGACAGCCTGGACCTCTACTTTCTTTTTCAGCACCTCACGGATTTGGCCCTTCTCTGGTCCTTTTTTCACCTTCTCACGGCCAATTAGGTAAAAATATTTTGGGGTTAAGATGAAGTCACGCTTGATTGGCTGTGGAGAAGAAGAAATATAAGACATAAGGGAGGAGTTTTAACCAACAGCAATGCAATACCCAGGGGATCCTGGTGTGCCTTCCTTGAGATTTTAGCTTTGTCGATCAATAAAGAGCATTTTGGATTTTTGATACATTTTTCTATATCTCAGTAAGTTTTCTTAATCATTCTTTTTTTTCTTCGTTCTTTACTATTAGTTATTCATTTACTTCTTAAAAAAAACACAAAAGTACAACATCAATTACTACATGGGAGAGAAAGTGGAGATTTGGTCATGTTCCAAAGAGTTGCCCTGTGATATGGTCTAGTTATCCTTTCCAAGTTTTACCTTAAACCGTCTGTCATATTTGGTGACAGAATCAGCAAAATCAATCCGTTCTCTCTTGGCGAGAAACTGGCGCAGCTCTGGCTTGTCTTCCATGCCCAGATAATCGCCCACAAAGTTCCGGTTAATACTATTTCGCCGTCGTTCTTTGAAGTTGAGCAAGATGTGGGATGCTATACAAGGAAGGGGAAAAATTGCTTTCAGAGTGAGAACTCACCAAAGTCCAAGTTATGTTAATTCCACATAAACATAGAAGCTGGGCATGAAATTCATCATCTTGGAGGAAAAAATATCTTTTGACTTTCATTAAACAAGGTCAAGTTAGTGGCCCATATGAAAATCGTTACTTTCTGATCAGCCTAGAAGTTGGAAGGTGCAATTTAACATAGAGCAAAATCCATTGCATGTTATGGGTCCACACAGTTACGTCACCTTCTAGTGTTATCTTATGGAAAGTCATCTTAACTGCTCCGGAGAAAGGGGCTTAATTTCACTTTAGGATATAGGCCATAATTTCAGAAGGCAGAAGGTTCCCTTTTAAAAAGGAAAGCACTCCAGAAGGAGGTCATGAAATGGGGGGTTTGAATGGATCCTCCAGTCATTGCTATTTCTTTAATTGATTTTAGATCTTATTTGTTGTGATTGGTTTCATTCACTCTGGGGCACATTTTCTTCCGAGCAAATGGAAATGGGTATAGATGGGACGCATTTGTTTGCATTTCTATTTGTTCTGGAAAAAAAACCTGCAGATGCCTGGGAGAAGGAAATTTAGGGCCCTGCTTAGCTTCTTGTCCTTTCCCAAGATTAGAAGCAGAAATGGGAAGAAATAAATCAAAAATTAGGAAAATATAAACACAACACCCAAATATTATTAACACAGACAGGAGGTGCATATTATAAATTAAATATCTTTAATTTGGAACAAAGAGATGCTTAATTCTGCAAACTGGAAACATTGTCCAAATTAGGGCACAGTCCTATGTGTGTCTGTACTGAGAAGTAAGTCCTATTCTGTACAATGAGACTTACTCCTAGGAAAGTGTAGATAGGATTGCAGCCTGCACCTTCTTGGCCTATGTTTGTGTAACTCCTAACTCAAATATTTGCCTGCTAAGTCCTAACCAGAAGGCCAAGGAGTTATTCAGCACATGAAAATGAAACCATCTAATCACAGCTGCGATTTCACCAAAAGGGCTTCCTATATATGTTTCTGTTTTCAAATGAAATATGCACTAAAACACATGGTTGTTTTAAAATGAAAGCTGGAGTTCACTAGAGGGGACAATTATTTATTATTATTATTATTATTTATTTTAAAAATTTGTATCCTGCCTTTCTCGACTCAAGGCGGCTCACATTAAAACATAATTAAAATCATTAAATAGAAAATTCAATTAAAAACAATTAAAACATTGAAGCTAAAAACAATACAAACAATAACCCCCCAACCTCTGCCCCACTAAAATGCTTTTTTAAAATAAAAGGTTTTTAGGCTCCGCCTGAAGCTCTGTATCTAGGGAGCTTTCCTAAGGTCTATGAGGAGGGAGTTCCAAAGCAGGGGTGCTGCCACTGAGAAGGCCCTATCTCTGGCTGCCACACCTCTCACATCCCTTAGTGGTGGCACAGTCATTAGGACCCTCTCAGATGACCTTAGGTGACAGGTATCTAGACTAATACTGAACTTTAGGTTTCACATTATACGTATCGCCAACAGCTTCTCTGAGTAATAAATACCCCAAACTTTGTTTTGAAGCCAGGAAATAGATGAAATGGATGCTGGTTAGTTGGACAATCACCCTCTGCAGGAAGTCTCTCGAGCCTACTTCAAACATCAGAACCCTTACCTTCTTCTCTCATCTGTTCGTATTTCCGAGTAGCAATGTGTCGACGCCATGCTTTCTGGATGATTCGGGCATATCCGTCAAACTTCCGTTCCCGCATCTCCTCCAGAAGGAATAGCTGGCAGGGACAAAAGGGAACAAATGAAAGCAGGAGAAGGAAACTCACCAAAAGTGTGTGGTTTGGGTAGAAAATAAGACCTAGTTTTTTTGTTTAATCCTGACTGAGAAAGTATAAACAAGTCAAAAAAAAAACCATGAAAGGTCCACAAAATATAATTACAAAATTAAAAAAGAATTACTTGGCTTCTTCAATTAAATGTCAAACCTGAGGTAAAAATACTGAATATACAGAACTCTCATACCTGACATACCCTACAATCCAGAGCATCTATGGGAGCACATAAGAGACATTATGTGCACCTGTAGTTACTGCACAATTGAGTGAAAACGGATGGAAAATTCATATTGCAATCCAGAGCAAATTGTTCTTACACTGGAGCAAGGATTCCCTGTAGTTACTCTGGATTGTGCCCATAGTTAAGTACATTTGGCTTACCGATTCGGGGTTTTTGACGAAAATTTTTGTGCGTCCCATCTGATACTGGTCTGTGTCCATGTTTACAGACCTCAGCAAGTGTTGGACCCCTTGACGCTCATCTCCATACCATCTTGGCCATGTCTCTGGAGTCAGGATAGCATACCTGAGGACAGAGGCACACACTCAAGAAGACCCTGGGTGAGGTGGAAATTTAGGGACTCAGGCATAAGAGGGAGGTCTTTTTAAAAAAAAACAAACCAGAGGTGAATAAGACTCCGAACATAACCCCATTCTCAGTGTCAGAACTGTGTACTCAGTCTTAATCCAGGAAGAAATGTATCTCTGGGAATGGTTCCTCCTAGTCTCATTTAAAACACACCACTTCTGAAGAGAAGGTAATACGCCGTGGGTGCATATATCTTTTACCTTTGTAGAAATTTTTGGAAAAGTCTGCGATAAGCAAAGCCAGCTCGACGGACTCGGATGTTTTCCTTCAGTCCAAGATACTCCACTTGGTGTTTCACTCTGCCAGAAGCACACAATGCAGCAGAGACACTGAGTATTGATCTATTCTATACAACAAACTTATATTGCTTTCATATCATCCTGGCTTACCCTCAAATAATCCTGGGTTTAGTGAGGTCTCTGAAGATTCAGAGACATATTTCATTTCCCCAGAACAACTAAATGATTTATTTTGTGGGAATTACTGATGCGCGGGAGCGCATGTGCACATCACTGAAACACTGCACAAAAAGAATGCAAGCATACGTGATTGAGATGGCTTTTTTTGTGGAACAATTTTTTATCCCTACACATGTGCAAATCAATAAGGCTGAGGACTCTGAAGCAAATGAAAGTGGCAATGAATTTGAACCTTTGCTCCAATTTTGGAATTAGCTTGAAAAATTCTCCTAAACGAGAATTTTGAAGTGTGGAAAATAGGAAATAGACATTCAAAGGAACAAGAATGGCATGGAATTGCATCGATCAAATTATTACTACCAGGTATTCTATCTATTTAGAGATCCCTTTGTTTCCAGAGTTTACCTGCTCTCCTCCCAGTCACGAGGTCTCTTGGTCTCATTAGGCTTAATGCATCGGATGTAGTGGGGTGTACACTTCATCAGTGTGTTCACGAGATCATTTGCTTGTCTCTGTTTGGGAAGACCCACAAATCTCTACATTACTCAACATGCTAGTCAAAATTCCACATGCCAGTGGCTTCTAGTGACTATCACGGCACTCAAAGAACCAAGAGTGAAACCCTTTCAAAAAAATTTAGACCAATGATCTTTTACTTAGGGCACAATCCAGAGTAACTATGGGAGCACCTAAGAGACATTACATGTATCTGTAGATACTGTACCGCCTAGTGAAAACCTATGGGAAATTCATATTGTAATCCAGAGTAATTTGTTCTTACTCTGGGGCAAGGACTCTCCATAGTTACTCGGGATTTCACCCATGGTGTATCAGGGTTCCTCAGAAGCTAATTGAGAGTGCCTTAGTGTAAAAAATTAGTAACGTGAAAGTAAATGTGAAAAAGTAAAGTGAAAACAAGCTTCCCTAAAAGACTTCCTCATAACTGCCTTCTCTTGCAAGATACTCCAAGGAAACATTGGGAGTATCACAATTCATCCTCTTAGTTCACAGTGTTCAAGGTGGAGTCAATTGTAATCTACATTCAAATTTGCTCTTCGTTGCTGTAATACTTACTCTGTACTTCCCTTAGCAATATCCTAGCTTTCATAACAGGTTGGAAATAAATTCAATCTGATCAAATGGATTCACCTTGATTTTGGAACCAGCAGTGGTAGGACGTCCTTTTTTGTCTGCATCAAGTTTTTCTGGAAATAATGCTCGGATAAAACCACTGAAAAGCAGAGAGAAGAGAGCTGGCTTGTTGTTAAAAGTCTGAGAAAATCTTTTCCCTAAGAGTGGTTTCTTCTCTGGAGCTCCAGATAAAAATATAAGATAAGATCCACTGGATCACATCAAATGTTCATCTAGCCTAGCAACCTATTTCCATAAGTAGCCAATGAGACACTTCTATGAAGCTCACAAATGAGACATGATGTTAACAGCCTTTCCTTGTTGTTTGGCATATGATATTTCGAGATAGACTGCCTGATTACATGGAGGTTCCAATGCACTACACTATGATGACTCTTAGCCACTCATGAAACCTACCCCAAACTTTTGTCCCAGTTCTCCCCAACCTTCCAGATATTGCTCCAAAAATGCATTGACTTTACCCTTTGACCCTGACCCAAGGGGTGAAGAGTAAGGACTCACAATTCACTACTTTGCATCAGTTCTATAAGATCGGTGAAGAGGACGTCCCGATTCCTTTCACAAAAGCCACTCACATCATAGGATACCTGAACATAAGAGGGGTCAGTGGTTAGCATATTACTGAGCAGATTGTTCTAGGTCCATGGGCTGAATTGATCCATTCTGACCTGCTGGAATCTGCCCTGGTTCCACCGCTAAACTCAGCCAGAGTCTGTTTCTCTTGATCTTTGTTCACTCCGTTAGTAATTGGACCAAGAAAAATAGTTTATCCCAATCTATTAGATCAGGGTTGTCCAAATCCCAGACCAAGGACTAGATGTGGCCCACAGCAATCCTCAATGTGGCCCATGGCAAGACTGCCCATGTGGTCTATGGGCAAGCCTTGTAATCCATTGGATCTGTCTCTAATGCACTCTTATATGTAAATTTATTCAAATTTTAAAAATGTGAATTATTTTTCTGGCCCCAAACACAGTGTCAGAGAGATAATGTGGCCCTCTTGCCATAATATTTGGACACCCCTGTGCTAAATCCTGTTCTGACTGCAGATGTTGGCCTGATTCTGATCTGGTCTCCTAGATTCTTTCCTAGGTATGGCATAGCCTGTGGGGGTTGGTCTTAATTCTGTCCCACCTTTCCTGATCCTGTCTCCACCTTTCTATGTCTGTCCTTGCTCTAGTATCGCCGCTTGACCCTGATTAAGGACTCAATATTTCTCAATGAAAAATTGTCAAGCCATTTGAAAAGCAACTGAGGGAGGGAAAGGATGGTGAATAAGATGCTTTATGCCACCCAGAGACCTTGCCAGCATAATGGTGAATGACAAATCCTGAACTGGAGCCATTGAAATGCTCATGATTTCCTACTGCTGACTGGAGTTTCTGTATCAACGTCTGGTCTGCACCATCACCCTTTGCATAGACTGTGGCACAGACATCGTCCAAGACACTCATGATTCCAGGAGGATTCTGGGATTCAAAAAGAAAGACAGGAGAGAAGGGTGAAATTGTGGTGCAACAATTATGACAGCTGGATCTCATAGATGTAGAATCATATCCATGTGGAGAGGTCCTGGCTCCTTTGAGGAACTTCACAGTTTTCACTGGATTGAACCCACAAAGCCTAGATTAAATTAATACAAATGAAAATGTAGATGAAACTATGGATTAAACTTTAGGACAATGTATACATTTGGACAAAATTTTAGATTTAAATGGAATACAGATTGGGTTAAACTCACTATGTACTAACCCCTAATAATGAGATTTGGATTAAACTCAGTGTATACTATACTTGAATTGGCCTATGTTCTTCAAGCCTTTAAAAAGTTTTTGAGTGACCTACTATGTATTGGTAGCTTTAGAGGAGACATGCAAGGCTAGGTCTCTCAGGCTCCTTTCCATTGCCCCCTTACAGAGGAGTGAACCCCACTGACTGTAACAGGCTGACTTCAGAGTAGACATGGATAGGCTGGTCTCATAGGAGTGGCTGAGCAGGTGCTGGCGGAGTGCCGAGACCAGCTGTATCTTGGCTGGGACGATTTTTTCCCTTCTTTATAAAAACAATGATTGTATATTAAGACAATATTCACTTGAACATTCATATTAAGAAATATTCACTTGTCTTGCAAAATGTTCTAAGTCCAGGTAGTGTTATAGTTAATGATCATATAGCCCAGTGCAAAGCTCAAAATGTTGCCCTGGAAGTGATGTCATCCCTGGCTATTTCTAAAAAGAAAATTGGGGAAAGACCTGCCTTCTTCTCCTTAGCAGTTCACCACCCATTTGCTGTGCTAGTGGCATAACTAAAGCATCTATTTGCTATCTGGAGTTGAAGAAGATTTTGTTCCCCTCCCCTTTTTTGTACCACCACAACAAAATCAAATTTAATTAGGTAAAAAATGAAAATTGTGTCCTTTTTTGCTTAGGGAAATTGCTGGGGCAAAGAGGAATGGTTATTATTTCCCTGCAAAATATAAGAATGGCACCCCTTAAAATTACAGTTAACATGGGTAACTGTATTATGATACATGTACAGTGACGCCTCATGTAAAGAATGCCTCATGTAAAGTATGTTTCATGTAACAAACAAAAATTTCTCTAGGATTCTGCTTCACGAAAAGAACATGCCTCACGTAAAGAAAAAATTCATTCGCAGTTGGGGCAGACGCGCTGGCCAGCAGCCTGCTTAAAAAGCGTCACGGCTGCCTGCCATAGTGAGAGCAACACTCCCATGCTGTTCCTCCTGTGGCCGGGTGTCTGCTGGGCAGAGGGAGAGAAGAGCAGTGGAGAAGAGGGAAGCAGCTCAGGGCTAGCCAGAAGGGAGTAGGGGAGAGAGAGGCTCAGGATGGAGAGAAGGAGAAAGTGGGGAGACACTTTGAAGGTGTCTTGGATTGCAGCCTCCTAATCATGTCTACCTAGGAAAGTACCCCATGGTGTTAAATGGAGCTTACTCCCAGGAAAGTGTCTTTAGGACTGCAGCCTAAGTAGACTTCATAAGATCATGCACATTGAATGCATGTTTTGAATTCAATCCCAGTGTTCTGTCATCATTTTTACATCCAGTTAATATTTTTATATGAATATTTTGGGGGTTGTGGAACCAATCGTCTGAGTTTCCATTATTTCCTATGGGAAAATCCGCTTCACATAAAGAATGTTTCACGTAAAGAACATGCCTCCGGAACGAATTAAATTTGTTACGTGAGGCGCCACTGTAAATGGAAATGAGATCTGATTCATATTAACACCTTATTAGTTCCATACAATATCAGAATTACATCTCTTTGGCTCTCAGA
This sequence comes from Cryptoblepharus egeriae, assembly GCA_030015325.1. Taxonomy (NCBI): domain Eukaryota; kingdom Metazoa; phylum Chordata; class Lepidosauria; order Squamata; family Scincidae; genus Cryptoblepharus; species Cryptoblepharus egeriae. Next base: position 190,839 of record JAREYC010000015.1, on the reverse strand, counting down.
GCAATCAGTATCAAGGGAAAGTTTTGAGTTTCAAAAAAATCCACTTTGTGTTCCATAGGCTTTTGTGTTTTCATTTTCTGGTTAATTGGCCATAACTTTTGATAGAATACAGATTTTTCACTGCAGTTTGTTTCATTGCATTCTGCATTCAATTGCCTTTCCAACGATATATGGTATTAGCATTCGTACACACCCAATTTTAGTCACTAATGTCAAGCTTAGCTTGTTGCTCCCCTAAAGCTTGTAGCCCGGTACAACTGCACCACCTGCACCCTCTAAGCTACGCCACTGAATCCAGCTTACTCTCAATCCAAGGTTTTACAGTATACCCTTGTTGAGTGGATGTAATTTCTCTGGAGTAACTGATAGTTCCCAGTCTCCTGCACAATCACAGATACTTTCCCCAGTGTTTCCTCAGTCTTGCTCTTACCAGTTTATTTTCGATGAGATCACATACCACCTTGTTGTTGAAATATTGAATGGGGGTCCACTTAATACCTTCCTGTACATACTCTTCCTAAGGCCAAAGACAAAACAATGAAACTGACAATTTTTATCACAGGTAGACAGTCAGAAAGGATAAAGAACAAATCACACTGTCCCCAACAGACACACAGAGCCAGCATAAATTACCAAATTCTCTATGTGTTGATGAATCCTGTAAGAGAATCTTGGCTTCTCTGACCCACTCCTTCCCCATTCCATCCCCTCGCTGGCTTTCTTCTGTGCCCAACCAATTCTACTTGGGGTGAAGGGCATCTGGTGTGTGTTGCCATACAGATTTGTCCACTTGCTGTTCGAGCAGTGGCATGACCACACACTTCATCATGTCACATTTGCAACTGCTGGAAAAGGTTTCAATGTTGGCAAAATTATGTAGCAATACAACTGGCCCACAGGATTGGGCCTTTTGCTACCCTATTTTAAAGTGGTGATGCTATGAATTGAAGATGCCACTTTCATCATAGAAGCATGTTTTTCTAATTAGCTAAAGCAGTGATTTTCAACATTTTCCATCTCACGGCACTGAAATTGTCAAGGCACACCATCAGTTGTTTTTCCCATTGACAAGGCACACCAGGCTGTTCAAATCTCCCAATTTTCCTATTAATTAATGACCTTTAACAAATTTCTGTGGCACACCTGTGTATAGTGTGCCACGGCACACTGGTTGAAAATCACTAAGCTAAAGCAACATTCATGCAACCAGAGACTTCTCAGTACTGCAAATCACAATGAAATCACTTTTATTGCAGTAACACAACCATGCTGCTTTTGAACACTAAAGAAAACCCAATGGCAATTCTAAAACTCAAGCTCAAAACAAATATTTGACATTATAGCCATGGACTCACCTGCTCTGCTTTGAGGGTCAACTCAATGAAGATCTGCTGAAGCTTCTCATTCACAAAGTTAATGCAGAATTGTTCAAAGCCATTCCTCTGCAGGTAAGAGAAAGAGAAATAATGGATTTTTTTCCAGATCAGCTCTCAAACTTCACTGCTCAGATTAGACAGGGAAGGATTTGATTTCATGCTACAGAGGAGAATGGAGCTCCTTTATGGGCAAAGTCACAGTGCTGGGATTTGGGATCAGAGCTTTCAGTCAGCCAGAGTGGGGTGGCTAAAATTCCGAACTGAATACTAACATCTCACTGACCAACCAAACAAAATAAAAAACATCCTACCTGGAATATTTCAAAGCCATAAATATCCAGCACACCAACACTGTACTCTTCATATGGCTTTTGCATGGCCTTGTTGATCGACTGGTGATGGAGAAGAGATTTCTTAATAACAAGGAGCAACAAGGTTTATTTTTACATGCCACAGTTGGCATTCACAGTTGGCATTCAAAACATCATAGGATAAGAAACGAGAACTAGGCTATTGTGTTCTCCAACATTATCAAAACAGTCCTATGCCCCATCCCCATTGAGTAGGCATTCCAAAACCTATAGAGTGCAAGTGATCATTGTGCTGTCTAAAACACTCAGAGGAACAACATGCCTGTCCTGTCCCCATACAGTTAGCCTTGAGATAACTACAGCATCTGAAGTAATAAATAGGGAACCATCTTGTTCAACACACTCAGAGAATTCCATACTCATAAAACTGGAAACAAAAAGGGTGTTATTCTGTCCAATTGTTTAATGTTCTCATGCACCATTTCCACAGAATCAGCACTGTTGGTTGGAGATGATTCCTTAAAGAATCCCTTATGAATCTTTCCCTGAGTTAGGAACTAAAGAACCATAGAGCTGGAAGCAGTGCATTTTTATGGGGAAAAAGGTGCCGGTACTTAATACAGGTCATCTCTATATGACTAATTATTAATTAGCTGCTGAGCAAGTGGAAAAAGGTGCTGGTACCGATTACCGGTGAGTACCCCCTGAAAAGGCTCTGGCTGGAAGCAATAAATAGGCCACTCTCAAATGAGCCTCTGGGCACTAACTGACTTCCCAGTACTGGGGTAGCTGTGCGGGGGCGGCGGCGGCATGTGTTACATCCTGCCTGTCATCCTGTCATGGAGACCTCTTTAACTTAAGGCAATGTTTCCCTACATGGAGCTGTGTTGTCCTTACCTGGAGCTGGAAAATTGGTTAGGTTCGCACTCTCATATCATACCCCATTCAGGATTTGCTTTCAGATAACCTGGAATTTGTTTTCACATTTTGTATCATCTATTCAATGATCTCAGGGTGCTTTTATAGATCATCCTCTCTCTGTCCTCACAACAAATGTGTGGGGTAAGTTAGGCTGACAAATAGTGACTAGCCCAAGGTCACACAGGAAGATTCATGGCCGAGTGGGAATTTGAACCTAGACCTTCCAGGTCTAAATTTACCTCCCACGCCACTTCACTATCCTAGATATCTGGAACTGGTGATAAACAGTCTGCTTCTCCCACATTAACTAATCATCTAGGCCCAAGAAGGGCCTAGAACATGATCACTCACCTCCACGAGAAAGTCAAAGACTCGAGAGTACAGACCCTTGGCAAGAGCATCACGGGTATAGGAAGCTTGCTCCACATTGAGGGTCACATTGATAGACTCAGCCCGGCCACCCCATTTGCTGTCCATCTTCCTGCTTGTGAGCTTCTCTTCAAGGCGGTTCCTGTCAATCCCCAAAAGGTAAGCAGGAAAGGCGAGCGCTAGGGTAGGAAAAGGCCTCATTAGAGCAGTTTACACTTAACGTTGTGTAAGTGACTACTCAAACTCCAGGATCTGTATGTTTTTTTATGAACTGAATAGCTTACTTTGGCAAAATGCAAAGTAATGCAATATGAAGTCTAGATCGCCACAATGTTTGGAATCTTCCTAATTTAGATTAGCCCACCATGATGACTCACAATCTGGACTCTCCACCTGGGCATAGTTGCCCTGTTCCTGGAAACTGACGTTGCCCAGATGAAGGATGCCAGTAATTATCTGTAGGATAAGTTGCTTGTCTTGACCTTTGATGCCAATCACGTCCATAGCATTCTGATGGCACCACCCAGAAGAGAGAGACGGAGAGAAAATGCACTGAAACATGAGTTTTAGGTGGAAAGCCTGTTAGTTGTCACAGTCAGCTATGATTGCTCACCATGGTTTCGTGGAAGTCACTCCGGTCATCTGTCCCATCTACTTTGTATGTGTCTGACTGGTTCAGATAATAGTAATATTCTGGGGTCATAATCCCCAGGTTATGTTTCTGATCTGGTGAAGCGCCTTCAATAAGCTGTCAAAAAAGAGGAGAGAACAGAAGAAAGGTACACAACAAAGAAAGGAAGAGCCTCTTGATAGACCAAAAATAGGGATGGCTCTTAAAGTCTTGCTCTGTTAAATCGCTCCGTCGATTTTGGAATTCACTGTCATCTGGACGTGTTTCTAAAGTGGAATCAATGCATTCAGAATCTTTCACAGATTTATATTTAAATTTCCAAATTTTGCACAGAGCTTTGCCTATGTGTGGTTTGCCACACTTTCAGATCTTTCACTTCGTTTGTGTCTCTCCCCGATGCTACACACTCTCATATTCATTCCACTTGTGCCACTAGTTCCATTACCTGGTAATAGATGTGGAAGTTCCTCTCACTTTCATTCTGGCTTACCACCCGGGATTTTTCCAGTAAGAAGTTGGAGATCTTCCCTCCATCTGGTTCACCTCCTCGACTAAACTGTATCTCGAAGTATTTCCCCTGGTATGTGACACAAGGTTATATTATGTCATTATGATAACAGAATGGCATGGAACCAATAAGGTGTTAAAATGAGGTATCTACCATTTCCATGTATCATAATACAGTTGCCCCTGCTAATGGGTAAAGAGACACATTTTCAAGTGATGGTCCTATAATATTTAGCATGGAGAGAATAACTGTCCTTTTCTCCACAGTACAGTGTCTTTAATCAATAAGGGACACACTTTTTATTTACTTAGAGCACAGTCCTAACCAGTGCTATTTTTTAAATAAAGGTGAGGGTACTTACCATGAAGATGTTCAAAAGGGGCAGTACTCACTATGAAGATGTTATTTATAATCATAGGCATGTCTGCTCAGGGAGCACAGACGTGCCAGTACTCAGTACTGATGAGTACCCCGTAAAAAAAAGCCCTGGTGCTAACCATGTCTACTCAAAAGCAAGCCCCATTGTGTTCAATGGGTCTTACTCCCAGTAAAGTGACTTTAGAATTGCAGCCTTCATTAATTTTGTTTTTTTATGGGGAAGAGTTACAAAATCTTTGTAATTGGCTGGAGGGAAGCAACAGAGCAAATGGATGGCAAACTGTTGTGGGGGGCGGGGAGTGGGTTTCCCCCTGGTTTTCATTTTTTAAAAAGCCTAGCTGTGATGTCATCATTTTGAACTTAACACTGAGCTACACAATTATTAGCTACACCACTTCTCCCAGGTAGTTATTTAAAACCTTACTTAAGACCTGTTTTATAAAACCATACTTAAGACATATTTGATACAAGATAACTTTGGGATGAACTGAAATGGGACTCCATTGTTTGCTGTGATTTATGATCCTTTCACTTGGTGTAGTTTCATAGACCCTTTTACATATGTTACTAGTTGCATTGGGGCCCTGATGGCAAAAAGCAGCATCTAAATATAAAAATAATTTAAAAACTGCTCTTCTATCAATTAAGAAACCTATTAGGGTATGAGAATCTGTTTCCAATATGTGAACAACAGGACTACTTACGAATCGACTGGAGTTGTTGTTCCTGACCGTCTTGGCATTGCCAAAAGCTTCTAGCAGCGGGTTGGACTGAAGAATTATGTCTTTGACGTGCTGAAATGAAGAGAGCCCCAGGTACTTTAGCAAGAGAAAGTCGGGTGGAATTACATCAGGATTGGGGATATTGGGATACTCTGTCTTTCTCTGACAAGGTCTGAGAGCCTTGTTTCACTCATTCACTGGCAACCCTGAATCTCACTTATGAAAGGTCTTTCACCTTATAATTTAATCTTTCCTTTTCAGAAAACCACATGCAATTAATGGAACCTCTATATGCAGAAGCAGTCTGCTTATAAATAGCAGAAGCAAGAGAGACAAACAGGGGCAGCCCATTGAGGCCCTATTTATAAGCTTACTAGGGATCTCTGGCTGGTCCCTGTTGAAGATAGGGTACTGGACTAGATGGCTTCTTCATACTGGTTTTTCTTTTTCTTTTTTTAATGATTAGAACTACAGGTATTCCCCACTTATTGGATGCATTAGGGACCATAGCACCATCCAAAAGTGAAAACCAATGAAAAGTGGAACCCAGTCTTTTTCAGTTTGCAAATGCAAACTGGCCAACAAAAAAAACCTGCAGAAGCCTAAATAATACATATTTATTAACACATAGCCAAAATACCCAACAATTTACAGTAAAATGAACAAAGGCATATGTGGGAAATGAAAACCTTATGCACGTGAATGATGGTTATTTACTAAAAAAAGTCATAAGGAAATGCCAAAAACAGTGCGATCACCACGTCACATGCAAATCAACATCAGGGAAGACAATTTTAACCTTTAGACCAGTGATTTTCAACCTTTTACATCTCATGGCACACTAACAAGGCCCTGCAATTGTCAAGGCCACACCATCAGTTGTTTTTACCATTGACAAGGCACACCAGACTTTTCAAATCCCCCAATTTTCCTGTTAATGAATGTCAATCCCCAAATTCCTTTAGCACACCTGAGGACTGTCCGTGGCACACTAGTTGAAAATCACTGCTTTAGACCAACAGAGTGAGGCTGAAAGAGTGAAGCAAGTGTTCCATGAATGAGTTCTGGCTATAATTGAAAGGTGTTAAAGGAGCAAATGGGCACTTTACCTGTACTTTTTTTCCGCCTCCTGACACTTTGGAAATATAGCCCATGATGTACTTTGCTGCCACCGTTTTCCCAGCTCCGCTTTCACCGCTAGAAACAAAGCGCCATAAAACCGTGAAACAGGATGAATGTACAAAACAGGGGAGTCAGAGATGCATAGCCATTTTTGGGGCCCCTGTCTAGTACAAAAGAGCCCCTGCCTTTCAAGCACAGACAGAAAGACGCAGGGCATTCTAGAACATTCTGGCTTATCTGAGAACAACAAGAAGCGGGAGAAACAGTTGTAGATCATGCCTTTTTTGCTTTCCCCTTCCTGAAACTAGATACTACACTTGTAAACTTCTCTTTCAGAGAGCACATGACTTCATCTTGAAATAGGACTAACTTTGTTTTCTTTTTCAGTTTTATCACACATTTTACTAGAAATGAGTTGCATGCTTTGTTTATGATGACCCATGGTTCTCAGCCAAAAAACGAAACTAAACTGACCTCTTCTCATTTATTCTGGAATAGTCATATATCCAGTGATGGGCCTGGCCTGGCCCAACATCCGGTTTGCCGGAAGTAGGCGGGCCAGGCCGGGGTCAGGGGGTGGGGCCGGGGTCAGGAGCGGGGCCGGGGAGGGCACACCACCCACCCCAGCGTGCTGCGGGTGCAGGTGGGCTGGGCAAGGGGCAGGGCGAGGGGCGGGCCTCAACCCCGGTGCACTGCGCATGCATGAACCCCGGCGTGCGTGCAGTGCGTCTCCTCCAGCTGGGGAAGACGCACTGCGCGTGCGCCGAGGTCATGCAGTGTGTCTTCCCCAGCCGAAGGAAACGCACTGTGTGCGTGCCGAGTTCAGCGTGCGCGCAGTGCATCTCCTCCCCAGCGTGCCGAACCAGTATGCAGGGTTTTCTGCCCCCCAGTTGCTACCGGATCAGTAGTGGGGAGGGGGTAAGGGAATAAGCGGTTCAGGCGATCCGGCCCGAACCGGCTTGGGCCCACCACTGCATATATCCCTATTGATTTGAGGCACTGAATAGTAGTGTTTTGTGCTTGCATTGACGTGTGTGTCTGCTTCCAAGAGGTGCATCAAGTTCATGTCTAAAGACCATTTTCCCCTATCTAAAGACCCTGAGGAGGAGGCTGAACCTTGAAGCAGGGCAATGCTAGCAAGAATATAGCAACAGCATAGCAACATGCAATCCCCCAAAGGCAGAGATAAAATTTAGGGATAATAAGTACAGTAAAATCTTTGATTGAGAGTAACATGGGTTGAGAGTGTTTTGTAAGACAAGCAAACACTTCTAATAAATTTTGACTTGATACACAAGCCAAGTCTTGATATGAAAACGAAAAAATAGTCCCGGCTGGGATATAGCCAGTGTCGGCACTCCACCAGTACCTGCTCAGCCTCTCCTGAGAGATCAGCCTATGCATGTCTACTCTGAGGTAAGCCTATTACAGTCAGTGAGGCTCACTCCTATGTAAGGGGCAATGGAAAGGAACCTGAGAGACCTATGGTACAATCCTAACTGTGTCTATTCAAAAGTAAGCCCCACTGTGTTCAATGGGTCTTACTCCCAGGAAAGTGTCTTTAGGATTGCAGCCTTAGCCTAACATCTCTAAAACTAGTCCTATTATAATCAGTGGGGCTCACTCCTGTGTAAGGGGGCAGATTGCAGACTGAGAGACCTGCGAGACTAAGTGCAGGTTAATTTTTTAGTTTTATTTTTTATTTATTATTTTGTATTATATTCAGTGGTGGGATTCAAATAAATTAACAACAGGTTTTATGTCCTAATAACCTAAATTAACAACAGGTTCTATGTCCCATTAGTAACCGGTTCTCAGAAACAGGCACTCATTAGCAAAAGGGTCTGTAGAACCTGTGAGAACCCCTGGAAACCCACCACTGATTATATTACTGTACTAGTGAAAAGTGTACCTGCGTTGCGGGAGTAAAATTCCCCCATACGCCATGGCTCCACTGCGCATCAATCCCCCTATGCACATCAACCCCCTATGCTCATCAACCCCCATGCGCAAATCCCCCATGCACAACAACCCCCATGTGCAACATTCCCCACGTGCATCCAACCCCCATGCGCATCCAACCCCCATGTGCATCCAACCCCCATGCGCATCCAACCCCATGCACATCCAACCCCATGCACATCATCTCCCCATGTGCATCATCCTCCCCAGTGCACCAGGCACTGAGCACCAAATTGGCTGGATGTTGGTCAATCTTCCATGTTAACTATAGGACAAAAACACGTTGCACCCCTTTTCCGCCCCTTAAGTGTTAAATTTCTCCACATTGGTTCTTGGTGGGTGTTCATGTGACAGAAGGAAATTCCCCTAATTTCATGCTTCTAGGTTGGGGCAGAGCATCCCTCAGCCACTGATTCTTCAATGCAAAGTATAGGGAGGAAAACGTGTTGCACCCCATTTCACCCCCTTCTGGTTGGAATTTCAGAAAACTGGTTCTTAGTGACTCCCTCTGTCATGGAAGGAACACCCACCCCAAATTTCACGCCTCTAGGTCCAGCAGTTTTGGCAGGGTGTTGATGAATGTGTGAGTCAATCAGTTAGCGAGTGAGTCAGTGACTTTTCTCTTTTATATATATGGATTGTAATCATTTTATATGAATATTTTTTGGGTTGTGGAACGAATTGTCTGAGTTTCCATTATTTCTTTTCAGAAAATTTGCTTTGATATATAAGCATTTTGAATTAAAAACATGCTTCCAGAACGAATTATGCTAGTAAACCAAGATACCACTGTAATTGAGGAGGCCCTGCGTCAAGGAAATATGAACTTCTGCAATTGCTGGTGGGTATCTCATTCCAAAAAATACAGAGACCCAACTATCAAGAGACCCTCTCCAAATAATTTCATTTTATAATTTCATTTTATAATTATTTTATAAATAATCCAAATAATTTGCCATTATCAAACCAACCACAGACAATTCCCAACTAGAAACTCTACATGATATTTATGCTTTCCTCTTGTTTTCCAGAAATCTCTCAGCCTCAAAAATAGGGAGGAATTGGGCCTTTGCTGTCAAGAAGACAGATATTGTTACTGCATTTTCATGAAAGACTCAGGAGAAAAAGCAGAAATTGGCCACTCTTTGCAACCCCAAATCTAAACTTGGTTTGCTTTTTAAATGTTTTGTTTCTTGATGAGATCATTGCAACAGATTTGGCAGCTGGATATGGGGCAACTTCCCTCGTTATATTTGTCCTGCTTTGGTAAGATTTGCACTATTTTATATTAAGGGACAGCAGTTCAAGAGGCAAATGCCTGCATCCCAGAATAACAGTGGAGCCATCTAAGCTCCTATTAACTTTTGGGCTTTTGTACGCTCCAACTGGCACTGCCTTCTTTATTTGGAGAAAATTACATCATTCCTACTAAGGAGAGGGTCAGAGTGGGTGTGTGTAGTGCATGTCAGATTTAGACTTCAGTCCTTCCGTTTTGCTATGCTTGGTCCAGGGAAGAGATGGATCAGGATTTTCTTTTAGAGAAGACTTCAGTAGACATATGAAAACAGGAATAGCTTGGCTTTCTACCCTTCTTTCCCTAAATGGGGCAGCCTTCAAAAGAGCCTACTCCAACTTACCAAGGTCTGTTCCTATTTTGATGTGTGGAGGCGGTCATAAATGAATTTTGTTCCTTCTTTATCTCAGTCACAGGGTTGTTGTCGAATGGAAATAATGTGTACAATTTTTTCCTGGTCTTAGCCCCTCTCTCCACTCTCTGAAAGCTACTTGATCACACATGTACAGTATTTAAACATATACATATGGACATGCCTCTTTTTATGCAAGTGAACTCTTGGAGTTAATGTTCATGGTTGGCCTCTCACATGCTCCATTGCAGCCTCCCAGATATTTAGAATTACAGTAGATTCCAGATTACCTGATGATGACACACTGGTTTTCACCATCGATGAGCATGTTGCGGTACATGTTGTCTGTCAGCGCATAGATGTGGGGTGGGTTTTCATACTGAGCCTAGAACACAAATGATGGAATATAATCAGGCTAAAACAGTTGAAATTCTTCACCACTGAATCAAGGTTTCAAATGGGTATTTCTGTTCTCATCTGGCAGAATTTGTTCTGTAATTTGTGCTGTTTTGCATAATTTCTTTTAAATCCAGTACTCAGAGGAGCATACAAGAAAAGTTATTTCACCTCCTCCAAATGACAAGAAAAAGTTATTCAGCCCTACTAGCTTCCAACATCTCAGCCGTTGTTGTCTAAAATATTTTTGAATGTTTCTGCACATCATAAAGACTAGGACTGCATCTTTCTTGGCAGTCATGAGGTCTAGGAACATGGTTTTTGCAAAAGGAAAGAAAGAAAGATGATAGTTTCGGAATGCAAATTCTGTACTTCTTGACGTACTCTCTCTCTCTCACTTGCTCACACACACACACACACACACACACACACACACACACACACACACACACACAGATTTTTCCCACCTGAGTACTGGTTGGTTGTCTCTCCTCCTCATAAAAACAACTTTCACAATAAGGTCAAAATGTGGAGTTTATTCCTATTTCTTAGGCATGGAGCCATGGGAGAATGCATGTATTTCATACAGACATTCCCATATTCAATCCCTAGCAGCATCTCCAGGCAGGTTTGGGAAAGACCCCCATCTGACAGCCTGGAGATGCTTCTATCCACCATTGTGGACAATACCAGGTTGGACAGGCTGATAACCTAATGCAATAAAATGGCAACTCCTTGCATGAGGCTCATCATTTGGTAGTAAACCACCTGCTTTGCATTTTCTTTTTCTGCCATCTATAGCTAGGAGTTGGAGGACTAAGCCAACTGACTCATGCTAAGGTGTAGCTCAGTGACAGTCTGGTGGTTTTGCTGAAGGTCCCGAGTTCAGTCGCTGGTGGCATTAGTAGGTAGGGCTGGGAAAGACCCGTTTTTGTCACCCTAGAAAGATGCTGTCAGTCCGTGCAAAAAACTCTAGAAACAGATTAATGTGTTTTCACATGTTCAAAAATGAATCATCCAGCCCTTCCTGTTCTACCATCTACCCACTCAAGGTTTTCTTACCGCTCCTTGGTACAGCTCAACCTCCCGATCTGTGAAGTAAGGCATTTGCTTGAAGGGGTTGACGGAAATGAGGACTGGTCCGATATAAGTCTGAGCCAGGCTTGTTAAGGTCCAGAGAATAGACACTGTTGTTTCCTTTGCTAAATTGGATGCACAATTTCTGGAGAAGAAAATGCACATGCACTCACGCACACATGCACCCCTCAAAACTGCATGTCCACTGCCCAAGAGATATTTCAGATTTGGGGGAGGGACACTCTCACATGTTGCAAAACAAACAAATAAAACAAACAAACCATGCACACTCCAACTTTGTCCTACTGGCTGATAATACAATAATGACACATTTATATACCATTTTCCATCAAGTGTAGGGCTTTGTTGGTTCAGCAGTTGAAGATGCACATTAACCTGAAGGTTGGCAGACTGGTGATTTGAGACCTGAATACTGTATGATGGATACTCTCTCTCTCTCTCTCTCTCTGTGTGTGTGTGTGTGTGAGCTCTCGTTACTTGCCCAGCTCCTGCCAAACCAGCAGTTTGAAAGCATGTACGTGCAAGTTGATCTATCTTCAGTGGGAAGATAACAGGACCTTTGGCACTGAGACTGAAATCCTAAATCCAAGGGTGGGGGAGTAGGCCTCATTGAATACAGTAGGACTTACTTCTGGGTAGATAGTATTAGGATTGCACTTTTTGGGCACAATCCAGAAGTGCACTTGGGTTTTCCTATCTTTCACTGGGCTGACCCAACTGCAAGATGGACCACCCGAGTTACTCTGGAAAAGGCTTGAGGCAGCCTAAGGCAATATAGGCTGCCTTAAGACAGGTGGACCTGGGATACCCTAGCTGGGACAGTCTAGCCAGCTTAGGACAGGCATGTTGAGGGCATGTTTAGCATTGCATAGGGCAGAGCAGTTATGCTGTATCCAGAGCCTGTTTCCAGGGCAGAAATTCCCTCTTCCAGCTATTGGAAGCTGAATCAGCTCACCAGAGCATCCCTTTCTGTGGTTCAGAAGCCTTTCCCTCCACCCTGGCTGTTTGCTTAGGCGCATGCAAAAAGTCAAGACTGAGACCAGAATCAAACTTTAGAACAGTTTACTTACAAATCATCAAGGCTCATATTTACAGCATCTGGTGAAGACCAGAGTTCCTACAACTTAATCGGACCAAAACACTAAAGCTGCCACTGCTTGCATGTGGGTTTGGGGGCCTGGCGGAGAACCACGTGCTCACATCTCCGGAGAGAGAGAGAGAGAGGAAAAGGGTCCAAGAGGATGGTTCACTGCCCCCTTCTGACACGTGCAGGTCGGTGTTGTCTCTTTTCCTCCAACACCCTTTCTCAACACGGAGTGCTTGGGTCCAGGAGTCTCATCCTTCCTCTTTTGCATTGCGACTATTTCTTCATAGGCAGTATCCATCTGCACTTCTGCTTTGTCCATACCCCAGACAGGGGTACCCCTGACAGGGGCTGTGCGCATTCCTTCAACTTCTGCCAATGATTCTGGATTATCCCTCTCCACTGACCTTGCAGAGTAGGACATTCCAAGCCGTGGAGGTAGCACACCTTTCTTCTTCCAAGAAGATCGTCTGGGCTGTTGTGCTGGAACTTGAGCTTCCTGCACTTCTTCCCGCTGGTCATTCTTTCCTTCTTCCGGGTTGCCGGCTTCAGGATTTGGCCCTTTGGATGTTCCTTCTTGCCTGTGTCCTTCCCTTAGAGGGGTAGGCACTGGGATAATTCTCTGAGGTTGGGCAATTTCTTGCAAAATGTCCATACCCCTGACAGACCCAACAGATAAATAGTTCTTTGTTCTGGGGCTTCCCTTGCAGCTTGTAATTTGAGCTATTGCTCTCTCTGTGCTTGAAGGAGGCACATTAAGATCTTAGCTCAGCCAATACTTTCTTAAATTGGTTCATGTCTCTTGCATAGACCATGTTACAAAAAGGACCAAAAACATCTTCATCCAATGGTCCCAGAAAAACCCAAACACGCTGATTCACATCCAGCTTAAAATCAGTTAGCTCTGAATCCCGTAGGATTCACGTACTCATTAATGTGCTTTTCACAGTGCTCCTTTGAGGTTAGGTTCAGTTGGCCCAAGTCCTTCATTAGGTTTCCTTGGTCCTTTCATCCCAGTTTAGCATAAACATCTGTGAGATTTGCCATCACTTTACTTGCTGTTTTTGCCTCCTCATCATATGTTAATTGCTCATCTGTAAGGCCACTCATTATGGCCTTACTCTGGCCTTAATATCTGCCTTTTTCCACTGAGTAATTCCTTCATTCCCATCGCTTGGACAATCTGAGTTCTTGGCCAGCCTAACTGCAACCCCTGCCTCTCAACCTCAGTATATGGCACAACTATGGCAGCCTACTAACCTGTGGATACAGCAGGCCACTCCAACAAGCCCCTTGTATGTATCCTCCACTAGAGGTATTGTTAAACTGGAGTCTCAAGCTGCTGCTGATACTGGTTGTAAGGAACTTCTGGGCTTCCTTATAAAGCTGGCACCATAGCTATTCCTTGTTAAGTGTGATCTGAGGATGGTCTCCTTGAGAGCAAGCCCTCCGCAGGTGTCACTTGTTGCCTACTTAGCATGCTCTGTAGCAGCTAGGGCAGCCCAGGCTTCCTGACTCTCTGGATGCAGCATAACATTTTGCTCTGGATTCAGAATAGTTGGGGCAGCCAAGCTAAGGCACTCCTCACTGTCCCAACTCTGGATTGTGCCCATAGTCATGCCAGCCACATGATCATGGAGATGTCATCAGACAATGCTGGATCTTCGCTTTATTTCAGGGATGAGGACCACACTTAGAGTTAACATGGTCATGACTAGCAGAGCAACCTGGGGTGGGGGGAATACCTTTCAACAACAATAGTTCCTAAAGTGGTTTGCATATCAAAATGTTGATCAATGGTTCCCTGTCTCCAAATGAGTCTAAAAAGAGATGGGGAAGAAATACCACCAATAGTCCCTGGAAAGGATCTTGTGCTGGAGTGAAGAGAGGGACAGTTGCTGTCACCCTGCTGAATATAAGAGTACCTCTTAGCCCAGTTAGCAGGGAAGCAGCTTGTTAACAGACTGCCATTGTTACGCAGTCATTGGACATCACCTTCTGTTTGAAGAAATGAAGCTGGGTCTGGATAGTTGACATGCCTGGATGGGGGGAAAGAGGCAGCAAAAAATGCAGCTGTTGGGGATTTTGCAAAAATGTGGATGGCAGGACTTTATGCTCAGTTATGCCCAAATATAGAAGTCTCTCTCTCTCTCTGTCTCTCTCTCTCTCTCTTTCACACACACACACACACAGACAGAGTTTCTTTTAATTGTTTTCTTTAAGGGAAGAGGAGTTTCTGGTTTGCATGCTGTGCGTGTGTGGGTTCTCCACAAAGCAAAAGAGTCTGACAGATCTAAATATGGTCTGACAGATCTAAATATGGTCATTCCATTGGAGTTCAAATCACCTCTGAACTCAAAATATAACTTTGCTTCAAAATGCCACCCAGAACACTTACTCAGCATCACCTTTGGACTGCTTACTTTGCCCATGGCTTCCCTTTTATTAATAGAACTCCTACACAAGATCCTTATATGGTACTGCCTTAAATAACCCTGTCTTTTGCTATCTCTTATGAATCCCCCAATGTACATATACCTACATGATATGGCTTTAACATTATGCCAAACATAGAGGTAGCCTGCAGGGCAAATAGCAATTGGATCATGAGTATGACTTCAATCAGGAAAACTACATGGAGAGAACAGGTTTAAACCACTCTTCCCCAACAGTATACCCTTCATTTGAAACACCCCCTTTATGCAATGCCCTAACTATGGGGGATAGTTAAGGAGGCCCTTAATAAAACCCACAAATCCCGCCCCATGAATCCCCAATTTTAGACAAACCCATTTTTAAAAACAGTAGCTAAGAGGGCTATCCCTGCGGAGGTGAATTTAATATTTCATGAAATAATGAGAGATCCTACTCATCATGGGTCTTTTGTGTTTTTTCAGCCTCAATCTTAGCAAATGGGGTTTAGAAAGGAAAGTTTGGAGGGTCTCCTGATTCAGGATGGCATGAGAACTCAACACTTAGGCAGGACTTCCAAATTTAGAAAGAGTGAAGTCAGAGGAAAAAGTAAGATGCACCTTGCCACAAACCACAAACAACATCTTAGCGGAAATATACAAGGCCTAGTGACATGTCCAAAGAGTGAAGCTATTAATGTACAGCTGTCAGCTTCCTACCATTACAGCTGTCCACAAAAAGAGAACTTGTCAGACCATTATCTCAGACAGAACTGCTGATGGGATTACAGTATTAGATGGAAAGAAGTGTTTCCTTAAGACTGAAGATCATAAAGAGAGCCCTCTTCTTTATATGGGTCATCATTTTATGAATGTTTGATTCTTTGGCTGCAATCCTAAACACTTTCCTGGGAGTAAGAGCCATTGAACACAATGGGGCTTACTTTTGAGTAAACATGGCTAGGCTTGTGCTCTTTGACTAGCAACTCTAGTCTTATCTTGACTTTGCTGATATGAATTCAGGGGCAGGAGACAAAGCTAAGAACCCAATTCTTCCCTTATCCCCAACCCACTAATTCATTTGTGCCCAAACTGAGTGCACTATAACCTTTGGGCTGGGCATAGGGGCAGATTGGGAGAATCATAGAATCCGAGAGTTGGAAGGGACCCAGTAGATCATCTAGTCCAACCCCCTGCCTGTAGCAGGAAATCCTCCTAGAGAATCCCCAACAGGTGCTGCTCGAAGATCCCCATGAGGGAGAGTCCACCGCCTCCCTTGGCAATCTGTCCCACTACCGAAACGCCCTCACCGTCAGGAATTTTTTCCAGATATCCAACCGGAATATCCTTTCTTGCAGTTTGTACTCATTGGTTCGAGTTCTGCCTTCAGAGGCAGCTAAGAACAAATGATCCCCTTCCTCCCTATGACAGCCCTTCAGGTGTCTGAAGAGGGCAATCATATCTCCTCTCAGCCTTCTCTTCTCCATACTGAACATCCCAAGTCCCCCAATCTTTCCTCGTAGGGCTACCCTTCCATCCAACTAATTGTTCTTGTCGCTCTCCTCTGGTCTTGCTCCAGTTTGGCTGCATATTTTTATTTATTTATTTATTTATTTTAAAAATTTATATCTCGCCTTTCTCGGGCAAATTAGCCTGACTCAAGGTGGCTGACATAAAACATAATTAAAAACATAAATAGAACAATTTGATAAAAACAATTAAAACAATTTTTTAAACTGAGGGGCCCAGAACTGAGGTGAGCAGTGGTGGGCTGACACCGGTTCGGACCGGATCGGTTGATCCGGTAGTTACTGGGAGGCCGCCGGTCGCGTACCGGTAGTTAGGGGGGCTACTGATCCGGTTCGCCCCCCTTCCTGGGGTTTTTTTGGGGGGCAGTTCTGGGGGGTTGGAGGGTGACCTGGGGGCAGTTGTGGGCAGGGGGGGCTGCTTACATACATTTCCAGGGGGTGGGGGTGTCACCCTAGGCTTCTTCTGTGAAGTAGCACCAGCCGCGGCTGAGCGCTACTGAAAAATGCTTTAAAATTCAGTGCGCATGCGCTCGCAGCTTATTAGGAAGCAGGGAGAGTTCCTAGAGAGGACCTGCGTAGGCGGGACCTCAGTTGAACTCTTCCGGCTAGTGAAAGTTCGGAAGAGTTCAACTGAGGACCCGCCTACGCAGGTCCTCTCCAGGAACTCTCCCTGCTTCCTAATAAGCTGCGAGCGCATGTGCACTGAATTTTAAAGCATTTTTCAGTAGCGCTGAGCCGCAGCTGAGGAAGCTGAGCCGCAGCTTTACAGAGGAAGCCTCGGGTGACCCCCCCACCCCCTGGAAATGTATGTAAGCAGCCCCCCCCTGCCCACAACTGCCCCCAGGTCACCCTCCAACCCCCACAATACAGAGCCCAATCCTGACTACTCAGAAGTAAGTCCCATGACAGGCAATGGGGCTTACTCCCAGGAAAGTGACTGGCTCTGCAACCTGGATCCCAACCTTACTACTCAGAAGTAAGTCCCATGGAAGGCAATCCAGCTTACTCCCAGGACAGTGTGGAAAGGACAGCAGCCTCAGAGCACCATCCTATGCAGGTCTACTCAGAGGTAAGCCACAGCCTTAATTTTTTAAAAAAATTTTAATTAAAAAATTCTTGCTGGCCCCGCCCCTGGCCCCACCCCCTGACCTCTGCCCCGCCCCCTGATCTGACCTGGCCTGGCCCCACCCACTTCCGGAGAACCGGTTGTTAGGGCCAGGCCTGCCCATCACTGGAGGTGAGGTCTAACCAAAACTTCAGTGGCAAAAGGGATTTAAATGGGTCCCCTTAATTTTGCTAGAACAAGACCAAGGAGAGCAAGAGGATGGGAAGGCTGCAGGAAGGTAAAAGGTTGCTGCCAGAAAAGGGGATAGGATCCAGTGTAAGCCGTCGTCTCCAGATCCACATCCTTCTGCAGCTTCCCTGTCCCACCATATCCACTCGCCATACATTCTCCAAAATTCAACTTATTCTCAGAACAGAGGGCCCTCCTTGTTGGTAGCCCATGGACAGAGGGCTTCAGAAGACCCAGGCAAGAGAAGTGTCTTACAGAAATTTTGAGGAGTCTGGGACACCAAGCATTAGAAAATCTCTCTCTCTCTCTCTCTCTCTCTCTCTCTCTCTCTCTGTGTATATGTCCTAGAAGAGCTCCTCTATGGATACTGATGACCCCAAGAACTGCTTTTTTATTGTTGCTGTTTTACCCAAAGTGATCCTGAGAAGTGTTACTTGTCCTACCATTAACCCGGACAGATGATTAGCTTGAATGTACGGGCCAGGAGTTTCCATTTCTGAGACTCAGGGGGTTTGTATGAAGTTTGCAAAGACCAGCTGCTTGATCTAATCATTTCTCTCACATATGTTGATGGGTCAAATCCATGTTTTCAAAGGTTAGTACCCAAAGTTACCAGTTCCAAAGTTACCAGCTTGCAAAAAGATAAGATCTAGAGAGAGAAAGAGAGTGCAATCTTTTTCTCACACAGATTTACTATTCTGATCTTGTAATTCATATCAGTTTTAGAGTAGGGAAAGCTTTTGCTAGGAGATGGTGGGGGGCACAAGATGAGGCTAAGCATACTATGCCTGTAGTGTTGTATACAAAGCTTGTTCAACAATAAAATCAACAACAAAAAGACCCATTACAGTGGTACCTCTCATAACAAGCACCTCACATAACAAGCGTTTCACATAACAAGTCTAAATTTCCAAGGAATCTTGCTTCACATAACAAGTTCTGCTTCACTTAACTGTTGAAGTGAAGGCTGTTTAAAAGGGCTGCCAGCCAGCGCTGCTGCTTCTAACTGCCCCAACTTGGGGGCAGTTGCCTGGGGGTGTATGAGGCAGCTTCCCCTAACTGCCCCCAAGTGCCCCCACCAGCCACCTTGAACCTCCAGCAGCAGCCCAGGTAAGCCTCCCAGGAAAGTGTCTTTGATTGCAGCCTCCTAACCATGTCTACCCAGAAGTAAGCCCCAATGTGTTAAATGGGGCTTACTCCCAGGAAAGTGCCTTTAGGATTGCAGCCTAAGTAGACTTCCTAGGATCATGCACATTGAATGCATGTTTTGAATTCAATTACAGTGTTTTGTCATCATTTTTACATAGTTAGTATTTTTATATGAATGTTTTGGGGGTTGTGGAATCAATCGTCTGCTTCACTTAAAAAGCATTTCACTTAAAGGGCATGCCTCCAGAACAAATTAAGCTCTTTATGGGAGGCACCTCTGTATATGGATTGAGAAGATATTGTATATCAGTGGTACTCAAAGTACTCAAAGGACCCCCTTGGTCAGTTGCAACATTGGGTCGGGAGGGTTGTGAGAAGGGGGGATCCACCATCTTGGAATTTGGCACTGGGCTTTCCTGGGAGTAAGTTTTATTGAACACAATGGGACTTACTTCCAAGTAAACATGGTGGAGCTCTAGTATCACAGTGATGTCATATCCTGGTATGTTTGACAGTGGGTCCTGGACAGATTTTTTAAGTTTGAAAGAGGGTCCCGGGCTGAAATGCCTGAGTACCAGTATTGTACTGGTACTCAGTACCAAGGAGGGTTGGTTCAAATTGTTGAATGTTTCCCTGCTGGCAACTTCAGAAAATGAAAAGGATACAAAGATATAATCATCCATGAAGCGCTTCTTGAGGTTTTCCACGATGGCGTCCTCATTGATCTTGGAGAGGAGAACCATGTCATCCACCCCACTCTGCTTGACATTGTGGCTCTGCCAATGGAATCGCTCCTTGCTGCCCTGTAGTGGGGTAGTTGGAAGAGAGGAAACTGGATTCATCAGCAGGGAATAAAAGACTCCCTTCTAGTCTATCCCTCACTAACTGGCAATCAGAAGTATCCTACCTGACTACCTCCAGACACAGCAGGCCTCCATCAGTCTTGAAAGACTATGGTATGATGCTCGGTGCTGCATACGCTGCATAGAGGTTCTTTTTTTGCTAGAACACCCTTTGAGGACCACAGCAGATTTCAACCTTGTCCTGCATCCTTTATGAGAATGGGAGAGGAAAAAAACCCAAAGCACTTCTCTCCAGTCATAGCTTTACAAATTTCTTGATCTGCTCCTTCTCCAGCTTTACAGGCACCCCCTTTTCTGACAGTTCATGTTCTGATGCTTCTGCTCTTTCAGTTATACCCAGGACTCATTCATTCAACACGTGCTTTACTCTTTCAAGCTCTCTCTGTTGGTCTAAAGGCTAAAATTGTCTTCCCTGATGTTGATTTGCATTTGATGTGGGGATCAAACTGTTTTTGGCATTGCCTTATGACTTTCTTCAGTAAATACAGGTTCAACTTTATTATACATGGATTTTTTATACATGGATTTGACTCAGCATGAATGGCCACTGCAAATTATAGTTTTAAAAACTGCTTTTTTACTGTTGTTGAGAAGCAGTTGTGCAAGCAGTCATTCCATTCATCAGTCCCAGAATCAAATACTGCAAAAACTGAGATACTGCACCTACTGAGGCACTACCTTATTCCATTAGGTGCAACGGAAGAGCAAGATACCTGGGATTGAGTCTTTATTTTTCCATTGTTTTCTTTATAGACTTTTTTTTATCCATGGGAGTTTCTGAAAAAGAACCTGAATGGATAACAAGGGTCACCTATAACCATCGTTCAAATACATAAGATATTCATTGTCCACGCATGCCTCTGATCATTTTACTGTTATTTGTTATGTATTTTGGCTATGTATTAATGAAAATATGTTACATAGGAAGCAATCCTAACCTAGTTAGGCTGGCCTATGTCAGTTGGCATATCTTCCCATGGTGGTGCGGGGATGTTGGTGTATGTCTGTACACGGGCCTAACCCCCCAGGGGTAGGGCAGAAGTGTCTTACTCCACTTTTATGAACCCCCAGGTCATCACAGGATTTATGCCAGGGCTTATGCTGTCCTAAATGGAGCTTAGGATTGCAGCCTTAGGCTTTTGCAAGTTATATTTTTGTCTTTTTTTGGTGTCCATTTTGCATTTGCAAGCTGAAAAAGACTAGGTTCCACTTTTCTACTGTTTTCTATGGTGCTCCTGTCCCTAACTCGTCCAATAAGTGGTGGATGCCTGTATACTGTATTGGTTATATTGACTCACTTAATCTTCATTTCTGCATGTTTGCCACATATCATAGAATCATAGAGTTGGAAGGGACCCAGTGGATCATCTAGTCTAACCCCCTGCCTGTAGCAGAAAATTCTCATCTTGCGGAGACCTGGCTCTCGAACCCTGGCCTGCTGTTAACAGGCACAGTGTCTTAACCACTTGCACCACCAGATCTGTTCTGATGAGGAACTTTTGCTGCTGGTGACAAAAAAGAAGATGTTCCGCCTTGTGTAAGAGATGGTTTCTACCTGATGTTGCAATCTGTTTGTTCTGTCTCTTTGGATTGTTTGGGTTCTTTTAAGGAAGCTTTTAAAAAAAATGCTGATGGAATGTTATAGGCAGAGGAGAGGCATTTATGCTATAAAGAAATGTTTCTTTTCACAATTTCATCTCATCATCATGTAACTTGAAAGTTTTGCCGCCTGATTTGTGAAGTTGCTCAAAGGAGTATTAGCAGGAGTCTTTCTGAGGGAGTACTCACTGGTACTGAGTACCGGCAGCTCTGCGGAGAGTACCGGCACCTCTGTGATGAGTACCGGCACCTCTGTGCTAAGTACCAGTACCTTTGTGGTCCCCAGGTAGACATGCCTATAATTACAAATTACCTCTTCATGGGGAGTACCCCCACTTTTATAGCATCATGATGAGTACACCCCACCTTTGTTTCTAGAAAAAGCACTGGTTATTAGTAGCATAATGCATATTCTCATCAGACACTGTAAGGATTAGGATCTTGCTTGATTGCAGAATTTTGAAGTCAGAAAGGTTTCAGTCTGGCTTGTTTGACTTTTTCCTCTCATATCATGTTTATGAAACTGAAAACCTCAGCAAATATTGAAGCCCCTTATTTGATGTATTGATCAAGGCATCGTTAGAGTCTCTGTGTTTCAAAATAAGTAATTACGGTATTATTTTGCAACAATATCATGTTTATGAAACGGAAAACCTCAGGGCAAGGCATACATGCCTGTGACAGTTTGCTTTCAATCTGTAATATGTTGCATCAATCCTGGTTTGGATGAATCTGATCCAGAACAAGCGGACGCAGCCACCACATGGGATAAACATTAACTTATGGATTGTTTCTATCTATATAAAAGCCTTAACTGTGTGTTTGTGTGTATGTGTGCACTTTCTGGCTAACATTCCATTTCTATTTCAATTACCATTTCCAACTGCCTCAGGGACAGAGAAGAGGCCAGACTGAGGGGAAGGAAGGTGGGCAGTCTGATGGAAGGCAAGAGGAGGCTGGGAAAGGGTCTGTCTGGCTACAGGGTTGGGAAAAGATCAGGTTGTCTTATCTTCCCCAAGCCGTTCATTATGGGGCAGTTCCGTATTCTCCCCTGGGTAATTCTAATTAATTGAAACATTTACCCATTTCATGGACAAAGATTTTTTCCACTGATGAATATTGTTATATTGTAACTCTACAATCAAAAGCTGTGGGCTGTTACTAATATTGTAGTAACATACAGTAGTACCATTTCAACAAGTAAGGATTTTACTCTTGTCAGGATTAACCAGCTACACCATAAGTGGGAGAAAATCAGAAAATCTGCCTTTCTTTAGTCTGGGGTCACAGTACTGACCCTACAATGCAGAGTAACTACATGCCACAATACTAACCCTACAATGCAGAGTAACTATATGTCATACCCTGCAATGCAGAGTAACTTCATGCCATGAAGACATAATAGGCACTTACTTGCTTTATGCATTTCTCATAGGTGGCATCGTAACTACGTTGGTGTAAAAGGTCCCGTAGTTACTCTGGACTGTAGTCTGAGTGAAATTGTTAGGTGTCAATCTATTTGAACTCAAAGGGATTTACTTTTGAATAAATATCCTTAGGATAGTGCTGTTTGAGATTTGATTTATTCCCCAGAGTTTGTAGGACTTAAAACTTGCTTCAGGTTCCTGCTGTAGGACCATTAAGTTTTCCCAGCACTTTTAATCAACTTTTTGGGCTTTTAAGGTGGTGGAACAGGCCACTGCAGAGTAAATGAGCACAAAACAAATCAGGCACCTTGACCCAGTCCTAACCAATTTAGGCTGGCTTAACTCACCTGGCATATCCTCCTGTGGTGGTATGGGGCAGTCAGTGTATGCCTGTGCAGTTGCCTAACCTCCCTGGTAGTGGGGCAGTAAGCCTCAAGTCAGCATAGGACTTATGCCAGGCTTATGCTGCTCTAATTGGAGGCTTATGTCAGCCTAACTTGTATTAGAAAGGGTGGGTGTTAGGCTAATGTACCTCTCAAAAAAATTGCTTTCCAAAAGACCTTATTATTAATTATATTCAATAGGCTTTAATGTGTTGTGTGCAACACACATACAGTGGTGCCTTGGTTTATGAGCATAATTTGTTCCAGAAGCATGCTTGTAATCCAAAACGCTTGTATATCAAAGCAAATTTTCCCATAAGAAATAATCAAAACTCAGACAATTCCTTCCACAACCCAAAAATATTCATGTAAAAATGATTACAATACTGTAATATAATACAAAATAATAAAGAAAAATAAAACAAATTAACCTGCACTTATGTCTCTCAAACTGCAATCTGCCACCTTACACAGGAGTGAGCCCCACTGATTATAGTAGGGCTTACTTTAGAGTAGATATCCAAGGCTAGGTGTCAGGCTTTTTTCCATAGCCCCCCTTACATAGGACTGAGCCCCACTGACTGTAATACGCTTACTTCACAGTAGACATACATAGGTTGGTCTCTCAGGATAGGCTGAGCAGGTGCTGGAGGAGTGCCGAAATCAGCTGTATCCCAGCTGTGCCTAATTTTTTCACTTATTTTGCCAGACATCACTTGTATTGCAAGACAAAATTTATTAGAAATGTTTGCTTGTCTTGCAAAACACTCTCAATCCAAGGTTTTACTGTAGTTGCATTTTTACATTGGATAACAGAAAAGTTGTCTATATAAAACTGCTCTTCTCTGATGTTTGCACCATTAGTAGTGACCTAGTTGGCCTTCTGGTAGCACAAGACCTACCTACGTTTGCAAGACTCTCAGCTAGTTACCCTTCAAACTACTCCAGCAGTTTTCAGCTGGTGTGCTGCAAATGGTCTGTAGCAGTGATGGGCTAGAAAAAAATTAACATCTGGCAGCCACTTTTAAATGGCTATTTTTAAACTTTATATGTCCTGTCTCTCGTTAACAACCAGTTCTTTAGAGTAGGTGCGAACCTGTTGGAGCTCACCACTGGTCTGTAGGTGTGCTGTGGGAGTTTGTTGTATTAGTATGGCCATTGGGGGATGTGGACCCCTGGCTGACAGGGTGGTGTCCCTTTGTTGTCAATAAATTAATGGTGTGCCTTCACAATTTTTGTACCTTCTCAGGGTGCTGTGATATGAAGGAGGTTGAAAAATCACCTGGCCTAATATTTCTCACAGGTTTGTTGTAAGGATGAGAGGAGAAGGGTTCATGTACCATACAATGTATTGAGCTCACAGCTGGCTCAGGCTGTGGATTAATGGGGGATGCCCATCTGTGTCTGACCACTTCCTCTTTTGCTCTGCCTGCTTATTCCATGCCATGAATTGAAAAAAGAAGACAAGGACAGGGAGATAAAGTGAGTGTTGAGGGAGCTAGAACACAGGAGAGGGGAAGAAGCAAAGGCAGACACATTAGTGGGTATGGGGGTAGCATTTAGCATGCTGCCTCAGGAGTCAGAAGGACTTGGGCCAGTCCTGTCTGTGTTCAACCAAGACAGGGGTCTGTAAACTTTCTGGTATCTTTCTGATACTGTAACTAACTTGTTTAGCTTATACGTAAATCCGGCGCTGTTTAAAATGTTTTTAATTTTTTAATTGATATATTGTTATGTGTCTTTAACTTTTATTGTATAACTAGCAAAATGTACCTGTGTTGCAGGAGGAAAATACCTCCATGTGCCATCCCCCCATTGCGCCTCATCCACCCCATGCGCATCACCCCCATGCATATCACCCCCATGCACATCACCCCCATGTGCAAGACCCCATGCACATTATACACGCATGAGCATCACCTCCCCATGCACATCATCCCTCCATGTGCACCATCCCTCCATGCACAACACCCCCATGCGCATCACCTCCACATGCGGAACACCCCACCCATGTGCATCATCTCCCCATCCGCATCACCCCCATGCGCATCATCCCCATATGCAACACCCCATCACATGCAACACCCCCGTTGCGCATCATGTCCCCATGCACATCATCCCTCCGTGTGTACCACTCCAATGCGCACCATCCCCCATGTCCACCATTCCCCCAGTGCAACACCCCCCATGTGCAACACCCTTTACCCCCCCATACAACACTCTGCCCGCAGTGCACCATGCACCAAGCACCAAGTTGGCTGGATGTTGGTCAATCTTCCATGTTACAAAACACATTGCACCCCTTTTCACCCACTTAAAGGTTAAATTTCTCAGCATCAGTTCTTGATAGGTGCTCATGTCACAGAAGGAACACCCTCCCCAAATTTCATGCTTCTAGGTCCAGGGCTTGGGGCAGAATGTACCTCAATCAGGGATACTTCAATGTAAAGTATAGGGAGGAAAACGTGTTGCATCCCTTTCCACCCCCTTTCAGCTGGAATTTCCAAAAACCATTTCTTAGTGGGTGTCTCCATCACAGAAGAAACACCCTCTCCAAATTTTATGCCTCTAGATCCAACGGTTTTTCTGGGCAATGATGAATGAGTGAGTGAGTGAATGAGTCAGTGACTCTTCAGTTTTATATCTATATATATTGTTGTTAGCCACCTTAAGTCCTGCCTCACGAGAGAAAGGCAAGTATAAATCTGATAGATAAACAATAATTAATGGAAGATATAAATGATGATTTGGCAGTGCGGCTGTCCAGCTGTCCAGTTGCCCTTCTCTGATAGATCCTGGCCAGTGCCTAATAGTGTTTGGTCCTGCCACAAGTACTGAGGATTTAGGGTTTGTCTTGTTAGGTGCTGTAATGGGGGGATGCCCTGGCCAACCTGTGACATTTGCCAAAAATGTGTTCCCCAAGGGGCTTCTGAAACTTTGAAATTTTGGTGCAACCTTTCAGTGGGCACCATTGGTATAGTGTTACCCACATCTTTTGATGCTTGCACTGAGCAAGAAGCTGCTTCCTCTGTGGTTTTGGCAAGTGCTGCCTGGAATCTGTCAGTTAAAAGGAAGGAGGAAAGGGGAACCAGGGGAAGTAGGGTTGAGGCCATTGTGAAAGCGCGCTGGGCATGTCTCAGGACT
The DNA here is from genome assembly GCA_030015325.1 of Cryptoblepharus egeriae. Lineage (NCBI taxonomy): Eukaryota > Metazoa > Chordata > Lepidosauria > Squamata > Scincidae > Cryptoblepharus > Cryptoblepharus egeriae. The sequence continues at coordinate 164,516 of JAREYC010000015.1, read as the reverse complement.
TACTTTCAAAAGGTTGCACGGAAGAGACAGCCTGACTGCTCAGCCTCAAACTGTACATTCCCCTATAAATTAAAGAATCAAAGGTATGTGTCCCTGCGTTGAGCCCAAAGAGGCCTTCTGATGCATTTCTTTGTTACTGCTCTGGCAATCATGCCGCCTTTGAATCAGGGGTACATTCAGTGCCAGCTCTGCTCTTGGGTTTGATGGTATTTCTCATCTCACATGTAGGCTTTGAATCAGGAAGAGATACTCCTGCATGTGTTTCAGATTTATCAATTTCATGAATTGCTTTTGTTATCTTTGAAGTGGCAAGCTGATGCTTGGACTGTATCAATTTGAACAGACAGCAAGGCACCTGAAAGCAATGCTCATGTGTAGCATAACGGCAATTGATATCTCAGATCTACCTTTTGGATAATGTTTCCAGAAGAATATATGTAGGATCCATTATTTAACTAAAACTGGTAGGTGTCAGAGGAGTGGGGCTTGTGGAAGAGTTTTTCTACTTCTCCCCCTACCAAGCACAAAACAAATGGATGCTCCATGCACAGCTGGCCCAACAGCTCCTGGCACACAAGACAGTTCATCAAATGCTATGCTTATCTGGGAACGGACCAGCACCACCCCTGGTGATTGCAGGACAGATAATTGGCAACCAACAATCTGAAGTTGTACAGTCCAGACATAGTGGACACATCAGTGAGAAATAGGCCAAACTATTCCCAGCTATCTTTGGAATGCAGGAATACTTTTAAGTATTCCTTTGTGTCATGGATTTCATATGGGTGCTTTAATACCAAACTGAATTAAATGCTCCACTTGGGTGTGGAAATTCATCCAGAAGAGGTGAGGATGCAAACAAGTCTGATTTCAGTTTTGCTTTTGGATGCTGGAGTGGGAAATGTAGTCCTCACCACATCTAGATCATTCTAATTCCCCAACCATCAAATAACAGATTAGTTGCAATTTCTATTTACATTGCATTTCTATTTACATTGTTGAATTGTGATCCTAATGGGGGAGGGGGATGTCGTAGCAGACAATATGGAAAAGTGCTGAGAATTTGGCTTAGAGATTACACAACCAAGCCATTCCAAGGGACCCCAGGAAGAAGAAATGGACCTTAAAGCATGTAAGGAGATGTGCTGGATTACACAAAAGATCAGCAAAGTTCAGTATCCTACTCCCCAAAAAGATACAGGAAGGATTCTGAAGTTTAAACAAGTACACAGGGTTACTTCTTCTAGAGATCAATGTTTCTCCCATGTTTGTTTTCCACAGTACCACTTCAAATGGTCCACCTATTAAAAATACCAGTTTGGGGTATTTTTGGAAGGCCAGATGTGGCACAACAAACACAATTAAAGGTGCAATCCTAACCTAGGCCAGTCTTCCTGTGGTGATGTAGGAAGGCAACTGCATGTCTCTGCACTGGCCCAACTCTCCCCTTGGTGTGGCACAGACACCCCCAAGCCAACATGTGCTGAAGCTTAGGATTGCCTAATTTGGGGTTAGGGTTGCAGCCTAAGAAGCTCAAGGTAGACATGAGGGCTTTTCAAGTACATAAAAGCATGTTTCAAGCACATAAAACAGCATGCCACTGTTCATTGTGTTGTGTTTCTGGTCTTGCTTCCAGGCAGCAGGTGTTCAGTGAACATGCAAGTACCACCTGATACCACCTCAAGTACCACAGCTGGTACCCATACAACTGGGTGAGAAACACAAAATCCATTTAGTTCAGCATTGGGTTTCCATTCAGATGTTTTTGGGAAGCTTTCAGGTGAGGAATGATGGTAATTGGCTATCTCTTGCCGATTGCCCAGAACTAACTCTTCTTAAGATATACTGTCTCCAAAGATGGGAGTCTCTGTTTTTCAGCTCAGATGGCCACACACAGCTATGTACAGCCATCCACCCCAAGCTACATAATAATTAAAACATTCAATTGAAATTGGAGGGTATTTTTTCAGCCTGACATATTTAGTTCAAATTAAGGCTATCTGCCTCTGTGCATTTTTTTTTCAAATGGTACAAATCAAGTGTGATCTCTTATCAAAGCAGGATGCAGAGTTTTTATGCACCCCTACATCTCCCCCTACATCCTGCAAAAATTTTTCTTTTTTCTTTTGCTCAATCAGGTCTTACCATGGTCTTCCTGTGACCTCTTCTCCAGCTTGGCCAACTTCACCCCCACCACTGATTTAGGTCAGGGAGCAGTTTGAGTCACCGGTTTTCTCCAGGGGACATGGCCCCTATATCACGGGAGACTTCTGTTTGTTGCACCAGCAGCAGCAACAAGAGGCAGAAGTGCAACCACACACAACATTCGGTGAGTTCCTCTATCCAGCCCCCTTTGCCTGGCTGTCCCTCACTTCCTCCTTTGGGGCTGAGAGTAACTGGGGATGGGTAGGTAAGGTAAAAAGAAGACCGGGGAGCAGCCTGTGAGAATCAAGCTGAGAGCCTCAGCCTATTAGGAAGTCTCTGCTCAACAGGAACAGACTCTTAAACATAATCAAGTTCAGAATAAGACTGTCAAGAAACAACAACTCACTGATGTGGTGTTGGAACTCAGTGGTCTGACCGCAATGAATCATGAGCACATCTAACTTAAACTGGGCAGGGTTTTAAAAAAATTTTCTTAAAACATTTTGGACTTGCCAACTTCTTTTTAAAAAAATAGGAAGTCAGTGTGAGAGCACCAATGCTAGTAAAAGTGAACTTTTTGAACAACTTTTTGTTGAAAGGAATATATACCGCTTTTCATAAAATTGATAATGTTATAATTAGTAAATTGCACATATTGAAATAAAAAAATACATTTCACTTTTCTCCTATGTCACCCTTGTGGCAGTGAAACCCCCAGCACTGACTAGTGTTATTGGCTGAACTGGTGGGATGACACAGAGTGTTTGGTGGTTTCAGGAACTGTATGGTTGCTGTCAGTGGTGGGCTCCAGCAGCTTTGCACCTGCTCCACAGAACCGGTTGTTAAGAAGAGATAGGACATACAAGTTTAAAAATGGCCATTTAAGTTTAAAAATAGCCAAGTTTAGAAATAGCCACATAAAGTTTAAAAATAGCCATTTAAAAGTGGCTGCCGGATGGACATAGAACCGGCTGTTAATTTCTTTGAATCCCATCACTGGTTGCAGTCAGTGATGCAACCAGTGATGGCTATTTTTAAATGGCTATTTTTAAACTTTTAAATGGCTATTTTTAAACTTTATATGTCCTATCTCTTTTAAATGGCTATTTTTAAACTTTATATGTCCTATCTCTGGTTAACAACTGGTTCTATAGAGTTGGTGCGAACCTGCTGGAGCCCACCACTGGTTGCCGTCCAGTTTTGGGGAAGGAAAAATTTTCAATTTGGATGGGATTAAAATCTCACAGAAAGGCAGGACAAGAACCAGGAAATGGTCCAACGATACAGAGACGCTTAGGGGTCCTGAGGCAAGAGTAAAGAACAATGGATTACAAAGTGTTTAAATTACCGTAAATCATTAAGCTAGACCAGGTGTCTCTAAACCCCAGCCCAGGGTCCAGATGTGGCCCTCAGCGAGCTTCACTGTGGCCCCCGACAAGATCGCTTTATCCGGCCTTTGGGCAAGCCTTGTACTCCACTCCAATACATTTTTACATGAAAATGTATTCAAATTTGAAATGTAAATTAGTTTTCTGTCCCTCAACAGTGTCAGAGAGTTATTGTGGCCTGTCTGCCAAAAACTTTGGAAGCCCCTGATCTAGACTGTGGATCTTGAAAGTGAAATTTGACTCATAGACAGCAATCCTAACTTCCACTTAGGCAGGTTTAAGCCCCGGCATAAGTCCTGTACTGGCCTGGGGGTGTCACAAAAGTGCAGTAATGGACTTCTGCCCCACAGTTTGGCCATTACACAGGCATATGCCAATCACACTGCATCAGCATGGGAAGATATGCCAGGTGACAAAATTTGGTAGAACTGCATTCATAGTGAATTTGATTGTTATTACTAAAGTTGCATTTGTAACTGAGGTTGCAATCCTAACCACCAGTTAGACCAGCATAGGTGCTGGCACAAGTCCTGTGCTGGCCTTGGAGGCTTCCACAAACGTGTTGTTAGACACTTTTGTACCACTCCTGCAGGGGCAAGGCCATGCAGGAACATGGAGACAGATGTGTTATGCTGGCCTAATATGGTTAGGATTGAGCTCTCAGATATTTCTTCTCCCATACAATGAACGATATATATATATAGGTGGCATTAAACAGATATGATGAATCCTGTCTTTGTTATGGTGATTATTTTGTACCTGAATGGTAGCATGTCTACAGTCCTTCCAAGTTCCCCAAACAATAATCTCAACTCATGGGGTGTAGTGATTACTATGTCAGTCTAGGAGTTGGGAGACCTCAGTTGAAATCTGGATGACTCTGGGATGCTCACTGTCAGCCTGAAAGGGTTGTTGTGAATTCAGACTGGAATGAACACCTGTGTCTGCCATCTTGACTTTATTGGAGGAATGGCTGGGTAAACATGGAAGTAATTTAATAATAAAATTTCATTTTGAAACTGGGATGGTAGGTAGTCCTTTATTGTAAAATCATGCTGTACTTTTCTCTCTCTGTCTCTTTCTCTCTCATTTTGGACATAAGATTTTCAACACATTTCTATAATAACAATATTAATACTAATACAATATATCTGTATATATTTATATATGAAGTTGTGAAATCCAGCCCCATCTACTATCCAGAAGCTTTTGAAAAGGGATGCTCTGTCAGAGCAGGAAAAATAAATTGAACGAAACCACCTTTTGCTAGTTAACCAGGAAGATTCCATTGGAATGTCAAAGCCCATCAGACGAAGCTTCTTGGGTAATAGCTAAGGGAGAATCCCACACATTTCTAGATTTGTCACTACACATCACTTAAAGTGAAATTGGAACTGGATTTAGGGCTTCCTCTTCAAGCAAAATTTCAAAATAATGAAAAAAAATTCCCATTAGACTAGCAAAATTCTACATGTCTCTTTGGAAGGGATTCTGGGATGAGGGACTGACTCCTAACTGCTCATTTTCAAGATGGTTTTTCCATGTGCATCCAGTGAAATGGATCACACCCCAAACCACCCCTCTTGATAGGATAATACCTGGAAAAGTAAAACAGTTAACAATAATTCATAGTTTTTTTGTACAAGTACATGCTTCAAGACCACTCTGAAAATTAATTTCTGTATTTTTTAAAAGCACCAGAAGTTCAAATAAATAAGGTAAAATTCTACCTTATTAATCTGAAATTTTTAAAAAGCTACAGCTGTAATCATGAAATAATAGCACCAGATTATTATTCAGACCCACAAATTCAACCGTTGCATTTTAAACTGCCAGGGCGGATGGCACATTGCAAAAGGGAGCCACAGAGAAGAATATTAAAATGGGTATCTCAACATAAGGTCCAATGTCTGGCAGACAACTTAGAAAAAATATCTGGGATCTTCTCCACATATGTAATTCTCTCAGGCTGTGATCCCAAAGACACCTTCCTGGGAGTAAGACCCATTGAACATAAAGGTTTTTTTTTTTAGTAGATGTGGTTAGGATTGTGCTCTCACTGACATCCATTCCCTGGCTTATAAAAATGACATCTCTCTGGATAATTTGCTTTTAAATTTGGCACTGGTCAGATTGAGAGGAGATTGTTGGACTTTCTTTTAAATTTTAAAACTAAAATTGCTCTTCAGGATACAAGAAGATCCACTGGTATCCATGCTGAAAAGCATAAAAAACATACAAAAGCCAAAGATATTTTCCAGAATAAAGATTCAATAAAACCTGTAATTTCATTCTATTTTCTTTCTTCTGCCTTCATGTTGCCACTTGGAATATTCCATCCCATCTCCCACTATTGAACCCCAATACCCTTATTTTGCCAACTCCATGGCTCTCCCAGTACAGGCTTGAAACCAAATGAATACAGGAAGATATCTGGAATTGAAATAGCATCCCCATTAGGAAAAGTTTTGAAGAATGATAATGGGGTGTCAGCAACTTGGGGAGGGTACTACTGTGGCAGGCTGGTGGCCAGCGATAGCACAGTAACCCAACTGTGCTCCTAAATAAATAAGAATGTCAGAGTTTCAAGTAATGCACTCCGTTGCTCCTTGACCAACTCCCCTGCCCCTGCCTGTGGCACACCACTCTCTTTCACTGTGCACAGCCAACCTCCCCGCCCCGCACCATGGCACACACTTCTGTACCACTGTAGTGGTTGAATGGTGTTTCCTAAGGAACAGGGAGGCTACAAGAGAGGTATGGCCCACAATGCTTGCTTTGAATTTGTTGACAATTCCAAGGGAGGGAACAGGTGGCAGCAGTGGGGCAATAATGCTGCTGCCCCCCCTCCCCAAGGCCTCTCCAGTTTTCTCACCACACTGCTCCAGTTTAATGCCGCCCCTGGCAGGTTTTGCAACACATCTGTCGGAAATATGGGCGGCTACAGAACTTAAACTTCAGCACCAAGGGGCAGTAGGCGACTTTGTTCACATCTTTGCATTCTGAAAGAAGACGTACAAGAAAAACAAGGGAGAATGAAATAATGTGACCTTCGCTTGGGCAGGCAGCAGCCCTACATTCTAGTTTGTACTCAGGAGCCAACAGGGAAAAGAAAGTATTATAATTACAGGCGTGCCCCCGTATCCATGACTGATCCATTCCACAGACCCTCCATGGATATGGAAACACGATAAAACTGTCCACTATAAAACCCCTGAATCTGGGTTTGGGGCCTGATGCAATTCTGAGCACCAACAGTTTCTCTACTGCTTCCCCTACAGGGTGACCATATGCCATAACCATAAAGGACAAACTCCCCAAAATGTAGGACATCCACGAAAAATGTAGGCAGCTACAAGGCATGTAGGTAGCTGTACAAAGCAGCTATAGACTTGCCCACTTACAAGAAAAAGGAGGACACTAGTTTCTTGCAGGACACAAGGTCAAAATCCAGTACATTTCTAGGAAAAAGAGGGAACATGGTCACCCTGTTCCCCCACCTCTCCCCATTAGTTACTTATCTGTTATACAGCCCCCCTTCTTCCTTCCCACTCACTTAGGGCCCAATCCTTTCCAACTTTCCAGTCCTGGGTAGTGGCTATGCAGCCCCAAGGAACAGGAACAAATGTTCCTATACTTTGAGGATGCCTCTGTGCCTGATGCACCATCACAGAATGCAGTGCCTGTCCCATTGGCATAGCTGCAGCAGCGCTGGAAAATCATATAGGACTGTGCCCTTTGGCTGTCATTCTATGCATACTTTCCTCGGAGTAAGACCCACTGATTACAATCAGACTTCTTAATAGATGTGCTGCCTGCAGAGTGCAGTGTGACTCTGAGACCAAGGGAGGTCGAGGGAGCAGTGTCTGTCGAAATCTCACATGGGCTCTTCCTGATCTTTCCTGGTCAGTAGGGTTGCTTCCAGAGATCCTCTGTATGCCAGAAAATCTAAAGGAAGCCAGAAAATCTAAAGTCATATGTTTCCAGCCTCCAGCCCATTGGGGGCCATGGCCCTCAACCATGTACTGTGGCAGAACTGCCTTCTGGCATTGCCACTGCATCTTACTGCCCTGAGTGATTGAATAGGACATTTTTTAGATGGAGAGAACATGTTGGTTTCCTTATGGTAAGATTGAGATGCAACCATAAAACAGTCCCATATCTTGCATACCTTCGGGGTTCTCTGTTGGTCCAGAGGCACACTTATTCTCACACTGTTGTGTTGTTGCAGGCTTCAGAGTCTCTATGCACTCGCTAGATGGCTGCCCTGTGTGGGTCATGCATTGGACTGACCGCATTTGTTGGCCAAAGGTGCACTGTCCAGAGCACTATGGGAGATAAGGAAGATGCAAGTGGGTTGGGCTGGGACACCTGGTGGTATAAGTCAAAAACAAAACTTCCTGTTTTGATCTTATATTACCTCCTTTCCTCCCTTAACCGCACCGGTGAGCATTACAGTATTTCCTTCCAGTCTTTGGCTGTATCACTTCTCTAGCACAACTTAAGAGTTGTTTCTTGAAAGGATGTAGCCAAAAACTTGATTAATTAAATGTTTTAAATAAAATAAATGCAATCTCAGGACATGTAACAAGGCACCTTGCAATTAGCACCACCTTGGAATGAAGGAGGCAATTTGTCCTCCAGGGCAGATGGCAGGGTTTTCATGATGGAATAAAAAAAGTAATTGCTGCCCCCATCCATGCATATTTTGATAATATTGTGGCCTCAGTGATATTTGGAAAATTTTTGAAACTTTGGCTGGCACTTCTGTACACCAAAACCAAAGCTGTACTTATACCTGGGTATCCCCTACAATCACCTTGAAACCTTTCTGATCTCCAGATGTTTTGTTGGCTTTCCTCAGCCTATTTTTCTCCTGAAACAAAACTAAGACGGTAAACACATTAGGGCGCAATCCAGAGTAGCTATGGGAAGTCCTTGCTCCGGTGTAAGAACAATTTACTCTGGATTGCAATATGAATTTCCCATAGGTTTTCACTAGGTGGTGCAGTAACTACGAGTGCACGTAATGTCTCTTACGTGCTCCCGTAGTTACTCTGGATTGTAGGGTTAGTCAAGTACGGCTTTGCTGGCTCTTTGTCCTTGGGTGCAGTTCCCCCTAATGGACTGTACTGGAACAGCTCTTAGGTTAAGAATGTAAGAAGAGCCTTTCTAGATGAATCCATCTGGTCCAGCATTCTACATTTAATGGCAGCCAGCCAGATGTCTCTGGAAAGTACACAGCCAAAAGCAACTGAACCATCCTCAGCTATTCCTGTCAGGGACATTCAGAGATACACTGAATATGGAGGCTCCTTCTCAGCATTTTGGTGAATTGACAAACCTCCCTATGGATTTCAATTCCCTTTTAAAGCAATCTAAGCTGGTGGCCATCAGTGCATCTTATAACAGGGAGATCCACAAGTCTATTAAGTATTGCATGAAGAAGAACTTGCTTTTACCTGTTCTGAATCTCTTGACAGCCAATGTCACTGGATAAGCTCATTTTTTGGTATTATGAGAGCCAGAGAAAAATCTCTCTCTCTAGCATAAGGAAAAAACAAACAAACTATGTAGCTATAGGATAAAAGTAGAGATGGGATCTTGTACCTCTCCCCATTCGCCTGTGACCCACCGTGGAGGCGGGCAGCGCCGGAGGCTGCAACGCATGCTGGTGGGGGGTTTGGAGTTCTCAGGGCATTGGGAGGTTGGCACTGTGGAGCTGTGGTCACCACTTTTGCATAGGACGATTCGGTGGCGGAACCCAGGCCCACAATTTGGGGTGCACTGCAAGGAAGATATGTATTAAACCAGGGCATCATTTCTGCAGGATCAAACCAGCTAGTCAACATCCTGTTTCCCAAGCTAGCTTACCAGATGACTCTAGGAAGTCGATAAATGGCATGAAAGCAACTCAATTCCCTGGTTGCTTGTACTTGGAATTTAGTAATCAGAGGTGGACTGTGAACATGGAAGTCAGCAATCCTGCTTGTTATGAACATAGGCAGCTGCCTCAATGCTGAGCGAAATCATTGATTCACTGTGCTCAGGAATTTTCAGTATTTCAATATTTTCAGTATTTCATCTTGTAAAGCAGATGCCCTTACCACTGAACTAAGACTCTTCCCATAATTGTCACTAATAGAGTATTGCCATTAAATAATATAAGAACAGAAGACAAGCCTTTTAGATTGTATTAATGTTCCATCTCACCTAGCAATACCCTTTCCCCAACAGCAGCCATTTAAATTCACAGGCTTAAGGTGAAGGTCTTTTTCTTTTGGCATTCCCTAGCATTTGGGTTTCAGAGGCAGACTGCCTCTAAACATGGATTTTTTATTTAGCATGAGCAGAGTAGCAGCCACAGGTAGTTGATCATAATAACCCATAATTATGCATCAAGAATAGCTAGATTGTATATCTTGTCCAGCATTTAAGTTCTAAGAATGGCAACACTTTTCCCCATTGTATGTTCCTCACATCTGGTAAGGTATGCTGCCTCTGAACAAGGACATTTTGGCTGAAATCCTAGACACTTTCCTGGGAATAAGACCCACTGAACACAATGGGGCTTACTTTTGAGTAGACATGGTTAGGATTGTGCTCTTTGTCTATCTTCTATATATATATATATAAAATCAAAGAATCACTGAGTTACTGACTACCTGATCAATGCCCAGCTGGACCTAGAAGCGTGAAATTTGGGGAGGGTATTCCTTCTGTGATTGTAGGCTCCAACGAAAAAGCAATTTTTAGAAATTCAAACCAGAAGGTGGTGAAAAGGGGCACAACGTGTTTTTAACCCTATGCTTAACTTTTTATATATAATTTGTTTTATTTGTTTCAAATACGGGGAGAGGGACATTTGGTATACAACAGTAGGTATAAAAAGGTATACACAAGGTTCTTCAGGCACAACTTCTCTTTTACATGTCCATAATTCTACTTTATGTACATCTAATTAATCAGTTACTATCATTTTTTCTATTAGTTATAATATTTGAAATTCATAATCTCTTATCTATCATGACAACGTATTCTCCATAATATAATCTTTACACCTTTAACGATACATAGAATGACTTTCAGGCTTTTTTCATTTCTTCAACTTCTCCATCTTTCAGTTTTTCTTTCAGAACATCCATCTCCACAATTTCATTTGTCTATTACCATTTCTATGTTTGGTATCATCTATACTTAACTTTGAAGAATTGCTCAGTCATCAATGCCCAGCCCAAACCCTCTGACCTAGAAGCATGAAATTTGGGGTGCATATTAATTTCATGATGTGAGCACTCACTAAAAAATCAATTTTTAGAAATTTACCATAATCCCTAAGAGAAGGGGTCCTCAAACTTTTTAAACAGGGGGCCAGTTTACTGTCCCTCAGACACTGTCGGGGGCCCGACTATAGCTTCCTCCCGGCAAGCCCCACCCCGCCCCTGTGACGCATTCCTACACTGAAGTAAATCCCATGATAGTCAATGGGCTTACTCCCAGGAAAGTGTGGCAGGATTACAGCACCAGAGCCCCATTCTAAGCATTCCTACACAGAAATAAATCCCATGATAGTCAATGGTCTTACTCCCAGGAAAGTGTGGCTAGCATTGCAGCTTCAGAGCTCCATCCTAAGCATTTCTACACAGAACTAAGTCCCATGATAGTCAATGAGCTTACTCCCAGGAAAATGTGGCTAGCATTGCAGCCTCAGAGCCCCATCCTAAGCATTCCTACACAGAAGTAAGTCCCTTGATAGTCAATGGGCTTACTCCCAGGAAAGTGTGGCTAGCATTGCAGCCTCAGAGCTCCATCCTAAGCATTTCTACACAGAAGTAAGTCCCATGATAGTCAATGGGCTTACTCCCAGGAAAGTGTGGTTAGCATTGCAGCATCAGAGCCCCATCCTAAGCATCAGAGCCCCATCCATCCTAGGAAAGTGTGGCAGGATTGCAGCATCAGAGCCCCATCCTAAGCACTCTTACACAGAAGTAATTGGCTTACTCCTAGGAAAGTGTGACAGGCTTGCAGCATCAGAGCCCCATCCTAAGCACTCCTACACAGAAGTAATTGGCTTACTCCTAGGAAAGTGTGACAGGCTTGCAGCATCAGAGCCCCATCCTAAGCATCAGAGCCCCATCCATCCATCCTGTCATTCCTACATAGAAGTAATGGGCTTACTCCTAGGAAAGTGTGGCAAGCTTGCAGCATCAGAGCCCCATCCATCTTAGGAAAGTGTGACTTACAAGCCGGCAACTGAGTGGGAAGGGCTCAGGAGGGACTGAGCGGGAAGCACGCACACCTGTTGCCACTTTTCCACAGTGCCAGACAAGAAGCAGTGACTGAGCGGGAAGGGCATGCGCACTGGCCAGGAAACCCCTGGTGCTGCAGAGAAACGGGAACAGGCGTGTGCGCTTCCCGCTCAGTCCCTCCTGTGCTTGTGCGTCTGGTGTCGAGGCCTCTGGGGTTTCCCCACAACCCCCGGGGGGGGGGGTTCTGAAAGTGCCCGCAGGCCAGATTGAGGGCCCTGGTGGCCCGTATCCGGCCCACGGGCCATAGTTTGAGGACCCCTGCCTAAGAGGATGAACAGGGGTGCAAAGTGTTTTTGTCCCTATACTTTACATTGAAGACTGACTAACATCCAGTCCCAACCTCTGGATCCAGAAGCATGAAATTTGGGGAGCATATTTCTTCTGTGATGCAGAGAACCACTAAGAACCAATTTGGTGCCTGGTGGTGTGAGTGGTACCCACTGCCTAGTGCTTCATGTTGCCCATCAGTGCCTGGCTCCAAGTAGGGATGCCTGGTGCCATGCCTGGAGATGCCCAGTGCCCACAAAGGATGCCAAGTACCTGGTGGTGCCTGCTGCTGCATGGTGCCTAATGGTGCCCAATGGTGCCTGGTGGTGCCTGTTGCCTGATGCAGCATGGTGTCAGGTGGTGTTTGCTGTCCCTTGCCACTCAGTGGTGCCCGGTGTTCAGTAGGGATGTGCTGACTTCAGAGCTGTCCTGTGCCCAGTGGTGCCTGCTGCCCAATGATGTCCACTGCTGGTGGTACCTAGTGCCCACTGGTGCCTGTTGCCCACTGTTGCCCACTGGTACCTACTCCTTGGTGGTGCCTGGTAGGTATGCCTGGTGCCCAGTGCCCCATGATACCTGGTGGTGTCCAGTGATGCCCGCTGTCTGCTGATGCCTGCAGCCCACTGGTGCCTAGTGCCAACTGCTTGGTGGTACCCCTTGCCCGTTGGTACCTGCTGGTGCCCAATGCTTGTTGGTGATCACGCATGCCTGATGCACATCACCGCCCCTGATGCTAGGTGCCCACAAATACTCCTTAAATTTTACTCTCCCAATGACAGGTAAATTCTGCTAGTTAGCTATAACAACTGGCAATGCTAGAGCAATTATAGATCAGGTTGCTTACCTCCGACCAATCCAAAGCAGCCCATTCTGGGGGACATGTTTGATTATTACATGGTTCCAGCACATGGGGGCGTGGGAGACTGCAGAAGGAGTCATCAAGTGTTTTCTCTTCAATGCTGGAGACTTTGCGCTGGCAAGTCACACTTCGGGTGCGCACACCCTGGTTACAACTGCGACTGCATTCAGACCAGTTCCCAATCAACCATCTGAGCACAAGGCGGGAGCCAGAAAGGAAAAGGGGCAAAAGTGAACAACACTGTGGTGAGCCTTTATCTAGGATGTCAAAAGTTTTGTCTGCAATCCTAACCTCCATTTAGGCTACCACAAGCCCTGGCACAAATCCTGGGCTGGCCTGGGGCGTGTCTCAAAAGTGCTGTAAGGTGCTTCTGCGCCACTCCTGGAGAGTGGGGGTTAGGCCAGTGCACAGACATGTGCTGGTCTCCCCACACCACCTTGGAAATGAGGAGATAGGTGAGTTATGCTGCCTTACGTTAGTTCAGATTGTGTCCTCATTGTGTCCCATGGAACTCAAGGAGAGCCAGAGTTCACCGCAAAGCTGACACCAGACTGCAGCTCAAGTAAAAGGGTGGTTTTTCAGGAACTATTCCCCTTATGATTACAGGAACTGGCCCAAATGTCTTCAAACATTTCAAGCATCCATTTTTTACTTCATGGGGCAGGGCCAGGTTCCAAACTAGGCCCAGGAGCTATTTCTAAACCATTGCCAAATTGCTCCTGGTTGTACCCAGTGTCAACGTCCTGCCTTTTCAATGAAGTGGCTCTTGCACTGGCCCCAACATCCCCACCCCTGCATTTCCACCTTCTCACACGGATGCTGGAAAAGGTCTCACGTTGGCGGGCACGGCTCAGTGTTACATTGTCTCTGTCTCTCCGGGAGCTTGGTTTCAGGACTGCATAAATGGTTGAAAACCGTGGAGCTGTCTGCTTGGTTCTTGCACACGACTGACTGAACTTGGCTGCCTGTGGAACGTCAGGGTTTTGAGGCTCAAGCAGTAAAAAAGGATAACTCCATCTGCCCCCAAACTACCTAAACTCAAAATTCCAGCTGCACCAGCAGGAATCACCACCCTTAATTCTATTATTTTCTCTTTCCTTTCATCCTGGATGAAACTACTTACCTCCAGCACAAATGGCTGAACATTTGGTCCATGAGACATACTGCCACAAATATTGGCTCACAGAACTGCGGGTGATAGGTGCGTTGAATTTGTACCGAATCCTCTGCAGCTCTTCCCGCACAAGAACCTGCAGAGAATGGAACAACACTGTTGCATGTGGCTGGGGAAAGAGATGGGGACTGAGGTCCAGAGCTGGAAAATTTTCTGTGCAAATAACTGATTTCTCTCCTCTACAGGGGATTGTTAGTAGTATTTGCTGCTGTGGGAAGCGCCTTGCTGCGGGAAGGATATATGAAGTATACGCCAATGTTTAAGAATCAATACATGGCTTAAGAAAATACAAATCTCTGGGGCAAACTTCCTTTCCTTGATTAAAATTAATCTCCAATATAAATTTTATTGGTTATATCTTGGCAGCAGTCATGGCCTGATGTTTGGGCAGAGGGCTGCCAGAAGATTGCTAAGCAGGAACAGACAGGGTTGAATTTTGAATGGGAGATTGACAAGGTGATAAAGTTGTCACGAGACAAGGGAGCCAGAAGGAATCACTGTTATAGCTTGACTGACCTGAAGCTGGAAGCTTGGAAGGCATTCCCTGATGCCATATGTGATGATCACACAGTGAAGGATTCCATCTGGAAGAGTTCTAAGAGATGCTCCCAGAATTACTTACCTCACAGGGTTGTTGTGAGGACAAAAGGTTAAAAGCTGTAAGCTGCCTTGGGCATTTGCTTTGGCATGGAAAAGAAGGGATATAATTTCCTTAAATAAATAAATAACTTTTAACAGATCAGGGATCCTCTTAAGAAACTGCTGATGAATGTTTTTATAAAATTGGATCTCCCAAGTTTCATTCAGTACTATTACCAACCATAACAATAAGGGTGATGTTGGTTGGGCCAAGGGCCTCCAGTGACTCCGGCTCATTCTGAGAGCGTCTGTAGTGGAATGCAGTTCCAGCAACATCAAAGCGCCGTGGAGGGTCAATGGAGAGTTTCCCATTAATAAAATACTCATCATTCTCCCCTCTTACAGCTGAAAGACAAGCCAAGAGAGAATGTCTAAGCACAGAGGGTTCTTCCTGGATATTTTATGACTTTGATTTTATGATATTTTCTACAAGGCCAAGAGACTGGCCACTGTTCTGCAACTTGATGGCCAAGGTTAGCCAAGATACAATATCTTCCAGGAGTTCCATGTCCCCTTTCCAAGATAATAGAACATGTAGTACATGCAGCCAAATAACATGTAGAAGAAACACCCCAGGATCAAAATTGTCAGGGGGAAACACATAAAAAGTCAGATGCAGAAGGAGCAGTAGAAGGGTTTTTCAAGGATATCAGGCTTAGTGTTTAGGGTCTTCCCCTTCTCTCCCAAATTTCCTAAACTTCTCACCAAGATAGTTCAGAGAAAGGTTGAGCTCTCGGATGTCGATATGCACTGATCCTTTGGGGATCCATATCACTTCTTCATAGCCTGGAAGAGGAATGGATATCAAGGAAGTTGGCTGGGAATGAGTCCTTGCACACACCATAGTGGACATTTTGGCGTAGTCAGGATAGTGTAATGGTTGGACTACACTGTGTTCAAGTCATTACTCAATGTTGAAGCTCACTGAGTGACCATGACTCAGAGTGCAATCTTGCACTGGAACTGGCAGGCTGGATCGGCTGGCTCTTTTGTGTGTGTTACTTTTGAATGCAAGTTATTAACTTATCCTCACCCCCATCAGGCAATGAGTGGTTGAAGATTCCCTCAATTGTTTCACAGGTGCTCCCATCTCCTCCGCATACCCGACATTTATCTTCCTTGGTGTCTGAGCCCAAGATGCGGTTACAGCCCACATGCTTAAGGGAAGTAAATGAAAAAGGTCTATATGGGTGAGGTTCTATCATTCTATGGCTCAATACTATCCCCTAATTAGGCCGGCATAAGTCCTGGTACAATTCCATGTTGGCCTGGGAGTGTTACAAAAGTATCATAAGGCACTTCTGCACCACTCCTGGGGTGGGGTTAGGCCAGTGCACAGACATATGCCAGATTCCCCACACCACCACAAACTTGTGCCACCCTATGTTAGGATTGTGCCCTAAAGAAGAGATTATTAAAACTGAGCATAATTTTCCTGAATACTGTTAGAAAATGGTGCCAGAGATAATAAGAACAGCTGCTGGATCAAACAAAGATCCATCTAGACCAGCACCCTCTTTCTCACAGTGGTCACCCAGTTGCCAAAGAAGCCCACAACCCTCTCAAGTTGCTTGTTCCGTAATATTCAGAGGTAGATTACCACTGAACACAGAAGCTCTGAGTTGCTAGCTTGGCAGAAAAATGTGTCAAGAATTTTGCTCTTAAATACCCATGTTCAAGCCCTGTAAGCTTCACTCCAAATTACAACTTCCCACAGCTGTTAGTCAGAGGAATAAGGGCAGTAATGCACAATGGTCACAACAACACTTACCTTGCATTCTCCACTGACGCAGATGTCGTTGGAGTCTTGGCGGCATGGTGTGCCATCCACCACTGCTGCAGCCCTCTCTGTGTAAAAGTTAAAACCTTCAGCCAGGCAGTTCAGGGAGCAGGACTTGACACCTCCTAGAATGAGAGGTGATAGCAAATGGCTCAATTGGGCACTGAATCCAGATTGCAAACCTTTTCTTTTCAATATTTCTTAGATTTGCAAAAGGGCTTTTAGAAAGAACTATTTAAGTGCATAAAAAATTGGTAATATGGTAATATAGGCATTCCCGATTCTGTCCTGCACTGTCTGAGATCCAACAGGCTGAAGACAGGGCCATCATGGTGGTGTCACTACAGCTGTGGAGATTCTTGGTGGCCTGTCTGTGAGGTTGACAGAAGCAATTACCTTAGATGGAGAATTATTGAGAAACCTCCCATCTCCATCCACCTGCCCACCATTTTTCACAACTCCTGCTGCTCCTGTTCCTTGGATGTTGAAAAGCAACTGAGGAATGAAATGCAGAGGAAATCTCTGGATTTCCTCCTTCTCTTCTGTTCCCTCCATCTTTGTAAAATGAGGGAATGGAAGAGAGAGTGACAAAGGCTTGGGCATGCTTGGTAAGCAAGTATGGATATGCTGCCTCAAGCGCTGAGAGATTTTGGCAGCAGTGGAACTTCAGGGGGTAGCACATTAAGTACTGCAGGTGTGGCAGTGTGCTGTGGAAGCAGCCCCTCTGACTCATCAGCAGAATGGCTCAGATGGTGAGCCATTTACATGGTGCCATTTACATGGTACATTGCCACATCTGCAGTACTAACCGTGCCACCCCCTATAGCTATGCAACGGAATCCTGGGCCAGCCCCGATAGTCTGTCCTAGAGTTTGATCCAGACCTGGGAGTAATCCATAGCCCCACATTCTTTAAAAGGGCGCCCTTTCACATCATGCCTCAATTGTGATAGAGTTTTTGTGAAAAAAAACAAAAACCCACATTTTAAAATTGGGGGAACTGAAACGTGAAGTTCTGCAAGTAATTCTGAGTTGAGAGAATTGGCTCAAGATTATTTTTATGCCTCTCCCCACCCTTGCTTTCCAGCTCTGGTGGCCAGAAGCTGTGCTGCTCAGCTCCGTTGAGACAGCAGAGGCTGAAAAACCTGCAGCTCATTAGCAGACATCAAAGAGGGGGTGTCAGGAAGGGAGCAACGGCAACCCTGAGATGCAGCAAGGCCTGGGTGCTCAGTGGAAGCAGATGGAGGTAAGAAAGGAGAACCATGTGCAGGCTGTAATTGGAGCCAGGCCGATTTCCTGTTCTAGGCCTCTACCCTGCAAAGCAAGTTGCAAAGCAAGAAGAAAAATAAGGGGGGCTCAGGAAAAATGCAAACCTCCTGATTCTATATGTTACCTGTAAAGGAAAACCCTTCAACGGCACATGCTCCAGTTGTCCTGATATATCTGAGACAGTCCAAGACTTTTGGTTTGTGCCCCTCTTTTGGTTATTAATTATGGTTCAATACTTTAGGAACTTGGGGGAATATAGCTGAGCTCCTTATAGATGGTGCATGATAATTTAATTTTAATTGTGTTTTCAGGAAATGCAAGTTTAGAAACATTCATTCATTCTTTAATAGCTCAATCCTAACTTTACCTGGAGCAGGCAGGTCAGTTGACCTGCCCTGCATCCAGAATAGAGTTCGGGTCAAAAGTGGCTCAGCCCAGGGTAATTGCTTCCCTTTACCCTGGGTAAAGCTGCAGCAGCAACAATGGCTATCCAAAGGACTGCTTCAGGTTGTATGGGAATGGGGTTAGTATCTGACATGAATGCTGGATTCTGTCCCCGTCCCTCATCCATGGGCCTGCCCACTGCTTGTCCTCCCTTTGCCCTGAATGCCTTCCTCCTACTCTCTGCCCACACCCCTCAGATCTTTTGCTGGCCTGACTTGGCTAGAATGGGCTTACTGTTGCACTGCCACAAGAAACCTCGGGGCTATATCTAGAGGCTGGCACATGGACATACTCCTGATGCAGACACACAGAGGTCTGCACCAGCCTCTGGGTAGGCACACAGTTGTGAACTGGCCTCCCTCCTAAGTTGATGTGAAAGAGCTTTACGGCATTTTTGTGTCATCAGCTGGTGCAAGAGACTTGTGCCAGCCCAGGTCCTTTGTGGATTGTGCCCTATATTAGCATATTATTTCAATTTCACCATGCTTTGCTTAGAGGATGTATTATCTTGCTCATCTCATAGCACAGTGGTTCTCAAAGTGGGGATCGTGACTTCATTCCAGGGGATCACAAAAAGCTGGATGGCGCCAACTTGAAATTGGGAACTGGTTTAAGCCCTGTCTTAAAATGGGGCACTCTAGCTGCTTTCTTGGGAGTAAGGCTCATTGAACACAATTGGACTTACTTCTGAGTGGTCATGGAGATGTTCTGGCATCACAGTTATATCAGAGATGTGCTGCAGCAGGTTCGCATCACATCGCAAGAACCTGTTCTTAACTATCTATCTTTGACCCAATCTTGGAGAACCGTTCCTTAGCGCTAAGATTGGGACCACCTATGCCTCTTTCCTATGCATTGCTCCTGTGTGCAATCCTATGCATTACTCAGAAGTAAGCCCATTGAGTTCAATGTGATTTATTCCTGAATGCATAGGAATAAATTACACTGAAAATGGGCTGAAAGTACACTGAAAGTGAGTAATGCATAGGATTGCCCAAGAGTAATGCATATTAATAAATTACACTGAACTCAGGGGCTTAATCCTGATTGTTGCAGTCACACGTGATACAAAAAAAATTGGTAAACAAAGGGTTAAAATGGTCATTAGGATATAGAGAATGTTTCTTAAAATATTTGAAGCCCACCACTGAGTTATATCACTTCCTATTGGATGCCACTTCCACCCATGACATTGCTTTCCGGGGGAGGTGGAGGTCATGAACAGATTGCCATTGTGAGAAGTGGGTCCCAGGCTGAAATGCTGAAGAATCATTGCTATATCACTTGCCCCAAAAGAATTTACTGAGATTATAGCTGAGCAGCGAAACCTCCCCTCTCAATTCCTGGCAAGCAGCCTTTGCAATCTCTTCTCCGCTCTGGAGCGTGTACTGCAACACTCTTTCCCTCGGCTCTGTACCTTGCCAAGAAGCAAAAATTTATAACTAGGACAGGCAACCAAAATAAGCAAAAGAAAGGGAGGGAGATGCCACATTCCACACAAAGGTTGTTGGTTCATCTCTGAAAAAGACTGAGCTCAGCAGTTCCCTGCCGCATCTTTTTTAGATGTGAAAATGAGAAAGGCCTGGGTGAGGGGAAACAAAATGTCTTTTCCTCCCATGCTTTCCATTTCTCACTGTAAAATAAATACATCTGTTGTTCCACTTGCCTATTTTTACAGAGGGAAGCCATTTTCTGTTACCTAGCAAGTACCAAGCATCAGTTGTACCTGTATTTTCTGATGCTTATCAGCTTCCAGATCACAGAGCACATTAACATAATAGAGTGCACCTATGATCGAGTCAGTGGGGTCAATCCTATCAAATTTTCCAGTGCCAGTACAGCCACAAAAGTTCCCTTATTTTGAACAGTTCCCTGACTGCTCCCCCATCACAGGATGCAGTGCACATCCCCTTGGCATAGGTGCACCTGCACTGGAAAATTGGATAGGATTTGGCCTATGTCAGCTTACATCTCTCACTGGAGAGGATTCCTAATGACTCAATTTCCCAATCCAAACTCCACTGGGATAGGGATGGTTAACAGGTTGATGTCAGAAAGCACCACTCACCACCTCGGTATGTCTTCCAGGTATAGTATTTGCCTCTGAAAGGGATGTTATCAAATTCAGCACACTGAAGCTCTCTGAAGTCCCGTGAGCCAGGAGGGCAGTCCTGAAGCAATGCATGGAGAGAGAAAGATTTTAAGGTGAATGATGGTTTTGCCTCAGCTTGATAAGAGCCCTTCACACACTAAGGTTACTCATCATCCATTACAGAATAATAATCTGGCTACTCACATCAGTGTTGCAAGACCTATATCGCTTTCGTTCTCCTAGACAGTATTTCCCTCCAATGGTTGGCCTTAGAGAAGGAAACAAGAAGTAGGCAACATGCCACCAGCGACACTGCAGGAAGGGAACATGGCATTGGTAATTGATTTGCTTACCGTGGGCTATCACAGTGGCGGATGGATGAGGAGACACCTCCCCCACATGTTCGGCTGCACTCTCCCCACGAGGACCAGGCCCCCCATGCTCCATCGACACCCTCTGGTTGGGTTCCAAAAGGCACACACTCCCGTTTGTAGCACCACTAAGTGGGGAAGAATAGAGACTGAGTTTCAGAAAGTTAAATCAGTAAACAGTCCCATGTCATACAAAATAATGGGCTTGTTATGTGTAACAGCTATCTATCTGTAGGGAAGACAATCTTTAGTCTTGGGCTTCCATCTCTGACTTTCTACATACTGACCATGCGTAGAGAGCAATCCAGGATTGCTTTGCTCTCTAGTCACTCCAGTGCCCAGAGTTCAGGCAGGTAAGATGGCATGGAAGGCAAGAAGGTGTGCAAAAAGTGAAGGAAGGGACAAGGATTAAACGGGGGCAATGAAGTGGGGGACAGGCAGATTGGGCCTTAGATGGAGGCAGGTTCAGTGGCAGCAATGCCTGCTGAATCCTGATCCCTTTCCTGGGCCTGATTCGCATTGACAGATTAATGTAGACATGTGCCAACAATATTTCTGCACATATCCAAGTTAACCCATAGTGGCTGTTGGGAATTATCCCAGGGCTTCACCTTCCCCAAGGAGACCTCTAGCTGTCAAAGCTCCCCAGCAAGATACAGTGGAGGGTGCACTACTGCCACTGCAGCACAGGGAGCTAGTTAGGATTGGATTGGTAGACTTGTTGCCAAAATGAAACCAATCTATTTTTAAATTTCAGAATGTTGTACAGAGTGCTGGGCATTTGCTGTTTGCTACCATTTTTAATTCTTTCCATTTTTGTCTTTATATTACCAATGTACACACTCCTGATTAAAAAATGCTCCAAAGCAAAACTGCTGTGATTGTGCAATACAAAATAAAATTCTCCAAACAATGGAGGAATTCTAATATTTATTCTACTTTAGAAATAAAGCAAGGTAATGTAAAATCCAGAAAGAAATTTGAAAGAGGAGACTTTTGGAAGTATCTCTTTGGACTAAATTAGGAAACTAGGTCCTCGTGTAGCTTTGCTAGGTCCTCATATAGCCCTTACCCCCTTCTCAATGGTGTTAGTTTGACAGATAGTTCCTTCTGCAGCTGGGATGCTGTTGGTGATGCAACGATTGCTCTTGCTGAGACACCACAGCTCATTGCAAACTTCCTGGAGAGAAAAGAGGCAACAGTTGTTGGGACAATTAACTGTGCATCATAATGCACAGTTGTACTGCCACATGTACATTTAAGTCACCATATTCCACCCCATGAATTCAGCACAAATACTGGCAACTTAACTGCCAGTGGGACATAATGAAATAAAAACTATGAATATGTACAGGTGCAAAAAAGATCACAAATATTAACAGCTTCTACTTTATTGAAATATGGCAGCCTATGATTAATAGAAAGATGGCTTATATAGACCAATATCCTTGCTTGGTGGGAAGCCTATCCCTCCACCCCTTTTTGAATAAAGAGTAAAAGCAGGAAGTCTCTCTACCCCATATTTACACTGGCGAGATTTAACTCCGTGCTGAAAGCGGCACTGTTCATCTGCATCATAGGCTTGCCCTGGAGCCACTGTTGGGTAGATGAAATCTTGCTTGGGTGGAGCATTGTTTAGACACATTCCCATTCCAGAACTGCAGGTAAAAACAGAATGAAGAAGCAAAATTTTACAGGTCCGAAGATCCTAGAGCAGGGAGATAGGTGACAGACCATTGGAGGAAAGAACCTTACTCCAGGAAGCTGGTTATATAATCTCTACTGCATGTTGACCACACAAATGGGTTGGTTTTCATAGTGATATGTGCTGCCATGAGCTTGGCTGTCTCCTGCCCCCGAGAACCGCAGCTGTTTCCAATTCCATCGTGGTTCATGCCAAACCTGGAAGGAGCAACGTGGGTCAAGAGACTGAGTCATAAACCAAACTGATTTTGCTGCTAGAAATTGCAGCCAGGATGCCCACTCGGGTGTAAATCAACTTGGAAGGCAAGGGGAGGAGCTCACTGCTTCCGAAGTCCCACTGGTGCACCTATTGACAAGTAAAGTTGTTGGTGGTAGTGATGTCCATCAGCCTTGAAGGACAGAAAGTCAGGAAAACAAAAGGTCGTTTGTGAGAGTTGCTAACACAGGATGAGGCCTGTGGAGGAAAAGCTACTGGAAGTTTGATAAAGCACTGGCCTTGCCATGACTACATCTGAAAGAGGTGGCATAGAAGTGGGGGCACAACCCAGTCTGCAGAATGCAGACTACACCAATGTTCTCTGTCCTCTAAATAAAAGCAGACTCACGTGTGGCCAATTTCGTGTGCAATGGTGAAAGCTGTGGCCAAGCCAAGGTCTTCGTTAATGCTGCAGCTTCTTTCGCGCTCACACATTCCACCTACAGGCGCCAATCCTGGAAAGGCAAAACATTGTCTGAGGCAGTAATTTTCAATCTTTTTCATCTCACTTGCAAGGTGCTAAAATTGTCAAGGCACATCATCTGTTATTTGACCACTGACGGGTTCAAATCCCCCCAGTTGTCCTCTCCAAAGTTTTACGGCACATCGATTTGCCACAAGGCTGTGGGTGAAGCAAGCAGTTAAGACGCTATGCCTGTTAACTAGCAGGCCAGGGTTCGAGACCCAGGTCGGCCCCAAAAGACAGGGTGAGCTCCTGTCCTTAGCCCAGCTCTGCAACACCAGCTGGACGCCAGCATGGAGAGGGGGGATTTGCTGCTTGGGTAACAGCCTATCCTCCATAACAATCCAACCCAGGCTTTCGTGCTTCGCATGCAGCGTATGCAGCGCCGAGCACGATACCATAGTCTTTCAAGACTGACGGAGGCCTGATTTTTATAATTTGCCATGGCACAGTGGTTGTAAATTGAGGTGTTAGAAAGATGTAAGAAAAAAAACCTTTAAAAATATTTCATTTGATGTTTAATCCACTGTCGTCCGATCTGTTTTCTTTTTTTGGTTTTGTTCTTATTCATTTTCAGTTTTAAATGGCTTTCCTTTTTTTCTTGTTTAAAATGTAATCTGGTAAATGAGTTTCTAACAGGTGCTCTCACTACACATATATAATTGCCATATATTTCAAAAATCAGCATTGTTGTGAGAGTATGGTGGGTAAAAAATAACACCACCATAAAAAAGACAAATCTCTTGCCATTTGTTCCTCAGCACATTTGTTTCAGAATGGCTGGAATCTGATATGAGGGGGGCTCATTTGTGTCTGGTTTCATTCATTAAGAAAGTCAATGCAGATGCCTGGTGCGCAAGCCTGCAGATAGGCAGATGATATCCTCCTTAATTATCGGACCACCTAAACTGCATTGCAATCTGGTTTAGAAACTTTCCCACCAAGTTGAAGCAGTAGAAAAAGTTGCAAGCATGGAGTAGTACACTTTAAACTTACCTAATGTGCCACAAGGTTTATTTTTGTAGATGCAGATATCATACCTAAAAAGGAAGAGAGAGAACAACATAATTAACCCCTATCAATGTTTCTCAAGGTTTGCCGTACCACTTGTCATTGTCTACCTATTCAAAGTAGCACTGGAAGTAACTGGTGACCCCCACATTGATGTCATCACACATCCAGGGTGACCATATAGAATGGAAGACAGAGTGCCTGTACCTTTAGCCGTTGCATAGAAGAGGGAATTTAGGCAGGTGCTGCTTTTTAAACCCTTTATGTTGAGCTAAAATGATACATGTGAGGCAGTGAATCTCAGAGGGAACAATCTTAACCAATTTCAGCTGGCATAACATACCCACTTGCTGTTCCTGTGGTGGTGTTTGGAGGCTGGTGCATGTTTGTGCGTTGGCCAAACCTCCCCAGGAGTGGCACAAATGTGCCTTATTGCACTTTTGCGACACCCCCAGACTAGCACGGGATTTGTGCCAGCCTAACTGGGGAATAGGATTGCAGCCTGAATGCCAAATTCAGGATAGTAGTATGATGCTGTTTTGTGTTCTCTCTAAAACATCTGGGGCCCACTGTGAGATACAATAGAGCAGTGGTCTGGGAACAGGAGTAAATGTGGTAAAAATGAAATTCCTGGGGGTAATGGACAGTCGTGCAGGTGCGCACACTTTTCCCTTTCTGAAAGCTCCAATGGAGAGTGCTACTGCTTCTGCCATGGAGAAGTGTAACGCTCTCCGTCAGAGCTTTTGGAAGGGGAAGAGTGCGCGCGCATGTGCACAGTCAGGTTTTTTAAAATGGTTGCTATGGCTGGCCGGACTTAGTTGCACCAAGCTGCAGCAGCCAGAAACTGCCCCCCAGTTTCCCCAAACACCCTCCCCAGCCAAGGTAGTAAGCCACTTACTTTATGTCTACTCAGAAGGAAACCTCTTACTTGACATTTACTCCTGATTTTAAAAATGTAGGACACCCTACATTTCGTCCTACTTTTTAAATAAAAAGTTCAGATTTCCAAGTGAAAATCTGGACTTTTGGGTGACCATTTCCTTCCTCTCAAAAACAGGGGGTAACATCGGCGTATCTAAATATATTTTGGGATAAAAGGTAAAAAAGTTCCTTGACCCCTGCAGTAGAGGAAGCTGGTCCAGATGGCACCTTGGCCTGATCTAGGAGAACTCATCATCTTATGTTCTACTGTGCCAAAAAAGAATGGGGGAAAAACAAAAATGGTTACTGTCCCAGAAGCAAGAGGATATCCAATTGTCTATTTTTCCCCAATGAAATAGGATTCCAAACAAATCAAAATAGATCCTCAACTGTTAAGTTTTGAGTGTACCCTGCTGCTTGAACTTTCACTCATTTCCAGTAAAAAGAACAAGATAAATCCTATTTTGCTTTTTGGTCTGTAAAAATTCACCATGCAATACAGCAGGATGTTATCAGGACATGAGGAATTTATGAGACATGGGGAGAGCAAGCACACCATGTCTCTTCCAAGGCCTGACTTGGAGACGAGGCCTTGGGGACCAAAGGAACAATGGCTCAAACAGTTGTGGGGGGCGGTGAAGCCTGAGGAATTCCACCTCAGCATCTCTGTTCCTTTCCAGATCCTGCACGTGAGGAAAAAGAAAGGGCAAAAAAAAAAAAAAAATGGAGGCAAAAATCCCCTAGAGAGGCAAGTGAGAGAGGCGTGAGCTCTTGCCTCATGATATTTCACAACTTTCTCCTGAGACAAACCAGCCTATATATACCATTGCACAAAAGTGGAGAAAAGGTTCCAGCAAACAGAGAGACTGTGCTACATGTGCTACAATGGTTGCTATTTATCCAGAAAAGTCCCTGTTTTTTGGAACTGTAGTACATATTTTCCTGAGCGGAGCAAAAATCCCCTTCCCCAGTTTCGCTGCTCTATTGGCAGGTGATTAGGTTGAGAAGGTTGTTTTGGTGATTTTTCTAGGACAGCGATTCTCAAACTTCCTAATGCTGTGACCCCTTTATAAGTTCTTCATGTTGTGGGGACCCCCAACCATAAAATTATTTTTCGTTGCTACTTTATAACTGTAATTTTGCTACTGTTATGAATCGTCATGTAAATATCCAATATGCAGGATGTATTTACATTGTTACAAATGAAATGTGTGTTCAGAGTAGGCATGCACAGGATTGGGTCCTGAGGCTGTCAGTCAGCCCCAGTGTGCGCACAGCTACAGCCGGGCCTGGCCTCTTGCACCAGGGATCTTTAGGTGACCCCCAGGAAAGCAATAGGCAACCCCCAAAGGGGTCCTGACCCCCACTTTGAGAAACACTGTTCTAGGAAGTGGTGAACCTGGTTGAACTTTTCAATGGCAGGGTTCTTTCCCAGCATCATATTTCTAACCCAGATGAAGTGGCCCTTCTGAGGGGTCTTCTAGATTAAAAAAAGAGGGATGCCAATTGCCAGAAGAAATGGTGGCACTCTGACAAGGGTTATAGGTGCAAGAGAGCTGGCAACTGTGAACAGTGCTGAGCCAAAGGATGGGGGCACCTTTCCTCACATTTGAAATTTTGAGTCAAAATTGTTCAGCCTTACAATTTTGTTCCCGGTTTTGCCTTTGAGATGATACTGTGGATGCATAAAAATAAAATAAATAAAATGTACACCTGGAAAAGGCTGCAGTAGAAGAAAAAAGGAAGGCCTCATTCTGGCTGCACAGAAACACACTTGAAGCTGAACTTGCAACAAATAATATCAAAGCAAAGATTCAGAAGACTAGTGACAACAGCACATGGACTGTGAGATAAAACAGTGAACCACCTGGTCAATGTCTTTAGTATGAGCGCCCAAATTGACTGTAAAGAAGGTCATGATAGAATTACAGCTACGGTTCACAGGAATCTTTGCAAACAGTATAATTTACCTTCAAAATAAAAATCCTAAGTTCATAAACTTGATAAAATAACAGAGAACAACCAAGCAAAGATTCTTTGGGATTTCATATTACAGAAAGATTAACATCTACAACTCAATGTACTCAGGAATAAAACAGCAATTGACAAAAAGAAACATCAAATTTGGATCACTGATACTGCAATGCCAGGGACAGTAGAACTGAAGATAAAGAACAACGCCTAGAAACTTGAAGAAACACCTCAACATTTTTGGCTTTGAGCAAACTGAGCAAATTCAGAAAACAGCATCACTTAGTACAACAAAAATACTTCAACAATATCTCTGAGATTCCCAGGACCTTGGCTCAATCCCAAATTGCAGAAGATAACCAGCCCATCAAAGGCTATGATGAAGTAGTGTAACAGCAACACACATATGTGAATTGTTAGAATTGCTTCTATCTATTGTTTATCTCTAGAATGTCCAAAACTTGAATCAGGAAAAAATTCCTGACGGTGAGGGCGGTTTGGCAGTGGAACAGATTGCTAAGGGAGGTGGTGGGCTCTCCCTCACTGGGGATCTTCAAGCAGAGGCTTGATGAGCACCTGTCGGAGACGTTCTAGGAGAATTTCCTGATACAGGCCGGGGGTTGGTCTAGATGACCTTCTAGGTCCCTTCCAACTCTAAGCTTCTATGATTTCTATGAATCTGTGTTTACCCTGGGTTATGGTGGTGAATGAACCTTATCTCTGCTGTACGTGGATATAAATGTCCATGAATCTGTTCATTATTTTAACTTTGAAAAGCTGGAGAATAAGATCATCTGTGTTGTTCTTATGTTAAAGTTCTGACACATGGTAAAGCTAGTGGTGGAGTAACAGGGGGAACATTCTCAGAGAGTAGGGTGAGATGCTTCTTGCCCCATATTTCTGATTTACCTGGTGATCAAAACAGCAGTATCGTGGTTGGCTATGCCATTCTCCGGAATTGCATTCCCATTGCCGTTTCGGTTGACAATGGATTTCTGCCATTTGCAAAAACTGTCAAGGGACTTTCCGGCATGGTGGTTGATCTCCAGTGTAGGCTGCAGAAGATGGAAGAACATACATGAAGCTGACTTATGCCAACTCAAAACAACCAAGAGCGGTACTGGAACATACAATCAAGATAGCACATTAAATGATGTTTGAATTTACAGATGTTTTATCTACTACTGTACATGACCATCAAAGACTCCAACTAGAAGTGATTGAAATTTACAAACATAAAGATAACATCAACCAGAAAGAAGAAGCTGTGACTTTGAACAGTTGCTGGCATCCATTACTTCAAAGAAAATCCATTAAAAAGCAGATGTGGCAAAGCAGAGCACACAGCAAACAAGGGGAAGAAATTTCATTAAAGACACTCTACCTTTAAGTGAATACAGCAGACCCCTGGAGCTGCTCACTGGCTTCACAAGCAGCTGGGACTATTTAAAATGATGTCTGCCCTGTATCTCTCTATAAGTTCCTGTGTGACTATTGTTATTCCTTCTGCCTTTTGCCTCTAAGGATGCCATCAAATATGTATGGCAAAATGTTAGGCTTCCAACAACAGCTCTTCAAATGGCCAGAAAACCCAGGAATTAATACACAGCAATGAATTACAGCTGGCCAGAAAAATCTTAGATCCTACATAACTGGGAATTCTTTTTTTAATTAAACGGGTGTTTTTTTTGTAATCCTGTTCCTTAAGGGTTCATGTACCAAATCTGTTGACATTCGAACATCTGAAACTCTCGCTGAAATTCATCTAGAGTTGGACTAGAGCATGGGTGTTTAAACTCCAGCCCTCTGGAGTGGGGGGGGGGGTAGATGCAGCAAGCCTCCATGAGGGCTGCA
Source organism: Cryptoblepharus egeriae (assembly GCA_030015325.1). Classification (NCBI taxonomy): domain Eukaryota; kingdom Metazoa; phylum Chordata; class Lepidosauria; order Squamata; family Scincidae; genus Cryptoblepharus; species Cryptoblepharus egeriae. The sequence goes on along the minus strand of JAREYC010000015.1, from coordinate 135,600 downwards.
GCCAGCTTTCTCCATCCAGCAAGCCTTGTACATCACCAGAGGGTATTCTGAGGAATGGGGAGGCTGCATGAACCTCCCTTCCCTTTGTATGAAAGTGCTTATGAATGAGTTTGAAGGTCACCCCTTCTCACTGTTAGAAAGTGTTTAAAAACTGATAACTCATTCATAAGCTCTGTCTGTAGTATATTCATTTACATAATCTTATTTAAATTTGAAACGTAAACTAATTCTTTGGCCCTCAACATAGTGTCAGAGAGATGATGTGGCCCTCCTGCCAAAATGTTTAGGCCATCCCTGAGCTAGAGGGATGGTCGAACCCAGGCCCCAAACTACTGGAACCAGGTACCTTCCACATTGCTGGAAGTGGGTGAGAGAGCAGCCAGAATAGGGTTTGGAGAAGAAGGAGGAATCAGGGCATTGGAGACAGGAGGAAGGCAGGAGACAGTGGCCAGACTGGACCCAGGAAAAGAGGGTGGAATTAGTCTGGGCAACAGAGGCATCACTTGGGTGCACGTCACCTGGTGCAGGAGGCCAGCATGTCACCCCCATACATTGGGCAGGGCAACAATATGAATGGTGGGTGTGGTTATGTGACATTGCTCCACCTCCACTGGTTTTTTTAGCCATATATTTTAATAAAAGTGGTTTGTTTCACTGCATTCTGCTGTAAATTGCACATTCAAAGGTATATAACATGATGGGATTATTTCTACAAACCATGATTTACCATTTAGTTCATGTGCTGCCATCCCCTTCAAGAGTGCCTCCTTTCTAACACCCTAGAAACATCCCTGATTGGGACAATTTTGGAAGTCTTGTACTCTCCTGGACTGAACTTCCACTCCAGCCAAGGCATGCCTGCTTACTCACCAGTAAACACAGCTGTGCAGTTCACATCCATTTTCAATGAATTTCAATGCAATCATCAGGGACCTACTTCTGGGGTGTTTTGTGGGGGCTGTGTTCATTGGATCTGGTGTCCTTAGATTCCTCTCAACCTTCTCTTTCCAATGAACTATGGCACGGTTGCCTACTCATGAGTGAAATCACTTTCACTTTCCATAGAGTTCAATGTATATTTTAAATTTTTAGTTTTTTGGCCATAACTTTTGATAGGAATGTGCTATTTCAAAACCGATTTTTGCATTGGATTCTGCTCTTCACTACAAATCCAACTGTATTTGGCTTGGACACACCATAACAAAGTTATATGCGTTTTTAAGTCCCCCCTTGGGCATGTCACCTGGTGCGGACTGCACCACCCGGACCACCCTGGTGATGCCACTGCTGGGCAACTTAGGTTTTACCCCCTTCCCAATCATCAATACTAATACTAGTCTGCTTGGATCTGCACCAGCAAATTTGCTGGTGCAGGTCTTAGTAACTCCATAGGGCTGGCTGGCACATGACAAGAGGCAAGGAAATAAATGCCCCCTTACTCTTAGCTGCATGACTGGCACTTCCTAACTTGCACTGTATATGGTGCAGGCCAGTGGAGCTATCTGATTGGGTTACCTGAGAGAGTATCTTTCTCTTAGCAATACCTTTCTTCATTTCAGGCATCTGACCTTACCTGGTCTTCTGTCAGCAGGATGAGACGGGTCACAAGGATGTTCACAATATTGCCCAGACTTGAGTCTTGGAAAAGTTTAGCAACCTGACCTCCAGGAAACAAGGAAAGACCAGTCTTAAAAAATGATGGGTTTTGCTTACAATTGGCTCATTTGACTTGAGTGTTCTGCAGCTTCCTCCTCCCAGCTTCCTCCTCCCATCTCACACCCCAGCAATGTCTGTTCTTGTGGCTTCTGCTGGTGTTCTTTTTGCACTTTAGATTGTGAGCCCTTTTGGGACAGGGACCCATTAGCTATTAATTAGCTATTAATTTTTTCATTTTCTTGTAAACCGCTTAATGAACTTTTCAGTTGAAAAGCAGTATATAAATACTGTAGAAAGAAAGAAAGAAAGAAAGAAAGAAAGAAAGAAAGAAAGAAAGAAAGAAAGAAAGAAAGAAAGAAAGAAAGAAAGAAAGAAAGAAAGAAAGATTTCAGGATAAGGGGCCAAAATTAAGACTGATGACTCTGTTCAGCTTGGCTTGTGAGTTAATTTTATTAACTCTGCCTTGTATTCATCCATCAATCTGAGACACCAGAGGAGGCCTTACTCCTTTGACCTGTCATGTGTCTGCCTCCATCAGGTACTACTATTCTTTGCCCCTATCCTGTTGTCTGCCAAGTACTATCCTTTAATTCATAGGCTTTGCTCCCTGAATCTGAAGCAGTGTGCCCATATAGAATGGAGGATAGAATGACTATACCTTTAACCATTGCATAGAAGAGGGAATAAAGGCTGGTTTTGCTCATCATACAAAATGATGAAGGGTTTAAAAAGCAGCACCTGCCTGAATTTTCTCTTCTATGCAATGTTTAAAGGTAGAGGCAGTCTGTCCTCCATTCTGTATGGTCACCCTGATCTGAAGAGCTGAGTCACAAAATACCTGCAATATTAATTAAATCTCTACCTGATCTGTCATGTGCCACCCTTATTCAGCTCATATGCTTGTGGTCTATAAACCTACTGACTGCAGTTTACCTGTCTGCAGCCTCCTACCTCTATCAGATTTGTCTTCCTCTCGGCCTGAGTAACCGATACTTTGTCCAGTACTCAAGTTATAGTACTCTTTGTTTTTCTGGTTTTCCTTCTTCTTTACCTTCACTGAACGTACCCTTACATGTCTTCATTGTCTTTTAATCCTATTGCTCATGGTGGTGGATGCTCTGGCCTTATTCAACACATATGCCAGACACCATCTCTTAGCTCATGGACTCTGTCCCAAGAGGGTCTGTATCCTCAGAGACTTATGGTAGTATATCCAGTATCTATACTTAATGTCAAAATATGACAAAACACACTTGGGTGGATGACCTGGGTTTGCCTCCTTGTCATTTTATTAAAAGTCTCATCTCAAGGAACTGTCAGGAGCAAGCATTTTGTATATGGAAACTGATAGCAAGAGGGCTGCAAGGCCCCTGAGGAATTTCAAGTCTTTGTCGCAGGGTGGAGTGAGGAATTATGTCTTGGTAATAAACACTTACAATATTCATGATGGCCAGGATATATTGCTCTATGTCTCGCCGGCCATGGTAGCCCACCATCATCTTGTCGGCCACAACAAGGGTTTCCACATAACGCTCAGTGCTGACCGACCTCTTCAATGGTAGCTGTCCACGTTGAGTAAAGTTTCCCAGGGTCTTCAGAGGGCATGGTTTTAACGATTGCATCCACCACGGCCTGCCTTTCCAGGGTTTCTCATCTGTGGGAAGATAGTTGTGAAACATACTAATCTCTTTCCAAATACATGATATAAACAGAATCAACTTACACTCCTTCAATCCAAATATTTTTTGCAACTGCTCAAAGGCTCATAAAGCAGACCTTTATGATAAAACTTCTTGCCAGGAATTCAGGTAGTATGGAAAAGAATGTAAACTTTAAATTCATCATGTAGCATTTTGCATTTCTTTTACAGCTTCGCTGCCTTTGACCTTATTTTCCCTTGCTGTTATTTAACCCTATAGGTTTGTGAACAAGCAGCCACAGTTTTTATTTCATGATACCATCCATAAAAATCCTACAGGGCACCACAGCTAATGGGATTATACAACACTGAGGGTGAGTATCGGCCAGGGCAGTTGGGGCAAAGAAGGAAGAAATTTATGTCAGTATGGAAAAAAATGGAATTGTTATTGCCAAGGGAAAGGCAGTCTGGTGCTATTAGCTAACATCAAGATCTCAGGCAAAATTGACCCAGGCAATTTTTTTGCTGGCGGGAGACCACCTGGCTTGTGCTATATTTACCAGACTACTGACTTTCAGCCAAACTGCATCAAGTTTACCAATATGCAGATAGGTAGATAGGTCTACATATCTCCATTATACTTGTTTGCCAATAGGCTTGGGTACCTTATACTTTGGTATTCATGATGTTTCAATGCTGTTAGCTCCCTTTGTTTCTTGGTTTCTATGGTTTTCCTTCTTTGCCTCCACTGTTCTTACCCCTATTTAATCCTTTTAATCCTATTCCCCAATTTTGTTATGAATCCCATCCATATATATGGCCTGCCACATCCTGTCACAAATAATTTCCGCTATATAACAGAGGTAGCCAAGATCAACCCCAATCTTGATCTGGAGGCTCCAAGGTCAGGAGTAAAACTGGCCATGAAGCTCCAGGTCATCAAAGTCTGATGCAGCAAATCAAAAATCAAAAATCAGCAGGTTCCTGTGCCCAGCAGACCTGGTCAATTGCCCTAATTAAGGAGTTTTGTTTTTGTCCGTAACATCTATCATAGGACCAGACAGGAAAGACTAGGAGGTGGTGTGGGATGTGGAGAGTTTGCTGCTTGTTCTAGGTTACATTTGTCTGGTAGTTCTTGTTTTCCAAGAAACAAATTGGAAACAGATTGATGCTTTTTCTCTAAACTGAGGAGCATATCATCAGCATTTGGGGAGGGGGGCGGGTGGAGTGAGCAAGAATTGTTCTCTGCAAAATGGATTGTGAGTCTAGGGTTGATCTCCCTCCTCCTTCTGGAATCCAGGAATCTGATCCTTTGGACTCCAGCATCAGTACTCAGATGAGGTGCATGCATTTCTCACACTCTGCCATCCTTAACGTTCGTTCTCCGGCTCTCCAACCAAAAGTTTGCTATATCAAAACAACTTTTTGCTTAGACTTCCGGATCACTTTTGAAATTTCACTTTTGAAATTACTGGGTTAAATTCCTGCTGAGAACTCAAAATGCTTGCTGCAAACTATTTGGCACCACTTTGGAGCCGTTCTGATCAAAATATTATCAGATCAAGACCTGTGAAAAAAATTGGCAGTCTCAGGAAGATTCAAAATAGATTGCTGTAAGGATGGCAATGAAAGGCAAGGTAAAGCAGAGCAGAACCTGAAAATTCAAGGACAGATTTTTGCTACTTGCATGGTGGCGTACTGAACTGTTAGTTAGGTGACCTGTACATCTTCTGTTTACTATTTACTGTTTACTAGAATCTAATGCTCACCTTTCTTCAGCCAAATTTAGTCTCTAAAAATCAGGGTGGGCATTAGATTCAATAGTTAATTATATTAGAGTAAATGTGGTATTTTGACTATAAGTACAGGTAGATTTGTGGCACATTATATTTGAGTAAATATGGTATATAAAATATACCATAGTCAGAAGGGTCAGTAGGGTTACTAACCTACTGACTGATTGGCAGATCAACACCCAGCCAAAACTGCTGGACCTAGAAATGTGAAATTTGGGGAGGGTATTCCTTCTGTGATGTGGACACTCACTAAGAACCAGTTTTTGGATATTCAAACTGGAAGGGTGTGAAATAGAGTACAACTTTTTACCTAGTGTGTAGTTGGTGCATGGAACGCCCTGCCACAGGATATGGTGATGGCATGCAGCCTAAAAGCCATGAGGGGAATATGTGTATGTGTGCATAGATAGATATAAATATGGACAACCTCACAATGCCAGATGCAGGGGAGAGCACCTTGGTGCAGGTGTCTTATGTGCTCCCTGAGGCAGCTGGTGGGTGCTATGTAATACAGGGAAGCTGGACAAGATGGGCCTGTGACCTGATCCAGTGGAGGCTCTTCTTATGTTCTTAACTTTTTTTGTCCTTCTACTGTACTTAACATTGAAGAATAGCTGACTCATCAACACCTAGCCCAAACCAATGGACCTTGAAGCATGAAATTTGGGTGGGTATTCCTTCCATGATGGGTATTCCTTCACTGACTTAAGAACCAATTTTAGAAATTTAACCCCTAAGAGGGTGAAAAAGGTTGCAAAGTGTTTTTGTCCCTATACTTAACACTGAAGACAGACTGATCAACACCCAGCCCCAACTGCTGAACCTGGAAGCATGAAATTTGGGGAGCATATTTCTTCTGTGATGTAAGGACCATCTAAGAACCGATTTGGTGCCTGGTGTTGCCTGCTGGTTCCTGGTGCCTGGCAGGGACACCTAGTGGTGCCCACAGCTTAGTAGTGCCCAGAGGTGCCTTATGCCCATTGGTGTCTGATGATGCCTAGTTCCTAGTGGCCCCTACTGCCTGCTGTTGCCCAGTGCTGTCCATGGTGCCTGGTGGAGATGCTAAGTGTCTGGTGGTGCCCAGTGATGCCTGGTATGAATGATGTTTGGTAGGGACACCCACTGATGCCTGATGGTGTCCGCCTCCTGCTGGGGCCTGCTGCCCACTGGTGCCTGCTGCTGCTGGTAGGAATGCCTGATGCCCAGTACGGATGCCCAGTATCTGGTGGTGCCTGTTGGTGCCCAATGGTGCCCACTACCCACAGGTGCCCACTACCCAGTGGTGCCTGCTGCCTAGTGATGCCTGGTGGGGATGCTTGGTCCCTACCACTGCCCACCACTGCCCCCTGGTGCACTCTGGTGCTTGGTGCCTGTCAGTAAAGTTTAGAAGTAAAGTACTTGGGGCTGATTGCTGGAATTCCAGACTCAATACTTGCCCTCTGCTAGTACCCCACACACAGCCCTGGTCATACCTATCACACCACAGGCAGCGTCCATGTGTGGATGCTGGAGCGAGGATCGCTTATAAATGACATGTGGGCTCCCTTTGCTCTCCCCATCGCCGCTGATATTGACAGTAGGACTCAGTGGTTCAATGAAGTACTCCTCATCATCGGCTATGATCACGCCATGCTGGAAAAGATGAGAAAAGTTGTGCTTGTTTGTGTTATTTTAGAGAACCTCAGTGGTTACTGTTATTCACCTCTTGATTTTTTTAAGCAGTGAAAGGTTCCTGAGGCAGGGCTGGAATGGAACTTTCTTTGGTTGAGAATGCCCTGGAGACACATGGTATCTTTTTAAAGCAAATCTACAAATAGAACCTGATGGAAACAGCAACTGAACTCCTAAAAACAGACTCAGGATTCCCAAAAGAAACTTATTTATATCCTCCTGAGTCTTCAGTTCCAGTTTCTTCAAACTGCTAACTGTTCTCTCTCTCACTTACACATATACACAGGAGGCATCCATCAGTCTTGAAAGACTATGATATCGTGCTCAATGCTGCATACGCTGCATGTGAAGCACGAAGGCCTGGGTTAGATTGATATGGAGGATAGGCTGTTACCCAAGCAGCAAATCCCCCCTCTCCACACCACTGAATTACTCCAATGGAAAGGCAGAGCCAATATGATTGGTTCCAGCTGTGTCACAGAGCTGAGCTAAGGACAGGAGCTCACCCTATCTAGTGGGGCTGACCTGGGTCTTGAACCCTGGCCTGCTGGTTAACAGGCACAGTGTCTTAACCACTTGCGCCACCCACAACCCTTACATATACACAGAGCTGGGCTTAATCAGGTTTGTTTTTTTTAAAAAAAAAAGTTTTATCCCATCTTCTAAAGTTTGCAATACCAACAAATTTGTGTCTCCCAAAAAATATATCTCTTATATACAATGAGTGGAATGGTTTGAACATATGGTAAAACTGTGAAGCTAACAGAGTCTCTGATAAAAATCTGAATGGAAGTGTCTTGAAAACAGCAGTTTGTACATGCAATGTAATTTAAATTAAAATGGAAAGAGGAAAAAAGCATCCTATGGAAACACATCAAAATTGAGATCCACTATAGTCCTGCAAAGTCTTCATTACAAAATAAACCAAGACCAGATGCAAAGCAGTTTGTACCGTCCAAGTTTTGTCACATTTGAAAATGTGTGTGTGTGTGTGTGTGTGTGTGCAAGTGCACATTGCAGAGCACTCTTTCAGGATCATAGGATGATAAATTTATGAATTTCCCACTCAAATAGTTCAATCCTAAGCCTGTCTACTCAGGAGTAAGTCCTAGTGTATTCAATGGGGCCTACTCCCAGGAAAATATGTTTAGGATTGTAGCAGTAAACTTTCAACAGTCCTTAAAAGAACACTTTTTCTGTGGGCAAAAATCATGTGGGCAATGGAGAATTTTCATGTATTTTCCTCCTCGAACTAAAGGAGGAAAGAATTAGACTCAGGTTGAGTATTGGGAAGAATTGTTCTAACCAGACAGTGGAAGAAGTTATCCATGGAAGGTCTGGAATACCTGTTTGTGGGGAAAACATTCTTGTGGAAAAAAAGGTTATGTAAACATCTCTTAGGATGTGGGATGATTGAAGTATATAATTCACAGTGATTCCTTCCAGCAGACTAGGGGGAAAGCCTGGAATAGTTAGATAATTAGAGGTTATCTGAGGATATGAGGTCGGCTTAAGGTTTTCTGGCTGCTGAGAGAGGCAAAGCTGTTCTTTCCAAGACAGGACACTGAATTGTACCAAGTCAACCTATTGTCACTGAACTGACACTGAATTGTACCAAGTCAACCTATTGTCACTGAACTGACACTGAATTGTACCAAGTCAACCAAGTGAATTGTACAAGTCATCTCATATTTATTCTGATTGAAACAGAGGATCCTGGGTATCAGCTTTAGAGCAAGATAGGTATGAGATATAGAATACAGTGGTACCTCGCATGACAAGTGCCCCATAAAAAGAGTGATTCACATAACAAGCACAAATTCCCATTGGGGGTGTGCTCCATTTAACAGGCCTACTTCACTTAACAAGCCCCAGGCAACTGCCCCAAGTTGCTTCGTGCTGATGCTCCACGCGGAGTCTGTTTTAAACGGCTGCCAGCCAGCGTGCTGCTGCCTCTAACTGCCCCAACTTGGGGGCAGTTGCCTGGGGCGTCAAAGGCAGCTGCTCCTAACTTCCCCCACTGGCCTCTAGCAGCAGCCCAGGTAAACCCCTTATCCTCCATGCAGCCTCCTAACCATGTCTACTCAGAAGTCAACCCCATTGTGTTAAATGGGTCCTACTTTCAGGAAAGTGTCTTTAGGATTACAGCCTAAATAGACTTCATTGGATCATGCACCTTGAATGCATATTTTGAATTCAATTACAGTGTTTTGTCATCATTTAACATACAGTTAATATTTTTATATGCATATTTTTGGGGTTGTGGAACCAAATATCCAAGTTTCCATTATTTCCTATGGGAAAATCTGCTTCACATAAAGAGCATTTCACATAACAAGCATGCTTCCGGAACGAATTAAACTTGTTATGTGAGGCACCACTGTATATGGAAGAGGTAAGAAAAAACTCACTCAGATATGCCTGTTAACCAGCAGGCCAGGTTTCAAGACCTGGGTTGGCCCCACAAGACAGGGTGAGCTCCTGTCCTTAGCCCAGCTCTGCGACGCCAGCTGGATCCAAACGTATTGGCTCTGCCTTTCCATTGGACTAATTCAGTGGTGTGGAGAGGAGGGATTTGCTGCTTGGGTAACAGCCTATCCTCCATAACAATCTAACCCAGGCTTTTGTGCTTCGCATGCAGCGTATGCAGCACCGAGCACGCTAGCATAGTCTCTCAAGAGTGGCAGAGGCCTGCTTTTACTCAAATATGCTCAAATATCATGTCTTTTTAATGATCAGATCCTAAAATTCACTCATTCAGCCTCATAGCCGGCATGCAGAAGGTCCCAAGTTCAATAACTGAAATCTCCTGTTGAACACAGACATTAGCTGGATGGGCAAAGATTTCTCGCTGCTGGGGCACCACTGCTAATCACAAGAGAACATACATAGACTCAAGGTGGAGACAGGTGATGCAGGGCCTATATTTACTATCTGGAATTGGCAGGACCCACAACAATTCAGGTCTCAATCTGAATGATGCCCAGAAATAAACGGAATTATGCCTGGAAGCCAGCACAGATCTTCCTAACATCACCGAGATACATTTGAAACAGAATTCCTTTTTAATGACATTATTTCATTTTTAAGCCCATTTTTGGAATCATAAGGACTAGAAACTTCAAAAAAACACCCAGAAAATTTCAGGATACTATCCGAATTTAAGGATTTAAAACACAGTTGAAGATGGGCACCAGGTTTTTCAGAGAGGTGAAGAAATTCTGAAGGCAGACTTGTTGCATGTGGCATGTAAACTCATTTGGGTGTAATAGCTTTGACAAGTTTTTATTTAGTTCACAAACCTGCCTGACCAAAAAAAAAAAAGGAACAAGAGAAATGTTCGGAAAATGAAAAATGAGGATCCTATCAGATGACTCCCCACTGGGAAAAAAATCTCAAATCCTGAAAAAAATCCTGTAATCTCAGAAAATTGTGTTTATTGCTGCTTTGATGGATCTATCTGCCTGTCGTATTTATTTCTGCAACTTTTCTACTTCTCTACAAGAGATGAATTGTCTCTGTGTGCCTGCGGTGAAACATCCCATGGTTCTATGGCCCTGGAAGGGGCGGCACTGATGGCCCTGCAGTGGACTTCCTCTCTGCATGAAAATCCTGTTGCTCTTGGCTGCATGCCAGAGTTCCAAACACAAGTGAGGTAGTGTGAGGTTAGCTTGGCGGGAAGTCTGACCGAAAGCCAAATGTCCGCTGATTAAGCCAATTTGGAGGACAGAAGTAGCGGCTTGCTTTTGTGTGTGTGTGTACGAACACAGCCTTCTGTCTCCTTTCTCTCTCCCCCTTTCTCTCTCCCCCATTTAGTTTTGTCTCATAATACTAGAATGAGGTCTGGAGGGATACATGACAGAGATTTGTAGTATTTGAATAGTGCAGAGAAAGCAACGCTTTTCTCCGTCTTTCATGATAATAGAAAATGGGGTTGCCCAATAATATGGATCAGTAATAGATTCAGGAGAAATTGACTCATCGATTACCGATAAGTGCCACAGGACATGTTGGTATCAGAATGAAAAGTGCTCTAAACATTCAAATTCCAATTTACAATCCCCGTCGTTTGGATTCAGGAAAGGCCACACACGAACAAATTTCTATCATGTTGTTTTTTTAACCCTCCCATGACAGAGGGGAGAAACCCACTTAGAAAAGGTGCTTACCAGTCCATTGCAGTTACTGATGGCGACTTTGGAGCTCAGGTACTGGTCTTGCAAGTGGCCTGCATAGTGACAATCTTCATGGAAGTCGTGCTGCTGATCGAGGCCGTCCCGTTTCCAGTACTCCACTCGGAAATGCTCCGCCAGAAGTTTCCCATGCAGTGTCAAATTGAGAAGAAATTGAGTGCGATGGGCAGAGACTTTGTAGAAGACCTGTTGCTCTGGTGGCTCATAGGGTAGGGGCCCTGCATTGCGCCGTGATCTCCGTTTCCGTTGACTTTTTGTCTCAAAGGTGAGAAAGTCACCATTCTGATCAACTTGGATGGGGAAAGCAATTTCATAGTGGTCCAGGCTGGAGAGGAATTCTTCTGTGGAACGAGAAGAAATATACAACACAGATTCATAGCATGTGCAAAAGCAAAGAACTATGAAATACCTATAGCTTTTGAGTTAGTGTCTTGCACTTCTGTTACTGAGATGTGTCAGAGGTGGGGGCATGGGACACCAGGATGCTTTACAGTAGCTTGCACCAGCATTGCAGCTGCTCATCAGAACTGGGCTGTAAACTAAAGCATATAGTGAGTATATATTCCTGTTTCTATTCTCCTTCTTTCCTTTGTTGTCTTCCTTTCTTCAATATCTTAACTGGAAGTTCCTTGGGAAAGGAAACAAATGTGACTGCTCAGGCTATCAATGTAATTAGTATCCTTAACATTGCAACAACTTCTCCCCCCTCCCCAAAATCTTGGCATTGATATAATTGATTCACATTCTTTACACACCCTGGTGCATGTGTGTGCATGCATATGTGCATTTGTGTGTACTGAAATTGTTTTTCATTTTTCTTCTTCTGTTGGTTTCTGTACCTCAGATGACTCCCCTTGTCTTGAGGTTGTGTCAGAATTTCCCAAATTACACCCACCTCTTATACCAGTGCTGTGACCTCACACATCATTTTGACTTTCCTCTTCTGTTGATGTATTTCAGTTTCCCTTGTGTTTTTCCACACTGTGGAAACTCAAGCCTTCCTTGGATATTCCAATTTAATAAGTGCCACCACACCTATTTCCTTAGGATGCTGGTTGCTGGGTGTACAGAAATATGTTTTACTGATTATTTCAGCAAGGGTGAGCAAATTTCCCCTGTTCTGTTCCTTGATTGTTCTGTGTTCTAGTCTTTCATTCCATTTTAACAAGAGGATTGTTAAGATTAAACCTGAAATTGGTGTATGTGCAAGTTACAGTTCCTTTTGTTTACTTGTGTGTGTGCTTGTATGTGTATGTGCTTATCCGCATGTGTATGTGCACACATTTACAGTGCAATCCTAAGCATGTCTACTCAGAAGTAAGTCCCATTGTGTTCCGTTCAATAGTACTTACTTCCAGGAAAGTGTGGTTAGAATTATAGCCATATTTTGATAAAATACAGCAAAAAAGCTAATTTTGATATGACAATATGATTATAGCAAGATTCTTTTTTGTAGCGTTCAACAAAAGAAAGAACAAAGAATGAATCAAGAAAAAGAATGAATTAGCAAACGAGAGAGAGAGAGAGAGCGAGAGAGAGAGAGAGAGAGAGAATTTATGTACACATGCTTGTTGATTTACCAGCTGTACCTTGTGATTGGAATGTGTACCCAGGAAGGTTGCCCATAGCCACAATGGAGACCAAAGTGCAGGTCAAAAGTCTCCAGGCTGTTGCCATAATGCGCGGCAATGCTCCTTGTGGTGCGGGCTGTGTTGGACCAGGCTAGCAGGATCTGCCCCAACATTTCTCTCTCTGAGCCTCCACCTATGCTACAAGAGGTGACTCCAGGTTCCTGATGGCCATGTTCAGCCCCTGGGCACGTTCCTGAAGGCAGCAAGGATGGTATGGAAAATGTGGCTGCGTGTTGAAACAGGCTCTCGTTCCTCAGCATGTGCTGGTGCTCAGCAAGTTCACTGTCAGAGAAATGGAAAAGGGCAGAGTTAAGGGGGAATGGGAAGGGAGAAAAGGAGAAGAACTTAGAATACATACCCTATGTTTCATCGGAGCCGCTTAATAATGCAGCCAATAGAAGAAGAATCCATCTTCTACCACCTGTCCTTTATGAACTCCTTTAGTGGCCTGGTGGCATGGGCAATATCCCACATGTGCCCATCTCAGGTAACTCTTGGCATGCCTCTAAGATAATCCTTTAGCATGTATCACAATGTGTCATGTGCATGTGCAGAATTTGGTATGCTAGGCATATCCCACACGCATACCAGCTTTCAGAGGAGAAGGCTGTGGCATGCCATAGGTATACTTGGAAACTTTGACAAAAAGGTGCCAGCCCTTCAGAAGAAGGGATATAAAAGAAAGCATATATAAGCAAGAGGGGATATAAAAGAAAGCATAATAAAGATGAGGGCTGATGTGTCAGAAGAACAAAAGGAAGGAAGAAGGAAGGAAAGAAGGAAATGAACTACAAAATGGACTACTAGAGGTGAAAGGAAGGAAAAGAAATTCAAAGAATGGAGAGACAGAGAGAATACACATGGTGGAAAGAAAATTCAAAAAATTGAATTGATAATGGAAGGAAGGAAGTGTGGTGAACCAGAAGATTACCAGATGAACACGAAAGACTCAGTAGATGGCTTTCTGGTGTCAGCTTCTCTTAGCAATCCAGCACTGCTCTTCTGTCAGCTTTCCAAAGCCGCCCAGCTGAGGTCTGGTTCTCCTCTGGGCTTAAGCCTCATAATTGGCTGTGTTTTTGGTCCTTGAAGTGGCTTCCTTCGGTCTCTGCTTATTACTTCCCGTCTCCCTTTGCCAAACCCAAAGAATCTCCAACCATCAGGACAGATGCCCCTCTGCCCCAGCCTGCCTTCCTGTGCCCCCTCCCCAAACACCTTGTGCAGATTTCAAATTGTGTGTCGCTGTCCTGCCAACTCAGGAGGTTCCTGGCATTTCTTAAAAACCAAGCAAAAGGAGAAAGGGAGGATGTGTTTCAAAACAGCTTCCAAACAGAAAATGGTGGTGGGGGTGGGAAGGAGGAGAGACTGTTCTTAATTTTGCCACTGGAGCTGAAGACAGTCCAGTTGTTCTGCTCCACATCCAGCTGGACTCAAGAGAAGGGTAATACAAAGCAGATGGACCTTTGTTTTGCCCCTCTCCCAAAACCCGGGCACCTCATTCGCTGCAAAAAACATTTTCTGAAGGGGGGAGTCCTGGGTTTCATGTTTCTGGGCTGACATTTTCAGTTTGGAAACTCAGATCACTTTTTAAAAAAATTTTTTTTACTATTGCCACACAGTGAAGACCAACTGAATCTATTATCTTTTCAAGGTCTGGACCAGAATGATGGAAACCCAAAGAGGTTATCATTCTGCTATCTTCATTCTCTGACAGGGCCTCTGTGTCTTTAAGATTCTCACAGAAGCCAAACATTCAATTACCAGAACTTTCTTGGATTTAGAAAGGTCCTTGCTTTATCCCTGCCATGAACTTGCTGAACAGTCATAGGCCGGCTGCTCAATTCTTTCTATCTGCAATGCTGGAGTAATAAAATCGACAAACTTTAGGAGGTTACTACAGGTCCAACATTGTTATACATGGAATTTTTATACAGTGGTGCCTTACGTAACAAATTTAATTCGTTCCGGAGGCATGTTCTTTACTTGAAACATTCTTTACGTGAAGCGGTTTTTCCCATAAGAAATAATGAAAACTCAGACGATTGGTTCCACAATCCCCAAAATATTCATATAAAAATATTAACTGGATGTAAAAATGATGACAGAACACTGGGATTGAATTCAAAACATGCATTCAGTGTAAATGATCTTATGAAGTCTACTTAGGCTGCAGTCCTAAAGACACTTTCCTGGGAGTAAGACCCATTTAACACAAGGGGGCTTACTTCTGGGTAGACATGGTTAGGAGGCTGCAATCCAAGACACCTTCAAAGTGTCTTCCCACTTTCTCCTTCTCTCCATCCTGAGCCTCTCTCTCCCCTGCTCCCTTCTGGCTGGCCCTGAGCTGCTTCCCTCTTCTCCACTGCTCTTCTCTCTCTCTGCCCAGCAGACGCCCGGCCACAGGAGGAACAGCATGGAAGGGTTGCTTTCACTATGGGCAGGCGCACTAGGCAGCCCTGACGCTTTTTAAACGGGCTGCTGGCCAGCGCGTCTGCCCCAACTGCCAACAAATGTTTTCTTTATGTGAAGCATGTTCTTTACGTGAAGCAGAATCCTAGAGAAATTTTTGTGTTACGTGAAACATACACGTGAAGCATTCTTTAGGTGAGGTGCCACTGTACATGGATTTAACTCAACACAAGTGTCCACTGCAAATCACAGTTTAAAAAACTGCTTTTCTACTGTTGTAGAGAGGTAGTCATGCACGCAATCATGAGATTCATCCAATGGACTAATTGGGACTTACTGGTAAGTCTGATCCAGCAATCATTTTTCTGTTATGTTCTCACTTGGATCTGATCATTCAGTTGTTCAATATGAATTGTTTTGGATCTTTATTCAAATACAGAAAATAGAATAAGAAGAGGAAGGGGGTGAATATGATGATCCCACATTCTGTTCTCCTGCTGTACAATAGTGAAGCAGTATATGGCCTACCTCCCAGGGCTCCTGTGTTATAGAGCTAATCAGCAGTAAGTTATTTTGAACGTAAGAAATGTGCTATATAAGTACAAAATAACAAATACATTTTGTTATTATTATTTGTTATAAGTCTTTATTATTTCATTAGCAGACTAACAGACAAACTGTAACCAACTTCCCAGCACCAATGCAGCCTTGCCAAAGGGGCATACACTGCATTTTGTGGTGGAAATGTATATGTTACTTAGAGCACAATCCTAACCATGTCTACACAAATGTGAGCCCCATTATGTTCAATGGATCTTACTCCCAGGAAAGTGTCTTTAGAATTGCAGCAAGAGTTACAGAGGCCTCTCTTTAAGGTAAAGGAATGTTTATTCTCTTACCTTATGGCTGCATTAGTGCAACCTGGAAAGTGCACTCGGACTAGGGTGTAAGCTCCCCAGATATCTTTTCCCAAGCTGCTGTCTTTCAGCCTCAGTTCCACCTGTAGGGATGCACACCAGTAGGATTTCCTACTGGTTGTCAGTACAGTTCTTCTCTGTTCTAGAGCAACACACTATATCACACTAACTTTCCTTATCTTTTTTGAGATTCAGTAGCCAGAACTGAAACCAAAACCAGCCAGAACTGTAAGAGGGGAGACATTTATTGAGACATAAAATTGTATGCTGGTGATGGACAGAGAGGATAGAGAGAGGTTCTTTTCCCTCCTACACAATATCAGAAAAAAGGGGACATCCACTAAAATTGAGCATTGAGAGAATTAGAACATAAAAGAAAATATTTCAGTGGAACTCCTTGCCACAGGATATGGTGATGGCATTTGGTCTATGGTCAGATTTCCAGAAGATAAGTCTGTCTCAGGTTACTAACCAAGTTGGAAGCGTGTGACAACCTATTTTTAGAAGCAGGCTACCTCAGAATGCCAGGTGCAAGATGTGGCAATAGCCTAAAGGTATCTCGTTGGCATGTATATTCCTGGAGGCATCTGGTGGACCTCTGTGAGATACAGAAAGTTGGATTAGATGAGTCTTTGGTCTGATATGGCAGGGCTCTTCTTATGGTCTTAACTGTTTCCAAGTGTGAGGCTGCACCAGAGATTTGTAGAAGGGCATTATAATACTGGGCATTCTCATTAATCCAACCTCACCTATTTATGCTTTCAGTCCCCCAGATTTTAATGAATATCTCGTCTGGCATTTCTTTTTTTAACGAACATTTGCTTGGATGATTAAAATAATGTGTTCCAAGGGATTAATTAAACTGTGGAAAGAGGGGAAAGTTAAGGGGGGAAATGGCTTTTGAACATCTAATCAGAGGTGCATATGACTCAAAGTGCGAGGCCAAAAATCCACAGACTGTTGCAGAATTAGTACTAAATTTAATTTGCTTTTTTTCAGGGAGAGACATTTCAGAAGCCTCCAATCACACAGCATATCTTGAGCGGGGAAACTGAGACACAGAGATCCAAAACAGGAAAGAACATTTGTGTTTAGCTTCAGGGAAGAGAGAGACATATAATTCCACAGTGCCAGCAGGTAATTAAAAGCTTGCCGAGAGGAAAAATAAATGCAAATCACCATCTCAAGAGAGAGAGGGATGTCAGGATGGCAGCTGTACAGCCAGATGTCTGAGGCCAAGTGTCGGCAGAAAAGAGGCAAGCAGAGGGCCCGGCGGGCCGCAGGAACACAGCCCCTGGCATTTCTGCATACGTGTGGAATTCTCGGAACGCCTGCCGAACATAGCTTGCGTTCCCAGGAACGCTGCTCCACCAAGAAGGCAACGCGTCCCTCCCATTTGCCGGAACATTGCCAATTTACAACCGTAACACTGTTCGGTGCAAGACTGTCTCACCGATCGGAGTCCAGAAGGGACTGGTAGCCTATAAACCTAACCTTTACAATCCTGTCCTTTACCGGTTTGGGGCACATAAGATAGGGAGGAGGGGAAAAAAGTCAAAAAGTTTTTGCTCACCTTTTCTAAATCTTTTAGTGTGTGTGTTTCTGTTCTTCTTGACTGCAGCTGAAATTCACTTTCCTCTTGTCAGGAAGTTGTCCACGCTCAGGGCAAAAGTTTCCTCAAGCAACAGCTGGAAGGAGAGAGAGAGAGAGAAAGAGAGAAAAACGGATAATCTGTGGGCAAGATGTGGGTAACTCCTGAGCTAACGGATTCCTTGCAAAAGGTCTCCTTTCAGGAAGCAAACAGAACTACCAGCGAGGTTATGAGACAGCGTGGAGAGACAGACTGCTTAAAAAACTTGGGAATTTTGCCAGGGTAATTAAAAAAAACCACACACACACACACACAGAGAACTTTTTTTCCTCCAGAAACAACTCCTCCTCCTCTGATGACGCCATCAAAAGGAAGGTCTGTTGCTGTTATAGGATCAAAACCGTTCCTTGGTTTCCCTAAGCAAAGCAAAAAAAAAAAAATAGTCTGGAGACCATGATGAGACAGTGATGAGAGAGACACTTCGAGGTGGTTGGGTGTCTCAGGGAAAAACAAAGGAACTTTTTTTGAAACTGAACTTCAAACTCCTTTAAAAGAAATTTTGTTAGTATTGGAATGGGTCATTCCTGAGCTTGTCAATTTCTGCTGAAAAATGCAGGCTTGTAAAGAGGTTAGCAGCACAATCCTATCTTGCATAGAAGCAGGAATGCCAGCGTGCCTGCACTGGATCCAGTACAAGATTGGGGATACTGCTGCGCTACTGTGGGACAAGTGCAAACTTTTCGCCTTACTCCAGGCAGCATTCCAGCACGGTGTAGTAGGATCTACTCAAAGCTGTGCCATATATTTCAATGGAACAACTCCAAGCTGAGCTGCCTGTAGAAAAGAGCTTGGATTTGGCACAAGTGCTGGGTCCTAGCCCTGCCTCCCCTTCTCTATCCTTCATCTCCCTGCCCTAAAACATCTCCCTCCTGCCTTCTCCTTGTCCTTTTCTGCCCAGTGGCAAACCTAGATCATTTGGCACCCCGGGCACATAATTTTTTTACACCCTCATAATCAAAATTATTTAATTCATTATTATCAGGATTAATTGATACAATTAATTAGATTCTAATATTTTCATATATAAAAAATAAACTTATCAATTAAGGTTGCAGTCCTAAGAGCACTTTCCTGAGAGTAAGCCCCATTGAACTCAATGGAACTTCTGAATAGACAGAAATAGCCTCTGTTTTACTCTTTTTGGTGAAGAGGGTGAGGATGCCTTGTGGAGCACTTGTTGACCTTCACTTTCACTGGACTGGGATGGTTCTGGTGGCTCTGCATTCTTCTGTGCCTGAACTGAACATGAGCCAAGGTAATTTTGCTTATGAAAAAACACCAGTGTAGCTCAGTTTGACTTTCCAAAGAGCTCGATGAAACGATCAGGGACTTCCTTCTGAATTGATTTGTGGGGGCTGTGTTCTTTGGATCAGGACCATTCTTAGGGCATTTGATTTCTCTCAGTCTGCCCTTTCCAATGGACTAAAGCACGTTTGCCTAATCACGAGTAAAGGCACAATATGGCTCAGTTTCACTTTCCATAGGCCTCCATGCATTTTTAAAATGTTTTTTGGCCAAAACGTTTGATAATAAGGAGGTATTTCAAAGCAGTTTTTTGCATTGGATTCTGCTGGAAAATATGCATCCAATGGTATATGTCCTGATGTGGTTATTCCAAAAGAGTTCAGCTATTTTAGTGATTTTACCTATTTTGGTCACCCCTAGTGTGTTACCTCCTCCTGAAAGTGGTACTTCTGGAGGGTTTGCCCTGTACACTTTCTGGAGTTGTATGTTTTTGGAGATTGGGTCCACCAAGAAGTTAAATCTTGGAGCAGGGAATGGATGTATCATGTTTGTACTGCAAAATGCTAAATACACACAGCACTATGTACTGCCTTTTGCACACTTGATAACACAGTGTAGGAGGACTACATTTTTAAAGTATATTTTCATTTGTAAAGACAACATAAGAACAAAATGTGATCACTGCTGAATCACACTGAAGATCCATCATCTCTTATATCCCATTTTCAATAGAGGTTGGCCAGATGTTCCACAAGTCATTAGCATCCCCCAGTTTGTTTCCCCTAGCAACTGGTAGTTGTTATACCTTGAGCTTTCACCCCTGTGAAAGATCTTGGGGTCAGAGGTAAACTGCCTACGACCATGAGGTTCCATTTTTGTCTATATAATATATGGTGGGCTCTGGGTGGCGCAAGCGGTTAAGACACTGTGCCTGTTAACCAGCAGGCCAGGATTCGAGACCCGGGTCGGCCCCACAAGACAGGGTGAGCTCCTGTCCTTAGCCCAGCTCTGCGACGCAGCTGGATCCAATCGTATTGGCTCTGCCTTTCCATTGGAGTAATTCAGTGGTGTGGAGAGGGGGGATTTGCTGCTTGGGTAACAGCCTATCCTCCATAACAATCCAACCCAGGCTTTCATGCTTCACATGCAGCGTATGCAGTGCCGAGCACGATACCATAGTCTTTCAAGACTGATGGAGGCCTGCTTGGCTACTATTAATATACTGAACATAAAAACTGCCATGCTGAAACAGCTTAATATTCATCTAGTCTAGCATCTTCTTTCCAATAATGGAATAACGGTATTCTGAGGAACACTGCCTCGAACCACATAGCTATCATGTGAACAACACTTGATGTACCACAACTGATAGATGATGATGTGCATAGATAGATGTAGATGTGGGCAACCTCAAAATGCCAGATGCAGGGGAGGGCACCTAGATGACTTATGTGCTCCCTGAAGCATCTAGTGAGGCACTGTGTAATACAGGAAGCTGGACTAGATGGGCCTCTGGCCTGATCCAGTGGAGGCTATTTTTATGTTCTTATCTTCACCTTGAATTTACCCAATCCCATTTATCATCTCAAGCCATCTCCCTTCAACATCTCAGGGCAATGAATTCCACAACCCATTGAATAAAGAAAGGCATCTCCATTTAGCTTGGTTCATATATAAACACACTGACGTTGCCCTTTGAAAATGAATAAAAAGTCCGAAAGAATCCAATGCCAATATATATGGGGGTGGGAACCCTTGTTCTCCCAAGTAACAACAGCCATGATATAAGCATGGAAAGTCTTGGATGCTGCTGAGAACTCACGTATGTTTGCTAAAAGTGGAAAGTTTCCCTACTGAGAACGCACGGATGGACTGATTGATGTGAGGAAACAATGTCAATTTTAAACAAGAGGGCGGAGAGCCTTTTGCAAAACAATTTTCCGATAAGAAACCTCTGAACGTATGACTACATTTCCAGTCTCTGTTTCAAAGACATTTTCCATTGAAGTTTCTGCTAAGAATGACATTTTCTTTTCAGAATAAAAATAAGGAGCAGGAAAATAAAAACCCTATCAACATATTTATAAGCCATGGCAGCAAAGTGGAACCTCCAAGTTCACAGTCAGTCTACCTTGGAATATTATGTTCTCAAAACAGGCACAAGGGAAGATCAATCAGCTTCCTGCACTGTATTTGCTTCCCAAATGAAACTCGATAGTCTCTGAAAAAAGGAGATGCTAGACTAGTCGGAACTAGTCCAGGCTTCCCATTTAGCTGGAATTGGTCAGACATGTCTGGCTTTCCCTTATTGGACCGGACTGTCTTGTCCAATAAGCTGTTGGCCGGTTAAATGGGAGGTGTGGGGAACTGAGGGGTGTTTGTGGGGGGCACTTACAGACTGCTGGCCACGCGGCAAGACTCTCAGTCGCCCACCCAGCAGCCATCTTTAAATGGACATGACTGCGCATGCGCGCAAGTCCTTCTTAATAGGTGCAGGCCAACTGTTGGTGGAGCATCCACTCCAGGAAGAGAGGCGTGCGCCTTCACAGTCTCTGAAGCCGCCCACAGTCCGGGACAAGAGCTTGTGGCTGCAGGGGCGATTGGAGGCTGCCACTGCCCGCCTGCCTTTGCCTGCTGCCTGAGTGCCTTCTCTGCCTGTCTGCTGGCTGAGCCCAAGGTGCAGCCAGTGAGGGCCAGCCTCTCTGGACCTGGACATCCAGACCAGGACTGGCAGGTCCCTTGCTGGCTGTACCTTGGGTCGATCTAGTCTGTAAGTGCCCCCCACAAGCACCCTTCCATCAACCCACCACCAGCAGCCTGCCCAGGTAAGCCTACTCTAATCCCCTGTTTACTCAGAAGTAAGCCCATTAAGTCAATTGGCTTACTCCTGAGTAAATGGTGACCATTTTCTGGCACCCAAAAAGGAGGACAGTGTCTTCCCCAAACAATTTTTAAAGTCCAGATTTTCAGTGGAAAATCTGGACTTTTCGGGGACCCTGTCCTACTTTTTGGGTGCCAGCATATGGTCACCCTGAACTAGTCTGATCCAGAGGAGCTTCACAAAGAAACCAGGCCAGGCTGATGTTGTGGTTCTGGAGCTAGATCGAGACCTGGAAGGTATAGATTCAAACTACCTATTAGCCATGAAGTTTCCTGGATGATCTTGAGCCAGACACTACCTCTCACCTGTACCCACCTCGCAGGGTTGTTATGAGGACTGCAGGAGGGGAGGAACGAAAGTTTTGTAAACCTCCTTGGCATTTGCTTTAGGATGGGAATCGCAGAAAAGAACGAGAGAGAGAGAGAGAGAGAGAGAGAGAGAGAGAGAGAGAGAGAGAGAGAGAGAGAGAGGATTTATTTGCACAAACCCCCAAACAGGTGGAGTTATAAATAGGGTTCTATCGTATATCTCCAGAATTAGAAGTGGCACCTGCTTCTATAGAACACGTTCCTCTTGTGAGTTGCGTAGTTTTCTAGAGTCACCTACATTAGTGCCGGATGCATATTTGATAAGCGCTTCCAAATTCCCATTTATACAAAAGGCTTCAGAATAAACCTTTACAACTAATTGAAATGCAGCCTTAACAAGGTGCTTGGCCTTGAGCTGGTGCCCAAAAGCTAACTAGTATGACTCAGCAGTTCTATTTAGAGATTAACCAAATCGTGAAAGAGCAGGTTGGCCATGGGAAGACTCCTCAAAATAGAAAGGTCTTCTTTAGTACACCACAACAAGTACACAGAGGAGCCATATTGATTTTAAAAGTTTGTAATCTTAGTATGATTTAATCCCAGATCACTTAAGTGATTTACTGATTTACTTAAGCATTTTGCCTGTTAACCAGCAGGTCGGTTTGAGACCTGGGGCCTACAAAACAGAATTAGCTATCATCATTAGCCCAGGTCCTGCCAACCTGGGGTCCTGCACCCATCCCCTCCTCCACCCAGATCAGCACCCATCCCCTCCTCCACCCAGATCAGCACCCATCCCTTCCCCCACCCAGATCAGCACCCTTCCCCTCCCCCACCCATATCAGCACCTATCCCCTCCCCCACTCACATCAACACTTGCAAGTCATGGGTTCTGGTGCTACAAACTACTTTGGGAGCATCTTGCATGTATGTGTCAGAATCATGTATGTTGAAGTTACTTGCGTGGGTTGTGTTGCTGCAAACCGCTTTGAGGGCATCTTGTATGTCTAGGTCAGAATCGTGCATGTTGAAGTCACTTGTATGGGTTGTGTTGCTGCAAACTGCTCTGAGGGAGTCTTACATGTCTGGGTCACAATCATGCATGTTAAAATGTTTTCAATTTAAAAATGTTGAAATTAAGTACAGGAAACCAATATGAGTATTTTTGCTTAATTTTAACATGGCCTACATTTCTCCTACATTTTTTGGGGGTGTCCTACATTCTTTTTAACTAGGTTGGAATTTTGGCTTGTGGGACATAAGTTTTGGGAGATGGGGGGTGGGAATTTTGGGTTTGGCATCTGGTAATCCTGGTCATGCTGGCTTCCTGACCATGGAAGAGTCTTTGGACAATGCTGGCTCTAAAGGTTTAGAAATTGGGATGACTCTACCATCAGTCATGACTAGTAATACAACCTGCAGGGGTCACCATTACCTTTTATTATTCCTAACAACCACAATTTTTTTCATTTTGGTCATTAGTTGTCATCGTTTTGGTCATCATCCCCCGGATGGAACCTGGGGTGGACCACCCCCTGCACCATGCTTGTTATGGCACTGCCTCTTATTTGTTGGAATACCATCCGCTCTTCCTAATCCCACTCCCTAGATTTAAAAAGGAAAAAAATGGAACAGTGAGGACACTCTAGCCCACCATTCTCCTCTCAATGACACTTTCTCTTTTCTTCTCTTTTTCATTCCTTTGTTTCTTTGTGAATCCAAGAAGCAGGCAGAAGTGCAATGAAAGTGAGCTGGTGGATGATGGTGGGCAATGGTTGCGTGAGATGCCTCTTCAGTTGGTTTCATAGATGGGCCAGCCCTGCTTGGAACATTGGTTTTAAAAAAATGAATGCATGCAACTGAAGCACTGAAATGAGGTGGAATCAAGTGGCAGCCCCTTCAGCAGGAAATGTATGGGTGTGAGGCTATGTTTCCTTTGAAATGAATACATAACTGGTCGGCCATGACTTTGGCAGGTTAGGCTCTGAGCCAAGATCCTGTTCAAGGATAACCCCTGGGCCAGAAAGCAGTCTTGATCAGACGGTCAAGTGCTTGCTACTTTTGTTCAAGTCACCCTTTGTCTGTGCGCATTGGAGAGGCCATGCACTGTGGGCAACCTAACATGAACTTTAGCAGAGGAGAAAAACAATTCTTCCCACCCAGTGCAAGAGGCCAAGATCTTCCCCACCTCATTCATCAACTTTAGGCACAGTGAGACAAAGACATGTGACCTTGCCTAACACTGCTATATGTTTTGTTTTTAAAGGAATCAATAATTGACCAAATGTCTGATTCAGATGTCCAAAGTTTATTTCTTCCATGCTTATTTTTTATTGCTAGTCAGTTCCTGCTACCCATGGATTTGCTTATCCACAGTCTTTGTCACCTACCTCTTTGTATTCATTTGATCCTATAGGATCAGTGTTTCCCTATCTGTGGATTTGGTATCCACTGAGGTTTCCAGGAAGATAAAGATGGCAGACAAAGAGAATGGATTTACCACAAGGGCTGGTCCACCCATGAGGCAGGCTGAATTCATGTCAGGTGTCAGAGGGAAGGAAGCCACTGACAAGGAGTGTTCCACACTCTGTATTTACCTGATACCCACCTCCAGCCAACTTTCCTACCAGCGACTTTGCTGTGCATTGAGAGTGAATGAGAAAAGGATCAGGCCACTACACAACCACATGTCACAAGCCACAATGGCAGATTTAGAGAAAGAAGGAGATGGCTCAGTTCTGTTCAGATGGCTCACCTACAGGATCATGATCAAAACAGGACCACTCCCAAATGGATATGAAGGAGAACAGTCCCCCGTATCTCCTTCCCTTAAGTTCTCCTCCCTGTTGGGTCCCATTTGGCTGTCCTTAAATACTGTTGCACACTCCTTTTCTGCTCTCACATACCTGTGCCACCTTGTGAGTGAGTTTGAAGACATGGGCAGTTAGGAACAATGCAGCCAATGACCTTCCTTAAATGACCAGGGATGTATGAGGAAGAGGTTTCAACTGATGCCATGTAAACAATCCACTCAAAAAGGGGGTGGGATGGCATATTTTCATCTTGGCATAATTTCATCTTGGACCAGACCTGATATTGAGTGTGCTCAGTGGTGGGCCCAGACCGGTTCTGTCCGGTTCCTAGGAACTGGATGTTCCTATTCCCCTGCTGCTGGCGATCTGGTAGCGGCAGGGGTGTGTGTGTGTGATAACTGGGTGGACCGGTTCGCATTCGGCACTGGAGTGCAGTTCAGCACTGGAGGCTGCAGCTGGGCTGGCTGCTGGAGCGCAGTTAAACAAGGCACCCAGCTGGCACTTTTAAATTTGCCGCTCCAAACGGCAGCCCGCTGAGGCGCCCCACAAACCCCAGCGCTGGAGCATCCTTTCCCCAGCCGCTGGGGCTTGTGGGGCACCTCAGCAGGCTGCCGCTTGGAGCGGCACCTTTAAAAGTGCCGGCCGAGTGCCCTGTTTAACTGCGCTCCAGCGGCCAGCCCAGCTGCAGACTGAGAGCCCATTCCTATGCATGACTACTCAGAGGTAAGTCCCATGACAGTCAATTTTAATTTTTTTAATTTTTAAAAATTTTTTATTTATTTTATTTTTTTAAAATTTAATTTTTCCCTGGCCCTGCCCCCTGACCCCAGCCCTGCCCACTTCTGGGGAACCGGTTGTTGGGCCAGGCTGGGCCCATCACTGGTGTGCTTCTATCACAGTGACTATAGTGTGCTTCTATCACAGTACATGAAAAGAGCCAGGATATTGCAAAGATTTGGGAGCTGGACCTTGGGGTGCTCACAAACTCTCAATGTCACGTACCTGGGAGGGTTGTTGTGATGAAAAAGAAGGGTAGGAACCAATGGTGGACCCAGGCCGGTTCGCACAACAGAACCAGTTGTTAAATTGGGCCCAATGCTAGCGAACCGGTAGCTAGTGTTGGGCCCAATTTCTGGTGCCCACCCATTCCAGCTAGCTCCGAGGCGGAGCAGCAGCCAGAAGCTGCTGCTCCGTCTTGGAGCTAGCCAGAATGGCGCTGTGCACAAAGACGCACTGTGCATGTCCAAAACTTTTGACATGCACAGTGTGTCCCTGTGCACCCATTGGGCCTTGCTCTGGAGGCGGGGCCAGCTGCTCCACCTCCGGAGCAAGGCCCAATGGCTGCGCAGACGCACTGCACATGTCTGAAGTCTCAGACATGCGCAGTGCGTTTCTCTGTGGGGCCATTTGACCTTGCTAGGGAGGCGAAACGGTAAGTGCCGCTCCGCCTCTCTAGCGAGGCCAAATGGCCCCACAGAGATGCAGACCCCCTCCTCTCCAGACCTTGGCACCCTCCTCTCCAACCTTGGCACCTGTGCGGTGCATCTTCTGATGCTGGCCGGCTTCAGAAGGTGCACTGCGCAGGCGCCAACCTTGGCGCATGTACAGTGGCTGCGAACCGGTTGTTAGCTGGTTTGCAGCCCACCACTGGTAGGAACTTTGTACATCAGTGGTTCCAAACCTTAACATTTTTCCCCAACATACTATTGTTTTACTTAGGCAGCCACTACACAAAACCTGAAAGTGCTGTCACTGCCATTTTGCCATCACTGCTGAGCTGCCATTCTCTTTAAGGGGGAAAACATTTCCTACTGTCCCAGGGGGTCACAACCCCAGGCCGGGAAATATATCACCTCCTCCAAATTTCTCCCCAGATGTTGACATTCTTACTTCAATGTCGTCTTGAAGTTCTTGCTTCACTGGTCTTGAAGTTCAAGAATACTTCCTGGTCTTGCTTCCTGCGCGAATCTAATGCATTAGGAATCATACCTTTTTCCAGTTTTTGCACAAATGCCCTCCATACATATGCTTTCTCCCTGTTCCTATTTTCTTCATGTCCTCTGTCCTATCACCCCTATACCTCTACTACTGCACTCTAAAAAACACAGCAAAATCATAATCAATATGTGCATATGGTGCATATGGCTACAATCCAGAGTAAGTACAGGACCTTTTACACCGCTGTAGTTATGTGGGTGGCACAAGTGGTTAAGGTGCTGTGCCTGTTAACCAGCAGGCCAGGGTTCGAGACCCAGGTCGGCCCCACAAGACAGGGTGAGCTCCTGTCCTTAGCCCAGCTCTGCAACGCCAGCTGGATCCAATTGTATTGGCTCTGCCTTTCCATTGGGCTAATTCAATGGTGTGGAGAGGGGGGATTTGCTGCTTGGGTAACAGCCTATCCTCCATAACAATCTAACCCAGGCTTTCGTAATTCGCATGCAGTGTATGCAGCGCCAAGCACGATACCATAGTCTTTCAAGACTGATGGAGGCCTGCTTTTTAGTTATGGTGCCACCTATGGGAAATGCATAAAGCAGTCCAGAGTAAGTGCCTCTTACGTTTTCCCGTAGTTACTCTGGATTGTAGGGCATGGCTATATCAAGGGTTTTTGCATGCGAATGAACTGTATGTGTGATTGGTGTGCAGACAGATCAGCATCAGGACTGCATAAAACCAATTAGCAAGGATATTTGAAAAGAATGCCTTTCTCCTCTCAGCTTAAGGAAGGTGAAAATATACAAGAACAGGAAGGGGAGTAATAGATATATTACAACAATCATTCACTGGGTCTTTTAGTGGGGAAAAGTATGCGCAGTGTGAAGTTATAAAGTACCCTCTCGTGGCCAGAGAGGGAAGTGTTTCTGCCTGGTTTCTGGCTTCAATAGTTCCCATGTATCAAATATTTCTCATATTTTCCTCCCGATGCATGAGGTTGTCTTTGGCCTGAGTGATGATTTCTTGGTTGTGAGCTTAGCTGTCTCAGCTGGTTAGATTGGAAGGCATTCACTTTTGGTTCCTGACCTACAACTGGCTGTGTTCTCTGTAGAGACTGCGATAAAAAAGGGGAAGGATTTGGGGTGGGTTCCTCTCGAGGACATAGGTTTAGCAACACAGCTGAAATTCTCTTCATCCAAATTTCTCTTTCAGTTTTGGCTTTCCAAATGATTTCGGCATGTTTTCACATTGCATAATCTCCATGCTTTTTTAATTTCCAAGCTTTCTATAGCACACCAAGCATTTACTGCACCTTTCATGTCTTTCCCCCTATTTACTCATATATACATTTATAAAAACACTACAAAACAGCAATCACAATGTCCTTACGTGCATAATTGCGTCAAGGTTATTTTTGTATGGTGGTTCAACATATACTAAGGAGCGCATATGTACACCTTTAAACACTGCACAAAAATATTTGTGATGCAACCATGCATCACATATAGTATATTGTAACTTCTAGGTTGCTTTTTGTGTGGTGTTTTAATCAATGTGTACAAGTACATGAGTAGTATAGAGCAGGGGCCTCAAAAGTTTTTGGCAGGAAGGCCACATCATCTCTCTGACACGGTGTCAGGGGCCGGAAACTAATTGGAGAGGGTATAGTTTACCCTTGTTAAACATTAGGGTTCTGTTCTAGAACTTCTTGTGGATAAAAAAATCAGTGTATAAAGAAAACAATGGAAAAAATAGGTTTAAATACCCACTTCCAGATTTCTTTCCCCTCAATTACACCTAACTGAATAAGATACAGCCTCAGTATCTCTAGGGGTTTGATTCTGGGACTGAAAAATGGAGTGATTGCTTGTGTAACTACCTCTCTACAACACTATGAAAGCAGTTTTTTAAACTGTGATTGATGTGGCCTGTTCATGTTGAGTCAAATTTGTATATAAAAAATCCATGTATAACTAGGTTGGACTGTATTTTATTAGTAGGGCATTTGGGGGATTTATCGGTAAGCCCCTTCCCTGGTGTAGTTTTGAGCATGGTGTGCCTTTTCAATGGTCAAAAACTGATGGTAACTTTTGACTATTTTTGTGCATTGCCACTGTGCCACGAGATGAAAAAGGATCAAAATTACGTAAAGTTTTGGAGTGAACATTTTAGTTTGCTTGAAATGTCTGGGCAAAACCCTATCTTCTAAATGGAGTTACCATGTATTTTTTTTAGATAGTGCTCCTTTGCATTCAAACAGCTGCATGACATGGTAGGACTCAACAACAGTTTTTTTAATATAGCGATGCAGCAGTGGGGAATCGAAAATTTGTTGAATGCTGTGCCATCTCACTTCTGATTAAAACATAGGAGCCCTGCTGGGGAAAAAAAAAACACTTTCAGCCCTCTCATCACTGCCTTCAAACACCAGAGTTTTTTTGCCTTCATGAAACCATCCGTACGCATCTCTTTCAGCTCTCTCTTTCTACTTTCCTGTCTTTGCGATGAGGAAATAAGGTCACAACTTCAAAGTCACAGCATCCGCACGGAGCAAATTTATTCAGCTTCTTGCAAGCACCAGGCCGAATTCCTGACACTTGTTCCCCATCTGCTTATTGCCCAGATCAAGCATTCGCTTTCTGGAACTGTGGACAGGTGCAATTTTTTTAAAAAATAGTAGCGATCTGACTGTTTCAAGGAAGACTTACAGGCTCCTGCTTTCTGATTCAGGTAAGCCTCAGTTGCTCTTGCTTCTTTGAGCCTGGGTACATCCAGAGAGTTGTGCCTTTTACTGTGCCTTTTACTGAGTTTTTACTGGCCGTTGACTGCCAGTGACCCTCCAGGATTTCAGGTGGGAATCGCCTAGCTTAGGATTAGAAACCAAACTATTCCTGGATGTGTTGGCCCACCTCCCAATATGATGCAATATCATTAAACTGAAGAGGGTCACCTAAAATCTTCATAACTATTTTCATCACTCATCTAGAACCATTTGCTTATACTGGAAACCTCCAGGCCAACCCCAGAGGGTTGGCAACCCTAGAGCTTCCTGGAGATGCTACCTTATCTTGATTTCAGATTTCCTTCCCACTCTCTTGCAATGGGATCATTGCTCAGTAACAAAGCACCTGCTTTGCAAGATAATGGGGTGGCAGGTGAGGCTGGCAGAGACCTGTGTGAAACCTTGGAGAGTTGCTACCAGTCAGCGTAGGCAGTCATTAGCAAGATGGACCAAGGATCATGATCAGGGAGGCAGCCTCTTGTCTGTGCCTGCAGATGCCTAAGGGTGCAATCCTAACCAATTTAGGGTTCCTGTGATGGTGTGGAGAGAGACCAACACATGTCTGTGCCCTTGCCTAGCCTCCTCAGGAGTGGCACAGAAGTGCCTTATGACACTTTTCTGATACCCCCAGAACAGCACAGGACTCGTGCCGGGACTTATGCCAGCCTATCTGAGATTTTGGATTGCAACCTCAATCCATTTCTATCCAACCAGGGTTTCAAAAATTGGAATTTTAATATCAAACACATAGTTTGAGAACATAGTTCCTTCTCCCCTTCTTTTGTCTTCGCCACAATCTTGTAACGTAGGTGAGGCTTGGAGAGAGTGAATGGCCCAAAGTCAAACAGAAAGGAAGGATCTAAATCTGGATGGTCCAGGTCTTCGTCCAGCTCCAGAATGAATATGTTATTTTGGCTCTCAGTCTCAACCTACCATAATCCTTGTTTCTAGAGTCCAGGGGTCTCCAAACCCCAGCCCTGGGGCCAAATGAAGCCCTTCATTTGTGACTTCAGTGTGACCCTCGGCAAAACCCCTCTATTGAGCCACAGGCAAGCTTTGTAATGTCTCTAATACAATCTTATATATAAATTTATGTAAATTTATTCAAAATTGAAATGAAAATTATTTTTCAGCCCCCAACACAGAGATATGGCCCTCCTACCAAAATGTTTGGACACCAATGTCTAGACCTTGATAAATCTCTGTGGTGTTTGTTTTGCCTTTTGGGAAATGCCTGTGTTTTCCAGATCTCACAATCTGTGTTTTATTTGCGTGATTTCCGAACAACCACCACAATCTGAGCCTTACTCAGTGGAGGACTGATCATTGCAGAGTAAATGAATACTTCATCCAAAGTGCATCAGTGCATCCTGAACAACTATGGGCAAAATCCAGAGTAACTACGGGGAGTTCTTGCTCCTGTGTAAGAACAACTTACTCTGAATTCCAATAAGAATTTCCCATAGGTTTTCACTGGATGGTGCAGCAGCTATGGGTGCACGTAAAGTCTCTTACATGCTCCCATAGTTAGTTTGGATTTGGGGGTAAATCCTGGTCAAATTTGTCCCAGTATTGGACTTTCGTATCAATTCTTTTTGCATCTCAGACATTTGTGTCTCAATATAAATACTGTGAATTTATATTAGATTTACTTTTTATTTTTTTAAATGCAAAAGTAGGGATAATGTTAGGGCTGGGATAAGAAGCTTAGGGCCCAATCCTATTGAACATTCCAATGCTGATACAGCTGTGGCAAAGGGTTGCGTGTCCTGTGGTGGTAGAGGCAGTCAGCCTCCTCACTAGCAGCACTGCAACTATATCAGCGCCGGAAAGTTGGATAGGATTGTGTCCTTAGAATAAGTAACATCGGATTTGTTGCCCAGTTATAGTAGATGCAGCTCAGCTTGGCCTAACTCAGGCTACAATCCAGAGTAACTATGGGACCTTTTACACCGACGTAGTTATGGTGCCACATATGGGAAACCTATGGGAAATGCATAGAGCAATCCAGAGTAACCCTACAATCCAGAGTAACTATGGGAGCACTTAAGAGACATTTAGGTCGACGTAGTTACAACACCACCTAGTGAAAACCTATGGGAAATTTATATTGCAATCCAGAGTAAATTGTTCTTACGTTGGAGCAAGGACTCCCCGTGGTTACTCTGGATTGTGCCCCAAAGTACCTCTTATGTCTTCCCGTAGTTACTCTGGATTGTAGGGTCAGACTTCACATATGAGAACAAATGTTTCCTCATTGATACACATTGTTTCCTCATTTATACACACCCCAGCAGAACGTGAATCAGCCAAAGGTTTGTCAGGTCCAATTTTCTGTCTTCAACATACAGCCAGTCCTCTTTTTCCAAGACGTGTCCTCTTTTTAATTTTGTGTCATGGGAAAAAAACTTCAGTTTCGTCCATATCTATGTGAGCAGGCACTTCTTAATGTACATAATTACATGTAATTAATAAATTACATGTACTGTAATAAATTATTATATATAACAGTTTTAAATTTAGTGATATGTAATACAGTTGAAACTGATCACATGAAAGCAATACCTGTGAGTGTTTTCAGCTTTTATTTTGTCATGTCGTACATTTTCCTAAGGTGTCCTACTTTTTGTAGGGTGCCTTGTATTCTTTTACAGTTATGACATTATTATTGGCTAATAATAGCCAATAATAATACTCTTTTACAGTTACTCTGATTATTGGCTAATTTTGCAGTTTTGAAAACAATAAAACAATAGTCACATACACACATACAATAAGATGGTTGTCAATGACTTGTGTAGTGTAGCCTGAATGGAAAGTGCGATGAATGCATATAAAAAATAATCAAAAACCGGAAAGAAAAATATGCTTCCCACATCCCAGTTCTACTTTCTCATCTCTGCTATCTGCAAATCTTTTCAAAAGCAGTTTATTGCAAATGGTGCCAAGAGTTTTGGGACACATTGGGGAGGGGAATCCAAGAACTCCGACAACATCAACGTCAGTTTTCTTGCACAATTGTTTCCAGTGAACCCCAAAACTGCTTTTCCCCCTCATTTCTGCCTGCTTTTCAAATTTATCTCACCCCCACCTTGGCTGAATTTGCACATTTATCAAACTTCCTTCTACCAGCGAAAAACACTTAACACTCTACCATGTGAGTAATGACAACCTCTTCAGTTTGTGGCACCCACACACCCATGACGCTGCTCAGAAATTTCCAACCACAAAAGTGAGCTGTTCGGGGACTAGACAGGTCGTAGTATCTCACACCTTTTAAAAAAATATGTTGTGTCGACTTCCTTTGGTGTCTGGCCAGTTTGGGAAACAAGATGCCGATTTAGGTGGACTTTTTAGTTTAATCCATTGTGGGGATGTATTCTAGAATGGTTGGGTTACAACTAATTTAGGGTAGTGGTTCTTGAGTAATTCAGCTTGGTGTCCCCTTTTGAGAATGACAATCTGAATCACCCCAGAAGTGATGTCACAGCCGGAACAGGCAGTGTCATTACTGTGATGGCCCAGAGCTCCTCCATGTCTACTTGGAAGTAAGTCCCATTATGTTCAATGAGACTTACACCCTGGAATGTAGCCTGAATGCCCCATTCTAAGATGACGGCGCCTAATTCCAAATTAAAAAATGGCGGCGTCCAGCTTTTCACAATCCCCCTGAAATGAAGTTGCAACCCCCAAAGGGGACCCGATTCCCACTTTGAGAACCAGTAACCTTAGGGAGATAAATTGACCATCAGTAAGTGATCTATTAATGAATACTTCTGAGGCTATGAAAGTTAAATGGAACTTCTAATTAAGAAGTCTGCCTTTGAATACACATGCTGCGGGAGAAATGCCATTACTTGGCTATCGACTGGGTAATGCATTTGTTGGCCCTGATTAGAAGCACGTGGTTCCTCCCAACTAAGGGGTAAGGCAAGCCCCTAAGAGGGAGCCAGAAAGGGGATATAAGGCCGTGCTCAGAGTAGCCGGCCTTCTGTGCACATGGTGCAGTGGCTGACACCCACCCTACCCACCCTAAAGACAGTCTGGGCTTTGCCAGTCGCCTTTGGGTGCCGAGAAGGAATTTTTGGCTGCTCTCTTGATTGGCTGTGGAGGACGGTTTTTTCGCCTACTCCAGACTGTTCAGTCCGGTCACTTTATTGGCAGGGGGAGCAGGTGTGATCTGGGTTTGAATAGGGATGTACTTTTGTCCAGCCAGAGCAGGAGCGACCTAATGAACGCCCTCAGTGATATGGTGGCGTGAGGGGCTGGCAAGGATCGGCTCCTTGCCAACTCAGTGGTGCCTGCCTCAATGTCCATCCAGAGAGAGGTGGGGGCCATGGGTCTGGTTGCACCTGGCCCCCCTAAGGGGGCAACGGTGACGGGATGAACCCCAATTTAGCAGGTAAGGCCCAGAGTCAATACATGCGGACGAGGTGGTGCAGGGTTTCCCTGGGGCTTTGCCATGATCCTCCACAGTTCTCTTCCCTTATGCCTCACGTGATGCAACTGTTTGGGTTTAGGCCCAGGGGTGGGCCCAGCCAACCCCAAAATCCGGTTCGCTGGAACTTGGGGGGTGGGCCAAGGTCAGGGGGCGGGTTGGGGCAGGGCCCCAACCCCGCCGCACTGTGCATGCGCCAAGCTTGGCACATGCGCAGTGTGTCTCCTGAAGCTCAGCTTCTGGAGACTTAGTGCGCATGCGCCAGGTTTCAGCTGAGCTTCAGGAGACGCGGCAGCCGCTAGCGAACCGGTCCCCGCGGTTCTGCCTGCCGTGGGTCTTTCCGGTTCACTAGCGTCTGACAAGTGGGAAGATCCTGTTCGGGTGAATAGACCCGAACTGGGATCTGCCCACCTGTGTTTAGGCCCATGTTTATTATCTGCTCATATTCAATAAATATGAATTATCTTCTCTTCCATACTCTATTGTCCTGTGTGTTTCCTTAGTCAGTGTCCAGACAAAAAGCAGGTTGCTTTCAAGCAATGCTTCTCAGAGGAATCTGGATGGTTGTTCTTCAAATCAGGGTACATTCAGACCAGAAGATTCTAGCATCAGCCTGTTCATTTCCACTTTAGTCCGTAAGAATATACAGTATATTAATTATATATATGGTATATTAATGGATTTCTATCCTGCCTTTCTCAGCCAAAGGCTGAATCAAGGCGGCTAAAATATTAACATATAGAATTAAAATATCATCAATAGGACAGTTAAAAACATTTTAAAACATATTAAAAGCATCTAAAATTTTGCATAAACTAAAATTTCAATATTAACATGCAAAATAAAATATGGAAAATAAAATTTCCATATTGCATAAAATAAAATTTGCATATATCCAATCAATGATATTTTTCAGTTAGCCAATTTCTCAGGCAGTACCTGACATGTTCAAAAGAAGATCCTGCCTGTTTTGAGTCAGCCTTTGCCTGCTTCGCTTCCTGCCACAACTTCCTGCCACATCTGCAAAAGGCCCCCCACTTTCTCTTTCCAAGATTATCCTCCATGCTCTTACCTTCTGGGACTGCAAGCTGATCTCAAACACATGGATCCTGAAAACTGACCTATCTGGCCAATTTCATAACTGGATTGCAAATCCCCCCCAACTCAGAACCAGTGCAGGAGGTCCACAGATAAACCCACCAAAACAGTGTCGTGCTTGTGGCATTCATGCTCAGCAGCTCTTAAGAGATGTGGTGATGAAGTTTTCCTAGCTGATAATAGAAACTCCACAACTTTTTCCTGGCAGTGTTTTGTGTCTCTGTTTGCACCCTAGATCTTCCTAAACACTCTTATGAGTGTCCTGCTGGTCCTACTCACAAGATGCCCAATCCAGCCGCCCACCTGCCTTTTTATTTTGGAAGTATCTCCCGCTCAGATGCAGAAGAACACCTCAAGCTGGCTGGAATGTCCGATGGACTCTTCTTGCTGCGCCAGTGCCTCCGGAACCTGGGGGGTTATGTCCTCTCCATGGTGCACAAGCTTCAGTTCTACCACTATCCCATTGAGCGCCAACTGAACGGGACCTATGCCATTGCTGGGGCTAAAGCGCACTGCGGCCCTGAAGAGCTTTGTGAATTTTATTCCAAAGATGCAGATGGGCTTTGTTGTACACTTCGGAAGCCTTGCAATCGCCCCAGCGGCATGGAGCCTCAGCTGGGGATTATCGACAACATCCGGGACAACATGGTGCGCGAGTATATCCGGCAGACGTGGAAGCTGGAGGTAGGAATTCAGACCAAGAACTTGTTCAAAGGTTGCTTTCTGCTGAATAAGGCATTTCATCTGCTTTGCTTGGGATTCTCTACTCAACTGGCAAAAGTTCTCCATGGTTTCGGATCAGGCTCTTTCCCACCCTCACTTGAAGACATACAATAATATAATAAAAGAAGTGGGTTCCACTAGGTGTGCATCATGATGTCACTTCTGGGTTTTTCCCGGAGGAGAGGGCATTCAGTGCTGCAACTTCGTACCTACGGTTCTTTCTCCTGTGGAGACTCCCCTTCAAGAGTGTAAAGCTGGCAGTGTGCACTAGTTGTGAGCAGGCGTGCACAGTTCATGATTAAAGCTGAACTGAAGAGTGGTCATGCCCTCCCCCATGACATAACATCTGGGTTGCGGCCCCTCAGATTCTGCCCTAGTTATGCCTCTGGAGGCACAATCTTAACCAATTTAAGCCCATGCAATTCACCCGTCTTCCCATTCCTGCAGTGGTGTGGGGAGGTCAGTGCATGTTGTACACTGGTATAATTTCATCCCAGGGGTGGCGCAGAAATTTTGTGATACTCCCAAGCCACCGTAGGACTTTTGTTGGTCTAATCAGGAATTAGGATTGTATTGTGGGTACATGTGTCTATCAGCCTAGACCAGGGGGTCTCCAAACACTGGTCCGGGAGCCAGATGCCACCCTTGGTGAGCCTCAATGTGGTCCCTGGCAAGACTTCTTTATCCGGCCCTTAGGAAAGCCTTGTAATCCATGCCAATAATTCTTATATGTAAATTTATGTAAATTTATTCAAATTTGAAAAATCTATTATGTAAATTTATTTAAATTTGAAATAAAAATATATTTATATTTGAAATATAAATCAAAATAATATTAAAAAACCCAAAGAAGAGGTTCAGGATTTTTGCATTGCTGCAGTTTGGCATAAAGGGCAACCCGCCCCCACTGCAATACAAATTGTAGGAAATCAGATACCATAATTTTCCCTCCTATCATTTCCTTAACTCTATATGTTAACTCTATATGTTTTGAACATTCAGAATGGTTACCAAGTTCCTGAAAGGGAAAGAATCGCTTCCTAGAAAATAGAGTTCCCTCTGGGTTCTTTGCAGGGAGAAGCCCTTGAACTGGCAATCATCAGCCAAGCTCCACAGGTGGAGAAGCTCCTTGCAACCACAGCCCACGAGAAGATGCCTTGGTACCATGGCTTCATCACCCGGGAACAGGCTGAAAGCAGACTCTACTCAGGAGCTCAGCCTGACGGGAAATTCCTGTAAGCACCGGCATATTCCTTTATATCTAAAGTCCATTTTGATCTTTCATTTTAAAAAGATCAATGAAGTCAATCTCATTTGCTGGATGAGACACAGGTTCATCAGGTCCAACATTCTGATCACCACATTGGCTGGCCTGGAGGCACTACTGGTTTTAAATGGCAAATTTATTGGGCAAATTCTCAGCTACTGGTTTTAAAAAGGCAAACTGTCTATGATCCAGGAGATTTCACATAGCCACAATAATTCATAGCCAGTGTTAAGAACTATTCTCCAAAGACGTTTCTAATAAACCCCCTATAAAGCCATCCGAGCTAGTGATGACTGCCACATCTTGTCGCAGTGAGTTCCATTAGTTAGTGATGACTGCAATCCCAAAGACACTTTTCCTGGGAGTAAGTCTCACTGAACACAATGTGGCTTACTTTTGTGTAGACATGGTTAGGATTGTGCTCAGTGTGATTTTTTGGGAAGGAGTTTCTTTTATTTATTCTGAATCTCCTGCTGATAAATTTCTTTGGGAGTCCTAGTATTATGAAATATGGTCAAAAGCTACTTTAGTGATGACCATATACTGCTGTTGTTTCTTTGTGATGCTTAGGTCAATGTTAACTTTTGTGGGCACACTTACAATTTTGAAATGTGTGTTTTCCATTAATCTACTTATGGGTTGTTGATTGCACACTAGGCCATTCCTGAAAATCTATGTGTGGAATCCTAACCTAGCCTGGCACAACTCATCAGTCTTCCCATCCCCATGGTGGTGTAGGGAGGCAAGCTTATGTACACTATGCACTGGCCTAACCCTCCCCTAGAGGTGGCACAGAAGTGCTTTACTACGTTTTTGTGACACCCCCAGGCCAGAACTGAACATATGCCTGGACTAAGGCTGGCCTAACTGCAGCTTAGGATTGCATGCAGTCTTTCTGACTCCAACCCCTCTTCTTTCATCCAGGATGAGGGAACGAAAAGAGAAAGGATCTTATGCTTTATCGCTTGTCTATGGGAAATCAGTTTATCACTATCGGATTGTACATGGCAAAACAGGGAAGTATTTCATTGATGATGGAACCAAGTTTGATACACTGTTGCAGGTGGGTTCAATGTGCACATGTGTGATCATATGAATGAAGAATCTCTTTATGCTTACTGTTGGGCACATGTGCTCCTGAAAATTGGTAAATTACAATAGGAAAAAAAAATACTTGATGCAACCATACATACAATTCCTTCAGTGTTTCTTTTTTTGCACATTTTTATCACTTCATATGGTGGAAGACAAAAATGATGTGTATGGAAGACACAAATGAATTAAAAATTATTGGCAAACAGTGCATGCATCCCTCTGCATGCAAAAGAGGATTCCTTAGGCAATGGTTCCAGTTCAAAAACAACCACTGAATTTGGAACTCTAACAGCCAGAAAAAAATGTGGATTAGAAGACTTTTGGAGGTCGTTCTTCTGCCTGTGTGTTGAATTAGTATTTTCACCTGAAGCAGAGAATTATATTCTGCATGTGAACACCAGTAGTCAGTCTTTGCACTAAAAACAGCATTATACAAGCAATGCACAAATACAACATTTTTTGTTACTATCTTGGAAAGCAGATGTGGAGAATTAAGCTTGGCTGCAATCCCAACCAACTTTCCTGGGAGTAGGACCCATTGAGCACAATGGGGTTTACATCTGAGTTTACATTCTTGCACCCCTTGGCATTTAAACTTGAAGTTTAGAATTGTATTTTGCACAGAATTGTGTGCCATTGTAACAACTCTCTCCCTCCTATATTTGCTTCAACAGCTAGTAGAATATATGAAAATCAAGCCAGACGGTCTGGTCTATTACTTGAAGGAGAGCACCCCAAACCCTGATATGTCAACAGGTGAGGTTCTTATGTGATAGAAAATACTCAACAAACCAGGATGTAGTCTCTTGAACTCTTTCCAGTAGTATGTACAGATTTGGTTACCTGTTTCCAAAAAGATCTCACTGGTTGATAAACATGCAGAAAAAGGCAACCCGAAGTATCAGGGGCAGCATCAGGTAGAGGCTTTTGGCAATCAGCATTCACTAAAAGGGCCACTAGGTGGGTCAGCATCCTGTATCATTGACTGAGAAAAGGGATGTTCAGATATTTCCTCTAGGAGCCAGTAGCAGTGGAGACCCAGGGCAGAGCCAATCAGCACCTATATAAAACAGCTGGCTGATGACAGATGACCTTTAGTAGGTGCTATCACCTGGCCCACTAGCCCCATCCCCAACTAGGTGGGCACAACATTGCCCAGCTCATGACAAATTTCCTTGCTGATGCCTTTTGAAGGAGTAGAATGAGCGCCTGGTTACTAGAATGAGAACTGGTTACTAATGGGACATAGAATCTGTTGTTAATTTAGGTTATTAGGACAGAGAACCTGTTGTTAATTTATTTGAATCCCACCACTGGAGTGGATGCAGCTTTCCTATAGGGCAGAGCTAAAGAGTTCTTGTCGACCTCTGCAAAACTACCATTTTTTGCCATTTATTCAGTAGCACAAGTGTCCTGGCATAAAAAACAAAGCAAAAAAAGAAACTGATGCTCAATGCCTCTTTTTTGCAAGCAAGCATTGCATGCTTATCATTTTCCGTGTTACCTGAGCAGGTACTGAAGTTGTTCCTCCCCCCTTTTCATTTTCTCATACATTTCCAGCATCTGCAGCCCCAGTTCCACCCACTCACCCCTCTGCAATGGTAAGTATGGCAACAGCCATTGACTGCTTTTACTCCTCTTGTCCCTACATTGCAGGAACCAGGCACCATTCAGCAAAATTATCAGCGGGTGTCAGTTCTATGAGCAATATGGGTAAAAAATTATGTAGAACAACCTGAGATCCCTAGAAGAAGGGTGCAATAAATAATTGCAAATACTGTATTTACCTTCTTCAGCTGAACTGGGTCTCCAAAATCCTGGTGCGCATAAGATTTGATGGTTAATTTGATTCAACTAAAAGTGGTATTTTTATTATATGTATAGGGTGTGTATTAGATCCGATGGTGCACTGGATTTGAGTAAATACGGTGCTTTAGGCATATCCATAGTGTCTTTCTCTCTTGCCATCGAGCAGGCATTTCTGCACCCAATATTGTAGACTCTAGAGATTTGAAGGAAGACTTGCTGAAATTCAGTCCTGACCTCCAAACTCTCTCTTCCCAAATAATTTTAAATGAATCACAGCATTACAATGTGAGAATGGATGCAAAGTGGGTAAATATCTGTACAGTGCCTTGAATCTGCTCCCTTTTAGATCCCGAGGAAATTCACCTCCCAGAATTCAGATGGATATACACCAGATCCCACAGGTGAGTAGGCATTCTTTACATATGGTCAGTGACACAGAAGCAATCACACAGGCTGGGATATGCTAATTCTTATGCTCACTGATGTCCTGAAATCCAAACCCTACTCATTTAGACTGCAATCCTAAAGATGCTTTACTGGGAATAAGACCCACTGAACACAATGGGGCTTACTTTTGATAGACACAGTTAGGATTATGCCCTTATTTATCTACTTAAAGCGTGGATAGCTTGCTTTTCCATCTAAATGCAAGACAGTTGAGGTGGGGAGCATCATCACAATCAAATGAGAAAAACAGAGCTTGACCAAGTGTTATGACAAATTGTAGCATAATACAGAGTTGGTGTTAAGGGTGGGTGGGACATGCACACGGTGGATGTGCTGAAACAAAGTCCATATTTTCCTGGCATCTTAATGTCATTGGGAAATGGGTTGATCTGATCTCCTGGGGCAGAGAGTTCTACAGACTCACTGCCACAGCACAGCGGGCTTTCTTCCACTTTCCCAACAACTACATGACGGGACACATAATAGAGCTTTTTATTACACTTTTCACGCATATATCTATTTTGAAGATTTGAAAGGGGGTGGGATTTGCAAAGAAACACTCTACATCATTCTAACCTATATTATTCTTACAATAAAAACAACCAAACCTCAGATTAGCCTGAGCAGTAAAATCATATTACAGTTGCCTTTGGCACTACCCCCATCTTGTGGAAAATCATTGTATTACAATATTTTTCTTAAATTGTTGTATAAGATGTTTGCCAGTTACAAAAGCATTCAAGGCCTGGAAGACCTGACTGGTCCTTCCAGCTGCCTTGAACATTTTTTACATGAAATTAATATAGAACATCAAAATTCAGGCTATCAATACCACTTTCTAATGGTTCATTTTCTGAAGATCCACGCCTTTTAATTATACCCAGAACTCATTCATTTAATACATGCTTTACTCTTTCAACCTCTCTCTGCTTCTCTAAAGGCTAAAATTGTAGTCCCTGATGTTGATTTTTGTGACATGTTGATCAACTATTTTTGACATTTCCTTTTTACTTTCTTCAGTAAATAACCATTGCTCAAATATATTGCCCATGCAAAGATATTCATTGCTCAGAAAGATGTTCATACATGCCTTTGTTCATTTTATTTGTTATGTATTTTGGCCATGTGTTAATAAATATGTGTTATTTAGGCTTTTGCAAATAATAGTTACCATTTTTTTTATGGTGGCCATTTTGTATTTGCAAGCTGAAAAAAAACTGGTTTCCATTTTTCAATAGTTTTCACTTTTGGACAGTGCTCCGGTCCCTAAACCCTCCAATAAGTGGAGGATGCCTGTACATGAAGAGCATGGAGCATCTCTCTTAGAAGTTCTATTATGATCTAGGAGCTTCTGGGAGGTAGTTCCATCTATAAATGAGAGTGGCTAGCACAGAAGCAGCATGAGTTTCTTGGCTGATTTCTGTCATCACTGCTATTGGTAGAGTTCAGTGATCAGCCCAACCTTCTGATGGCCTTGCCCTTGGTTGACACCTGTAGCCAATGCTCATTTTATAAGGGAAACCATGAGATTAGGGCACAGACTTGCATTGATCATTTGTGGAATTCTTGGGAATGGGACAGGCACAGGGAAGAATTGGATTCTGCCCATGGACACATCATGCTACGAGAGTCCATACAGTGATCCTGAGGAGCTTAAGGACAAGAAACTGTTTCTGAAAAGGAGCAACCTGATTGTTGATGAAGTAGAACTGGGCTCCGGGAACTTTGGCTCTGTCAAAAAAGGCGTTTACAAAATGAGGAAGTGAGTGATTTTTTAAAAAATTAAAATGTGGTTTCATTTATCGTAATCATTATCTTATCAAAGATGTGAGTTTTGCCTTCCAGTTTTTCCTAAAGAATGTCTTTCAGGCATGTGCATCCCAAGTAGGACCGCCGGCTTTCAAATGCTTTGCTGTGAAGTTTTGAATAGGGGTGTCAAACTGCAAGCCAGAGTGGCCCCTGGAAGTTTTTTTTATCCAGTGGATGTGATAATATCTCCCAGCATTGCCTTTTCAGTATCTCCACTGTTGTTGAGGCTGTGGGAGGAAGGTCTCAGAAGTCATGGAGCATTATGAGGAAAGGGTTAGGGGCAGGCTGAGATGGGTAAGAGAGGGAGACAACCAGGGTGCTGGGAGAGTGGCAGGTCAAGAGGGACAAAAGCCCCATGTGCTGCATCCATGGGCTCTTTCAGGGAAACACCCCCACACCTGCTGTGGTGCCACCTCCACTCACGTTTCACTGCTGCATCTCCACCCCAGTGATGGGATTCAAAGAAATTCACAACTGGTTCTATGCCCACCTGGCAGCCACTTTTAAATGGCCATTTTTAAACTTTATATGTCCTATCTCTTGTTAACAATCAGTTCTATAGAGTAGGTGCGAACCTGCTGGATCCCACCACTGCTCCACCCCATTCTGGGGACAGGCAAAGCCCAGCACAACCTTTCCATTGGTCCTCCAAAAGATACCTGAGGCTTCTGATAAGATCCCATTTGAGGACAGAGTGCTTATTTCTGACTATAATTTGCTAAATGACATCACTTCCTGCTTAATGGTGTCACTTCTGCTCCTCAATGGGTTAATGAAAGCTAACCAGAGCCCACTGTATGAAAGGAGTTCAACAC
The DNA here is from genome assembly GCA_030015325.1 of Cryptoblepharus egeriae. Taxonomy (NCBI): domain Eukaryota; kingdom Metazoa; phylum Chordata; class Lepidosauria; order Squamata; family Scincidae; genus Cryptoblepharus; species Cryptoblepharus egeriae. The sequence continues at coordinate 92,575 of JAREYC010000015.1, read as the reverse complement.
TTTTGGTTTAGAGCTTTAAACTCCTTGTCAGTTCTCTGGGAAAAGAACCTTTTTTGGTGTCAGAGGAAGGGTTAGGACTAGTGGTGGGCTTCAGGGGGTTCGCACAGGTTCTATAGAAACCTTTGCTAATGAGTGCCAGGTTCTGAGAACCCGTTACTAATGGGACATAGAACCTGTTGTTAATTTAGGTTATTAGGACATAGAACTTGTTGTTCGTTTAGGTTATTAGGACATAGAACCTGTTATTTATTTGAATCCCACCACTGGTTAGGACTAAGAGGAGATGGTATTTGTGGCTGGGCATGAGAGCGCTGGCTATCTATCATATTGAGATCATGCTTTTCAGCTCAAAAACATTCACCACACCAGAAGGAATGTAAAGATGTTTCCCTCTGCCAATTGAGCTTACATTATAGAGAAAAGGACCAAATGGAAAAAAGTTCTATGTAGTCGTTCTTTTCCCAAGACAGACCTTTGAGCCATCTGGATCAACACTGCCTTTCTTGACTGATGGCAGTTTTCAAGGGTTTTCATCTCAGTGGTGAAACCTGTACATGATGCCTGTACATGAGATGTCATGTACAGCTCTACCTGGAGATGTCAGGGACTGAATTGGCACCTTCTCCCTTGTAACTGAGCCATGGCCGTTATCTAATATGTGTTTCTGGGATGAATAGAGACATTGCTCTCTCCCCATAAAAGAGCCCCCCACTTAAGTACCTTTTTGTATTTTTATATTCAACCAATCTTGTTCTGGCTTTGTTCCAGAAAGCAGATTGACGTTGCCATCAAGATGCTGAAAAGTGGTAATGAGAGAACAGCAAGGGATGACATGATGAAAGAGGCCCAAATCATGCATCAGCTGGACAATCCATACATTGTCCGTGTGATAGGTGTCTGTGAAGCTGAAGCCCTGATGCTGGTGATGGAGATGGCTTGTGGTGGACCGCTCAACAAGTTTCTGTCTTCCAAGAGGTGAACCAATGCTTTTGTTTTGTGCTTCAAGGCAAGAATCTTTTTGTCAAACCATGGATTTGAGCCCACATTGCTTTAAGAACAGTCACAAAAACTGGATGAGGCTTTAAACTAATGGCTCTGGACTAAGCTATTTGCATAGCTAAGCTCTGCCTTTTGACTGATGAAGGTCTATCCTCTAGAGATCACTAGCTTTTATTACATCCCACCAAGTCCCACTCCCTGATGTATGGGATATCACAAACTCCAGATAAGCAGGAGGAAAGAAGGGAACGCTCTGCCTCATTTTCCATCTAAGTTCACCAATGTGTACTCCTACCAGTCAACCAGTTTTTGCCCATTAATAATACCAGATGCCGGGGAAGGCACCTGGATGCAGGTGTCATATGTGCTCCCTAATGCATGTGGTGGGCCGCTGTGTGATACAGGAAGCTGGACTAGATGGGCCTTTGGCCTGATCCAGTGGAGGCTCTTCATATGTTCTTAATTGCTAGCCCCCCAGTTTCAGCTTCTTAGAAATATTAGAGAATGGTAATGTAGAAGTAGACAATGATAATCATAAATGACATTCTTTCTTAGGGATGAGGTCCCTGTGAACAACGTGGTTGAGCTAATGCACCAGGTGGCCATCGGCATGAAGTACCTGGAGGAGAAGAACTTTGTCCACCGAGACTTGGCAGCCCGGAATGTTTTGCTAGTCAACCAGCACTATGCCAAGATCAGTGATTTTGGACTCTCCAAAGCTTTGGCTGCTGACGACAGTTATTACATGGTGAGCCTCAAATCAAAGATCAGTGCCTGATCACAGAGGGTCCTGCACCAAATGTATTCTGAAATTATTTCTAAAAATATATTTTGCTTTCCCCGTTTGAATGCTCAGTGCAGATTACAACATAAAATGAAATCACAAAAACCTGCAGTGTCATAAAACTGAACTTAAAGAATGACCATAAAACAAATAAATATGACAGATAAAAATTCCTTCCCAGAAATATAAAATAGCAAAACAAGGAAATTAAATATTAGGAGATATCAGTACAGATATTAAACAAGAATGATTGAGATTGCTTAAGAAAAGGGACAACTCTGTGACCACAACTATCCTATCATGCAAGTTATTCCAAAGGGGAGGGGGGGAAAAAGATGGTGGTCAGACAGCCTTAATTCAGGCCAGATGGCATCATGGCCATCAACACCATGTTTTGTGTTTAGCTGTAGGTGGCCACCAAATGAGATCTAGGATCCAGCAATCATTTTTTACTGAACATTTTATTTTTTGCAATATTTAAAATGTACAATTTAATACAAAACAGAAAAAATGTTGATGAGGAAAAAATTCCACTTGGGTTAAACTGAGAAGAAAGTTATATGTGGCGAACTTTTGGTTCACCTTGGACATGTCCTTATACATGTGCCAGACAGTGCAGGCTTTGTATTCATGTGACATGTCTGGGCATGTTCACCTTGGGCATATCCTGGCTTGCTATACATGTGCCAGAAGTGCTGGCTTGCTGTACATGGTGCCAGATGTGCCGGCTTGCTATACAGGCACCAGACAGTGCTGGCTTGCTATACATGTGCCAGATGTGCCAGACACTGCTGGTTTGGTATGCATGTGACATGTAGGGTCTGGTTCACCTTGGGCATGTCCTACCATGCACATGTACAGATTCACCTTGATCATGTTCTGGTTTGCTATACATGTGCTAGACAGTGCTGGTTTGGTATTCACATGACTTGTCTGGGCATGTTCACCTTGAGTGTGTCCTGGCTTGCTATACATGTGCCAGACAGTGTTGGATTGCTATACATGTGCCATGCAGAATGAACCAGACCTTGGGCATGTCCTTGCTTGCTATGTTTGGCAGACCATGTATTTGGTACTGATATTTTGTCACTCTTGAAATGATTTAGTGAAAATAAACAGATCAGCATTCATTTAGTGAAAGGAAATTGCTTACCACTATTAATAGAAATTCATATTTACTTTGGTATGCTTATTGCATGACATCTTCATTTGAGGACATCATTTTTTACATGTAAAGGACAAATTTTTTAAAAAACAACTGTGTGCAATGACATTTATTAAGATTAAAGGACATTGTGCTATGTTTCAATATTTTTTATTATTCGGTATCACAATTCATGCAGGAGGGTAAGGGAAGTCAGTGGTTAATATGAGTGAAGTTGCTTCAAAGTTCTAACTTTTCCCTGGGAAGAGAATTCAGTACTCTAGTTCTGGTGTCTCACCACAAGGAAGCAGTGGCACACAGAGCCAGAGATTCTCTGTTCCGGCTCTCAAACAATAATTTTTAATCTTTGTAAAAATCTCATGGTATCTCATGATTGGTATCTCTTGTAAAAATCTCAAAAAATTGTCAATTTTCTGACAATTGAGAAGACACTTCAACTACGGGCAGGGAACTCACATCTAGACTGAACTGGACTTCACTGACTGACAGCTCTGTTCAGGGGTTCTTCTCAGCTTTGCCTGGATTGAACTAAATAAGACAGTGAACACCTTAATTCTTATACAGATGATGTTTTGTCAGTTTAATCAGCACACAAATTCACATTTGCAGCTGTGTTCATCACAAGGAGGTACTCATCACAAGGAGTACTCATCACAAGGAGGTTTCTCATGCCATATGCAAATATTACTACCCTTAACATAATGGTGAAAACTCTGGGAAAATATAAAATGGTGTGTTTTATCTTATGAAGACACAACCCATGAATGTTTTGTTTTGGTAAATCTAGCACTTGAAAAAGATCCTTACCAATAAATACACTTTTACAAAAGTGATGCACTTTTGAGAAACTTGTAAAACCAAGCAAGTCTCAATCAAGCCTTTCTTTGTTTTTATTTTATCTATATTATACTGTATATCATAATATATTATATTATCCCTGTAACCATGGATCCTGTATTAGCAAATTCACTTATCCATGGAGCAGTTCATTGCCCCCCCCCCCCCCCCCCCGGCACATGGCTTTTCCAGAGGCAATGTTCATGGATGTTCGGAAACCCCTATTTCAGAATCCCCTCCAAAGGGGATAGGTGCATGGCTTTCGTTGCCTCTGAAGGGTCCGGGCTGTGGGGATAAGTGTTTGCCAGTGTCTTTGTTTTGGCTTTTGGCAGGGGATTCTGGCATGGAACCTACACAGATAAGGGGGCCTGTAGTATACCTTACCGGATCACTTTCTGTGACATTTTTGCACATTACCATATATGCTATTCCAATTTGCAAAAAGGGGACTTGGTGCTTTAAAAATAAAAATTCTGCTTGTCTTTGTGGTGCTATAATTTTGAGAAGCTTGGAAAACCAATTAATAGGTATATACAGTATGTTTGGTGACATTTTCAGATGATGCAGAGTTCACAGTTGAAATGCCTATTATGCTTTATTGCTCTATTTGTACAATTTTGATTAAGAATTCATATGAAAACACACAACATCACATTTTGCTATTTTAATCAATAAATTTTGGGGAAAGATCACAAAAATCCTAAAATTCTACTAATAACAAGGTCCTTTTTGTTTTCAAATGCAGGCCAAGACTACTGGAAAATGGCCACTGAAATGGTACGCACCAGAGTGTATCCTCTTCCGGAAGTTCTCAAGCAAGAGTGATGTCTGGAGTTATGGTGTGACCATGTGGGAGGCTTTTAGTTATGGACAGAAACCCTACAAGGTAAGTAGTAATATCTTAAGTTATGGGTGCATGCCTGCTAGGACAAGACACCAGCTCTGCTGCTGGATCCTGGGTTTTTAGACAGGAATGGTAGCTAGCTAGCTCTTTCAACAATGACTCTCTCCAGCCAGAGGCTCTAACTCTGAATTTCAGGTTGTGGAGGCTGGGAGTATGGAACTGAAGATCAGTAGGCTAGACTACTGATTGCCTAGAGGTGGTTCTCAAACTTTTAGTGCCCAGACCTCCTTTTAAAATGAGATGCCTGGCATGTTTCTACCTCTGTGAGTGTGAAAGTTGTTTCAGTTAAAGTCTTGTCATTGTCCAACTTCTCTGTCCCTTGTTTGACTAGAAAATGAAAGGCCCTGAAGTCATGGCGTTCATTGAGGAAGGGAAGCGAATGGAGTGTCCTCCCAAATGTCCTCCAGAGATGTACAAATTGATGAAGCAGTGCTGGACTTTCAAGTAAGAGTGTCTTCTGATGAGTGTGACTTGGCCATGTGACAACTCTCTGTATTCTAAACATACCCGATACCTCCGCAAAGCCAGACCCAGTGGTGTAGCTAATGATCAGGTAGCCCAGTGCAAAGCTTAAAATGTTGCCCCAGGTAATATCTTGGGGTAACAACCCCAGGTTGCCACAGTGATGTCATCCCCAGGTATTTTAAAAATAAAATTGGGGAAAAACCTGCCTCCTCCTCCTCAGCTGTTCACCACCCATTTGCTCTACTAGCGGCATAACTAAGGCACCAATGTGTTTCTGGAGTTGAAGATTTCATTGCCACCCCCCAACAACAAAATCATATTTAATTAAGTTAAAAAAAGAAAATTACCGGTATGTCCCTTTTTGGTTAGGGAAACTGTGCTGGGACAAAGAGGAATGCCTGCTAATTAGAAGAGGAGCACCATTTAGAAGTGCTTATATGCCAAGTTTGCATGGGTATTATGTATATGGAAATGAGAGCTGATTCATATTAACACCTTATTAGTTCCATACAGTATCAGAATTACATCTCATTGGCTCTCCGAGCAGTCAGTATCATGGGAAAGTTTGCAATAAGAAAACCCACTTCCCTACTGTCCCTTCTGTAAGCAGTTTGCATGAGGCCCTGAAAATGAAACTTAGAGCACAATCCTAACCATGTCTACTCAAAAGTAAGCCCCACTGTGTTCAATAGGTCTTACTCCCAGGAGAGTGTCTTTAGGATTGCAGCCTGAGACAGACACATCATGCTTAGCTTATGAGGCCTGGTAGGAATTAAGTGAGTTGCTGTGGCCTTAGAATCCAGATGTTGGATGTTGTGTACTCTGCAGAAGCCATGGGTTGACTCTTTGTTTTCTAAATAGCAAGCACAAAGAAGTTCTGTGTGCATATTAAAGAATAGACACAAATTCTCTCTGACTTGATTCCTGACCCTTCGATTTAAAAAACAAAGAAATGCTTAGGTTGCTTGAACATGACAGAAAGCCCCTATCTAAACTCCCTCTCCAGAACATCTCTCCCCAATTATGAAACTCACAGTCGAGGATCTGTCCTGCAACACAGATTTTTTGTTGATGACCCTAACACACACCTTGCACTATGTTTCAGTCATTTTCAACCAAGATACTGTGGTATGTTGGTATGCCGTGAATGGTCCGCAGGTTTACTGCAGAAGTTTGGTCTTGTCAGTGTGCTTTGAGATAAAGAAGGTTGAAAATCACATATCAATTTCAGTTGGCATGTTGTTGTATGGTCCTGGTTTTATGTCCACTTAATCTTCTCTGGGTTACTTCCTTCCAGGTGGGAAGACCGTCCGGATTTTGTCACTGTGGAAACTCTCATCCGCGCCTATTACTACAGCATTGCTGCCAAGGCAGAGGAAGGATCTGAAGGGGCAGCTAACGTGACACCTGCTTAGCCTGTGCACCCAGCAGGTTGCAAAAGTCCCTTGCCACTGTTTGTAAATGGATGGCCTGTGGGTGATACTTTTCCTTTTGCATGACCACTGTTTTGCTACCTGGAAGTTGTGATTTCTTTCCCCTGGAGGACCTATCTATCTATTGAAAGTATTTATCTACAGTATTTATATACTGGTTTTTTACTAAAAAGTTCACAAAGTGGTTTACAAAGAAAATGAAAAAAATTAATGTCTATTGGGTCCTTTTCCCAACAAGAGTTCACAATCTAAAAAGATACAAAGAAAACCAGCAGAAGCCACTATAACAGACCTTGGCTGAGATGAGGAAGGCCAGTTACCCTTCCCTTGCTAAATAAAAGAGGAACATCCACTTAAAAGAGTGCCTCTTGCCCAGTTAGCAGAACCCGTCAGTTTGGGCTCAGGGCTTTCCTTCTGTGCATTTGGAAAAGAATCAAAAGCAGTTGGGGGAGGCAAGGGGGGTCAAATGGGTGCCAGGCTTGGGGCTTTACAAGGCAGCAGACCACTGGAAAGTGTATTCTTCAAAGTCTCAATTGGGTCCTTCTCATTGTTGCCTGGAAATGCCAGGGACTGAAGCTACAACCTTTTGCACATTCTCTACTATGGAGCCATGGTCTCATCCAAATTCTCTACCTCTAGTAATTTCATCAGGTCTTACCTACAGACTTTCCAGTTTACATTCATAAGGTCTAGCAGAGGCGTAACGAGTGTATAGCGTGGGAAGCGATCTGCCACGGGCGACAGGTCCCATCTCTCCTGCTACAAGCAGTGGGTTGGACTAGATGACCCTAGTTGATCCCTTCTAACTGTTTTGATGGGGCGAAATTTCAGTCCTTGCCATGGGTGAAATTTTGCCTAGCTACGCCTGTGGGGTCTAGAAATGGTTTTTAACAAAATTCAAAGTTCTCAGGGAGCTGACTGAGGTCAGCTGAAAGCACATTGTCTGTGCTTTCGAAATTGTGGCATATGCTGTCTGTAATTTATTTATCAACTGTTTCCTGCTTATTTTTCACCAACTAGTCTAATTTTATCTTGGAGAAGCACCATTGGCTATGATAGTACTTAATTCAAAATATATTTGGGCTCTAACGCAACAATCCTATACAAATATACCTGGGAGTAACTCTTATTGAACTTAATGGGGCTTACTTCTGAATAGACAAGCATAGGATTGTGCTGTAATCCTACAGCTCATTCCTAGGAATAAACCCTATTGTATACAATGGAGCATTCTTTTGCGTAAACATATATAGGGGTGTGCTTTAAGTGTGTATGTTCTAGAAAAAAATATGCTATCAATATGATTTGAATTAAACAATGATTGAAGGCAGATTGGCAGGGGGTGTCTGTTCATCTCAGCAGCATTGCGGACTGGCCTGCCCTGTTCTGCCATATTCATGGCAGGGTCACTCACAGAAGTGGGGTGCCTCATTTTGAGCAGCTCAGCTGCTTTCTTTCCAAAAGTTATGTAACAGTTCTGTTTGTGGTTCTTTTTTGTCAAAACAAAAATATGGAATCGGCACATTTATATTATGTATATTGGGCACATTTATCCTGGGCACATTTATCCTATTTATCATCAGGAATGACATGGGGAGCAGGAGGAATGTTGCAGAGACTAAGGCGGAGGGACTGAAGATGGGAATGGGGTAGTATTGGCAACAGCCCTCCTTCCTGGTCTTGATACACCTCCTCATATCCACTTGTAGCAGACTTGTAGCAGCAAAATTGATGGTCTGGACCAAGCAAATCCATTCAGGCATTGTACACTTACTCATAAGGAAGGAAACAATTGCTGCTTAATTTGGAGATCACTAGGCCTACTACCCTAAATGATGCCTTATCTTGTGTGCTCCTTGAGGCATCTGTGTGATACAAGAAGCTGAACTAGATGGGTCTTTGGCCTAATCCAGTGGAGGCTCTTTTTATGTTGCAGAGGAGGCTCTTTTTATGTTCTTATGATACATCATGTGGGGGAGGAAGTTTAGATAGGATTGGGTTGTAAATCAATCCACTTACATAACAGTGTGACCATTAAATCCTAGCCTCCGAGGACCTTGTATGTCAATGGTTTGCAAACTGACCTATACACTTGTTAGCCATGGCTTCCCATTAGGGCTACTCTCCTGTACATAGGGAGATGCAGCCAATGGCCCCATAACTCAAGGAAGCTGCCAGTTGAAAAGGTTTGGGACAGAAGCAGGGATGTTCTCACTACAGTAAGTCCTTGACTTACAAGTGTTCAAGATGTGAACTTTCTTATATACAAACATCCCCACAACATAAAAACTTTCAAACATACGAATGCAGTGCTTGGCACTGTATTCCTATATTTGAAAGCACTGGGGACCGGCGCTTGCCTGGTGACCTCAGCACTTGGAAACCCCCATCACTCCAGACTGCTGGGACCTGCCATTGCCTGGCCACCTCAACGCCTGGAATGAGGGAAGAACCCCCCCCCCTTACTCCAGGTGCTTTTGTTAGTTACAAACATTTCAACTTATACATGAAGTTCTGGAACGGAACTTGTTCATAAGTTGGGAACTTCCTGTGTTATATACCTGAACCTGTGTCATCAATTCTGCTTATTTTCAGTGTATAACACAGTATTGGTCTTGGAACAGTCAGTGCCATTGATTAGTTTTGAGTTAAGAAAAATTCACTTTGTTACATAAAGCAGTTGTATTTTACTTTTCTGGTTAATTGGCTATAATGTTTGACAGAATACAGATTTTTTTAATGTGATTTGTTTATTTGCGTTCTACATTAAATTACATATCAAATGATATGCAACATAATGCTACTATTCAAAAATACCGTCACAATTTTGGCCATTAGTGGTGTTACCCAGTGTCACCTACATCCCATGCACCCCCTAGTAATCCCACTCTCTGTAGTGATCCCCAGGAGGTGCATGGTTCTGCATGCTTTGTGAGTGTCTACCACTGCCAGACCATTAGGTTCAGTACAATGGTGAAGCAGCAGAAGGCCATTAAATGATGTCGGACCATTAAAAAAAAATCATCAGAAAAAATACTTAGTGTAAATTATTGGTGATGCTTTTTTAGTCCTTTGGTATAGCATCTTCTTATTTTGAATGAAATTTTTTTTTAAAACAAAATACAGTGGAATGAATGAGAAGTTAAAAATCATCACATATAAGTCAATTGTTCTTTCAGTGTCTTCGCTGAAGATTTTGCATATATTACTCCTTACCATCTGGTTGTAAACTTTTCCTTGGCCTCATCAGACGGTACCTCTGACAGTTGGCAAGGAAGCACAGAGTGCGAGATGAAGGTCATAATCAGGACTGTGAGAATTTCCCCGCCCTTTCGAAAGCAGAGATAGCATCATGATCTTCAGTTGTCAACTCTCAAAATGGCTATGACACAATTTTCTGTGAAAAACACATTAACGTAGGCGATGGCAGAAAATGTGGTGGTGACATTGAGGTCATTCCTTTTGAGGAGTTCAAAGACCCAAAGGATCTGCAACAGGAACATGCGTAGGGAAAAATCTCTTACCCCTAAAATAAAGGGTTGCTAGTATGAGTTCACACTGGCAAAACAAATTGTGTGGTGTCCTAAAAAAGTGAATCCTCCTGCAGTGTGTAGGGCTCTCTTCATCAGTAGGCTTCATCAGCCTGGTTTTTTGGGATGTGACAAATGGAGACGGCCTTCTCTGAGTTGGCTATGTGGATCGGAGCTTGCTGTACATAAAATTCTGCCTGTGATAATTCTGTTTAAGTTTTGGTGTCAAGTTTATACTGTTCCTTTCATTTCAACTTTTTAACTGAACTCTGTGGATGTTAACTTATTCGTTTTGTTGTCGTGCTTTCATTGATACAGTATGGCTCAGAGAATGCTGTTTTACCTTTTTGTTATCACCCCTTGGTATCTGTTTTCCTGCTGGTTTTAAAATGACACTTTGTTGTTTTCTCATTTGTTGCATTACTGAATTACATTTCATGATTGAAATCTTTTTCTCTCTTCTTTCATCCTACACACACACACCCACCAAAGGCAGAAGTTTTATGACGACTTGGTAAGATAGTCATCAAACACTGATGAATGAAACGATTTTGATTTACAGCTAACAGAGGAAAAAATGATATCTGAAATGTACTTTTCAAAGGTTTATTTCAAGATATTTTTTTAAAAAAATCACAATACCAGTAGTCTTCAGAAAATAAAAAATGATGAGAGTTCTGGAATGAATGTAAAAGGACAAATCAAATCTCAAAATGGATCAGTGTAACATTTTTTTACATGCCACAACCTCACTGTGAATTGATTGAGTCCATACAATCATTTCTAAGATTTGATTACACCTGCCACCTACACCTATGCACACTTCCATGGTTAGGAAGCTCCAATGAATAAAGTGGGACTTGTTTCTGAACAGACTTGCATAAGGACTGAATGTATACACCCCTCTTTGGGAGTAAACCACATTGAACTCCTTGGATCTAACTTTCAAGGAAACAAACAGGATGACACTGCTTTAGGAGGAAGTCCACAACATTGGCAGGTTAATTCAGAATTGGGCTATGCTGAGTCATTCTTGACAAAGCTAGACTCCTACAACTGCAAACGTGGGTTTCATGATGATCTTGTTGTAATATTGGTTCTTAGGAAATGAGAAGAAAACAACCAAGAGTCTTGGAGCACTGTAAGAATTAATTTATTTCAGCCCAAGCTTTTATATATGGTCCTCAGAAGCATCAAGCATCTTTAGCTGGGCATATATATGCATACTAGGGGACAGAGAAAATGCAAACAAGTTATATGAAGTGAAGTCGAAGGACTATTGGAGAGAAGATACCCAATAGAATCAGTTAATTTGGAGATCACTAGGCCTACTACCCTAAATGATGCCTTATCTTGTGTGCTCCTTGAGGCATCTGTGTGATACAAGAAGCATCTGTGTGATACAAGAGGCATCTGTGTGATACAAGAATAATTTTGTAAATTAGTGACAGGTAGACAATGCATTTATCTGGTTGTACTGACCAGGGTGTAGCCAAAGGGGCAGGGGGGGGGGGGAGGAAGCAGTGGTGGATTTCAGGGGGTTCTCACAGGTTCAATAGAACCCTTTGCTAATGAGTTCCTGGTTCTGAGAACCGGTTACTAATGGAACATAGAACCTGTGGTTAATTTAGGTTATTAGAACATGGAAGGAGTCACCCCACTAGTAGCCCAACCTTTGGAAGCCTTTTGAACGAAGTTGTATTTTGGAATACTATCAAGCTGGGATGATGTCATCATTGTAAAATCAATTTCATACAGAATGTAATGAAACATTAAATTATTTGTGATGGAGATTGAAGGTCACATATTCAACAGTTTCACTGGACTTCTCATCAAAAAGAGGGAAAATATTTTAATAAATAAGTTCAAGCTTAAGAAACCTTTACTGGCATTAAGTTAAATCAGCAAAACAAGCTTGTAAAGATAGTTAGGACAAGGGGGATAGGTTAGAAAAAAGGAGGTAGAATAAGAGGAGAATCAGGGTGGGAACAGAGCGGAGGAAATAAACTGAGGGTGGTCAATGATGAGGAGGTAATTTAAGAATTTGGCAGCAGTAGTAATAATACATGCCATGCCACCTGCTTCAAAATTAGGTGAATTGAACAACATGATTCTATAATGTGGACTTTCTCTAAGACATCTTGGGTGCAGATGGCCATAGTGATGCCAAAGCCTGCATGTAGTCTATACACCTATAGTTTGGCTCTGCTTGTCAACTGACCCAAACTTGGCCTCTCCTGTTCTTATATTTTTGTTAGAATTCTCAGTCCAACAGTTGGTACTAGGCAAGCTGAGATGGTTAGAATGTTCAAGATTTGAATATCTGCCCGTTGGGTGTGACAACTGAGTTGAAGAACTGATTGTCTGTTGGAAATGGCAGTCGGAGCTCAGCTGTTCATCAGAGCAGACACATACTGGTTAGCTCTGAGGAGAATTAGACTGAAGGACTTAATTCATGTGTATGACCCGGATTGTGTTAGACTACTCTAAACTAAATACAATAAATAGTTAATCTACCCCACTGTGTCTGTCTTCACTCTTGCAGCACATAATGTCACAGGACACAACCATCAGTCAACATCCTGACAATTTTTAATAGAAGTTTCATCTGCCAAAAGCAGTTGGAAACGTTTTGACTGCCATCCAAGGCAAAGAATATCACTGGCCTGTGAACTGAGCTTATTTTCCCAAGCACTGGAGCAGAGGGTGGCTTTAAAAGTTGGCAACCTTAGAAACTGCTTTGCCATGTTGAAGGTGTGTTTTGAACTTCTTCTTCCCTCTTTCATACACACACACTCGCAACTTCCCCAGTGAGTCATCTCTGACTTTCTGATTTTAGCAGTGAACCTGTTGCCCCACTGCCTTTCTGTGCTGCCTAAACCTACATTTTCTCACTTTTTGGGAAGTTCTGAGAATGCCGGCACTCTGCCATAGACTGGGTGATGCACCTTTGTCTGGCCTGATTAGGGAACACATGGCTCCTCCCTATCAAAGGTAGGCAAAACCCCATGGGTGGAGCCAGGGGTTATTTAAGGTGATGCACAAGAGGCAATGACCCTCTTTGCCCATGATGCATTCATGAACATGTGGTCTTCGCTGCCTCCATAGCTGACGTGCTGAGTACATTGCTTCATTCTTCGAAGGCTGGTGAGTCCCACAGGAAATCCCACATTAGGACAGGGCTTATTTTAATAATATCACCTATTATGGGTTGTTAATAATAATAATAATAATAATAATAATAATAATAATAATAATAATAATAATAATAATAATGCAGTTATTTTAATATTAAATTAATATTAATTTTAATATTTTGCAGTTATAATGTAAAAAGTGGTGCAGTGCCAAAAGACCTTGGTAGGCACTAGAAAACAATTGGTATTGACAAAATATCAATCTGTCAACTGCAAAAGACTGCTCTACTAGACTCTGCATGCATTATACGCCGCTACATCACACAGTCTTAGACACTTGGGAAGGGTCCGACTTTGATGTTACTGTTGAGTTTGGATATAATAGTAGTAGTAGTAGTAGTAGTAGTAGTAGTAGTAGTAGTAGTAATAATAATAATAATAATAATAATAATAATAATAATAATAATAATAATAATAATAATAAATTATGAATATTATGAATAACTATGAATATTGCAATAGTGCAATTCAGGCTTGGACTGCCAGTTGGCAGAGTAAGGTACTGCATGGCCAATTCCTTGCCAAGATCGAAGGAAAGGTTGATCAGGATAAGACCTGGTTGTGGCTCACGAGTGGAACACTGAAGAAGGAGACGGAAGGCCTGATACTTTCTGCCCAAGAACAGGCGATCAGGACAAATGCCATCAAGCTCAGAATTGAAAAATCAGCTGATGATCCAAAATGCCGGCTCTGCAAAGAAGTGGATGAAACCATCGACCACATTCTAAGTGGCTGCAAGAAGATCGCGAGACTGACTACAAACTGAGGCACAATCTGTTGCCCAGATGATCCACTGGAATCTATGCCAAAAGTATCATCTGCCAGTGGCAAAAAACTGGTGGGACCACAAGACTGAAAAAGTGGTCGCAAATGAGCAGGTCAAGCTTCTGTGGGACTTCAGGATACAGACGAACAAGGTCTTGCAACCCAATACTCCAGATATTACCATCATAGAAAGCAGTAAGGTATGGCTTGTTGACATCGCCATACTAGGTGACAGCAGAATTGAGGAGAAACAACTGGAAAAGATCTCCTGCTACCAAGACCTAAGAACTGAATTACAGTGTATCTGGTGTAAGTCAGTGCAGTGGTAATTGGCACACTGGGTACAGTGCCCAAAGACCTTGGCAGGCACCTGAAAACTTTTGGCATTGACAAAATATCACTCTGCCAACTGCAGAAAGCCGCTCTTCTGGGATCAGCACGAATTATATGCCACTACATCACACAGTCCTAGACTCTTGGGAAGGGTCCGACTGGTAATGTGAATGAAACCAGCATGAAATTGTTCACTGTGTATTTATGGATAATAATAATAATAATAATAATAATAATAATAATAATAATAATAGAATTACAGCTTATCTGGTGTAAGCCAGTGCAGGTGGTTCCAGTGGTAATTGGCACACTGGGTGCAGTGCCGAAAGACCTTGGCAAGCACCTGAAAACTATTGGCATCGACAAAATATCACTCTGCCAACTGCAGAAAGCCGCTCTTCTGGGATCAGCACAAATTATATGCTGCTACATCACACAGTCCTAGACTCTTGGGAAGGGTCTGACTGGTGAAGTGAATGAAACCAGCACGAAATTGTTTGCTTTGCATTTATGTTTGATTTTCAATAATAATAATAATAATAATAATAATAATAATAATAATAATAATAATAATAATAATAATAATATCATTATTAATAATTATAATAATATCATCATCATCATCATCATCATCATCATCATTATTATTATTATTATTATTATTATTATTATTATTATTATTATTATTATTATTCACAAAGGAGAGTGGGCAATAGTGGGAGGATCAAGTTGGGAGGTTGGGGTAGTTTGGACCCATTTGATCTCAAGGCACCCCCCATGGCAGGTTTAAGGGGCAACCAGGCCCGTTGGGGGTCACCCCCACTAGACTATGTGGAGGCTGACTTTATCCTGCCCAGCCTTCCCCTCCCAGCCCTCTATCTTGGGGGGAGTCTCCCCCCCTCCTGGGTCTTCCCTCCTGGCTCTCCTGCCTGGCTCCAACTTTGGGCCCCTGCCTCCTCCCACTGGCATGGGTCATCCCAGTGCCAGCTGCATGGCTCTTGCGGTGGAGGTGGCTGGCCCCGCGGATGGCCTGGGCTGCTTCCCACCAGTGCTGGGGCTCCTGACACCAGCCGCATGGCTCTCATGGTAGAGGCCTTGCAGGTGGGGATGACAGGCCCTGCAGACGGCCTCGGCTGCTTCCCACTAGCACTGGGGCTCCCGGCACCAGCTGCATGTCTTGGGTCTCAATTAACGTGTACTTTGGGGGCAGCCAGTGCAAGGGTGACCTCACAACTGCCCTCAGTCCCATGCGAGGCAAAGGACTGGTAAGGGTGAGCTCTTTGCTAACACTGGGTTGCCTGCCTCAAATGTTCTGTGCGGAGTGAGGTGGGGCCACGGTTCTGGTTGTACCTGCCCCCCTAAGGGGCCGACAGTGATGGGATGGACCCCAACTAGTGCATAAGGTCAGTGCACAATGACCCTACGGCCCACGTTTACCTGGGGTCTTGCCGTGATCCTCCTCAGCTCCTTATGCCTCATGTGATGCAGCTGTTGGGGTTTCTTTCAGCCCACGTTTATTGTCTGCTCATTATCAATAAAGTGGCCCATCTCTTCCATACGCTCTTGTCCAGTGTCTTCTTAATCAGTGTCTAGACAAAGCGACTGTGTTGCTGGAGAGACCCACCTTTTGTGGCTGCTACTGTGTTTTCTCCACAATCTCTTTTAGGTAACTATGACATGAACTCAGGTTTCTTAAGACTGGCTTATACAGAGAGATACACAGTGGGAGGAGAGAGACACCTTGGTTGCACCTACCCCACTGGCCTTTAGCAGAGACGTCTTGGAAGGACTGTGGTCCTGCATTGAGAATTCTGGTCCTGGTAGGTAAGTGTTGCCTCTGTCTTTTTTGCCAGCCCAGGCTGACAGCATGGGACGAAACATCTAACAAATGATGCTCACAGCTCACTACAGCTATACATGCAGCTATAAATGCTGTGGGGAATTGCAAGACCTCAGTTCCCCCCTTGTGATGTAGTTAGTACCTGTTGCAAAAGGTGTTCCAATAGCAAACGTTAGAGGAGAGGGTGGAAGGAGAGATTGGTGGGAGGGGAGAGTGGAACAGGTACAACAAAAATGGGGTCCAGATTCTGGTCCACTCCTTCCTGGACCCAATCATGTCACAGATCCGAGGAGCCCCCCAAATTGACTTGCAAAGCAAGTAGCCCCCCAAATGGTGTTGCAAAACATGTCGCCCCCCCAAATCAAGCTCGCCATTTGAGTAGCCAAATTGATCAGCCCCCTCCCCCCACATCAATAATTTTGCAACAGCCCCCCATAGTATACACTGGTTGCCATTTTGAATGGCTGAAAGGTTAGGATTGAGCCCGCACTTCCATAGTTCAAGCATTTGAAAACTACACTAAAAATCTATTATTCTGAAACAAGCATTCCTTCCTTCCTTCCTTCCTTCCTTTTAACCTGGGCTTCATTCCTTCCTTTGCTCTTGTTTCCGCCTTCATTTATTTCACCTACCGACTTTATTTATTTCCCACTGACTTCTCTTTTACTTTGTGGCCCCAAATCTGATGTCTCGCCGTCTCTTTTTCTGACTACTCTTTCGGTAGTGTTGGAAATAATTTCTGAAATTCATAATTTTGGAGTTGTCTTTTTATCAAATAGGGCACAGAAACTTTGCTTTGGCCACATGATTTTGGAAACTGTTTTCCTAGAATATTTTCTGTTATTGTTTATTTATATTTCTTTTTACCTGGAAGATCCAGGTTCAGTTATTGTGAGGACAGCAGGAGAGGAAGAACTGAAACTTTGTAAACTTTTTTGGACATTTGCTTTGGCATGGGAAAGGTAGGATATAAATTTCCTCAAATTATGGAAATAAAACGTTAGGAATCTTCTATTGTAGCATTGTTCAATTTTCAAATTTCTCTGGTTACTGCAGTGTCAATAATTTAGACATGTTTTTCCTCAACCTCTGTGATGTCCAGTGTATTATGCTCAAAGTGGTGGTCAGTTTGAATAATAATATACTTTATTTATATCCCTCCTTTTCCCTGGGAGTCTCAGGGAAAGTCCCATTTGAAAGTCCCATAGGATTTTGACTTCTTCATTCTGGACTTGTTCTTTTCTGGTCCCAACCCAGTTCTTGGTTGTCAGTAGGTTCAACTTTTTGCACATATTCTAATGTATCATGCTGGCCACTTTGTTATGTCTTTCTAGATAGTTAGTTTGGGCAATTTTTTTGCACCCGCAGTTTACAAGCACAACCCTAACCATGTCTACTGAAAAGTTAGCCCCATTTTGTTCGTTGGGTCAAAAATCAGGACAGGACCCTCTGTCACACTTGCCTGTATGTGAACACAATGCCCACAAATTGGAACTGTCTCTGGTATTTGGGACATATGGCAACCCTAACTCTTAAGTAAGTCCCATTGTGTTTTATGGGACTGACTCTCAGGAAAGTGTGCATAGGATTGCAGTCATAATGATACTGATAGTAAAACAAGAATGCTCAGCATAGTTTTTCTTGCACCTTGGCCACAATTCAGCTGCTTTCAAAAACTTGATTTTAAAAAATCATAGTTTTGGCAAATCCATTCTTATAAAGCAATTTGTGAATTTTTGGAAACCTTGCTTCTTCTAACTGCCACCACTGATGTTATGATACATAGTGTTAATCAAGGAGGAGATATGGTAAATCAAGAAAGAGAGGAACCTTTCATGAACAACCTTTCAGCCCATCCGTTCATCTTCCTTTTATTTTGGATAGCTAGTACTGCAGCTCTCTTGGAGTCCAATCCTATTCTGGGCCACCCCAAGCTTGCCCCAGCCTCAGAGTAGCCTGCAAGAAACCTCTTATCCTTACTAGGGTTGTGAAGGTTCAGCTGGAGTTCCCAAGATAGGGCTCAAAGTGGTGGAGCAAGTCTGGAAGCAGGGATAAATTGTCCGATGAGTCAACACCAGTGTATGTTTGATGTGGAAAATCCAGACCAACTTTCTGAAAAATGAGTATTGACTAGATGTGATAACTGCAACCCCTTTCTTTGCTGGCCATATAGGCATCCCTTCCTCACCCTACAATCTCTACACCCACCTGCCTGCTCATAGCTGCGCCAAGCCCCACCATTCTGTGTGTACCAGCACAATATTTGTTCAGTATTGTTCAAACTGTGGGTCAGAACCCACTATTTATTTTTACTTTTATTTTAAAAATTTATATCCCGCCTTTCTTGGGCCATTGGCCTGACTCAAGGCGGCTAACAGAAAACAATTAAAAACATAAATAGTACAATTAATAAAAACAATTAAAACATCCAGGTTAAAAACATATATGTTAAAACAATAAAACAACAGCCCCAACTTCTGCCCCATTAAAAATCTTTTATGAAATAAAAGGGTTTAAGGCTCTGCCTGAAGCTCTGTATTGAGGAAGCTTTCCTCAGTTCTAAGGGGAGGGAGTTCCAAAGCCGGGGCCACCATCGAGAAGGCCCTATCTCCGGCCGCCACACCTCTCACATCTCTTAGTGGCGGCACAGTCAGTAGGGCCCCCTCAGATGACCTTAAGTGAGGGGTCAGATGGTACAGAAGAAGGAGGGCCCTCAGATACCCTGGACCCAAGCCGTTTAGGGCTTTAAAGGGCAGGACCAGCACTTTGGATTCAGCCCAGAAATGAATGGGCAGCTGGTGTAGTCGCTGAAGTAGTGGCCTGACAGAGACGAACTGACAAAGTGACGAACTGACGAGCCAGAGTCGAACTGACGAACTTGACTGCATTTGGGGAAATGCTACATAATTGTACTTTTAACATCCTCTAATACCATACATTTGCTTTTAACAATGATAGTAAATGGGACTTACTCCTGGGTAAGTTAGGATAGTATTATAGCCTAGGATTGTTAAAATTTTCCTGCTTGATCATGCCACTTTCAGCTTTGACATCACTTCCAGTGTGTTCTGATAGATTTTTCAGTCTAAAAAGTGAATCCCAGGGCAAAAAGTTTGAGAACAATTGTACATAATGATTCAAAATGGGTTTTGCTTGGTTCTTTGGAAGGTTGAGGAATACTTGGTGTTGGGAGCATGCAATCCTAACCAATTTTGGTCAGCACAACTCATTCACTCCCATGTCTGTGCACTGGTCTAGCCTCCACCCCCTCGAAGTGACGCAGTGACATCGACACTGGGGTGGACTTGTGCCCATACAGGACTTGTGCCCCCCAACTGGGGTTAAGATTGCAGCTGGAGTCGAGTAAATTGACTGCCATGAAAATGCATAGAATGCTTTAGAGCAGGGGTGTCCAACCTTTTAGCTTCTCTGGGCCGCATTGGAAGAAGACAAGTTGGTTTGGGCCGCACATAAACACTAACAACTTTTTAAAAAAAATGTGGGACAAAATGTAGGATGTCCTATATTTTGTCCTACATTTTTTAAACCTTGGAGTCAGTCTCATTGATTTTAATGGTGCTTACTTCTAAGTAGGCATGATGCATAGGATGGGCAGCGATCCTCTCCAAGCAAAACCTTGGAGTAAGTCTCATTGATTATCATGGGGTTTTCTGCTGCATAGCCATGCATAGAACTGGGCTCTCAGACTGCAACTTGGTAGTAAGCCTCATTGACTTTAGTGGAGCTTACTTCTGAGGAGGCGTGATGCATAGGCTGGGCTGTGATCCTCTCCAAGCTTAACCTTGGAGATATGCTGCAATCTTGAACACACTTCCCTGGGAGTAACACCCACTGGGTACAATGGGTCTTACTTCTGAGTAGACATGGTTAGGGTTGAAGCATATCTCCAAGGTTAAGGTTGGAGAGGATCACAGCCCATCCTATGCATCGTTGGGCTCTCAGACTGCAACTTGGGAGTAAGCCTCATTGACTTTAGTGGGGCTTACTTCTGAGTAGATCTCAAGGGCAGCAGGCAGCAGCTGGGATAGAGGCTGAGGCTGCTTTTGGGGGATGCGGGTGGGCGAGCGCTGCAACGTCTGCAGGGGCCTGAAGCACTCTGAGTGCCAGGAGGCCAGGAGGCAGGTAGGGGGAGCTGCCAGGCAGCCCAGACCAGCTTTGTGGCAGCCGCCCAGGGCAGTGCACAGAGAAGCACGCAAAATTTGAAAATGGCTGCTGCCACAAAGCCAGTTTTTCCAATGGTGGTGGCCAGCTTTGCAGGAGGGCCACATCCTCCCTCGTCCTGAGCTGCATGCCCAATGACAATGAAGGGCAACATAACATGTTTAGAAAATGCCACATGGTGCGTGGTTAGAGATGTTTTTCTCACAGTCTCATAATATTAGCACTCACAATCACCCAATGAGGTCAGCAGTAGATTCTGGACAGGACAAAAGGAAAGGACCTTGTCACGCAGGCTTCATTAACTCCTGGGACTCACTACCACAGGATGTGGTGAAGACTGTTGGCTGCAATGCCTTTCAAAAGGCCATAAGACAAATACATGGCGGAGGGGAAGTTGGTCATCATGGGTCTAAACCTAAGGAGTAAATTATACCACAAGGTGACAGTGTCCTTAAGAGTCATGCTTAAAGCACACGGTTGACATAATTATCTTCCACAAAACTGGGACAGGACCCCCTCTCAAACTTGCCAGTACGTGAACGCAGTCACTGAAAACTGCACCTATGAAAACAGGCAACAAGAAAAACAGACATTGGATAAATAGGGAGGGGGAAGTTGGTCTCGTTTGGATGTTGTGGATCAGAGTGGCCGGGCTACCCACAAAACCTTGGGCTGAAATAAATTGAAAGAAAGAAATTTCCCGGTTTCCTTGGAAAGTAAGTCCCACAGTTACATAGAGGTAACTGTGTATAGGATTGCTATTTCACTGCCCAAGCTTTTCTAAATTCCATTGTGCCAACACAGCTGCACCAGCATCAACTTCGCTTTGTATTGTGGGGGAATTTTCGTTGCTGGAGGTTTCCTTGGAGTAAGCTACACTCAGTAGCCACAAGAGGTCAACTTGGCTCAAGTCTGCGCTGATCCATATTAGCAGATCAAAGAAAGTTTGGATGTGGTGTGTGCCAGTGCCACCTATCTCACTCCCATGGGTCTGATCTAAAAGACCCATGGGGGTCTCTGTTGCCATCCTCTCATCCTGTCTTACCCATCGCTTTACCAGACTTACCAGCTCCAGTGGGTCTCTCCATGAGCTGGTGTCTTTAGGAAAACTGTCTTGCTGGTACTGTTAGAGGTGCACTGTCTCAAAAGAACTTTGTGCCAGCACTTGTTGGCAGAGCATGCACTCCACAAGGCTGCAATTCTATATACACTTTCCTGAGAGTAAGTCCCATAGAGCACAATGGAACTTACTTATGAATAGAAATGCTTAGGATTGCATCCCAGCTCTGTAAGTGTTTCAAACAGAATCCATTTCCTTTGCTAGTGAGAACAGCACACAGAGAGGGGACAAGGACAATATTTTGCCTCCTTTAAAATAAGTCAAATGTCTCACTTTTTCTAATATTACAAAACCTCTAATATTACAAAACTGCTACCTCGCTTAACAAGCAAAATTTTCAAGAAACCTTGCTTCACATAACAAGTTCCGATTCACTTAACAAGCAAGTGCGCTATGGGCACACGTGCTATGCAGCCCTGACGCTCTGCATGGAGGCTCTTTAAAAGGGCTGCCAGCCAGCGTTGCTGCCTCTAACTGCAAGTTGGGGGCAGTTGCCTGGAGGTGCCAAAGGCAGATGCCCCTAACTGTCCCCAAGTACCCCTACCAATCACCTTGAACCTCCAGCAGCAGCCCAGGTAAGCCTTCAAGGAAAGTGTTTTTGATTGCATTCTCCTAACTATGTCTACTAAGAAATAAGCTCCATTGTGTTAAATGGGGCTTACTCCCAGGAAAATGTCTTTAGGATTGCAGCTTAAGTAGACTTCATAGGATCATGCACATTGAATGCATGTTTTGAATTCAATTCCAGTGTTTTTTCATCATTTTTACATCCAGTTAATATTTTTATATGAATATTTTGGGGGTTGTGGAACCAATTGTCTGAGTTTCCATTATTTCCTATGGAAAAATCTGCTTCACTTAAAGAGTGTTTCACTTAAAGAGCATGTCTCTGGAATGAATTAAGCTCTTTATGTGAGGCACCACTGTAAATAATTTTTTTTATAAGGAGGGAGATCAAGAGTACACCTCATATTCACAAAACAACTGATAACCCAAAAGCTTTAAATGCTTGTCTTTTTCAGTTATAACTTTCCATTGACCCAGCAAAATGATTTTTTCATGTTATCTAAGAGCCAAGTCAGAGTTGAGAGAATTTCCCTATGGTCTCTGGTGTTTTACAGTATTTATCTCTATTGCACCTACACATTTTGCAGGAAACATTCAACCTCATTCCTTGGTAGGTGGTTAAACTTCATGACACTTTTCAGTCAAGGACCTTTCAATGAACATTCACATCTTCATTTTGCTGACCCGGGCTGCAATCCTAAAGACACTTTCCTGGGAGTAAGACCCATTGAACACAATGGGGCTTATGTTTCAGTAGACATGGTTAGGATTGTGCCCATACTGTACTTTATAGTCAGGGAAAATTTCAAAGCCAAAATACCATACATTTATGGTCTTTAAAGGATGTTTTTTTAACCAGCCAGTAGGGACAACGGAAATGTAGATTTGGTTCACTGTAACACTTTAGGTCCAATGCCTTTTTTTAAAAAAAGTAAATGAATAAGAAGTGCCCTTGTCAATTACATTGTAAAGTCTAGTTTATTTGCTGGCTGTGTTTGGTGAGTTCTTTCTGCTTTTGAGTAGAAACCAAGACCGAAAGCCAGTTTATTAGCTTAAACTTCTGAAATAGCAGAACTCAAAAGTAAATACTGCTCAACCAGCATTTTGTGGAAGAAAATATCATTGTATTAATGTGCCGTTAGCCTGAGAAATTTGGGATTCTGAGACTGTTTCAAAAATACCATGACCATCTTCCATGAAATGCTGGTTAATATTGTTACTGTACCAGATGTTTTATGCACAATTATCTATCTATCTATCTATCTATCTACAGTATTTATATACCGCTTTTCAACTAAAAAGTTCACTAAGCGGTTTACAAAGAAAATGGAAAAATAATAGTAGCTAATTAAAAGCTAATGGGTCCCTGTCTCAAAAAGGCTCACAATCTAAAATGCAAAAAAGAACACCAGCAGAAGCCACTAGAACAGACATTGCTGGGGGTGAGTAGGGCCCATTTAATCTCCCCCTGCTAAATAAAAGAGGAGCACCCACTTGAAAGAGTGCCTCTTGCTCAGTTAGCAGGGGTGCAATTATATTGCACTAGCAAAAATGTACCTGCGTTGCAAGAGAAAAATTCCCCCTGTACACCATCCCCCCACTGTGTATCAACCCCCCCTGCGCATCAGCCCCCCGTGCACCAGTTCCCCATGCGCACCAGTTCCCCATGCGCACCATCCCCCATGTGCACCATCCCCCCATGTGCATCAACACCCCCCACTGTGTATCATCCTCCAATGCACATCAACCCCCATGCACAACATGGGTGGTGAACTGCTGGGGAAGAGGAAGTTGGTTTTCCCCATTTTCTTTTTAAAAATACCCAGGGATGTCATCACTTCCAATTGTGACATCACTTCCAGGGCAACATTTTTAGCTTTGCACCTGACTACGTGATCATTAGCTATGCTACTATTAAATAGTATCACGGTTAATACACACTCTGAAAGGTGTTCTTTTTCCATAATTTTCACACTTGACCCCCGACATCAACTTGACAGTGTTGGAATAAACATGAGTGGGATTGCACTGCTTCCAAGTATTTGCAAGTGTTCCACAACCTGCATGTTTCACTTCTACTCTAATTTCTCTTTCCTTTTAGAATGACAGGAAGACAAACGATGGAGTAGTAGTTGGTATGTCTCTGGGCAAGGGAAACACTATTTGCCATATAGTATTTGGCAAAGGTGAGGGGCAGCAAGAGGGTAAGCTTTTGGTGCATCAGGCACACCTGGAGATCTTGGGACAAACCTGAGTAAATTCATTTTTTTGGTTATTTGTCAATGCTACAATTCAGAGATACGTATCAACCTGTGGTTGGAAGATCTATCAATCATCAACATTCTTTCGTAACCCCATAAGTTTCCTTTTCTCCCACATTGCTTATAGCATCTATCAGTATAAACAGCCGTGTGGTCCACTCTGGGGTGAAGCTCCTGAGGTTTTCATAGGGAAAAGGTTGCCAAATCCTTCTTAAGTCAAAAATTTGGTAACTGGAATTCAGCTTTTGAGTTAGGTGGGGTTTTTTGTTTAAAATGTAGCACATCCAAGCAGAATTTTTTATTTTTGTTGTCCTGGGATCTCAAATGAATAACAACAGCAAATGAAATTCCTCTTCATTTCTCCAAAAAGATGGATCAATGCCTAAAAGGTATGTGCCGACATAGGGACAAAAACCTGCGTTGTTTTCTCTTTTATTAGCTGCTTTGTAATAAGTCCATCACAGATAACAAGTCATGATGATTATGTGCAACCTTAGGGTTTCAGAGGTAGCCTAACTTTGAATGTCAGACCTAAGGGAATAGTAGTATCTGTGGATGCAGTAGGGCAAGCTCATTTGCAAGCTTATTGATGAAATCTGCCTGATCACAGTTGGAAATAATCATGGATTGGACAAATCTTTGGTCTAATCTTTGGTCTTGATGTCTCTCAAACATCAAGAAGTGCTGTAAAAATTCTATATGTTTGTTGCAATTTTATTTCTTGTAGTTTAAGTGCTGCTTGGCTTGTTTTATTGTGTTCTGTTTTATGCTTATATTGTTTTTAATGTAGGACTAGGGGTGGGCCCAAGCCGGTTCGGGCCGGATCGCCTGAACCGGTTGTTCCCGCCACCCCGGCGTACTGGTTCGGCACGCCGGGAGGAGACACAATGCGTGTGCGCTGACCTTGGCGCACACACTGTGTCTCCTCCTGTTGGAGAAGACGCACAGTGCGCGTCAGAGCTGGCGCACGCGTTGTGCGTCTCCTCCAGCGGGAAGAGATGCACTGTGCATGCGCCAGCCCCTGGCACGCACGTGCAGTGTCTCCTGAAGGAGACGCACTGCGCATGCGCCGGGGGTTGGCGCATGCGCAGTGCGCCGGGGTGGGGTCTGCCCCTAGCCCCGCCCCTGACCCTGCCCCCATCCCTGACCCCGCCCCACCCCCTGATCCCGGCCCCACCCCATCTTCCGGTGAACCGGTTGTTGGGCGAGGCGGGGCCCACCACTGTGTAGGACATGTGGGGTTTTCTGTTAGGAAAGATAAGCAAGTTGGAAATGTTTTAAATTAATAAATATGATATAAAGGTATATTATCACTCCTTTCCTGAGATCCACCAAATGTTGCTGGATCATTGGTTATGGTCAGTGGTGGGATTCAAATAAATTAACAGGTTCTATGTCCTAATAACCTAAATTTACAACAGGTTCTATGTCCCATTAGTAACCGGTTCTCAGAACCAGGCCCTCATTAGCAAAGGGTTCTATAGAACCTGAGAGAACCCCCTGAAGCCTGCCGCTGGTTATGGTGCTCATAGTATCTTGAAGGATTATGCCCCCCCTTCTCTCTCACCATTCAGGTGTGACAAAAGGTGTTCAATAGGAAACTGGCGGTGGCTGATTTTCCTGGTGTAAGCCCCAGGCTGAGGAAGTGACCAGAGACTGAGGCACAACTGTGACGCATTCATTCAAAGAAAGGCCTGTACATGCCTTGATGAATAAAATCACCAAGGGATTCTTGGTAAGTGATTCAGCCCTGCAAAAGGTGAAGTGGCCCATAACGTGATTGAAAATCCAAATGCTTATTGGAAGACATCCTTTCAGAATTCTGACATTTGTGAGGCTTTGATTTATATGTTGAAAAGCAGCTGAAGAGTACTCTTTCTTAGGTTATTCCTGCATAATTGGTTCAACTAGTGCTCCTAATTGGCCCACTATCACAATTTAGCCAAGATGTTTCCACCTCCATTTACTGGTGATGCTATAGTACTGGACTTTCAGTACTAATTTAGGGATCAAGAACCTAAGAAGAGTCCTGCTGGATCAGGCCAAAAACCCATTTTGTCCAGCTTCCTGTATCTCACAGGGGCCCACCAGATGCCTCAGGGAGCATATAAGGCCAAAAGATGCCACTAGCATTCAGAGATACGCTACTTCTAAAAACTATATGCACATCCTGTGGCAAGGAGTTCCACAGATTAATTGCCCAGGATTATTTACATGGTTGGACTAAATAACCTATAACACTCTCTCCATCTCTAGGATTTAATGTTCTGGTCCCTAAAGTTGGCAAAAATAACCCCTGATTTTTTTGTCCCAGGTCTTGCCCAAAGGGGAGGCATTGCAACAATTATGGTATTTCAGCCTGAGTTCCTTGAGCTGTTGTCATTCTTCTGTAATTTGCTTCCTCCTACTCTCTGCTTTCTAGCAGTTCTCGATTATCCTCTCACAAAGTGGAAAGTAAAGACTTCTTACCTCTAGCACTCATGTTTGTGTGCACATGAACACATCCACTCCAATACATTCTTATATGTAAATTTATTCAAATTTGAAATGTAAATTAGTTTTCCCACTCCTGACACTGTGTCAGAGAGATGATGTGGCCCTCTTGCCAAAAAGTTTGGAGACCCCTGCTCTAGGGCTTAAAACTCAGATCTTCTGCATTGTTAGTTTACTGTCCCATCCCCATAAATGCTGGAAATGTATAGTGATAGTCATGAAAACCACAGTAGACATTTGCATCAATGAAACATAATGTTATGTCTGGATGTTATGACTATCAAGCCACAGTGCTTGATCAGAACTGGCTTATCTGCACCTGCACACTTGATCATCAGACCATGACATGGATTCAGGTAGTGGCCCATCACCTGCCTCAACAGCCCACTTTGCCTGTTGGTAACAATTGAGGTAACACCTGTTGGTAATGACTGAGGAAGCAAAACCACCATCAGCCTTGGAAGGGCTCCTTATTCTTCCTTGCTTTTGCATAGTTGATGAGCAATGAAAGAAAGCCTCATACTAACTTGGTCCACCACTTGAACAGATGGTCCTAGGATAAGAAGTGAAATACATAGTATTAATAGCCATGCAACTGATGTCAAAATGTGCCAAGGGAAAGACACTTAGTGGTAGAGCACATATTTTGCACATGTTCACATTGCGTCTTAAAAACCTGCTTCCAGTTTCAAGCCTGGATTAAATATTCCCCTTTGTGCGTCGGGGAACTGGGGTATGCCTGTGCAGTTGAAGTTCCATTTTTGTACCTCCCTACTGAGGCAGCATCCCAAATGCTGGCCTGAGCATATAATATCTTGGCATATAAGACCACACCTGTAGGATCTTACACGTGTAAGATCTTGGCATATAAGATCTTGGCATATAAGACCACACCTGTAGGATCTTATACATGTAGAATCTGCCCATGTATCATCTTATGCAGGCAGGAACTAAATGCAAACAGGCACAGGCGAGCTGTACACTGAGGAGGAGCTGCAGAAATAAGGAATTTTGTGTTGATCTGAAATACCCAGACGGTTCTTTAGCTGCAGATCTCAAGTTTTCTTGCCATTGTAAAAACACAACATTTTATTTTGCTGTAGGCTTTAAGCATTAAAGTGTTGAATCAATGGAACACTTTCTTGAATCAGCAGGGGCTTTTGGTGAACTTACCATTCAGTGCAACAACAAGGCCATGCTCTCTTGCACCTCAAGTGGACCTTTGCGGCGGAAGCGAGAGTTTACGCCTGAAGAGAAAAAGGATACCATGTACTGGGAGAAGAGGCTGAAGAACAATGAGGCTGCCAGGCGCTCCCGGGAGAGAAGGCGCTTCAATGACTGTGCAATGAAGAGCCAGATGCTAGCTCTCCAAGAGGAGAACCTGCGCCTTCGTGTTGAGCTTTTAGACCTGAAGACCCGGTTTGGACTAATTAAGCTTGATGCCCGCATCCCTCATGCTCAAGAGGTTCAGAATGTTAAAGTCCATTCTCTCCTCCCAGATGGCTGCTCAACACTCTACTCAACAACTCAACAGTCTACTTCCCTCACACAAGAATCTGCAGATTTCATATACAAAGGAAATGCCCTTTCCAGAAATCTCTTTATCCAAGACCCTAACCTTATTCCCTCAGTCAAGCATTATGATTTGAGCTCCTGGAATGGAAAGAGTCACAATGAATCCACTTTCACTCCCACCTTCTCACCACCTTATCCCAACTATCACCTCCTCCAGAATTACTCTTACCATTTCCCTGTGCTTGAGAACTCTTTTATTCCACCAGCTTTAGTCCATCAAGAAGCTGAGAAGGGGAAGGAAGACTCTCAGATCACCTCAGATGAAGATGTACAGCAAGTGACCAAAATTCCCTCTCACAGCCTGATTAGTGTTTCTGAAAACCCCCAGGTAGTCCAAACTTGTCTGCCACATAAACTTAGGGTTAAGACTAAATATTTCAATTTCTGGGATGATGGAAGCATCAGTGGACATCATAAACCAGTAGGAGAGATTGCTGGCATGGATATATCCTAAGGCAGGGTTTCTCAACCCCCCGGGTCCAGGGACCACTGGAGGTCTTGGCAGTTCCGTGCCTCTTCCCCTCCTCACAGCAGGAGGGCTCTGTTAGAGGACTGCAGCCTCATAGACAAATCCTATGCCTGTCTAAGTCCCATTGTGGAGCTTACTCCCAGGAAAGCATGGATAAGATTGCAGCCTCAGAGTCCAATCCAATGCCTGTTGCTCAGAAATAAGTTCCATTATAGTCGATGAGGCTTACTCTCCAATAAGAGTGACTAGGATGGCTTTGTGCATTTTCAATGTATCCTGCATTGAAAAAGGTTGAAAATCCCTGCTCTGATTTTCTCACCTGCAATCCTATCCGCAGTAACCCAGCAATAGCTCTATCATAATGGGACTTACAGCTGGAGGCAGCTGTGCTGTGGTCTAGGTGGGGAAGCCCTCCCTCCAGGTTGTCAGAGGCAGAACTCTTCCCCCCACCCCTGGGCTGATCCCTGGAAAATTGCTTTTCCACAGTACCTGCTCCCTGGGGCCAAAAAGGTTGAGGACCACTGTCCTAAGGGATGTTGGTCATTGTTGGAAATAGTGAAGAAAAGGGACTAGGATATTACCATATGTTCCAGTTATAGATGTGAGATGACACACCAGAGTTGGGCAGGCATAAAGGGATGCTCCTGAAATTCTCCTAAATATTTCTCCAGATTTTGGAATTCTTTTGATGTTTTTATTTCCAAACTAGAATTGATGGATTAGGAATCCGCCACTTTCTAATATATCAATGTATAAAGAACATTTTATTGCTAATGTATATAACTGTTTTGCTGTTAACCTGCCTTCTGTCCTTGGGATTAGACTGAATTAAACCTAATTGTCATCATATCACAGTTACACAACTTGGACCTACAATATATTTTCTCCCTATACTAAACCTGATCTTACAGGTGGGAGATCTCCTTTGGGTAAGGGAACACTTGAAGGTACAAGCCTCAGTGACCCTGGGAAAGCAGATCAAAGGTGGGGAAGGGGACTGGATTTTGTTAGTGCTGCTACCTCTCCAGTCCTGTCCTATTCTTTACACATCTCCCTCCCTGCTTCGGTCTCTGCTCTTTTTCCTCCCCTTTGTGACCTCAACCTTTGAGGTCTAGTGTTAGGATTTGAAGTTAGCATCATGGACCTTGTACATCATTTAACCAGGCACTTTAGAATTATGGCCAAATGTCTTTGCCTGGTCAACAAGCAGGAATTTCTGACAGTTACACTTGAGCTTCAGCTCATATCACTGATGTAAGGGGTTGACATAAGTAGGCAATCACACCCTCCAGGACTGATTTAGATATGGCTCCTGTCACAAATATAACACAATCACCCTACCATGGATATCCATCTGCAAATGAAATGAAGATCCACATTGCTGGCATGAAATCAATATCTAAAAGGCTACGAAACTCAGATCAACCTCAATACTAATGGACCTTGAACTTGTTTATTATCTGAGGGCTTTGGAGCAATTGAAAATTGTTCTTCTAGAGCAGTAATTTTCAACCAGTGTGCCGTGGCACACTGGTGTGCCGTGGATAGTCCTCAGGAATGCTGCAGGAATTTCGGAATTGACATTCATTACTAGGAAAATAGGGGGATTTTAACAGTCTGGTGTGCCTTGTTGATGGTCAAAACAATCGGTGGTGTGCCTTGACAATTTCAGTGACTTGTTAAATGTGCCATGAGATGAAAAAGGTTGAAAATCACTGTTCTAGACACCCTGGAGTGGGATCAAAACACTGAAGAACAACAACTGTAGTAACT
Source organism: Cryptoblepharus egeriae (assembly GCA_030015325.1). Lineage (NCBI taxonomy): Eukaryota > Metazoa > Chordata > Lepidosauria > Squamata > Scincidae > Cryptoblepharus > Cryptoblepharus egeriae. The sequence continues at coordinate 61,883 of JAREYC010000015.1, read as the reverse complement.
CACCTAAGCAATGCTTTACCAAAGCATACCCTATAGGTAAAATTAGAACAAAATAGAGTTTGGGATTTATCAGAGATGGGGAACCTAAAATATAGGGTTGCCATTTTCCCGAAAAACAGGGACAATCCAGATTTGGGGGGATTATGTTCACATACTGGCAAATGGAAAGAGGGTCATGTCCTGATTTTGTGGAAGAGAATTATGGCAACCCTACTAAAATAGGGGCTGATCCTGGTAATTAAGGAAAGGTTGTATATGTGCTCTGAAACCATTTCTCCGTTTGTGGGGAGAAGTGGGACATTGGTTCTTTCAGGGAGATGCATGGCACTTTTGCACTTCACACAAGTGCCAGAAAACAAAAGTTGACAACAATTTTGTATTTGCTTCTACTTCTGCTTGTTGCCAGATCCCTTTTGTGCCTTCTTGGCTGGGACATTTACAAATAAAGAGACTGAAAAAGAAATACATGATTGTGTGATTATCTGTACATTCTTTCTTTTTGAAAGGAAACCACGACAGCTGCCCTCACTTTGGGAGGAGGGGGAAATGGGCCTGCTGAGCAAGGGATATGAGAAATGGGAAATCGATAAGTACCTGTGGTGAGGATCTCTATGTCCTGGGGAGTGGATTCTTGCAAGCAGAACAGACCACAGGAAAGTCGTGTTGTTGCGGTTATAACCACAGGACAAAAACAGACATACAGTGGCCAAAGACAAGAAGCCTAAAATGGATTGTCTCACAACAGTGTTCAATTTCAGATTGCTGGGCGTCTTCAGGTTCATTATCAGCCCCCAAAGTTAGAAAGCCTAGATAGAAAGAGGCCATTTCCCAGCTTAAGAGAATGTCCCAAAAATGGTTTCGCCTCATTGTCCGCAAAGTTCCACCTTCTAAATTTCCAAAGCCAACCACACATTATAGTCAAAGGATGTAATTTGCCCTTTTGCATGTTTTTGTTTAAAACTTAAGCTAGCAACTGCTAAAAGGGGCCACATTCTAGATTGGGATCTTAGGTCCTGATATACTAGTGCATAGTGCAAAGGGCCCTTAACCTGTTGTCCTGCTGTGGTACCAACTGGATCTCCTCCCCACAGTTGCTGTTTGGAGGGAAACTACTGATGGTTTCAGTCTTATGAATCCTTTTCAAGGACCAATTTCTTGAATCTGATCTACACAATTAATATTCATCCATGAGGTTTAAAGAGTGAAAGGACCAAAGCATCTTGGACAACTGTGTCCCAGTCAAATATATCTCAGTAATGCACATCTACATCTGGGTTTTGTTTATTTTTTTGGTTTGCACTGCAAACATTTGTGTCCCAATATATGTATATTTATATCAGATACACTTTTAAAGTTTTAAAACACAATGTTATGGTTAGAATTAGGGTTGGAATATATAAGATGGGTTTGTTGTCCAGTTTTACTGAGATGCACATGATGGATAAAAAATGCCCAATACAAACATCCAGCTAAGCCAATCACCAAGATGCTTTTGACCAGGACATAACTGTCCCGAATACTGGTTTGATGATCTCCCAGATGTGTAAGGATTCATTCCTAGGTAAATTATGCTCATGGAACTGAGATGGTGTTTCAGGAACACCTGAGATTGATCTTTTCCTATCCAGCACTATTCATATTTTTGGCAGCTTCATCTTCACCTTCTGGCCCTGGTATTGAAGATCTCTGAAACAAAGAAGAACTTTGCCTTGAATAAGGCATGACAGAAGGGGAAAAGTGTGATAGCTTCCTGTGTTTTTTTTTTGTTACTACCAGCTATGGCGGTGGAAGTGGCAGTAACCATCCCGTTAGCTGTTGGTTACTCAGATCTGACACCATCACCTGTTGCCTTTTTTATGAACAATGCTGTGTCAGCACCTTGTGTCACTTCCAGAGGGCCTTGGGGTGGAAAATTGGCAGCTGCCACCATCACAAAATTGCCTCTTCACTTCTGCTGCCGGCAAATGAGGTGACATTTCAAGCTCAGTGGTGTGGTTGGCTGGAGATGCAAGGGTTTTGACACATGGAACCTCCTGAATAAAATGCTAGGCAGCCACCATAGAGCTATTGGGGTATCCTGTCACTCTACAAAACAGGTGGACAGAGTTTTATTGTCCAATCGAACATCTGGATGAAACTCATTCTACCTCATACATCCCCAAATTGATTCTCTGAGTAATAATCACACCAACTGTATCCCTAGCCTATGCAAACACAATGATTTATTGGTTTCCTTCCTTTCCATCTCAGCCATGAGCTATCTTGGGGATTCATCCGGTCCATTTCAGTAGCACTTCCTGTGGACAATATATGGCCCATGCTCTGCATACTGCTCCTTCTTAATCCAACAGGGTTGGAAGTTCTTCAGGGATGCCAGAATGGAGCCTCCAGTCCAGACAGAAAAGTTCCTCAGTGGGTTGGCTGTGACTTTCACTTTTGAATTTGTTTGACAACCAGTCGTTAACTCATTAGTAAATCTCTTTTCAATTCCCTCAAAGAGGGATGACCCCCCACATAACATGATGTTTTCATACATTTCTTTCCGTGATTCTTCGGGGACTTTCTTTGCACTTTTTTGGGCCATGCCATGGATGCCGAGAAGGGTGAGGCCAGGCATCTGTGGAGGGTTGAACAGCATCTCTGGGCACTGAAATCTCTCTTTCCCCAAAGTGATAATTTGGCCATCTGGCAACTGGTAGTCCACCATGTAGTCCCTCTTGGGACGATTCCACTCAGTCTCAAAATCAAGGGCAATGTAACAACATTTTCGTTTGATGTCATCAACAACTTCCACCATTCTCTCATCAAAGTAATGCCCCATGTCCTTAAGGAGATCCATCATGAAAGATGTCATGTTGGACCCAGCAATGTCCATTCTCTCGGTGGCATGTGGCAAGTTGTACCCCTGATGGACTGGCACTGTGTGAGTCACCGCATACCCTGTGTCTACCACCAAGCCACTTATTTTGCCATGGGCATAAACTGACAACACTGACTGATAGGCCACATACATTCCTGGACAGTTGAGTGACTCAAAGACCACCTCTACCAACTTCTCTCTGTTTGTAGTTGGGCAGAGTGGAGGATCTGACATTAAGAGTGCATGATCTTCAGGAGCAACCCCAAGGCCATTGTATAAGAGGTGTCTCCACAGGGCTTCAGCAGCTTCCCAATCTATGATTATACCATGCCTTACTGGAAAAATAAGATCGAGGTCTGGTTCTAACCTTGCTTTTTCTCCAACGAATGTATCTGGTCGATCTTTTCTACATCTCAATGACTTTTCAGTAGGGTGTCCAACCAAAGTCCCAACAGAAGCCTGGGGAGTCTGTTGACCTGCAAACCCAGCTTTACATGTTCCAGAACCGGTGTCGATCACCACAGGTCCTGTCTTGGAAACTGCGCTTCCTCTATCAGCAGTATTTCTTCTTGATGAGACACATCTATCTCTTGAACTTGGTCGAGAACTTTGTGTGTGGTCCACTGAATGTCTTGGGGAAGGGGTTCTTGCTCTTGCGTATCCTGAGCTTGACGACCTCATCCCTGGACTCCGTGATCGTGAAGTACCCCGACTCTTTGGCCTGGCACATCTGAATGACATTTTGAATGGATTTCACAGTTACCACAAGATCAACCAGTGAGCTACACTTCCAGAGTGCTTGAGGAGCCACATACTCCTAATGTTGTCATAAAGAAGACTATGACATCTTACCAACAGCTTGGGTAGATTTGTTTAAACTAGGTACATTCGGTCCATTGTTTAAACTAGGTCCATTAAAATATTGTCCACTGGGATGGCTTCTTTCCAACCATTGCTTGGGAAACGGGGTCAGTCCACCTCTCTGCTGTCTTCTCTGCCTGATGGCTTTGAAATGTTCTACAGAAACAATGGACCATGGGCTAGAATCCTGGAACCTTAACGACAGATGGAACATCACGCATCATCTAGGTTAACTCCTTTGGGAGATGATCTCTACCAGATCCTGTTTGGGAACACTAGGGCTCCTTAATGAGATTAGTCATGGAGGACCATAGTCCCTAAATAACACTGCAACTAAGCAACCATTATCGAGGTGGGTGATGACTATAGATAAGGTTTTTTTGGTCATGGTATCATGAATATAAATTCAAAGGAACCCACCTGATGCCAATGCCATCTTTGTCCTTTCAACACAAAGCAAAGTTTGATTCCAGTTTTCCTGGGCATTTCAGCTATTTTATTGCCCAATCCTAAAACTGAGACACTACAAGGGAGGGGGACTTTACAACAGCCGAACAATGTCCCCTCTGTTGTAAAATGTTGCTGATGCTGCACTGCTGGCAACTGCTGCCCCTAAGGGAACAGCGAAGACAGTGGTGGGGTGTGCGGTGGGTTGCATGTGGCAAAATGGGGTGGGGACAGATGGATTGAGGCCAGGAAGAACTTAATATCAGTGACAAGAGTAGTGGTTCTATTGATAACCTCTCCTTCTTCCCAGCATTGATCCCCAGGAAACCTGGGTCTACTTGGACTTGCACTAGCAAAGTAACTAGCACAGATTTGAGAAGACCCATTGTTGGAGTAGTCTTCCTCCCAGAGCAAGGGAACAAATGCTCCCTTATGTTGAGGAGGTCCTGAGACCTGCTGTGAGATGCAGCACATACCCATTTAGCATGGATGTATTAGTTCCAGAAAAGGTAAGTAAGATACTACTGTACTAAGTACTACAGTACTTAGCTGGATTGCATTGGTTATATGGTACCAGTGCATTTATCTTTGTTTTTGTTGTGTTACAATCTTGCTATTGCTACAGAACTTTCAAGAGTTCTGTGCAATAAAACCTCCATCAAAATGGGGGATTCTTTGAAGTGCTATATGAAGAAGATGATGTTGAAGGTAATGGGATCATATTTGTAGGGTTGCCATAATTCTCTTCCACAAAATCGGGACAGGACACTCTTTCCCAATTGCCAGGATGTGAACACAATCCCCCAAAATTGGGATTGTCCCCCTGTTTTTCAGGACGTATGGCAATTATTAGCCATGTCCTACCTAGAATATACCACTCCTATTAGTTACAACAGGACAACAATAAAACATGAAGAGCTATATAACAAAACGGCACAAAAAAAAATCAACATTATTGGATGTAACACTATACTAACTCAGGAGTGGATAAATTTGAGCTTGTTGGTTCTGCTTTTATTAGATTCCCAGGGGTTTATTTTATTTATAATCTTTTCACATTTTTATGCCACCGCATGTGGTGTACAATGATGTTTCCTTAAATGTGTCAGCAGAGGGCAGGAAAGATTCAAATTATGGAAGGCTGATTGCCTGCCTTAGAGCACACGCCTAACCACGTCTACTCAAAAGTAAGCCCCATTGTGTTCAATGAAACTTACTCCCAGGAAAGTGTCTTTAGGAATGCAGCCACAATTTGCTTGATATATATCTGAAATTTCAGAGGCAATGTCATCAGCCCATCAGAAAGTTGTGCAGGATCTCATTTATGTTTTTACAACTTTTAAATGTTATAAAGTCAGTTCTGCAAGGAAATTGAGTTATTAAGCAGATGTGTGTACCCTCAGTTTGATGGGATTCTGTATATTGTGTACTATTAGACTAGCAGCCCAATTCCATGGGCCATTTGCGACATATGTTTTATCTACATATATATAAAAGAGAAAAGTCACTCACTGACTGACTCACTCACTGACTCATCACCGCCCTACCAAAACCGGTGAGCCTAGAAGCATGAAATTTGGGATGGGTGTTCCTTCCATGACGGAGGGGTGCACTAAGAACCGGTTTTCAGAAATTCCAACCAGAAGGGGGTGAAAAGGGGCGCAACGCGTTTTCCTCCCTATACTTTGCATTAGAGAATTACTGACTCATCAACATTCCTCCCCAACTGCTGGGCCTGAAGCATGGAATTCTGGGAGTTCCTTCTGTCACCTGAACACCCACCAAGAGCCATCTGGAGAAATTTAACCCTTCAGGGGCTGAAAAGGGGGCAACGTGTTTTTGTCTTACACTTAACATGGGAGACTGAACAACCTCCAGCCAATTTGGTGTTCGGACCCTGGTGCACAGGAGGATGTTGTTCAGAGGAAGAGGTTGCACTGGCAAGAATGCTGCGCATGGGGGAAATTGCGCATGGGGGAAGTTGCGCATGGGGGAAGTTGTGCGTGGGGGAAAGTTGCGCATGGGGGGAAAGTTGCGCATGGGGGAAGTTGCACATGGGGATGATGCGCATGGGGAAGTTGCGCATGGGGGGATGGTGCGCATGGGGGATGATACATATGGGGAAAGTTGTGCATGGGGGATGATGCGCATGGGGATGATGTGCATGGGGAAAGTTGCACGTGGGGGGTGATGTGCATGGGGAAAGTTGCGCATGGGGAAGTTGCGCATGGGGATGATGCGCATGGGGAAAGTTGCGCATGGGGAAAGTTGTGCATTGGGAATGATGCGCATGGGGAATGATGCGCATAGGGGAAAGTTGCACATGGGGAAAGTTGTGCATGGAGAATGATGCGCATGGGGATGATGCGCATAGGGGAATGATGTGCATGGTGAAAGTTGCGCATGGGGAAGTTGCGGATGGGGGAAGTTGCGCATGGTGGGAAGTTGAGCATGGGGGAAGTTGCGCATGGGGTGTTGATGTGCCGTGGGGGGATCGCGCATGGGGAATTTTACTCCTGCAACATGGGTATGCTTTTCACTAGTCCACTATATGTCTCAAGGTGTCTTTCTCTCCCCTTCTTTATTATAAAATGTATAGGAAGTTTTTAGATCTCTTGATTGCCTTTGCCCTAGGGCAGAAAAGCTGATGAATCAGTGTATCTGGAATGAAAGAGCAGTACCTGCTTTCCTAAGGCAAGAAAGAGAAAGAGGAGAATTGAATGAGAAAGCAAGAATGACAGATCTGCTCATATGCAATTCCTGGGATGTGGGCAGCTGGAAGCACCTGTTGTCAGTAGGAGTCCAGCAGGGAATGGACGGAAGCTCAGATGCCCTGATATATACCGCAAGAGGCATGAGCAGAAAGATAGAAACCAGGGAATAGGGATTAAACTTGGAAGAGAAGGATAAGTCACCTAGACCAAGGATGTAGGTCACAGGAGGATGGGATCCAGCATCTTGGAATCTGGCACTAGGCTGGGAGCAAGTCTCATAATGGGGACACAATGGGACTTGCTCATGGAATCATGAAGTTGCTCAGGCATCACAGTGATGTTATATCCCAGTACATTTTACAGGGACTCGTGGACAGATTTTTAAGTATGAATGGGGGGTCCTGGGGTCTGTGTACACTGTGGAGAGTGTTTTGAGGCCTGTGAGACTGCATGAACCTTCTCTCTCTCTCTCTCTCTCTCTCTCTCTCTCTCTCTCTCTCTCTGTGAAAGTGTTTATGAATTGGATTGAAGACCACCCTCTCATTCTGTGTTAGAAAGAATGTGTGTTGAATTCATTCATTCATATAAGTTTTGTCTTTAATATATTCATTTATGTAAATTCATTCAAATTTGAAATTTATAAATTCTTTTTTTCCAGCCCCCACCACAGTGTTAGAGAGATGATGCGGCCCTCCTGCCAAAAGGTTTGGACACCCTTCATCTAGACAGCCAAACAAATATTTGTATTTGTTGACTGACAAATTGGGTCAGCATCAAATTGCTGGAGGCCACAGTGTATAGCATAAGGCCTGGACTGAGGATCCCAATGTGCATTTGACCTCTGTGCCTTCCACGTTTACTGACTAGTGACAGGCAATGGTAGGTAGTGACTTTAAACCCCTCCACCTCCACCTGCCAATGACTTCCACCTACATCACCACCACCCGCCAATGGTACACTTGTTTGGGAGGGGAACTCCCATTTATAGATGAAGGTGCTGATAGAAACAGTGGCAGGAGTCTCCTAGCTTATTTGTACCAGTGATACTACTGGTACTGGGGAGTACAGGAATTGGCCTGACTAGGTACGCCATCTGATGGGCATGGATTTGTGGCGTGTGCTCAATCTGGCTTGCCAACTTGGCCAGAGCAGGAGAGGAATAAAATACAGTCAAATACAGATTTCCCTGATTATCCACTAGGGTTCCATACCAGAACCTCCTGTGGATAAAAAAAAATCAGTGGATAAAAAAACAGTATAAAAATAATGTAAAGACCCACTTCCAGGTTTCTTACTCCTCCATTGCTCCTATGTAATAGGGGTGTACCTCAGTATCTGCAAGGGTTTGATTCTGGGACTCCTTGCTGATACAAAAAATGTGTTAAATGAAAACAATTTTAAAATAAATGAAAAGTGTGCCCCTTTATAATTGTTTAAAAGCAGTTTTTTACAGTTGTAGAGAGGCAGTAAGCAATAGAAATGCAAAGGATTCTTACCTTTGCCTGGGTAAGCTGATAAATGGAGTGACTGCTTGCGTGACTGCCTTTCTATGTGATTTTCCCATGGCCATTTGTGTTGAAACAAATCTGTGTATAAAAATCTGTGTATAACAAGGTTGGACCTGTACCTGTCTGTTTTTTTTGGCACTGGTTTTTTTCAGCAATACGTATAAATACGTATAAGATACTTTCTTTGTATGATTATTATCCTTTTCATACTGTTGCAACATTTGATTAATTTTTTAAAATGTGCCTTTATTCAGGTTATAAAATCTATCTTCATTTTTTTAGTTTCTTGCTTATATTTATTTGAACACAATAAATAAAAAATGTACAGAAAAATAATCATTATATATTATGATATATTATTTTGGAATTTTGTTCTATCCTGCAGTGTAAACATAGCTTGAGGGAGAAATTAGGATTCTATTTGAGTCCATCGTCATTACCAGAATAACACTATTTTAAATACAAAATAATCTCTGTTAACAAGTACAATTCTCAGTGCATGAAGAAAGAATATGGAAATAATTTAAAGTGCTGTAAGAGTTGACCTTTGTTGATTTTCCAATTTCTTACTTTTCAGAGGAAAAAAAACACAACCCACTTAACACTTATCTGCATTCCAGGCAGATTCTGACTATTAATACTCAGTCTAATTGATGAGCAGGTTTAAAATAATAATAATAATAATCCACAAATTCCACAGTGCATTCATAAATAAAATCAGCAAAACTCTGCTAAGACATGTTTCTTCTTTGTTCAGGCTCTTTCACTTTTGATCGAGAATAATTCTCTTCTTCATCCATTTACTCATTCCAGCTGCAGTAAACATATGTTTCCTGCAAGGTAGTTGCAGGAGCAGGGAGGCTATGTGCAAATCTGATTCCTTTCAGGAAGTGGAGTCATAGCTCCAGAGTTGACATCACCGCGTTTTTCGCATGTCCAAGTGTGGAAAGTAGATACCCAAAATATTCTGCTGGACCTGATATTTGCCCACTTTTCTTCTCAGGCAGAAGGCAATCTTTAAAAAAAATTATATATATAAATCAATATATTTTGACATCCATAGACACTCAAACATAATATCCCTTTATCTTTCTGGCTGCATTCAGCTTCCATTTGGTCTCTTTCTTCCCAGAATGTCCTACTTTAATAACCATGCCACCTTGCTGGATGAAAGGGAGAGGTGAGACAGTGAGGCCCCTTTCATTCTCCTGGCCATGACTATCTCCTCTTTAGGGTTTCCCTTCCCAGAACCACCTTTATAAGTGTCCATTCTAATAGGCTACAAAGAATATGAGGAAGAGGTAAGATGGCATTAGCTGAGCTGGGATCCAGGGGCACTGAGTTTCTCATCTCTTTGTTGATTACTATTAGCCATAAATTGTGATTGCTACAGGCCACTTGCAATAAAAAGTCTGAAAAGATTTGTCTTCAGTGTGAAAACTTACCAAGCAACATATGAGGAAAAGAAAGATGAAACCCAACAAAATGGATAGGCAGATGAGGATAATTGCCCAAAAGGGTAGATCTAAAAAGAGAAGAAAAGATCAATGCACCAATCCCAAAGACATTTTCCTGGGAGTAAGACCCACTGAACACAATGGGGCTTATTTTTAAGTAGACATGGTTAGGATTGGTGCCAAAGCTTCTTAGGCTGTAATCCTAGAGATGCTTTCCTGGGAGTAAAGCCCAACATACCCTACAATCCAGAGTAACTACGGGAGCACGCAAGAGACTTTATGTGTACCCATAGTTGCTGCACTACCTAGTGAAAACCTATGGGAAATTCATATTGCAATCCAGAGCAAATTGTTCTTACACCATAGCAAGGACTCCACGTAGTTACTCTGGATTGCGCCCTGAGTGGGTGTTATTTCTGAGCAGATGTTCATGTTAGTCACTGAGACATAATACAATGGTTTTGTTATATTTGGCTGATTCTTCAGGTCAGGGCTGACCTTAGGAACTGTGGGGCTTGATGGGATACCATTTTTCTGGGGCTTCTGCCCCCACAGCCTAGAGTTGCCATATGTCCCAAAAAACAGGGACAATCCCAATTTGGGGGGATTGTGTTCACATAATGGCAAGTGGGACAGAGGCTTCTGTCCTGATTTTGTGGAAGAGAATTATGGAAATCCTACAACAGCCCCCTACTTTTGAAGTGCGCCCAGGAACAATGGTGCCTTTCACCATTAAATACTTTGAGGATTTAAATGCTTCGGGGAGGGGGGAATTTGGAGACAAATGTACATAGAAGGGAGCAGAAGGGAGGACAAATAGAGATGCTCTGCTTGCTGCGCCAGCTTTGTGAGCTCCAGCTAACAAATTAGATGCTGGCTGTTGCAGTGGGCAATCCACTCACTGCCCTAGCTCCTCGGGGAACCCCTCATGTGCAGGGCCTGACTGGGTCCAATTGGCACAATTGCTCCAGATCTGGTCCTGCTTTAGATACTTAAAAGCATCTAGTTATGGCATGAAAATTTGGGAGGTAGAAAAATACCCACCTTCCTTGTGGATTACTGGTACTACCCCTGGAGGGTAACCTGGAAAATAGTTGGAAAGAAAAAATAATTTAGTCTGGAATGTGGGAAAGGATGAGACCAAGGTAAACTACAACATCCCTACTGAACTCCAGTATCTGCCTTATCCATCTGGCTACCCAGTGTCCAACACCATGCTAAAAGATGCTCTTTATATCTTACCATTAACATGCAAGCTCTTGTCATCCAATGTGTAGTTTCCCAGTACGGAGGCTTCCCTCGTTAGGTTCTTAAATATATCATACACCAAAGTAACTTCAAAACTCTTTGAGTTGTGATCTGTTGTGAACTGGCAAACAGAATCAACACCAGTTTGATTTTTCTGGGCTGTGGACCTGGGGAAAAATAAATAGTAGCCATGAGCAACCATAGAGTTGAGTGGGTACTCAGATGTAAGCCCCATTGTGTCCAATGGGTCTTACTCCCAGGAAAGTGTCTTTAGGATTGCAGCCTTAGTGAGTGAGACTGTGAGTTAGTGACTCTTCAGTTTTAGATATACAATGGCGCCTCACGTAACAAATTTAATTCATTCCAGAGGCATGTTCTTTATGTGAAACATTCTTTACATGAAGCGGATTTTCTCATAGGAAATAATGGAAACTCAGAAAATTGGTTCCATAACCCCAAAAATATTCATATAAAAATATTAACTGGATGTAAAAATGATGACAAAACACTGGAATTGAATTCAAAACATGCATTCAAAGTGCATGATCCTATGAAGCCTACTTAGGCTGCAGTCCTAAAGACACTTTCCTGGGAGTAAGCCCCCATTTAACACAATGGGGCTTACTTCTGGGTAGGCATGGTTAGAAGGCTGAAATCAAAGACACTTTCCTGGGAGTAAGACCCATTGAACACAATAGGGCTTACTTCTGGGTAGACATGGTTAGGAGGCTGCAATCAAACTTCAAAGTTTCTCCCCACTTTCTCCTTCTCTTCTTCCTGAGGCTCTCTCTCCCCTGCTCCCTTCTGGCTAGCCCTGAGCTGCTTCCCTCTTCTCCACTGCTCTTCTCTCCCTCTGCCCAGCGGATGCCCGGCCACAGGAGGAACAGCATGGAAGTGTTGCTTTCGTTATGGGCAGGCGCACTAGGCAGCCCTGACGTTTTTTAAAAGGGCTGCCGACCAGCGCGTCTGCCCCATCTGCCAATGAGTGTGTTTGTTATGTGAAGCAGAATCCTAGAGAAATTTTTGTTACATGAAACATACTTTACGTGAAAGCGCCACTGTATTTATTTAAAAGAGCAATTGTAAGAAATTGGATTTTCGTGTTTTTTTCTTGTTACAAGGTAGACCTAAGTATCAGTGGTGAGTCAAATCAGTGGATATGAAGGTCCCCCCTGTAACTGCTTTCCAGATTTTAGACAGCACTCCAAAAAGTGCTGTCCACATTTTCCTCACTAAAAGTATCAAAAGAGCCTTGTATTCAACTAGTCACTGGCTTCTAGATGAATAGTGTCTGATCCGTCATTATTATAGTATATTTAAACAGATGAATGATAAAAACAGGGATAGCTTTAAAACAATGAAGTGGCAAAGACCCCTGTTCCCCATTGACAAATGTCATAAGTCCTCTAGAAATTTCTTTGGCTTCCCTTCCAAATTCTCAGAGGTTATTAAGCACAAATCCCATGATATTTGTTTCAAATATGACTTTGTTGAAATTTTAATGCAAATGTGTGCACCAAACATTTAGATGTCATTAAAAAATATACATTTTTATTTTTTACTTCTTGTGTGTGTGTGTTTCTGTGTGTCTGTGTCTGTTAGGGTCTCTGTAGCTTTTAAGGATGAGGCTGAAGTTACATACAGTACCTGAAGTTTTCCACAGAGCACCCATAGAAATTATTTGCTAAATCACTCTTTAGGAACAGGGTGTTGAGCTGCAAAATAAAAAAATGGGAGAAATTAGTCACAGATGTGTGGATGACTAGAGAACAAGTTAATGTCATCTGTTGGAGACCACTTTTCAAATACTAGCACGGGGAACTTCTGCTCTATTCAAACGTGCTGGTTAAATGATTAGTACTTGTGATGGCCCAATCATTAGCAAGTCAGATGCTAGAGAACTGTGTGTTGTTGCAACGGAGGCTAATTTAAAGCAGTTGCAAACCAACTTCCTTTGACACATGCTGCTGGACTGCAGGAAGGGAGGGTGGATGGCCAAAGAGTCTTTGGAGTAGGTAAGGCCAGGACTTTTTTTCCCCTTAGGGTACTCAGTACTGGCACCTTTTCCCACTTGCTTCCCCCTGCCTCCAGCTAATAAATAATTAGCCATATGGGGATTTCTGTCCCAGAATGAAAGCACTGGGTAAGGCCATGCAAGGTGTTGAACAGGATGAGAGTGGAACAGGGGCAGGTAGGGCATTATGAGATGGTGGCAGGTGTGGGGGAGGGAGATCAGTTTTGGAAAGAGGATGGGTTTGGCACACCAAATCTTGATGCCCTCTTCCAAGGCTTGATCCACCTTCCTTGGTCAATGTGGTATTGGCACATGCATCACCAATACTTTCCCTGGTCTGCTTCCTTCCCTGTTCTCATTCTACTCCCTGTTCCCTCCACCTATGCCTTTGTTCACCATGCCCCCATTTTGCCTCATTCCACTCCTGCTGCTGTTGCACCTGTCTCTTTAGGTCTGGTGGTGGGCCTCCAGTGCCATGTAGCAGTGCAACTAAAATAGTGCCAGAGGCCATTTGATAACGGCTGAACTGTAAAGCCCTCCATGTGCCAGCTCAATCCATGATAGGATTGGACAGTTAATTACACTGGAATTCAGGAAGAGTTGAATAAAGTGCAGAGCAAGCTCTTTTCTTTTTGTTTTTTAAGTAAGACCCATGGATGCTGGTTCCTGTGATTGGTTTCCACCAAACAAGCTGAAATTTTACCAAAATTTGGCTTTGCTTTCGTCTACTAACCTCTGATTCAACATTTCTCTTGGTACTGTGGTAGACATCCAACTCACGGTTCTTCATCGCTTCAGTGTATGGCAGGTTTGTTATGGTGAAATTCACACTGAAAGGTATCCGTTTAAAGTTGAGAGGAGGACCATTTGTCATAGGTTCTATAACTGGGTCTAGAGCTGAGGAGGAAACAAGAAGCAAAACTCAGTGATTCTAAAACAGAAGAAGGAAGCTGGCGATGTGGTGGCATGACTCAGCCCACAATAGTTTCTAGGAATATATAGATTTTCTTTTCAAATTTTCATTCATTTTTCTTATTTTTTTTTCCAGAAAAACACAGCAATCCTAAACACACTTTCCTGGGAGCAAGACCCATTGAACACAACAGGGCTTACTTCTGTGTAGACATGGTTAGGCTTGTGCTTCTATATTTTAAATTTTAACTGTTAACTCTCTTCAAGAGTCCCAATGTGGTACATTTTACTCACATGGCATTGCTAGGTCTATGTAGGACCATGTGAGCTACCCATATGGGAAAGGGTAAAAATTCTGAAAATATTGGCTGCAACAAGGAGAAGGCTATACCTAGAAACACTGGTGAGCTGCAGTTATAAATAAGAATACAATTTTTTTCTATCCCTACCCTTTGAAGCAAATGGTAACAAATGAAGATTCTAAAAATAAATCCACCATTCATTGTTATTTGCTTCATTGGTTCTCTTGACCATTTACTGTGGAATAAATGAAATTTCATACATATGGAATGCATTTAGTTTCAGAAAAAATGCAACCTCTTTGTCACTTGCAAGGATTTGAAGATGAAACTTCTTTTTGTAGCTGTTAGACACTCCATCACCCCACATACCTCTCACAGTCACTCCCTTGAGCTGGAATCGATTGCCCAACCACATGGCAGTGATGTTCCATGTCTCTTGCTGGAAGGTTTCTTTCACAACTTCTTTGCTGATGTTCATTGCAGGATTGAAATAACACTTACAGTCCACTACAATAGACCCATATCTGCCAATGAGTGGGAAAGAGGGGTGGAAGAAGAGGGAAAGATGCTGGTTGAGAACAGTTCTTAAAACACTCATTCAAAAGATTTGAGAAATATGGCTCTAATCTGGACTACTGGAACAATCTCAGCACATTTCATGGGATGCCTTTCTTGGGGCGAAATATAAAATCAAGAGTGCATCCTTTTTCTTCCTTCAGATATGCAACAATTTCACTCATCTGAGATAGCTGGCTCATGTTTTATGAATGAGAGCCAGTGGGGTGTTGCAGGGATTAGAATGTAGCACTTGGACTGTGGGATCTTCATTCAGCTATCAAACTCATTGGATGACTTCAGCTAGCAGGATTATTTGTTGATATGTTATCACCAAGTTCAGAAGCAAGATGTTTCTGAATGCCAATTGCTTGAATGCCGATTGCCTTCAAATCCTGGTTGTGGTCTTATTGGAAGTGGTCTGGTTCACCATCCTAAGAATCAGGATGCAGGAAAAGAAGAACCTGTGTGTAAACTTCTCAGGTTCTTAACCTTAGGATAGGGGTAGCTGGAAAATTTTTTCCATGAGATTTTGTTTTTGCTCCCTCTCTGCACCATGATGGCCAAGAGGCCTGCCCCTCCTAGTACCTTCCTAGTTCTAGGTGCTGTTTGAAACCCCTAGTCATTTTTCCAGCTTCTTTTGTGGGGAGCAGGAGTGACCCCCCCCTGGCCAATTTGGCCACCTTCACACCTCCTTGATTCTTTTGTGAACTATACTTATACGAACTATATAAACTAACTTATATAACTATAAACTAACTTATACAACTATAAACTAACTAATAACTAACTAACAACTTTAACTTTAACTTATACAAACTATAGGTTTGTATAGGTTGCCTTTTTTTACAGCTGCGCTCCTCGTTATTACAAATTTCAGTATTTATTGTTTATTTAATTAATGCAGTTTTTGAATCAGATTTCAAATATTCTCTTTGTACACCCTAATGAGCATCACTTATCACTTTAAGAGCATTGGAATAGGTGCTAACAACAGTTTTATAATAGTGGACAGTTATGCACACCTTCGAGCTTTTGGGAACTCAGGGAGCTTCGTCTGACGTAGGGTTTTAAGAGCTGTGCTATTTACAGCCCTATAGCAGCTCCCATGCCTGACTGGTCCTACTGGATGTAAACAAAACGGCTGGAAAGCATTGGATGCTGCTGTTATGCATGAATGTCCCAACGCATGCTGAGACATCATTAAAATGGGATTCTCCAAATCTCAAAAGATCAAGAAGAAACCCAGTGGTATAGCTATGCCCCCCCTAAAAAACTGTTTCCTTTCCATATGCTTTTTCTCTTTGGAGAAAGAGTAGGATATAAGCATGATAATGTACAAACAGATATGTTCACATCTATTTTGTTCTTGTTGAGCACTGACCTCAATCCAGTTACTTCACAAAAATTGAATCCGTCACTAATGTCACTTCGGTTGAAGAGATGATTTAACTGCAATTGTTAAACAGATAGTATTAGATCCCACTGCAATCTGCAGTATTTATCCTCATGTAGTGCATGAAAACAAAACAATTGCACACTTCACACCAACATAGCAAACCAACATAGCAAAGACACCTGCTAGCATATGAACCCACTTCTGGACCAAAAGGTGTATCTCACTTTCCAGGGGAATATGGCAGACAAACTAAATTTGAATCCCCAAGTAGAAGCCAACAGCTCCAAAAGAATAAAACAAAACCAACATTAAAAACACAAAACAACACAGAATGGCTTTCCTGAGAATAAGTCCCTACTGAACAGATAGGGGTTTAACTCTGTTAAACTGCAAGCCAGAAGTGTGATGGAGCTGCAGAAGCAATATTGGGCTACAACATAAGCAAACACCATATTGGGCTATTAACAAAGGCATAAAGTCCATCAAGAGAAGTAATAATTTTACTGCACTAATCAGACATGAAATACTATGTCTAGTTTTGGGCAACACATTTTGAGGATATAGAATCCTGTAATGGTTCCTGGAATGGGGCCAGAGGTGGTCAATACATTGATGTCTTCGGGTAGTTGAAGGCTGTTTCCATCTTTCCAGATCTAGGCTACCTCCAGAGGTGGCCTCGATCCAAGTAGACCTATTGGAGATGTGCTTACCTTACCTGAGAAAGGGGAAATGCTTCCCCTTTCCTGCGGTAAAAACCAACAACAAACATAGATATTTATATACTGCCTTTCTGTCCTTGGATTGCTCCTTTGGCTTTATTCAAGGTGACTTACATGGACAGGCTTTTCTGGGAGCCCAATCCTATGCATATCTACTCGGAAGTAAGTCCGATTACAGTCAGGTGCCTACTCCCAGGAAAGTGTTGAAAGGATTGCAGCCTTGGCTATATTCCAGGTGAATCTCACATGGTCTGACCACACTGGCTTGCCATACTCTCCTACAGACAGGCTTTATAGGTGGCTCCATTTGGCTGCCACTCAAAGGCTCTCTGCTCAGCTTGTCAAGGTCACCACTCCAGACTCTGGTGATCTCCAACATGTGACCTTCATATGAATTACCTTCAGGCATCCTAACAGCTTAACCCTCTATTCCAGACCTCCTGGTACAGCAGCAGCAGGTAGTGTAGTTAAGCAGCTCCAGTTCTTGTGCTTCCTGCCTGCCTGTTCCAGCCGACCTGTTCTGGAGCAAGTCAGGCTTGCACTGTGAATGGAACTGTGCATGCTCTAATTCTGGAACAATTTTTAAAAAATGCTCCTACTTGAAGTAAAACACAAGACGAATAGCATGAAGCACAGATAGAAATTCAGGATTAATGGAATGGGGGGGATTAAAAAAAGCAGGCCTCCGTCAGTCTTGAGAGACTATGGTATTGTGCTCGGCACTGCATACGCAGCCTGCGAAGCATGAAAGCCTGGGTTGGATTGTTATGGAGGATAGGCTGTTACCCAAGTAGCAGATCCCCCCTCTCCATGCCACTGATTTAGTCCAATGGAAAGGCAGAGCCAATATGATTGGATCCAGCTGGTGTCGCAGAGCTGGGCTAAGGATAGGAGCTCACCCTGTCTTGTGGGGCCGAAACCCTGGTCTCAAACCCTGGCCTGCTGGTTAACAGGCACAGCATCTTAACCGCTTGCGCCACCCACAGGTGGTAAGGAAATTGAGTCAGAGATCTGGTCTGAGATCTATAGAAAGTGAGCAAGTCCAGAACTACCAGCAATGTTAACAACAGCCTAACTGAATGTCTACTCAAAAGTCAGCTCCATTACGTTCAGTAGGGCTTACTTTAAGGAAAGTATCATCTCCCTATATCACCTCTTAAACTACTGACACTACCTCCCTTGCATTTCCTCTCTCTTTTGCACCCAAGGTCAGTGGAGTCCAAACCGCAACTCCTCACCTTGTCATTGATAGAGGTCATCAATGCTCTGTATTCTGGTGATGATGGGTTTGAATTAGTCAAATTCTCATTGATTATTATGAAGCCAAGATCATATGCCAAGGTTGTGTCTGGAGCCAGGGTCAGAGGAAGTGGTTTGGTTGTAGGCCTTGTGTACAGCGAAAATCCTGGAGTTTCAATACAAATAATTGTATTATTACAACAATATTATCATTGTAGTCGTAGTGATATCAATGTACACTTTACAAGAACAAAAAGATGGGCCCCTGCCCCAAAGGGCTTACAGTCTAGAACCAGACAGAAGGGAAACAACAAAGAAAGAGCAGAGAAATTGAAACAAGAAAAAGAATATTAGATTATTTCAGTTACATGTACATTGTTAGTTACAAGTGGGAATAGGGTGTTAACATATAAGTAGAACAGACAATTATAAACATTCTTCATAGAGAAAAATAAAAATGGAATATTTTAGGGCACCATAAAGCTAACCAATGCTTACAATAATTCCTCTCTAAAATATAAGCAGAATATATATGAATATATTTTCCAAACACTTTCATTTTATGCTATTGTCCTTCGAGCCTTTAAATTTCTGTTTATTTTGGCATTTGAAATATATGCCATATCTTGGTTCATTGTGGAGATTGCTGTTATTTTGCCACGGCCATAATTAGGAGTGTATTTTTGAAAGCTTATTTTCATTTTTCACCCATCCTTTATATAATCTTGATAATATTTGAAAACCCAAAACACTAAAAAAGGATTGTAAATAAACATTTTCTTCTTGTTTATTCAAATCACTGCACCTGTTTTATGTCAGTGAGAACAAGTAAAGGTGCTTGCTGCAGCTACCAGCAATGTTAACAACAGCCTAACTGAATATCTACTCAAAAGTCAGCTCCATTACATTCAGTGGGGCTTACTTTAAGGAAAGTGTGTGTAAGCTGCTAAACTTTACCTTTGCCCTCCATCAACCATACTTGCTCTCAGCAATAACATCACATAACCAAATCTGTTTGGTTATAGATCATCATGACATCAATCTGTCCACTAAATAATCTCTAACTTGATCGCTTCACCCATGATTCAACCAGGAATGAGGAAGAGTAATGACCTGGCAAAACAATGGTGCCAAAGAAAATTATTTATTGATCAGTCACTTTTATCCGAGCAATTTTCTGCTGCTTTTTAAAATAAACCAGCAAAATGGTTCATAAGGAATTAAAAACAATACAAACACTGTTGAAAGCAACAATATATAATTACAGAATAATCAATAAAATATCATCAGAAAAGTCCATCAATCAATCAATGGAATAAAATGCCCGATGAAACAACCACATCTTTAATAGCCGCTGAGTGACCAAAAGAGATAGTTTCCCCTGGGGAGAGAGTTCCAAGGCCTGGGTGCCGTGACAGAGAAGGCGCTGTCCCGCGTGCTTGCCAACCAAACGTCCAATAGTGCTGGCACGCGGAGCAGTGCCTCTCCTGAAGATCCTAGTTGCCGGGCAGATTCCTGTGGAAGCAGGCAGTCCTTACGGGATCCTGGACCCAAACCATATAGGACTTTACAGGTATTAACCGGCACCATGAATTGGACCTAGGGACAAATAGGGAGCCAACACAGTTCAAATAAATTGGGAGTAATAGGCACTACATACAAGGCTCCTGAAAGCAACCTGCCCACATTATTTCACATCAATTTCTAAATGCATCCCATGTAAAGCATGTGGCAATGTTACCTTGTCAAATGGAACACGTGGTTCCAGAATCCACCTGCTCCCTTATGCACTGGATATTAGAAAATGCAGATACTATGTCTATGGGTTGTGCGAATGTGAAGAACAAACCACCCCATCATTTTATGTTGGTTGGGAAAATGCTGTCAAGTGTAGCTCAGTTTTGGGCACATGACATCAAATTAAATTTTAATTATCTTTGTTAATTTTTCCCCATGCATGTGCTTCTGGCATGAAGAAAGTCTATGAATTCTATGTTTTATGCATGAAACATGCATAGAAACATGCATGTCAAGGCATACCATGCAATATACTGGTAGTTCTGCACCAGCTGTGGGGCTTTGTAATAGGGGAATGGACGGAATAAATGTTTCTGTTGCTGTTTTACATCCTAAAAAGTGGGAAAAGAGCCACTCACCAATTAAAACCCGTTCGTTACTATAGTCTAACGAAGATGTGATCAAGGCATGAATTATAATTGCAAGATCTGCTACCTATCTATTTGACAGTGAATATTAGAAGTTTAAATATTTGGTGCGGAGGTACTTGTTCTTCCACTGCACTGAAATAGTGACCTCCAACATGAAAATCCAACAGGCTGAAAAGCTGGGCTTTTGCTGGCAGTTGGTGGCTGCCATTTTTTCCTCAAAAACCCCCTACTGGCAGGCCATTTTTTTTCCTTGGGAAGTCCAATGTTATGCTATGACATTTTGTCACTTGGAGGGAAGTTTCAGATAAAATAAAAATTGGTTGTCTCCCAGCTGTTGAACACATACCCTTTATGAACTCAAACTATTAGTCCATCTAGCTCAGTACTGGTCTTCACTGTGAAGGTTTTGCCAAGATTTCAAATGTGGGCCATGTGCATGCAAAAGCGGCATGTGCTATGCCACTGCTATGACTCCTCCCCTCCTCTGTACACCTGTTGCAAGTTGCATCCCTTAATTTCACCCTCAATTACCCCTAAGAAATCACCGCAATGTTTCCACCCTCCATTTACTGCCTTTCAATGGGGGAAAGGGCATTCTGATGTTGCTCTAGGAAGCAAACACAACCCCCATACTGCTTGATGGATACCTTTGCTCACATAAGCGCCTTGGCCAGCCTCTGACCAAACAAGCATTTACCATTCATGTGAAGGCTCTTGTTCTCCACTCTGAATTGCCTGATTTTGGTTCCCTACTCAGTTCACTCTAAAACTTTTCATGATCCAAAGGCTGACTTCTCCTCCATGACGTCTCCTCCTTTCATGACTTCTCCTCCAACCCCAGCTACTAATATATGGTGAGTGACATTATCCCAAGGGATGACCTAAGATGATTCCACCTGGTAGCATAGCTAGGGCTGGTAATGGGGAGCCCATTACCTCCTTTGTGTTGGAGTGGTGGCTTTCCACCATCTCATTTGGGGTACAGGGAGAGCACTTACCTGGCGGCATGCAAAGGCACTGTGGAATGGACTCTGTTGCCTGCCAGAGAGTCTGAGTACGGCTGAGTTTTTAGGGCCAGTTGCACATGCACAGAGAAGTGTGTGTGCAGGCTTAAAGGGTGATGCAATGACATGAAGGGGGTGTAAATAGTAGGAAAGGGTTCTTGTCTTTGTATCCTTATTGTGGACACCCAGTTGGCCACTGCTAGTCAGGGTGAACCTTTTTTGTCTTGATCATGCAACTTCAAATTGTTACCTGACACAGATGAAGAGCAACTGCTTACCATTCACATAGAGACTATTTTCCTTCAATTTGTAGGGTCCCATCTTGGTGAAATCCTGTGTCTGATTAATTATTTCATGGTACACCTTCACTTGGTCAAATGGGGGTGTTGTGGAGTTCCTTCTGTATGTGCAGATGGTGTCTACCTTGGTAGCCATGCCATTCTCCATGGAGCTGGAAATTGAACAACCAGACATTTACTTGGATAATTCTTTTTTTTAGGATGATTTTACTTCTTAAAAATTAAAAAAATATTGTTCAGTCATCAAGTCATGTCTGATTCTTCGTGATCCCCCCATGGACCACAGCACACCAGGCCGCCTATCTTCCTCTAACTTTTGAAGTTCATCCTAATTCATGTTCACCTATTAAAATACAATTTCTTTTCTTGAAAGATGAATAATTAGTTAACTGAGGCATTCACTCAAGTGCAAATCCGGATAAATGACCAGATGATGGTAACATTAATCATAATACAAGAATATATTAATAGAGTCACAAATTGACCAGTTGCTCAGGATAGTTTTCACAGCTGTTTTCAACATAGTGCCCTATTGCGTGACTTTCATATTAAAGGAAGATTTCATAATCTCAAGATTCCTTACCTAAGAGCTGCAACATTGCATCCCGTATATCCAGACCCAACACTGCATTTTTCCAATACTCGGCCCAGCTAGGATAAGATAATATTTTGTTAGACGCACAATCAGGATAAGAAATCTTGAGTCTAGCTTTGCCTGACCATCTCTTTCTACTCTTATTTCTCCTTATAGCCCTGCCTGTAATCCTAGGTTCTCCAATTACATCACTCGCAGGCTTCAAACCAATCCATACTTACTAGGGAGTAAATCCACTGGCTATAATGGGACACACTGACATACAATGGGACATAAGATATGCATAGGGTTGAAATAAAGACATTCAAAATCCCTTGCTATACTGTCTGTGCACTTGTGAACTTGATCCCAGTGCAAAGGGATCAGGTTCAACGCTGGTTACAAGCTGTTACCTCAGTTTTTTATTGCTGTATAGTGAGGATGGAGGAAATTTTGGAGGGAGTTTGGGAAAAGGATGCCCTTTCCCTTTTTCTCTTCCTGAAACCCACCCATATAGCATGGGGAGAAGAAAGTTTTTAATGCCTCTGACTATAATCCTCCCAGAATACTATAAACTGTTGCAGAAGCAGATCAGTCCCACCTTCTCCCATGTCCCCCCTCCCAAATCTAACCATTTGGTAGGTCTTGAAGCCATTGAACACCGGTCCTGTTGATCCATAAAAGTCCTTTTCTTTTAATTTACAAACTAATATACTTCTGGATATATGAGGAGTCCCTGCAGTTTGCAGAAATCCCCAACTATTTTTTTAGATAGCTTATTTTTGCTTCCAAACTGATAGGGACTGACTGCACAATCCAGAGTAACTATGGGAGCTCTTATGCTCATGCAAGAAAAATTTACTCTGGATAGCTCTATGAATTTTCTATATGTTTCCACTAGGTGGCACTGTAACTACATTGATGTAAATGTCTCTTAAGAGCTCCTGTAGTTACTCTGGCTTGTGCACTAACTCACTCATATTCTCTATTAAAGGGAACTAAGGACCTGCCACAAAATATTGCAGTCCATTTCCAGCTCCACACAGGATTGACTGGCTACTGAACCATCCAAGCCATCATCCAATAAAACGAAGAGGACTAATGATCTGTTCCAATGAAGCTCAGAAAAGTCCCAACTTACCAGTTTGGAAATCGTTCTGTCTGTGGAAATGAATGTTTTTGAACTGGGGTCCTCCATTTCTGCCTTGTATCTGAGATTGGTTACCGTAAAGTTCACCAAGAACTTTTCATCAGTTGACGTTTGGGGAGTTGTTGCAACAGAGCCTGATTGGAGGAGGAGGAGGAGCATTTACATGACTTAAATGTACATTCAGTTCCTACTTTTTCCTGAAGCCTCAGTTTCATACTAGGACAGCGGCCCCAAACCACCAGTCCATGGCCTACTGCCAGTCTGTGGCAGCTAACAGACTGGGCTGCACCATTGTGGATGGCTGGAGCAAAGTGGGGAAGCAGCTGAGCTGCGCCCCAACCTCTCTGATTGGGTGCGGAGTACTTTGGTGGGAGAAACTCTTGGTGGGAGAAATGCATTCAAGCAGGTCTTGTGCATGGAGTTTCTCCTGTCCTCCAGATCCCATATGCATGCAAGGTAGAATGCATTTTTGTGGGGGAAAATGAGACATTAATTCTTTGAGCTTGCCTATCAGAGACATTTTCCAAATGGATGGAGCTAAAGGCTAAGCAGAGTCTCTTTCATATATCTCGGCAGGTGATAGCTGACCCATCCTACTAGATATGTTGTGATTCCAAATGATCTGACAGAGTCAGTACATCAAAGTGGGTAGCATATTGTTTTTACTTTGGTTCAAACCCCTTTTTTGGCATGAATTTCATTAGATGATCTTGAGCTAATTACTCACTCTACCTCATAGGATTGTTAAAAGGAAATGGGGCAGGGAATTAATCATGTAAGCTGCCCTGAATTTTTTGGGGAGATGCTGGAAATCCTCAATTCTAGGATTGCATCCATGGATCCATGAGGAGTCATGCCAGGGCGCACAGCCTAAACAATGGTTTTAGTGCCCTCATACTGGTCCAGTTCCATATTGTCATACTTACTGGGCTCATGTGGTGATTCATGATAACCTGGAATAGGAAGGGAGAATTGTCAGAAAAGAAGGTGCTGGAGGATGTGTAAAGGTTGTGTTATGATAATTTCATAGCCAAGCATCATAATACAAAAATGCAGGGGAAGCTGTAGCTCAGTGGTAGCATGCCTGTACAAGATCCCAGCTTCTATCGCCAACAGGGCTGGCTTTAAGTCAATAGGACCAATTGCTCCCAACTGGGCCTAATGCCTCAGGGGCCCTACACTAGGGTAATCTACTCCAGTCTTTTATGCAGTTTTATATTAAAATATGCTTAATATAAGCTGGTGGGCTCCAGCAGGTTTGCACCTACTCTATAGAACCGGTTGTTAATGAGAGATATGACATATAAAGTTTAAAAATAGCCATTTAAAAGTGGGTGCCAGATGGGCAGAGAACCGGTTGTTAATTTCTTTGAAGCCCATCACTGCTTAGATCCATTAGGTTTATTAACTTAATTGCTCTTTTTAAATACACATTTTGATTGCTTTCCATTCTCCTATAGACGAGAGCAGAAATGTCCACACCTGTTGGTAGGAGGGCCATGTCATCTCTCTGACACTGTGTTGGAGGTTACAAAAATTATTTATATTTCAAGCTTGAATACATTTACAAAAATTTATATAGAAACGTACACTTGCTATGCCAATGGCCACATTGAGATTCACCAGGGGCCAAATTTGGCCTCTGGGCCAGGGTATGGACACCATTGGACTAGAGAATAAGGCAAAGGTAATCCTTGCTAGTCATGATAATCTCTAAGGTCATCTCCATTACAAGGCCAAGGAGCTAATGTTATCTGAAGACATCTCTGTGGTCATATGGCTGGCATGACTAAATGCCAAAGGCACGTGGAGCATAGTTACCTTTCCACCAAAGTGGCATCTACATACTTTCGAACTGCTAAATTGGTAGGAGGTAGGCAACTAATTGGAGCTCACTCCATCATTGGGCACAGGTCTTGAACTACTGACCTACCAACCGGCATCTTTAACCACTGAGCCACCACATACAAAACATATTTTCGATTTGGCCCCTTAGCTCCTAAGGCCAGCCCTGACCTTCAGTTACAGGATCTCTGGCAACAGGTCTGAAAAACACTGAGTTTTTTTGTTTTTCTCTTTCTCTGACTGAGTCCTTGGAAAGAAGATACCAGACAATACAAGGGCGGTTAGGCTAGTGCTTTGACAGCCCAAGGCAGCTTTTATGGGAGCTTTCAGTAATGGAGCACATGTTGTAGAAGGATCTGGTACAAACAAGAGGGAAAAGGATGTCAGGGAGCAGGGTTAGGAAAGACCTCAGCAGGGACAGCCTAAGAAGTCTGCAAGCAAATGCTGCCCTAGCTTACTGGTGATGCACCAGTTTCTGCTTTTTCCACTGCCTGACTTGGAAAGGAAAGAAAGAGGATAGAGCTGGTGAGGAGCAGAATAGTATAGAAGTTACCATTGACATAGAGACTGTATCTTTCCAAGTGGTAGGGTCCCATCCTGCTAAAGCTGTTTGTCATATTAACTAACTCATGGAACATTTTGACTCGTTCAAACACGGGTGCGGTGGCGTTCTTTCTGTAAGTGCAGACCCAGTCCATTCCGGTTTCATCTCCATTTCTCACAGATCTAGGAAGAGAAGGAAAGCAAATGTTCAAGGAAATGTTCAGACTAAGCTAGAGAGGTGAAGAAGATGATGAGAGCAGAAATGTTACCACAGTTTTAGAAGGCCTACCTTAGACTTGACACTTGGCATCCCAAATAGGCTGGGCCAATACTGGTTTTAACAAGATTTCTGCCAAGCTGAGAAAGAAAAAAACATGAAATAAATGAAACCAACAGGAAAAACTCTTTTACACTGTAACAAAGTACATAGACCTAAAACAAGTATATCTAATTCCCTTGTTTACCCTGACTTCATTGCCACATCACAGCCAAGCTGTCTGCCTTGTGCCAATACACAAATTGTACCAATCTTGGAGTAGGCACCTCTTTTTACTATAGTTAAAGTGCCATGCATGTTGAAAGTGCCCCAGACACATAACAAGTTGTAGCATGAATGTAACTCACATGCACTTTTTAAATACAAATTTTGATTGCTTTCTGTTCTCCCACAGAGAATGCAACAAATGATTATAATTACCATAAATCATTTTAAATAAAATTGACACCACCTGAAATGTGGTCATCATTACCAAAGTGGAGAATGTTCTCTCAGTTGAATTGAAAATCCTTGACTTTGGTGTTCTCATGTCTTCCTGGAATCTGAGGTTGGTCACAGTGAAATTCACAGAGAAATTTTCAACAGTAGGGGCTGGGGTTGCATTTTTTGTTGGTAAAACAGCTGGAATAAAATGGAAAACAAAATGGCTTTCATCTTGAGGCTCAACTGTTCAATATTAAAAGTATAACTTCTTTTGTTTGGTTCAATATAACTTTTCCTTAGTGCTTTTTAGACATGGACATTCATTAAAAATTTAAAGATGTCACTTACGTGGTACATCAGGGGTTTCATGATAACCTAGGAAAAAAGAAACAAGACATTTCATGGTATTTTAGGCTGAAGCTAGAAGGAGGACTTCAATGAACTTAGGATTGTGTCTCAGAAATGGCATCAGGTACGGATATCAAAACTAGACATGTAAAATTGTTCCCTTATTTTTCATTCATATAATCTAAGATAGCCTTCCACTGAAACAATCAATTTATTCTTTTAAATACATAATACTAGGAAATCAGGATAATCCAAATTTACTATTAAAGAGGTCACAGTACCCTGGCCTCATTCCCTTAGTGCTGCAAATGTGGAAATAATTGGTGTTGATGTGATGATGTCATTGACAATTACTTATAGGTTCTGAGCTACCAAAGTCACTCAAAGGAGCAGGTGGAAGAAGAAGCAGGCTGAGGAAAAGTAGGATGTGGGTGCAGTGGGACATTTTGATCTTCCTGCCATGACATTCTGGCTTCTCCTTCTATAAGAGAGAAGCAGGAACAGTGTGGCAGAGAGATTAACAAGCCACTGAAGCAGATGAGAGCGTCAGGGTTCTTGAGGGCTGCCAAAGAGTCCTTGGCATCTTGTGGGCCACAAGATGCCTAATTGAATGACCCTGATATAAATTCATATCAAGACTGTTTACAGGAACTTGGAAGGGCCACTGCAGAAAAAAACTGATCAAACAATGTGGAAATCTTCAAATGGAAGACACATACCAAATCCTCATATCTCTTGTTATTATGGTGTTAACAATAGCATCAGGGTTAAATTGCCAACAGTAGGGTCATCGCTGTTAGTAAATAACACACACAATGAGAATAAAATATTACCATTGACATAGAGACTGTATCTTTCTAAGCTGTAGGGTCCCATCTTGGTGAAGCTCTTTGTCATGTTAACTAACTCATGGTATACATTGACACGGTTGAACACTGGTGTGGTGGAGTTCTTCCTGTAAGTGCAGACAGCATCCATTCCAGTTTCATCTCCATTTCTCACAGGTCTGGGAATAGAAAGAGAATGATAAGTGGAATGTTCTGACAAAGGCAAGATGCGGACAGGAGCAGAAAATGTCAGCATCCTCTTCTGGGAGGGAGATGCACATTGCAGAAATGTTGACATAGTTTTGGAAGGCCTACCTCAGATCTGTCACTTGACATCCCAAATACGCTGGGCCAATACTGCTTTTGATAAAATTTCTGTGAAGCTGAGGAAAAAAATAAATATTGAATATATAAATTCCAACAGATGACTTGAACTCACTGTAATTAGCCTTATCTATGTTGAACTGAAAGAAATACATCTATTTTGACTATTTACTTGGTCTCAGTTGCCTTCTCATGCCCCCACTGTTGGACTTGTAACAATACCTAGATCAGTGGTTCTTGAGCATTTCAGCTTGGGACCCAGTTCTGTCCAGGAGCCTCTGGAAGTGATGTCATGACCAGAAGAGACATCAAAGGGAAGTGATATCACTGTGATACCAGAAATCTTCTGTGTCTCTTTGGAAGTAAGTCCCATTGTGTTCAATGAGACTTTCAGGAAAATATGGACTGCAACTCTGAGTTCCTCATTCCAAGATGTTGGTGCCCAGAGCCAGAATCCAAGCCACCTAGCTTTTTGCAAGCCCCCTGAAATGAAGGGGCAACCACCCCAAACGGGTCCCAAACCACACTTTGAGCATCACTGATCTTATTAGAATTTTGGTGCAGGCACCTTCTTTTTAACGATAAAGATACAGGCACATCATTACCAGAGTGGTGAGTATTCTCTCTGTAGAATTGAAAATCTTTGATTGGGGAGTCCTCATGTCTTGCTGGAATCTGAGGTTGGTCACTGTGAAATTCAGAGTGAACTCTTCAATGGGAAGGGTTGGGTTGGCAGTTGTAGTTGATGGAACAGCTGGAACAAAATGGAAAGCAAAATGGCTGTCATACTGATGCTCTATGGTTCCAGATATAAACTGTGACATCTTTTCCATATACAGTGGTGCCTCACGTAACAAATTTAATTCGTTCCAGAGGCATTTTTGTTACGTGAAACATTCTTTATGTGAAGCAGATTTTCCCATAAGAAATAATGGAAACTCAAACGATTGGTTCTACAACCCCCAAAAATATTCATATAAAATATTAACTGGATGTAAAAATGATGACAGAACACTGTAATTGAATTCAAAACATGCATTCAATGTGCATGAGCCTATGACGTCTACATAAGCTGCAATCCTAAAGACACCTTCCTGGGAATAAGCCCCATTTAACACAATGGTGCTTACTTCTGGGTTGACATAGTAAGGAGGCTGCAATCAAAGACACTTTCTTCTGCAATCCAAGACACTTTCAAAGTCTCTCCCCACTTTCTCCTTCTCTTCATCCTGAGCCTCTCTCTCCCCTGCTCCTGGCTAACCCTGAGCTGCTTCCCTCTACTCCACTGCTCTTCTCTCCCTCTGCCCAGTGGATGCCCGGCCACAGGATGAACAGCGCAGAGGTGTTGCTTTCGTTATGGGCAGGCGCGCTAGGCAGCCCTGATGCTTTTTAAAAGTGTTGCCGGCCAGCGCATCTGCGCCAACAGCCAATGAGTGTGTTTGTTACGTGAAGCACAGTTTGTTACGTGAAGCAGAATCCTAGAGAAATTTTTGTTTGTTATGTGAAACATACTTTATGTGAGGCGTTCGTTACGTGAGGTGCCACTCTAATGGTTTTCCTTTGCATTTTTCAACCATGGACATTCACTAACAGTTTAAAAATGGTACTTACTTGCTTCTGCAGGGGTTTCATTATAACCTAAGGAGGGAAAAGAGACATTTCATAGTGAAACAGCAAAGAACTCGGTGTTTCTGGCTGAAACAACCGAACTATCACAGAATATACACAACCAATGAAAACAAAATTTTCAGGTTACCATTGACATAGAGACTGTATCTTTCTAAGTGGTAGGGTCCCATCTGGGTGAAGCTCTTTGTCATATTAACTAACTCATGGTACACTTCAACTCTGTTGAACTTGGGTGTGGTGGTATTCTTGTAAGTGCAGACCCAGTCCATTCCAGTTTCATCTCCATTTTGCACAGGTCTGGGAAAGAAGAGACAATGGAACGTTCAATGGAATGTTCTAACCAAGACAAGAGGTGGACAAGAACACAGGACACTGCCATCCTCTGCATGGGAGATGCTTAGAGCATAAATATTAACACTGTTCTGGTGTTTAACCTACCTCAGATCTATCACTTGGCATCTCAAATATACTGGGCCAATACTGGTTTTGACAAAATTTCTATCAAGCTGAGAAAGAAAAGAAACACACAATATATGAACACAAAGTAAACTTCAGTTCATTGATATAAGTTAGGTGTGCAGAACTGCAATGAGCATAAACACTTCCCCAGATTCCTTCTCCACCACTCTCTTTTTACTGTATATAAAATGCCATGCACCTTGATGATGCTCATATACAGTGCATAACAAATCATTATAGGTTGAATAATTTTATGAATTTTTACTTGAATTTAATGTTTCATCACAGAAAACTGATATCGACTGGAATGGGTGACAGTTACCAGAGTGGTGAATGTTCTTTCTGTAGAATTGAAAATCTTTGAATGAGGAGTCCTCATTTCTTCCTGGAATTTGAGGTTGGTCACAGTGAAATTCAGAGTGAAGTCTCCAACTGCAAGAGTTGGGGTTGAATTTGTAGTTTGGGGAACAGCTGAAATAAGAAAATGAAATGGGTGTCATGTAGATGTGCTAGTGTTCAATTTTGAAGTACAATTTCTTGTACTAAAGTACTGGCTTCAAATAACCAGTTTGTATTTTTCTGTTAACAATTTTATGATGTCACTTACTTGGTACCACTGGAATTTCATTGTAACCTGAGAAGAAACATAAGATATTGGTTGGTGAAACAGCAATAAGCATGGTGTTCCTAGCTGATACTAGTCAATAACAAAACAGGGTTCTGATGAGTCTTGCATGCTACCAGGGAATGACATAGTGTAGCCAATTTGGTAGTTAATGATAATGTAGCCTGGTGCAAAGTAAAAATATTGCCTCACGTATGTCAAGGTGATATCATTCCCAGGTATTTTAAAAAGGAAAATTGGGAAAAACCTGCCTCCTCCTCAGCAGTTAACCACCCATTTGCTCTGCTAGTAGCACCTATTTTCTATCTGGAGTTGAAGATTTGGTTCCCCCTGACAGCAACAAACTCAAATTTAATTAAGAAAAAATGAAAATTGTGTTCCTTATTGGTTAGGGAAACTGCTGGGGCAAAGAGGAATGGTTATTCTTTCCCTGCTATATTTAGAGGAGCATCACTTAGAGGTTCCTGCATATTCAGAATGACTAACTGTATTATGATATATGTAAAGTGGTACCTTTTAAGACAAATAACTTGTAAGAAGAACTCTTTGTAAGACAAACTAAAATTTCTACGGAATTCTGCCTTGTAAGACAGTTTTACCATGAAAATTTGTTGTAACAAACGAATTGATAGATCTGCATTGTGAGCAACAGCATGAAGTTATGGAGGAGGAGAATAAGGAAGACAAATCCCTTACATCAAATGAATTTAAGGACATTTGTAAACATTGGGAAATCGTGCAAAATTTTGTAGAAAAGCAGCACCCATATCAGGCTGTAGCAGTGAGAGCGATGAATCTGTTTAAGGACAATGCACTGTCACATTTCTGTGAAAACCTCAAAAGGAGACAAAAGCAAGTATCCTTTGAAAGCTTCCTTGTTAAAGTTGCTCAAAAAGTGACTAGTGACACTTTTAGTGAAAATTAGTCATCCTTGGCCATAAAGGTTTTTCTTCTCTGTTTTAGTGTAAAGTATATTATAGTGTTTTTCTTAATATTACAGTAATTGTGTTCTGTGTTATATTACAGTGTTTTGAATTTGATTATAGTGTTTTGTCATCATTTTTACATACATTTAATATTTTTATATGAATGTTTTTGGGTTGTGGAACCAATCTTCTGAGTTTCCATTATTTCCTATAGGAAAATCCGCTCTTATAGGAAAAGAACGCTTTGTAAGACAAACATGCTTCCATTTACACCTAATATTATTACATCTACTAGGCCTATTAGTAGAACAATTTATCATTCTCTCTAGAAATCTTTAAAAGGAAAGTTATTTAGGTCCTCATGAAGAATCCTCAAATCACTCATAGTTATAGCTCTAATGATAGTATTGGAATTCATTGGCTTAAAGACAAATTGCCACGTAAAACACATAGAGCTGACCAATGTAAAATGTCCAGGTTACCATTGACATAGAGACTGTATCGTTTTAAACTGTAGGGTCCCAAGTTGCTGAAGTTGTTTGTCATATTAACTAACTCATGGTATACCCTGACTCGGTCAAACACAGGTGAGGTGGAGTTTTTTCTGTAAGTGCAGACAGCATCCATTCCAGTTTCATCTCCATTTCTTACAGATCTGAGAGAGAGAGAGAGAGAGAGAGAGAGAGACTATTTAATGAAACACTCTGAACTTGTCAAAAAAGATGGAAAGGGCAAGGACATAATTATCCTCCAAATGGGGGGATGACCAGAACAGAATTGCCAGTATAGTTCTGGAAGAGGTACCTCAGATCTGTCACTTGGCATCCCAAATACGCTGGGCCGATACTGCTTTTGATAAAATTTCTGCGAAGCTGAGGAAGAAAAGAAACACTCAACATAGGAACTCAACAGAAAACACACCTTCATCATAACTAGGATTATGAATATGAAAATAAAGGATTCATGAAATTAAAAGATTCCCCCTGTTTCCTCTACCACCATCAAATCCTCACTGTTTCCCTTGTATTAATATCTCTGTTTTAAGAATCTCAGAAGAAGCAGCTCTCTTACTTCTAAATTGACATGCATATCAATGATGCTTTATATAGACATATATCTATTATTAACATTCAACGTTTCATCAGAGAAAATTGATACAAATTGGAATGGGATCATTGTTACCAGAGTGGTGAGTGTTCTCTCTGTGGAATTGAAAATTTTTGAATGGGGAGTTCTCATTTCTTCCTGGAATCTGAGGTTGGTCACGGTGAAATTCACAGTAAACTCTTCAATTGCAAAATTTGGGGATGCAGTTGTAGTCGGAGAAACAGCTGGGACAAAAGGGAAAGCAAAATGGCTTATTGATGCTTCATTGTTCATTTAATTATGCTTGACTTTTTTGCTCCATATAACTTTTTTCTTTATGTTTTTCTATGAAGGACACTCATTAGGGTGACTTTTAGGATGACACTTACTTGGTACTGCTGGAGTTTCATTATAACCTAGGGGAAAAAAAAGATTGTGACTAGCAAATAAAACCCACAGGATTACAGTTATCCATAGTTTGTGCCACAGTACTGTCAACAAGTATGGACATTGTAAATTCTGAACTGTAAATTCTGTAAAATTCTATTATATTTATTCTTCATTAATATATTTCTGTAGTGTAATCCCATCTTGATTTCCTGACAGTGCAGCCACAACAGCAGAGAGCATGCTGTATCCAGCTTGGTGCAAATCTCCCCAAGAACCTTAAAAGTGGAATTTAGCTGAATTTCCAAATCATACTATTTAGAACAGGGGTGTCAAAGGCCCACATTCCAAGTGGGCCACCCGTGCAAGCCCTGGGGATATCCTAGCACCCACCATCACCTACTCACAGCTGTTGAGTAGCACTGAGGTGTCACTGCTGAAAGGACAGTTTGCATAATAATTGGGAATTTATCATATCTTGAAAATCTGATCAAGATTTGCATATTTTATCTTTTGTCATTTGCAGCTTATAAGTTCCTAAGTATGAAAACATGCTTATTTGATCATTGTCTGATTAATAATATAACTACCAGCTTCATGACATTACTTTCAGTCTTCAGAAGATATCACGAGTGCTATTCAGCCCTCTGCATTAAATGAATCTGACACCTCTGACAGAGAAATAGAGAAAGCTTCAAATAACGAAACTTGATATTTCTTGAAGTTTCGGCCTTATTGATAATCTTTGGTGTAATTGGCCAAAAGCAAAGTTTTATGCAAATAAAACAGAAAGTTTTATTACACAGAATACACAGAATCAACAAGTATAAAAAGGTTAGATTACCATTGACATAGAGACTGTATCTTTCCAACTTGTAAGGACCCATTTTGGTGAAGTTGTTTGTCATGTTAACTAACTCTTTGTACACATTGACGCGGTCAAAAAGGGGCATGGTGGAGTTCTTTCTGTAAGTGCAGATAGCATTCATTCCAGTTTCATCTCCATTATTCACAGATCTGGGAAGATAAAGAATATTCCATGGAATTCCCTGAACATAAAGAGATGGGCGAGAGTGGGAAACATCGTAGCTGCCCACGTGGGGGTTGTCTAGAACAGTTGAAGAGGATTCTTAAAGGCTTACCTCAGATCTGTCACTTGGCATCCCAAATACTCTGGGCCAATACTGCTTTTGGCAAGATTTCTGCCAAGCTGTGAAAGAAACAAAACACTGAATATATGAAGTCTACAGGAAAGACACCTTCACTGTAACTTCCATGTTACTAACAAAAATCAGATAGAGGTCTCAAGTTTACTCCTTCCCCCTCCATCCTTACACCTTTCCCAGGGCCGGATTTAGGTTTGATGAGGCCCTAAGCTATTGAAGGTAATGGGGCCCTTTATATGTCCAGCTGTCCTTTGTCAACAACAAATTGTTGCTGTTTTTTTGTGTTGAATATATGCTATATGGTAATTTATGGACCTAATTCATGGACCTACACAACACAAAACACTGTTGTATGTAGGTTTTATTTTATTTGTTTTTTATCTTATATTTTGGAAATGTTTGGAAAAAAATATTTGGAAAAAAATCCAGTTTTTTTTTCCTTTAAATTTTTGGGGGGCCCCAAGAGAGTGGTGCCCTAAGCTATAGCTTGTTTAGCTTATATGTAAATCCGGCACTGTCCTTTCCCATTTTTTCTTGTTTTCTGCTTTGTGTCAATATCTAGACTGAATTACTATTGTAATTACTGTCATTGACCATCAACCCCTATTGAGAAAAACTAGAAAAGGGCCTTTGTTACCAGAGTAGTGAGTGTTTTCTCTGTAGAATTGAAAATCTTTGAATGGGGAGTTCTCATCTCTTCCTGGAATCTGAGGTTGGTCACTGTGAAATTCACAGTGAACTCTTCAACAGCAAGATTTGGGGATGCAGTTGTAGTTGGTGAAGCAGCTGGAATAAAAAGGAAAACAAAATTGCTGTAATACTGATGCTTCATTGTTCCTTTTTGACATCTGACTTCTTTTGCTTTGTTGCAAATAACTTGTTTCCTTTATGTTTTTTTCTGTGAAGGACATTCAATAACAGTTTCAGGATGACACTTACTTGGTTCTGCTGGAGTTTCATTATAACCTAGGAAAAAAAGAAAAAAAAATCATGGTGATTAAGCAAAGATCCTCCTGGTCTTTCCTAGCTGAAACTGGCAAATATAAATTACAGGATGTCAATGATCTTAAATTTGTTCTACAAGAATGCCAAATATTGATATTTACAATAAAAATAATGCACAATTTCTCCTAGTGGCATGACTACGGTTTCAATCATCTCAGTGCAAGAGGCTAGCATGTCAAACGCTGAAGGACCTTGTCCAATGCAGTGGGCAGGGCAAGTTCCCAGGCAGTGGGTATGATGACGCACCACTACCCTGCTACCCACTTTTTTTTGCTGAAACTTTTAATGAATTATAGATATTTCAATGTTGTTTGTTTCATGCACATAATTATGCATCAATGATATTTTTTATTATTCTAAAATACTAAGAATTGAAACACTTGGCCAATAGTGGTGTTATTCCTTCCCATGCAGGTCACCTGATGCAGCCCAAACCCCCCAGTGATACCATTGCTTCTTCCTATTATTTTTATTCTTCCTTAACATATCTTTGTAGTCCATTCCTATTTAAAACTCCCTGACAATGAAGTTGCAGCAGTATAGCGTATGCTATTTCCAGCTGGGAGGCAGTCAGGAGGTCACCTCAAGGAACGTATAAACTTTACTTCACATAAAAATTAATGAATCATCATGAATCATGAATCAAACAATCTGGATATTTTAAAATAAAAGGTATTCAGTTTTACACAACAAACCACCATATCTTTTGAATTTATTTTCTGTAATGATAACACTTTGTGTAATTGGCCAAGAGCTACATTTCTAATGTCTGCATGAAATGCACACAACCAACTAATAAAAAAAGATCAGGTTACCATTGACATAGAGACTGTATCTTTCCAAATTGTAGGGTCCCATCTTGGTGAATCTGTTTGTCATGTTAACTAATTCATGGTACACTTTAACTCGGTCAAACACAGGTATGGTGCCATTCTTTCTATAAGTGCAGACAGCATCCATTGCAGTTTCATCTCCATTTCTCGCAGATCTTAGAAGAGAAAGAGAGACTATTCAATGTTTTGAACATGATAAAAAGATGGGCAAGAGCAGAGGACATGCTTGTCCTCCAAATGAGAGGATGACCTGAGCAGAAATGTTAACATCATTCTGAAAGGACTACCTCAGATTTGTCACCTGGCATCCCAAATACGCTGGGCCAATACTGCTTTTGAGAAGATTTCTGCCAAGCTGTAAAAGAAACATAATACTGAATATATAAACCCAACCAAAAACACACCTGCGTTCTAACTAGGCTTACACATATTACTGAAAATAATTGCACGCAGTTATCAAATTTTCTCCTATAGCCATTCCCTTTCCCCTTCTTCCTGTTTTCTGATTTGTCTCAATAGCTACAAAGAATTTGTATTATTTTTATTACTATCATTAGTATTAATTTACATTGAATTCACTGCTATTGATACAAGGAGAAACGGCCATTACCAGAGTAGTGAGTGTTTTTTCTGTAGAATTGAAAATCTTTGAATGGGGAGTTCTCATCTCTTCCTGGAATCTGAGGTTGCTCACAGTGAAATTCACAGTAAACTCTTCAATTGCAAGTTTTGGGGATGCGGTTGTAGTCGGAGAAACAGCTGGAATAAAAAGGAAAACAATATGGCTGTCATATTGATACTCTTATTTTTAAAATATTTAAATACAACTCTTGTTTTGCTTTTCTGTTATTTACATATTCACTGAAATATTTCTATCCTACACTTTGTTCATAATGCTTACGGTGGCTAATTACATTTTTTGAAATATTAGAACTATAAATACAAGAAATCAGAATGGAAGCTTGCAGTAGTAAAAGAACAGATACAAAAATAGACAAAAGCACCAACACTTTTTATAGGCATATCAGCAGTGATAAAATGAAAGCCACCCAAAGTCTCAACCCATTCAACAAGCTAAAAATGCTAATTTAAACCAAAAAAATCTTCCATTTTCAAACTAATTTTTAATAATCATTCAAGAGGGGG
Organism: Cryptoblepharus egeriae; assembly: GCA_030015325.1. Lineage (NCBI taxonomy): Eukaryota > Metazoa > Chordata > Lepidosauria > Squamata > Scincidae > Cryptoblepharus > Cryptoblepharus egeriae. The sequence goes on along the minus strand of JAREYC010000015.1, from coordinate 24,604 downwards.
CAGCTCTTAAGTATTAACAGAGGGAATTGCAGTGCCACCATAGAGAAAGTTTTGCTTTTTGTTACCACCAGCTCAAACCTCATCAAGGGTAGCAACTCACAATAGGGCACTCTCATGGACTGAAATATATAATGAAAAGCAATCCCTTGGGTACCATGGATCTGAACTGTAAAGAGCTTTAAAAACTCTTTAATTGTTACATAACTTTTCCTCTCTCTATATCTCCATAATTGACATTTATTTAAGAATGCTTAAATCACACTTACTTGCTATTGCTGGGGTCTCATTATAACCTAGGAAAACAAAATAGACATTTCATGGTGAAACACTGAAGATTCTTCTAGCTGAAATTATTTTAAAATGCAGGGTTCCCATGATCTTGGGTTTGTATATCAGGAATAGCATCTAGTATGGCCATTTATAATTGAAAACCAGGAATAATTCTTGCAATTATTTTCAGTCTTCATTAAAATGTTTTCTCATCCTCCTTCTCAAACACAACAAAGAAGACATACTGATAGTTACACAAAATCAGATGTCATATAAGATCACGGTAATGGCCCAATGCTATCCAAGCAGAAGCATTTGAGACAGCAGTACATAGCTGCATCAGCACAAGAGGAAGTAGGTAGGATAGGGCTGTAAATTTATTTAGAAGACCTACTTAACAGAAAAAACTATCATAGTACAGCAATGGTTTGAATGGTGGGGAAGATATTTTCTCTGAAAGTTGACTGTTCTATGAAACTACACCACTGGAGACATTGACAATATAATCTATATATATAAAAGGCATCTTCATCATCATCACTGACTCATCAACACCCAGCCAAAACCACCGGGCCTAGAAGCATGAAATTTGATGAGGGTGTTCCTTCCATGATGCAGGGATACACTAAGAACCAGTTTTCAGAAATTCCAACTAGAAGGGGGTGAAAAGGGGTGCAATGCGTTTTATAAAACTAATCTTCATCGTCATTATTGACTCATCACCGCCCTGCCAAAACTGCTGGGCCTAGAAGCGTGAAATTTGGGGTGGGTGTTCCTTCCGTGACAGAGGGGTGCACTAAGAACCGGTTTTCAGAAATTCCGATCGGAAGGGGGTGAAAAAGGGCACAAGGCGTTTTCCTCCCTATACTTTGCATTAGAGAATTGCTGACTCAGCAACATTCCGCCCCAACTGCTGGGCCTGAAGCATGGAATTCTGGGAGTTCCTTCTGTCACCTGAACACCCACCAAGAACCATCTGGAGAAATTTAACCCTTCAGGGGCTGAAAAGGGGGCAACGTGTTTTTGTCCTATACTTAACATGGGAGACTGAATAACATCCAGCCAATTTGGTGCTTGGTGCTTACTGCACTTGGGGGGATGTCGTTTGGAGGGAGGGTTTGCACTGGGGAGGATGCTGCACATGGGTGATGTTGTGCATATGGAGTTGATACGCATGGGGGTTGATGCACATGGGGGATGTTGCGCATGGGGGGTTGATGCACATGGGGGGATGTTGCGCATGGGGGATGTTGCAGATTGGGGGATGATGCGCATGAGGGGTTGATGCGCATGAGGGGTTGATGTGCATCAGGGGATGTTGCGCATGGAGGGTTGATGCACATGGGGGGGTTGGTGCGCATGGGGGGATGTTGCACATGGGGGATGTTGAGCTTCAGGGATGATGCACATGAGGGGTTGATGCACATGAAGGGATGTTGTGCATGGGGAGATGTTGCGCATGGGGGGGTTGATGCACATGGGGGGTTGATGCACATAGGGGGATGTTGCGCATGGGGGGACGTTGCGCATGGGGGATGTTGAGCTTCGGGGATGATGCACATGAGGGGTTGATGTGCATGAGGGGATGTTGTGCATGGGGAGATGTTGCGCATGGGGGATGAACATGGGGAATGTTGCGCATGGGGGGATGTTGCACATAGGGGGATGTTGCACATAGGGGGATAAACATGGGGATGTTGCGCATGCGGATTGTTGTGCATGGGGGTCTGATGTACATAGGGGGGATGATGCACATGGGGTGCATGAACATGGGGGATGTTTTATGGGGGTTGATGTGCGTGGGGGATTGATGCGCAGTGGGGGGATGGCGCACAGGGGAATTTTACTCCCGCAACGCGGGTACGCTTTTTGCTAGTAGCCAATAAAAGCATATTAATTGGCCCAGAAAACATTGGTTAGAATGAAAGTCAATCACACTAGATTTAAGAGCACTGTAACTAATCACTGCTAAATGAAGTAGCATTATGGAAGTATGTCTATATCTTGAATGTATGTCTATATCTTGAATATGTCTATATCTTGAATACCTTCGTATGTCTATATCTTGAATTCTTCAAATGGAAGGCACTCTGACTGGCTGACTGATCTGATGCAGAGACCCTAAGTGAGCCCTGATAAAATGGGTTTTTTCTTCTCCCTTGACCAGGAGCTTAGTGCCTCTTCTCCTTGCAGTCAAAATCCTTTAATAGCTGCTTTTGGGGGACTGGAAGATCTTGCCTCCAGTTGGCATCAACCACTCTTAATTCTTCCCCCATATTTTTCCTTCCATGACCTGCTTTGGAGCTTCCTTCTTGAACTCTCTATCCTTGAAAATCACTACAATGGTATTCCCACCTTCCACTTTTCTGCCACTGCTCATCACCTCATAATACATTCCCTTTACTACCATAACTCAGTCTAGTCTCTCTTGCATCATCCAAACTGATTATTGGCCAGGGAGCTGATACTCTGTGCCAGACAAGAAATACAATTGAGCAACTCCAGGACAATCTGGAAAAAGTTCCATTAATGTGAGGATTGCAGGGTTCTGCTGCAAACCCCAAACAACCCCAACCAACCAGAACAAAATGTTTAGGTTACCATTGACATAGAGACTGTATCTTTCCAAACTGTAGGGTCCCATCTTGGTGAAGTTATTAGTTGTGTTAACCAACTCATGGTATATTTTGACTCGGTCCAACACAGGTGTGGTGGCATTCTTCCTGTAAGTGCAGACTGCATCCATTCCTGTTTCATCTCCATTATTCACAGGTCTGGGAAGAGAAAGAAAGTTCCATGAAGTTCTCAACAGGACAAATTCATGGGCAAATCCAGAAGAAATCACTGTCCTCTGGCAACCAGAGCAGTTAACATAGCAGTTAATATAACACCTTAGGAGGTGACGTAGTATTGGAAGGCCTACCTTAGATTTGTCACCTACCTAAGATTTGTCACTTGGCATCCCAAGTAGGCTGATCCAATACTGGTTTTGGCAAGATTTCTGCCAAGCTGAGAAAAAAAAGAAACACTAAATATATTTTTTAAAAAATTCACCTCACTGTAACTACATGAATCTGAAACAAGTACATCTAATTTCCTTATATACTCTGATTCCATTGCCACATCTCACCTGAGCTATCTTGTGTCAATGTGTATATTTTACATCCTTAGCATAGGCATTGCTATTTTTATTACAGTTATGTGTCATGTGCAATAAAAGTGCATCAGAAAATGTAGCCTCATTCCCCCTGTAAATATAATCAAGCATTTGTAACCAAAATAATTGTATATAGTTTCTATCTTTACTCCAACCTTTGTTTATCCTCCGCTTAGAACTTAGGAAAGCTCCCTCGATACAGAGCTTCAGGCGAAGCCTAAAAACATTTTATTTTAACAAAGCATTTTATTGAGGTGGTGGTTGGGGGGTTATTGTTTTTATTGTTTCATTGTTTTTAATGTGTATGTTTTTAACTGCTTTTAATTGAATTGTCTTATTTAATGTTTTTAATTATGTTATACTTAGAGCTGCCGTGAGTTGGTCTATAGCCTGACAAAGGTGGGATATAAATTTTTAAAATGAAATAAAATAAATTTATCCCTTTGTCGTATATAGATTGTGAGTGAAGTGTGTGTGTGAGAGAGAAAGTAGGGTAAAGGTCTCATTGCAGGTTAACTGCCAGTCATTTCTGACTATATGGTGTGGTGGTCACCCCCGTTTACAAGCCTTTGTCCTAAGTCACTTCCGTGGTCATGGGGCTGGCATGACTATACACTGAGGCACACGGAACACTGTTACCTTTCCCACCAAAGTGGTAACTATTTATCTACTTGCATTTACATACTTTTGAACTGCTAAGTTGGCAGGAGCTGGGCTAAGGACAGGAGATCACCCTGTCTTGTGGAGACATGGGTCTCGAATCCTGGCCTGCTGGTTAAAAGGCACAGTGTCTTAACCATTTGTGCCACCAAAGCCCATGAGTTTCTCTGTGTGTGTGTGTGTGTGTGTGTGTGTGTGTGTTGGGCACTCATGGGCTGTGGTGGCATAAATGGTTAAGACACTGTGCCTTTTAACCAGCATAAACATATATACATAATATATATAAAATTCATCATTATATCCTGGAAGCATGACATTACTGGAAAGAGGGTGTTTTTACCAGAGTGATGAGTGTTCTCTCTGTAGAATTGAAAATCTTTGAATGGGGGGTTCTCATCTCTTCTTGGAATCTGAGATTGGTCACTGTGAAATTCACAGTGAATTCTTCAGGGGCAGGAGTTGGTGTTGAAGTTGGTGTTGTTGGTGTTGAAGTTGGTGGAATAGCTAGAATAAAACAGAAAAAAACAGATATCACATTTATGTCCTACAGTTCATATTTAAGTACAAGTTCTTTGGTTTGGTTCCATATAAGCAGTTTTCTTTGTATTTTGTAATGGAAATTAATTAACAATGTAAATATGACACTTACAGGGCACTGGAGGGGTTTCATTATAACCTAGGAAAAATAATAAGAGGCATATCAGATCAAATGGTGAAGATCCTAACACTAGCATATAAAAACACAAACATTCCAATGGTCACCGCTTTCCGCCTCATAAATGGCACTAAGCATGGAAATTCACCAAAAAAATCTATGCACAGATCTTGCAATTATTTATATTTTTCCTTTTTATCTTTAATGTGTCTTCAACTTGATTCATAGACAACAAAGAAGACATACTGATGAATTAATACCAGATGCCATATGTATTTATCTCAGCTTGTTCACTTTATAAGCCCCACCTATCAGACATCATATTGTCTCAATATCTTCATAAGGAATATTTTTATGGACTAAAGCTTTTTAATTAATGTGGGGAGGGGGAGATTGTGGATTGCTCCAGGATGCTTTTAATACTGTATATAAAAGGGTTGTTTTTAATTGATTGTTTTAATATTTTAAAATGTGTTTTTAAATATCTATATGTATACGCTTTTATCATGTTATTCGCTGCCTTGGATCCTCTGCGGAGAAAGGTGGAATAGAAATCTCTTAAATAAATAAATAAATAAATAAATAAATACATACATACATACATACATACATACATACATACATATAGAAATAAATAAGGCATTCAAGTCTACATATGGAAACCTCATATTTTTGACAATAGGGTACTAAAAATAGCCTTGATGCTGACTGGCCAACAGTCAAACTACCACAGTTAGTACAAAATGTTCAGGTTACCGTTGACATAAAGACTGTATCTTTCCAATTTGTAAGGTCCCATCTTGCTGAAGTTGTTTGTCATGTTAACTAATTCATGGTATACTTTGACTCGGTTGAACACAGGTGTGGTGGCATTCTTTCTGTAAGTGCAAACTGCATCCATTCCAGTTTCATCTCCATTATTCACAGGTCTGGGAAGAGAGACAGAACATAAATGACATGGGATGTTCTGAACAGGAGAAGTAGGTGGGCAACAGCAGAGGACATCACTGACCTCTGGATGGGAGGTGACCAGAGTAGAAACATTAACACAGTTTTGGAATGCCTACCTCAGATTTGTCACTTGGCATCCCAAATATGCTGGCCCAATACTGGTTTTGACAAGATTTCTGCCAAGCTGAGAAAGAAAAGAAACATTTATAAACAATATAACAGGAAGGTAAAGTGATGATCACTTCCCAATTGCTTTGCTTCTGTCACTGCTCCAGGGGGAAGGGAGGGATCTGCTTCCCAGCTGAAACAAAAGTTCTTCTAAGCCCTGGAGCGGGAGGTTGATTGATTGCCTGCCTGCTATATTACCATGGTAAGTAGGATATTTTTAAACCTAAAGAGATGTTTATCTTTTAATTTAATGGCCAATCTAATTTGTGTTGAGATAAAACTGTGGGTCAAAATCTGCTGAAAATTACATTATAGCTATAAACAAATAAATCTGATCTGTTAATCCTACTTTCATCACCATCCACCACTCCATATTCTGCCTTGTGCCAATATCTAGATTGTAAGAACAATCAGAGCAGTCACCACTTTAAGTAATGTGCTATGCTATGCATGTTACTGCCAAGTATATTTTAAAACATCATTGAAATATTAATAATTAAAATAATTTTTTTAAATTCAGTATTGCATCACGAACTCAAGTAGAAATGGTTCTTCATTACCAGAGTGATGAGTGTTCTCTCTGTAGAATTGAAAATCTTTGAATGGGGAGTTCTCATCTCTTCCTGGAATCTGAGGTTGGTCACTGTGAAATTCACAGTGAACTCTTCAACTTCAAGAGATGGGATTGTTGTTGTAGTTGGTGAAACAGCTGGAATAAAATACAACACAGTTGTCATGTTGATGCTCAACTGATCAATTCCAAAATACCATTTCTTGTGTTGATTCCATATATGTTTTGTCCCCTTTTTGTATCATGGATAGGTAAAAGGTAAAGGTATCCCCCGTAGTTTGTCCACCCATGGTATACCCAGTCATGTCTGACTCTAGGGAGCTGTGCTCATTCCCAGTCTAGGCTGAAGAAGCAGTGTTGTCTAAAGATGCTATCATGGTCATGTGGTCAGCATGACTATATGCTCAGTTGCATGGAATGCTATTACCTTCCCACTGGGGTGGTTCCTATTTGTCTACATGCTTTTGAACTGCTAGGTTGACAGGAACTGGGCTAATGATGGGAGCTTACTCTGTCTCGTAGCACTTAGGTCTCGAACTGCTGACCTGCTGATTGGAATTCCAGTCAAGCAGAGTTCTAACCCCAGCGTTCTAACCACTGAGCCACTGCAGTTAAAGTGGATTTTAACTAACAATTTAAAGATAATACTTACTTGTTTTTGTAGGGGTTTCATTATAACCTAGAAAAAAAAAACCACAGGTCAGTGTAATAGCAAAGATGGTGGTGGTTCAAGTTAAAATTAGAAGAAAACCCTATAAAATTAAAATTATATTTTGTTGGCGTTTTGGCACTGAAATCTAGTACAGTATAGCCATTCTCACCTGAAAACCATACACAGATAATTATTAATTCATCATTCACAGCCTAATCCTACACAAATAACAGCCTAATCCTATAGGATTCATCATTAACAGCCTAATCCTACACAAATACTATATGGTGGTGCAGCAGTGCTGGTATGCTATATTCCACATAGGATTATTGTTTGTTGGAGGTCTCCTCTGGGTTAGGGAGTGTTCCCCTCCCCCGGGTAAGCCCAACAGATACACGGGGACAACTGGCACATATTTGAGAATATCCATTCAGGTATATTAGGTCCAAGAAGGGGATTTGATTTGGTATGCACTGCCACCACTGAACCTGTCTCCATCTTGGTCCCAACAGGGACATGCCTGCCCTCCTATTCCTTTAGTCCAGTGGTTCTCAATCTTCCTAACGCCATGACCCCTATATAAGTTCCTCATGTTGTGGGGACCCCCAACCATGAAATTATTTTTGTTGCTACTTTATAACTGTAATTTTGCTACTGTTATGAATCATAATGTAAATATCCGATATGCAGGATATATTTTCATTGTTACAAATGAAATGTGTGTTCTCTGCACACACTGAACACAATGGGATTTATTTCAGAGTAGGCATGCATAGGATTGGGCCCTGAGGCTGCAATCTTATCCACATTTACATGGCCGTAAAGGCCCCCTGACTATAAATGGGATTTATTTCAGAGTAGGCATGCATAGGATTGGGCCCTGAGGCTGTCAGTCAGCCCCAGTGCATGCGCAGCTACAGCTGGAGGTCTGGCAAGCCTGACCTGGCTCCCTGCACCAGGGTTCTTTAGGCGACCCGCAGGAAAGCTCTAGGCGACCCCAAAGGGGTTCCGATCCCCACTTTGAGAAATGCTGCTTTAGTCTTCCATCAACTCAGTATTGAAGACAGCAAACAAGATTCTCTAAGAAATGCATAAAGCTACTTAATGGAAAAATGAAACCATTAGCATTCCTTATTCCATCAGGCTATAAGAATCAGCACGCCATATGGAATTTTCACAATTATGGACATTATAGCTTTCTCAAAAGAGCTTTGCTTTATTGGCCAAAAAACAAATTACTTCATTTGTTAATAAAATACACAATCAACGACTGAAGAAAAAATGGCTAAGAATTTGGAGGGGCGTATTCTGCACATCCCCAGGTACGTTCCCAGGCAATGAACTCTGTGTCTGTATGTGGATACAACCTACTTGCCTGGGGATGTGCAGAATATGCCCTGCCACACTTCTCCTTGAGATAGACACTTTTCTCACATGAATTAATTTGTTTCCCTCCAAATTCTTAGCCATTTTTTCTTCAGAAGGATCTTTGAATGAAAATGTACTTCAAAAGAATCTATTCCTTCTTTCATTGACAGTCTAAATAAATTCACAGAAATCACTTGGTTACCATTTACGTAAAGGCTGTATCTTTCCACAGTGTAGGGGCCCATCCTGCTGAAATCCTTTGTCTGGTTCACTATTTCGTGATACACTTTGACGCGGTCAAAGGGAGGTGTGGTAGATTCATTTCTGTAAGTGCAGACAGCGTCCATTCCAGTTTCTTCACCATTTCTCACAGGTCTGATGAGAGGGAGAGAGAGAGGGAGAACATCACATGGATGGTGAGAGAAAGAGAACAAGAAAGAAGACCATCTTTTCTGGACAAGAAACAGTTATAGCTAACGTTTACAGACATGAGTAAGGCCTACCTGAGAGTTGTCACCTTGCATCCCACATACGTTGATCCAATACTGCTATTGCGGAGAATTCTGTTGAGCTGTCAAAAGAAGGAGACAATCAATCAGTTTGTTGAAAGAACAGGAAACACCTTTCCACAGTGCATATAATTCAAACCATTCTTACCAGGGCAGTGAGAGTTCTCTCTGTAGAATTGAAAGCCTTTGAACCCGGAGTTGCCATCTCTTCCTTGTATTTCAAGTTGGTTACAGTGAAATTCACAGTGAAATGTTCAAGTGCTCGTGTTGGTGTTTGGGTTGTAGTTGGCGGAACAGCTGGAACACAGAGAGAAAAGGACAATTAGTTGATGCTGCCTTCTCTTATAATCTTACTTTTATCATACCATCCATAATGTCCTCCCCAGTATGGTTTTCAGTAATATATCAGAAAAATATTCCTGATGGTGATGGCGGTTCAGCAGTGGAACAGATTGCCAAGGGAGGTGGTGGACTCTCCCTCACTGGGGATCTTCAAGCAGAGGCTCAACGAGCACCTGTTGGAGATGCTCTAGGAGGATTTCCTGAACAGGCAAGGGGTTTACTAGATGACCTACTAGATCCCTTCCAACTCTATGCTTCTATGATTCTAAGGGGAACTAATATCTTTAACATACTCACTTGTCTTTAGGGGGACTTCATGATAACCTAGGAAAAGGAGAAACGTTGCTAGTGAAATCAGCAAGGAAATAATATTGACAGAGATTCATGCAGTAATACATGAAATTTGATACAGATTTCACATCATTTTTATGTTTCTAATATGATTGTTCACACTGTTGTTGGCACTGACACAAAGGCTGTGGCACATGTTGCATTACAAGTACACAACAATCGTGGGTTAGTGGTCCTAAAACCTTTCTCTATTGTGTTTAAACCTTGGCGCTATCATGTGGGACACAAGCACATGGTCACCATTCCATGACATGTGCTGCCCACCATTTTGCACCCCACACCAGTCCAGCCGTCCTTGAGCAATTTCCCATCTCTTCTAAATGCCTTTTTGGTTCCCTTCAAAATCCTCAGAACCTTCTTCTTGGAAGCAGCCCTGAAATATTTTTACTATGACAGAATCAGATCAAATAAGTGTAGCAAACAACTTGATTACCATTTACGTAAAGGCTGTATCTTTCCAAGGTGTAGCGACCCATCTCACTGAAAACCTTTGTCTGGTTCACTATTTCCTGATACACTTTGACACGGTCAAAGGATGGAGTGGTAGATTCATTTCTGTAAGTGCAGACAGCATCCATTCCAGTTTCTTCTCCATTTTTCACAGGTCTGTTGAGAGAGAGTGAGAATGTCACATGGATGGTGAGAGAAAGAGAACAAGAAAGAAGACCATCTTTTCTGGACAAGAAACAGTTATAGCTAACGTTTACAGACATGAGTAAGGCCTACCTGAGAGTTGTCACCTTGCATCCCACATACGCTGATCCAATACTGCTATTGCGGAGAATTCTGTTGAGCTGTCAAAAGAAGGAGACAATCAATCAGTTTGTTGAAAGAACAGGAAACACCTTTCCATAGTGCATATAATTCAAACCATTCTTACCAGGGCAGTGAGAGTTCTCTCTGTAGAATTGAAAGCCTTTGAACCCGGAGTTGCCATCTCTTCCTTGTATTTCAAGTTGGTTACAGTGAAATTCATAGTGAAATGTTCAAACACTGGTGTTGGTATTTGGGTTGTAGTTGGCGGAACAGCTGGAACACAGAAAGAAAAGGACAACCATTTTATTGACCCTGTCTTCTCTTATATCTTTCTTTTATCACACCATCCATAATGTCATCCCCAGTATGGTGTACTTACTTGTCATTAGGGGGACTTCATGATAACCTAGGAAAAGGAGAAATATTGCTAGTGAAATCAGGAAGGAAATAATATTGACAGAGATTTGTGCAGTAATACATGAAATTTGATACAGATTTCACATCATTTTAATGGTTCTAATCCACATTGTTGACACTGACACAGAGGCTGTAGCACATATTGCATTACAAGTACACAACAATCATGTACAGCAGGCATGTCAAACTGGTGACCTGAGGGCCATATGCAGCCCTTTGCAGGCACATGTTTGGCCCTTGAGTGATCTCCCCAGCCCCAGAAGCAGCTCAGTGGTAGTGGAAGCACACTTGATTTTGAGCCGGAGAAAGAGCCCAGGAGGAAGAAGGGCTCCTGCACAGCAGCAGCTGCAGCTTCCCAGGGTGGTAGAAAGAGCCCAGGAGAATGCAGGGCACTTTTGAGTAGACTTGCAAAAAATTGGATTGGGGCCCTTGGGGGACACCATTAATGCTACTGCAGCCCTCTGTGTGAAATGAACTTGATACCCCTGATGTACAGAGTCTCTCTATATAAATCAATTAGGGTAGTGGTCCTAAAACCTTTGCCTCTTGAATTTAAACCTTGGACCCATCTTGTCCTTCATGTGGGACACAAGCATATGGTCACCATTCTATGACATGTCCTGCCCACCATTTTGCACCCCACCCAAATCCAGCCGTCCTTGAACCCATCTCTTCTAAATGCCTTTTTGGTTTCCTTCAAAATCCTCAGAACCTTCTTCTTGGAAGCAGCCCTGAAATATTTTTACAATGACAAGTTTTAAAATTTCAGAATCAGATCAAATAAGTATAGCAAACCACTTTATTACCATTGACATAAAGGCTGTATCTTTCCAAGGTGTATGGGCCCATCTCACTGAAATCCTTTGTCTGGTTCACTATTTCATGGTACACTTTGACGCGGTCAAAGGGAGGTGTGGAAGACTCATTTCTGTAAGTGCAGACAGCATCCATTCCGGTTTCTTCTCCATTTCTCACAGGTCTTACGAGAGAGAAAGGGAGAATGTCACATGGATGGTGAGAGAAAGAGACAAAGAAAGAAGGCCATCTTTTCTGGACAAGAAACAGTTATAGCTGACATGATTACGGACACATGTAAGGCCTACCTGAGAGTTGTCACTTTGCATCCCACATACGCCGAACCAATACTGCTATTGTGAAGAATTTTGTTGAGCTGTCAAAAGAAAGAGACCATCAATCAGTTTGTTGAAAGAACAGGAAACATCTTTCCATAGTGCATATAATTCAAACCATTCTTACCAGGAAAGTGAGAACTCTTTCTGTTGAATTGAAAGCCTTTGAACCAGGAGTTGCCATCTCTTCTTTGTATTTCAAGTTGGTTACAGTGAAATTCACAGTGAAATGTTCAACTGCTGGTATTGGTGTTTGGGTTGTAGTTGGTGGAAGAGCTGCAATAGAAAGAGAGCCAGACAATAATTTTTACTGACCCTGTCTTTGCTTAAATTAAAAATTACTACATATATTTATTCTTTTCTTTTCCATATTTTTAAAAATGTTCACACATTTATTGAATGTTTTTCAGCATACAGCCTCTAAAAAATGCTCTACTTTCTTGGAGTTAAAATCTGCCCTATTAGATTCGGGAAATATTAGTGGTTCTGAAACTTATTTGATAGACTCTCACAGTGCAATCCTAACCCCTTGTTAGGCTGGCACATGTACTGGCACAAGTTCCGTGCTGGCATGGGGCTGTCACAAAAGTGCGGTAAGACACTTTTGCACCACTTCTGGGGTGTGGGTTAATCCAGTGCAGAGATGTGACTGCTTCCCCATGCCACCGTGAAACAGGAAGATGTGTGATTTTTGCTGGCCTAAAATTGATAGGATTGCAACCACATATGTGCAAAAAATGTACTCCTCCCTTTTTTAAGTTGACCTTGAGAAATCTCACCAGTTGACTGAGATGGAATGGTGGAAAACAGAATTGTCGTTGGCTGTTTTTCAGGCATTGTTGTTGCTGGACTTGCTTTTGTGGTCATTTGGGCTGTTACAGGAGGTACGATGGTGGAGCCTGTGGTGGAAAGAATCCAGGAGTTTAAAAAATAGTGGGGGAAGGGACAAGGTGTTTCCCCTTTTATCAAAACATAAGGTACCATTTGCAGAGAATGAAATTAAAAGGGGAGGCCTGTCTTTATTTCTGCTTTAACTGATTCCATCCTCAACAAGTGAGGTCAGTGATAGTCCAATAATATCCTGGGCCTACTGCAGTGGATCTAATGATGCTGTCAGTCTGGTTACAGCACTACATAAGGTATGTTGTTGCCAGGAGGTGAGGAAGTGCTGGCCCAGCAGCTGGAGGCAGTTCATGCCTTTCAGTGGCCCAGTCAAGTATTAATGAAGTAAGGAATATGGCAGTTAAGGTGATGGTCTTGTTACAGATCCTACACCCAAAACAAGAAGTGAACTGTTGCGTAGTCTCCCTCAGGATAAGTGCCTGCACTAAGGAGTCTGGTAGACAGGGAGAGCTGCAGGATGTAAGCTTATTGAATTATGGAATTAATAAAGTGGCTCTGATCAATATCAAGAATTACTTTGTCTCATATGATTTATTGCGGAGGGGGGTGGTTTTTGGACTATGAACAGAAGGACTCTGCATCAGTTTCATAAGCTGCAGCCTAGCTTTCAGGGATGAAGGTAATTGATACTATCATTAGTACTTACTGGTTCTTATAGGCAGAGTAGTTGATAGTGGAGTTGACACAGTTGTGGTATTCCCAATACCACCAGGTTGCTCTATTGGTACATTAGTGACTGGTCGGATTAGAGATTCATTCAGAGTTGCTGTATTACAAAGAAGTACATTAGTATTGCAAAAATATTGGTGAAAGTGAAAAGGATACAGACACCTTGCCCAATACCATGAACACAATCCAAGAAAAGAGACTCCAAACTGCGCTTGAATAACTATATTCCCATTATGGGACTTTAAGGGCTTGTATAGTTTGGCTTTGAAGTGGAGATACATATTAATACTATGTTCTGACATGTTGTTAAGCGATCTATATATATAAAACTGAAAAGTCACTGACTTACTGGCTCATTCACTGACTGATTCATCAGTGCAGAGCAAAAAACCACTGGACCTAGAAGCGTGAAATTTGGGGAGTGACATGAGCACCCACCAAGAAACAATTTTGAGGAGTTTAATCCCTTAGTATGTAAAAAGGGGTGCAATGTGTTTTTGTCCTATGCTTAACATTGAAGACTGAATGATCATCATCCAGCAAAATTGGTGTCCGGTGCTTGATGCACTGGGGGGTGGGGTGCACAAGCCAGGGATGCTGCATGTAGGGGTGGATGCATGGACAGATGATATGCATGGGGGAGTGGTGGGCATGGGGGGTGATGCTGCACAGAAGTGGTGTTGCATGTGAGGTTATGAGATCTCCGCGGTATAGGGGTGCTTAGCTCAGGTGTGTGTTGCACAGGGGGGTGTAGTGCAGGGAAGGTGTTGCACAGGGGAATAGGTTACAAATATTCTTGCAGTTATACTCACACAACGCAGGTACATTTAGCTAGTCCTGAAATAAATTTTAACATATTCATTTTCTAGACTTTCTGAGACCACTTATAGTAAATGTAAAGCTACCACCAGAAAAAAATAACAAACTGCATAGGAAGAACTTTCAAACACTGGAAAGACAGCTTGCACTCATACAGGCTGTCACAAATGAAAAAGTTTTCCTTGGAAGTACAACAGACTTACTTGTAAAAGATGTTGTGGGAGAGTGAAAAGGAGATGATGCTGCTTGGAAAGTTGATGATGTAACTGCGGTAGGATGAGGAGGAGATGATTTTGCTCTTTCGGGAGAAGTGAGTTCCATAAACACAGTAGATGTTCTGCTGGTTTGAACAGTAGAGGATGTTGATCCTACTGTAGAACTGAGTGCTACAATAGGAGTGGATGTTGCTTCGACAGTAGAGGTGAGTTTTGATGTAGTAGTGGCAATGGAACTAGTTGGAGGGACAGAGGATGTTCCTTTTATTGTAGAGGTTGTTTCCACAGTTGGAATGGAGTGAGTTAGAGGGACAGAAAACGTTCCTTCTGCTATAGAGGTGCGTTCCATTGTTGTAATGGCAATGGAGCTTGTTGGATGCGGAGAGGATGTTGCTTCTACAGTAGAGGTATGTTCTGTAGTTGTAGTGGCAATGGAAGTAGTTGGAGGTGGAGATGATGTTAGTAATATTGTAGAGGTGAGATCTGAAGAAGTACTGGCAATGGAGCTCGTTGCAGGGACAGAGAATGTTCCTTCTATGGTAGAGGCATGTTCTGAAGTTGTAGTGGAAATAGAGTTAGTTGGAGGGAAATATGATGTTGCTTCTACAGTAGAGGCATGTTCCATGGTTGTAGTGGCAATAGAACTTGTTGGAGGGGGAGAGGAGGTTGCTTCAGCAGTAGAGGTAAGTTCCATTGTTGTAGTAGCAAAAGAGGTAGTCGGAGGGACAAAGGATGTTCCTTCTATTGTAGAAGTAAGTTCCATAGTTGTAGTGTCAATAGAGCTAGTTGGGGGGGCAGAGAATGTTCCTTCTGCTGTAGAGCTAAATTCTATAGTTGTAATGGCAACGGAGCTAGTTGGAGGGACAGAGGAGCTAGTTGGAGGGACAGTAGAGGTATGTTCTGTAGTTGGAGTGGAAATAGAGCTTGCTGGAGGGGGAGAGGGGGTTGCTTCAGCAGTAGAGGTATGTTCTGTAGTTGTAGTGGCAATAGAGCTTGCTGGAGGGGGAGAGGGGGTTGCTTCAGCAGGAGAGGTATGTTCTGTAGTTGCAGTGGAAATAGAGCTTGCCGGAGGGGGAGAGGGGGTTGCTTCAGCAGGAGAGGTATGTTCTGTAGTTGTAGTGGCAATAGAGCTTGCCGGAGGGGGAGAGGGGGTTGCTTCAGCAGGAGAGGTATGTTCTGTAGTTGTAGTGGCAATAGAGCTTGCCGGAGGGGGAGAGGGGGTTGCTTCAGCAGGAGAGGTATGTTCTGTAGCTGCAGTGGAAATAGAGCTTGCCGGAGGGGGAGAGGGGGTTGCTTCAGCAGGAGAGGTATGTTCTGTAGCTGCAGTGGAAATAGAGCTTGCCGGAGGGGGAGAGGGGGTTGCTTCAGAAGCAGAGGTATGTTCTGTAGCTGGAGTGGAAATAGAGCGTGCCGGAGGGGGAGAGGGGGTTGCTTCAGAAGCAGAGGTATGTTCTGTAGCTGGAGTGGAAATAGAGCGTGCCGGAGGGGGAGAGGGGGTTGCTTCAGAAGCAGAGGTATGTTCTGTAGTTGGAGTGGAAATAGAGCGTGCCGGAGGGGGAGAGGGGGTTGCTTCAGAAGCAGAGGTATGTTCTGTAGTTGGAGTGGAAATAGAGCTTGCCGGAGGGGGAGAGGAGGTTGCTTCAGAAGCAGAGGTATGTTCTGTAGTTGGAGTGGAAATAGAGCTTGCCGGAGGGGGAGAGGAGGTTGCTTCAGAAGCAGAGGTATGTTCTGTAGTTGGAGTGGAAATAGAGCTTGCCGGAGGGGGAGAGGGGGTTGCTTCAGAAGCAGAGGTATGTTCTGTAGTTGGAGTGGAAATAGAGCTTGCCGGAGGGGGAGAGGGGGTTGCTTCAGAAGCAGAGGTATGTTCTGTAGCTGGAGTGGAAATAGAGCTTGCCGGAGGGGGAGAGGGGGTTGCTTCAGAAGCAGAGGTATGTTCTGTAGCTGGAGTGGAAATAGAGCTTGCCGGAGGGGGAGAGGGGGTTGCTTCAGAAGCAGAGGTATGTTCTGTAGC
The DNA here is from genome assembly GCA_030015325.1 of Cryptoblepharus egeriae. NCBI lineage: Eukaryota > Metazoa > Chordata > Lepidosauria > Squamata > Scincidae > Cryptoblepharus > Cryptoblepharus egeriae. Next base: position 8,030 of record JAREYC010000015.1, on the reverse strand, counting down.
TGGAGTGGAAATAGAGCTTGCCGGAGGGGGAGAGGGGGTTGCTTCAGCAGGAGAGGTATGTTCTGTAGCTGCAGTGGAAATAGAGCTTGCCGGAGGGGGAGAGGGGGTTGCTTCAGCAGGAGAGGTATGTTCTGTAGCTGCAGTGGAAATAGAGCTTGCCGGAGGGGGAGAGGGGGTTGCTTCAGCAGGAGAGGTATGTTCTGTAGCTGCAGTGGAAATAGAGCTTGCCGGAGGGGGAGAGGGGGTTGCTTCAGCAGGAGAGGTATGTTCTGTAGCTGCAGTGGAAATAGAGCTTGCCGGAGGGGGAGAGGGGGTTGCTTCAGCAGGAGAGGTATGTTCTGTAGCTGCAGTGGAAATAGAGCTTGCCGGAGGGGGAGAGGGGGTTGCTTCAGCAGGAGAGGTATGTTCTGTAGCTGCAGTGGAAATAGAGCTTGCCGGAGGGCGAGAGGGGGTTGCTTCAGCAGGAGAGGTATGTTCTGTAGCTGCAGTGGAAATAGAGCTTGCCGGAGGGCGAGAGGGGGTTGCTTCAGCAGGAGAGGTATGTTCTGTAGCTGCAGTGGAAATAGAGCTTGCCGGAGGGGGAGAGGGGGTTGCTTCAGCAGGAGAGGTATGTTCTGTAGCTGCAGTGGAAATAGAGCTTGCCGGAGGGGGAGAGGGGGTTGCTTCAGCAGGAGAGGTATGTTCTGTAGCTGCAGTGGAAATAGAGCGTGCCGGAGGGGCGAGAGGGGGTTGCTTCAGAAGCAGAGGTATGTTCTGTAGCTGGAGTGGAAATAGAGCGTGCCGGAGGGGGAGAGGGGGTTGCTTCAGAAGCAGAGGTATGTTCTGTAGCTGGAGTGGAAATAGAGCGTGCCGGAGGGGGAGGGGAGAGGGGGGTTGCTTCAGAAGCAGAGGTATGTTCTGTAGCTGGAGTGGAAATAGAGCGTGCCGGAGGGGGAGAGGGGGTTGCTTCAGAAGCAGAGGTATGTTCTGTAGCTGGAGTGGAAATAGAGCGTGCCGGAGGGGGAGAGGGGGTTGCTTCAGAAGCAGAGGTATGTTCTGTAGCTGGAGTGGAAATAGAGCGTGCCGGAGGGGGAGAGGGGGTTGCTTCAGAAGCAGAGGTATGTTCTGTAGCTGGAGTGGAAATAGAGCTTGCCGGAGGGGGAGAGGGGGTTGCTTCAGAAGCAGAGGTATGTTCTGTAGCTGGAGTGGAAATAGAGCTTGCCGGAGGGGGGAGAGGGGGTTGCTTCAGAAGCAGAGGTATGTTCTGTAGCTGGAGTGGAAATAGAGCTTGCCGGAGGGGGAGAGGGGGTTGCTTCAGAAGCAGAGGTATGTTCTGTAGCTGGAGTGGAAATAGAGCTTGCCGGAGGGGGAGAGGGGGTTGCTTCAGAAGCAGAGGTATGTTCTGCAGCTGGAGTGGAAATAGAGCTTGCCGGAGGGGGAGAGGGGGTTGCTTCAGAAGCAGAGGTATGTTCTGCAGCTGGAGTGGAAATAGAGCTTGCCGGAGGGGGAGAGGGGGTTGCTTCAGAAGCAGAGGTATGTTCTGCAGCTGGAGTGGAAATAGAGCTTGCCGGAGGGGGAGAGGGGGTTGCTTCAGAAGCAGAGGTATGTTCTGCAGCTGGAGTGGAAATAGAGCTTGCCGGAGGGGGAGAGGGGGTTGCTTCAGAAGCAGAGGTATGTTCTGCAGCTGGAGTGGAAATAGAGCTTGCCGGAGGGGGAGAGGGGGGTTGCTTCAGAAGCAGAGGTATGTTCTGCAGCTGGAGTGGAAATAGAGCTTGCCGGAGGGGGAGAGGGGGTTGCTTCAGAAGCAGAGGTATGTTCTGCAGCTGGAGTGGAAATAGAGCTTGCCGGAGGGGGAGAGGGGGTTGCTTCAGAAGCAGAGGTATGTTCTGCAGCTGGAGTGGAAATAGAGCTTGCCGGAGGGGGAGAGGGGGTTGCTTCAGAAGCAGAGGTATGTTCTGCAGCTGGAGTGGAAATAGAGCTTGCCGGAGGGGGAGAGGGGGTTGCTTCAGAAGCAGAGGTATGTTCTGCAGCTGGAGTGGAAATAGAGCTTGCCGGAGGGGGAGAGGGGGTTGCTTCAGAAGCAGAGGTATGTTCTGCAGCTGGAGTGGAAATAGAGCTTGCCGGAGGGGGAGAGGGGGTTGCTTCAGAAGCAGAGGTATGTTCTGCAGCTGGAGTGGAAATAGAGCTTGCCGGAGGGGGAGAGGGGGTTGCTTCAGAAGCAGAGGTATGTTCTGCAGCTGGAGTGGAAATAGAGCTTGCCGGAGGGGGAGAGGGGGTTGCTTCAGAAGCAGAGGTATGTTCTGCAGCTGGAGTGGAAATAGAGCTTGCCGGAGGGGGAGAGGGGGTTGCTTCAGAAGCAGAGGTATGTTCTGCAGCTGGAGTGGAAATAGAGCTTGCCGGAGGGGGGAGAGGGGGTTGCTTCAGAAGCAGAGGTATGTTCTGCAGCTGGAGTGGAAATAGAGCTTGCCGGAGGGGGAGAGGGGGTTGCTTCAGAAGCAGAGGTATGTTCTGCAGCTGGAGTGGAAATAGAGCTTGCCGGAGGGGGAGAGGGGGTTGCTTCAGAAGCAGAGGTATGTTCTGCAGCTGGAGTGGAAATAGAGCTTGCCGGAGGGGGAGAGGGGGTTGCTTCAGAAGCAGAGGTATGTTCTGCAGCTGGAGTGGAAATAGAGCTTGCCGGAGGGGGGAGAGGGGGTTGCTTCAGAAGCAGAGGTATGTTCTGCAGCTGGAGTGGAAATAGAGCTTGCCGGAGGGGGAGAGGGGGTTGCTTCAGAAGCAGAGGTATGTTCTGCAGCTGGAGTGGAAATAGAGCTTGCCGGAGGGGGAGAGGGGGTTGCTTCAGAAGCAGAGGTATGTTCTGCAGCTGGAGTGGAAATAGAGCTTGCCGGAGGGGGAGAGGGGGTTGCTTCAGAAGCAGAGGTATGTTCTGCAGCTGGAGTGGAAATAGAGCTTGCCGGAGGGGGAGAGGGGGTTGCTTCAGAAGCAGAGGTATGTTCTGCAGCTGGAGTGGAAATAGAGCTTGCCGGAGGGGGAGAGGGGGTTGCTTCAGAAGCAGAGGTATGTTCTGCAGCTGGAGTGGAAATAGAGCTTGCCGGAGGGGGAGAGGGGGTTGCTTCAGAAGCAGAGGTATGTTCTGCAGCTGGAGTGGAAATAGAGCTTGCCGGAGGGGGAGAGGGGGTTGCTTCAGAAGCAGAGGTATGTTCTGCAGCTGGAGTGGAAATAGAGCTTGCCGGAGGGGGAGAGGGGGTTGCTTCAGAAGCAGAGGTATGTTCTGCAGCTGGAGTGGAAATAGAGCTTGCCGGAGGGGGAGAGGGGGTTGCTTCAGAAGCAGAGGTATGTTCTGCAGCTGGAGTGGAAATAGAGCTTGCCGGAGGGGGAGAGGGGGTTGCTTCAGAAGCAGAGGTATGTTCTGCAGCTGGAGTGGAAATAGAGCTTGCCGGAGGGGGAGAGGGGGTTGCTTCAGAAGCAGAGGTATGTTCTGCAGCTGGAGTGGAAATAGAGCTTGCCGGAGGGGGAGAGGGGGGTTGCTTCAGAAGCAGAGGTATGTTCTGCAGCTGGAGTGGAAATAGAGCTTGCCGGAGGGGGAGAGGGGGTTGCTTCAGAAGCAGAGGTATGTTCTGCAGCTGGAGTGGAAATAGAGCTTGCCGGAGGGGGAGAGGGGGTTGCTTCAGAAGCAGAGGTATGTTCTGCAGCTGGAGTGGAAATAGAGCTTGCCGGAGGGGGAGAGGGGGTTGCTTCAGAAGCAGAGGTATGTTCTGCAGCTGGAGTGGAAATAGAGCTTGCCGGAGGGGGAGAGGGGGTTGCTTCAGAAGCAGAGGTATGTTCTGCAGCTGGAGTGGAAATAGAGCTTGCCGGAGGGGGAGAGGGGGTTGCTTCAGAAGCAGAGGTATGTTCTGCAGCTGGAGTGGAAATAGAGCTTGCCGGAGGGGGAGAGGGGGGTTGCTTCAGAAGCAGAGGTATGTTCTGCAGCTGGAGTGGAAATAGAGCTTGCCGGAGGGGGAGAGGGGGTTGCTTCAGAAGCAGAGGTATGTTCTGCAGCTGGAGTGGAAATAGAGCTTGCCGGAGGGGGAGAGGGGGGTTGCTTCAGAAGCAGAGGTATGTTCTGCAGCTGGAGTGGAAATAGAGCTTGCCGGAGGGGGAGAGGGGGTTGCTTCAGAAGCAGAGGTATGTTCTGCAGCTGGAGTGGAAATAGAGCTTGCCGGAGGGGGAGAGGGGGTTGCTTCAGAAGCAGAGGTATGTTCTGCAGCTGGAGTGGAAATAGAGCTTGCCGGAGGGGGAGAGGGGGTTGCTTCAGAAGCAGAGGTATGTTCTGCAGCTGGAGTGGAAATAGAGCTTGCCGGAGGGGGAGAGGGGGTTGCTTCAGAAGCAGAGGTATGTTCTGCAGCTGGAGTGGAAATAGAGCTTGCCGGAGGGGGAGAGGGGGTTGCTTCAGAAGCAGAGGTATGTTCTGCAGCTGGAGTGGAAATAGAGCTTGCCGGAGGGGGAGAGGGGGGTTGCTTCAGAAGCAGAGGTATGTTCTGCAGCTGGAGTGGAAATAGAGCTTGCCGGAGGGGGAGAGGGGGTTGCTTCAGAAGCAGAGGTATGTTCTGCAGCTGGAGTGGAAATAGAGCTTGCCGGAGGGGGAGAGGGGGGTTGCTTCAGAAGCAGAGGTATGTTCTGCAGCTGGAGTGGAAATAGAGCTTGCCGGAGGGGGAGAGGGGGTTGCTTCAGAAGCAGAGGTATGTTCTGCAGCTGGAGTGGAAATAGAGCTTGCCGGAGGGGGAGAGGGGGTTGCTTCAGAAGCAGAGGTATGTTCTGCAGCTGGAGTGGAAATAGAGCTTGCCGGAGGGGGAGAGGGGGTTGCTTCAGAAGCAGAGGTATGTTCTGCAGCTGGAGTGGAAATAGAGCTTGCCGGGAGGGGGAGAGGGGGTTGCTTCAGAAGCAGAGGTATGTTCTGCAGCTGGAGTGGAAATAGAGCTTGCCGGAGGGGGAGAGGGGGTTGCTTCAGAAGCAGAGGTATGTTCTGCAGCTGGAGTGGAAATAGAGCTTGCCGGAGGGGGAGAGGGGGTTGCTTCAGAAGCAGAGGTATGTTCTGCAGCTGGAGTGGAAATAGAGCTTGCCGGAGGGGGGAGAGGGGGTTGCTTCAGAAGCAGAGGTATGTTCTGTAGCTGGAGTGGAAATAGAGCTTGCCGGAGGGGGAGAGGGGGTTGCTTCAGAAGCAGAGGTATGTTCTGTAGCTGGAGTGGAAATAGAGCTTGCCGGAGGGGGAGAGGGGGTTGCTTCAGAAGCAGAGGTATGTTCTGTAGCTGGAGTGGAAATAGAGCTTGCCGGAGGGGGAGAGGGGGTTGCTTCAGAAGCAGAGGTATGTTCTGTAGCTGGAGTGGAAATAGAGCTTGCCGGAGGGGGAGAGGGGGTTGCTTCAGAAGCAGAGGTATGTTCTGTAGCTGGAGTGGAAATAGAGCTTGCCGGAGGGGGAGAGGGGGTTGCTTCAGAAGCAGAGGTATGTTCTGTAGCTGGAGTGGAAATAGAGCTTGCCGGAGGGGGGAGAGGGGGTTGCTTCAGAAGCAGAGGTATGTTCTGTAGCTGGAGTGGAAATAGAGCTTGCCGGAGGGGGAGAGGGGGTTGCTTCAGAAGCAGAGGTATGTTCTGTAGCTGGAGTGGAAATAGAGCTTGCCGGAGGGGGGAGAGGGGGTTGCTTCAGAAGCAGAGGTATGTTCTGTAGCTGGAGTGGAAATAGAGCTTGCCGGAGGGGGAGAGGGGGTTGCTTCAGAAGCAGAGGTATGTTCTGTAGCTGGAGTGGAAATAGAGCTTGCCGGAGGGGGAGAGGGGGTTGCTTCAGAAGCAGAGGTATGTTCTGTAGCTGGAGTGGAAATAGAGCTTGCCGGAGGGGGAGAGGGGGTTGCTTCAGAAGCAGAGGTATGTTCTGTAGCTGGAGTGGAAATAGAGCTTGCCGGAGGGGGGAGAGGGGGTTGCTTCAGAAGCAGAGGTATGTTCTGTAGCTGGAGTGGAAATAGAGCTTGCCGGAGGGGGAGAGGGGGTTGCTTCAGAAGCAGAGGTATGTTCTGTAGCTGGAGTGGAAATAGAGCTTGCCGGAGGGGGAGAGGGGGTTGCTTCAGAAGCAGAGGTATGTTCTGTAGCTGGAGTGGAAATAGAGCTTGCCGGAGGGGGAGAGGGGGTTGCTTCAGAAGCAGAGGTATGTTCTGTAGCTGGAGTGGAAATAGAGCTTGCCGGAGGGGGAGAGGGGGTTGCTTCAGAAGCAGAGGTATGTTCTGCAGCTGGAGTGGAAATAGAGCTTGCCGGAGGGGGAGAGGGGGTTGCTTCAGAAGCAGAGGTATGTTCTGCAGCTGGAGTGGAAATAGAGCTTGCCGGAGGGGGAGAGGGGGTTGCTTCAGAAGCAGAGGTATGTTCTGCAGCTGGAGTGGAAATAGAGCTTGCCGGAGGGGGAGAGGGGGTTGCTTCAGAAGCAGAGGTATGTTCTGCAGCTGGAGTGGAAATAGAGCTTGCCGGAGGGGGAGAGGGGGTTGCTTCAGAAGCAGAGGTATGTTCTGCAGCTGGAGTGGAAATAGAGCTTGCCGGAGGGGGAGAGGGGGTTGCTTCAGAAGCAGAGGTATGTTCTGCAGCTGGAGTGGAAATAGAGCTTGCCGGAGGGGGAGAGGGGGTTGCTTCAGAAGCAGAGGTATGTTCTGCAGCTGGAGTGGAAATAGAGCTTGCCGGAGGGGGAGAGGGGGTTGCTTCAGAAGCAGAGGTATGTTCTGCAGCTGGAGTGGAAATAGAGCTTGCCGGAGGGGGAGAGGGGGTTGCTTCAGAAGCAGAGGTATGTTCTGCAGCTGGAGTGGAAATAGAGCTTGCCGGAGGGGGAGAGGGGGTTGCTTCAGAAGCAGAGGTATGTTCTGCAGCTGGAGTGGAAATAGAGCTTGCCGGAGGGGGAGAGGGGGGTTGCTTCAGAAGCAGAGGTATGTTCTGCAGCTGGAGTGGAAATAGAGCTTGCCGGAGGGGGAGAGGGGGTTGCTTCAGAAGCAGAGGTATGTTCTGCAGCTGGAGTGGAAATAGAGCTTGCCGGAGGGGGAGAGGGGGTTGCTTCAGAAGCAGAGGTATGTTCTGCAGCTGGAGTGGAAATAGAGCTTGCCGGAGGGGGAGAGGGGGTTGCTTCAGAAGCAGAGGTATGTTCTGCAGCTGGAGTGGAAATAGAGCTTGCCGGAGGGGGAGAGGGGGTTGCTTCAGAAGCAGAGGTATGTTCTGTAGCTGGAGTGGAAATAGAGCTTGCCGGAGGGGGAGAGGGGGTTGCTTCAGAAGCAGAGGTATGTTCTGTAGCTGGAGTGGAAATAGAGCTTGCCGGAGGGGGAGAGGGGGTTGCTTCAGAAGCAGAGGTATGTTCTGTAGCTGGAGTGGAAATAGAGCTTGCCGGAGGGGGAGAGGGGGTTGCTTCAGAAGCAGAGGTATGTTCTGTAGCTGGAGTGGAAATAGAGCTTGCCGGAGGGGGAGAGGGGGTTGCTTCAGAAGCAGAGGTATGTTCTGTAGTTGGAGTGGAAATAGAGCTTGCCGGAGGGGGGAGAGGGGGTTGCTTCAGAAGCAGAGGTATGTTCTGTAGCTGGAGTGGAAATAGAGCTTGCCGGAGGGGGAGAGGGGGTTGCTTCAGAAGCAGAGGTATGTTCTGTAGCTGGAGTGGAAATAGAGCTTGCCGGAGGGGGAGAGGGGGTTGCTTCAGAAGCAGAGGTATGTTCTGCAGCTGGAGTGGAAATAGAGCTTGCCGGAGGGGGAGAGGGGGTTGCTTCAGAAGCAGAGGTATGTTCTGCAGCTGGAGTGGAAATAGAGCTTGCCGGAGGGGGAGAGGGGGTTGCTTCAGAAGCAGAGGTATGTTCTGTAGCTGGAGTGGAAATAGAGCCTGCCGGAGGGGGAGAGGGGGTTGCTCAGAAGCAGAGGTATGTTCTGCAGCTGGAGTGGAAATAGAGCTTGCCGGAGGGGGAGAGGGGGTTGCTTCAGAAGCAGAGGTATGTTCTGCAGCTGTAGTGGAAATAGAGCTTGCCGGAGAGGCGGGAGGGAGTGAGGGGGTGTGCTTCAGAAGAGAGGTATGTTCT